>CM061349.1:246893710-248130272 GCA_030867105.1 Liasis olivaceus | reverse complement strand
TGGAAGTCATGGGGATCAATCACTATTAGCCTTGATGGCAGCATGACTACATCTGAAAGCCATCTGCTGGGAGACTAGTAAGCTTCCTTGTGCAGTTGATTGGCCACTGTAAGAACAAACTGCTGGACTTTGTTTTAATTAATAACAAAAGAAAAAGAAAACACAAAATAATAATACACTATAAAAAAATTTAAAAGTGCTATTACAAAAAAGTGACAAACATACAACAAAGGAAATAAAAACTTAGCATAGTATATAATTATATACTATACAATTTGTAACAGTAAATAGTTACAAATCTATATATATTTATCTAATGCAAATACTATTCAGATGCATATATATTTCCAATACATTTATGTGACTATATTTTTTTTAACCTACTGTATTCTGGATAAATGAGTCCCATATTTCAATATACTTGTCCATATAAAGTCTACATCTATAGGCAATCCGCACATAAGTGGCAAATGCAATCAGGTCTTCAATCCGTTGAATAAATGAGGTAAACATTTATCTTTCCAATGTTGCAATATCACTCTTTTGGCCATAGTAAGGGCACGGAGAATCCATTTACATTGTCCAGATGTCAAATTCTATGTACTAGGTATATAATTCAAAAGAATATTATCCTCTGAAAATTTTAGCTTTTGTCACACAATCATAGTTATATAGTCCACTACTTTCTCCCAAAACTTAGTGAGTATAGTACATTGTAAAAACATATGCTTTAAAGAGGCATTGTCCTTATTACATCTCCAACAAAATGCTGTTTTTGACAATATTTTTCTATACAAACACAGTGGGGTCCAATAAATTCTAAATATTATTTTTGTTGTATAAGTCGTAGTTTAAGGTCCATTGACACTCTTGCTATAGAAGTTAAAAGACTCTCCCACTGTCTAAGCAATACAGAAACCTCTAATTCTTTATTCCACTCAACCCTTAACAACTGCATATCAAATTGATTTATTGATAACAAATATCTATAAAAACTAATAATAGGTTTTTTAATTTAACAAGTTGGATTTAACAAGTTGTTCTAGTATCTTGGGTGTCTTGGAAGCTGAAAATGCTGCTGGTCCAAACGGTGTTAACAAATGTTGTAGCTGTAGATACTGCCATTGGGATACATCTGATAGATGATATTTATCTCTTAACACAGCATATGTTAAAAATTCATCATTATCTATCAATTGGTCCAGAGTCAAAATCCCTGCTTCCATCCAACTTTTCCATATCACCATCTTTTTCCCAATTTTTAATGTTGGGTTTCTCTATAGAGTCAATTTAGCATGGAAAAAGGAACAAACTGCTGGACTTGATGGGCCAAGGATCCGATCCAACAGGGCACTGATTATGTTCTTATGCTCTAAGGCTTGTCTTACTTACTCCTTGCTTTAGAGTTCTTCAAACTTTTTCAGGTTATGCAATCTGTTAGTTTAAAAAAGAATGCTGGAATCCCTGAGTAAGAGGTATAGCTCTAGTAATAGAAAGTTGGCTGTGTTCAAGTGAACTCTTTTTTTTTTTTTTTTTTGCCCTTAATCTCCCACAGAACCCCATCAAAACCCTAAGGTTCCACAGAACACATTTTGAAAAACTAGGCCTTAGATCATAGCAGTGCCAAGGGAATGCTTCCAATACCAACAGAAGTCCACAAACAAAATGGCAAATTGTAAGATACCTTGCTCCAGATATAAGCATCTTATCATATTTGTACTTATTGCTATTTTCATCAAAGTCAGTTTACAAGTATCAGGACTACTATAATCTATTCCAGTGTTTCTCAACCTTGGCAACTTGAAGATGTGTGGACTTCAACTCCCAGAATTTCTTAGCCAGCATGGCTGGCTGGAGAATTCTGGGAGTTGAAGTCCACAAATCTTTAAACTGCCAAGGTTGAGAAACACTGATCTAATCTAAAATTCTAGACAGGATTTACACTACAATCTATGGAAGTTTACCCAAGAAAATGACTCCTACCATCAGAGGACTGGCTCTTTGGCTTGGGACAAACACTGCAAAATGATGCATGGCATACCACCTGAGTGGATAAAAATGTTCTGTAGACAATTCACAAGATTTCTCATTTGTCAACTGTTAAGTCTCATGCAACACCTTAGACCAGACAGCTACTTCCATGTGACCAAATAACCATCAGTGAGAGCAGCTGACTCCTCACTAGTGCATTACTGTATACATGGCACGTTGCACAGTCATGTGAATGAATTCTTAGCTTCTAATTTACATTTCTGCCTTCAGCACCAGAATAGTAAACTACAAGGACAGGAAACCACAGGTTCCCATGATCCACTCAGACACTGAGGTTCACTAACCTATGTCAAATAATAGAAATAAGCCTCCAAGTCAGGCACAATGATTCAGAGGATGGATGTCACCTAGTCATAGTCTAGGATGACCAGCACCTGCTACACCAATTACAGTTCTACACTTCAGTGATTCTAAACTTTGCCAGTAGACCTGTGTCAAGGCTGTCAAAAGCCACCAGTAAAAACCAGAATCAGGCATCAAGGCATCAACTTAGCAACTGCAACTCTCCAAAAGCTGATTCAGAAATGTTTCATGCTAATTTTGAAAATGCTGAAATCTTCTTTGAGGGATGAGGAAAATCAGACCATGGCTCAGCACCCAAGGTTAGAAAACACTACCAACCCCTGAATGAATACTGTTATCCTTACTGGTAAAAAGCTTCAAGATTAACATTGTGTTCAGACAACACAGTAAACCTGGCTTGTGGTTAGCTAAGAATGTACCAAGAAATGGCACAGGTACAGACCATCTGTCTATGATGTGTTTTAGGTTTCTGTGCTGTTGAATGTGAAGTGACAGCCCCTTCTGAACAAAATATAAAGTCATCACAACATGTTCAATCAAGCCATGTTAAATCTATTCAGTGAAGGGCAACAAACATACTCAGGGATTTAGAAAATAAGTCCTATGAATAGAAGTATTAGGAACTGGAAATTTTTGGAGGGGTGTGTGTGTGTGTGTGTGTGTGTGTGTGTGTATTCTATACTGAAGATCCTGAATGCTTGAAAGACTAAGACAAGTTTGACAGTGGAACCAATTACTCAGAGAAGTGGGGGGGCTCTACTTCATTGGTTATCTTCACTCAGAAGCTGGAGAACAATTTGTTCTGGATACTAACATTTGGATTCCTGCATGAAGCAGAGGGTTGGATTCAGTAATTCAGTGGCTAAATGGCTCCTTCCAACAAGCCACAACAGGTGATTTTTCAGCACCCAGGTTCATTTGTGGGTAAGCCACAAGCTAAAGTTGCCACGTCAACCAAAAACACCTTTAGAGATTTTAAGACAGACAGACAGATATTTAAAGAATATAAAGTCTCATTTCAGAGTTGGGCCACAGTGACACCACAGATATATCACTAGCCCATGAATCATGCAGAGACATAGAGTTGCAAGAAAAAGTATGTGAACCTTTTGGAATTTCATGGTGTTCTGCATTAATTTGTCATAAAATGTGATCTGACCGTCATCTAGGTCAAGAGTATTGACAAATATAATGTGCCTAAAATAATAACACAAAAACAATTCTGATCCTTCATGTCTTTATTGAACACACTCATTCAACATTCAAAATGCTAGTGGAAAAAGTAAGTGAACCCTTGGAATCAGTAACTGGTTGACCCCCGCTTGGCAGCAATAACCTCAACCAGGCGCTTCCTGTAGCTGTGGATCAGACCTGTACATCATTCAGGAGGGATTTTAGCCCATTCTTCCAGGCAGAACTGCTTTAACTCTGTCATATTCTTTGGACATCTCATGTGTATGGCTCTCTTCAAGTCATTCCATAGCATCTCTATTGGGTTGAGGTCTGGGCTCTGACTTGGCCACTCCAAAAGGCGGATTTTGTTTTTCTGAAGCCATTCTGTTGTGGACTTGCTCCGGTGTTTTGGGTCATTGTCCTGTTGCATCACCCAACTTCTACAGAGTTTCAGCTGACGTACAGACATTCTCACATTATCCTGAAGAATTTTTTGATACACTTGGGAATTCGTCTTCCCCTCAATGACTGCAAGCTGGCCAGGCCTTGATGCAGCAAAGCAGGCCCAAATCATGATGTTTCCTCCACCATACTTTACGGTTGGGATGATGTTTTCATGATGATATGCAGTGCCCTTTTTACTCCAGATGTAGTGCTGCGTGTTTTTTCCAAATAGTTCAATCTTTGTTTCATCAGTCCACAAAACATTTTGCCAATACCGCTGTGGAGTGTCAATGTGCTCTTTCGCAAACTTCAGGCATGCAGCAATGTTCTTTGTAGTAGGCAGTGGCTTCCTTCGTGGTGTCCTGCCATAGACACCCTGCTTGTTCAATGTTTTACGTACTGTAGACTCATGAACACAGATGTTAGCCAGTTCCAATGATGCCTTCAAATCTTTGGCTGTCACTCGGGGTTGTTTCTTTACCTCATTGATGAATCTTCGTTGTGCTCTTGGGGTCATTTTGACTGGGCGCCCACTTCTTGGTAGAGTAGCCACAGTCCCAAAGTGCCTCCATTTGTAGATCGTTTGCCTAACGGTAGACTGGTGAATTTCTAAGGTCTTTGAAATCACTTTGTAACCTTTCCAGCTTTATGTAAATCAACAATTCTTGATCGTAGATCCTCTGAAAGCTTTTTTTTGGCGAGGCATGGCTCACATAAGCGTATTCTTCTTGTGCGGAGCAAACTCAAAAAGTTTGAGTGGTTTTTATCAGTCAGCGTAGCTCTAGTCCACACCTCCAAGGCTTAACAAGACTCCAGGTATGCTAACACCTGACTCCAATTAGTTTTTTTGAGATCAACTCACAGGTTCACATACTTTTTCCACTAGCACTATGAGGTTTTTATGGTTGTTCTCAATAAAGACATGAAGGATCAGAATTGTTTTTGTGTTATTATTTTAGGCACATTATATTTGTCAATACTCTTGACTTAGATGGTGGTCAGATCACATTTTATGACAAATTAATGCAGAACACCATGAAATTCCAAAAGGTTCACATACTTTTTCTTGCAACTGTATGTAGGGCCTGCAATCTTTTTGTTGTTGTTCAACAACCCTTACTCATCTATTACAAATAACCAAATGGCTACCAATACCTAATTATGATAATCTTTACCCAAACCCCTACTTACTTTCTTCATACTTTTATTTAAATTGATATTGGATATACTTATATTTTACATTAATTAATATTTATAGACAGTTTAGTTATTTCTAAATTACAGGTGATGCTTTAAAACAAAGCTCTTAGCAGTTCTTAAAGCTTAGAATATATTTTAGACAAAGCCTATTAGATTATGGAAAAATGTAAATTGTAATTACAGGCTCACCTATTATTAAATTAGAATTAAAGAAAAGTCCATGTACCTTGTTACACCATTGAACATTTTATTGTGGAAGTACAATTATAACTCTTATTATTTGTAAGGAAAATCAGGAAGTTGGTGAAGTTCAGTCTGTTCTGCAGGAGTTAATTATGAAATGATTCAATGACTCAAACAAAAAGTAACCAATAATGCTTTAAATGGCACTGTATTTAAAGTACTGATTTAAAATACTTTAAATCAGTACCTTAAATACTGATGACCAGGGAATCCAACTGAAGACACAAATATCAATGACAATTAAAGCAAGACAATATTTTTCCCCCAGGCATTTGGGCCAGGATATTAGATGTCCATGTTTTGGGTGTGGATGATGTAGTTGCCAGCTGTAATGTATGCTTGCTTTATATTTTTAGCTTTGTTTATTATTGTTTTTAATGTTCTGTTAGCTAGCCCCAGCCACTCTGGGGAGTGGGCAGACATATACATTGATTAAATAAATTACACACACACATGTATCCTTCTTTTATTCATTAGAATATATTTATACCTGTTCCCAAGTTGTTGTTTTTTAAATTTGCTTTAGTTTTTGTTTTAGGTTTTTTTTTTTTTCCCCAAAGGTGGGGGTTTTTTTAGTTTGCCTTATAGCTTTATTTATTGAATAAACAATATACATAGACAAAATAAATGAGAGAGAGAGAGAGAGAGAGAGAGAGAGAGAGAGAGATAGATAGATAGATAGATAGATAGAAACATATTGACGCAGGTACCAACTGAAAACTGGTTCAGCAAGGGGAAGCATTTAACAGCAAAATTAACTTAGGCACTACACCTTAAAAAATGACACATAAGTCGCTTTTATGAGTGGATAGCAGTGGGGCATGTCAAATGAGAAGGATGAAACGGGGATTCTTCCAGTGCTGCCCATAGAAAAATGCGACCCTGGTTGAAAACTATGATTTTACTCAGAGCATAAGTCGAAGAACGAACGCAGCACTCACACACAAAGTATAACCCATTGCGTGAACTGCTGTCCTAGTCTTTAACCCTTGATGTATGGGTTAACAAAACAAGAATGATTATGCAAACCGTGATTAAAAATCATGGCTTACTATGATATGTGAACCAGGTCATTATCAGAAGACCAGTCATCCACTGAGGGTAAATGTGGAGGTCGTTCATTCAGTGCATTCTTAAATGGACTGCCTGCAATGCAATCCATTTCCACTTCATTCATCCAGCAATCAGTGGCTACTAGTTTTGATGACTGTGTATTAACTCTAAAATCAAAGGCAGTATTTCTTAAAAAGTGGTTCCTTGGAAGCAATATTAGATGTCAATTACCAGGATGATGGCCACTTTGTCACATAAAATGCCAGAGTAGATACGTTTGGCGCCTTATATCTAACTGAGTCTTCATTTATCATTATGTTCTTTAAAAGAGGAGGAGGGCAATATCCCCCTTCATGGATCACTGCCTTGTCGTGGCGAAGGGGCTTGTGTAACTCAGTGAAGCCATGAGCTATACCGTGCAGGGCCACCCAAGACGGACAGGTCATGACAGAGAGTTCTGACAAAATGTGGTCCACTGGAGAAGGAAATGGCAACCCACTCCAGTATCCTTGCCAAGAAAACCCCATGGACAATGTTAAAAGGCTAAAAGATATGACGCCGGAAGATGAGCCCCTCAGGTCGGAAGGTGTCCAATATGCTACTGGGGAAGAGCGGAGGGCAATTCCAAGTAGCTCCAGAAAGAGTGAAGCGGCTGGGCCAAAGCCGAAAGGACGTTCAGCTGTGGATGTATCTGGAAGCGAAAAGAAGGTCCGATGCTGTAAAGAACAATATTGTATAGGTACGTGGAATGTAAGATCCATGAACCAAGGCAAGCTGGATGTGGTCAAACATGAGATGACAAGATTGAACGTCGACATCTTGGGAATCAGCGAATTGAAATGGACGGGAATGGGTGAATTTAATTCAGGTGACCACTATATCTACTACTGTGGGCAAGAAACCCTTAGAAGAAATGGAGTTGCACTCATAGTCAATAAGAGAGTGGGAAAGGCAGTAATGGGGTACAACCTCAAAAACGACAGAATGATCTCAGTGCGTATCCAAGGAAAACCATTCAACATCACGGTAATCCAAGTCTATGCCCCAACCACTGATGCCGAAGAAGCTGAAGTTGACCGGTTCTATGAAGACCTACAAGACCTTCTAGAACTAGCACCAAAAAAAGATGTCCTTTTCATCATAGGGGATTGGAATGCTAAAGTAGGAAGTCAAGGAGTAATCGGAATAACAGGCAAGTTTGGCCTTGGAGTACAAAATGAAGCAGGGCAAAGGCTAATAGAGTTCTGTCAAGAGAACAAGCTAGTCATAGCAAACACCCTTTTCCAACAACACAAGAGACGACTCTACACATGGACATCACCAGATGGTCAATACCGAAACCAGATTGATTACATACTTTGCAGCCAAAGATGGAGAAGCTCTATACAGATGGCAAAAACAAGACCAGGAGCTGACTGTGGCTCAGATCATGAGCTTCTTACTGCAAAATTTAGGCTTAAATTGAAGAACGTAGGGAAAACCACTAGACCACTCAGGTATGACTTAGATCATATTCCATGTGAGTACACAGTGAAGGTGATGAATAGATTTAGAGGATTAGATTTGGTAGACAGAGTGCCTGAAGAACTATGGACGGAGGTCTGTAACATTGTACAAGAGGCAGCAACTAAAACCATCCCAAAGAAAAAGAAATGCAAGAAAGCAAAATGGCTGTCTGATGAGGCTTTACAAATAGCTGTGGAAAGAAGGAATGCGAAAAGCAAGGGTGAAAGGGAAAGATATAAGCAACTGAATGCAGATTTCCAGAGAATAGCAAGGAGAGATAAGAAGGCCTTCTTAAATGAACAATGCAAAGAAATTGAAGAAAACAATAGAATGGGGAAGACTAGAGATCTCTTCAAGAAAATTGGAGATATCAAAGGAACGTTTAGTGCAAAGATGGGCATGATAAAGGACAAAAAAGGCAGGGACCTAACAGAAGCAGAAGAGATTAAGAAGAGGTGGCAAGAATACACAGAAGAACTATACAAGAAAGATCTTAATGTCCCTGATGTCCATGCTGGTGTGGTCACTGACCCTGAGCCAGACATCCTAGAGAGTGAAGTCAAGTGGGCCTTAGGAAGCATTGCTAACAACAAAGCTAGTGGAGATGACAGTATTCCAGCTGAGTTATTTAAAATACTAAAAGACGATGCTGTTAAAGTGCTGCACTCAATATGCCAGCAAGTTTGGAAAACGCAACAGTGGCCACGGGATTGGAAAAGGTCAGTTTACGTTCCAATTCCAAAGAAGGGCAATGCCAAAGAATGCTCAAACTATCGCACAATTGCACTCATTTCACATGCTAGCAAGGTTATGCTCAAAATCCTACAAGCTAGGCTTCAGCAGTACGTGAACCGAGAACTACCGGATGTACAAGCTGGGTTTCGAAGAGGCAGAGGAACTAGAGATCAAATTGCCAACATTCGCTGGATCATGGAGAAAGCACGAGAGTTCCAGAAAAGCATCTACTTCTGCTTCATTGACTATGCAAAAGCCTTTGATTGTGTGGATCACAACAAACTCTGGCAAATTCTTAAAGAGATGGGGATACCAGACCACCTTACCTGTCTCCTGAGAAATCTGTATGCGGGCCAAGAAGCAACAGTTAGAACCGGTCATGGAACAACCGATTGGTTCAAAATAGGGAAAGGAGTACGACAAGGCTGTATACTGTCACCCTGCTTATTTAACCTATATGCAGAGTACATCATGAGAAATGCCAGGCTGGAAGAATCACAAGCCGGAATTAAGATTGCAGGGAGAAACATCAATAACCTCAGATATGCAGACGATACCACCCTAATGGCAGAAAGTGAAGAAGAACTAAAGAGCCTCTTGATGAGGGTGAAAGAGGAGAGTGCGAAAGCTGGCTTGAAACTCAACATTAAAAAAACTAAGATCATGGCATCTGGACCCATCAATCCCTGGCAAATAGAAGGGGTAGAAATGGAAGCAGTAACAGACTTCATTTATTTGGGCTCCAAGATCACCGCAGACGGAGACTGCAGCCATGAAATTAAAAGACGCTTGCTCCTTGGGAGGAAAGCTATGGCAAACCTAGATAGCATATTAAAAAGCAGAGACGTCACCTTGCCGACAAAGATCCGCATAGTCAAAGCTATGGTTTTTCCAGTAGTAATGTATGGCTGTGAGAGCTGGACCATAAAGAAGGCTGAACGCCGAAGAATTGATGCCTTTGAACTGTGGTGCTGGAGAAGACTCTTAAGAGTCCCCTGGACTGCTAGGAGGTCAAACCAGTCAATCTTAAAGGAAATCAACTCTGATTGCTCATTGGAAGGATTGATAATGAAGCTCAAGCTCAGATACTTTGGTCACCTAATGCGAAGAGAGGACTCTTTGGAAAAGACCCTGATGCTGGGAAAGATGGAAGGCAAAAGGAGAAGAGGACGGCAGAGGATGAGATGGCTAGATAGAATCACTGAAGCAATGAGCATGAAATTGAGCAAACTCAGGGAGGCAGTGAAAGATAGGAAGGCCTGGCGCAATATGGTTCATGGGGTCACGAAGAGTCGGACACGACTTAACGACTAAACAACAACAACAACAACAACAACAAGGGCAATATCACATATGGGATAGGGCAGGACCCCAAAAATTATGCAATAATGAAAATTTTTGGAAAGGCCAGCACCAGTGGTCATACCCTCAAGATGCCACTGCTTATTTCTAAGAAAAACTTATATATGAGCCTGCAGCCAACCTTACTTGACCCCATAAAGTTAAGTCAGGTTAGACGTAGTTAATATCTGGAAAGAGAACCAAGGCAATATGCCAGACCAGAAAATCAAAATAAAATACCAGAATAAAGCAGTGCCAAACTACTTCTATATTGTTGCCAATAAAACTCCAGGGGCATGGCCATGAAGTTGCGAGGAACTGAGCTCAGCTCATTATCTTTTTAATACTTCTACACACTCCATCTTCTTCTCATAACCTTTATCAGCAGATAAAGAATATTTATCTTTAAAAGTATTGGTAGATGACTGGCCATACTGGGGTAGTGGTTGTAGGGAGAAAGCACCTCAACAGGCATAAATCAAGACTTCAAAACACTAACACAGTCCAAAAGGACTATTTTTCTTTCATAAAATTAGATCAGATTATATATGGAAATCCACCCGGGGAGAAGTTCCTCCAGTATCCTACTATAGAATTTCTAGAGTTCAAAGAGCTGAAGTGAGAGATGAATGAAAAGCAGGCATGATATATTGTTACAACATCTGAAAATTAATTATTTTATAAACTTGTCAACAAAACAAGTTTATCTTCCCTTTCAAATATCAGCTTTGGTCATTTCCTCTTCATGTGTGACCTTTAATATCTGTCCTTTTTTTATTCTTACCAACCCAACAGAATGCTGCAAAGAAATTAAATAAAAGAGCCAGGAACTCTATCCATCTGTCCGTCAGCAGGATAACTCTCCAAAATAATTAACTGAAAGGGACCAAATTTGGTACAAGGAGAAGCTGGCAAAAGAAAGCACAAGTTCAAAAATAGTCTAGATCTAGCCGGCGGGGTGGGGGAGGACTCCAAAATCATCTATGGGAGAAGCAGTTGGGCAGTAAATCAAATTGTTGCTAACTACTCCATCCTAAGCCCCCTTCTCTATGCTTCCTTCTGCACAGCTACACACAAACACAACATGAGGGCAGAGCAGAAACACATATACACAGAGATGCAATATCTTACTTTCTTACACAGAAGAAAATACAGATACCTCCTATGAACATTATGGATAAAGGAGTAAATTCATTGGAAAAAAATTCTAGAAGCCATACTTTTAGATTACCATGTTGACAATGCACAACCTTCTGCATTCAAGACAATTTTGCATTATTCCCCTATCTTTTTAGTATCTGAAATCTTGCTTTTTGATATTGATAGAGCCTGTAAGATATAGTATTTAAGAGGCTGGAGTAGAACTGGGGAGCCTCAACCATGATAGCTGGCTGAATAACCTTGGGCCAATCACTCATTCTAAATACAGCTTACCTCACAAGTTGGGGAGTTTATTGGGGAGGGGGGAATTGAAGAAGGAGTGCTATGTATGGCACCTTAACCTCTTAAAGGAAAGTTGGGATATAAATTAAATAAATAAATATACATTTCATACCTGTACCAGTATACTACCAACAACACTGGCCCCTTAAAGGAAAGTTGGGATATAAATTAAATAAATAAATATACACTTCATACCTGGTACCAGTATACTACCAACAACACTGGCCTCTCTGAAATGCTATCAAATCTCTTTCCAAATTAATGTGTTTTTTAATTAACTAACCAGAGAGTTTTAATTCCCCTTTTTTCCCCTCAGTGTGAAGGATGTTGAATTTGAATATATCAAATTCTCTACCCACATTTCAGAACTATATATTCCTTGGCTCCTAAATAAATGTATTGCACAAGAAAAAAACAAACCTAGCTTGGTCTGGAAAAATTAAAGTCAATAGTGAGAACTAGTAATTTTTTAAAATTACTTTATTTTCCCTCTTGAGCACTTCTATAAAAATTTCAAGTACCTTCCCAACTACAGAAAACAATTTACACATGCATCACATCTCACTTAGCAACAATTCCCATTTAAATTAATGGGGTAAAATTCCAAGTAAACATGGTTCAGAAAGGACTATAACCATGACAAACAGCTTTCACATCTGTCAACTGTGATTTCTTCCACCTCTTCTTTTTCTAGATTAGCATTTCTTCCCTCGCTTCAAGAGGCTAAAGTAAAATAAAGATGTCTTAGCTAAGTCTTCTTTTAATGATACTTAGTTTGCTAAGTAAGCAGCTAAGTTTGCTTCTAGCATACTTTTGAGGGTTTTTTAAAATGCATTTAAATATAGTCATATACATATAATGTCAACTGAGCCAATGTTGTCTTCTATTTCCATTTCCTATCTGGAAATCACTGTACTTTACATCGTTCCAAGAACGCACACGCTACATATGCTTAATGCTGAAGGTCAACGGTAGAGCTTCTGATTCACATGTAGAAAATCCCAAATTTAATTCCAGATGCCTCCAAGTAGGACTGGAAAAGATGCCTGCCGGAAACTTGGAGGGTCAGACTGTGTGAACAGAATTAATTTAGATGGATCAATGGTGTAACAATGCAAGGCAGAAGATTATACATCAGACACTGGCAGAAAATTAAATGATCTAGCATAAAGATGCAGAGCTTTTTTGCCAATTCCTCCAAATGGTCATACTGTCTGCAAATTGTGAGGATTGTAGCTCAAGTCATCTGGAAGACACCAGCACGGACATGGCATTCACATTTTCTAACTTCCTCTCCACTTTGTTACAGAAAGGAACTGAGTGCCAAGAAGTAATTGCTACATAGAACAGAATTACTAGGCCAGTTCAGAAGTTCATTTTTGATTTGCTGAACCTGTAGGTGGAAAGGCAGAAAGCACTGAGCCCACATGCTGTCCCCTTTCCTTCTTCTTTTCATTGTATACCTGTCCTGGTAAGCTTAAAGTTTGGTCACTACTACAAAACAGGAAATTGTGATTAATTACTATTGTCATTAAAGCAGAACCGCATTCAATATACCATTTTGCTGAAACCAAGAATTCCTGCTTGAATCAGGACTGGCACACTGTATGACAGAAAAGAAAGAAGTAAACACACAGGTCGAGCAGGTACAGTCTCCTTATTGGAACAGCACATTACAGATGTTATGGGAAAGTTGTCAAATAGTCCTACTCTTTCTTGCTGTTTTAGCTATTGCCTGTTCACTTTCACTGGGCCAAATCTATCTAATCATGCAGAGAGAGACTGCCTAAGGGGCAAGTGAAGAATGTTCCATTCCAGCCTTTCCCAATGTGGACGTGCTCCAAATAAATGTGGTTCCCTGCTTACTAGAACGTGACTAAGGAAGCCAAGGTAATACATATGAATTAGGCCAGGGAACAGCCTGGAAAAATAAACATTGGAATAGATCTGAGCTAAAAACAAGAGATTCAAAAACTTGCACTGAAGCAGAGAGTATCAAATACCCAAATAAGTATGAGAGAGCCCAATTATAGCTATCCACCTGCTGCTAACTCGAAGTAAGAATAGCACAATACGTTATCACTGGGGCTACTTCAGAAGATCATTCAGGAAGTAAAAAAATACAAAGATGTGACTATGAAGTAGACCACCACATTCTCAAGCAAACCATTCAACCATAAGGCTACTGACTGAGGAGCGAGCTTTATTGCTTTCTGGCCCTCTGTTCTTTACTGCAATCATATCAGGCCCTTTATTTTTTGAGCAATTTGTACTTCAGAATCTTCTTCTCCATAAAGGAGATGGGAAGTATTTAAAAAGAAATATTAAAAACGTACTCATACAAAAACAAACATAGCTCTGAAGAATGCACAGAGTGGCTTATTTATTAGTGCTTAATTGGATAGCTTGGAAGAATAATTGCTGAGTAAGAATAATGCCATTTCAAAGGCCTGAATGCAAATATGACTGAAACTGGAATGTTTATGCAAAAGAGTTGAAAACATAATAGAACTTCCATTCCCGAACACTTTTTTTTAAATTCTTTACAAAGCAGAAGTTCATTTCTGCAATCTTCTATTCATGGATAGCATATTTTCCCATCACAAACACTATGAAAAATAAAATATATGAAGAATACTACTGATAGATACCATCTGGTGTAAGGATTCTTATCCAATAAATAAAGTGATCTTAGCTTAATAAATCAAAGCCTTTTTTTTAAACTTATAATGTAACAATCACAGAGTTTCAGTCTACACAATTAGAAACAATTCTGGTTTCATACCCAAATTAGAAGACAGGGTTTAAACCAAAAGTTCTTCAGTTCATACATAAGCAGGAATGTAGACCCTAAAGCCAAAGCCAAACACGCGAAGTACATGATGAAAGAGGTAAGCGGGATGAATGCACTATCTGACCTCAAACCAAGATATGCTAATAAACCATTATCCAAGCTTGCCATTGTCAGTGCCAAGTTATTATTTGAAATATGCAGCCTTTACATAGTTTCTCTCTATACAGAAAACTCATCTTTCCAATTATCATGCATGAAGTGAAAGCAGCCCTAAAACCATGGAGATTAAAGTACCACAGGACCCATTCGTCAATTACAAAGAACACCTTATCACAAGATATAAGGAAGGGAGAAGCCATTTCCAAAATGCGGTCTCTGCATCACTGTCCTTTTCCTCATATTCCACATAAGTTATTTACTCTATCAGAATACTTGTTCACATAGTGTTCCAAAACGCTGAAGTTCATTTACAGTATATACACTTACATATTTCTCACAGCATTATAAGTATGCTTTATCAAGCTATTGCTTTGTTTATCTCAAAAGAGTGGTTTTTCCTTCTTCTTCCTAGATTTTTTTTTTTTTGCAATGGTTTCAAGCAATTTCTCTCATTAACAACACATATTTATAAAAGTACTTTTATGTTTATGCTTCAAACCTAAAAGTTGGCCTGCTTCCAAGTCACCCAAAAAGACACATCCTAGGCCACAAAAAAGGGGGGTAGTTGTGTGCAACAATGACCAAGCTAGCATATAGGAAAGTTGGAATCTCATTTCACTCAATTTTCCTGCTCATGGACAAAGAAGTCTTGTTTCCAGTGTAATCAACAGAGCAATATCTAACCTTATACTTACAAAGGCTGAGAAAATAATAGCATGGAATAAAAGGTATTCAGCAGGCAGATTATTACCAATTTCCTCCTTTCGGAATGCTTGCTACGCATCCTACAGGTCAGCAAAAGTCAGTTACTGACTTCAGGGAGGCACACAGCAAACAGCAGTGCAACAGGCAACCTTTTAAGTCTACATAACCAAATTGGAGGGGGGGGGAGTAAAATTCACAGAAGAAAAGACTAGCAATCAAGTGTATATTTTGAGAGGAGAATCATACATATACATATTTTTTTACTAGACAACAAGGACTTCAATATAAAAATAAATGACAAAATAAAGTTGCATCAAAAAAGGCAAAGGTTTATGGTTGACTATATGTTAGAAGAAGGTGAGGATTAGAAGTTTCAAAGCAAAGCTGTAACAGGGAATGGTCATAGGAAGACACACATTACACGATTCACATATCATCCTATTACTCAATGTGATTTGTTTGCTTAAAGTGTTATCTGAATCTAGACAGCTGTGACTTACCAAACAAACCATGACTTCGAATGGTGTGTTAATCATATTTACAGCAAGCCAGTTTGGTTCAACTGAAAAATTGTAGAGTTCTGCATGTTGTGCTATCCTGGTGCTCCCTCTTAAGTAGAGCTTCTAAACTAAGCACTGAGCTACAGAACATCATCCCTTTTAATCTCTGAGAAAGCTTATTTGTGGCCCATTGGCTTTTTTGTAAGTAAAAATCATGCGAGAGGCTATCATTTTGCTTTGCAGCAGGCAGATTTCCCACTCTTTTTAATTAAAATAAAGTTTTACAGTGTAAAAAGTCAGGAGGGGTAGAGAGCCTAGCAACGTCCTCAGGAAATATCCACAACTGTTTTCGTGCCCCACAGCATTACCCTGAGGACCTCATTTCTTAACTAAGCCCATGTGTACCCACATCACTTGGGAATGATTGTTTAAAATAAGGACATATGATTACAGTAGTCCAGTGGTTTCTGGCATTTTATGCCAACATTAAATTATTCAGGATGAGATGAAGAGGAGACATTTCCTATCTTAATTCCAATATACAGTATGTGCTTTACATAAGTTGAGAATCCCTAAGATGGAAATATGAAAAGTACAAGTATGGGGGCATATATAGGTTCACCTATCAATTTATTCCATGGTTTATTTAACTGTGGCTTATTGAGTAAATCACAGTTACCAGGTTTCACACATGGTGAGCCAAAACTAAAAAAAATAAATAAATCACAGAATAGCTTTGCACCACGTGTGAATCCAGTCCAATATGGGCATGCCATACACAGGTTCAAGAAAAAGAAGAGGACGGAAACCAGACCCAATGTTACATTAACCAACCTCTTGCTCATTGTAGCTCCAGAACCTTCCTCAGTACCCTGAGGCAGACCTGGAACAATTGCAGGGACAGGGCAAATTTGTTTTGCCAACAGGGTCCATACAGCTGATGTAAGAGCCCTATCCATATTAACTCTGTGTATAACTTGGCTGTGCTCAGAAACCTAAGCAGAGATGGGTAGGACTTGGATGGGAGACTCTCCAGGGCTACAGGTAAGACTCAAAAATTAAGCAAAACCTAACAATACCAAAAGATGACAGTAACAAATCCTTTCTGTATTGTTGCCAAGAAAGCTCCATGGATATGTTCTGAAGTCAGCTAGAGCCAAGCTTGACTGAAAGGAGTTTTTACATAGACAACTTTCATTTTTCCTTCCCATCTGACCTGTCCATCCACTCCAAATATTATAGGTCCAACTTAGACATACAAACAGCATGTAGGCAAAATGACAGTCTTAAATAAAGGGGTTTGATGATACTCTACACAAGTGACTGAGAAATTCTGTCCTCAGGCTCTACTGAAATTCCATTACAAAGAATCCAAGCAATATGCAATTGACTGACATTTGACATGGCTAAAGCTGCATAAATTCCCAGCCCTAGGCATGCAGTTTCTGAAAATATTCGAAGAGCCGAATGTATCAACAACATTACATATAAAACAGCACAACCCATCCTATCAGAATTTTACTTAAAGTAAGGAGGAGGGTTAATATAATGCATAACTAAGAGTGGACGGGGAAAGATGAAAAGAGGAAAAAAATGAACATGAACTGATGAATCATGAATGATGGTTAGCACAGTGTACTTTTCTGTTATTATTCAGTGCTGAATTCTAGGAAATATAAAATGTGCTTAACTGGTGCATTTAACCAAAACAACAAATAGAAATTATATAAAGGAGGAAAGTCATGCTGTCAGCTTATGAGCATGCAAGAATTGTAGTAGTTTGTGCTGTTTATTATGGAAGGGGGTTCTGACATGAACACACTAGCTTAAACAAGATCATAGATCTTCCCTCACCTTGCATGCTTCAGACATGTATATTTCCACCTCCAGAATTCTCAGCAATGCCTTGCTAGCTGGAGAATTCTGGGAAATTCCACACACCTAGGGGGAAGCCAAACTGGAGAAAGATGCAGCATGGTACGCTAGTGCTCAGAATTAATGGTTTCTTTTGTATTGTAAAGAATTCATTATGAAGATACCACAGTCTAGCAGAGAGCCTACAGTGGATTGCAAGCTAAGCAAAATAAAAGAATGTTCTTCTTGATTAGATGGCACAAGGCAGCTAGCAATTCCTTGATCTGCCTTTTGTCTGACCAAGAACACCTCTGCTTAATATGGATTAAGTAGCTTTTCTTCATCTAGTTATTAGTGATACCAAAAACTATTTCAGGGCCTGAACAGTTTTGTTGGTTTTCATTCCACAAAGATTTTATTCAAAAGAGAACTATAACCAAATATGATGATTTTTCATTGTCAGACTTGTTGCAAAAGCTGCTCAGTCACCAGAACTATAATAGGAATATTCTTCAAGAGTATCAAGCCTTCTTGTATTTTTATTCAATCTGAAACCACATAAAAATTACAATTCCAGGGGTACAAGCATGCAGCTCTAAGAATAGGTGTGCAGTACACAATTCAAGGAACGCAAATGTTAGGTGATAAAAAAGTGAGTGATCAATAGTATTAAAGTACAGGTAGTTCAAAGTAGCAATTATATCCATTTCTCCCCACTGTGGAAGAAACAAATCAGGTTCTGCAGATACTCTCAAGAATGTTCACAATATTTCAAAGATGGCCGGAAGGGTGATAATTCAGTGGAACAGTTTCCATTTTGCATGCAGAAGGACCCAGAGGTAAGTCTTGAGGTTTCAGGTAGAGTTGGGAAAAACTCACCTAAACATCAAGAGAGATGCTGCCATTCATCACTGCAAATTATGTGAGCTTAGAACACCAGGATGTGACTTTGTATGTTCTTACAATAGAACACGGGACTCTTTTCCTGAACAATCATGCAAAGTTATCAAATCTATACAAATGTTTCATGTTACCAAAAAGATTCATCAGCACAAGGAATATAGACATATATGCTAAATCAAAGTCATATCCTACACTGTAGTTTTTCCTCCTGAAAAAAGTTCCTGAGAATACCCATGAAACACCTGTAATTACTTGAAGATGCAACTTCACCTTTCCCACACACTGGATTGTTTTTCCTAATGGTTCTTCCCACTCAATAAGTCTAAATCACCGACACCATACTTTTCTCTTCCTTACTGAGAGAGGTTCAAAGCAATAAGCATCGTAAAGCTAGCTTTTTCCTCTCAACCTTGAATAAATGGAAATGCTTTGTAATGAGAATGCAAATTGGGTTTCCTTTGAAGAATAACAACACATCATATCCTTAAAAAGTATATGACCTTTTAATACAAAAATCAGAGAGTAAATACAGACAAAATATATTAATCCTACTAAATAAAATTTTTATGGTTAGCAATTAGACCATATCAGAATACATAATGCAGAACAGTAAGAGCATGTGTTACAAAATAGAGTAAAGGCAGTACTAAAAGGAAATGCAAATCATATTTCTGTGTCACCCTTATAGTTTATCCCAATCAGATCTGCATACTATATGCAAATCTCAATTGTACCGTTTTGTTCAGATAAAGGACCATGTTATATGTAATACCTGGATTCTGACCACACATAAATTCTATTAAATATGAAAATATTATAAAAATGGAACATGTTCATCTTAGTTATAACTTTTATGAAGAACTCAAGATATATGCTCCCATGTTCCAGAATTAAAAGAATGCAGCTTTTAAAAAACTTTTAAAATCCGAACAAATTCACATTTTAGACCATGGACGCACACTTTTGTCACTTGCCTCTGCCAAACAGTCATTGCATCCTACTATCTGGGGTCAAAACGCACACCTGGGGTAAATTTAGCATGCTGCCAAGCTTGCTAATTTTGCATCTGTTTTTTAACAATGTTCTTAAATGTATCCATTGGGAGAGGGAGATAAGAATCACAATGGTGAGAGAACAAGATTTAAGCCCCCACACCACCCATAATGGCTTCAGTCTTGCTTGCTTTAAAAATTAATAAATAGGCACAGCAGCACAGTAGATGTTAATGCAATGCATGCTTTGGCACATATTTCCACAATAGCCAAAGAATTCTACGGCTCTATTTATCAGAAATGTTAGCCCAAAAGTGTTGCTTTGGTTATATTGTTAGCCCAGGTAAAAAGAGAAATGCCCAGATTTATTAGCAAGTTTGTGCTGTCTGCCTTCATTTCAACATAAGAAGTGTGCTAACAATATCACTGCCATCACTTTCTTGTAAATCTTTGAGGGGAACGTCTGACTAAGGAAAAAATATGTTTATCTGTACATGTTTTAAATTCCAGGAAGGGTGACAGAAATGAAAGATAACATATAAAATATATTTGATAAGCTAAAACTGATAACATAAAATATTAGCTTTGGAATGGCAACTTGGTTTTGTATACCAAGAATTTCAGTTTTCTTATTGGGTCAATACAGCTCCCAGAACCAACAATCACAAAATGGCAGACAATGGGAACAGAAACTCTAGCTTAGTGCTGCCACCTTGTAGATATCTGGATTTTTGCAGCCCAGATATGGCAACCATACCAGAATACACTAGAATTGTAGCAGAATACCAGAAATCCATTTGATTGTTGATGATGTCAAGAGTAAGTCATAAAACTGATATTTCAAAGAGATTGTTACTGTTTAGGTTTTGCTTGAAAAATACTAATTTTATATACTATGATTTGGCTCCCAAAACAGACAAGAATTTCATTTCCACCCCGGAGTTTTTTTGGATCCTTCTCCCACTACGTCCCCTGCATCCCTAAGAAGCCATTTGTAAAAATCAAGGGACCATCTGTATTTGATACGACTGCTCTGCACAAGAGAAAGGACTTTTTATTGCTATACATACTTGATTTCAAGCCAGTATTTCCTTTGTTGAGCAACATTAGTTTTATGACAGAGCCAACATTTTGCCTCCAGAAAATTGCCAGTTTGATTCATAGTATATCTAGTTAAAGAGGTCATAGATCAGTTAAAAGGAGAAGGCCTCTGCCCAACAATCTGGAGAGCCTCTGATAAGCAGAACAGACTATACTGGCCTAGTTGGATCAGTAACCTAGTCTGGTATAAGAAATATTCCATGCTGAGCCACCTCTAGTTAAATATTTGCTGAGGGCCCCAGTTAGTTCCAAGGATCATTATTATGTTAACAGGAAGTTTGGCAGTTATCAACTATTCTAGTTAGCAGATACAGTTACTCTACAATCCTTGAACCTAATCCACTAATTTGTCACCTTCTCCAGATATACTTGACCACAATTCCCAGATATCTCAATCAACATGGTCACTGGAGATGATGAGAATTGTAGTCAACATACCTGGAAATGCCAGGCTGGAAATGAGTGCTGAGAGCTAGACCAAGTTATCCAAACTGGACACTCCAGATGTGCAGATCTTAATTCCCAGGATTCCCTAGTTAGCATGCCCATTGCTGAGAATTCTGAGAGTTGAAATCCATGCATCTGAAAGGAAATCACACTGGGGAAGGTTCTGCTCACCTGTACATACATGTTACACTCAAGCAGACTGAGAGAAAATATACCTACTCCAGTGGAAGAAGAAAATACTATTTAATGGCTACAGATCTTCAAAAAAAAATCTCTCAAAGCAAAATCACTTAACTACAAACTCTTAAGATGCAAACTACCCTCTAGGAAATATAAATAATGCCATCAATGCAAGAACTGAACACAAGTGCTTAAAGTGAGGAAAATCTGAAAGTCATAGCAAAACACAGAAAGCTATTAGCTGTACACAATATGCAGGCATGCTTTTTTTGTTCTATGATCCTCAGTGTCTAGCCCAGTGCAGAGCAGTCGTATCAAATACAGATGGTCCCTTGACACTCTGTAAGTATCACCACAGAAATTAATGAAGTTAAGTAAACTAATTCTGGGTTGAACTGTAACTTAAGAAGTCTTGAATGCTGTTTTCTAATATCATCCAAAACTGTTCATATATAAAGATTTTACGATTACTGTCTAGAAAATAAAAAACAACCATGATTAAAGAGTCCAACAATAATCTGCTAATATAGATTAATATTTCTCAATTTACAGATCGCAGTAATTCAGAAGAACATGTACTCAGCCTCTCTTTTAAAACAGAGATTCTATTATTATTAGAATCTAAAATGACTAATGTTGTTTCAACTATAGGAAGAAAATTGATAAGCCATATTCTTATGCAAAGATCCAAATTACTGTTTATGAGAACAACTTTTCCAGGTATTTAAAAATACAGATAATAACAACATCAAAGAAATGTTATTGGCTTCGATTACTGCCTTTAAAAATATCTTTAAAAAATTATCTCAAGCCTCAAGAACTGTAAAAATAATTTTGTCAAATAATTTTTTTTTTAATATTTACTACCCATTGTACAACAATGCAAGTTCTTCCATTCTGTATGATAGGACTTCATCCAACAGACCATGAGGAAGGAAACTGGACTGGGAAAGTTTGCAATATTTGCATTTTTTGAAAAATACTTTAAAAGTAAAAGTATAAACAAATAACCGTTGAACATTACAAGGTGGGAAATGAAATGCCAAGGCATATTTTCCACTTAAGATTAAATAACATTAGTATCGTCAACATGTTTTTTTTCCCACTTAGTAATGATCTAAGTGGAAAACAAAAACAGGTTGAAGATATTATTAATATTTACCATTCTCTAGCTGAATTTAAAAAAAAAAAAAACAACTGTTGGGTTATATTTAATAAATAAATATTGCTGCACTTTGGCCCCTGGTGTTATGAAAACATCCTCTGTATTCAAAGTAAAACCTTAATTTAATGTGTTAATTTAAGATGACAACAAATAACATTTTGGCTATAAAAGTATTAAGTGCCTTCAGCAAAGATAGCATAAATATACAACTGAAAAGAACATTTTATATTTTTATTGAATCAGCCAGTTTCTTCATGTATAATTTATCAAAGAGAATTCTTACAGTAAAAACTAGACATTGAATCACTTCTATATGACAACGTTGGATACTGAACCAAATTCATTTCAATGTAGGAATTCACACACCTATTTCTTATTCCTAGCCCTCTCACACACACTTTTTGGCCCAAGAAAGTGGTAATCAAGGTCAACTGTACAGATGTCAAATTTGCAACAGGTTTTTAACTTGTTGCCTAGTGTGCTATGAAGTATGGAGTCTTTTCCATCAAGAAATTCTCCTCCAGATTCTGTCCTTGTCTCAGGTACACAAACTAATAAATAAATTGAGGACAATCCACAAAGGTAGATAGGCCAACTTAGTTATTTTGATTTTTGTAAATAGAGTTTTAAAACTTCCTTTCTGGTTAAATTAGTTGAAATGAGAGAACCGGTTTACACACATCTACTTGGTAGTAAAACTATTTCAATCAACAGGACTACTTCCTAGTAACTACTTATTAGATTTTAGCCCAACTGTCTTATCTGATCTGATAAATAAAGCTTAGATTTTCAATTATCAGGTTACAAGGGGATGACATTCACAGAAAACATACCCAGTAGAATTGTTTGTAGGAATCCAAAAGCATTTGATCAAAAACCACATTTTCTGCATTAATGCATGTCAGCTATTTCCAGTTGATACCTGCAAGGTGCAAGATTACACCTGAGCAATTTCAATTTGAGCAATTTCACCTTGTTGATTGAGGAACCTTCAGCAAGAAACCCCCACTTCCAAAATGTGCAGAATGCCTTCCTCCCCACTCATCACTATAATTCTGGTTTTGGAATAAGGCAATAAACTGAGCGCCATGAAATTGCCCCGGCAGATTTATGCAGCCTTCATTAGTATATTTAAAGGTATTAAACAGTGCACACAGTACATTTTCCCAGCCTCAAATTCTATAAAGGCACACTGGACATATGACACTTTATAAAACCTGATGCAAGGGAATATGGAATGGGGAGGAGGAGATTAAATAAACAGACATGAGTTGCACCGCAGAAAAGCAGAGGCCTGTAATTATCATTATTACATTACAATTGCCTCAAGAGGTTTGTCAAGCTGAAGCAGGGATTCAAGTCCCTAATGAGGCTTTGACAAGCAGATGCACCAGAAAGGAATGAGAGGGGCAAACTGCACATTACATACCAACCTTAATGGTAGCTCCACAGTCCCTTTTTTGTTAAAACCACAGGTTGGAAAAGTCAGTTGGGGCACTGAAATCTATCTCACAGCACTGTGTTACACACATACTTTTCATACTACAAATATGGGACTCTGTTTGGGAGGGAGTGAAAGAGAGCAGCAGAAATGGGGGATGATGGCAAAGAGACAAAAAAGAGTTAAAAGGCTCTGCCCTACACTGCTGCTCCACTATTCCCAATCACACCCTTCTTAAACAAGTTTTTCCTGTTTAAAGGGACATCAGCATGCACTTGTACATAACATGCAGTCTGGCCCTTCAATTCTAGTCAAATAAATAGCACTTCCTTTGTTTTTACAGTGGAATGTTACTAGGAAAAAAACATTTACTTGAAACTTACCAGATCTGGATTTAATGATGTTGCTAAATTCATTGTGTCCTCCCTCAGATCCTTTATCAATATCCAAAACCTTGGCCATCCTTTTTCCTCCCACTTCAAAATCACGATATAGAATTATTTAAAATCTCTGCATGCTGAACTCGCACTCTGGCCCGCTTTGAAATTGATATCTGAAATGTAAACACACAAAAAAACCCACATAAATATATTTATTTTGAAACCTACACGCTAACTTTCAAAAACAAAGTTCCTTCAAGGCAGTTTACAATTAATATAAAATACAGACTTGTTAAAATATTTGAAAGAACAGGAGCATAAACCAGTTTCCATTCAGATCAATATTAACTGCCCAGAGTCGCTGGGAGTCGGGCAGCATATAAATTATCATCATCATCATCATCATCATCATCATCCATGCTATAATTTAAAACAGAAAGTAACAGCAGTTAAAAAGGACGGCTCATCATGATATACCTTCCCCTTCCGCCCCGAAGCCTCCCAGCAAAATATCATTTTGGAAATCTATTTAAAAAACCAAATATATGCTTTGGGAGAGAATTCCACAACTGCAGAAGTAGAACCTCCTCCAAAAAGACCCTTTAATTTACACAACGGTAAAGACAGATAAGTGTCCCTTGAGTCAAGCTCACCTCCTGATGATTTCACCCCTGTTGTTTTCTTCTATGCCAAGTAGTTTGACATAATCTTTCTTCGGAATGTTTTTTTTCAACTTCCCATCAAGCCTATATCCCTGAGATCTCTAGTGTGTTCCCATCCAACTACTAACCAAGCTTAACTATCCTTAGACAAAAGAATCTTTGCCTTTGCATAACACCACACTAACTACTTTATAACTGATCCCTGTTTTTATATCAAAGAAATCTCCATTTGGATTTTAGGCTGCAGTTCTTATCTATCCTACAAATACCCCAGGTCAATTTACTCTGTAATCTGAGTCTATGAAAGGGTAAACTTATGTGGGGAGATGGGGAGGGGAACCACAAGGATATGTTAAGTGACTGACTCCACCATTTCATATTTTTGTACTTTCCTTTTAATTACCTAATATTACATTCTGCATTCACCGTGATTTTTTAATGTTAACACCCTTGACTATAAAAAATGGATATGTTCCAACAGTACTGCCTAATAAGAATGTCAGTATGATGTATACCATTGTACCACCAAAACATATTTTTGTAGATCCACTGTATTGTATTCCACATACATTCTAATGTAACATATTGAGTGCAGTTGTGTACAATTGTTTCTCTGAAGCAATTATATGGAGTCCAGTGGACACTTCCATGAAAGTATGGACAAAAACCTGCAGCCTCACACTTTTTCTCATCACTAGCACTTTATATCTATAGACCAGAAAACTGCCTAGGAAGGGCGTGATTGATTCCTTATTCACAAAAAACTTGCAAAGGAAGCAGTTTTCTCCCTACCCGAAAGCCTGCCTGGATGAGTTGGGGTAACTCTTGTAATGCTACATTGGGGAATGCTAGTTATCTGTCCCATTCATTGTCTGCCATTAAAGGAAGACAATATAGTCTCTCATGTTCAGCCCTGCTTCTTTCCATTCTGTTCCCACATTTGTTTATCTAAACTCTATAAAATAGGAGTTATGATACACTAGTAGAGGCATAATGCATTATTAATGTTTTTATGCACCCTTCTTCAAGGGCTCAGACTATCCCACATGTTTATAGTACTACACCTTGTAAAATTCAGTGGGGCTGGGAATACGAGAGTGGAGAATTTCTGGAGGTAACAAATATTAAGACACCCTAGGAATCCAAACTTGAATCCAAAATCTCCACTAATATCTGTACAACTCCAATGGGAAAGAGGAAAGAGATCAAACAATAAGATATGGAAATAATGTCTAAGAGAAATTTTATTCAGACATACCCAATTCAGTTACCAAGCAGAACTATCAAGATTTTGCACACAGCACAGAATTTGGTTTCCATTCAATTTACCTTTCAGTCTTTTCCAGCTCTGCAAGCAACCTGTGTGTGCATGCATACACTCACACTCACACACACTCCTACAAGCACACAGCATGCAATCAATTGATACTCCAGTTGCCCATTCAAATGTGTTGCTATGACTTTCTTCCAGAAAGTATTTTAAAGTCCCTCCCTCAGAATTTGCAATGGAGTCAAGCTCACACTCAGTAGCCGTTATTACACCGTTTGACCTTCCATCAAACAGGAGCCCACTTTAGTCTTTTCTAAGGTCCTCTGAACATTCCCAGAGCAAGCCAGCTAATGCACACTCAGGTCCCAGCCTACATGCAAGCAGAACGTGCAAGGATTTTAAATTAGAAAACACCAACAGAGAGATTAGGTCATGCTATTCTTCCTTAAAATAACCAGTGACTATCCCAAAAAACCTCCAGATATGTACCAGGAAGGAGCCAAAGTAAGATGGATGATAAAGAGGACTGCAGTTACTTTCAGCTTCAAGTGAAAGCAACAGCTGTTTTCTTCACTCACTTTACAGTAGCCTTCCCCAATCTGATGCTTTCCAGAATTCTGGAATTCTGGGAACTGAAGTCAAACAAACCTGGAGGGTTGGGGAAGGCTGCACTACAACCCACTCACAAACAGGGGCAGCACTTCCAGTAGTATTTCTTCCTATATTAAAGCAATTCAGGAAGCGCCAAGGATACAGCTAAGGTTAAGTCTCCCGACTATTATCAGGGGCATGCAGGGGTTGTTACTGTGAGATCTGGTAAGTATTTCAGAGTAGTTTTGACATGCCAAAAACTCTAAAAGTGAGTGGGACAAGAAATCAATTTGCAGAACTTTGTATCAAGAGGTTAACAGAGGTCTTGGAGGTCAGCTCTCCCCCCACCCCAAAGGAAAAGATCCATAAAGTCACCAGAAGTCAAACTTGACTTGAAGGCAGCTAACTTTTACCCAGTATAAAACACTGAACCCAATGAAAGCTATTTGCATTTTCTAAAGGGCTACAAAAATCTGGACGATCATTAGATGGCAGCAAAGAGATTATTTAGTGCTCTCTAGGGGCTGCCCGGATTTTTACAGGTTAGATGTGGTAACTCAGTCTCCAATATTATACAGTAGGTAGGTAATAAATCCCGCAAAACGTTCTTTACAAATCAAATGGAAGAGTTCCTTAGATCATTCTAAAGAAAACATTTCATAGAATGAAATCAGATCGTGAAAATGTATGCCAAAAAAAGGGGGGGATTCAGCTTTTAAGGAGTTACGTTGCTAGTCGTAAAAAATGATCCTTCTCCAAGACAGCAATGTGGAAAAGCTCTCCCCCTCCCTTTGCTACAGGGAAGCCAGGATGAAGAGGGGGAAAGAGATCCCAAACAATCTACGAGTCAGAGAAGCTCTAAAGAAGCCCTCGACGGACTAATACTCCAAATTAATCATAAATAAACTGGCGTTCCCACGTGGGGCGGACTTCACAAAGTTGTCACTTTGCAGCGAAATCCCCCCAGCTCCCACTTCTGGCTCGCCCCGAGCGAAGACCCCCGCAGCACTCACTCAGTCAAATGCATCCCCCGGACCGAGAATCAACTGCGGCGGCGGGAGAGGGGCTGGGAACTCTCCGGGTGCCCTTTTGTCCTCCGAGCAGCGCTCCGAGTGGAGGAATCGCGCTACTTTTTGCCTGCGCCGTCAATTATTCACCAGCTTACCTGCGGTGGGGGGGCGGGGTGGAGAGCGGTGCTTTCGCGTCTCAGGATCCGGCGCGCCGGGCAGTCAGTCCTCGGGTCCGCTTCGTGGCGTTTTGCGCTCTCTCCAAAGGTTTCCCCAAAGTGCCCAAAAGAAACCCGGAGCAAGCGCGAAAGCCAAGCCGCCGTCACCTCGGCAGTCTAAGCAAGCGGCTGAAAGCAAACCCAACTTTCGGGTGCTCTCTCGCTGCAGCCCCGCAAACCCTTTGGGCACCTCCTCCACTTCCACCGGCTGCTTAGCTCTCGTCCCGCTTCTCGAGCCCGGGGGAGGGGGAAGCGCCTCTCCCGGCCGGGCGAGCTCAACTTTAGAGGAAGGGGGCGGTGGCGACGGGGCGGTTCCTCGGCTCCTCCCGGCCCCCAGGATTCCTCCTTTGTTATTAGGTGAGGGCAGAGCGGGAAGGGAAGGGGGACTCGGCGAAAAGTTGCCTCAGCTTCGGCCCAGCTGCTCCACTGCCTCTCTGCTGCAAATGGAAAGGGAGGCGTGGTAGCTGACGAGGCGAAGACATCCGCCCGCTCTCCGGGCACTGACTCTCTCGGCGAACTTTCTGCTGCGCTGGGAACTTTGTTCCGGCGCCTCTGCACTCTTATCCTCGCTCGCCCGCCCTTGCAGAGCAGAGCAGAGCTGCGCTCCAGCGGGGGGAGGTGGCGTGACAGGGGCACGTGACCGCTCGCCTTGTCAATCACCGGCGCCGCTTGCCTTTTCCTCTGCCGAAGGTGCTCCCTCTGGTCCGCAGCGACGTCAGCGAACCCTGCCCAGGTGGGAAATCCACGCGCCCGGCGGGAGCATCCTAACGGTGACTGAAGGAAGCCGGAAAACCCAAGCAGGCATGGGCCTGACTGGTCCTTCGACGGGAGACCACTAAGAAATCAAGGGCTGTAGGCAAGGTTGGGAAGTCAAACGTCCAGGAAAAAGACACTTTGTGTGACGAAGATAATTACATAGGCATCTCCATGGCCTTTTTAGGAGTAGAGTGAAGAGAGTCCATTGGAGTTGGGTGGCTAATAAATTCAAATAAATCAATCAATAATAGACCTGGATCTGAAGGATAATTTTCTATGAATGACCGTATTCCCTGACTCTGAGAACATATTCAGTCTTTTGTATTAAGAAGGAATGATAGCGTTAACATACCTTAGGCCGGCCCTCCCCCAAGAAGGGTAAGATGGCTGCTTTGAAGAACCAGACTTCTGTTATTTTTAGCCCCATGCGAAGGAGGCTCAAAACAGATGCACTCCAGCTGATGTTGGTGTCAAGCAAGGGCAGTAGTTCTCTCCTGCTTGGCTCTGATGGAGTGCTGCTGCCAAGGGCAGAATGATGGCCTTATGCAGTGTTTCTCAACCGTGGCAACTTTAAGATGTGTGGACTTCAAGTCCCAGAATTCCCCAGCAACACTGGTCTTACATCTGGGTGGTGGCTGCAGGGGCATCCATAGGGGGGCTCCCCAAAGTCAAGATGGGAGCCACACCATGGATCAAAGTCCCACCCCTCTTACATGCATTGCATGTGTGACACGTACTAAAAAGGGGTGGGACTTCAGTCGCACTACTGAAGCCATCACCTTGACCTTTTTGTACCTTCAAAAAGAAAAAACAGAAGCCATCTGCAACATATAGTGTGTGAGAAGGAAATCAAATTCTTCCCCCCATGTCAGCACCTGTCCCCCCATGACAGCTTCCCATTTGTCTCACCCTACCATTGTTTATCTTAACAGCAATCAAGGCATATGATTAAATTATAGTAAGAATAGGCTCACCTAAAAAGATTAAAAACGTAGCAGGAAGAATCAAGAGTCCTCCACCCCAGAACTAAATAATTAAAGACCTAGCAGGAAGGGCCAACATTCCTTGGAGCCATAATCGAATCGTAAAAAGATTTCTTCCCCGAAGGGATCTACTTTCTAACTAGAAAATACCTGATAAGGCAAACGCAGGAAACCCCAGCTCAGTAGGGTGCCTGACCTTAGAACGCTCCCTAGTCAATTTCACCGGAGAGCGCCCTCTCTTGGAACCCCGGTTAATTACCTTCTCTAAGCATTCCTAGAGGGCGGGCATTCCTTCTCACCTTCCAAGGAACAATAGTATCTTCCCTATAAAAGGAACTCCTGGGAAGCCCCAAGCGCGGCCACCCGACAGCTGATCGCTTTGTGTATCTGGCTCTCGGAAAATAAAGTCTTCTCTCTCCTTCAAGCAACCGCCTGCGTGTTTGTTCCCGACCTGGAGACGAACCTCGTAAGCTTTCTTTCTAACTATTGTAAGGACTGTAACAGCCACTCCGTAGGACAGACAGGCAGAAGACTAGCAGAGTGCATCTATGAACACCAAGGAGCAATCAGAAGACATGATGAAAACTCCTTACTCTCACAATACATGGACAGACTCAACCATAGTTTCAAGTGGGAAACTTTGAGCATCCTAGACTAAGATAAATCCAAAAACTCTAGGGAATTCCTGGAAGTTTGGCATTCAGACAAATTAGCCATCAATAGACACATAAAAATAAACCATATTTACACACGTTTCAAACGAGACAATAAAAAAGATAAAGAAATAAAAAGACTAGAACACATCTTCTCCAGCAGCCAACACCCAGATAAGCAGGGATTAACACCAGGCAGACAAGCGAGCAGAAAACAGTACCCTAATCAAGGAACTACCAAGGGGAAAACTATACCCCCACCAGCACTAGCAGGGCAAGCTGCAGTATATAAACAGGCAGCAAACCTCACACTCACTCGCATTGCTGATGTTACCTAGTCGGGTAATGAAATGTCTGCAAGCAAACAACCAAGCTCAGAGAGCACCAAGGACTTCACAAAGCCCAGTATGGTACAGCAGAACATCTTCACCCAGCCCAACTAAGGTCTTAGTGGGAGTGCCTTCATGAATCATCTGCCCATGGTTCAATGTGTGGCAGCAAGAGAGAAGGCATTTTTTATACAAGCTGCCCAGCCAATACATGCTAGTCAGAAGGAGACACTGCAGGTTCCCATGGCCCTGGGATTCTGGTGGGGAGAATCCTAGAAGATTACTTTCTTGGCTGTAGCCCCCACACTCTGGAATAGCTTGCTCATGATGGCCTGTGAACATTTAGAAAGGCAGGAAAAACTGTGTTTTTCTATAGGGATTTGGCTAAGGAGAACCTCAATTAGGCGGACACAGTCTGTATCCTGATTTATGGTATGTTGCAACAGGTTTATTATTTGTTTTAATTATTTTATTATTGTAAACTACCTAAACTCCAGAGAGTAGGCAGTAAGCAAATGTTTGTAAATATCATAAATAATGCAAGTAATTTTTTTCCCTTTTTGGTTAGGAGTAAGCCTTCTAAATTATCTCTTCATATTGGTTTTCAGTTAAACTGGTGCTCTTGTGCTTTCTATTCTGTTTTCTTATTGATATCCTGTACCATAATGTTTTCAGCTATTTGAGTTTTAAATTTGTTTTTTTTTTAAATGGGTTTCAATTATCATTAGTATCATTGCATTAATTGCTAACAATTTATTGTAAATTAATTTTATTTGTTCCCTGCTTCAAGATTGTTTTTAACAATGAATGTGGAGGACTTTTTTTTTTATAAATAAATGGATGAATAATAAACTCCTTTTTAGAAAAAGAAATACTTTAATTAAGTTAAACTGTGTGGGTATGAAATGAAATTCATCTTCTAGAAATTCTTGTAAATCATATATAATACAGAAATCACTTATTAGCCTGCATTTGAAAAAAAAATAATAAATTGCATTTTTCAGTACATCTGAAAGCAACAGTTAATAAAATTAACAGGTTAGGCAAGATGGACGAAAGAATTAATTTTCGTAAAAACAAGAGTTACACAGTGCAAGCACTGAGAGGACATTCTGTGGGTGCTGTCATAAAATAGCTGTCATGGTGGACATGGTCAGTTATCAAACACCTATCTACTAGAAGGCAAACTAGGAAAATCCCCCCCCCCAATAGCCCCCAGAAATGTTCTTTACCATTTAAGGTTTACTCACAACAGAGGCTTTTTGGGGGGATGGGACATCAAAATTTCAAACAAAATATTAAACTGTAGCCATCCATCCACCACTTCTATTTTCTAAGGATGCTTCTTGGATCCAGAAGCTTTCCTTTAAAGTAAATAGGATTCCAGGCACTGGCACTTTCCCCATTACGTTGATTAAAAAAAAGATAAGTCAGGTGTTGCATTGGACATGGAGGAAACTAAAGCATGCACAGCAGCCATGTTGCCTGCCCCTGAGGGTTGAAGGTAAATATTTCTCACCTTTATAAATTGTTCTGACTTCAGACCCAATAATCCCAGCGTGGGGATCTGTTCTGATCTGCACCAAAGATCACAGACACACAGCTTCAGTTATAATTCAATTGCATCCAGATGCTGGATGTTGAGAATCCACCTGAAGGATGCCAGGTGGGAGAAGGCTTATTCTAATTATGGTAGAATCTGGCAAGATAAAGCTATGATTCTGAAAAGGTAAGCCAAGCCCCGCTGGAATGCAGATGCTACCTATAAAGAAGATTGCACTGGGTTTAAAAACATTTCAAATAAAAGTGGAAAATTTGTCATACATTTCAGACTTTTCTGTTTCTTCTCCCAAATGAAAATTTGCTTTTTGTGCTGTACTATCATGTCAGTTCTGGAGCACGTCAATGTAGGAACAAACTTTTGTGACATCTTGGTTAGCCCATTTTGTCCAAACTGCAAATCCTTGATTCCCAAACCATTCTCGGAGTTGCATAACCATAAAGGGCCACTAGGGGTCACCCCTCTAAATAGATTTATTTTTGTTTTTTTCCTTGCCTGCTGGAGAGACACATTTTAACCAGGAATAAACCCTACCTAAATATTGAATCTTTCTAAAATTGACAAATGTTTATAGTAAATGGATGCTAAATGGGACAGATTACTCTATTCTCAGAATTACCATTGGTGGTATAGCCCATCTTTTCTCAAAGGCATATCTTGGAGAAGTCAGGAGTCAAGTTATATATGTAGCACACTGGTTTACAAATGTAGTTCTTTTTACATCTGTAGGTAAAGCTGTACCTGCCCAAATCTCCTTTTTTCAGGGGGAAAGGTTTTGCTTTTGTCTAGCCTATTCTCTAAATAAGCGTTTCTGAACCTCGGCAACTTTAAGATGCGTGAGCTTCAATTCCCAGAATTCCCCAGCTGGCTGGGGAATTCTGGGAGTTGAAGCCCACGCATCTTAAAGTTGCCGAGGTTCAGAAATGCTGCTCTAAATAAAAGCAATGTCTTCTCCCAAAGAAAGAACACTAGCAGGGCTATACTGACATATGTTGCCCTGCAGCAGAAGTATTCACAGGAAAACATTTACAGCCTCCTAAACAATTACATGCATTATTCCAGGGATGAATATACAGAACGGCTCACTAGGATGTCGCCACAGCCAAGTTGAAAATGTGAGACTAACCTTCGCATCATAGGGGGGAAAATTAATAAAGGTGATTAAGCGGCAGTGCAGCCAAGAATTCATCTCCTTCATTATCAAATGCCAATTGCTGGATTTGCCTCATGTGCTGTACCTTTTGCTATTCATGATTAAGACTTCATGACTGGCCTCTCCTTTGCAATACAAATTGATTAGATAACCAATGGAAGATTGCTGATGCATCATCACACTGATATTTCTGGACTGCATTCTTACTATTTAGATGTCTCCCCGATGCATCATTTTAATTGGCAGACAGTGACCTTATACTGCATGTGATTTCCATCAGGGCCACGTCAAGGCATTTATTACATCATTTTATTTTTTACATTTGTATATGGTCTTCTCATAAGACTCAAGGCAGTGTACAAAACAGTAACATCACAACAAAACTCATCAGTCCATGCCATGACCCCTCTGAGAGTCTGGCAAAACCTACAGATCCCTTCTTAGAAAAATATATTCAAATGCATAAAACAAAATACATAAAGATTGTATTACAAAGGAAACCCATTATGCTCAAATAGTTTTCACATTATGAAAAATAATTATGTAATGTGTGTGTGTGTGTGTTATACGTAATGTATGTGCTTCTTTATTAATCCATTAAATCAAGAACAAGACAAACAAATTTCAGCTAAAGGCTGGTGTAATTTCTTTCCTTCCAAGTTCGCAGACCCGCTGAAATCTATTAAGCTAACCTGGTCTAAAGGTAATTCTGGCCCTGATTGTTATATAAAACTTCACTTTGCTTCATGGATTCTTCAAACGCACACTTTTATATTACCATTTATAATGTAATTATTAACTTGATGTTTCTTTTTGGCCTCTGTCTTATACTTTTGTTTGTTTTTGATTGCTAAGCCCCCCCCCCCCCATCTTCCTCACTATTTTTCAGTCCTCTACCCATCTTATGCCTTGCTGAAAAGATTGGAAAGGTGAGGATATAGATACAGGTAGTCCTCAGTTAATGACAGTAACTGGGAGTGGAATTTCCATCACTAAGCAATGCAGTCATAAAGCACAACATCACATGACTGCATCGCTTAGTGACAGCAATCCCAGCACTTCCGGTTGCTGTCGTTAAGCAAGAATTGCAGGTCATTAAGCGAGTCCTGGGGGCCTTGCAAGTGGGCCAGCAGGCAGGTAAGACGCGGTGCGAGGCACAGCACAAGTGCAGAATGGCCAGGCATGGCTGCTGCTGGGTAGGAGAGGGTGCGCGGGTGGCTGGCGAGGCGCAGTGAGAGTGTGGCAGGCCCAGGGGTGGCTCCAGCCAGGCAGGAGAGAGCGTGAGCAACTTACCAAAGTGACTTGCGACCTTCCCTGCCAGTTTTCCCATTGACTTTGCTTGTGGGAAGGTCGCAAATGGTAATCATGTAAGTCGTTAAGTGCATGCTGGTTGCCAAGCACCCGGATCGAGATCACATGACCATGGGAGTGCTGGGGCAGCTGAAACTTTGAGGACTGGTAGTAAGTACTACTTGTTCAGAGCCATCATAACTCTGAACAGTCGCTAAACGAAAGGCCATTAAATACACATACACACATGAGAGCTTCCACCCAGCTGAGGGTGGCTCCTAATAACTTCATGGGCACATCCATGAAGGTTTCTTGGCAGAAATATGATCGGGGGTGCTTCTTCTCAGTTTTTTCATAGGGCGGCCCCATGTCCCTGGGATTTCCTGGGACTCATGTGAGAATTAAATATATCATATACCGTAATATTAACAGATTAAAATGGGTTAAACTGGCCCCAGCCCTGCCAGCTTTTCAGAAAGCTTCTAAGATTTCTGGGGCCTGGGAGCCAGATGGTTCATTGGAGACTGTGAGGCGGTTGCTCGATTTGCTGTAGATTAGTTTTGCACCAAATTGTCACTGTGGGTTTTAATGCTTATTTGTATTGTCTCTTTTGTATGTCGTCAGCCGCCCAGAGTCCCTCTTTTAAGATGGGTGGCCATAGAAACTGATTAAATAAATAAAGTATTGATTATGTACCACATAACTATACTACATTTTATAACTGTAAATATAATACCTCACGTAACATTAATATAATGATCTGACTAGTAACCAAGTTTCACCCTGGTTAGCTTTTGCAGATCTGCCAAGATCAGCCAGGAGTTCAAAGTAAAGAAAAGCGTTTCCAGCATAAAAGCTTCCAAGGCAGGAGGCCTCTCTTAGAAACATGTGAGCCCCTTTGATGTGGGGCGCGGCATAAGGGCCGAGGGAAAGGGAGGGAAAGAGGAATGCCCCCCCCCCGCGCCCTCCCAGCCCCGTCCTAAATATTCCTGTGGTTTGTTTGACTGAAAATCAAAGCCGTCCTGCCTGCACAGTATCTTTCTCCAGATTCTGCAAACAATCGTCCCTGTTCTGATGCTCTCCAGACGGGGTTAGATTACGGGCAGCTGGGCTTGCCGGGGATGATGGTAGTTGTAGTCCAACCCATCTGAAAATCCCGAAACAAACAATTCCTCGGCCGCCCTTCCTTCCCTCTCCCCCTCCCCCCCCCGCATCGCTTCCTCTTCAAATTGTACAGTATCGACGCTTTGACGCCTCTGACGCTTTGAAGTCGGTAGCTTCTGCATGCCCGTCCGCTGCGTTGCACGGAATCCCTCGGACGCGCTTTGCGGTGAGCTCGGCCAGCTGTGTGGGGGCCAGCGGCTTCGTTCATAGGTGTGCACGCGAGCCCCGTGAAAAATACACGGTTGCATTTTCGCGCAGCCCCGACCGGCCTTGCTTTCGGGTATCGTTGCAGAGCAGCGGCACGAAGCGGGAGGCAAAGCAGGGCTCGCTCCGGTCGCGTGTCTGTTCAAAGGCAGAAGCCTCACCGGGTGCCTTCTCCGTATTTTACCCCGTTTCCTCTTTAACTTAGGAAGACCTAGGCAGAAAAAAAACCAATTACCAGGAGTGGGGTTCGAACCCACGCGGACATGCGTCCATTGGATCTTAAGTCCAACGCCTTAACCACTCGGCCATCCTGGTACGGTTGTAAGCCCCGTCAGCAGACACTCTTACAAAGAGCGAACTACTGAGCCACCGTCTCGTCCTTTTTGCTTAGCTCCGGCCAAGGTACGGCGGTCCCCGCTTGAGCCCAGTGCATGGGCGAGGGGGGAAATTTAACCGCACCCGGCGACTTCTTCCTTCCTTTCTCCCTCCGCCCGCTTTAAGCGTTCTTAATCGGCGCGCGGGAGGGCGCAGAAACCGAAGAAGTACAACCCGGATTTCAAAGGAGGAAAAAAAGCACGCGAGCGGTCGGAAGTGCCTTCCTTCAAGAGGGATTGCAGGCAAGGGTGAAATAGAAAAGTGGATCTTGAGCCGATTTCGCAAAAGCAGATTTTAAACCTACAGCCTTTCTTCGTTGACAACGTCGTATAACAGTGTTCTGTCACTGGGGAAGGCTGATCTGATTACATGGTCAGTGACGTAGTTAAAATGTTTGGGTTCACACACTGTGTGAAGCCCAGGTTTGTTTTGGAAGATTATGCCATCGCTGGCTGGCTTGGCACAGCGGGCTAACCAGAGTTGGTTTAGTCATGGTTTGAATGAGCCGTGCCTGGCTGAGTTAAGACCAGGTGAGGTGAGACTAAACACATCCCAGGATGGCATGACAGAATCTGTGAAGCTTTGCTGACTTCTGGAAAAAGTCCCATCCTGAACCTCACCTATTCCACCTTGCCTTCGAGATTCTTACATGAGAACATCTTTATTCTTCCTCTCCCACCTTTTTAATATAGGCATATTAAATGCCCTACTGTCGTTTTCTTGCTTGCATTTTTAATACTAATTTTTCTAATGAAGTATACTGCTTTGAGGGTTTAATGCTGGAATGCAATATTAAATATAGATCTAAATAAATATGTGCCAATTTGCAAAAACTACAAGAGGAGAGGAGAGGAGAGAAAAGTACAAATATGGGCTATGGGATAGTTGACCAAAACCTCTTGGCCTCCATCCTCATCAGGTCCTTTTGAAATCAGCCAGGCAGCTGCTTTTGAAAGTGAGGGAGCTTTCAGAATTGGTCTGTAATATCAGGGTTCCTCAACCTTGGCAATTTTAAGACGGGTGGACTTCAACTCCCAGAATTCCCTGGCTGGGGAATTCTGGGAGTTGAAGTCCACCCGTCTTAAAATTGCCAAGGTTGAGGAACCCTGTGTAATACAATATGGCGTGAATCTAGTCCTCAGGGGAAAGAAAAACTGTGTTACAGGGTGTACCAACCTGCTGAGCGAAATAGCTCTTTGCATTCCTCCTGCTTCAGCCTGTGTATATGTGCTTCAGGATTAAGACGGCCCCAAGCTTTTCATGTAAAACACAAAACACTCTGCTATAGGCTTGTTTACAGAATAATTTATGTTAAAAAATGATATACTATACATAGCTAGTTTATAGAATAACATGTCAAAATAAATTAATAAATAAAGTCCTGTCCCCATCCCAGTTTCACAGTGTGGATGAAAAAGGAAGCAAGTAACACAGGAGAAAGAGAAAGAGAAAGAATTCAAATCCAGTAATGAATTGTGTAAGCAAATTGAATTGTTCCTGTTTAGGCATTACTCAAATGTATTTTGCAACTATTGGTTAAACTCTCCATCTTTCTCAGATATTTATATACACTGAAATATTACCAGAAGCTCAAATGTTCAGGTCTGATTCCTGTTTTTAAAATTCTTGCTCTAAGCCACTGACTTAATTTTTTTTTTTTAACTACTTGGGAAGTTTTGTATATGGATGAGATATTTTACAGTGTGTGCAAAAATTAGTCATACTGGATGTTTCCTGATGGGAATTTCCTAGACCTGTCAGTCAAAAAGCATTGTTTAACCATTCTCTCTTTTCCTTCTTAAGAAATGTTTTATGGGGAGAAACAGCCAGAAGAGAAGTGGAAAAACAGTAGAGAGTTCTAAGAGAAAAACACTATGTTCTGGTAGTCTATAAATGAGATCTACCAGTTGCATAATAAAAGCCCTTACTGGAAGGATCCTTTAACTCTGATTTAATTATTCTGGAATATTTTTTTATTTTTTTTTTATTTAGTGGACTTGTCCCCACCCATCTCCCCACAATGCGGGACTCTGGGCGGTTTACATCAAATTAAAATCATAAATACATAATTAAAAGTTATAAAAAGAGAACCACACTTACAGAGATAGAAAAATAGCTGATTGGTTGATTGATGGGCAATCAAGTCAGTGTCAACTCTTATCAACTAACTTCTCCAGAATGATCTGTCCCCAACTGGCCCTTTATATCTCCCAATGGTGCACCCACCTCCGCTGTAATCAAGCCCATCTTCTCCTTCCTTCCACTTTTCCTAGCATGATGGACTTTTCAAGGGAGCTGGGTCTTTGTGTGTCCAAAATACGATAATTTGAACCTACTCATTTATGCCTCAAGTGAGAACTCTGGATCGATTTCTTCTATGATCCATTAATTTGTTTTCTTGGCTATCAATGGCATTCTCAAGCATCTCCTCCAGTATCAAAGTGTAAAAGCATTAATATCCTTTTTATCCTACTTCTTCAATCTTTTCTTTGTTTCACATCCAGGTCTGCACAATTCTGATCTTTGTAGGTGTCACGGCATCTGAATATCTTTTCCAAGGATTGTCTGTGAAGTCTGATTGATATTATTCAGTCATTGGCTGCATTGTACTTAAGTGCTATTTTTGCTATATCCTTTGTGACTTCGAAAGCAATGCTGTTCCTTCTTTGTTTTTCATGTCTTGAGTAGTGACCAGTATGATCTTATGACCGAGTATCCAATTTCAGTCCATTTCAGTTTACTGATGCCTAAGGTGTCAATATGTGACCCATTTTATCCCTTACTGTGTTGAACTTTCCCAAGTTCATACTGCTTATGTCCCATGTTCACCCTGTAATTCTCTCTTTGCAGCTCTGGTTTCTTTCCTTGCATGGCAACATTAGCAACTAGATGCCTGGAAGGCTTTAATCTAGCTGCATCATAAACACTATTAGATCCTCAGCTCTTCCACAGCAGGATGCAGAGTGCTATTTGACCTGACAAGCCCATCACCTGCCACTACATTGTCAGTAATTTTATTTATCTATTTATTTAAATTTATTGGCCAGCCAACTCCAATTTTATATTGCCTATCCATGGTGTTTTCTTGGTAAAATACAGAAGTCGTTTACCATTGCCTTCTTTTGCACCGTAGGAAATGATGGCTTTGCCGCTGTCACTAAGGTGATCATCCACCTCCACCATCCTCCTGTATTGCTGCTGCCCAATATACAGGTGAAACTCGAAAAATTAGAATATTGTGCAAATGTTCATTTATGTCAGTATGGCAACTCAAAAGGTGAAACCAATATATGAGATAGACGCATTACATGCAAAGCTAGATATGTCAAGCCTTACTTTGGTATAATTGTGATGATTATGGCATACAGCTTATGAAAACCCCAAATTCACAATCTCAGAAAATTAGAATAGTGTGAAAAGGTTCAATATTCTAGGCTCAAAGTGTCCCCCTCTAATCAGCTAATGAATCCATAACACCTGCAAAGGGTTCCTGAGCCTTTCAATGGTCTCTCAGGCTGGTTCAGTAGGAATCACAAGCATGGGAAAGACTGCTGACCTGACAGTTGTGCAGAAAACCATCATTGACACCCTCCATAAGGAGGGAAAGCCCCAAAAGGGAATTGCAAAAGAAGTTGGATGTTCCCAAAGTGCTGTATCAAAGCACATCAGTAGAAGGTTATGTGGAAGGGAAAAGTGTGGTAGAAAAAGGTGCACAAGCAGCAGGGATGACCGCAGCCTAGAGAGGATTGTCAGGAAAAGGCCATTCCAAAGTGTTGGGGACTTTCACAAGGAGTGGACTGAGGCTGGAGTTAGTGCATCAAGAGCCACCACACACAGACGGATCCTGGACATGGGCTTCAAATGTCGTATTCCTCTTGTCAAGCCACTCCTGAACAACAAACAACATCAGAAGCGTCTTACCTGGGCTACAGAAAAAAAGAACTGGTCTGTTGCCCAGTGGTCCAAAGTCCTCTTTTCTGATGAGAGCAACTTTTGCATCTCATTTGGGAACCAAGGACCCAGAGTCTGGAGGAAGAATGGAGAGGCACACAATGCACGATGCTTGAAGTCCAGTGTGAAGTTTCCACAGTCTCTGTTGATTTGGGGAGCCATGTCATCTGCTGGTGTTGGTCCACTGTGCTTCATTAAGTCCAGGGTCAACGCAGCCGTCTACCAGGAGATTTTGGAGCACTTCATGCTTCCTTCCGCAGATGAGCTTTATGGGGATGCTGACTTCATTTTCCAGCAGGACATGGCACCTGCCCACACTGCCAAAAGTACCAAAACCTGGTTCAATGACCATGGGATTACTGTGCTTGATTGGCCAGCAAACTCGCCTGACCTGAACCCCATAGAGAATCTATGGGGCATTGCCAAGAGAAAGATGAGGGACATGAGACCGAACAATGCAGTGGAGCTGAAGGTCGCTATTGAAGCATCCTGGTCTTCCATAACACCTCAGCAGTGCCACAGGCTGATAGCATCCATGCCACGCCGCATTGCGGCAGTCATTGCTGCAAAAGGGGCCCAAACCAAGTACTGAGTACATATGCATGCTTCTACTTTGCAGAGGTCCGATATTGTTCTATTTCCAATCCTTGTGTTATTGATGTCATGTAATATTCTAATTTTCTGAGATTGTGAATTTGGGGTTTTCATAAGCTGTACGCCATAATCATCACAATTATACCAAAGTAAGGCTTGACATATCTCGCTTTGCATGTAATGCGTCTATCTCATATATTGGTTTCACCTTTTGAGTTGCCATACTGACATAAATGAACATTTGCACGATATTCTAATTTTTCGAGTTTCACCTGTAGGTGGCTGCTTGCTTTAGCTGGGCAGTTGGGATGACCTTCATGCCTTAAGTGGCCCTGTTAGGAGTATCTACCTAGCATTGGCTGTCCCTTCCAGGAACACCCTCCTACACCATTACGAGACAACATAATAGGACTTGGGGGTAGAATATAGGAGAGCCACCAATCATGGTTTAAGAAACTGTGTGAATAGAAAGAAGATCATGGTATGCACATTCCCATTAATTGAGAAAGGGACATAGTGAGTCATGCAAACATGCTCATTATATATGAAGTTACTACCTCTAGTTTCAATGTGTTGTTTTATGTTTGTTAGGAATTACTTTGTTTGTTATTAACTACTTTGAACTAACATAAGAACAGTCCTGCTGAATCAGACATTTGGTTTCTTACAGTGACCAACCAGAGGCCTTAAGTGAAAGAACTACAAATAATTGAAATGCAAATGTATCTAAACACAATTAGAGCATAATCTGGTAGAAATTCTGATGCAAACACACATAAAATACATTTTGGAGCTCAATATAATTGTAACCTTCCAGCGTGTAAGCAAGAAGCCACCATTAATTCCAACTTTGCTTCCACATCTGATGTGGACATTGCTAAGCATTCTAATTCTGACTGCAGGCTGTTCTCCCCCTCCCTTCCCCCCAATTATCTGATATAACTTGTGACTTGGCAGTTAGGAAATGGCTTTAAAAACCTCAAAGAGCTTTAAATATCAACAGACGATTTTATGCTACTTTGTATGGTAATGTGACACTTCAAAATTAAATTTACCACAGTTTTAACACTTCTTAGCTCAAGTGACAACAGTCCAAGTCAAATTAATCATGACAGATAGAGCACGAATGCTTATTAATATGCATTTTAAAAAATGAAAAAAGCAAGTGAGAACTGTTTAGTCTTCCATACATAAACCTATAGCTACAGTCCTGACAGGCCCACCTCCTGAACTTCACGAAGGTTCATCTTCCAACGGAAATAACAGGCTGGAGGAAATATTCCCATAGGGATTATCTGTGGGGGAGGGGGAGAGAGAGTAAACTCTCTACTCTCATTTCCTGCAGCTGCTACTTGAACATTTAAAAAATATGCACACAAATTACACTTTTGCAGTTAACCCCACATTTAAAAAATGAGAATACACCTACCCTAAATGTCAACAACTCATTTGACTGTGTAGCACTGGACTCTGTTAAATTTCAGTTTAGAAATCTTAATGGTTAATTTATGTTCCTAAAGGTTGCAGTGTTGGACTAGAACTGGAGAGATCAAGGTTCACATTTCCACCAGACAGTGGGACTGACTGGATGGGGTCCAGTCATTCACTGTCTCCCACCCTAACCTCCCTCATGAGGTTGTTATCAGGAGGAAGTGGGAGGGAATCATGTGTACTAACTTGAGTTCTTAAATGAGAGAGGTTGGGCAAACTTTTTTTTTTCTGTTAAGGGCAATGTTGTTGCCTGGGCAACATGTTGGGAATTACATCATTTGCTAGTGGTGAGTGAAGCTGAAGCAAGTTCTAGCAGAAACCAGAAAGTCAGGGTCAAAGATGATTGGACCACTTATTTACTTTCTTTCTAACATCCTTTTTTGGTCTCTGATACCTCTTTTTCTATCTTTTTTCTTCTGTATGCAACAGGGTACCAGATAACTTTTCCTAGAGGTCCAGATTAATCAATTACAAAGAATGTTGGAAACGATGTTGATCCACAAGAAATTAAGTCAAAGGCTGAATGTGGCTATAGGGCCCCATGTTTTTCAGCCCTGAATAGAAGAAAGATGGATACAATTGTAACAAAAATACAAATACTATATAAGAATCCATCAGTCATCTTCTCATTCAAATTGGAAATTATTTCAGTAAGAAAGGGGCAAAAAAGAAGAAACCAGCTTGGGCAATTGCACAAGTAATTTCAAATCATTTCCGAATTAAAGTGTCTTAAAGTGCACATCCTTTTTGCTTGTGACACTGTGTGGTCTGCATTGTATAGGTTGACTCTGTGAAGGTTAATAGAGCTATAGTAGTTTTCTCTTAATCAGTTTGAGAATGACACAGATTGATATGTTTGACAGGTAAATTAGATCTAGCCCTTAAGGAAAACAACATGACTTGTGTGGCCTTCAGGTTCTGTGGATAGAGTCCAGGAATAACAAATCACTGTTTATTGTCATTTTTACTGTGGTGATACATTGCATTTCAGAGAAAGTTACAGAGCACATTTGCACAGAATCAGCTAAGAATGGAGACACAACTCTTTATATAAGGAAATGCATGGCAGCATAGAGAAGAATAGTAGTGTCTGTAGGGGGGCAGTCAAAAAAATCCAGATGGCAGTGCAATTAAAGCCACACCTCTTTGTATATTTGTGTGACATCAATGTGTCTACAAAACAGGCAGGGGTTTGATTGTGCTTCTGTGACCACTATTGACTTTTTTACCCTCTGCAGATGCCATTGGATGAAAAACACACTGGTTTACATACAAATGCTGATTGGGTTGATACCTAATGCTAAACATCATATGCTTAGTTCTAATGATCTCTTGTTTCTTTAATAAACCCTGATTATAACGATTCTTGGCTTACCACAATGTGAACTCTTGTTTGAGAATGACAGTGATTATGTTTGTACAATATGTAAGCCTCTAGCTTCAAACGTTGTTCCTGCAAACCAATAATGGTGACTGCTAGACAGATGATATATGGACTCTGAACTTGATTCAAGAGCTGCAGACTGTCTGGGGAGCGAAGTGGGGATAAGTAGCCCTGCCACAACCTACAGAGACTTAGCATGCCATGCAAACACATGATGCCCAGACCCGTTCTATTGTTTTATCTCTCTCATGGTATTTTCACATCTGATACGGTTGCATGTCTTCACATCTCTTTAGAGAACTATGCAAACTGAGTCCCGTCTTTTACATACATCTTTCTTCCTTGATCAGAGGAAAGCACTTATTCAGTCACGGGGCAAGGCAGAAGTACAATTCCCATGTCATTCACTTAGTTTATGGAATTTATTTGCCTTAATGTTTATGCAGTTTTGAAATGTGGAACAGGCAAGACATGTTTATAAGATTTTGTGTTTGCAAGGCAGAATGAAGGAAGTAGTAATATATTTTTTTACCATACACTCTGAACTTCTGGTATGGTGCAGAACACACATTCAGACAAGACCTGGGTCACTCACCATATTCGCCCACAATATGTTTTGTTTGTAACTTAATCTCTTACACAAACTCAGCCATTTATGGTTTATTCTGTAAACCATGACTGAGTAAAACATGTCTTAGCCACTGCATAAATTCATTCAGAATCTCAGAGTGGGTACATACATTATATTAAGTAATGGCTTACCCATGGTTACTGAATGTATCACAAATGGCTCAATTGACACAATATGCAAAACCAAAACCAAACAAACTAGGTCATAGTTTAGCAAGATGTGTTAATCAAGTCCCTGTGTTCTAGAATGTGGATAGACACCTAGTAGATCTCTGGGGGATTTGCATAGATCAGCAAGAATTTCTGACTCATTAACTAACATTATCAGCAGCTAGGGTTAGGGTTAGGGTTACCCTAACCCTAACCCTAACCCCAAAATTGTGCAGTATTGCAGAAATGAATACAAGGTGGAGGTAGAGAGAAGTAAATATGCATATGTGGAAGGAGAGATGTGCGTTTCCTTTGACAAAATTATTTATTGGTTAGTGGATCTTATGATTCCAGTTAAAAAGCAAACTGGATCCACAAAAGCCTACCCTGCTATTCTTCTAGAGGATTCATAGAATATTGATAGTCTGAAGATATGTGGCTTAGGATGACGGTAATGATCATCATGACAACAAGAAATATCTTGCTCTGAATCTGATTTTCTCACATGTAAGAGAGAGGACGACTCTCATTTCTAATGTTCTGCTCATCTATTTAAGAAAAAGTGTAAATGTCAATAACAGAACTCTTTGAAAAGGTCATTGTTTAAAAACAATGGCTGTTCATTTAAAAAAGAAGATGCAAATATATAAATGAGAAACCTGTCAATCTTTGGAAAAATATTTTAATTAGTGATCTAATTAACATAAAGTTATAAAATACTACAACAATTTACATTTACGTTACATATTTACATTTATCTAAAGAAACATGATACACCAAAGGCATGAATTTCACACACAAAAGTCTCAGAATTATGGACTGAATCCTATTATTCTTTTTGAAGCTGGCTTTTCTATAATTAAATGATGGAAGTTTCAGCTTCTTCTGCTCTGACCATCCTCAAAAAATAGGCAGATAAACTAATGTGATTAAAACAAATCTTAAGCATGGAAGACCTATTGCTTTGGAGGTTTCTTCTCAGCTTAACAGATTGGTTTTTCCAATCTCCCCTAGTCCCTAACCAATATAGAGCTGAAAGCAAGCATTTTGCTCCTGCAGACATAGACTGCCAAAATTCAAGCAAATGCAAAAGAATGGCCCAAATCCCATCTGCTTTAGGGATCTGCTGGGGCCACAAAAGGGATGCTGGCAGGTTGCAGGCAGACTTTAGGCTGCACATTTTGCATGCCTGCACAAGATGCAGCCAAACAAGGTCACGATGTCTGATTTTTGACCCCCCTACTTGTCATTCCTGCAAGACTTCCAGACTGCTATCAATCAATCAATCAATTTTATTTCGGTCATAGACCAGCATAACTTCCAGACTGCTATTAGCTCCAGTGATACAGACCTCCAGCCTAATTTTTGTATATTGCGTGAATGAGGTCTTCTCGTCTTCGTATGTGGGGCTGTTGGGGCTATTACTTTGGTTTCATTCAACAAGTTTCTCCCTGACAATCTAAACTATGAGGCAGAAAGCAAGGATTTTCTTCATACAGTAACTAGAATAAATATTTTTCTCATTTAATTTTATAATAGAGCATTTTAGAAATGTATTCTATTTAGACTTACAGGAAATCTTACATCAAAATTCTAGAGTCAGCTATGCCTGCCAGATGTCTAAACTGCATTATCCATGTAATACAGTTAGTTATATTTATAATTAGGGTTTGTAATTTCTTCCATTTTTCTTTTCTCCAAGAAAAAAAAATTGGCAATAGCAATTGCTCCCTTATAAATCCATAGGATGTATTTATTTAGGAATAATTTATTACCCACCTCATCAAAATTTTCTAAGACTTTTCATAGGTTCTGGTATGCCTTTCATTTTGGTAGCAATGTAGGAGACGTTAATCTTGTTTTTTATTACATGAGTTGAAATATATGAATGGCCAGGAACTTGTGTTCCTTTAGATGTTTCCAGACTCCAATTCCAATCCACCAGCATGGCCAATTATCAGAGAAGATGTAGTCCACCAACATCTGGGGAGTCACAGGTTCCCAACTTTGGTATGCATCACACTGCTAATATCCTTTGGCTTTCATTACTTGCTGAGAAACATACACACAACTAATGAATGACAAATATGGTAACAATAAAGAGATGAGCACAAATTGTAAGCATTCCCATAACACTGATTGAGTGGTTTCAAGAGGGTGATTAGCCTTTAAGGCATGATAAACAGCAGCAAAGGATTGTTCGGCAAGGATGTTTCCTCCGATATTCCAGTGCTTTCCTCACTTGATCTTTAGCTTCCCCAACATATTCTTGGACATTTTGCATGTTGAACTCAATAACATCAAATGTGTCAGCCTGCTGTTCCACCAGCAGTGCCACCTGTAGGAAGAGTTCATGGACCTCTCTGATTCGAGATTCAAGCTTCATCAACTCTTTGTGCCGGGTCTCTATCTCATTCAAGGCCGAGCGAGCTCCTTTTGCATCAGACAGTAAGTTCTCAGAGAAAACGTCCCATCTGCCTTGCTCAATTATGTCTTCTATCTGGTTTCCAGGCACGTCTTTGCCCATGATTTCCAGCTGCCGCTGAATCCTAATCTTGCAATTTTCCCGCTCTTTCATCTCAGTCTCATTGTAATCAAACATGGCTTCCTGGAAAGCATGCATGAGATCAACATAGTGGTCCTTGCACACACGGGTTACAATTGCATTTTCACCATATTTTGTTTCTGCATCTTCACTGATATCTCTCAAAACCTGAAGTTTTCTGTGGATCTCTTCCCCACGGGCCTTAATATCTTTTGCTATGGTGTTTGTATCTCGCTTTATGCTACTGAAACGACGCATTGATGTCAGGAAGCGAGAGTTTTGTTTGCCCAAGCGTCTAACATCCTCTTTCAGGCGGTGATTGCTTGTTCGTATCTCTTGAATGTTTTTGTAAAGATTTGCTACAGCATAATCAGTTTCAAAAAGAAGCGTTTCATGAGGTCTTTGTAATTCGTCCTCAGCATCTCCAGTATGTTGATTATACAACTTAGATAGTTCATAAAGTTCAAAGAGTCTGTCTCTCATTTTTGTCCCTAGGAAGAAAAAAGCAAGTAAGTCAGATAGCAGAGATGAAGACAGATTTCTTTTAATTACCATATATGAAATGAAGTTTGATACTCCACATATTTCCATAAGGCAGAGCATAATACCTTTCTGATTAATTACTGAATGTCATGAATCCCTTTGTCCTGTTTATAACTCAGGATACTTATATATCCCCTTTGTAGAAGTAGGAAATATTTAAATCAACCATTCCCATCCTGAGGCCCTCCAAGTACACACTGAACTCTAGATATTCTTATCCAGCAAGTCCCTTCACAGATATATGTAGAGGATACTAGGCTGAGTATCCTCTACATATTCAGACAGTAGTGCTATTTCAAATACTATTTTTTTATACTACTGCTATTCAAATGGAAACCAAAACTGATGTGTTGATTAGTATTGAAACACAGAGGTTTTCCGTACATTAATTCTGTACATAAGCAGAATTTCCAACACGATTGTAGTTTAAAGCAAAAACCTGGGGAAAATCTTATTGACATTACAGTTGTTTTAAGAAGATTCTCCAGGAGGTATTTTTTGCTATTTGTACACGTTCAGCTCTAACTACGTCAAAACAACTTGTCACATAAACTTGTCTACTTACTGTTTTTATGTCTAGTTTTGAAACAGAAGTTAAATATTTAAGGTATTACTGCTTACTTATCATCCAAGGCCTTCCACTACTTCATTTATCCATTAATCTTTTATTCATCTGGAGATTTTAGGGTGATTACAGCTCTGAAAGGTAGGCTAGGCTGAGACAATAGTGAATGGATCAGTTTAAAAGCTGGGCTGGACTTCAGGTTCCCTCTTACCTTAGCACCACATTCAGTCCACTACAGTAGACTGCTTCTCTTGAACACCAAGTGGCTGCTGGAAAATAAATACTTCCATGTGGTCAGAGTTTGAGTTTAAAAGGGTAATAGCTACAAGCTCCAACCTCCCAGACATGAATCCATGACCCATAATTAATTTATTAAGAGGCCACTTCACTAACACAAAATAAGCTAATGCTTTACTGCAGGGGTCCCCAAACTCTTCAGCTCACTGAGTTTCAGGTTGCTCATTGACACCCATGCTATTTTAAGTAATAGTACTATGAACAATAATAACAATGATGATGATGATGAAAACAACGACGACCTTGGATAGTCCCATCCACCATTGGGGGTCAATATTGACCACTTTGGGGAACTCTGCTTTACTGGGATTGTTATGTTGGTCAATCAGTCAAACATCATCCATTGGGGGGGGGGGGAGGAATCAAAATGTCAGAGATGCAAATATCTTTCATTAACCATTCAAATATTATCAGCTGAACAGATACTTGACCAGAGTAAATTATTCCATGAAACCATCATACTGACTAAGCTTGAAAGATTTATCTGCTGCTGCGATGCATGAATCCCTACTTAGCATGACTTTCCCTAAAAGACATAGCTTTTTAACAATATTACATACTATTTTTTATTTCCTTTTTTAATGCTTGATAACTAGAAACCAGATGCAGCAATGTAAATTAACTGCATTTATAGACTCCTTATTATACATTGTAATATACTATAGCTAATAAATTCACTATTTCACAATAAAACTTTATTAATTAGACTAAGTCTCAAATCTACTTTTTTCAGTAAAATGACTGTTTTAAAAATGTTTGTCCAAAGTTTGGCTTCTCAGTGATCATCCTTTCTTTAATCAACCAAATACCCACTGCTAATGTTTCATACTCTCATATTCAGAACACAGAAAGTAAGTTTAAAGTAAAAACCCTGTAATAAACAACAATAGCAGCGTGGAATTCTAGATTCATGAACATAGAGTACAAGAGGATCTAGGTATCTACACATAAACTCTAAGGTTACACCACGTTGAGAGTGATGCTTCCTTGCTTTCCAGTCAAACTGCATTCCTAACTCTTACCACATTTTTAATGCTACCTCTACATTTGACACAATACTCAAGAAACCTCTGTCCTTCCACTCAATATTCACAGCACAACATATTTCTTATTCTGTTTCATTCTGTTCCAGGAAACATAATTCACTTTCTTGCTTGGTGTTTTCCTCCATTCTATTTCTCTTTAGTAAAATCTGAGCCCCTCCATCAAAATAACAATTCATAGAATCATCATGACAAATTAACAGTGCAAGTCCGGAGGGAGAAGAAATAGAACTATATGACTGATTTACAAGCATTCCTTTCTTACAAGAAAATAGGATACAGATATAAAAATATTGACCAAACAAGAATCATGATGTGTGCACTGCATTGAAAATAATTGTTGTTGCAGTAACAAGCGGGAAAGTTGGCATTTAAAGGCATTACAAATATACCTGCACTGGTCACACCTCACTTCAAGTACTATGTACAGTTCTGGACACCACCATTTAAGAGGATTTGGACAAACTGGAACTGGTTCAGAGAAGGGCAACCAGGATGATCCAGGAACTAGTAACTAAAACCTGTGAAAAGAGAATGAAAGAATTTGCAATGTTTAGCCTTGAAGCTGAGGAGGATATGACAGTACATTTTAAATACCTGAAGGCATGCCATATAGAATAAGGGAAAGCCATGCTCCCTAGCATTCCAGATTGCAAGGCAGACAATCAGATTTAAATTACAGGAAGCAGATTCCAACAAAATGTTAGCAAAGCCTCCCTAACATAAGAGCAATTTAAAGGTGGACCCAGAGACACAGTGGATTCCTTTCATTGGATGTGTTCAAAAGGAGGCCAGACAATTATCTGTCAGGAATGCTACAGTATTTGGGTTCTAGCACTCTTTGGAGCAGGCTCTTCTAGAATCCATTGTCACATCCTTCTAACTGTGGTACAAAGACATCGCACTAACCCCTCTTAGAGGATGCGTCCTTGTGATATTGCCTGTATCTCATTCCTAGCCTGTTGCAGAGGCAGCTTACATTGGTCTGTAGCCGTAGTTTCTCAGTAGCCTTTGTTCTTCTTGCCAGACAATCAATGAACACTTTGCTGACAATGTGATCAATCATTTCATCAGGGCTTATGCTACCCTATTTAAATTATATCTAGGTAAAACAAAAGAGAGGAATCTATTGCTAATAAAGGAAGTGTGAAAAAACAGGTTATCTGCTTAACTGATTGTGCTTATATTTTGTATCTAGTGCCAAAGGTCATCACTTATTCCTTTCAATATCTCTTTAAACTCATACATTACTAGAGTAATGCAAGTCATAAGACACAATTTGTAATTTTCCATGTTAACCACTAGTCATCTTGTAACACCTAAGAAGCAAAATATGTAGGTAAGATGACTAAGCACTGAGAATGCAATATATTCTACATCCAATTACAGTACCTGTATCACCTGGTCACTTGGTACATCATCCTTATAAGGCATATACTATCAAGTGACACTAAGCCTTGTGATTTTCATGCTCACAAGTGCTAGTTACATATGTAATAAAGTTGATTACATGAATACTAATATGACATCTCCAATTACTGATCACAAATTCCCAACATATCTCAGATTCTTTTTTTTTAATCCTATACATTTTCCATGATGTATATCTATGCATATTCATGCCTAGGCATACAAAATGCTAAAATGCAAATTTGAAATTTGAAATAAGCAAGAAATGAATGCAGAATTTAAAATAGCATTCCAAATAACAAAACAATTTATGGCTAGTTCTGACCTAATGCTTTTCTCCATACATTCTGAGACCTTCCCTAGAAATCTTAAAACTAGGTAGAATTTGGAAGAAAGCTCCATTACCTTAGACTAGATTGTTTTTAATATGTTAAAATTAATTAAAATAAATTAGAAAATTAATTAATAAATTAAGCCTATTAATTACTAAATTATTAAACAACTTTGTTAAGTTACTGTTCATGAAGAAAATATGTTGCATGGTAATTGCTTCTCAAATTATTATCAGCAGTGTCCTCTTCTTCCATATTCAGAAATAAGAGTCACTGAGTTCAATGAGGCTTAATCCCTAGCAAATTGGTAGTCATATAAAATTAAAATTAGTAGCATTTGCAGCTTTAATCTCAGTGAGGCCCACCACATAAGAATAATTGGTAAACATGCTGCCTCACACTGGGTTTCACAAAAACTCTTCAGATTGTGTTCCTGTTCATATTTTTATTTAATTTCAATAAGAGTAACACTATTTTCAATTGCATTTGCCTTAACAAAGGCACAGACAGGTATAACTGTAATTTGTCTCCATCTTTGACAAGGATGAACTTGTAGGGACTCCATCAAGTGACAAACTGTGTAACTCTGAGTAGAGCCTACTGCATTTCTGGGATCTTTCACCTCCTACCCCAAATCTCCCTTTTGCAGACAGAGCTTTGAATCCAAACAAATGTCTTTGAAGCCTTGTGCTCTCTCATTTAAGGGTGTTTTGTAACTGCAGCCTTGAAATTCTTCAAAAGGCAATCAAAAGATTGCTGTAATCTCCATCTCTGCTAGGAACATAGATTTGTCCTTGTCAGATCAAGCGGACATCTTCTGTTTAGCAAAGCCCCAAGAGGCAAATGTTACTGAACATTTTAGAGTCAGAAATAATGGTGTGAAAAGATCCATAAAAAGGGCCTAAGAACGTTGTTTTACTTTTCATAAAATAAACAAGGAACCACTCTATTTGGTAAAAACACAAAATGGGGGAAAGTAGAATGCTAACAAAGTGAGAATAAACTGAAAACATTTATAAAATACGATTGAAGTACTATTTTATTCTGAATTCAATTCTTACAATATTTGTATTTTAACATGAAAGCCACTGGTGCAGCTCAAGAATTCTGCACAGACTTACTGTGTAGAAGAAGAAGTTAACATGGTGTTAGACAACCATGTTACAATTCTTAGGCTATGCAGCATGCAACAAACATTTGTTTCCTCCACTTTCATTCCATATTTTACAACTGCTTCCTGACATACTAGAGCAAAGTACCGTACCTTATTTTAAAAAGACATACTCTTGAGGATGTGCAAGTCTGCATCGCATTTTAATCCAAGTTCAAGCATAGTATCATTGTGACTACTGGAATTTACTTCTGCTGCTCTAATGCTAAAACATTTATTTGGGAATCAGCACAGTTTTGTTGTAGAAAAAAAATTATATATCCTTAAAGTAAAAACAACATTAGTATCTGTAATTGTATGCCTGCCGGACTAGTTGTCCCTTTGCTATAAAATGGTTTTAAAAATGAGAAGTTAAAAATTATGCTGCCTTGAAGAATTTTACTGCCGAGGATTGTGAACATGTCTGTATCAGTTCTAACAGCACAGTGTTTGGTCCTAACAGCAGTATCAACGGAAGTCGCAGATTTACACATCTAAACTCACTTATCTCATACCAACAGATACCTCTGTTGGCACTCCTTATTCACCTGTGCTGATTGGCTTCACAAACTTACTTCCTTCTCTTTTTACATCTTCACATCACATCTTTCCCACTGAGCTGCTAGATGTCCTTTGGGCCTCCTTATATTACCCACACACACAGATCCAGCCCTGTACCTCTTCTCAGTCCCACATACACCCTTTGTCTGGAGCATTTCATTTCAAACTGGAGGTAACTAGGGGTACAGTATTCTAGCCTGGCATCTTTCAGTGATGCTTATGAGATATACTTCATCTTTTGAAAAACCCTGAGCCTCAGAGTACTCTTATCCCTGGTTTGAAAAATACTGTGCTAAAAAATCAAAGATGAAGTGCATGCAGAAAATAGACCCAGAACTCTAAGAGGCAAATAAGTAATAAGTTTAGAGTCTAAACTTTAGACTGAAAGCAGATCTATGTTACAACTGCAGCTTAAACCACAGTCCTTAAATTTCACCTTAAAGAATAACCTTGTTGAAGAAATCCATTTTAAATAAACATACACAGGATTAAACCTTTAAAGATTTTAAATAATAATCTAAATCCAAGTGACTTTGTTTACAAGATAAGCTAGTCTTCTCCAACCAGATACCCTCTAAATGTACTAGAATACGAATATCCAGAAAACCAAGCCAGCAACGTGCTAACTGGGGATTATGGAAGGAGCAGTCTGACACATCTAGTGGGTACCAGATAAGGCAAGCTGAAAAAGTTCCACTTAGCTATTAAGCTCATGACAATAAAGGAACAAATTCCATTTTGAAACAATTTGGAAAAAGGCAGAAACATTTTCTTAAAATACAGTTTCATGTCCAAATGATATTAATTTCATTGTGTGTAAAAAGGTGAATTAAGGAACACAACAATATACTGATGTACACAGTTCAAACGTACATCCAGGTTAAAACCCTGTGGTGGATGTGGATGATATTTTTTGTATGTGTTGTACTATGTGTTTCCTTTAGTGTTACAAAGGATTTTTGAACTCTGGTATGTTTTCTTGTTAAATACCAGGAACCACAAGGAGAAGCTTTGAAAGTAACCAGCTAAGAAAAAGAAGTTTAATCTCACTGAAAGCCTGAGTTTAAAATATTTATTGAACATATGTCCAGTGCAATGTCTTATTTCATGGGTAATCTGTGAATACATAAACTGTTTCAGAACGAAGATTCTTATACAAATGACTTTTTAAAAATAGCCAGAAAGTGAAAGGATTTTTTCTTATAATTAACTTTCACAACAGAATTGAGTTATTCTATTAAGTATTGTTCACTCTACATGCAAATCTATCAACTTCAAAAATCATAGGTGCTCAGGCCATTATCTAATACAGAAATTAAACAGTCTACCAAAATTCTGTAGAACACAAGAAAGAGCCACTTTAGGTTCAATCTATTCCCAAAGGAGGAGATCAAACGTAGAATCACCTTCATGACTAGTAGCCACAGATAGCCCTATTTTTCCATGAATTTGTATCATGCCATTTAAAGCCCTCTAGCTAATAGCCATCTGCTGCATCTGGTAGCAGATTCTACAGCTGACCTATGTGCTTCATGTGCAATACTTCCTCTTATTTGTTTTCAGTCCCTCATGATCATCCTGGATGATTTCTGTTACTCAATTCCAAGCAAAACTGTACATATCTCTGCAGTGCTCCCACTTCCATCTCCGCCTCTTTGCTAAGCCCCAAAACCACAAACTTTGTGGTTGTCATTTCCTCCTAAGAGAGTTTTTCCTGCCTCTTGACAGATTTTGGTAGCCCTTTCTTCTCCAGCTTTTCTGAGGCGCGCTGACCTAAACTGTACACACTTCCTCTACTTCTCCACCATTCTCCTGAGAAAGCAGGGCTCAGACTGGTGCTGCCTCAGTGCACTGAACTCCAGGGGAGAAAAGCTATGACACAAAACTTTATCAAACTAAGCAGGTGGTGCACAGATACAAAACAGCCTCCCAGTGAAGGTGATAAAACTCATGACTGTCATGGTTTGGGACCATGCAGTAGAGACCCCTTCAAGCAGAGGACATCTCGAAACGCCCACCCCTATCTCCCACTGCGCCCGTCTAGGACACCAACCCCTCAATCAAACACTTACCGCCTGCGCCGGGAAGAGAGCAATCGCGTTCCCGCCGCGTCGCTGTCCAGTCAAGAATACGCTGCCTCGTGGAAGAAGCACCTGTCAAACGTCTCGGTCCCGGGAGTTTCCCCGCGGCGCGCCTTATCCCCGCCCCTGGCCCCGCCTGGGCGCAGCTCATTGGCCGCCTGAGTTCCTTTCTGGAGCTGCGTCAGGGATGAGCGATGCTCCGGCACGTCAGGGCTGATGAGTCCTCGTCTTGTGAAGGGCGCGCGGGTGGGAGCTGCCCGGAAAGGTGGCAGCGGTGCCCGGATCGCTGCGACGCGGCAGGTGCTGGGCTCCCCACGTCGGTGATCTACGGGAATTCTTGGCAGGCTCACCTGAGGCGTGATCTGAAACCTTGGTAGTACAAGTAGTCTAATTGCATCAAGGCAATTGTATTTCCCACTCCTCTCCCCCTCACCCCCCCATCCACCCAACTTCGTTTTCAAAAAGTCGGTTCGTGTTGTTTGGAAACAAAAATCTGAACATTAAAAGGAGGGCAAGAGAAATGAATATTGTGCCGTTTTATCATAATACACACACACATCCCAGCCCTATGATGTTGATGGAATTATGTGCCCATTATCCAACCCTCTGCTACAGTATTGCTGGGAACCTCAAAAGGACTGTTTAGAAATCAGAACTGCATATACTAGTTTCCATTTTAATTCCCATTTCTCCCTATTGTTAAATAAGCATACTTCAGTGTTAATAATTTAGCTGTACATCACAACATGAATATACATGGAGGAATAATTTTTATAAATATGTGGGAGTTATATTTTTAATATGTTCATGTCTACTTTTCTTCCCTTTCTTTTTTTGCTTCTTTCTTCTTGCATGTAAAATAACATTTTATAAATGTTGTTATAAATGTTAGAAAATAACTTTATATAAATGGCGTGGGCTATTTGAGGAATTTGGTCATCATAAATATGTATAACCATATGCACATTTTAAAAAGCAATATTTTCCTTATTAATGGGAAGGAAGCATTAATACAAAGAAAAAGTTTAAAAGTTCAGGGAACTGGGGATGAGGAACACTACTGCTTATGAAATATTTAAGGTTTTTTATTTGGCATGAAATAACTTCCCAGGTATGGTTTAAAAAAAAAAGCCAAGATGGGGGATGTCACACAGATGACACATGAAAACCAGACAGAGCTTAATCTATTTTTTGACCACACCCTGCCGGCATCCCTGTAACTTCCTATGATCTTGTAATTCTAATATTTTTTCTTTTTTTTTTTGCCAATAACCATTTATAAACATGAAATGCATATAATATGCTTTCAGAGACATGTTTCCAGAGCTGCTAACCACAAGACAGCGTGCAGCTACTCTGACTTTAGGTTTAGTAGAAGTAAAGGTGAAAGAAAGTGTTGTGTATATGGCCTGTAAAATTTTACAAAAGAGGTAGGATGAAGTAAGCTAGTTTAAAGTAGATTCTGTTGTTCTTTTCTCCTCAAACTCTGTAAGAAAACATAATACATTCAAAAAAGAAGGCTATCTCAGGACTAAGACATTTATATTGTTGTTGTTGCCTTAAGCAAGGTTAAATTTTGCTCTTCCTGTAATACGGATCCTTACTTCCTAACATATATTGAGTAGTACCATAGCAGTTCATGAAATGATCAAAAATTTATTGGCATATATTATTTTTCTGATAAACTGTTACATTTTCCCAGTGAATAATATGTGATGACCTTTTAAAATATTCCCCTCCGAGCTATGCATGCTTATGCAAATAGATGTCTTATTTGGCCTAGTTATTTCCCAATCAGCTTACAGTTCTATGTACATTTATTCAGAGTTCATCTTCACTAACAAAGTGGGAGATTTCTGAGTAAATATACCAAGACTTCTTGTGCATGTGAAGGGATCAGACTATCAGTTTTAGAATCATCATAACTTTTTATTCTTCTAAAGTAGTTAGGGATCTTTCCAGATGTCATTTTCTTGTTCATATTTAAGAGTCTGTGAATTTTATTTTCAAAGTTAACACAACTTGGCAGTTCTGGGAAGTGTAAGTTTTCTTTCTTTTGGTGGAGATGAAATTATTCATTTCCTGCAAATGGTATGATAACTGGTCTGTGCTACCCCTTTGACTTTGGCCTAGAACAAGACTTCCCTTTTCCTGTAATTCTGCAGTTTTTGAAAAAGCAGTACAAGGTACCCTTTACAATTTATAGGCTGAAAACTTTGTTCATGTTGGGTTTCCCCTCTGCAGACGTTTATCCTTACACTGAGTTATATAATCCTTCTTTGAAATATCCTGATGGCAGAAAAATTCTAACAAATACATTCCAGGCTTGCACCAGAAACTCAAGAAAACCCACAGTTCTAATTTAGGAAAATTGGCTTTGCATTTGAAAAAAAATGCACAAAAGAAAGCATAGTTGGAGTTAGGTATTAAAAAAGATAAGTGCTATGTTAAAACAGGAAGCATGCAGAAATTAAAGACAGGATTGTGAAAAAAATAAGTGGCAGAGCAGTTCCTTCTGTGAAGGAAGGACAGAGGGTAATGTGGGCTTGGACAGGTAAAAATAATCATGGCTTGTTGGTATTTCAGGAGTTGAGTGAGACTGAAAGCTCTGCGCTCAGAAAGTTTGATACTTGATTTGATCTTAAAGAGTGGGTTCATACATCATGCTAAACCATGAGTTCCATAATAACTGGTTAAGTGTGTTCAACATTCTAATCATAAACTAGGATTTTCAGACAACAGTGGCTAGATTTACATGACATACTAAGCAAGCACAAACTTGTAATAGACCTTAAAATTATAGAATTGGAGTCCTGCTGGAACAGCTTCCAGGCTGTTTCTTAGAAGAAACAGGTTTTAAGCCTTCAAGGGGAAGAAAAAGAGACAGTGTGGAACAGGAGACAGGATGATGGATGTCAGGCTCACCCAATGCAGGCACAAACTAGGCTATAACTCCACAGAGACTTGGATGAACACAGCAAGGAACTATATCTTTATTGCAATTCTGGAACAGCAGCAGTAACAGGAAGTAGGCTGTCTCTATTGACTAGGCAGAAAATACTACTGAGTTCTGCTTCAAAGCCTGTGTGCTCCAGTGCTTCCCCCTTCTTCTGCAGAGACTTACCTGAGCATATACATGTAATCTGCAGAAGGCATTTGCAATATTACATTCTTTATATTCCAGATCCATTTGCAAACAATTCCCTCCTGCTAGCCCAGATTCTCCTGCCCTGATAATGGGTCCCTGAAAAACAGAGGGGATGCATCTGTGCCACATAAGAAAATAAGAAAGGTTGTGATAGCTGGCACTCATTACTACGAGATGCCAAATAAATATGTACCAACTGGACCCATCAGTTTATGAAATGTGCTGTATGTCAGGAGCAAGGAGCAAGGATGTCACCTAAGATGCCAGGAGACTATGAGTTCTAGTCCTGCCTTAGGTATGAAAGCCGGCTGGGTGACTTTGGGCCAGTCCCTCTCTCTCTGCCCAACACCTCTCAACTCACAGGGTTGTTGTTGTGGGGAAAATAGGAGGAAGAAGTATTAGCTATGTTCACCGCCATGAGTTATTTATAAAAATAATAAAGGAGGGATAAAAAATAATAATAATAAATATTTATCCCTTCCTGCTAATCCATGTGGGGACAAATGATATGGAAAGAATAATTACCATTTTATCATTATGTATTTGGAAGATCTAGGAAGGAAGTTCAAGCATCCAGGGCTCAGATGGTCTTCCCATTCATTCAGTCCTAGAAGAGAACTAGAAAGGGAAAGAAGAATATCACAAGTGTATGACTGGAAAGGCAGATGGTATAAATGAGAATTATATGGTATCTGAGACTATGGTTTGAATTAAATGAATGAAGGACTGCTGGGTGGGATGAGTTGCATCTCAGAAGGACTGATAAAAATGTGTTTCACTGAAATGCGCTGAGCTTGATTACTTCATTTAATTCTTTGAGATGTAGGAGATGAAAATCTTGACATAAGGACCTCAGATAAAGAGGTAAAGGTAAGAAAGATGGAGTGTTTCTATAATGGGGCCTATTAAGCTAAATGAAAAATCAGGGGAAAAATGGCTTGTAAAACGCACCATCTTTGTGGTCTGCATATTAAAGCTCAGAGTATGGGAAATAAACAGAATGGGGCTGAATTCTTTAACTATAGGAGGGCAAGTATAATTGAATTGGTTAAATGGTGTGTTGACCCCCTACGATTGGAATATGAAGATTAAGGGAATCATTGTGTTCAAGTAGAATAGAACAAATGTTAAGGGAGGAAGAGTCATACAATATGTTAAGAATATCTACACTTACTTAGAAACCCAAGTGGAACCCAAATTCTGGCTAGCAGAATGTCTTTGCCATGTAAATGTAACTAGTTTCAAGGCTGGCCCTACTGTTAGGCAGAGTGAGGCTGCTACCTCTGGCTCTAATTCCTGGATGGGTGCTAGAGAAGAAAGGAGCAAGAGCTACATTCGCTTATTCCAACTCTTCCAGATGCTTATTTCTATTAAAATATAGCTCTGTGTGCCATGTGGCCCACTTTCCATCCTCTCACATAGCCTTAGACATAATGGAGGCTGCTATCCCTTGGGCAACATTACACTACCAGTCAGAGGGCAAACTGAAGGGAGAACCATTTTATCCTTTGACTTGGCAAAATGTTTTGGGGCTGTTTGAGGAGGACTCCCTTTGTCTTTGCCACAGGTTTCTGTATCTGTTGCTGCAACCTTGTAATTAGCTCTGCACACTAATATTGCTTTGGCTGTACAGTAACCATAATCTGCTGCTACAAAACTCACTGGCAGTTCATCTCGAGACCTGGCACGCATTCCCAGTTGATGTTGCACCTGGGGATGATGATGATGTTCAATGACAAGTACATTGCTGAACAAAAGCCTGAGGCACTGTGGGTTTTGCTTGTGCAGGTTTTGCTATAGCAGATAACTACAGCATGCTTTTAGAGGTCTGGCACTATGTGAGAGGCTAAGTAGAGATGATTTCAAATTATTTTCAAAAGCAACCCCCAAACTTTTTGAATACAGGTGGTCCTCATTTAACGACCACTCATTCAGCAACCATTCAAAGTTACAATGGCACTGAACAAGCAGTGTGACCGTGTGGTTTTTCGAGTTACAACTGCATTAACAATGGAGTTTCTGGTCCCAATTGGCATTAAGTGAGGACTACCTATAATGACCAGAAGGTGCTTCAAAAGATTCTTTAGAAAAGTCACTTGGCATATCTGAAAGATTCTAACTTCCATTAGGAGAGATGATGAACTGATCTGGGCAGAGCTGTCCCCTTCGGTTGAAAATCAGCTATGTGTCCTTATTTCATGCCCATTTAGGACCCATAAATATATGCCACACTGGGAGAGATAGAATATAAATCACCCTTCTGTCCAACAATGATGGTTCTCAGAAGATGGAGTTCCATCCTGATGTTCACTGAAGGCCTTTTGCTTTCTCTTTAAGTTGCTACTGCCATTTTCACTAATCAGCAGGGCTGACTTGGTATGTGTCAAAAATTATTTGAAAGAAATGCTTTTGACCTTCTGGGTGTACCCAGAACCTTTCTCTAAATTGCTAGGAGAAGCCAGCAAAAATTTGCAGCTGCTGACAGTCATTAAATTTAATGAAGCTGTTAGAACAGCCACACCTTATTTTAGGCAGGTATGGAAGCCTGAAAAAAGGGGGTGTTTTAATAATTAGCAGGGATGTATTGTGCTCCCCTGAAGCCCAGGGAACTTCAGTTAGCTATCCCATTGTTCTCTGAGTCAATTTAAAGTGCAAAGACGCTGCTACCCAGGCCCCACACATAGTGGGGAGTCCACCCATACTCAAATGGAGCCCTATTTTTCCTTCAAAACAGCAGAATGTATTCTGACAAGACTTATTTCAGTATTTTGGTTTTCCCCACACATTCCCAATTACCGAGTCACTGATTTCAATGGACAAAAGATGGAGGAAAACATGTTTGTCATGGAGAATGCAGCCAGAAGAAAACCAGAGTGCTCAAATGAACATGTTGTGCCCCTCCCCAGCAATCAGAGTCTTTAAAAGGCCGTGTGTTCATCAGATCCAAAAGAGAAGGAACGCATTTGGACAGGAGAAATATGAAATCCTTTATTTTCTTTACATTCCTAACGTAACTCTGGGGAAATAGTACAGAGTAAAGTATGCTTTAAAAATCCTAGACCAGGATAAATTAGGGACTTCCTATATCTGTTTTGAAGTACAGGCAGTGGCATCAGGAAGTGCCACCTAGGCTTAACTCCAAGTTGTATCTTCTACACATTCTCCCAAGCAGGTGCTCATATTCCTCCAGGGGAATGTCCTTGTCAGGAGATCACCTTCAGCCACTAAGGACTGCAGTTACTAGATTTCACACTGTTCTTTCAGGGTTGATATGCTATTATACTATTATACACACATGTGCACACATAAGCATACGTATACAAACATATACTCATCCAAATCAAATCAAATCTTTATTATGGTCAAAGACCAGCATAAATGCTCATGCATGGTATGTGTTTGTTTTTAGATTCTTTGTTATATTGTTTGCATGCTGTTTTAAAAAGAATTGATTATTAATATGCATTATTTGTGTATGTGTTTGGTTTTTATTCTATCTTTACTGTATTTTAGAGTGTTTTATTGTATTTTAATATCTATTGGTGTTTTATTGTGAACCGCCCAGAGTCACTTTTTGTGAGATGGGTGGTATCTAAATTTGAAATATAAATAAATAAATAAAATTTCATTTCTTGGAATGAAGGAAGAGCTAGAAAAGGGGGGGGTACACACACACACACACACAGAATATATAAATAAATCAAACTGAGAGGGCTCTCCCCCTTAAAGGAAACATAAATAAAGTGAAAGAAAACCAAACCATGGTTAGGGTTATTCTCACATGGAAATTGTGAGTAAATATTTTTTTCCAAAGGTCCTGTCCTGTGTGACCATGGAGATCACAGCCAAAGGAGGTTGCCCCACTGAGGCTGTGTGTGATTAACTGCTTCAGCTGGGAGCCAGTCATTCATCTGCCTTTCTGCATCAGTTATGATTTGATTGCTTAAGCATTCTGGAGGTACATAGACAGTGGGATTACTCAGCCTTGGAGGAGATGTTTGTTATCACTTCATGAGTCATCATTCTAGCTTTACATCCTTCTAGTCATGAGGCAGCCCATTGGAATTTATGATGCTCTCATATACCATGGCAACCTGGTCCAGTTGGATTGATAGCAATTCTCTAGTTCTTTCATTCCACCTACTTACTGATCCTTTTATCCGAGACTTGGGGGATTAAATCAAGGATTTTCAGCCAATGCACTCTGCTGCCAAGAAATTATGCCTTCTTCCTGTAATAGAAACTCACACAAAATTCAGAAGCATTTTTTCCTCTTACCCTCCAAATGCCAGTCTTTTATATATGTAAGAGTAAAGTGTACCTGAAATAACAGAAGTGGGCAAATGCAGACTTATAGAAGTGAGTATGTGTAGCTCAGGGTTGAACTGTGGAGTCCTTGGGGTTCTCTGAGCTTGGCTGTTTTCTTGCAAACATTTCATTACCTGGCTAGGTAACATCTTCAGTGCTAGAATGGGATGGGGTTTGCTCTCTGTTTAAATACAGTGGCCTGCCCTGCCAGTGTTGGTGGGTGGGTGGGTTTTGTTTTGTTTTATTTTTTCCCTCTGGTAGTTCCTTGATTAGGGTATTGTTTACTGCTGATTGTACGTCTGGTGATAATCTTGGTGTTAATCTCTGCTTATCTGGGTGATGATTGCTGGTGAGGAGATGTTCTGGTCTTTTGTTTTCCTTTTTATAGTCTCTTTTGAATAGTATGTAGATGTTGTTTATCTCTTTGTGCCTGTTGATGGCTGTCCTGTCTGAATACCAAGCTTCCAGGAATTCCCTCACATTTTTGGATTTAGCTTGGTCTAAGATGCTAAGATGTTTCCCAGTTGAAATTGTGGTTACGTCTGTCCATGTGTTGTGAGATTAAGGAGTTTTCATTGTGTCTTCTGACTGCTAATTGGTGTTCATGGATGCACTCTGCTAGCCTTCTGCCTGTCTGTCCTACATAGTGGTTGTTACAGTCCTTACACTGTATGTTGTAGCTGACTCCTGTTTTTTCTTCTTGGGCTACTGGGTCTTTTGGTTTGCTTAAGATGTTCTGGAGGGCTTTAGTTGGTTTGTGTGCTACGGAGATGCCATGTGGTTGTAACAGTCTGTTGGTAGTTTCTGAGACGTTTCTGATGTATGGCAGTGTTATCCTTTTCATAGCTTGTGTTGGTTGTGTTGTAGTAGGTTGAGTGGCCAGGCACTTTTTGATAAAGTTGCGTGGACATCCATTTTGTTGGAAGATGTTGTATAAGTGGTCTGTTTCCTTTTTCTGTTGTTCTGGGTTGCTGCAGTGCGTTTGTGCTCATTTGAATAATGTTCTTACACAGCTCCTCTTGTGGGAGGTTGGGCTGTTACTTTGGTAATGGAGTACTTGATTAGTGTGGGTTGTCTTCCGATAGACTTGGGTTTCTAATTTGCTGTTGTTTCCTCTGCTGATGAGGATATCCAGGAAGGGTAGGATGTTGTTGTTTTCTTCCTCTCTGGTGAATGTTATACCTTTGAAGATGTTGTTGATAGTTTCATGTGTCTTCTCTAGTTGTTCCTTTTTTATTATAACAAAGGTGTCATCTACATACCAGATCCATACTTTAGGTTGTATGTGTGGAAGTGCTATAGCTTCTAGACATTATGTTACCTGGCTGGGTAATGAAACGTTTGCAAGAAAACAGCCAAGCTCAGAGAACCCCAAGGACTCCACAAATGCAGACTTAGAATTAGGACAACTAGGAAAAAACCCAGAATGTGATAAAGGGGCCAGAGGCAAAAAGAAGAAACTTTTTCCCCCATTCACGTTTGTGCTGTACTGCAGCAAGTTTAGATTGCCTCTATCTCTCAGGAAGGATCTGACCTTAGGAACTGGGTCTTTTCGGGTCCTCTCAGCTAATACTCTTCCTCTGATGAGTCATTTCTCCTTTTGAAGTTCAATATGACTGAGCTAGATTTGAGCTTCCCACCCATGCAGGTTACAGGGTAAACCCTAACATCCATACATGGTTAGTATTATTTTAACTGTTTTGCAAGTACTTACTAATAATGCTCAGTGAGATGTAACAGTAAGTAGTTTGTGCAGATAATATGCCCCATTCATTCAGAAAGTCTGTTCATATCAGTGCATCTATTTGTGAATTCAAAGCCTTGCTCACAAAGATCTTCACCCATTGAACTTCAGAAGCCAGTACTACAATAATTGGCTTTTGCCAGCATGGTGTCCTCCAGATGTAGTGACACCAAATTCCCAGCCAGCTTGTCCCAACACATTAGGTGCCAGAGTGGGGAAGGTTGGGATAGATAATCTGATAACGTTTGTCATTTGCTTCAACAATACTTATTTTCTGGTTGAAATAATATTTCGATTTAAATAAAAGACTAATTCTCTTATTAGTTCTATTTATACCTTGCTCCACTTACTTGTAAAGGGGAGTTGCTACTGTGGAGGGTTGGATCATTATCGTCAGAGATCTGAATGATCATTTGCGAAGGTTATTTTGAATTAGGTTGAGAGATTTGAGTGATCCTTGAATTGCAAGTTCTTCACCTTTACTCACAAATATATATAGTATATACATACATACATACACACATACACATCAGAGATAGCATTATTCTGATTTCTTTTTAATGGAATATGATGTAGTATGAAAATGTGTGCAAACTACTTGTCAGATATTCCAAATAATACTTTATTGAGGAAACTGCTTCTGCTTGTTATTTCAACACTGGAATTAATTATATGAGTATTGTACTTTACTGTTTAATTCCAGCTGGGAACTATTCTATTTTCATATGCTAATATATGTTTTGTTTATATTTAGTTTTGAAATAAATATTTCAGTCCAATAATTTCCTGCACTGGCAAATGCTTGGACTAGATGGCTTTTGAGTTCAGTTCCAACTTTAAGAATCCTATGAATACAAGAAACCCACTATTTTAAACTGCTTTTAGTTAAACTTCATTGAAATGAATGGAGTTCATTCTAGTTCAGCTAGTTGCTTAAAATTTAAACTTCTTTAAGAGGTTTTAAGAGGGTTTTAACTGAACTGAGATCTTTCTTCTCACTTTAACTGTGCCCTCTCTCAATTTTCACATCCCTTAGATGATCAATTCAGTTCTAGTTGTCTTCTAACAAAATACTTTGATTTGTGCAGAAGTTCTACTTGAATGCTGTGGTCAGTTCATGTACAACTGAGTTGGTCACACAAACAGATCCTTGACATTTCCTGTCTAAACCAGACAATGTTGCCTGATTACATTATCATAAACATGATCACCAAACTTTTGCATACTAGATGCACTTAAATTGTTTAATCACTTATCTTCTCCTCTTTGAAAACTATCTTCACCTCCTGTCATTGCTATTTTTTGTTTGTTTTAATTATGGTAGTGTTGCAAGAAGAGTAGTACAAAGCTAGAGCCAAAATTAGGGACTTTTAACATCTGATTCTCAGTGGAATAGTGCTCCAACCCCAAAGACAATTGGGATTTGGTCCACAATAACCCTCTTTGTCCCATACTCCAGAAAGGACCTATACATAATAAGAATTCTTGCAGTACCTGTTTTACAGGTCTAACTAAACAAGCATTTTTCACCCTGGTCCAAACACAGTTATTCAGGGAAGAACAGGAACAATAACAAAACAGGAATACATTTTCTCCCATATGGCCAGGCTCTGAATATTGAAATAAATGTTAGATGAGCTCAAACAATTAGAATTATTTCCCAAATTAACTGGCTTTGATTAAACAGAGAAATAATTCATGCAGTTTTCTGACTTCTGTGTTCCAGTTGGTAAATCCTTCACTGAGGCTGGATTACAGCAGATAAAAGAATCTTTTCTCACCATCTTTCATTATGACGTAGCAGTGAAAATATTGCATTGAAGGATGGATTAATACTGAAACTGGTATGGTAAATATTTTGAGTAAGAACAAGATATTTTTAAAAAGATATGTGTGTGCACAAGTTTGTTTACCAGAGTGAAAAAAGATTTCACAACTCAGCAATCTACCAGCTTTGATTTGCTTGTCTACATGCATTCTGAAACAGAGAACAGTAATGTTGAAAGTATCTGAAATAAATTAAAACTGTAGTACAGCATTAATTTTTATTTTCATAATATACAGTGTTCCACCCTGCTAGAAACGCTGTATATTAGAAATACATCTTTCAGTTACCAATTCATTTTAACCTCTTATTTTTCTTCCTCTGCATGTTTTTAGCCATTAGCTCACAGTGACCAAGTTATAACTCAGAAGCTGTACACAACTCTTCGATAGATCTGCTCTGATTCTCAAGCCAACAAAAGCAGCCACACATGTTGTGGTTTCCACGTCTGAGGCTATCATGGCCTGGCAAAGTTAAGAGGTAAGTTGTAGAGCAATCAGAAAATTTGCAATACAAACAACTGCCTAGATCAGCACTCCCTCTCTGCTGACTTCCAGATACATTGGGACTATAAAGTAATGCCTGCCTCATTTCAGCTTCCCGTTCTAACCTACAAAGCTGGGATATCCTGGAGGTCTCCCATCTAAATGCTAACGAGAACTAAACCTGCTCAGCCTTTATTGAATCACCCAAGGTCAGCCAAAAACTGCCGCTTGTAGTAATATAGTGGGACTGTGGCTCCAATTCTTTTTCCGGTCAGCACATCAATGAGCTATGCTAATTCAGAATTTTAGGAGTTGTTCCCAATGCATAGTCCAAGTTATGAGGCCAAGGAAGGCTATCCTAGGTTGACCAAAGACTTGAGGTTACTGCAGCCTTATTGGCAAACGTTTTTCTAGTGTGTCCATTTAGAATCTTAAAAGCATTCCAGTATATGTGGTACTCTTCATCATCTCTGTTTTAGGCCTTCCCCAGGATGTTCTGTCCCCAGCCCCTCTTATCATTTTCTTTCTTCTTGGCAATTGTGTGTAATCCCACATAAGCACCGGACTATAGACATAGCCATTTTTATTTTCAAAAAACACCTGTATAGGCCTAGTTGTATATTTGTAAATAAAGAGTATATGGAGGTTGGTGCCTTGCTTCCCATTTTGTTTTTAAATTAAAATAATATTTTAAAACATTAAGAGAGGAGTAGGGCAAGGGGTTTGGGAAGAAAATAACTAATTAACTAACTAACTAACTAACTAACTAACTCTGGGCGCATTGGTACCAATAGCCATCATATTGCCTTTTTCTATTTAAGCAAACAAAACCCTTCAATCACTTACATGGAATAGAAAAAAAAGGTTTGAATTGGAGACACAATCTTTTCCCCCAATTTATATATTCATGCATAAGAGGAAAGCAAAATGTATTTTTGCCTAATGCAAGAAAGCACATTATTCTATTTAGTTATTGAATTAGCATTCCTTTTTTTTTTTACATTTATGCCTTGAAGATTTAACAATAAGCAACAGGTGGAAACCTTCTGCATCCTGTATGAATTACTACTTGGTATCCACTCTTGGCTTTTAAGGTTCATCACTTACCTGAGAGTTGCCAAGCAGTTCAGATTACATCAAATACCAGATCAATGAAGTGGGAAACCCTGAATTAGATCCTGTGGACACGCGTAGCACTAAAAATCCTGCCTGCTTTATTATCCATTTTAGCAGAGCAGTATTTCAACAGAACTTTTTCCTACATATTTTATTTGCAAAGCATAGAAAAGTTCATAGCCCTTTAAATATAATGACTAATAACATATAGAGGCTTTCTATGCATCTTCCCCTAATGTACAGCACTATTAATGTAACTTGCCTGGTCAACTTGCCTTCATCCTTTGATACATAAATTACCCAGATGCAAATTCTCCTCACTTCTAGATACATATAGAAGATCTTAAGCATATCTTCTTTTGGATGAATTATTGTTGGTCGCACAGTCAACCAGATGTTTAGATTGGATTTGGCATTTTTATCCACCTATCGAGTCCTTCCCAAGGACCTGGCTTATGCTCATTGGGTTCACCCCATGTCAGAGAGTGTTGTTTGATGGTGTTAAAGGTATCGTTGCAGGATATAAGCTGTTCCAAGTAAAGCTGCCTTTTGCAACTGACTGTTGGTGATTTTGTCAATGCCAGTGGTTTTCAAGTGGTGCTCCAGATGTTTTGGGATTGCACCCAAGGCACCTATTACTGTTGGTACTATCTTTGCTTTCTTTTACCACAGTCGTTCTATTTCTATTTGTAGGTCTTTGTATTTTGTGATTTTCTCCAGTTCTTTCTCTTCTATTTTGCTGTCTCCAGGTATTGCATTGTCCACTGTCTTCTATTGTTGTTGTTGTTGTTGTTGTTGTTATTGGAAAGGTAAACTTTAGAGGACTTCATCTGATGCTCAGTTTCATCATGCTGTCTAGACCAGAGTTCCTCAACCTTAGCAACTTTAAGATAGGTGGACTTCAACTCCCAGAATTCCCCAGCCAGCATGAGGAACCCTGGTCTAGAGGGAGTAGAACATCCAGAATTGCTTCCAGATGAGGTTATTGCAAAATTCTTTACTGCTGCTGCTATATCAGTGGTAACTGAGAGAATACCATCTACTGGAATGGATTTCTCCCCTTCCCAAATCTGTATTGATCATCAGAGGTGCAGAAGTTTACAGAAGGGCTGAGGGAAATGAAACTGGAGATAAGATATCTACAGCATGCTGGAGGATGACACAGGGTGAACCCAATAAGCACAAGCCAGGTCTTTCTTATGGTGGCAAGGGTGGCAAAACACTAGTATTTCTTCACCCTTATTTCATCTGCAGATAGCTGCCTGGCAGCCCTCTTTAGAGTGATCCAGTCCCTCCTGGGGAAGATGGAACCAGAGGTTCTCTTGCAGGGCTGCTGTGAGGAATATGCTAGGCATCTGTCAGATAAAGCTGCTCGGATTCACTCTAACCTGGACTCTGGCCTTCAAGCAGATCCTGTGGAGATGACTGAGGCTCCGTCTGGCTTGGTTATTTGGGATGAGTTTGATCCTATGAATCATGATGAAGTGGACAGGGTTCTTAGAACTGTAAATTCAGCTACTTGTGTACTAGATCCATTTCCATCCTGGTTAGCTAAGGCTTCCTGGGAGACAATGCATGGTTGGGTCCTGGTAGTGGTAAATTCATTCTTGAGAGAGGAGGTGGTCCTATCAATACTTAAGAAGGCAACAGTTTGCCCCCTCCTCTAGAAGCTATTTCTGGACTCTACTGTGTTGAACAATTTTCATCCTGTCTCCAACCTTCACTTTTAGGGAAGGTTGTTGAGAAGGTAGTTATACTGCAGCTTCAGAGAACTCTGAAATAAATGAATTGTTTGGACCTGTTCTAGTTGGGTTTCAGACTTGGGTGCAGGATCAAAACAGCATTGATTGTGCTTGTGAAGGACTTCTGGCAGGAGCAGAATGGGGGTGGTGCATATACCCTAGCTCTCCTTGACCTCTCAGCAGCTTTCTATGGACTGGCTTCAGAGGTTGGAAAATGTGGGGGAGTGCATAATGTTATTCTGGTTCTCCTCCTTCTTCCATGGTCAGTTCTAATAGGTGTTGATGGGTGGGGGGAGAGATCTAGCCCATTGCCTCTGCTTTGCAGGGTCCTTCAGGGCTCAATGCTCTCCCTACTCCTGTTTAACATCTACATGAAGCCATGGGGTGAGATCATCTGATGGCATGGTATCAGATGACCCAGTTCTACATCTCTGCCCTGGGTGGACCAAGTCAGGGTCCTGTGGTGTCCTGCTCGGTGTCTGGAGGCTGTGAGGGTCCGGATGGGGAAGAACAGGTTTCAGTTCAACACTAGTAAGACTGGGTGGCTCTGAGTTTTAGGACCTCCTGGATCTGACTTTCCATCTTTGGTTCTGGATGGAGATACTGTAATCTAAACAGAATCAGTGTGCAGTCTTGGAGTCTTGGAGTCGAGCTGGACTTTCATCTCTGTTCAAGGAGCAGGTGGCAGCTGTGGCCAGGAAGGCTTTTGATTTGTGCACCAATTGCACCCTTTCCAAGACTGGGAGGCAATGCTCATGGTCACTCATGCTTTTGTCACCTCCTCCTGTGGATTGCTGCAATGTTATTTGCAGGACTGCCTCTCCCTGACTGTTTCTACCCATCCCATTAGGTCTAGCAGGAGAGGCATGATGTGGGTCCCATCAGTTAAAGAATGTCACCTTGCTGGATCCAGAAAGCAGGCCTTTTCTGTCACAGAGTCTGACCAATGGACCACCATACCCCTTGAGATTAGATTAATCCCAACCTTGCCTGCTTTTTGGAAGGCTTTGAACACATGGATGTTTTCCTGGGCATGTGGTTGTGTTATGATTTACTGTAGAATAGTTTTTGCCTTGTCTGTCATACAAGTTGTATGTGCTGCTGTTTTAATGTTTGTTTGCTTTTTAATTGTATCTTTATAAACTGTTATCCTCCTAGAATCATTATGGCGAGATGGGTGGACATATAAATTGAATTAGTAATAATAAAAATAGCAAGACGAAGACCTATTGTGGAAAGTCCCTGACTAGTGATCTGTAGAGATAGCAGGTCGCAGTGTACAGATGACCTCAGCTGGCAAAATGTTTTGGGATGGAGGAAGCAGAGAAGCAGGTCTTTGGCTGTCGAAGAGTAAGTAGTCTGACTTGCATGTTTAGAGCTCATTGGAAACTTGCAATACAGCTAGTCCTCAGATTACACCACTCTTTCAGTGACCATTCAGTTACAACAGCGCTGAACAAGGAGGACTTACAACAGGTCCTCAGAGTTCCAGCCATCACAGTGTCCCTGTGATCACATGATCATGATTTCTGACATTCCCTGCCAGCCTCCCACAAGCAAAGTCAATGGGGAAGCCGGCAGGAAGTTGGAAGTTGCGATCACATGAGGTTCTTGCTTAATGACCTGCATGGTCCTTGTTTAATGATGACAACCAGGACAGTATTGCCATTGCTAAGTGACAAAGTCATGTAATATCGCACTACAATCGTGTCACTTAGCAATGGAGTTCCCAGTCCCAACTGCTGTCATAACCTGAAGACTACCTGTAAGTTCTTCCTCTTATGTGTCCTGGTTTGTTCAACAACCACTTCACACTAGGGGAGACACCTGGATAATTTCCTGAGCCATCTCAGGAAAAGCCCATTGTTATAGTCCTTTTTAGGCCACAGTTCACAGAATATATTCCCTTTAAATCAACTTGACTCAATTTTGAAATCCTATAAATTACTAAGAAACAATTCCTGCATGTGGATTTAAGGACTGGAGCTGACTTAATTTTGTTTTTAATGCATTTTATACCTAAAAAGAAAAGATGGTTGATAGATCTGATCATTTGTATTTGAAAAAGGATGAATGCTATACTTGACAACAAATTTGTGGCCCTTGTTGCTTGCACGCAGACTACTGACTAGTAGAACTTGTGTCTTAATACTGTACAGTTTAGTGTACTCAGGGTTGGTTTTAGTAGAAAATAGACACATTGTATCTAACTGAAATCAATGGGACTAATCACTAAAGAGTGACAAATATTCTAGGAGTTCAACCTATTCTTCTAGGTCTAAATTATTGCCTTAAGAGACTCTAAATCTTTGAAATCAAGTATTAATACAACAGTTGTTGATATGATTGTTTCTTCTTTCCCTCATATTTAGTAGGATACACTCAAATTCATTCATATTTCACTGATCACCTTAATTTTTCAATGCTTTATTATTTTTTACTTATATCTAGTCTCTCAACCATCTACCTATGCAGTATTCTTTTGGTCTTTAAACACCTATTTTCATTCCAGTATTTGAATGAAATTCCCTATACTCAGTTCTTACACTTACATAACAGGTAGAATGAATGTCAAATTGTGCCAAATGAACAGAAGCAGTCTAAATGAGTTCAGTAGGGCTTATTTCCCGGTAAGTGGAATAAAATTGCGGTCAAAGGGACTGACACCTAAATTAGTCATCACAGATTAGCTATTCACAGAAAATCAAAGAAACTTTAATTCTGAAAGTAGACATTTTAAAACATAGTTTTTAAATTAAATTACCATAACTAAAGCGTTTGCATATTATTATGTGTTGCATTTATATTCCTACCTTTCTTTTCGGGGTTGAAGGTGACTTTCTTGGGGTCTCCCCTTATTTTATCCTGTGAAATAGACAAAGCTAAAAGAAAATGGCCCAAAGTCATCCACTGAACTCCATGGTAACTTTGAAACTACATTTTTATGATTATAGTTGAAGACCATAACTATTTACAGTCTCTAAGAAATCAAATTATTTGAGCCATCTTCATCTGATTTATTAGAATTTTACATAGATTCTTAAAAATTACACCTTTTATTGATCATTTTGGATTTTTTATTAAAAGTGAACAACAAAATATATAACCTGTAAATATTATGAAGCATAATTCTCAAGGATAATGATATATTTTATTTATTATTTATTTATTTCATGCCATTTAGGTGCCACCCAGACCCACTCTGGACAGCTCACAATATAGTCAGCAATAAAAACACACTGCAAAACAAAACAGGATGGGGATCTGGTCACTCAGTACAAAAACATAGACAAAAACACATCCAACAAGAGGCTCCATCCAACCTAAACCAATCCCTGGGAAAACAACCAGGTCTTTGGGGCCTGACAGAAGACCTTGTTGAGTGGGAGCCACACAGATCTCAGGAGGCATCTTCTTCTAGAGGGCAGTCACTATGACAGAGAAGGCACACTTACTGGGTCTCACCAGATGACATTGCTTAATCGAAGGAACCTGGAGCATGCCAGCTCAGCTGGCATGTATTGGATAAGCTATATTTCAGTAAAGTACTAAATAGACAAGGTGCCAATGGTGAGAAAGCCCTCTTTCTCTCTTGTTGCTAGCAATTCTTCTAACTTCATTCAGCAGAATCTCTTGGAAGAAGGCCTTTAGAGGCTTTCTCTGTATTATATGCAGATCAACCCCAATATATTGAATTGGGCCTGGTAACAGACTAGAAGCCAGTGCAGCTGGCAAAATTGGAAGCTGTGTCTGCATTTTAAACAAGCAAAGTGAAACTATGTTGTTTGTAGAGACAAACTAGATGAGAGGCGTAATGCATGGGAAGATGAGTATAAGTAATGTTTCCTTCATGCCATGCTGTTGATTTACATACTTCAGAAGCTTAAGAGCTTGAATTCTTATTATCTTCTTCTGTTATTTAATTGCAGGTTTATATATGACTAGGTGGAGTGTCAACAATCAATATCCTTCACCAACTGTTAGTGTCCTTGTACTGTGCTCTGAAAATTCTGCCTATCAATCCAAGCTGTACCAAGAGTCAAGTTTTTAATTTACCAGAATATCCAGATCTGGCAATTTAAAAGTGTGGTTGGTACTCTTCTGCTGATGCCAATGGATAAGCCAACTGTCAGAAGCCTCGCAATCAATTAACCTATCCTGCTAGCTTGCTTGCTTCATTTTTGCCATTACAAGAGAAAGCGGGGGGGGAGGGGGGAGAGATGAAGAAGTGCAGATGGAGTATTATCAGTTTCCCAGGAATGGCCAAGGTCGTACGAGTGTGAAACCAGGAGAAACTCAGGGGCATGCGCAAGAACAGTTATGGGACATTAAGGGGGGAGCTGGAAGGAAAAGGGGTAAAACTAAGTTTGGCGCACGCGGGCTCTTTAGTCTCAGCAATGCTTACAACTGTACACTAGTCTCTCAATAAATGAATTCTTCTTTGAGCCTTAAATGGTTTCAGTGGGAACTGCTTTCATTGGGATCTGAGTCTTGCAGTTTCTTACACCAACATGGATGCACTGAGATAGGAAAGAGCCATCAGAGAACAACATCTAAGCTAACTCTGGCTTCAACAGTATTAGTGGCTCTTAGCCTGGCTGCTTCTTGGGCTAAATAAATGGTCAAAGAATATTCAAGACTGCAGGATTTCAGAAATTATGAGAAATATGTAAGTCTGCTTTATCCCTTGTACTAGAGATCACTGGAACCCTGTGTAAAGCAGGGCATGGAATCCTAGAGTTGGAAAGAATTATTTAGGCCTCTCAGTTCATCCCCTACCTAGATCAGTGCTATATACAAATTAAAGCATCTCTAATAGATAGCAGTTCTAGCTTCCACTTAACCACAGATGCCTCAAAAATAAAAGCAGTTGATATCAAGTTTGTTTATTTGTAAACCAGCTACCAACTTTTAAATATAATTCCATAGCATATAGAAAACAGGATTAAAAAACATAAAATTAACAGTTACTAAAACCATAAAATTGCAATATTAAAGTATTGGCCAAAGATTAATGCAGTAAGCCCATGCTTTGACTAAAATATTCAAATCATGCTTAGACCTAATGCTTAGGTTTCTGATCCTAGAAACATCCTGTTACTATTCTACTAGTATTTGCAGCATCAATCATCCAAGAACACAAATTAATGTAACTTCTGTGCAAAGTGGAAAATTATGACATCCAGTGGGTATTCTTTTTAACTACAGAGACAAACCTGCTTGTAATCCAAGCAACATTTTTAAAGGTTTTTTTTTTTTAATGCAGTAATTATAAGCGTATATCCATCTCATTCAGTGAAGGAAGTCAGAGTAGCTATCTGTTCCCATGGTTTGCTCTGATGAAAGTTTTGTAAACCTATTCGCTTTTATGGGTTTACTCCTGTATCAGAACAAAACATAGGAGAGGATCTCTCCTACAAATGGAAAATCCTTACAGCCAGATCGTTTCGATTTGGCTGTAGATAGTTAGCTGTGAACATTTGGCACTTGCTTAGATATACTTTCTTAAATTATTGCTTCACATCGTTCATACAAACCCTGGGTGAAAATAGTTGGCTAGTCTGAGAAATGAAGGTCTGGCTTGCACAATACAGACTGATTTGGGACTAGCTGATAAACATATTAATTAGTAAGAATGGAGAGACAGAAATTTTCTGAGGGACTGCTCTATACAAGCCACAGCATCCAACTCAATCTAGAGATGATACTCAGAGTTTTTAATTTCCCGCGAGGAAAGCGTTATCTGGGATGCTAAGGAAAATTCCGCCTGGTTAGTGTCTGCATGGGAAACTACCCCGAAATTCCTGCTCTGTAAACTAGAAAGTCGTTTTAAAAAGTCCCAGAAGGCGGGAGAACAAAGCACTTCGTTGCGCTGCCAACAAAACTGCATTGTTGTTGTTTAGTCGTTAAGTCGTGTCCGACTCTTCGTGACCCCATGAACCATATTGCGCCAGGCCTTCCTATCTTTCACTGCCTCCCTGAGTTTGCTCAATTTCATGCTCATTGCTTCAGTGATGCTATCCAGCCATCTCGTCCTCTGCCGTCCTCTTCTCCTTTGGCCTTCCATCTTTCCCAGCATCAGGGTCTTTTCCAAAGAGTCCTCTCTTCGCATTAGGTGACCAAAGTATCTGAGCTTGAGCTTCATTATCAATCCTTCCAATGAGCAATCAGAGTTGATTTCCTTTAAGATTGACTGGTTTGACCTCCTAGCAGTCCAGGGGACTCTTAAGAGCCTTCTCCAGCACCACAGTTCAAAGGCATCAATTCTTCGGCGTTCAGCCTTCTTTATGGTCCAGCTCTCACAGCCATACATTACTACTGGAAAAACCATAGCTTGGACTATGCGGATCTTTGTCGGCAAGGTGACGTCTCTGCTTTTTAATATGCTATCTAGGTTTGCCATAGCTTTCCTCCCAAGGAGCAAGCGTCTTTTAATTTCATGGCTGCAGTCTCCGTCTGCGGTGATCTTGGAGCCCAAATAAATGAAGTCTGTTACTGCTTCCATTTCTACCCCTTCTATTTGCCAGGGATTGATGGGTCCAGATGCCATGATCTTAGTTTTTTTAATGTTGAGTTTCAAGCCAGCTTTCGCACTCTCCTCTTTCACCCTCATCAAGAGGCTCTTTAGTTCTTCTTCACTTTCTGCCATTAACAAAACTGCATACAGTAGATTCAAATATCACATGAGAATTCCCCTCCAAAGACTCCAACCCCCAAGATACAGTTCGACTTTCTTTTTTATAGTGACGTTTTAAAATAAAAGGGAAACCGTCCCTTCCATTCGTTTAAAAAGAAGGAGGGGACAAATGTGAATGGCTATTTAGAATCTAAAGCCCGCCCCGTCCCCACCTCGCGGCAAATTATGATAATGACAATAGAAGGGTGGCTAGAGAGGAACATTGCCGCAAGGCGAGCTGCAGCTCGTAAAGCCGGAAGCGGAAGTTGCGTTGGGCCGCCTTTTCCTTCGAGCTCCATTTTCTGAAGAGCGTTGGCGCGCGCGGTCGGGGTGGCGTCCTAACATCTTGCGCATCATGACGGACCGTTACACGATTCACAGCCAGTTGGAGCACCTGCAGTCCAAGTACATCGGGACGGGCCATGCCGACACCACCAAGTGGGAGTGGCTCGTGAACCAGCACCGGGACTCCTATTGCTCCTACATGGGCCATTTCGACTTGCTCAATTACTTCGCCATCGCCGAGAACGAAAGCAAGGCCCGCGTCCGCTTCAACCTCATGGAGAAGATGTTGCAACCCTGCGGGCCGCCCGCTGACAAGCCGGACGAGTCTTAAGCTTGGAGCTGTGAGCCCGTCGGCGCTTCCGCCCAAGCGAGGAGGGAAGGAAGGATGAAGAAACGCAGCCTTGCCGACGGTGGGGAACCTGGCCCGGTGAACCATTATATTCTCCTCTGCGTCCTTCAAGCCACCTGTGACTGCTTGTTGACTTGCGTGGCTAACTTGATTCCGACATGTTTTGAACACCTACGTAGCAGGGAGGGCGTCTTCTGAACTTCAACTCTCTGCAGCCTGCGGGGACTTGTGATAGACTGAGCAGAACGAGGCCCGATGGTTTGTCTCTGGCTCTGGCTTTCTACGCATAGACAGGCACGGGGTGGCTTGCTTTAAAGACTTGTAAATGCACCTTTTTCTTCATTTCCCACTTTGGAGTGCTTGGGAGGCATTTTCACAATTTGGTTTAATAAAAGATTATGCATTTTTTAAAAAATAAATCTGTGTGGGTGATCAATTAAAATAACAAACCAATGAGCCGCTGACAGATGGCATACTATTAATACAGCTCTAAAATCTGTTCAAGTTGTACATTGTGGCTATACAGTCCTTGAGCAATCTCTGGTAAAAATGGTTGGATATTACAAATATGTTATATAATTGGCCTTTGTATCATGAATTCTGTGCAAGGATTTCTATGTTTGGTCAACCAAACTTTAAATTAGTTTTAATGACAAAACCAAAGGTTTATATTTGTTAACCAGTGTACTGATCAATAGACTAATGTAAAACTATTCTGCATTACAGATTATTTTGTGATCTTAACTGTGGTATTGCCCCAGGTAAAACCAGTACATAATTTGGAGGTGGTCCTGGACTCTCAGCTCCTGCTCAGTGAGAAGGTAGCAGCAGTGGTCAGGAAAGCTTTTGCACAGATCTGTTTGGTGTGCCAATTGTGTCCCTTCCTGATAAACAGGCCCTTCACACAGACATTCATCCCCTAGTCACTTTCCATTTGGACTATTGTAATATGTTCTACAAGAGCCCGTTTAATGTAATTGTTTAAAGCAGCAGGCTAGAAACAGGGAGTCTGTGAGTTCTAGTCCTGCCTTGGGCATGAAGCCAGCAGGGTGACTTTGGGCCAGTCACTCACTCTCAGCCCTAGGAAGAAGAAAGCAATGGCAAACCACTTCGGAAAAATCTTGCCAAGGAAATTGCAGGAACTCAAGTCCGGGCAGTCTCTGGGAGTTAAGACTGATTCAAAGGCAGCACACAAAAAAAGTGCTCTACATGGGGCTACTCTTGAAAGTCACTCTGAAACTAACTGGTCCAAAATGCAGGCAAATTAGTAGAGTGCTTCTTGCTTCACATACAGAAAACTGCTGCTCTGTTACCTGGACTGGCTAACTAGTGGGCTTCTGGTTGTAATTCAAGGTGTTGTTACCTCTAAAGCTCTTAGCAGCTCAGCTCCTAGTTATCTACAGAGATGCTTCTCTCCTATTGTTACTGCCCTACTAGTAAGTTCTGAAAGAGTTGACACCCTCCTGGTCCCAGCTATAAAGCATTGTCACCTTGAGAGACCTAGATCTTGGTAGCTGTTCCTGTCCTGTGGAACAGTATGCCTGCCCACTGAGTTCTTTATGGCCCGACTCTGAGGCTTCCATAAAAACCTGGCTCTTGTCAGGCCCTGGAGGAGGATGGAGTGGTCTGCTCCCTGATGGCAGTTTGGTGAAGAATATATTTGTGGTGTCATCTTCCCTAATAAGCACCATGTATTCATTTGGTGATTTTGTTTTGTTTGTTTTTAGTTCTTATTTACTGGAGATTTTAGTCCTATTGTGTAAACTCCCTTGAGTCACTTTTTGATCAAGGCAGCATAGAAGTTGACAGATAAGTAAACTGGAGGAAAAAGAAAGAAAAAAAAGATAGGAAAAATAGGCCATAGAGCAGGAAACACTCTCATTTACATAAGATTATTTACCATTTGTAAAAACTCTGTGGAATACAACCATGCTAGTTTTATTATCACATACTTCAATCCATCATACAAGTCTTAAGAGAGATGGGAGGCTGAATGTTAGTAAACTGGTTTGCTGAACTCTTCTAGTTCTGGTGCTGTAAAAAGTAAAGGCTGCTATTCAGAAGCCTGGAGGGCATGTTCTCCTTATCTTCTTCCCTGAGTTGGAACCCTAAGAGCAGGCAAACGTTAATTTAAGTAGTTTGAAATAAAGCAGATGATACCACAACAGCTTTGGTGCACTGCCCAATTTGAGAAGTATGGATGGTGGGGATAAATGATGTGCAGTCTGATCCTGAGTATGGTTTCATAGATGTGTTACTGAACATCATATTTGTTTTCCTAATATGTGTGTTAGATTGCATCTTTTGAAGATACAAGAACAAGTAGCACAGGAGAAAAGGGATTATGAAGAAAAGTTGGTTTAAGAGGCTGAGGGAAACAAATTGGATAAGTATGTACAGGATGAAAATAGTGGAAAAAACTGGAAAAGAATGTGCTATTGAAAGAAATCATCTCCAGCTTGCAACTGTTAAATTTACATCAACTGACCAGGCAGACTTAAAAATGCACAGGAAGAATCAGAATTTTGGAACAATTTTACAATATTTTTTCACCAAAGCCTTTGATAAAGAAAGCTGTCAGAATGGTAGTTTTATTTAATGAAACTGGTCTGTAACTATTTGTATTTGGAATAAATCAGATGTATATAAATGAGAACAAGTCTTGTAAATGGTATGTTAGAGGTGTGAAGCATATAGAGAATGTTACAGTTCTCCATTTCATAGCTTATTTCTATGTAACAAAATTCTTAATTGTTATTTCTAACTGATTAGTCTTTTCTGAGAGGGTAAGTAATATGAAGATCTGAATTTCATGACTCCTGAGTGATTTAAAGCTATGTCTCCCATGTATAAACCTAGTGTTTTACCCATTGTGTTACTATCTTGGATAAGCAAAATACTCTACCCTATGTTATGACCACGGCAGAACTGTATGGGCCTAAATCCACTCAGATCAATGTGCTGGATTAGACCGTAGCCTGTAAGCCTACACAATTAATGTATCTTACCCAGATTCTGTTCCACAGGGAATAGGGGGTGCTTTTTTGTATACTGCTCCAGCTGAAGGTTCAATACACTGTCCTTCAAAACAATAATACATCTGTAAAGAACTCTGAAAAATATATTCTGAGAATGATCAGCAAATTCAAGAAATTTAAAAGCACTGTTGATTCCATTTACAGACTCAAGCATTAACCTGGCCATTTTACATTAAATTCAGTGGAATTTGACCGTAGTTCAGTAATCGCTAATCCAAAATCCACTTTTTGAACTTTACTCAGAGATATGATTCATGCTGATTCTATGACTTTACTTTAAAATTAAGCCAGAGTAAGATTAGTCAGCAAAAGGATCTTGAGCATTAATTTCACCTCACCCAAATATTACGTGCTGATCTGAATGCCAGTGTAACTGCGGGGAAGCAAACAATGGGAACAGTTACTCTCCAATCTCTATTACATGCTTTTGCCAGATCTTCTTAAAATTATTTATTCCCTGCCTTTTAAGCACTTTACATGAATAACAAGTTATATAATAGATCTTGTTTTTAAAATAATAGCATAGAGTAGAATACCAAAAAAAAAAAAAACCCTGCAGGAAGCTATACTTTAAACTATATATTGCAACAAGTATATGTCAAATTTAATATCACATAATCTTAAATTATTGCAGTTGGCTTGTCAGTAGCAAAGCTTGATTTTACAGTGTTAAGTTCTAGAGAGTTTTTTTTGTAAGGATTTCAGATAAATACTGCATTGGCTGTAAAATTCTTCATATACAGTATCTGCAAATATAGCATTATTGGTAAAATATCGGTGTTGCAGTTCTGGTGGGATGACTTTCATCCTTCAGTACAGTGGTACCTCGGTTCATGAACTTAATTCATTCCAGGACTCTGATCGTGACCCGAATTGGTCACGACCTGAATCAAATTTCCCCATTAGGTTCAATGTAAATACAGTTAATCCGTTCTGAACCATATGTTTTTTTTTTTAAACCACAAAAATATGAAACAAAGTACAGTACAGTACAGTATGAAGAGAGAGAACACTAACCTTGCTCGAGGCGACTTCTGGTGTGGAGGACAGGAAGGCGGGTGGGGAGGCAGTTATTGTTTGGAGGGAGAGTCCCCCTCCCTACAGGAAGCCATGACCATGTGTCAGAGCAGGGAAATTGGCCGCAGGTCATGTTCGTCACCTGATGCGGAGTTCGCGAACGGAAGCAAAATTTTGCAAACAGTGCTGTTCGTGACCCGAATTGTTCATGAACAGAAGCGTTCGTGAACCGAGGTACAACTGTATTTCCGAACATTCTTTCAGATATGTTGCTTCTTACCTGTTGCAGATGGGCCAGTATTTGCCCCTTCTTGCAATTTGTTTTGAAGTAGTGTCCCCACAGCATTTGTTAAAGTTACTTCTTTTTTGGGAGCTCCTTGTTTCCCCTCGAAAATAGAGAGCAAATAACTAGACAGGGTCCCAACAGTGGCTCACAGTGTAATAGAGTTAATCATTTTTATATTTAAAAAATCCTCAAGGAAGCAAGAATAAAAGAAAAAAAGCCTTAAGACTATCAAGAACAATTCCATGAGCCTTGATAAACATAGCAATATTTGCAGAAAGCCATCAAACTCTCTTGCACATGATTTAAATTTTTTTATTACGGCCCTACCCTCAACCATGTTATTGGGCAGAATAAAAATACAATAAATAAATGTTTGTTGCTAGATAAAGTCAATTCTTCTTGCTTATGGCCTTTGGAAAGGTAAAAAAGTCTGTCTTCTGGATGTGGGGTCCCAAACTTCTACAAATGACAGAACCCAAATTCCTTCTAAGATTTTCCTTTCATTCCTGCTATGAGCTTAGCATCTAAAACCAATTAATCCTCCTCTGACCAGTGGGAGAACTGTCTGAATGCCTGAAACATTCACTTTGAATAAATTTGAGTTTGGTTGGCTTTTTTAAAATTATGGCTTCTGAATCTTTGATTCACATAAAGGTTACATCTTTTTCTAAGTTTCAGAAAAGGTGATCATTAGGAACTGTAATTTAATATTCTAGTCCAAAGAAAGCTTTTACGTAATAAATGAAGCACAATTCTAGAAAAATTAACTTGAAGGACAAAGGAAGGGCGAAGAACCATTACTGGAAGAAAAAAAAAAGATTTTGCTTTCATTTGTTGCTTATCCCAAAGGATTATTTGTCACTTCCTGAACCTGATGTGAATGAGCCACAACAATGAGAGAAGGAGTTTGGTCAAAATTCTGCCATTTATATTCCCTCAAATGTTCCTTCAAAAAAGGATGAGATAAAAATGGTGGAAGCAAAGAGCTTGAATAGAGTGCAATTACTTACAGGAGCTGGTTTGCCTCCTTTCTGGCCTGGGACAACAGGTCGTCTGGCAGCCTGTTCTTTGCAAAAGTTGATGTGCCTTTCTGCGGCAGCCTCGTTAAACCTCCTCATACAGTAAGGGCACTGAATATAATCTGTATACAACAGAGCAACACTGGTCAGCTCAAATTATACTTGGAAGACAAGTATATGGATTGCAACACTATAGAAATGGAGCAAGTACAGTAAATGAATGAATGACAGTTCCATAGTACTAGTACTAGTCACAATAAATATTTATTAGTTCCATAGTACTAGTCCTAGTCACAATAAATATTTATTAGTTCCATAGTACTAGTACTAGTCACAATAAATATTTATTAGTTGTCAGCATTATACCAGCTTTTGACTCAGAAAGTAATCTACATTCAGTTATAAAGAGCAGAATGGATTGCATCTACAGATATATTTGGTCACTTTAGTTATATTATCTTGAGTATAACCATTTCTCCTTTTTTAAATTACTTTGCTGGGAAGCAGTAACTAAGTAGAAAGGTGTTTAGTGTAGACAGCCGCAGAGATGACCTTGGAGAAACCATGCAGAAACAATTGCGAAAACAAAAGCATGCATTAAGTCCGGAAAACACAAAAGTATGAGAAAGAAGCTCAGACTGGCTCCGCTATAATTCATTGGGGTATGAGAGGGAGGAAAGGAAAAACACAGTCCAGCTTTCAAGATTTTGTTATTATAACTTATATCAATAAAGTCAAAGTTATGGAACAAGTTTTCTGACCAGCCCTACCGCAAAGGGCTGACAGTTGATCACCTGATTTCGTGATCATAGTGTTTCGTTCAAAAACTGCCTCTTAACTTCCAAACTATTTTTTAAACTCTTGAGTTTTGAGATTAGTTGGAAATGCTTGTTGAAAATGTGAGGGCAACTACACCTTCATCAAAAGAGTCATAATCTGCAGCCATCACACAGTAGGAAAAATGAGACTGAGACACTCTTATAGACAATTGCCCTCTACAGCCGGGACCCAGGGATCTGCATTGGCAAGCAACAAGCTTTTCCAACAAGCTTTTCTACTTTTCTACTTTTAAGCCAAGATACAGTTTCAGAACAAGTAAATCACCTGGGTTAATGGATGGAGGTAGTGGTGGTGGAAGTGGGCGGCCTTCTTTCATGGCTTGAGTGGCATGTTTGGCTGCTCTGATTGCTGAAATAAAATCTTCGTGCTGTTGTCTCCAATTTGATTTTTTCTCCCGTGCGTTCTGGAAAGGAAATAGATTTCCCTTCTGCCAATCAGAGGATATAGTAATTAAAGGTGTTGCTTTGAAAAGCAATTTCAAGAGATTTTGAACAGATTATGAATAATAAAACAATCCCAAGGGTTATAAGAGCCAGTCTGGTGTAGTGGTTAAGATACCAGGCTGAAAACTGGGAGACCTTAAGTTCTAGTCCTGCCTTAGGCACAAAGCCAGCTGGGTGACCTTGGGCCAGTCACTCTCTCTCAGCCCTAGGAAGCAGGCAATGGCAGGCCACTTCCAAAGTGTTTTGAAGAAAACTGTAATGACTATTGCAGTCAGTCGTCAGAAGTCAACACTGATCTGAAGACACCAAAAAATAAAAATGTTTATTATTATTAGCTGTTTAGGGCAAAGAGAAATTCCCAGGTTTCCTTGTGTTGTAGGGGAGCCACTGCCAAAGCAGTCATTGGATGGGATTGATGAGGGCTTGGAAAAGGAGATAGCTTGGGAGGGTTGACAGAGTAGGAGATGTGGAAGGGAAGGTGAGCAGCAGCCCATTAATTAATTAATTAATTAATTAATGTTAGAGTTATATTATACCTTTTCCCCAGGAACATAAATCAGCATACCTAACATTCCTCCAATTTTTCCCCTCTACCACAAGGCTGAGAAATATGCTGAGCTGAGACAGAATGACTGGCCCAAAGTCATTGATTTTCCATGGCTGAGAGTGGACTTAAACCTGGGTCTCCTTGGTCCTGGCCCAACTTGATAACCAGTATGCCACACTGATTCTCCGTGGGTTGTACATGGATAATAGGGTCTGAAGAGAGATGAACCCTCAAAGCTATTCCTTTTAACAGCAATCATCTCATATGAACGTTGGAGGGGCAGAAGACAAAAAATGTACATCCCATTTTCTATCAGATAATGAAAGGAAGGAATTCCAGGCATTAACTAGGTGTTGGCGATCAAGTAATAAATCTTATGGGACCTTCCAAACCTCCACATTAAGACAGCCCCAATCTATACGAAGAATCCAGATGCCCCTTTCTCCAGTTCTATTGTCGCAAGCCATCTCTATGGCAATATCTGAAGACTTTGATACTCCTTAATGAAAACATGGGTATGGTGTTGACAGGCCTACCTTTGGGGGTGGCTTCTTTTTCACTGTTGGAATGTCAGTTCCCTGTAGTCGTTGTTTCAAGGAATTGAATGGCTTACGCTTCTTGTTGAAAATTTTTTTGCATATTGGATTGTGTCTTGCCTAAGGGAAAGGAAAAGTCTTATGGTCACATTTTCTGAACGAGTGCAGTCAGACTATTTCTGATTGCATTTCAATCTCTTTCCTTTCCCCAAAGAAAGTTGTGATAGTTTCAACCTGCTTAGTGTATTACAGACCTTAATGCTTAATTGAGAATTAGAAAAGAATGGGACTTTCAGGGAAGAAATGGCAGACTGAAGACAGCTCCATGAAAAGTGGAGCCAACGATTGCAGCTAAGAACAAGGATCCAATTATTGGCTCCTTCAACCCTCTCTGGAGAAAGAGAGGACATGAGGTTGCCCATATCATGCTCCATATGGTTGCTCCTCATGAGGAGATTGCAAGGTAGCAGTCTCTGGAGGGTGGGAGAACTAGGAGATAAGGGGATTTTGCCATTCTTGCTCTAGCCACAGTCGGAGCCTTTAAAGGACACTAAGATCTCATTTCCTTTGTTAATCACTTTCAGAAATTGCTTATTAACTGCTTTAAAGAACTTAGACACCTTCAAAATGAGAAGGCTGGAAATACCAGGTGAGTGCCTTCAATCAATATAAGAAAATGAAACTGTATCTTTATAAGGTTTAAGAATTCAAAATAAACAGCAAAAAGTAAGACAAGGTTTTGGCTATAGAAAGTTTTAAACAGATTAAAGCTCAGAAAACGTTGGAATATTTGGAATATTAAGACTTTGAAATTAATTTTAAAGAATAAATGCATTTTTGTGGGAAAGAAAAATTATTTTCGATACTGGAGATGTAACAAAATAAGCAACGTATAATGGCATTCAGAGATATTTTTGAGGAATGGGACTGGGACCTTGAATCAACAATGTCAGCTATGTTGTGTGTTCTTATGAACAGTCTGTTGCCAGTAAAAACTGTTACAGAAAAAGATTTGGAACAAAACTTATCTGACTTGATTGTGGAGAACAACATGAACAAGAATTTGTTACTGGATATACCAAAAAAAAAAAAAAAAAATCAGATGAGACTAAAAATTAAGACGGAATTAAAGAGGAATAGTTTCTTCCTGCTGGACTTACAAAACAGGTTTACTAAAGTTGTGAAGAAATTCAAGACAAGGGACAATAATTATTTGAATGGATTAAAGAGCAAGATTGTTTTAAAGGGAAGGAACATAAAGTTGGCTTATTTGATCAGGGTTAAAGTTCAAAGTAATCTTTATTGTCATTGTACATTGTACATTGTCATTGTAAAATGGAATATGTCGTTATTTTGGATGGTTCTTTCTGGACTTGCTGACATTTGGACAGGAAAAGACATTATGTATTGGATTTGCTTACAGTTAAGAGTTGAGATATGGAATGATACATTTTATATTTGTTAATTAATGTTATTATTTTAGGGTTCTGTTTGGACTTTTTGCTGACATCTGCATTGGAAAAGACGTTGCTTATTGGACTTGCCTATAGTTAAGAGTTCAGTTGTGTGATGAAGAGTTTCATATCTGTTAATTAAGAGGAGGTGAAGAGATAGTGAAACTGTATATACTTGTTGTGATGAGGGGAGGAAGTCGCTTTCTTAGGGTTCCTTTCCTTTCCTTTCCTTTCCTTTCCTTTCCTTTCCTTTCCTTTCCTTTCCTTTCCTTTCCTTTCCTTTCCTTTCCTTTCCTTTCCTTTCCTTTCCTTTCCTTTTTTTGCTTTCTTGCACCTTTTATTCTCTTTCTAGTTTTCTTTTTCTTTTTAGCTTGTATTATCTTTTACTATTGTAGTTAAAACTTTTAATAAAAATATTATTTAAAAAAAGATAATGGGAATTAGAAAATAATGTGTTTGTGTGTCACACATAATCATGGCATGTAATCATTGTTTTTGGTAGGTTAATTGGCCAACCTATTCTGTGTTCAGCTTAACAGTTGGGAAGGATTGTGTATCACACGGAAAAGCTGAGCCAGTGGCTATTTTTGATCTGTATGCATCAGGTTTATACCCCACCTTTTGTTTGTCACTTAATCATAGGTGCCATGTGTGGTTAGTGACTTCAAAAGATCTCTGTGGACCTGTTTAATTTACTCTCAATTGTGATACAGATGCTGGGAAGATTTATAACCCATCTCCAAGCTCAACTCAAGTTAAATATTAAGGCTTTGGGTTTTCTCTTCTCTAGCAAATATGTAGTTACTCCGCTCCAGTTTATGATATTATCCTTGCTTTCCCCAGCTATAAAAGGAGGTAGGACAAGTATCTCTTTTTGTTGCACAATTTAACCTTGTGTTGCCCAGTGAACCCAATTTTCTTAATGTATGTGACACTCTGTGGCATAAACCTAACAAAAGGTATTGGGCTCATGCAATACCCTCAGTTAAAAGAAGATGATGTGATATTTTATTGCCATGAGGATTCATACCAAATCCCCATGTAAGCTGCCTTGTTTGTTAAAATCTGCTTCAAGATGAAGATGGCAGAGCTGTTGTCACTTTTAGCAACATATAGTATCATCCAACCATCATTGTGCCATTACAACAGTAATAAAGATAGGCTTTATATTGCCACAATAGTGGCTGAGTAATGCTGGTGAGCAAATGGCTGATTGTTTGAAATTGCCTGAATAAGGAGGTAATAGAGTTTATAACACTGAGCTCCCTTTGATAGTTATTACTGAATAATGGCATTTGCATTGAGAATCCTTATCTTGCTATGTCTGTTACCTAACAGATTGTGTTAGCGAGTAGCTAGTTTGCACAGACTTATTTGCATTGCACAAATATTATTTAGTTCCCTCTAAATGCTAGAATTTTGAACTAACACAGTATTTAGGTTAGCAAAGAAAACCAACTTCTTCCTCAGTTGTGCTTACAGTATTTTGACCATCTATGAGGTGTAGCTGTCAAGAAATAGACCTTACTAACAGAGCCACTTGCTTAATGTACTTCGAATTAAGTTCTACTCCTATAGAAATCTATGCAACAGTTTAAAAGGAAAGTGAGAACCTGAGTGCACCATAGTAATTTAGCATCCAATGAGGGATTCTGAATCCATAAACATGAATTGCCAAGTATATATCCCACACTCACATTTAGTATAGGAATATACACTTTTATGAACAAGCCTGTGGTTTACAAAGGCTTTTGTTAAATGAAATGCTTGTGTAAATAGTGCAATGGTTGTCATCAATCTTCCTGCTAAAAATTTTCCTGCTTTTAGTTCACTTGTTTCTGAGTAAATGTTCATTGAGCGGGTTTGATTAAAACAGGTACCAGTTCTTTTTCTTTAATCACTTAAATACATTCAGTACAAAATGCTCTTATTTTACCAGTGCTTCCAGTGCAAAATGCCTTCCACAGGTGTCACAAGGAAGCAAGTTTGGTGCGCCAACCTCTGTGTGGAACAGTAACAATGATTATTTATTCACTTAATAAATCTCAAAAGCATAAGCAATTTTCATACATCTCTGTAAATATACTCTTAACCATTCTTCCTCAGGCTAATGGAAATAGGAGAGATTAATTCTGAATAATATGTAGTATCCAGAACTTATCTGCTATGAAGCAGTTACTGAATAGTATACACTAGCTGAGATTAACTTAGCATTTAATGGATAGGGCTACATCTTTGATAAGATGTACATAGCAGTCCTATGCATATTTACTCAGAAGAAAGCACCAGTGCTCAATGAAACTTCATTCTAAATAGGTGCACACAGGATTGTCCACTCAGACTGAATACAGTGACTTAACTATCGTATATGAATTGCATTGCAAGAACAGTCAGTTTTATATTTCTTGGGTTATATGTCTATAGCTTTAAAAAGGAAAAAAAATGTTCTTGTCTTGTATCTTCTGCCTCCATTATGTTTCTTAATGTTACTTTGAGGCAGACGTGTAGACAGAGTTTTAATGAAAATCCTCAAAAGGTCAAGATAAGAACTGACAAAATAGATGACATCATCTTTCATGGGCTATTTCAGGAATTTACTTTCAATGTGCAAATTTCTTTGAACACAGATGCCCTAAACAGAAAACGTTGCAGCAAGCCAGTTACATATTTATTTTTATTGCTTTTAGGAGGACTGTAAAGAGGCCTAGCAAGAAATGTTGCTCATGAGATAGCTTCTGTTAGGAAGAGGAGTCTCCGTATTGAATAAAGTAAATGTTTCTTTAAATTACAACAAATAGGTATTCTGAAACATTTATTTAAAATATTTTATCCCATATTTTAATTCAATACTCTCAAGGTATAGTTTACAAAAATAATTATGGTAGTTTGCAGGGCTATTTAAAAGCTGTTTAGAGATCCATCTGAAATTATCAGAGTATGAAAGAGCACACTAAAGCATAATGTAATTTATTTGGTTTTTGGCTTAGCTGCTGTGGTTTATTCAAAAACTATCAGTTGAATAAACCAGGACTTATCATTTGCAAACTTGGGTAATGTCAGTGCATTTGTATTAATGTATCATGGCTGGATAGTCCTTGCAATAGAGGGTTATATACAAGACCCTTCTTTTTCACTTAAGTATAGTTAACTATCATGGTCCTGATGGAGTATAAGGCATGTTATAAGAGTAAATTAAACACTCTTAATTGTGCAGTGATATTCTGATTTTTTACATTCTATGCTGAACTTAAACTATTTCTTTGGTGCCAAAAATCAAGAGTATAAAGGAAGCAATTAGGCTTGTCCCTCTTCTAAAGAACCAGGAAAATATCCAGGAAAAAAAGAAAACACGTCAGATGGCTACTAAACTGTCAGACAGATCTTTCAAGCGGGTTAAGCCATTGCATGGGATTTATTATAGGAGAGTAATTGAATAAAGGATACAGATACTTCTAAACACAAGTCATGCAAATATACCAGTCTGAAATGCTTTTACTTAAAAAAAGTGACAAATTGTTTCACTATGATGTATAGTTACCCACCATTCAAAATAGCTGTTTTGTTGGGTGTTTCATACCTGTGGCATATGCTTTGTTTCCAGGATCCAAACTCATTTCATAGTGCAGTGATTTCAGATTCTCTTTAATATTTTTTCAGGGACACAGATGTACCTGATAGCTTACTTTCAGTTGTCTAGTTCCCTTACTTGCAGGATTCCAAGTGAAATGTCATTGGCTGACAGATTAAACAATTATGACACATACAGCTCATCCACCATGTAGTGATGCACATGGAAACACTAAGGATAAAGTGATCTAAATATGCCTGCTTCAGCTGCCAGTATCTTTCCTTATAACACATTTTAAACATATGCTGGGATGACACATAATAACCAGATTTTGAATAAATTATAAATTTCTGGTTTATGTATAATACTAAATGGATGTGTTTACACATTGCATTAAGTTTTCAGCTTTCCAGAAGAATCTGATACTGGAAGCAGTGCCGAAGTATATGGAACCTTAAGGCAGTTTCAAAGCTGTTATTAAGGAGCTGTGTCAAAAGTAGATCCCATTAATATGAAATTTTACAGATTACTGTAAAAGCCAGTTTCTCAATCTTAAACTCAACTTCTGCCATCTAAGCACAGTAATTTTCCTTGAATCTCTCTCCTGTATACAGCAACCAAGAAGTATAAAATTGAATTAATTTTATTATAATGAAAGGTGACAGAAGAATTTGAAAAGGTGTTTTATTATCGCTGTGGAAATTTCAATTCAACTGAAGTCAATAAATATACATTATCCCTTCTGCAGTAGAAGAAATATATTACACTAATTTTATTGTTGTAGTAACCAAAAAACGTTCACATGTAAGTAAACACTGGAAATGGTTAGATATGCATTTAAAAACAACTCATTGCATTATTTTTAAACTTCTGATGTGTTAAATTAGAAGTATTTTTTCCAGTTAGCAACCAGAAGCGGCTGCAGTCCTTAACAAGAAGCAGTTCTTCCATTACGTCAGCCTGAGCCCTTGTATATTCTGTTTCAAGTTAAGCAGCTCTTTCTCTTGTCTTGTCTTCTCTTGCTTGAAGGCCAATTTGTTTGCTTTCTTTTCCCCCCTGCGTTCCTAATGGACAAATGATTTGCAATATTAATATATCACTTTATGAAAATGTTCTAAAAGCAATCTGTTTAATAAGAAACCAAGTGTTCTAACATGTACTAAAATTTCCTGTATAATTTTATCTAGATCATTTCCTGAATTTTATAAGCAGCATTGCAGATACAATTTCAGCAATATCTGTCTCAGAGCTCTTGGCAGAAGAGGCTTAATGCACTGAAAAGATGTCTAATTTTTCAGATGTTAATAATTCCCTTCTTATTACTTATTAAAGCAGGGCACATACATTCAGTTTTTCTTTTCACTGTGTATGTGTTTGCATTAACAGTAAACCAAGAGTTTTTTTCCACTCTGCAGTGTGTGTGCCGTTTAAAGAGTGATCCATGCTCTAATCAGAACAACATGAACCCCTTTCCAAATCATTCCACCCATATCTTGCCTAAGAAGAGGGCAGCACCACAAGTCTTAGGATTTTATGTCTCCCTGGTTCTTCCTAAAGAAACATTCTCCACAAGAGTCTAAGGGGAAAAATCTGCAAGGGACTAAGGGGGAAAAAACTCTCCACAATGGACTACTGGGTGAGGTTTAGTCTGTTGCAGAGTTTTCCCTCAGTCCCTTGTGGAGAGGGGATCCCCACCATAGTTACTAAGTTACAGTGGAAAGGGTGGAACTTGCTAATTGACATTCAGAAGCCCCACCCCTCTTGATCAGGGATTCTGGGATTTTTTTTTTTAAACTAACAGGTTCCACAGCCCTGTGCTAACCCAAAATGGGCTGGCTGAGTTCTCAATTACCACTACTGAACCATGTAAGACAACAATTTGTATTTTACTCACCAAGCATTATATGCACCTCCACATTTAAAAACTCAGAACAATTTATGACAGAAGCACAAACAAACAAAAAAGGTAAAAAACAACTGTCGTCACTTCCAAAAAAACCCCCCAAACTATAAAAGCAGCCCATGGCCATCACCTGTGCTGATCTAAATCAGTTGGAACAGGATTATTTCTACTGCCCTAGGTAAAGCAAGCCCAAATCCTCAATGGACAAAGTATTCCATAATGTGGGGATTGCCATTGAGAAGGCATGCCTGCAGGTCCTCATTCCTTTCCCTTCACAAGAGGTGGGGACCCTCAGCCATCCCTCTCAAAATGAACACACAAGATAGCCTGAATCTGAAAGGGAGAGATGGTCCTGTAAGTATAAAAGTGGCAAGCTATATAGGGCTTTATACATTAAAACCAGCCCCTTGAATTGAACTTGGAAGCCTATCAGCAATTATTGCAGTGACTAGAACACTGGTGTAATGCTACTAAATCTCTGCTCTCTCTTAGTAACTGTGTCACTGCATTTTCAGCATCTTCCAAGTCCTTTCCAAGACCAGTCCCATGTAAAATGCATTGTTGTTGTTCAGCCGTTAAGTTGTGTCTGACTCTTTGTGACCCCATGAACCATATCGCGCCAGGCCTTCCTGTCCTTCACTGCCTCCCTGAGTTTGCTCAGCTTGCAGCTTGAGCAGTGCTGCATATCCCGAAGTCACAAACCTGTTGCTTCAATGAGATTGCCACCCCATCTAGAGGTAACCTCAGAGCCAGATCAAGCCTATCCAGTTCGGCATACCCACTTAGGAAGAAATAGAGCCATCAGAGAATGGTACTTCCAACACTCAACTCTTGCAGTTGGTCCAGAATAAAACCATAGTTGATGGTACTGAATACCAATGAGAGGCATAATAGGACTAGGTGGGTTACACTCCTATGATTCAGCAGAAATAGATAGTATCTGGGCTACAATAATTGTGGGGATTTCTCTTGTGTATGGTATCTCAGCTAAGTTGCTCTTTCTCTAGTGTTATAGAGAGCAAACTAACTTAAGATGGTTTTAAAAATCCCCCTTTCTCTCTCCCATGCAAGAAAAAAAATACTAATTTATTGATAATATCCTTTAATTTTATCTTAGCTCTGTCATAGCACACCTTCTAATTAGACTCATGTCACTTTTTCATTCACTGGGATGGTTTTATAGTAGTTGTCAAGTTCTAAGTGTGTATGAAGCCACAACCTCACTAAAGTTAATTCTGTTCAGTGCCTAAATAGGAATCCTAAAGAATCTATTTTGAGTTCCATCTTGTGAGAATGTCATATATATGCTAAACAACAACATTATAGTTATTTGATGCATATTTATGAGTTATCGAATAACTCAGACATAGTTATCCCCTGCTTCAGTCAATTACATTTTAATAAAGATAATTAACTAAATACCTTTATTTTAAAAAATTAAAATAAACCTTACTTTTCGCTCTTCTTTGATAGCTTGTTTTCTAGCTTTCCGATCCTCCTTACTCTCATTCTTAGAACGTGGCTGTGTGGATACTCTTGGCAAGTCACAGTCATTAATCCTTTGCATATGCTCAGTCTGTTTAGCTGTAGGTCCTCTCTGAGGCAAAACATCTAGAGGGATTCCTGTCTTCTTAGACACTTCAATTGATTTAAGCTATAAAAAATACATAGAACTAATGAATTTTTTAAAACAATGAGTTAAATAAATCAATGAAATCTGCAGAAGCCAAAATACTGAATCAGGTACTAAACCAAACAGAATGTTTAGGTGTCATTGGGGGAAAAAAATTAGTCCTTAGGTTAATTCATGCTTTATATGATATCTATCTATCTGTATGTCTGTCTATCATAAATAAATAAATAAAATCCCCTCTTACCCTTATGGATAGTATGTGTCTTCCTCAATCTTGGGTCCTCTACCAGAGACCTGGGAGTTGAGGGTTCTGTGCAGTATCTTAACTGTTCCTAGCACTACACTCTTCTGGACAGAGAGTTCTGATATTGTTCCTGGGATCTGTTGGAGCCTCTCTCCCAGCTTAGGAGTCACAACCCTGAGTGCTCTTACCACCACTGGGACCACTTTGGCCTTTACTCTCCTCTCTAGGTCCTCCTTCAAGCCCTGGCACTTCTCCAGTTTCTCATACTCCTTCCTGATGTTGCTGTCACTTGGCACTGATACATCTATCACCACTGCTGTCTTCTGGTCCTTGTCTATTATCACAGTGTCTGGTTGATTGGCCTGTCCATCTGGATCTGGAAGTCCCACAGGATCTTAGCCCTGTTATTCTTCACAACCTTCTATGGAATCTCCCATCTGGACTTGGGAGGGTCTAGCCCATACACTGTGCAGATGTTCCTGCACACAATGCCAGCTACTTGGCTGTGCTGTTCAGTGTATGCTGTTCTTGCCTGCATCTTACACCCTGCCATTATGTGTTGGACTGCCTCTGCGGCCTCTCTGCACAGTCTGCACCTTGGGTCCTGTCTAGTGTGGTAAACCCCTGTTTCTATGGATCTGGTGCTTAGTGTCTGTTCTCATGCTGCTATGATCAGTGCCTCAGTGCTCTTTTAGTCCAGCCCTTTGCAGCCACTGAAATGGATTTCCCAATGTCAGCCACTTCAGCTGTCTGTTGATGGTACATCCCATACAGGGTCTTGTCTTGCCATATATATATTCATTTACTCATTCATTCCTGTTACAAGCTCGCTCGCTCCTTCCTTCCTTCCTTCCTTCCTTCCTTCCTTCCTTCCTTCCTTCCTTCCATCCATCCATCCATCCATCCATCCATCCATCCATCCATAGCTGGCCAGAGCCTTTTAAATCTTAATTTATATGTATCTAGATTTTGGGGGGTGATGGCTACTAGGAAAGGACTAACTTTCCTTTTTCTGCACAGACACAGACCACAAACTCTACACTATATAATTTGTAGGGCTACTGTTTTTCTTTTATTTAAAGTTAAAAATCCCTTTAGTCAAATTCTTGAATATACCTGTGATAGTTCTTTGGATCCCATTCATTGCAGTAAAAAGTCTTTAAATTGTATGTAATGGAAACTTCCACTCACCTTTCGTGGCACTTCAATAAGTTTTGGGTGATTGTATAAGTTTGAGTAAGTACCTTAAAGAGAAGACATAATACCCCAAGTTAGCTAATTAAGAAACTAACTTTTTCTCCTGAAGTTATGATTTGAAATGTTTGAAACACCCTATTAATAAACAATTATTAAATTCCACATTATATTCCAAATTATATTCCTCAAAATATCCACAAAAGTCTTTGAGGCCAATGAATGTATATGATAATTGTGTATTAAAAAAGCAAAAGCTGCCTAAAAAAAAGTAAACTTGGTATCAGGAAAAACAGCATTATTCCTATAAAAGTATACATAACTCTGCATACTGCTATTGCTGCTAAATGCCAGGTCAGTCTGTAATAAAGCCTCCCTCGATCGTGATTTGATCACAGATAAGAGGGCTGACCTGGCATGCATTACTGAGACCTGGCTCGTCCGGAAGGGGGAATTTCCCTCTCGGAAATGTGCCCAGCTGGGTTTCAGGTGTGGCATCAGCCAAGACTCCAGGGTGGGGGTGTGGTGATTGTTATCCGGGACTCTCTGATGGCTTTCAGGGGTGCTGCTTTACAAGCTACCAGATGTGAGACCCTGTTCATTAAGTTGGGCTCTACGTTGGGATTGTTAAGTTGGGATTGTTGCTACTATACCATCCTCCTTGCTGTGTAGCAACCTCCCTACCTGAGCTCCTTGACTCCATCTCAGGGTTGGCAGTGGAATTCCCCAGACTTAACTCTCCAGACTTATCCCCACTCTCTCTTATCTGATCATTCCCTAGGCAGCCTCTCTCCCCCTCCTCAGCCTCCTAAGGTCATTCCCACATACCATTACACCGCTTGACAGCATTCCCGAGCCAATGGGACCTGTAACATGCCTCTCCTACCGGACCTGATGGGATGGGTAGATGTAACCAAGGAGAAGTGGTCCTTCAGATATCCCAGTCCCATGCCATGTAGGGCTTTAAAAATTATAACCAAAACCTTGAATTGGACCCGGAAGCAAACTGGCAGCTCACGTAGCAGAGGTGTAATGTGTGCAGATCTTGAAGCACACATAGCTGCCCGCACTGCTGCATTCTGCACCAGCTGAAGCTTCCGGATAATCTTCAAGGGTAGCCCCATGTAGAGTGCATTACAGTAATCCATTCAGGAGGTGACTAGGGCATGAGTAGAGCCTCCTGATCCAGGAATGGGTACAACTGGCTCACAACATGAAGCTGTACAAAGGCCCTCCTGGCCATGTCTGCCACCTGCCTTCGAGCAGGAGTCGTGAGTTCAGAAGAACCTCCAAGTTGTGCACTTAGTCTGTTTCGGGCAGTGCAACCCCATCCAGCACCAAATATGGTAAATCCCCAGATACAGAAGGCCCTAAAACCCAAAGCCACTTAGTCTTGCCAAGGTTCAGCTGAAACCTGTTGTTCCCCATCCAGGCCCCCATAGCCTTTAGGAACCAAGAAAGGATATCAACAGCATCACTTAGCTCACCAGAGGCAGAGATGTATAGCTAGGTATCATCAGCATACTGATGATACCTCCCCCATGGTGATTGATGATCTCACCCAGCAGTTTTACATAGATATTAAATAGGAGTGGAGAAATTACCGAGCCCTGTGGCACCCTACGTAGAAGGGGCCAACAGTGGGACTTCTTGCTCCCAATCAACACCGACTGGAACTGGCCTCAGAGAAAGGAAGAAAACCAGCACAATACAGTGCCGCTGACTTCCAACCCTCGAAGCCGGTCCAGAAGGATACCATGGTTGATGGTACTGAAAGCTGAGAGGTCAAGTAGAACAAGGATAGATGCAATACTTCCATCCTGCTCCTGCCAGAGGTCATCCAAAAGCGCAACCAATGCCATTTTTGTTCCATATCTGGGCCTGAATCCTGACTGAAAGGAGTCCAGATAATCTGCTTCATCCAGGATCCTCTGAAGCTGTTGCATGACCACTTTCTCTACAACCTTCCCTAACAAGGGAAGGTTGGACACTGGACAAAAGTTGTTCTGTATGGTGGGATCCAGCGATGGCTTTTTGAGGAGGGGACAAACCAACCTCCTCTTTCAAGGATGAATTCACCACCACCAGAACCCACCCACATGTCATCTTAGTGAGTGAGGTGGGGCATGGATCTAAAGAGCAAGTGGCCAAACTCACAGTCATAAGGACCCTGCCCACTTCCTCAGGTCCAACAGGTTCAAATCGTTCCCAGATAACAGGGCAAGACTGCACCCCAGGCATCTCCACAGGACCTGTAAAAATGCTACTGTCCAAATGAGAACAAATCTGAGCGATTTTGTCCAACAGGTGCTCTGCCAATTCTTCAGCATGGCCCTGAAGGTGAACCTCAGGACTTCCCCTACCCAGGAGAGCCCTGGTCACTCTAAATAGGGCTGTTGGTTGGCTATTTGCAGACACAATAAGAGCAGAGAAGTACTGGTGCTTTGCTGCCCTTACTGCCAGAAGGTAGACTTTAATGGCAGCTCTCACCCGTGTTCAGTCGAGTTCACTCCCCACTGAACTTCAGCAGAACTCCAGGTGTCTCTTAACCCGTTTCATCTCTCTCAACTCTTCCATGAACCACAGAAGGTGACCAGATCCATGGGCTGGAAGAGGTTGCATGGGTGTGATTTGGTCCAAAGCCTCAGCTACCCTCTTATTCCAAGTGATGATCAGAGCCTTGGCCAGGCTGTGCAGCACACCTTCAGGAACAACCCCCACCTCCCTCTGGAACCCTTCTGGGACCATCAGTTGTTGGGGGCAGACTGATCTAATAGGTCCAGCCTCCCTGCAGTGGGAGGCATTGCCAGAGAATCTCATGGTTACCAGGGTATGATCTGACTATGACAGAGGAGCCACAGAGAGCTCCTCCAATTCCAGATCACTTTGCCACTGCTGTGACAAGAAAACCAGATCAGTTGTGTGACCGCTGTCCCATGTCAGGCACTGGATGACCTGGGATAGGCCCATGGTTGTCATGGTGGCCATGAACTCCTGTAATGGTATGTAGGAATGACCTTGGGAGAATGGGCCAAGAGACACTGCCTAGGGAACAATCAGATAAGAGAGGGCATAGCCTGCAGCTGCGTAATGGGAAGAGGAAGAGACTCTGAAAGGAACCTCCCTAACTTCTCAGGCGGTAAAAGAGACAGCAGGAGATTTCTACTATCAGACTTGCAAGATTCTGTCAATGTAGCCTTACAACAAAGTAGAATTAGCTCATCTGGCCGTGTTTCCTGTCTGGTCTATCTGGGATTGCTGACAGGCAGGACCTAGGAAGAAAGCCTTTTCTGCCACAGCCCCTGCCCTTTGGAACATCACTCTCCCTGAGGTGAGGTTGGCCCCAACCCTGTTGGCCTTCCAGAAGGCCCTTAAAACATGGCTTTGCCAACTAACTTGGGGATCCCATGGTAGAGTGAAGCCTGTTAGATGGTTGTATGAGAGTTAATGGAATGCACACTCTGTATGTTTTCCTGCCATTTTGTTTTTTATTTGTTTTTATCTTGTTTTTATTTTAATTTAAATTGGTTGTTTTAATGGTTTTTATATATTCTTGATTATTATTATTATGTATGCCGCCCAGAGTTACTATGTGAGATGGGCAGCTATACAAATGTGATTAAATGAATAAATACTCACTTAAAATGGATTCACAATCCCATTTTTCTTTGGGTTCTTTAATAATTAAAGTTACCATTTCTTCACTCTCATCTTCTTCCTCATTCAAGAATAACTCTGGTTCTTTCTTGGTTTCAATACCATCAAGTTTCACACAACTTTTAGAGAAAATGAGAGATATATAAGTTAGACAAATAAATTAAGATCTTTTTAAAGACCTGCCATTTTAAAAACCTGCCAACTTTTCTCACTTAAATCAGTATTATTTAGACTAGCTATATACATTTATCTGCTATTGCAGAATTAGTAGATGAACATCTTCTGAAAGATGTGATTTGGAATAGTGGTGTCCTTTAACTAGATTTAAATTGTATCTAAAGCAACAACATCCCAATGCAAGCAAAGGCCACTGATTTGCCCCAATACAGGTAGTCCTCAACTTATAGCCATTCATTAAATGACTAAAGTTACGACAGCACTGAAAAAAGTGACTTACAACCAGTCCTCACACTTATGACCATCTCAGTGTCCCTGTGGTCAAAATTCAGGTGCTTGGCAACTGGCATGTATTTACAACAATTGCAGTATCCTGGGGTCATGTGATTGCCAACCAAGGGGCATGTATTTACAACAATTGCAGTATCCTGGGGTCATGTGATTGCCAACCAAGGGGCTTCCAACAAGCAAAGTCAATGGGGGAAGCTGGGTTTGCTTAATGACCACGTGATTTGCTTAACAACCATGATGATTTGCTTAATGACCACGGCAAAAACAATAGTAAAATCAGGCACAATTCACTTAACAACCACACTGCTTAGCAATGGAAGTTCCAGTCCCCATTGTGGTCATAAGTCGAGGGCTACCTGTATACTTGTACTCTTTTACTTCCTGTCTGTGTGCCTTCAAGTCAGTGTTGACTCCTAGTGACTGCCTGGACAAACCCCTGCAATTTTCTTGGCAAGATTTCAGAAGTGGTTTGCCATTGCCTGCTTCCTAGGGCTGAGAGTGAGTGACTGGCCCAAGGTCACCCAGCTGGCTTTGTGCCTAAGGTAGGACTAGAAATCGTCTCTTGTTTCTAGTCTGATGCCTTAACTACGACACCAAACTGGTTCTCTTTTACTCTATTCATTTACTCTTGTATTTATTCATTTATTCTATGGAGAGTAATTAATGATTGGGGAATTCTCTGTAACAAAATAGGATAAGGCACAACAAATTACAGAAAGGCAGTAAATTATATATCTTTGCATGCATAAATACTTTTCACTAGAGCAATGCTGCCACTGGATACAACATTACAAGCTTCTGTAGTATCAACAATTACCTTGGCTTTACAAACCTAAGCTTACATAACACCATGTAGCATTTCACTTTAACATTGTTAATGGTTTATTTAGTTGTCAGAACTTTGTCCGTATCACACTTTTTTTTAGCAAAAAGATCCACTTTACTATCTTGGGTTTTGGTTTTTGATTTTTTTTTTAAATAAAAGGAACAGAATGAGTAGTAAAATTCAGGATAATGTAATGCTATTTGAGGAAATAGTTACTTTTAAGAAAGAATTCAACTGACAATTGACTTGAAATTGGAAATACTGGAAAGAAAACTGACATGTCTCAAAATACAAATGTAAGCCCCACTCAAGTCATAAACATCCTACTAATTTTTAAGCTGACTGGAATGATGTAGCACATTTCATGCAGGATTTCCCTCAACTTCTGAGATACCACTTCTAAATATACATATTTGCAGCTTGATTCTCTAGCATAACTCCCATATTCTTCTTATATGGGGAGGTGAAAAGATGTAAGTGCTTTGCAACAGCAAATTAGGTACCCGTTGAACATTGCAATTTAACAATAGGACTTGTAAAGTAGGGGACATGATTACCTTATCTTGAAACAGATTTCTCCTTTTCCTTCAATAAGATACATGACAATGTGACATCACAAATGCAATTGCCTCTTCTGCATGTAACATAGGATACTTCATAACTGGATTTACCAAGCACTGAGTTAGAGAAGGGTAAGTCTAAAAATGGGGGCAACTTGTGCTAAATTGAGAAGGGGGACGAAGTGGTTTGGTACTACCAGAAGCCACTATGTCTCATTTGGACAATACAGCAACTTTAAAACAAACCATGGCTTGGGGGCACAGGAAGAGGAACCAGCAGGCACATTTACGGATAAACTAGATACATTGGGTTAACACATTACTGTTAACATCAGTAATCAACAGAGATATAACCTAAGTCTTAACCAGGTTCTGTCCCCCAAATGTGCCACAACCATACTGAATTATTAAAGAAATATATTCATTTTTATCACCAAATGTATTAGGATTTTACTGAATTCATTAGAGATGAATGCAAAATGAAATCAGTAATTAAGAGGATTCCCTCCTCTTAGCATTAACAGAAAAAAATGACACTCATGCCACCTATGTAGATCATCTCTTTCACCATCTTGCCCCACATCTACAGAAGGAAGAGAGGTTTGTCAGATGCCTGCACTACTGTTTTGGCATCAGGCAACTTACTTCCTAAAATTAGACTTTTTAAGGACTTAGATTTAACAGTTAATTATGCTTCAAGCCACTGTTTTAATATTAGTGATATGATTAGCATTTTACCTGTAAACTACTCATTTTTGAAGAGGTACACAGAATTTTCTAAGAAGCATACTATCCAGTAAGAACATTTTACATACTCTTTTGCTTTCTCCCTGAAGTAGTCATTCAAAACTTCCTGTAATCGAGTACTGTCATTTTGAATGAAACCTTCTAATTCGGCATTATCTAGTGGACCAATTTCATCATCATCAAATTGTTCGAAGAACTAAACATGAAAAAAAAATCATAATATTCAAAGTCAATTGAAAGTACATACTGAATGTAAATACAATAGCAAATTTAAATCACACAGAAAAATATCTGAGAACAATTATTTTACATTTTCCCCTTTATATAAGAAGCAACATTTTCCATTGACGAAAAAGCTCATGTAACATAGTTATTGTTAGCCCAGTGATTTAGACAAGAAATAAGAATAAGTCATAGCATTAGATGTTATAAAATTCCTTAAAATTCTTATTATTTAGTAGTAGTGGGAAAAACATTAATAAAGCAATCATTTATATATATGGAGTGTTAAGAGATCAAAATTAAAATTAAGTAATATTTTCCCAGTATATCTTAATAATTACAATAACTGTTGTTAGTTTATTTCACCTTCTCAAATCTTTCATCCAGAAGTGTTAGTTGTTCATTTCTTCTCATTACTGAAGAGGTCATGGAATACTCTGTGAAACGGCTCTTGGTTTCTTCTTCCATGAAGAGAAATTCTTTCATCTTCCCTTTAAAATCACTGTCATCTGACAAAGGACCTTCAGAATCATATTCTTCATCATTCTGAAAATCTTCTTCTTCCTCCACATCTTCCCATGCATCTTCATCTTCAGATTCCCTGTGAACAGCATATACATTAATTGGCTTCCTTAGATTTACATTTACTTTACTAATATGCTGATTATTAGTTCATGATTTTTCATGTACTACAGTATAGCTAAGGATGAAATAGTAATTGATCAAGACCTGAAAAAGTTATATACAAATGAGTTTAAATGTAGTCCATTCTAATGTCCTTGCTCTTAGTGGAATAATTCTGATTCACCAAGTAGTGGAATTCCCTCCGCATTAGAAAAACTGAATAAGATAATAAACATATAGTAATGTTTGCCATTCCATTACCAAGAGACTTCCTTCTCCAGTTCTAGGCTCCCAGGTTTATTAGCTCTTAACATGAAGTCATCTTCAAGCAGATTATCTGGATTGTCAAAATCAAAGTCGTCATCAAGTGCTGCGACAATGTCGGGATCAAGGTCCGGTCTAGGCCCTATTGTTAGATAAAAGACTATGTTAAAAAGCAGTTTTGACAGCATTAAGCCATTTCTCAGAACTGCCAGTTTGCCCTGAACACAAGTTCTTCTCCAAACAGAAAAAAATAATTCACTACAACAGCAATTAGTTAGAAAACTACTTTCTCCTGTTACCCTCAGATCAAACCTAAGAAGTTTTCAGAAGTGTTTTAAGACCAGAATGAACAGAATGGTTTTCAGGGCCTAAATTAATTAAATGGTATTCTGTGCTTATGAGGGAGGAGTGAGCTCCAATCTGCTTTTGTTAACCATCTGTAGTGAATGTAGTCTCTTTTCCAGTCATCAGGCTTACCCATTCCCAGCGCACTTCCCTCAGGCAGGCTTCAGGCTCAGAGAGAATACAAATCCTTCAAATGAGGTATCATACTTAGTTACATACGTAATCAGATGCCCCTGCCCTTCCCATTGCTGGAAATAGAACAAGGGCTTGATCATACTAAAATTAAGTGAGAAATCTGGAGTAGCTGGAAAAAGCTGGTGTGGAGACTTCCATCTCCCCACAGCCTCTGAGGAAGGCTTGAAAACCCCAAGAAAATGCAACTCCAGGAGCCCTGAAGCAAAGAATCACAGGTAAATTATCTAGCCAGGAATATTACACTAGGTTGGATTTGTGTTCTGTGTGGTGCTAAGTCTAATTTTCTACACTTCTCTGTACATGCTAGTGAATTCTGTGTAATTTCAACATTTATACTCTTCAAGCTGAGCATGAAGCTATTACCTGTAATTTTCCTATGATCTGTAAGTTAAAATCTGTTCAGCATCTCTTCTGAGATTCTGCCAGAGAACTTTCTATTTGCAGCAGACCATAGCTCTGCATTTTCTTGTGTAAATTTATTTTGAGTTGCCAGCTGTATTACCATGATCTGACCATTTCTATAATTTAGCATTACCAGCCTAGATTATTTGCATTTTAATATTTAAAGTTAAAAAGGGCTTTTACATGTTTTCTTTAAATAAAGCTAATTTTGTTTCTCCCAAGGAGGTAAGGAAGGGCTGAATCATTTAATCACACAGTTCTAAACCAACCGTCCAGGATGTTGTTTTTGCTTTTTCAATTTTTAACTCTCAGAAAGGCAGCACAAGTTGTGAGAGCTGTATCATACATTGGTATCATGGCGTGGATGCCAGATGAGGCATTCCTGGAAGATACAGGGTGGCAATAGGAACTAACAAGCCACTATTTCAAATCATGGGGCAGGGATAGAGTGTGACGATCCAAAGGAGTTCTGAGAGAGGACGTTTGCACAGCACATGTTGCAGACATAATTTAAAGGAGCAACAACAATCACATTTTTTCCTTCTGGCACATTTGCCCAATTTTATCCAGTGCAAGTTAAATACCTAGGAATGTAACAAAAAAGAGTAACATTCTAAGCCATGTATGTAAGAGCAACAACTAATCTGAAAAAAAAAAAAAAAGGAACTCCTAACAGAATGCCTCTCTTCACATATTATTTTAGCCATCAATTTCTTTTCCAGTTTTCATTGTTTTTGTCTGATGCGCTAGTTCTGCTGAAGGAAGGAATCAACCTGAACCCAAAGGAAGCATATAATGGATTGCTAGGCCTGTGCACAGCTTTGAAAAGTTGTTTCCTTTTGATAAAGCTCCTCTTCAAAGCTGCTTTGTGAAGCAATGCAGCTTTCCTACTTCTAGAAATGAGGTGGCTGCTTTGCTTTGTCTCCTTAGGCCATAGCCACCTAAGATGCTTCTGCAATGCACTTTGCACGTGCCCTCTTTCAAAGCTTCTAGTCAGCAACTGGAAGCACCAGATGATGATTCTGTTCATACGCTATGTTAGTGCAGAACCCTTTTCCAGCAATTAGAACCGCTGCACTGAGCTTTTAGGAGAATGGTGTTGTCTTCTTGCCTTGATGAAGATAATGTGTTGCCTCTGTGGCACAAGGCATCCCACCAGGGCAAACAACAGCTACCTTATACACCCTTGTAATTTATCCCCTATTAGAGATTAGGACAGTAACAGAATTCTGCAACCACATATACCTCAAAAATAATTAAGACAGATTAAGCCTGTATTAAGGAAAAAGCTTCATTTTACACATCAAGATATAAATGCACATAAAAGATTGTACTGCAAATACAGTACCTGGAACAGGAGCAGCTTTATTTAATAGTCCCACATCTTCTTCAAATTCTGATGCAAACACTGAGGAGGGGAGATTAATGGTGGGAGCCTAAAGAACGAAGAACATGTAGCATTTTCTTTAAAAATGTTCAAGAGACCAAATGTCCTGAACTGAGTTTCTAGCATAATCTGTTCATTTGATACTGGTTTCAATCTTTTGAAATCTGAGAATCAGCATATGTACTTTTCCCCCTGTTCTTTACAGCTGAGTTTGTAAGAAACTATTTTATTGTACAAGCATTTCTGGAACATGTTAACAAGCAAGGGTATCCAAGGTCCCACTAACAAACAAGCCTAATTTATCACCAGTTTTTAAAATGGACAAATAATTCTTTAAAAACCCCAAACTAAACTAACAGTCATTACAATGTGAGAAAATATGCTAAATGTAGCTTGATTCAATAACTTGAACCTCATCCACCACTATATAATCTATCAACTGATTACTGTTGGTAACAATTTTTCATTACATGATACATAGTGCAGATCCGTTCATCTCCTTAATATAAATTTTTGGAATGCTGTCAAAATTTTATTAGCACCACTAATGAATCAAAATGAGGTAGCTTTTTAGGTCCATCATAAAAGAATTCAGAGTCAATTTGTGATTAAGGAAGGTACATGACAACAAAAAACATTTAGAAATTTAAACTCTGACTTTAAAAAGTACCACTAGTTTGATTTGAACATACATAAATATAGCAAATACCACCACAGCAGCCAAGAACATCTTTACTTACTGGAATGTGTTGAATTTCCTCTTCTACCCCACCTTCTGTAGATATTACAATCCTGCCTTGATTTGGTAAGCTTGATGGAACAAGTTCAGAAGATCCAGAAGCTTCCTTCAAATGTTGCAAGTAGTCATAATCATCATCAAAGAATACTCCATATTTCCGCTGTTCTTCTCTTCTTTTTTCATCATCCCCCTAGAAGTTTTGGGGGAGAAGGAAATTACTGAATTTAGCTAATGTTGCTTTCAAACATAAAGCAAAAGATACTGTATTTTTTTCAAAAAGGCACTATGATAAAAACAAATCTTTCCAGAAAAAAATGCATGATGGTTCCAATTACTTTCTATGCATTTTTGTAGTAATGTTGATGCTCAAAGAGAATTCAGAATTCCTCTGCTAGGAAGATCATATGAAGAGTCCTGCCATGTTTTCTGCAGCATCCTGTTTCCCACAATGGCCAACTCAAGTGCCTTCAGAAAGCTGATAGGCAGAATGTGATGACAAGAGCCCTTTCCCATCCTTTCACATGAACTGCTTTTCTTCAAGCTGCTTTTCTTCAACACTATCATTTCTTATTACCTTTAATGCAGGCAACAGAACTCTCTGGGGTGCGCTGTCATCAGCGGTCAAAGGGTCCTTCTGACTTCTGTGCACTAAATGAAATGTTACAGCTTTTTTCTTTTCTATGAAAGGTTTCTTCCGTCTGTGGGGCTACAAAAGAAGAGACAGTTATCTGAAAATGGCACAAAACTGATAAGGTTTTTAATTTCTCTCTCTCTCTCTCTCTCTATATATATATATATATAATTATATAAACCTTATATAATATATATAAAAAAACCCTATATAATTATATATATTTGTAAGGAACATAACTGTCAAAAAAGTAATCACTTCACTGCCCAGAGGCACATAGTCCAAGCTGGGCAGCCATATAGACCTTATAAATAAATACATACTTTATCTAGTTAACTGATGCATACTAAATATTTAGAATTCTTTTAGCTTTTTAAAATTTGTCAGGTTTTAACAGATTGATCTGAATTTTGTTGGGATGGTTTGTGTGTTTCTAGCGTTGTCCAGAACACAAAGTAGTTTGTGATGTTTCAGATATGTTATGGCACAGATATGTTTGGATCACCCCATTGTGGAGAATTTCCACACTGAATGTTTTTCTCATTGATACTTTTATTGTTATCTCTTATAGGAGATCCTGATGGCTTCTCAAGTTACTTGACTTTATATATCACATACTACCAAAATATCTCTTCAGTTTATAATAAAAGGCATAAAACCAAATCAAAGCCAAAATTGTAAAAATAGATATTAATGATAATTAAAATTAAAATTAAAATAAGAGGCCTTCCCAAAAAGATCTGTTGGAAGGCCTTCCTAAAAAGCAAACAATGAAGTTAGATTCCACAACTCCAATGAACTTGAGTACAGAGAAGGTTGAACTTCAAATTGCCAAGAGACAAGCCTTCAGCAGAGCAGATGAACTATCTCAGAGTACGGGGGGCGGGGGGGGGGCAGTAGAAATTATAAAGGAGGTATTTTCTCAGTTAACCCAAACCCAAACCATTTGGATATTAAAAGTAATAATAAATAATTTATATCTCATCAGGAAACAAATCAGCAGCCAGGACAATGCCTTCATCATAAGAATTTGACTATTTATATCTTTAAGGACTCCACCTTAGCAACATTTAGGAAAGTAAATTGAACAAACACTTCCAAGCATCACATTTGCTCCAATCTTCATGAAAGAAGACAGGCAACTTCTTTGAAGTTGATATAGTCATGATTACTTTTTCCTGTACAGGTCCCATATCACGTGCAATTTGCAATTACCTTTACCAGTCTCCTGTAAACAGATAAGTTTTTCAGTGTTGCTATGTGAAGCCATAAAATATATGTAGCATCCAGAAAGTGTCACCACTTGGATATCTGTAGGAGGCTTCCTGCTGGCAAAATCCTATTCACCTGCTCACGCATCCACCATTTCATTTATTACAAGTTTTCAAATGGCAAGCTGTTCTTGATTCCATACCATTTTCATTAACTACCCATTCAGCAGAGTCTAACAGCTGCATCTTTAAATTAGCTGTGGTTTCCAAGCAATGCAGCCCCAGATACAATGCTTGCATGGCATTACGTGAAATTATGTGCTGGTGCCTGAATGTGCTGGTGCCTCTATAAGAATTTCGCTGGATTTCACCCATCCCGAAAAGTCCCCAGTGAAAGCTACAGGAAGTTCACAAATGTTATGCCACGTGTGAGATGATAGGAGGAGGAATTCCCTGACATTTCTCTCAATTTCTTTCCCAAGGTTGTGTCTGTTTATCTTCCACATGTACTTCTTGGTTTTGTTTTTTAAATTTAAGACTCAAGCTAGCTTAGTTTGGTCCCCATCTTCCTCCATAAAAGGGTCGGAGAACTGACAACTGCAGTCCAAGGCTGCCAGCCTGGTCGCGCCTGAACTCCTGCCTTCACGAGCCACTTACCATGGTGCGAGCTCTCCGACACGTATAACCGTCACGCGCCGAAGGGTTTACGAAAGTCGCGAGCGAGTTCCCAAACAGACAACTCCACACCTGACAGGCCCCGCTGCTTCACGTCCTTCCGCCTCCGGAAAAGGATCGGTTTTCCCAAGCCGCCGCTCTTATTTCCCGATCTCGTTGGTGCAATTACGCAATCCCGGAATATACCAACTGAGGTTGAAAAGGGGGGGCAAGCAAATAAATTGGCTGGCTACATTTCCAGCAGCGCTAGAAGTATCGTCAAGCGAGAAATGAGTACAATTTTGCTTTTCATACAAGAATAACGACTTCATCCCGGGAAGGGTCCCAACAAAACAACAAGCCTCATCAATGCGCTCTCCCTTTCCCAGCGGAAGTGTTGATAGAAAATAAAAAGAGCTGGGGGCTAGAGCGGCATAGTCAGAAGTTCCACTGAGATCTTACAGGTACGGAGTGATAACGCTCTATAGGAAAAAAAAATCTTTAGTAGACCGGAAATCCCTATAAAAATGAGGCGGTGTCATTTTTATCACGTGATCTTTTGTAATTACAGCGTGTCTGCAGTAATCTGAGTGACTTTGGTTTACTTTCCTTTGGAAGTTGGTTTATTTAAAAAAACATGCTGAGAGTGTCAAGTAAAATTAAAACGCATTCCTATCTGAATGGGGCTGCACTCCCTTGTCAAGAGTTTGGGGCCTAGCATTGACTTGGTCCGCCATATAACGCTGGTGTCAAGGAGGGCCTCCCTTCGGCTGGCTTAGCCCGAGCCGTTGGAGGAAAGAGACGGGCTTCCGAAGCTTACGAAACGTGGCTTCAAGGCTAGGTTTTTGTACTGTGTTGCTCACGGAGAGGCCTGTGAAGATGATCCAGAAATTAGCTGGCTCAGAATATGGCAGTGTGGATGGTGAGTGGTGCCTCTGAAGCCCCGCATTATCTCACACGCTGAAATAGTTACCCGGGGCTAGTGGGCTGGTTTCTTGAGCCAAATTCAAGGTACTCCTGGTGGAGTTTAAAACCTTACAGTTTTGGGGCCGCTTATCTGCCCGAATACCTACTTCTGTACTGTCCTTCCACCCTCTCATATCAACAGGCACCTTTTCTGGGCACATTTAATGTCAGTAATAGTTTGCTTTTTCCAACGGGAGGGCATAGTGGAAAATAAACTCCTACTGGAGTTTACTAGTTTAGGGGGCTTACAACTGTTATTTATCAAGCACTTTTAATGTCATACTTATTTTGGTATTTTATTGGTTGTGTCTTAAAAAAATAACTCTTATTGTTTGCATAGATTATTATGGCTCCACCGGAAGATATGTAGAGGACAATATATCAAGACACAAGAGCAGCCATGTAGGACTAAAGCATTAATTTGAATATTCATTTTCTGTTTTGTACACTAGTAAATTATGAATAGACTGTAAAAGGGAGACAGTACTCCTGGCTTCACCTCTCAAAAGTACCACTGTTTTGCACACAGAGTATCTATGTTTGCATGACATGCATAATCATGGTTAACTGAATGAGGGTTTATTGAACAATACACTATAAACTACTATCTGGGCTCACACAATACTATGATCAATCAATTGTTCCAGCATATTTAACTTATCATATTAAATAAACCGAACTATGTGAAAGAGTATTAACACACTATAAATTTCTTACAGTCTGTAATACTAAAGTGATCTTTACTATGTGGCATATCTGTGAAGAACTTCTAACGTTAAAAGTAACTTTCAAAAAGTTAAAACATGAGTTTGAAGGTTTACAGGAGTTGTCTGTTTTATATTAACATCAAACTAGATTGCTTGTATATATTCCTGCTTTTTGGCTAGATAGGATCTTAGACTGTCTCTGCCTTCAGATATTACAATGTAAAAAGATTAAATAAAAACAATAAAAAAAGGAAGAGGGCAGGCACTAATTCTTAATTTTTTACATTTATATCACAACCAAAATTTGTTAAAATTGGATATTACACTTCAAACCTTTAATACACCTCCAATATTGCACAATATACTAAACTAAAATATATTTGGGTGGTGTTGCATAGGTATTGTTTTGTAACTTGTAAAAAACGGGGAAAAGGTAAATAGGTCTTTCATTTAATTCCAATAGAAGAGAATATATGTAGCTACTGTATATAACCAGAGAGCAAACTCATTAGCACTGATGATAGCACCTAGTTGGGTAATCAAGCATTTGCAAGAAAACATCCAAGCTCAGAGGGCACCAAGGACTCTTTCATTTGACTTTGACTCCTGGTGACTGTTAAAAGCTATACAGTGGTACCTCAAGATACGAATTTAATCTGTTCCGTGACTGATCGCAAGTCGAATTGGTCGCATCCTGAAGCACGTTTTCCCATAGGGTTCAATGTAAATACGGTTAATCCTTTAATCCGTTCCATCCTCTGAATTTGGTCGCATCCTGAAGCAAATTTCCCCATAAGGTTCAATGTAAATACGGCTAATCCGCCCTCCGAATTTGGTCGCATCCTGAAGCACATGTCCCCATAAGGTTCAATGTGTCAGCCGGCATTGCACGGCTAAGAAATTCCCCAGGCGCGCTTTAGTCAGCCCTAGCGCAGAAAAAGGAACTGCTAATGAAATCTGAGAAAGGCTCCCGCACGCACAGCCGGGAGCGGGAGCTCCCCCCCCCCGCTGATTCTTCTTAATTCCGCGCTCTTTCCTCTGTGCATAGCCCTTGGCGCGCGCGAGAAAAGCACAGTGAAAGGAATGGGGGGGAAGGCTTATGTCGCGCGCACAGCGGAGCGGGAGCTTCCCCACCCCCGTGCTGCTTCTTAATTCCGCGCTCTTTCCTCTGTGCATAGCCCTTGGCGCGCGCGAGAAAAGCAGAGTGAAAGCAATGGGGGGGAAGGCTTATGTCATGCGCACAGCGAAGCAGGAGCTTCCCCACCCCATTCCTCCACGCTCTTTCCTTTCTCCATAGCGACAAAAGCACAGTGAAAGCAATCAGCACGCTGGGGGGAAAGGCTTATGTCGCGCGCACGCACAGCGGAGCGGGAGCTTCCCCCCCCCCAATTCCTCAGCGCTCTTTCCTTTCTCCATAGCGACAAAAGCAGTGAAAGCAATCAGCGCGCTGGGGGGAAAGGCTTATGTCGCGCGCACGCACAGCGGAGCGGGAGCTCCCCCCCCATTCCTCCCGCTCTTTCCTTTCTCCATAGCGACAAAAGCACAGTGAAAGCAATCACCAGGCCAAGGGCTATGGCCAAAGGAAAGAGCAAATTTCCCCATAAGGTTCAATGTAAATACAAACAGTTCTGAAACATATGCATTTTATTTTTAAACCACAAAAACATGAAAAAAAGCACAGTATGAAGAGGGAGAATGGGGTGGGGAGGCAGTTATTGTTTGGAGGGAGAGTCCCCCTCCAAAGGGACTTCGGGGAGATCTCCTTCAGGGGTTTCCTCTCTTCTTTGCCTCTTAGCTGCAAAGCCTTATTCTTGCCACGCCTGCTCTGCATTTTCTTTGGAGCCATGCTGACAAGTACACCAAAACCCTTCCAAACGCCACAAAACACACCACAAGCCTCACCAAACGCCTCCTTGCTACCGCGATCTCGCCCACAGGAAGCTGCGATCATGTGGCAGCAGGGCAAATGGCTTTTCCTTTTCCTTTCTCCATAGCGACAAAAGCACAGTGAAAGCAATATCAGCGCGCACGCACAGCCGGGAGCGGGAGCTTCCCCCCCCCCCCGCACGCTCAGATTTCATTAGCAGTTCCTCTTTCTGCATTGCTTTCCTTGGGCTGTTGTCCTCCCGCTCAGATTTCATTAGCACTTCCTCTTGGAAGCCGCGACCACGTGGCAGCAGGGCAAATGGCCGCGGATCCGGTTCGTAGCTTGAGGCGGAGTTCGCATGTTGAGGTAAATTTTTGCGGCCGGAGCTGGTCGTATCTTGAAATTTTCGTAAGATGGGGCGTTCGTATCTTGAGGTACCACTGTATCTGAAAAAATCTGCAGATATTTGGACAAACACGTGATGGCAGCAGAGAGGCAAACAAATCTATAGTACCAGTGGTCATCTGGATTTTTGCAGCCCAAATATGTGGACACATCCATGCAGTTTTCATGGCAACCATGCGGAAATAATTTGTCATGTTCTTCAAGATTGTTTTACTTCTCATCTAACATACAGCCCTGGACTTTCCTGGTAGTTTTCATCCAAATAACAACCTATCCTGGACCTGCTTAGCTTCCACACCCAAATAAAAATAGCTAGATGCTGCCACAAGCTATCCTCAAAACTAATACAGTGCAGCTGGAATGCCTCCCCCCCCCCAAATTATTTTATCTTACCTTTATCTTCTGAAGCCTAGTTGGAATCTTCAATTTTCTTATTACAGGTAGTCCTGTTTGTTGTGTGAACAGAACCTCTGTTGTATTGATCAATTACACTGTAGGTTTGCTTTTAAGAATGTTTGGAGTGTAATACTATATACATTTACATAGGAATATGGCTAGGTTCTCAGTAAACTCAGTCAGTCTTCCAAGTACAGATAGATAAAATAATACTTTCTGATAAAACTTTTAATTTCTTAATTGAAAGCAAGGAATAAAGAAAGTTCTGAGGTTAAAAAATCATGACAGAGATCATTTATTGCTGAAAAAAATACATATCTTTTATAATTAAGAACTAAAGAGAACACATGGACAAAAATACATGGTAGTATGTACATACTTTAAAAAGGATAAATAGCACATATATATTGTAATACTGCAATACATGCCCTTGTGTATTTCAGGTCCTGAAATTTCACCGTGTACATTAAAAGGATAAATAAGTGCTAATATAAGACAATTTTTAGTGTAAACAATGTCATAGGCTTATAACAAGCCAACATAATAAAGCACATACTGCCTTTTATACCACCTTTTACTGTTGAACTAATTGGATATTCACAAATACAGTTACAGATAATATAAAAGTAGACCATTTGCTCCACATATTCACACACAACAGAGTCTGTAAGTTTCAAGCCCCTTTTTATAGTTTTCTCAGTCCTTAATGAAGATTTAATAGGTTTATCTACAGCAGCAAGTCCCTTTCCCATTAAAGTGTGTCATCTACTTGCTAAGGCAAAGAATGAAACTTGAATCATTCCAAATGCTGCTAAACTACAACATCGAATACTCCTAGCCGCCATCATCAAGGCATGTTTCAAATTCTACGTTAACAGTAGTTGCAGGGGGAGAGGCCAAAGGTTCCCTGACTCTGTGGTAAGGGATCTTTCTATCATATAATGATGCTCTGCTTTGTCCCTTTGCTTCCTTAGCACAGAGGTGTTCAGTACAACAGGTGCTTTGGGGAATGGAAAAACTATTCCTTTTGGGCATCCCTGTTATCCCTCTTCTCTCCACAGTGGAATGATAGATTGAACAAAAATAAATGTGGGCAGGACTCCTATTCCCCAGGCTGACTGGTGTGATGTCAAGGAGGCAAAGGAAGAGAAACCACTGTTATGTTAGGAATCTGTCCATGTGCAGGTGGTGTGCTCAGTGCAGGGAAGGCTTGTGTCTGTAACAGTTTTCTTTGCAGATACAGTAAAACTTCAACTAACTGGACTTGGTTTAGAGGACTTCAGATTGAACAAAAATCCATGTGCCATTGTATGTATGCATACTGATATTTTACCCATGCATAAACTCCCATTTGCCTTTGAACAGACATTTTAGTGTAAATGACACCCCCTTCTCTCGTATTAGTCTGTTATAATGAAGTTTTCCTATAGTCCCAAACGTGTTGGCAATGCCATACCAATTTATTCTATGTGATTTGCCAGTTTTTTCCCCTGGAAAAACTCCTGTCATGACCCTTCCTATTCTGATACAAGTAAATCCTGGCTGACTCAGTACCAATCAGCCTCTTGATCTTACATTGTTCACCCTCATCTAAGGACCAATTAAACATACCTCAGACTGTCAAAAAGGGGGGGAAGTGTTCAAGTCTATTTGATAAGCTTCTTTATTTTTTGAGTTTGACTTCAGAATCTGATTATCCGTACTGTCTGCTTAAGCAAGATTAAAGGTTATCATCTCTTTTCACAGCATTCTTATTGTCTCACATTTTTTTTCTTTCCTAAACAGAGTTTTCAAATTGATTCATGATTATGGAAAATCCTTGGTGCTTCTTTTAAATTTATCAGATTTTTTTAAAAATAATTTGTGTTGCAGTGCTAAATAATAAAGATACACTCAACAGTTTTGTGCTAATAAAGATACACTCACATAATCTAGTTGTACTCAAAACTGCAACCTCCAATGAACATTTTAAAAGCACAACTGTCATAATCATACAATCATAAACATGATTGTGATTGTACTAAGACTAATTACTGCTGAACTCACTGATATTACACCAAATTCCTGTACTGTTTGTGAGAAGCAGAATTGGCAATTTTCCACCTGGCTTACAAAAAGCAGATTCTGGAAAAGCAGAAAGAATTGCTCACATTCCTAGTTTTTTATGTTGCTGTAGTAATACAGTTTCTTAATATAGTATAAACTTACTTTCACGAAGAATATAAATTTTATTCTAAGTATTTCAGCTGGCCCATAAATAACAGTTCAGCTATGTCTGTTCCCATCCTACTTGAAAGTGGATTCTGGTTCCTTCCTGTCAACAGCCATTTTCAGTTCTCCCCAGCCAACTATTAGTAAGGGAAAAAACAGTAAGATTTTTTTATTCAAAAGTTAGTAAACTTTCATATTACATGGCTATTTTTATATTCCTTTCTGTATCTCTTCTAGCTGTCTCTTTTTGTTAAATATGAGGACCACAACGTTCAGTAACTTCAGGTTAAGATGCTGCAGACATTTCAGCTGTGATGTACTCTGGCTTCAAGATGCAGTGCTTTCCTCAGGAAAGATAGTGGTGTCTCAACAACAGAGTATTTTCATTTCAAAGATAGCTGTATCTCAACAACACAGTATTTGCAACACTTAAGGACGATGAAACCTGAAGGTAGGAAATAAAATGTATTGTTTTGATTTTTTTTTCCTCCTCATCCTCAAGATACAGGAAAGATCAGAACTATTATGAAGTTCAAATATTCAAATTCTGAATGCTAAAATATCCACATTATACCCATACCACACATACCACTTTTTAAATAAAATTGACTGAATCCATATTTCAAAAGCATATTCAAGTCTGAGTGACTAACATTTCTGCTAAATTTTTAAGCATTAATCACTGAATACATTTATTTACTTCTTGATTCATTGTGTGCTGTACTACCTGGAATACTACAGTATTTTAATAACCCCAAAGATTAAAGGAATGAAAGCTGAGTTGTAATCCTGAAAGGTTTAGAAAGACAAAATGCTTCCAAACTAGTAATTCATTTAGATCCCATGGACAAAAGAAAAAAGTATTGATGGAACCCTTTGTTTAGACACTTTCATGTAGTTGGAGAATGCTCTTCAATTTGAGAGCAGAATGTCACCCTATTTTAGTTATTACTTCAATTGCTTCAGAGATGGGAGAACTAGTGGAAAGCAAGTGCAAATTCTCTCCATTTGGAATAAAAGCCTTGCATCATTGGATGCATGGACAGGAACAAGGATTATAGAAGCTTTTGGTCATATCTGAAGCCACTCACAGAAACACAAATCATTTGTGCCTCTGTAAGTTTTAAATTTAAGGGTGATTATTATTATAAGTTATTTAGAACATTATCCTCTGTCTCTTGTTATTATAATGTATGCAGTGATTTGAAACTGTAAGCACATATTGAACTAAATACCAGATTAGTTAGCTGGCATCTTAAGAATTGGACACTTGCACCAACAAAGTAGTAGTTTGAAAACTGCTATTTTTGGACAACATAAAGGTAAAAGTAAATAATCTGAATAAACTACAATGCCTACTCTGTCAAGGCAGTGTCAGAAATTGACCCACAATATTGACTTTGCTAAAACAAAAACAAAAACAGGCTGATACAGCAATATTATATATCACCATGGCAAGTTCCACCAATGTGCAAAATGTCCATATGATACAAAAGTGAAAAAGCTATACAGTAAAGCAGAGACACTTAATACTCTAGATAGCAATGTATTTACCACTGGTCCAGAGCAATTATTGCATCAGTACGTACTGAGAAACCACCAGAATGGGAGTGAAGCTGACAAGCATTATAGCAAATCAGTATTATCCACTTGCCTTCTCACACTCAAACAATACTGTTGATACTATATTCATTTAAGAATGGGCAACCTTTGTAGCTCTGAAGACTGCAAGCAGTGCTGAATGTGCAGCCCATATATACACACCTACATACACACACCCAAACCCCACTGCCAAAGTGTGCTGAGGAAGATTAGTATTTGAAGATTCCCTTCCAGCACGCTCCCTTTCCTACACAATTGTACTCCTGCCAGTCTACTAATCAACTAAATGATGGACTACAATAGTGTAAATGCACTAGAAAAGAAAGCATAAGAAAATTGTCATTTCTGTGCACTTGTGGTAGGAAGAACAGTAATATGTGCGTAAGGGGGTAGGGGAAGAATTTGTGGAAAAGAGGAACAGGCACCCACAGTGGACTACAAAGGGAGGAATGCAGCTCATTATCTTGGTAAGATGTTCAATCCATAGAACTGAAGTGCCTAATTTTTTGCTGCAGATGAAAATTCCTGGAGAATTCTGTTTTTCCCTAATCCAAATAAAGAGTGTGATGTTCACAGACCACACAATCAGTATAAGCACAGCCAAGGAACTGCTGATAAATACCTAAGTGGATGTTTATAAATCTTGCTTTCATGTGTCAGAATAAAACAGCAAACCAATCTGTTAAGATACTAATTATTAAAAAACTAAAAAAAAACCCTCTCCCTATCTTTCTTAGCAAATTAGTTTTCTTGATCCAGACCAAATAGTTGCTCGGCATTTATACTGCCAAACCAATGGAAAAGCCAGAATGTATTTTTAACTATATCACTGTCAATTTTAAGATGTCAGCATTTGGACATAAGATAACTATTTTAAGTCAATGGTAAATGATACACCAGTGAATCTGTTGATTCTTAGAGGTACAATACTGTGCAAAAGTTTTAGGCAGGTGTGAAAAAATGCTGTAAAGTAAGAATGCTTTCAAAAATATATATTGTAATTGTTTATGTTTATCAATTTACAAAATGCAAAGTGAGCAAACAGAAGAGAAATCCAAATCAAATCAATATTTGGTGTGACTACCCTTTGGCTTCAAACCAGCATCAATTCTTACACTTGCACACTTTGTACACTTGCACAAAGTCAGGGATCTTGTAGGATTAAAGTAAGGTGTATGATTAACCAATTATACCAAGCAGGTGCTAATGATCATCAATTTCATATGTAGGTTGAAACACTGTCATTAACTGAAACAGAAACAGCTGTGTAGGCGGCTTAAAACTGGGTGAGGAACAGCCAAATTCTGTTACTAAGGTGAGGTTGTAGAAGACAGTCTCATGTCACAGGTCATACACTATGGCAAGGCTGAGCACAGCAACAAGACACAAGGTAGTTATACTGCATCAGCAAGGTCTCTCCCAGGCAAAAATTTCAAAGCAGACTGGGGTTTTAAGATGTGCTGTTCAAGCTCTTTTGAAGAAGCACAAAGAAACAGGCAACGTTGAAGACCGTAAACACAGTGGTCGGCCAAGGAAACTTAATGCAGCAGATGGAAGACACATCATGCTTACTTCCCTTCGACATCGGAAGATGTCCAGCAGTGCCATCAGCACAGAACTGGCGGAAACCAGTGGAACCCAGGTACAGCCATCTACTGTCCGGAGAGGTCTGGCCAGAAGTGGTCTTCGTGGAGGAACTGCGGCCAAAAAGCCATACCTCCGACGTGGAAACAAGGCTAAGTGACTCAACTATGCACGAAAACATAGGAACTGGGGTGCAGAAAAATGGCAGCAGGTGCTCTGGACTGATGAGTCAAAATTTGAAATATCTGGCTGTAGCAGGAGGCAGTTTGTTTGCCGAAGGGCTGGAGAGTGGTAGAATAATGAGTGTCTGCAGGCAACAGTGAAGCATGGTGGAGGTTCCTTGGATGTTTGGGGCTGCATTTCTGCAAATGGAGTTGGAGATTTGGTCAGGATCAATGGTGTCCTCAATACAGGCAGATACTTATCCATCATGCCATACCATCAGGGAGGTGTGTGATTGGCCCCAAATTTATTCTGCAGCAGGACAACAATCCCAAACATACAGCCAATGTCATTAAGAACTATCTTCAGCGTAAAGAAGAACAAGGAGTCCTGGAAGTGATGGTTTGGCCCCCACAGAGCCCTGATCTCAACATCATCGAGTCTGTCTGGGATTACATGAAAAGACAGAAGGATCTGAGGCAGCCTACATCGACAGGAGATCTGTGGTTAGTTCTCCAAGATGTTTGGAACAACCTACCTGCCGCGTTCCTTCAAAAACTGCGTGCAAGTGTACCTAGAAGAATTGATGCTGTTTTGGAGGCAAAGGGTGGTCACACCAAATATTGATTTGATTTGGGTTTTTCTTCTGTTCGCTCACTTTGCATTTTGTAAATTGATACATAAAGAATTACAATATATATTTTTGAAAGCATTCTTACTTTACAGCATTTTTTCACACCTGCCTAAAACTTTTGCATAGTACTCTATATGTTATCTACTAGCTACGGTTGGCAACTCAGTTGCAGCTTAGTAAGTCTCCACATTTTGCCAACTGCCTAAGACTTCAGAGGAAGAAAATTATTCAGTATTTGGCAAGCTAGCAGTCATGTTGTTAATAGACTGTGTTTAGGAAGGAGCAGTAGTGTTTCCCTATTAATCAACCTACTGAGATACAGAAAATACTGTGGAGTCCTTGATTGTTTGAGATAAACCACATTTACACATCATTCAAAAGAGACAATAAAAAAGCTAAGAAGGAAACAAAAAGACCAGAACGCACCCTCTCTAGCAGCCTACATCCAGATAAGCAGGGATTAACATCAGACAAACAAGCAAGCAAGCAGAAAACAATACTCTAAGGAACTACCAAGGAGAAAACCACATCCCCACCAACACTGGGAGGACAAGCTACTGTATATAAACAGGGAGTAACCCCACACTCAATAGCACTGATGATGCTACCTAGACCAATAATGAAATGTCTGCAAATAACCAAGCTCAGAAAGCACTAGGGACTCCACAGTTCAACCCTGAGCTTCATATATTCTCTTCTGTTGATACAGAAAATAAAATTATACTATTTCAAGTTTGAGAAACAATCTTATCTTGAATTAATAAGTTCTTATTGATTCTTATCTTCGACAAATGGTAAACTAATAATCCAACATTTACGCTTAACTTATTGAGAAAAGTTACCTCTTCAGCTCAGGAAATGATAAATGATCTAAAGATTTCAGGAGAAGCTATTTTAAAGAGTTTGCTGTCTGCACATGAATTGTTTCTTACCTTGTAAACTGTCTACTTTCTTCATGTACTTCCATTTCTGTGCTTTTAAATTCATTTAATTCTTTCCGTATTGCTGCCTAATGAAAGAAAATGCAAAATGTGAACTAAGATTGCCTTAAATGGAAATGCATAAATACCTATAACTATAACAAAGTGGTCAATCTCAAAAAGAGGCAAAATACATTTTGTATACCAACTTTCATAATCCCTAACCATTGGCTAAATTTGTAAGGATTCATGGGAGCTCTGAAGGATAATAGATTGCCTAGATTGCCTCCCCCTTTAATACTTACTCGTTAGCATCTCTTATATTTAACTTGTTTTTTCTCTTCTTACATCATGAAGTTTTATTTATTTGTTCAATTTATATAGCTATTTATCTCATATACATGACTCTATATTTATATTTAGTAAAGCTGAATATTTACTATGTGAATGTAGTGTTTCAAGTTTAATTAAAAAGCAACACTCAAACTTCCCCATAAAGTATATTAAGAGAAACTTACTACTCAAAATTTATTTATTTATTTATTTATTTATTTATTGGATTTCTCCCCTGCCCATCTCTCCCACAATAGGGGACTCTGGGCGGCTTGCAAAGACATTAAAACTATAAATATATATAAAATACATAATATATATAGCATTAAAACAGTACTAAAAAAGGAAAATCCAAGAAGATGGAAAATCGGGCCGGGGACAGCCGACCACTGTGGGGCTAGCCATCTCCCTGCTTGAGATATTCCCTCCCCACCCCAGGCCATGTGACAGAGCCAGGTCTTCCAGGTCCTTCGGAAGGCCAGGAGTGAGGGGGCCAATCGCACCTCTGGGGGCAGAATGTTCCAAAGAGCGGGGGCTACCGCAGAGAAGGCCCACCTTCTGGACCCCACTAGATGGAGTTCTTTTAGGGAGGGGGTCCGAAGCATGCCCTGTCTGTGTGAATGGGTGGGACGGGTTGAAGTCATAGGGGAGAGGCGGTCCCTTAGGTAACCTGGCCCCATGCCATGTAGGGCTTTAAAGGTAATAACCAACACCTTGAATTGGACCTGGAAGCAAACTGGTACCCAATGCAGCTCGCGGAGCAATGGTGTTACATGGGCCCTTCTCGGGGCTCCAAAAATAGCCCGCGTGGCCACATTCTGGACCAGCTGTAGCTTCCGGATACTCTTCAAGGGTAGCCCCATGTACAGCACATTGCAGTAGTCTATCTGGGAGATAACAAGGGCATGAGTGACTGTTCGAAGGGCATCCTGATCCAGGAAAGGGCATAATTGATGCACAACCCGAAGTTGTGCACAGGCCCTCCTTGCCACGGCTGCCACCTGCTCTTCAAGCAGGATCCATGAGTCTAGGAGGACCCCCAGATTACGCACTGGGTCTGTCTGGGGTAGTGCCACCCCATCGAGCACCAAAGATGACAAAGTCCCAGATACAAAGGGGCCATTAACCCACAGCCACTCCGTCTTACCAGGGTTCAGCCGAAGCCTGTTGCTCCCCATCCAGACCCTTACAGCCTCCAGGCACCGAGAAAAGGTGGCCACGGCATCACTTACTTCACCAGGGATGGAGATGTATAATTGCATATCATCAGCGTACTGATGATACCTCATCCCATGGTGACGGATGATCTCACCCAGCGGCTTCATGTAGATGTTGAAAAGGAGTGGGGAGAGAACCGAACCCTGCGGCACCCCACAAAGGAGGGGCCAAGGATGGGACCTCTCGCTCCCTATCAACACTGATTGGGATCGGCCCTGAAGAAAGGAGGTGAACCAGCACAATACTGTGCCACCCACCCCCAATTCCCTGAGATGTCCCAACAGGATACCATGGTCGATGGTATCGAAAGCCGCTGAGAGATCAAGGAGAGCAAGGATGGTCGCACTTCCACCATCCCGCTCCCACCAGAGATCATCCATAAGTGCGACCAATGCCATTTCCGTTCCATAACCGGGCCTGAAACCTGACTGGAAGGAATCCAGATAATCCGTTTCCTCCAGGACCCTTTGGAGCTGTGAAGCCACCACTTTCTCAACCACCGTCCCCAGAAAGGGGAGTGGGAGACTGGACAAAAATTGTCCAGTACGGTGGGATCCGGGGAGGGTTTCTTGAGGAGGGGGTGCACCAACGCCTCCTTAAAGGCAGCCGGAAACACTCCCTCCTGCAAGGATGTAGTAACCATCGCCTGGATCCAACCACATGTCACCTCCTGAGCTGCTTTCACCAGCCAGGAGGGGCATGGGTCAAGATGGCAAGTGGTGGCCTTCACAGTCCCCAGGACCCTGTCCACTTCCTCAGGAGCAACAGGATCAAACTGTTCCCAGATAACTGGGTAAGAACGGTCCCCCTGTATCTCCCCAGACCCTGCCCCACACTTGGTGTCTAACTTGGAATGAATCCGAGCGACTTTGTCCTGCAGATGCCCTGAAAATTCCTCCGCATGGCCCCGCAAATGAACCCCCACATCCCCCTTGCCAAGGAGGGACCTAGTGATCCTAAACAGGGCCGCTGGGCGGCATTCTGCTGATGCAATAAGGGCGGAGAAGTATTGACGCTTCGCCACCCTTATTGCCACAGTGTAGGCCTTGACAGCGGCTCTAACCTGTGTTCGGTCGGATTCAGTCTTTGTCTTCCTCCAGTGGCACTCTAGACGTCTCTTAACCCTCTTCATCACCCTCAACTCCTCCGTAAACCATGGGGAGTGTCAGGGCTGATGTGGCAAGAGAGGTCACATAGGCACGATCCTGTCCAAGGCCCCAGCCGCCTCCCTATTCCAAGCAGCAGCCAAGGCCTCCACTGGACTGTGCAGCAGGTCCACGGGAATATCCCCCAGCTCCCTCTGAAACCCTGACGGGTCCATCAGGCACCGGGGGTGGACCAATCGCATAGGTCCTGCCTCCCTGCGGAGGGGGGTGGCATAAGAGAAACTCAGGGTCACCAGGATGTGATCTGACCATGACAACGGGGAAAGCTGTAAATCTTCCCTCAGATCACTTCGCCACTGCTCCAACAAGAAAACAAAATCCGGCATGTGGCCACTGTCTCGGGTTGGGTCCCGCACCATTTGCGACAGGCCCATGGCTGCCATGGTGGCCATGAACTCCCAAGATGTGTCCGAGGACCGCCCCAGGGATGGCAGGTTGAAGTCCCCCAGAACCATAAGCCTGGGGAACTCTACCGCCAGCCCTGCGATGGCCTCCAGCAGCTCAGGCAGGGAGGCTGCCACGCAGCAGGGAGGCTGGTACAATAGCAGAACTCCCAACTGTTCACGGGAGCCCAACCTAATGAACAGTGTCTCACAGCCTGAAACTTGTGGAGCAATGCCCCTGAAGGCCACTAGAGATTCCCAGATCACAACAGCCACCCCTCCTCCCCTGCCCTGGCATCTCGGCTGGTGCCACACCGTGAACCCAGCTGGGCACATTTCTGAGAGGGGCACCCCTCCCTCGGGGCCCAGCCAGGTCTCGGTAACACATGCCAGGTCTGCCCCCTCCTCAGTGATCAAGTCACATATGAGAGGAGCCTTGTTGTTAACTGACCTGGCATTAAGCAGCAGCAGCTGAAAGCCAGGGCCCCTATGAACCTGCTGACCAGGACGTGGGAATGAGCCAGGAGGGCCAAAACACGCCACCGGGGAGACATACCAGGGGCGTCTTCCCCAAAGATGGCCCGCCCTCCAGCTCCCGCCATAACGTCCCCTGCCCGTCACCTCGATGGTTTAGCCCACTGCATAGCTCCTGGGGGTTCTGGGCCCAAATACCTCCCCACATGGACCTCCCGGGTCCTCAATCCGAAGCAAGGGCCCCTCCTTCCAACTAGTCATCCTCATATGAGAGAGGTCCCCAAATTTACTTTGAATTTCAAATCTATCAAACCACCGCTGAGGAATAATTCAGAGTTATTTTGTGTAGCATTCTGGTATTAAAATAGGCCTGAAATATCTGTCTACATCTATCAAAACAAAAAACTGCTCCTAGAACTTCAGTATCATATATTCTAGATAGATACATAAAACAGAAGATTGGAAACAATAAACAAAACACAAGTTAGATACATTAAACCATAATGTTGTTGGCATAAACCTAACCAATTCTGATATATTCAGCAAACCATAATGTATTGTTTGTATTTATTTTTCATGATAAAATCATCCCAGTAAGAACCAAGAAAATGCATTAACTTCAGGGCCTGTGGAACTGAAGAAAGCAGCAGCAGAATTGTCTTCAGGCATACAAGATGGCAAATATTTTTCATTAAAAATTAGTTTTTATGTAGTATTAGATGAGATGAGTGAATATTCCAGCCCTTTGTTCTTGTCTGTTCTTCAAGGTAGGTTAGCTCAGGAAGCAGACTCCACAAGGGGTACTGGAACTCTGTTACTGCCAAGTATATTGATAGAATCTTGAAAGCCTAACAGAAACTCTCTCCTCTCTCACACTGAAGAGAATTAATGCAGGGCAATCTTGAGTTTCTTCCTCACCCCCTCCCATCTATCTGGGCTAAGCTGATGTTTACTTAATGGTTTGTTTTAATACCTTGTTTATGTAACAATTGGTTTGAATACCTCATCTCCGTACTCCTCTACAGGTCTCAGATGGCACATATTAAAGCACAGCAGAGCTTCAGAGCATATTACATGGGTAATGGTAATTGGCATTTAAAAGCAAAGACATTCAGCACCTACATCATTTACGTGTTTCACAAAAAAATTGTTTGAAGGCTGTTTCTTTTCACACAGAGATGATATACCAAACATTTAACACAGTGATCATCACATTTTATGCTTTCTTTGCCCCACAAAGTCCATAGCTGCTCTTCCTCCTTTGCTTTCATTGTTTAAGAAACTGTTATTCCCAGTAATCCTTTATTAAAAGGATGTTCATCAGAAGTACAAAGGTATTACAATGTGCCACTGCAATGACATCCCAAGTCATTTCCAGTTTCATCCCAAGTCATAGTCTCCAGTTTCAGCACAGGACTTCATTAGACTTTTTATACAACTGACTACTGAAGTCTCTTGACTATTTATAAACCAGAGTTAAAATGAAAATATTAAAAATAAAAAGCCTGTTCAAAAATGTGTGTTTTAAGGGTATTTTTAACAGTAAATAAAGAGGTCAGTCCTCTCAACATAACTGGGAGTGCATTCTAGAGAATCTGGGTGGCTACCAAGGAGGTTCAGTCTGGATTCTTGAGAGAGGATACCTGGGTAATGGTAGATGAACCTTCTTAGAAGACTTCAGTAAGCAGGGAGATCTTAGAGAAAAAGATGCAAGCTGTATAGTGCTATTAAAGTACCCAGTAGGCTGGGTTTACCCCAATAGAAAATGAAAGCCACCCTAGAGCTTTCAGTCCAGGTCTATGATCTCTTTCAGCCCTTTGAGAGATCAACTTGGCTATTGAATTCTGTAGTAACTGGAATGTCTGGACCACATACCAAAGCCGCATATTACAACAGTCAAGCCTGGAGATTAATTCCTCATCATTTTAAAGTCTTTTTTTTTACAAGCAAAAAATGCTATTAGCCAGGCATGTAAAGTGGCAGCTGCCTGACCATAACTGATGACTATGTGTCCAGGAGACAAATTCAAAGTGAAGATGGAACTGATACAGCCTACAACTTCCATCCATCTAACTGGGAAAGGAACTAGGAGCGTGATGGGAATTGTAGGCCCAAAGGCTACTAGCACTGTGAGACTGGAGGATGGCAGGGGCTTTCTTGGACTCAAGATTCTCACCCTTTTTGTCCTGCTTAGGAGCATGCCCTCTGTCTCAACTAATAAGCATCAGGATCCTTTCACTGAACTCTTCTAAAGTCCACTGACTCCCCTTTTTTCTCCTTCTCTGGCTGCTACCTTTGCTGCATGGAATCATCATGGCAATTCAGCCTTCACACATCCTCCTGCTGCCCCTCCTACAGAATATCAACCCTATGAATCATGGAGGTAGTCCCTGTTCTCTGGATAACTACAGAGAGCTGCCCCCCACCCCCACTGGCAGTGTTGAAAGAAGCTCAGATAGAGCTTGTGTATGTCATGCAGCTGATCTATTCATCAAGTAAAATGTAGCTGTCTCTACTGTGGCAGGAGTACTTGCTTCTAGGTGGAGTGAAGGAGTAGTGGTTCATTGGGGCCATATTCTATGGCCCAATGGTGGAAGATGAGGCTTTAGAGGGGGCCAAGTAAAGTGTTAGTAGATGATTACAGATTTTTGATGGATAAATTATACATTTTTATCTGTAATTAAATTAATATTAAATTAATAGACATTTACAAATTTTGAACTACACAGTCCTGAGAAAGAAGGAAACATGGGAAAGAAACTCAAAATAACTCACTTTGATTTTGTTTAGTATAAGAGAGGATAGTAAGTAACTGGATAGCTTTCAAGATTCCATTATTTTATCTTACTACAATATACAGCAATCTTGGAATCCCTGCCTTTTTCTTGACCTAGTCTATCTCAAAGAGCTGACAAAAATCTTGAGAGCCTTTCCAAGTTTCTCTCTGTCCCATCTATACTAAATATAATTACAGTGGAACCTCAGTTCACGAACGCATCTGTTCACGAACAATTCGGGTCACGACCAGCTCAGGCCGTAAAAATTTACCTCCGGTTGCAAACGCCGGATCGGGTGACGAACAGGATCCGTGGCCATTTTCCCTCCCATGTCACATGGTCGCGACTTCCTGTAGGGAGGGGACTCTCCCTCCAAGCAGGAAGCACGGCCATTTTCCCTCCCGAGCAAGGTTAGCTTTCTCTCTCTTCATACTGTACCTTGTGTCATATTTTTGCGTTTTTTTTAAAAAAAAACATGGTTCAGAACGGATTAACCGTATTTACATTGAACCTTATGGGGAAATTTGACTCGGGTTGTGACCAGAAATCGGTTGGCAACCAAATTTGGGGTTGGAACGGATTAACTGTATTTACATTGAACCTTATGGGAAAATTTGATTCTGGTCGCGACCATTTTGGGTCGCAACCAGAGTCGCGGAACGAATTAAATTTGTGAACCGAGGTTCCACTGTACTGTGTAAATCTCTTCTGCAAGTCCACCTTAACAGTTTGCTCCTTCCTTCTCCCAGGTCAATTCTACATTCCTTTATAGAATCGCACCATTCCCTAAAATTATTAGATTTTTGGATTTATATATTATCAGCATACTGGTAACATCCAATCCCAAATCTCTTGATGATCTCCCCCCATGGTTTCATATACTTAATGAAAAACTGAAGACAGAATGAAGCTAATCCATAAGGGGACTTTACACTTCCTTGTCTTAAACTGAACCATTTGCTAAGTATTCCAACATGCCACAAATACTATGAGAAATAATTACTCAGAGGGTAAGGGAGCCAGATTTAGTGCATTGTTCCTTCTGAATACAACTTTAAAATTTATTTTAAAATAGTTCTAGAACAATTACCGCTAAAAGAAATGTTTGGAGGTGATTGCTGCATGACTCCACTGAAATCTCAATTAATGGAGAATTATTTTAAGATACAGAGAGTTATTTTGAGACACAGAAAGACAGTGTATTTAAAACTTCACCCATTCATTCACTCACTTATTCACTCATGTATATTTATTGATGCATGCAAGAGTTATGCCTTTTACCTTATCTGCAGGTGTTAATCTTGCCCAGGGTTTATCAGCACGTCGATCATAATCTGGTGAATCTGTAACTTCCACATATTCATTAAATCGTAAGATCCTTCTTGCCTGAAGTTCAGCCACTGTTGGTCTCAAACTAAGCTGTAAAAGAGCAAATTTAATAAGCTCCCTCCCAAAGAATCTGGACACTAGGGTTAACCTAGAAGAGATATATAAACCATGGAAAACAAACAGGGCATAGAATCAAAGAATTAAAAAAAGCAAAGGTTAAATCCTATTGATGAAGGAAATTCACTGATAAAGCATCACAATCTCTGCTTGAATTCAAGACAATCTTGCATTGTAAGAAATCTCTTTCTAGTAGGCAAGTCTTGGTTCTTAAAAGTCAAATCAATGGATCCAGACACCGTATCATCTTGAGCGAAAGATTCCACACATTCACTTTATCACTTTATTGTCTTATTCACATGGATAGTGTGAATAAGCAAACAAGCAACAATTTCAGCATATACTTATATTCCATTTGGTCTTGCTAAGATGTTCCAGTTGGGACTAAGAACTTTTCCTAGTCAGTCTCTCAATTTTGTAGGACATCATCTGAGTTGGTGTGTGTAGCTGTAAGACTACAGCCATGTCACTTTTTGTATCCACCTACTGTCAGGTGCCCATACAGCATGCCCTGCCCATTTATATTTTTGTCTTAATGACATTTTTAAAATTAATCTGTTGTTGAATTTCCTAATTTTTAATTTGATCTCTGAGCAAGATCTTTAACTCTGGAGCTGCACTTCCTCCTCGCGCTCACTCTCATTATCTACATAACAGCTATTCCAACATTTGATGAATCATCTCCTCTCCAGGTTAAATATCACATGCAACTCATTCAATCTTTCCTCATTAGAACAAAATTTCCAGAGCCATCTCCAATGTTTATCAGTTGACAGTGCAAAGGATGTATGTTGAACAAAACATTTAATTTACCTTTCGGCTGAGACTGCGCTTCAGTTCTCTTTTAGCTTCTTGTTCTTCTTCTTCATTCTTTTCTATTTACAGATGAAAGAAGAAATATAGGCATATTTAAGGCACGATAAATAGGCAATAGACTTGTTAGAATATAAGGAAAAAAATCAACATTAATATTTTAAATGCATTCCAAGTTATATTTTCTTTCATTTCTTCAACTAGTATTTCCTCTTGTCATCGCTATGGCATTCTAGTCATAGGATAAGGAACAGAGAATAGGCAGCCTCCATTATTTTCTATTCCTAAGGTTCAAATAGGGAGCATTCCAAAGGAGCAATAATTAAGCTACGTGTGTTTAAAATGATTATTATATCTAAGGATGATAATGTGTTGAAGAAAAGTTTATTTCTTTTTCTCCCTTCACTCTTGTCTTTCCTGATCTGCATTAAATTCCTCTGCTTTTGCTGAAGCCAGATGGTATAAACATATATACTCCATATGCTGGTAAGAACATGAGTGGTATGTTCCAGATTTATCTCAATTTGGAAAGAACCAAGGAAAAAGGACCATTCATGCCTTATACAATTGAAGGGTAGGAGCTTCCAAGGACTGCACTGGTGAGAATATCTGTATGTCTGAGACACAGAAAAACTGTATGCCACCATTGTCATACTGAAAAAGCAAGTGGAATAAATGAAGAAAACCAAGAGTGAGGAATACAAGCTGAGGATTTTTGAGAGAGGTTAGACTATGCCATCATACCTATGGCTTGTCTTCTACTTCTGATGGCTCTTGATTGTGCAAGAACTTTCCTGTACATCAGTTACTATAGTGGTAGAAGTATCACCACAGCTTCTTTTTTACTTGCAATATCTCTGTGTATTTACATAATACCAGCAGCCTGTACTGTTCAGAAAATGATACTGTAATGCACAGGCTTAGTGAAGATGCCAAATCTTCCTCCTTGGTTGCCATTTGGGACAATAAATCTCTTTCTACTCATTTGGAAGCTGCCACCAGACAGAGTAGGTGGAAAATTTATGGCATGACCAAATTTTGCTGTCCTTAAACTGTGCCTATATGTCTCAGGATAGGGAAACTAAGAGCTGTGGATCTCTCACCATATGCTGAAGATGAACAGAACAGCCTTTCAGTAGTAGCCTACCACAACATTTCTGTAAGCAATTCCTATCCACTTTAAGTATCTGTTGTTCAGCTGTTTTGGAATTTTGGTACTAATTTTGGCTGGATGAATTAAATATTGCATCTCATCTGGCTATCGATGGAAGCAAATTATGCAGTAGATGTGCCAAATAAAATACTCAGTTTCAATAAATCAGTAGTTCTAGCATATGATCAACATGGCATGCTAATAATGTGGAAATGAGGCCATTTGGACTGGAATACGTTGTTGCTAAAGTCACTTATTCACCACAGTTGCCACTCCCAAACTCAGTTTGTATTTGCCATGCCATTTATCACATCATGAAAATGCTGAAAACAGAATCACCAAAGATGTGGTTGATACAGACTGAGTTAGAAGTTATGCTTGCAATTTCAGAGCCACTGTTTTATGAGAAGAGCTCACCCCAGATATTCTCAGTCTATGTTATTTTCATACTGCTCAGGCCTTCAAATAATCCATCTGTTTTTCCACAGTGACACCTACCTAAAAAGCAAATGCTGGCATTATATGCCAAGTGTCTTTCTGATCTATTTGGGAGGATCTCTACCAGTCTACATCTGCCTCTCACATTCAGGTTCGTGTTCTGATGTAGTCCAGGAAAATACCTAAACATTCCACCATATCCTGTGGGGATTTATATATCTGGGTTACAATGCTTGTTTGCTAAGGAAGCAAAAAAAAAAAAACCACCACCACCCAAAAACAAACAAAGCTCTAATATACTGGAATGCCACAGAAATGATTCTATCTGATGGTTTTCAAACAATGATCATCCTTACTCCTCAACCGGCACAAAGAGCTACAATATGTTTTTGGAAAGCCAGTTCTGGCCAAGGTAGCAAACTTACAGCCCTAAGCCTCCATATCTGCAATTTGCTAAATACACAATGGCTATACACTGTAAAAGGTTAAAATATTTAATGTATTTACTGTGTAACCTACAAACAGGATGCTCAATTCACACCACTGGGCATGATAGCATAAACTGATTCATAATTCAGCACTAGTCTCTAAAATTTGTAGATCTAATTTTCATGTTAGGATATGTATTTCCCAAATGTTGTCTCCCCGCTTGCTGTCCACTCCTGTCCTGCCCAGGCATCGAATGGCAGGACACAGCTTGGCAAAAGTGCTTAAGGTTCTAAGAAGTCAGCTACATTCACACACCCTGATATAATTTTTTTAATACTTTGGCTTTATTCAGCAAAAAACTTGCAGATTTACTCACATCCACAAAACCAGGAAGTTATGTAAGTGTGACCACTCTCAAAATGTAAAATTATTGGTCTGGCAGAATTAGTTATATTTATTTTAAAGACTTAAATGCTTACGTTTCAGGATGTTTCTTTGCTCTAGTTCTTCAGAGGTGGGTCGTTGACTAAGCCTTCTGCAAAAAGGAATACACACATTTTTTTCCCAGTTATGAGGGCATCTTATGAGGGCATAATACTAGTTTAGAAAGAATCATTTCCAAAACAATTTCTCATATACAAATTACCAAATACCATAATAAAATTATAATGACTTTACATTGAATGCTGAACATGAATGATTTGGATTTGCAAATACATGTATATTTAGCATTTAGTGTTACTATACTAGATGTGTTATAAAAATCAGATAAAGTAAGCATACAATGAATTTTGTAACATCCTTATGAATATACAGTATTGTGCAAAAGTTTTAGGCAGGTGTAAAAAAATGCTATAAAGTAAGAATGCTTTCAAAAATATATATTGTAATTGTATCAATTTACAAAATGCAAAGTGAGCGAACAGAAGAAAAACCCAAATCAAATCATTATTTGGTGTGACTTTGCCTTCAAAACAGCATCAATTCTTCTAGGTACACTTGCACGCAGTTTTTGAAGGAACGCGGCAGGTAAGTTGTTCCAAACATCTTGGAGAACTAACCACAGATCTCCTGTGGATGTACACTGCCTCAGATCCTTCTGTCTTTTCATGTAATCCCAGACAGACTCGATGATGTTGAGATCAGGGCTCTGTGGGGGCCAAACCATCACTTCCAGGACTCCTTGTTCTTCTTTACACTGAAGATAGTTCTTAATGACATTGGCTGTATGTTTGGGGTTGTTGTCCTGCTGCAGAATAAATTTGGGGCCAATCACACACCTCCCTGATGGTATGGCATGATGGATAAGTATCTGCCTGTATTGAGGACACCATTGATCCTGACCAAATCTCCAACTCCATTTGCAGAAATGCAGCCCCAAACATCCAAGGAACCTCCACCATGCTTCACTGTTGCCTGCAGACACTCATTATTCTACCACTCCCCAGCCCTTCGGCAAACAAACTGCCTCCTGCTACAGCCAGATATTTCAAATTTTGACTCATCAGTCCAGAGCACCTGCTGCCATTTTTCTGCACCCCAGTTCCTATGTTTTCGTGCATAGTTGAGTCACTTAGCCTTGTTTCCACGTCGGAGGTATGGCTTTTTGGCTGCAATTCTTCCACGAAGACCACTTCTGGCCAGACCTCTCCGGACAGTAGATGGCTGTACCTGGGTTCCACTGGTTTCCGCCAGTTCTGTGCTGATGGCACTGCTGGACATCTTCCGTTGTCGAAGGGAAGCAAGCATGATGTGTCTTCTATCTGCTGCATTAAGTTTCCTTGGCCGACCACTGTGTTTACGGTCTTCAACGTTGCCTGTTTCTTTGTGCTTCTTCAAAAGAGCTTGAACAGCACATCTTAAAACCCCAGTCTGCTTTGAAATTTTTGCCTGGGAGAGACCTTGCTGATGCAGTATAACTACCTTGTGTCTTGTTGCTGTGCTCAGCCTTGCCATAGTGTATGACCTGTGACATGAGACTGTCTTCTACAACCTCACCTTAGTAACAGAATTTGGCTGTTCCTCACCCAGTTTTAAGCCTCCTACACAGCTGTTTCTGTTTCAGTTAATGACAGTGTTTCAACCTACATATGAAATTGATGATCATTAGCACCTGCTTGGTATAACTGATTAATCATACACCTGATATGATTTGGTAGTCACACCAAATATTGATTTGATTTGGATTTCTCTTCTGTTCGCTCACTTTGCATTTTGTAAATTGATAAACATAAACAATTATAATATATATTTTTGCAAGCATTCTTACTTTACAGCATTTTTTCGCACCTGCCTAAAACTTTTGCACAGTACGGTACTTGAAACAAAAGTAGTAATCAAAAACCCTATTCAGATGATGTTATAGGAAAAAAAAAAAATGTTGTACATAAGCTTAGAAAATTTGTTCTTTCGAGGCAACATTTTCTTGGATTTATGGCAGGTAGCATAACTGTTGTATCAACAGAAGCTGTGAATTGTCTGATAATTGACCAAAACTTGCATGCAATTACTTTTTGCAATTTGTGGGTGGGGAGAGCTTAGGTCAGTGTTTCTCAATCTTGGCAACTTTAAGATGTGTGGACTTCAACTCACATTCCCCAGGCAGCCATGGGTGGTTCCCCAGGCAGCCATGGGTGGTTCCCCAGGCAGCCATGGGTGGTTCCCCAGGCAGCCATGGCTGGTTGGGGAATTCTGGGACTTGAAGTCCACACATCTTAAAGTTGCCAAGGTTGAGAAACACTGGCTTAGGTGTTTGGCCTAGCTTCAACAGAACAAGTGTGAAGACCTCAGACTGAACTGTTCAATTATAAATTAATGATCTTTGTGGTCATTTATTTATTTTATATCACCAACTCAAAAAGCTGAGAAACAGTCTCTCCTACACCCTAAACCTGCTTTATTACTCTCCCTTCTCCCAGACAATACCTCACTAGTTTTGTGCCGATCTGATGTCTGATTTCCTGTCTCTCCTCTTCAGATGTTCTCTGTAAGATGTTTTTGTCTTCCAGTTCTTTTTTGGATGGCCTGTTGCCAAGTTTGATTGCAAGAGTATCCCTACGATGTATTTTACTTGCTAAAGAGCCTGGAGTAGAGAATGAGATTTTTAAGAATTGACGCTCAAATTTAAATATATCAAGTTCCAGCCACAATTTGGACATTCAGTACATGAATTTAAAAAGCTCTTTCTAGCTTTTTGTCCCTTTCAGTGGAGGAATTTTAGTTAATATAAAAATCACTTTTACCTTTATAATACCTTAATGCAGTGCTTCCCAAACTTGGGTAAATTATCAAAATTGGGTAAAAGTGTTTTTTCTTTGGATAACAACACATGAACCCATTCACAACAGGAACATTTAAACTGACTTAAAGATTGCTACATGTACTAAAATATATTTGAAAATCTCCCAAATTATTCCCATTAAGATGAAAATGTATGAAATTACCAATGGTAATTTGCTGAAATGACATAAAGATCATTCAATGATACTGTTTTTATAATACAGGTAGTCCTCGAGTTATGACCATTCATTCAGCGACCATTCGAAATTATGATGATGCTGAAAGAAGGGACTTAGGACCAGTCCTTGAAGTTCCAGCCATTGTAGCACCCCTGGGGTCATGTGTACAAAATTTGGGTGCTTGGTAACCAGTTTGCACTTTCAGCTGGTTGCAATGTCCCATGGTCACCCGTCAGGGGAGGACGCAAGTCACTCGGGTCTCACCCACCCACCCTGGCCTTTCTTCTCTCACATGCACTGTGCCCCTTTCCCCCCTCTGCATGCACACACCCACCAGCGCCTTCCTTCCCCCTTGAGTTTTGGGTAATGAAGGAAAAAGTTTGGGAAGCACTGCCTTAATCCCTTAGAACTCATCTGCCAACTAAGGTGCAATCAGAAACATCAATCCCCACCTCCCAAATGCTTATGGAATAATTTGATAGGAACACTCTAGTTAGCAAACTGGTGGATAACAGAATGCAGGGGATGCCTTCGAGTCAATGTTGACTCCTGGTGACTGCCTGGACAAGTCTCTGCAGTTTTCTTGGCAACATTTCAGAAGTGGTTTGCCACTACCTGCTTCCTAGGAATGAGAGAGAGTGACTGGTACAAAGTCACCCAGCTGGCTTTGTGCCTAAGGTGAGACTAGAACTCATGGTCTCCCTGTTTCTAGCCTGGTGCCTTTAATCACTACACCAAACTTAGACCATTACTGACATTTAAATATCTGGTATCTCTTAAGGCTAGGGAGATTAAACTTAATGGGATTATTTATTTATTCTAAAAATAAAGAATAAAAATAGGCAGCCTGTGAAAATACTTCCATCCTGGCATGATGTATTTGTGGCAACCTCATTTAATATTTTGACCAGTGCATTCTACAGCAGTTGCAGTTTCTGAAAACTTTTCAAAGGCAGCTTTATTAGCATAATACATTTGTCTGGATGCATGGACAATCTGCTAAATTCTAGCAACATGGTACTCATAGATGGCATCCACAGAGTCCTAAAATAAGTACAATGTTTAAATAGGTTTATTTTTTTTTAGTGGTCAAAATCTTGTGAGTTCACCAATTGTCAGATTAGATTCTTACATTATATCTCAAGGCTGTCACACAACCTTGCATGATTTGGCAATCTTGTGAAATACAGGCAATTTCTGAACAATTTTTATTTGGGAAGGCATCTAGCACTCAAAAATTTACCAAATTTTATTCTAGCATAATGAAAATAGAGAACCCAAGCTGAGTTTCTGCAATTAGAAGCAGACTTGATCCTCAGTAGCTAGTTTATAAAGAGAAGGGGGCAGGTTTATCTCTCAGCCCAACATAAAATTCCTATTTCTTTTTACCTTTGCTCTCATATAAACAAACTGCTGTGATTAAGGTATGTAGGAATGTAAGAATCTGCTTTAAACAGAGTCAAAGGCAATGGCTTTACTAGACCTACATGGAGACGCCACACATTAAACTAAAACCTTTTACAAGCACATCTAAAATATGGAAGTGCTGCATTTGTGAGATAATCACAGTGTGAGTGAAACCAGTTTTGTCTTTGACCCTGGATAATTCCATCTTCATGGAGATTCCAAAGGAGGGAAGCAGAATATATAGAAAACACATGTCAAATAATAGGGCCTGCAAAGATGCATTAAGCCCCAAGAAATACTTCCAATATATGAACTCTGAGTTCACATATATCCCAAACTGTTAATTAAGGACAACAGGAAGAATTTGCATCAAACACTCCAATAGTAATATTCCAGTAGTAGGACAAGTATGTAGTGTCTGTTACCAACAGAATGAAGAAAGCATTTACCCGGTAGCAATGAATGCAACAAACCGATCAGCAGCTTTAGAAACTTTTCTAGGTGTTTTGATTCAGAAGTAAAACAAGTTGCAGAGCATATATTATTTCTTTGTTCATTTTAAAAATGACAAATGGTTGCTTATTAAGTTATCTTACTTTCACTGCTTGCATCCTCATCCTCATCTTCATCTTCATCCGTGTAAAGTATAGGCCCATCTGAATCTGAGTCACTGGTATGATTATTTTTGCTGTTTTCAATTTCTAGAGCATCTTCAGAAGGTTCGTCTGTCAGAAGAGGACCACTTCGCTCAGGGTTTTCCTTTTCCTGATCTTCTTTGATAACAGAACTATTAGAAAAACAAATACAAAAGAGCACTCATACATGAAATATAACCACCCAGGAAATGTGCATAAAATAATCCATGAAATAATTTATTAAAATATAAATCAAGCTATATGACTCTTGCAAAGCAATCAGTTCTAAAGACCTAAAACTAAAGTTCCCCACCAACTCAACCAACCACAGAATACATTTGAAGATGTGTTTTCCCATACTCTGGCACCTCAGTAAAGTTGTTACTACTTTTAGGGATCTACTTTAAATCTAGTACTTTACATTAAAAGCTAGAATTTCTAAAAATCAGTCTTCCATTTATGACCAATATGAGACCAAACTGCTAACGTTTTTCTTAAGATTTTTTTTATCCCACCTTTATTATTTTTATAAATAACTTAAGGTAGCAAACATTCCTAATACTCCTTCCTCCTCCTATTTTCCCCACAACAACCACCCTGTGAGGTGAGGTGAGTTGGGCTGAGAGAGAGTGACTGGCCCAGAGTCACCCAGCCAGCTTTCATAACCATATAGATGAATTAAGAAAATAAAAATAAGTTCATGAATCAGTCATATATAATATTAAGCAGATGTTTGACCAGCTTTAAGCTCATATAAAGCAACCTTCCTCCATCTGGTAGCTTTCAGGTGGGCTACTTCATCCATGATGACAGTCAGTATGGACTTTGACCATACTTGCTGAGAATCTTGGGAGATGTACGTATCTGGAGGATGCTTGGTTAGGAAAGGCTGATGGAAAACATCCCTGAAGTCTGAAAGTAATTTATAATCATAAGTACTACCAAGAGCAGATGGGCCATAGAAAAACTTACCATTACTCCAACTACTGCCACTTCACAGTGCCATTGCAATTTCCACACTGTTTTTTCACTCTGCTGAGTTTCTCTGCTCCAACCATATCCTCCTGGCCCCTTGCAATGTTCAGGGGCCTATTCAATTTTACTATCTTCCATCAATTCTCATAGACTACTAAACCAAACTACTACTACTCGTTTGGAAACATGCAACAAGATACATGCATGCTACATCTATCCAAAGTAAGAAACTATGGACAATCTTTTTATTGATCTAAGCTAATCAATCAACACAATCCTTTTTCTGTGTTTTATATCCAGCTTGCTACAACTTTCCTTCTTCAAAATCTTTATCCAATCTCCCGTGGGAAAAATATTTCTTCTCATGGGGGACATCCTTGATTCTGGCCTTAGATGGACAACTACTGAGTTATATAACTAATTCTCAGTATACAATTTGATTTTTCTAAATTGTATTAATTTATTTTGCATGTAGGCAAACAGTATACTCACTTTGTGTATGTCTGTGTACACACACACACACACACACACACACACACGTGTATATGGCAAGCAGGAGACGACATACAAACAAGTGAAGAAAAACTGCTTTTAACAGGCATGACCTGCCACTGGAACAGAAATGGTACTTTCTAAACTGGTTCTGTAAATGACCAGGGAGGGGCTGAACTCATCTTAATTCTTCCTCTGATGCCTCACCTATGGGCTTGCTATTTATTTCCATTAGCTTCCTTTCAATCTGCTACCTTACTTGCATAAATGGAATGCTAAACTGGATTTAACTTAGTACCTGCCTTTTTAAATAGTTGCTGAGAGTGCCATTTCACCACACATTTTGACAGCTACCCTGTCAAGAGTTTCAAGCTAGCATCTCCAAAAGAGCTGTAAATTTGAAAATGAAGCTGTAACTTTGAAAACAAATTTGTAGATTTAGATAGAATCAAAGCAGTCCAACCAAGTTATTTTGATTTTCCTTTCCTTGTCTGCTTGGAAATACCAAAATAGAATTCAAAGTATTAATTAATATATATTTAATCGTATCTTCCTATGTTTCAAAACAAGTTCAAATTCTAAGTCAAGGTATATGAAGGCCTACCTGAGTTGCTCCATCATCTTCCTAAATGCATGGGTATCCCAGAATTACACAACTAGCTGAAAGCATGTAATCTTACCATTCTGTGTCTTCTCCCCCAATCTCCAGGCTATTGTCTAAGACAGCACTGCTTGAAGAGCTTTCACTGTCTGCTTCAGTTTTTATATGAAGATCATTAAAATGTGTGCCAGGAACAGACGGGCCTACTTCAATGCTAACTGGCACATGTTGTGTGCCTGGGAAGCCAGTGGGCTCACAGCCTGGAGAGAGAGATGGGATGGATGGAGGAAGAGGAGGCGGAACAGCAGGAGGAGGGGGAGGAACAGTCACAGCGCTGTTCTGGGTTGTGTCTCCAGCTTCAGGAATAACATGGAGAGACTCTTCTGATTTAAAGAGTTCTACTTTGGTCTCTGAGTTCTCTACTGCCGTGCTGGAGGCAGAAGCAACGTCCCCATCAGATGGTGTTCGTGTCGTCACCTGTTTCCCATGCTTCTTCTTATCCCTGGGAGTCCCTGCGCCGGTTTTGCTTGATGCTGGCTCTTTAGAAAGTTTAGAGCGAGATGATGTGGAAGGAGATGATGACTTGGAAGCATGTCCTTTCTTTAAATTAGAGGAATTAGCTGAAATGAGAGGACATACCCTTTTATCATAACAGAAGGTTTGCATTAATCTACCTTGTATTGTTAGGATGCTTTCATCCTTAATGAGGGAAAGCCTGAAGGTAAATAAGTGGTACTTGCAACACCCATACAGAAGTATGTAAACAGTTACTAATGCCGTGGTCCTCCTTTCTACTCATTCTGGAATATGATTTTTTTTCTGGCCATTGTCTCCCAGACTGAAGCACAGATGAGCCTCAGACAGTGCTGATATCAGGACCAATCAGGATTCTTAATTAACTAGCATTGCAATAAAGTTTTAAACTATAAACATGAACTAAGAAGTTAATTTTAGTCACAATTAATATAGCAAATGTTCTCCCTACAAACATTTTTGAGGAAGGGGTGTGAAGCTTTGGTGTGCATGTGCATGCTCATGACCTACTGACATTAAGATGCAAGATATATTTTAAAATGTAGAGTCTATTGATTTGGGCAGTTGCCTGAATACAGTTAAAAGACCAAGCATTTTTTTACAACCTGCAACAACCCTATGTGCAAGCAAAAACATCAGCAAAGAACAACGTAGTTGTTTTTGCTGAGCTTGCATTTGGCAGGCAGGCTGGAAAAATAAAGCATGCCAAATCTGTTGTTTGTTCTTGCTAAGTAAGTGGAATGTCAATGGCTACAGAAGAATTGGCAAAGAGTTTTTTTTTAAAAAACATCTGAACATTAAGATAATCTATTAGGCAATATGTGCTAATTGAAAGGAATATGAAAGAGAGATGTTTCTGTCCTTTAATACAGTAGAAAGATCTGTGTTTTCTTTGTTGATGGACCGGAGATACTTTTTTGATTACAGATTCTAATCTAAACTTATTTTTCAGATGTGAGAGCAGAGCTATGTTCCCATTGTCTCCTAAAGGAATTTATTTTAATCTTTTCAAAATCATCTCAAATTTTCTGCACTTGAGTACATCCCACTTTTGAACCGAGGGTGAAAAACAAGGGAGCAGCAACTGGTCTCACATTCTCATTGTTTCTTCTGATGAAAACAACTGAAACTTCTTGTTCTGTTGGGACATAACTAACTTAAAATGTTCTGTGGAAACTTTTTGTAGGGTTAGCTTAAAACAAATATGTTTTCCATTTTGTGTACATGCCAATCATAAGCTTCTTACTGAAATCTGGGACTTTTTAACACCAAAATAAGAGTCTTCCCAACCTCATTATTGCTAAGGCATTTTTGAAAGTAAGACTAAGAAATATTTGGGTTGGAATTAAAAATACAGAAACAAGTAAAGAGAACAATATAGTTTTTATTATTGTCTAACTCATATTTTCAAGTTCATTTATAAAATTTGGTTAAGTTAAATCTTATTTTTTCATATTTGACAGAAATAATTACAGTTTGGCCATACAGAGAGCGCGAATGAGGAACAAACTGCAAACTAAGTATATGAAGGATGAGTGGATAGGTTGAGTGGAAGGATAAGACAGAGAAAGTCATAGATGTGTAGAGCTCGAGAAGAGCAAAATGAAAAGTAATTTATTATGTATCAAGTAGTGTACTGACATGGTGGAAGCAAGGATGATTTGATAGAATAGATAGAAAGGAATAGTAAATTGTGTTGGTATAAACTAGATTTAGCTACCTCTTTTCTTTTTTCCTATCTCATGCTTTTAATTACTTTTGCTTACTATATCTGATCCCATTTCTGTACCTTGCCTATCCCCCAAAAGAATATAATGATGGTTAAGTATGTATGTAAACATATGTGTAGTTTCAGAATAAGAAATTATTATTGAATAAGTACAGTATATATGGAAATCATATTTTGTCAGCTTTATTGCGTGAATGATATGAAACCATTTACCCATATATTGGCTTTATTCCATTTTTTTAATATAGCATTTATACAGAACAATCTTGCAGTATTGTTTTTCTACTTTGCTACTGTATCTTCAGATAGGTTTCGCTGAACAAGAGGGATAGAAATACAGTGGTACCTCAAGATACGAATTTAATCCGTTCCGTGACTCTGATCGCAAGTCGAATTGGTCGCATTCTGAAGCACGTTTTCCCATAGGATTCAATGTAAATGCGGTTAATCCGTTCCACCCTCTGAATTTGGTCGCATACTGAAGCAAATTTCCCCATAAGGTTCAATGTAAATAGGGCTAATCCGCCCTCCGAATTTGGTCGCATCCTGAAGCACATGTCCCAGGTGCAGCGGAGAAAAAGGAAGTGCTAATCAAATCTGAGAAAGGCTCCCTGCGCACAGCCGGGAGCGGGAGCTTCCCCACCTCCTCTTAATTCCGCTCTTTCCTTTGTGCATAGCCCTTGGCGCGCCCGACAAAAGCACAGTGAAAGCAATGGGGGGAAAGGCTTATGTGGCGCGCGCGTGCACGCACACCCCACTCATTCCCCCTCTTTCCTTCCGCGCACGCACGCACACCCCACTCATTCCTCCCCCTCTTTCCTTCCGCGCGCGCACGCACACCCTACACTCATTCCTCCCCTCTTTCCTTCTGCAAGCGCACGCACACCCCACTCATTCCTCCCCTTTCCTTCTGCAAGCGCACGCACACTCCACTCATTCCTCCCCTTTCCTTCTGCAAGCGCACGCACACTCCACTCATTCCTCCCCTCTTTCCTTCCACGCGCGCACGCACACCCCACTCATTCCTCCCCCTCTTTCCTTCCGCGCGCGCACGCACACCCCACTCATTCCTCCCCCTTTCCTTCCGCGCACGCACACCCTACACTCATTCCTCCCCTCTTTCCTTCTGCAAGCGCACGCACACCCCACTCATTCCTCCCCTTTCCTTCCGCGCGCGCACGCACACCCCTCATTCCTCCCCCTTTCCTTCCGCGCGCGCACGCACACCCCACTCATTCCTCCCCTCTTCTGCAAGCGCACGCACACTCCACTCATTCCTCCCCTCTTTCCTTCTGCAAGCGCACGCACACCCCACTCATTCCTCCCCTCTTTCCTTCCGCAAGCGCACGCACACCCCACTCATTCCTCCCCGCTCTTTCCTTCGCAGTGAAAGCAATATCAGTGAAAGGAATGGGGAGGAAAGGCTTATGGAGCGGGAGCTTCTCCACCCCCACTGATTCCTCCGCGCTCTTTCCTTTCTCCATAGCGACAAAAGCACAGTGAAAGCAATATCAGCGCGCACGCACAGCCGGGAGCGGGAGCTTCCCCCCCCCCAGCGCACTCAGATTTCATTAGCACTTCCTCTTTCTGCATTGCTTTCCTTGGGCTTTTGTCCTCCTGCTCAGATTTCATTAGCACTTCCTCTTGGAAGCTGCGACCACGTGGCAGCAGGGCAAATGGCCGCGGATCCGGTTCGTAGCTTGAGGCGGAGTTCGCATGTTGAGGTAAATTTTTGCGGCCGGAGCTGGTCGTATCTTGAAATTTTCGTAAGATGGGGCGTTCGTATCTTGAGGTACCACTGTATACAGTATTCTTACAAGCATTTTTTAGGTTAGAAGAACTTAATAACCACTAAATAGGCTCTTGCATCTGGCTGCTATACATGGGGCCATAAGTTGTCCACCCATGCATTATGGAGACAGTGGTTAAGACAACACCTTTAATAATAATCATTCACAGCCAACAAATGTCATATGCTTGTTTTTATGCAGCTGTAGCTTTTGTTCAGCTTTACACAAACTACCTGGGAAATATTGCTTTTTATTAGACTTTAATGCTCATTACTGGAGTTGGTGAGCCAAGGTGGGCTGAAAACTATAGACAATGATAATTAATAAACATAAATCCAATTTGTAGGTAGACTGACCTAGAACACAGTGCCAATGGAATATTAGTAACATCCATATAGAGAAGTATGAGCATTGAGACATTTAAAGCAAGCAATAAGCACCATGAATTCAAAGCCACATGATACTCACCAGCTTCTCGATTCACACTGCGGCTTGTTGGCTTGGCAGGTGGGGCAGAGGTCTGCTTGGAAGGAGACTTGCCCTTTTTTTTAGCATGTGGCACTTCATTAGTTTTATGGCTAGTTGTAGCAGCAGTGGCATTTTTTGGCGGAATGGTTGTTTTTTTAGCTTTAGGCTTAGGTTTAGGAGGAGGTGGTGGTGGTGGTAGAGGAGGAGGAGGAGGAGAAACAGATACTGCTGATGTTTCAAGGTCTTTAGGAAGAGGTTTCTCTATGAATAAGAAAGTGAACACAAGCAACTGACAAACGGACAACAAGAATAAACTAGACAAAGAAACAGATTTCTTCCTGCTGCTCTACTTTCTTGAGAATGAGGACTGCTTTTGTTTTAAAAAGAACTGTCATCAAACTACAGTATGCTTCTCAGTCCAGTACAGCTTTTATCAGACAGTCCAGAATGGCTCTCAAAATGCAGAATCAAAAATATTTTTTTTACAAAAATAGTTCTTCCTTCACTGAAGGGAGATCAAGTCTGCTGACAGTTTGGGGCAGGTTTTTTTTTTTTTTTGTCTGCACTCAGTCATTACTGACCCTGCAGTGACTGCCTGGACGAATCCTTGCAGTTTTCAAGGCAATTGTTTTTCGGAAGTGGTTTGCCAGAGCCTCCTTCCTAGAGCAGAGCCAAGCTGGCGAGCGCAGGAGGCGGGGTTTCTGTTTCTTCGCGCCCTTTTCGGGCAAGGGCGGTTTCGTGGTTACCGGCAACTGGTCCCGTCTCTCTGTGCAAGGTGCTGCCAGCATTTTTCCTCCCACCGGAGTGAGAGTACCCATTTATCTACTCACGTCAGTTTTCGACCTGTTGGGTTGACAGGAGCTGGGGAGGAAACAGGAGCTCACCCTGTTAACGTGAAGGCTGGACTCGAACCGCCGAAGCGTCAGCCATTTCTGGCTGGCAACTTTCAGCGTCATTAAGCCGCTGCGCCACCGCGTCCCCCCTCTGGGGCAGTAGCCATCATTTTAAAAGACATCTCCTAAGCTATCCTAACTGAATTTCTTCCACTTTTCCAACTTCTTGTAACCAACTCTCAAAAGATAAGCAGCATTCTCATTAAAAACAATTAGTAGATGAAGACAAGCATATACAATGCTGTTAAGTACAAGTGGTATGTCACATGATATACTTAGTTAGTACACATGTTATGAAAACATCCATTTTGCCACATGTTGGCCTTCAGGAAAACAGCCCCACTTATTGAAGGGAGGGGGTATCACTTACATCTTAACCCTTTTGTTACTAGTTCCTAGTCAAGGAAAGATTAAGACAACTATCACTTCTATAGCTTTCATTTATATTTACAATATTGTTTGAGTCTACCATGGGTAATTATATTTATATATTATTTCTAAAAATATGTTAGGGAAAGCTGATCAACTTTATAAATAAAGTATCAAGAACAAATTTCTTAATTGAGCATACCCCCAGTAATCATTTAACTAAAATAACTAGCAAATGAAAATTTGCCAACATTTCTTATTCTTGTTCAAGAAAGGAACTTCCTTTTTAACATGCTTGTTGAGTGGCTCATATTGCATCATCATTGTTAAGAGTACTACTCAAATATAGAAAGCATTTGTAAGCATTTACTGTATAAGCTTCAGAAGGATTGTTTCTAGAGCTGTTTAGCTGTAATTTCCCTTGAATTCTTATGTACCAGCCTATTGAGCTCTAATCACCTATGCTCTTAATTAGAAGTACTAATTGGGGGGTGGGGTGTTCAATGAATCACAGAGCAATGGCACTGAAGGAATTCACGTCATCCGTGTGATTACATCATTTGCTTGATGATAATTATAACATAATGATATCATTATGAAAAATGAAGTAAATTGCAACAGAAATTTGGAAATTTGCATGCAAAGTCCACTGCATTGAGGTATAGAAAAATGAGGATTTACAGTAACTGTATCTGCTCTATTGTTAAAAGTCTTGTTCAATGCATAATCTTGCATTTTATTATGTATAAGGAAGCTTTCCTGATGTTAGTATCCATTTTGCCACATGTTGGCCTGATGAGCAGAATTGTAGCCATGTTTCTGTGGCAAAGTTATTTCTCAGAGAGAAATCATAAGAAATGTACACTTTAAAAAATTAAAATGAACAAAAAGCACATTAATCTGCAGCAGTATTAGCTAATGTAACAGGAAAAATCTTCCTCTCTTTCATTTTAATGGGTACAATTCATCATGTAATAGATCACCTAACTGTATAGTAACTAGCAGCCATTCCCATAGGAAATATGTATGCTTCTATGCACAAGGGTATTTCCACATGGCCTAAGAAAAGCCTGGATAAGACTAGCAGCTCTGTTAAGGATTATTTTATCGCATGTTAACTTCCCAAATGTACAGCAATGGCTAATTAAGATTCTGAGCTCACCCTTCTTCTATTTGAGCTCTGTCTTCATATTGATCAGACATGCATAAGGAGTAGCAATAACTCATAAATGACACATTAGCTAGAACATGCACTTTATCAGTTACCACAAGTCTGGAAACAGGGCAGAAATGTCTTAAATAAATCAAATCTCTTTATGCCCCCACCCCCACCCCCACCCCCACCCCACCCCCCAGCTACTGATTTCAGAAAACAATAGCTAAGGTTATTTATAATTAAAATAAGCTTTTTAAAAATCATTATTGCTATCCAGTTTTCTTTTCCTCCTATTTTCTCCAGAACAATCTTGTGTGATACTGTATGCTAGGCTGAGAGATAGCAACTGGTCAATTGTTCACCCCCTAAACTTCACAGCTGAGTAAGCCTTCAAACCTGGTTTTTCCTATTCCTGATGCACTGTTGTAAGAACTACATCCCATAGGTTCTTGTTGTGCAACAGCCAAAGTTTGATGGAAGTATTTAGGAGAATCAGAAATCTACTCTTATTCTAAGACCTAGCACTTTTCCTCCCATTCCAATAGATCACTCAACTTTTTAGTTTATGTGTTATTGAAAATGTCTGCCTCTGAACAGAAATTAGCTTTTCTTATTGCTGTCTTTTCTCCACTGAACCACATTCTCCCTTGTAGTTACAAACAGATTTGTTTTCATAATATATACTATTTAAATTATATGGGGTGATTGTATTTTTAAATGAATGAATACATTCAGATGGGTTGCGTTTAAAATACCTTTTTTATCCTCCTTTTTCTCTTCAGAAGCAGGTGCTTTTGCTGATAATGAACTATTGTCTTCTGTGGTTTTTACATTTTCTTCCTGTATGACTTCTTCTGTAATTACTATTGTGTGACCATTGGAGATTTCATAATTCACTGTTGCGTCCACATCTGAAATGAAAACAAAAATATTGGCTAGTTCTGAAGGCATTTATAGGATTCTCTCATTTACAGGTTTCCCACTTATAAGAACATGTGTTCAGGAACACGAGTCACATAATTTACACATTAGCTATTTTCCTTGCTCAAAACATCTGTCTCTAAAGCATGCATGGAGAGTCTGGACATAGGTTAAATGAACTGAAGACTGGTTTCCACCCCCACCCCCCCGTCTCTCCTCCTCATCTCTTTGCCCCTACATGTCTTCAAAAATGTCTTCTGAATATTGGAGAACTTTGTAGCATATTTTGAGCAAGTATGAATGATTGCAAAAAGAGGAATTGACTCCCTTCTACTCCATTACTTCTATCACAACCACTTCCATTGATGAAATGTTATCACTGGGATTCTACCCTAAATATGCAGGAAAAAGTTATTTAGAAATACATAGCAAAACTGGCTTTAACCAGGATGCTATGTACTGAACAGCACTATCTCAGATTATCAGTACCATTATGAAAACAAAGAGGACACAGATGCATGTAATTAATGTATCTTAAATCAAGATCCTGGATCTTGCATATTAACACAGAAATGCTGCTGAGATTAGAAATAAAGTTTTACTGAGAAAAATACAGCAGCATTGTAACTATAAAATATACGAAGGCTATTACTGCCAGTTTGTCCTTCAAGAATATTTATTTATACTCAAATAGCGAGTAATGGCAGATTACACTGGGCTGACAATGGAAGTCCAGGTTAAAGCATTTCACAAGAAACAGCTTTGCATCTAAGCAGGTTAACTGGGGCTAGAAAGAATGCATTTCTGTCATGGTACTGGAACAGAGGACTCATCTCTAAATTGGGGGAGATTTTTAAGAAAGTGCCATAGGCACTTTCACAATATGTTCTTCTTTCCCTCCCTCCCTCCCTCATATTTTTATGCCACTCTACTCCAAGGCAGCTCTGAGTGGTGGGTGACCATTTGCAAATGTCTTCCATGATTAGTTTGGCCAAAGAAAAGCACCAATTTCATAGAAAGGCTAACTGATAAGGATAAAAAGATTAAAACCTTGACCAAGAGACTGAATACAAGGTAAAACTGGGATTTTTGGGGCAGAACCCAAGCCTATTCCTTTAAAACAATTCTTTCTCTCTTTTACAAAATCACCCCACCAATTCTCTCACTCCATTTCCTACCACACAAAATTCACTCACCCAAGCCACTCACTCCTCTTTCTTTTCTCTGTCCCACATGAACGCCCACTGTCTTCCCACGTTAGGTTGCTCTCTGTTGCTCCCCCAAAGTCCCTAAACTTATCATGTAGCAGCTTTCTCTCTTTCTCCCTTCATTTGTTTTCCACAGACCTTCGAGTCTCTACATTCCTTATGTTGCAAAACAACCTGAGTACTTCTGGGGAGAAAAGAAAAGAGGTGGCCAAAGCACCTGGAGTTAAAGTACTGTAATACTGTTTTTCAGTATTATTTTCCAACCAAAAATTACTTGGATGCCATGAGCCAAAAGGCATATCTAGAGATATATGACTGTCACACTGTCAATCTCAACTACAAACTGTGTTAATGAACTATACATTTCAAAGCAATGCAAACAATATTCATCATCATTTAAATGAAATATAAGGTCTATTAACCTATATTAATTGTGATCACCTTGCTCGTTTATTTCCTTTAAGACACCCCTTCTTATTAGCTCCTCTCTGCTCTGTCTTGTTGATATCTTTCTTTCCAGCACTTAAAAAAATAGAGAAGTTAAACATTATTCAGTAAAAATAAACTAAGAGAACTAAAAAATTAAAACAAAGGTAATTTTGGCTTCCATCTTTCAGAATGTATATTTATTGTTAGTAATATTAGAATGAATGAGGATCAAATTGCAAAACAAGTATTTGAAGGAAGAGTGAATGGGTCAAAAGGAAGGAGAATGAAAAACTGTGACTGGAAGCAGTTGATGAATTGCTCAGAAAGAGAGAATTGAGAAGTTTAAATAGCAAAAGTCAATGTATGAAGTAGTACATGAATATGGTGGAAGAAAGAACGGTTTACACAGATAAGAAAATACGGACAGGTAATAGGGTTAGTATGAACTATGTTTCCCTCTTTTTATCTTCTCCCTTTCACTTGTTTTGCTTGCTAGTAATTTTTCTCCTTTTTGGCATTTTGCATAATGTTGCTTACTCCAAAAGGGAATAGTGTGATGGGTACGTATGTAATTATCCAATAAGGGATATTGGGCAGAAGATAGTGCTACAGAGAGGTAGTAAGCAAGTTTACATTGTTAGATTTATACATTATCTGTTCAAGCATGGAAGCTACATTAATTATGTGACAAGGACACACTCTTTTTATTTATGCTAAATGCAGACATTTCTGTCTTAAAAAACAATATACTTCTGAAAACTAAAACATGCATACTAAGAAAGTTACATCACTTACAGCCTCATGGTTCAGGAAATTCTCTTGTACAGATTCCATTAACTAATCAGTTCCAGTACTAGCATATGTCATAACAAACAGACAATATGATGTTGGCTCAAAGCCAGATTCATAAGTCTCAAGATTTAGTTTCAGCCACAACTTACTAGTTTTTGTACAAGGGAACTTCCTTAAACCTTTCTCATGCTTTGATGCATTAAGTTATAAACAATGTAATCTCTGCTTTCAAGAGCTATATTTTATGGTGTTTTCTTTTTTTGTATTACTGCTGACAGGAAAATGCAAAAATAAGGAACAATAATCCCTGGATCAATGGTTCTGACAGAGGTATTAGGTTTATACATAAAGTCTGTATGTTATCCAAGATGTGAGATGTCATGGATTCAATACAAAAGACAGCTGAGGGGTAATTGCAAATTATGATGCAAACATCATATACAAATAAAGCATAGCAATTCCAATTCCCCCCTTCCAATCCCTTAAAATTTTGCTACAGTTCATTATTTAAGACTAACATCCTAAATGAATTTAAACTTTTGCTATCATCACTGATTTCCCACAGAAACCATTTATGCATAGCCTATCCTTCTGAAATGTAATTTCTAAACCAGCCATGGAATGCTTCTCTTTCTAAAATCCAGCTTCATTATAGCTTGTCACAGACATCTTTATATCCTTTGCATGCTGCTAGCGTATATTTATCCTTCTTGATTATGCGCCATCAAGTTGGTGTCAACTCTTAGTAACCACATAGATAGATTTTCTCCAGGACAATCTGTACTCAACCTGGGCTTTCAGATCTTCCAACAGTATACCCATTGCCTCTGTAACGGAGTCCATCCACCTTCTGCTAGTCATCCTTTTTTTTTTCCCTTCCACCTTTCCCAACATTGTAGACTTTTCAAGAGAACTAAGTCTTCACCGAATATGTCCAAACTATGATAATTTGAGCCTGGTCATTTCTGCCTTGAGGGAGAACTCTACATTGATTTGTTCTATGATCTGTTTGCTTGTTTTCTTGGCTGTCCGTGGTATTCTCAAGAGGCTTCTCCAACACTACTTTAAAAGTATCAGTACTCTTTTTATCCTGCTTCTTTGAAGTGCAATTTATCCAACTTGCTATTGTTTTATTCTATGTCAAAAACAAAGTTTTATAAACATCTTGTTCAACCTTTTTTAAAGTCCCTATCAACACAGAAACCTGATTTGCTCAGAATCAGATCATTGGTGTTCCTGGCAGTTGCTCTCCAAATTTTAGCAAAAGTATTTCCAAACCTTCAACCCAATACCTTTTAAAATTTGTTTCTGTTTTTAAAGTAAAAATGCTAGAACTGAACCTACAAATGTCTAGAAACTGTGTTCTGCCATGAACTACATTCCAAGTTTATATATAATAAGTAGGCATGCAAGTATTATGATTTACATATTTTATTTTTATGTTCGTATTTAGTTGTAAAGTATGCTATTTCTCCATCAAATCTAACAATTCTACTTCTCCAATATTTGAGGATTTAAACATTTCTATGATTTTTCCTCTCAGATTCACTTAAGATATGACTGTACCACTTATGTTTCACCCTAATTAAAACTTCTTTAAAGGAACAAATTATTGTGCACAACTGTGTTACTTTAAAATTAACACTTCTGCATTTTACAAGACATCTGAATTCCACCTCAGCAGCAAAACAGTTTTGCCTCCTAGAGTATCAATTATATGCTGCCATTAATATACATGGCACTTTACAGAATTTTACAGCTAAAAAGACATGCTTCTGCCTTCAAGGAATTCACAGCTTACATTTCATAGGTCAAAAGAGGCCAGGGAATGGAGGGCAGCAGACAAGGAAGGACAAAAAGGAACGGTGACTGTACATTTAATATAATTTGGCTAATAGGAATAAGGCCTAAGAAATTATGCAAAATGGAAAAAGTGGCTTTCATTTGAAGGCAGAGAGAGAGAGTATGCGCACCTATATACGTAATGTAGATGAGTATTCTAATACACTAAGCAGCAAAAGCACCATGAACTCAACCGTTAGAACCCAGAACTGTATATACATAACAGGACACATATATATAGTTCTTCACATGTTTATACCTCTTTCTTAATAGTAAAAAGATATTAAATGTGTTGTGTTTCTTGATCTCAAAAGGCAAATGTCAGGACTATTATACCCTAAACATCACTAATGAACTATGTTCATCTCCTTTTTCTCAGTGTACCACAGAAAAGTCACTCCTCCATTGAAAGTCTTTATGCCCACAGCATAAATATTTCTTAACTCTGTACATCCTTACTTAAATTTGTTGAGATATAATTGTATTTTACTGACATAAAAAAACAGTAATTGGAGGAACAATTTTCTAAAAAACACCAGTTTACTTATGTGCTATTAAGCCTACAGAAATAAAAATAAAATCAACCACAGACTATGAGACAATTCGCTTTAAATGGCATTTGGAATATATTATTTTGTTTCAGTTTAATTAAATAAAAAACTAATTAGAGTTCTAAAAGACTTAGCAACTGAGCTTTAATCTGTGGAGAATAATTTCCACACAACTATTTGATCTTTAAGGATCTTACAGCTAATTAATTGCTATAATGGGAAAGCTGAAGTGTGGGTGGCGTTCAAGGGATTAAGACTCAGTATCAAAGCAACACATCAGGAGCCAGGAATACAGTGTAACAAGGTAACAAGATTAAAGTATATTTAAAAATAATAGGAATATTTTGGGGGTAACTACGAAGTTTAGCCATGAGAAAAGAAATTTGCAGGAGTACAGAAGTGCTGAAGGATAGAAATGCAAGTAAATGGGTAACATTAGGCAAATTCTGAAGAACTGGCAAAAATCAAGATGAGAGGTAGGGTACAACATTAAAAATGCTCAAATATACAAAGTTAATATGGTAGAACTAATTGCACAGTTCTTCTCAACTCTAACGATTATAATCTTTTCAGATTTCATAAAGTATTTGTCAGTATCATCAGTCATACCTGCTGATGTTTCTATAAATTTTTCACTTGTTTTCTTCTTTCGCCATTTCCACGGTTTGAAGATTTTACCAATTGTTGAAAGTTTGCCCTTCCTCTTAAAAGGAGGGGTTTGGGATCCTGGATTTGTCCCATCTGAGTTGGCAACTGATACCTTGTCTATCCCATCAACTGTATAAACAAGAAAACAAAAATATAAAATGCAGATTGTTATTGACAGCTGAAGATCACCCAAGTTTCAATGTTAAGATTCAACCATTAATTTATTAGGGAAAAATAAGACAGTCCATATAGGCTAAATTCATGTATTCCATTATAATATGGGTTATGGGCTAGGTTCATGTATTGCATAATAGTATGGGTTGATTAACCAGGGTTTGCTAAATAGACCACAATTGGCTGATTCCGCACATCATACTAAACCATAAGCCAAATAAAGCCACCTTACGGTTTAATTTGATACAAAAACCCAGCCAGTTTGTGGTAGTGCTCATCTAAGGCTTCTTAAAATTAATTTTAAAAATAATAAACTATAAGGAATAGCTAATACTAAAACTTAATAAAGTGTCACATACATAAACAAGCATGAGTAATGAGTTTTAACTCACAACCAGAAAATACAGTAGCAGATGCTAAACTGGCATGCTAAAATACCAGCCTTTTAAATATATTACTACAAAGTTTAAAGCTTTATTCTAGTAACAGCAAGGCCAATATATTTAATTTTCAAGTCAACACTGGTATTCTTAAAAATTCCAAATAATAACTGCAGCATTACTATTTATCTTACTGTTTAAAACATGTGCATGCACAGACTGAGAAATGTTCTCCAGTGATCTTACACGTCACTACTACCATTCTGAAAAATTACTAATTTAGCTAATATAGAATCCCAGAATCAAAGAAATGGAAAGGTTTATCTAGGCCACTGAGTCCTCTGCTCGGTGCTGGAATCGAGTAGCATACAGATGACTTCTATTTGAAATTCACATTCCACTGTTTTCCAGATTTGCACAGCATGTTCTTAGAAAGGATTTCAAGAAACTTAAGCATACTGTTAACAATGTACATACTTATTTTTCATTATTTGTATTCATGATGTATACAATTCACATTGATTATCTGCATCATAGCTGAATAAGTATTGCTTTAATTTCCATTCATGGTAATTGGTATACATGGATTTGTGTTCTTTGTGTTCAGGGTTGTGTAGATTAAGGTAATTTTGTTCTTTGTACAAGATTTTTGCATTTTAGAAAATCTCACAAAAAGTTCACATTTGGGTTTGTAAGCAAATTTCCCCAAAATACATACATTTACACAGCTTTCAATAAATTCACCTGTGTATGTCTATTTTCTAAATATATATATTTTTGGTATATTTTTTCCTAAATATATACTGGTTTGTTTTAATTTTTGAACTCAGAAAGATTAGAAATGCTCCATATTTATTACCTCCTGTATTTGGTATTACTGGATTTTGTTCTAAGCATGGCAGATTTTTAAACTATATTAATGTAAGGTCTTCCTTCTAGACCTCAACATTTTAACTCCCTCCACTCTTTTTAGCATGGTGATCTTCTCTGTTCATTGTAACCTTCCAAAAATGATTCAGTCCTTCTTAAAAAAAATAAAATATTGATTATAGAGGATATTTTATATAGGAAAGTGATTAATCATGTATGTATTTTTATTATGTTATTTCAACTTAATTATAGGTTTCTATAATTTTATCATACTTCTTCAGCTATTAGAGAAACACCAAATTTTTAACTCTCCGCCATCCATTTTGTTTGTTATGCTTTGATTTCACATGCAAGTTCATTACAAAGTAGAACATTTAGTGTGTTCTATTTAGAAATCTGGTTCAGATATCGTCGTCACCCTAACTCAGTCCACTGCAGGATGAAGGCTGTGGACCATAATCTACCGTGCAGGTATGGCACAGGTTGGTAGATAGATTTTTTTTTTTACATCCCAGGTTCAGCTGCAAGAAGCTCATTGGGTGACTTTAGGCTAATCATTCTCTCTCAGACTTACCTACCTCGTAAGACCGTTGTGGGGAAATGGAGAGGGGAGTGCTACATACACCACCTTGAACTCCTGGCAGAAAGGCAGGAAATATACCTAATAAATTAATTTCCTCACTTGTTTGTTTTCCTACTTAGAAGTGGCACACACACACACACCCCTCACAATTAATCTCTAGTTAATAAAACTGTCAAAGAGAAAAAGCTATACTCTAAGTATAGATCAGCACAAGCTACCATGCAGTTTTCAGCATGTCGCTATACAACTGTTAACTTCAGGAAGTTCTTTCATGAGCTAACTGTTCTGACAGCATTTTAATTAAAGGAAAGGGGGAAAAGCTTGGGTATTAATGTGGGTGGTTGAATAGTAATTTCCAGATGGGGCTGCCAATGCTGCAAAATGTTAATTAAGCCTCCTGCTAGAGATTAAAAGTGTAGGTAGTGGGGCTTGAAAATGATTCCTGACTTTTGCCTTAATATTGAGAACGTGGGTAGAGAAATATAATGATAGAGGTAAGTTACCATATATTACTACTTTTGACCTTGAACTGTGTGAGGTTGCTCAAGATTTTTCAGATTTTTCAGTGCTTGCTCTTCCAAAATTCAAAAATGATTTCACCTTGCTATATTAACAGCTTTAAAATTTTCAGTTGTACTTATTCTACCCATAATGATTAATTTTTGGGTTATTCTATGGAATGTTTCTGTGATTTATTTCTGTACATGGCCATTGCCTATCCACACAAACTTTGAAACGAAACCTGGCAAACTTGTTCGTTTGCCTAGACAAATTTTCTGTATGCAGTATTTCCTGACTGTTTTAGGAATGCAATTACATGAATGATGTTACATATGAGAGGCGCTCTGTGGAATGCAGCTTCATCTTGATCCTCAGAAAGCAGCAAGGTTGTCTGCTGCAGGAAGAAGAGTCTGACATTTTAAACTAAAACAATGTGTAACAGCATAAAAATTCTGTTGTTTATGCAAAGGTAGAAACTGCATCTAGATTAGAACCTGTAATTGTATATGCAGCGTGTTTGTGTCAGACTTACACTCTTGCCAGTTTTTCATAATCAAAAAGGGAAATGTTTATCCCAATTTCTTTTACACAGGACAGCCTGAGCAGGTGGCAGCACCTTTCTGACCTTGACTGATCTCAAAACAGCTGAGCAGAGATAGAACTTGCTATTATTTGGATGGAAAACCACTAGGAAAAACTAAAGGTATAGATTTAGACTGAGGAGTCAAAAGAAAACATCCTGGAAGAAAGCAAGGGGAAACCACTTCTGAATGTCACTGAGAATGTTATATGGATGTGTCCTTGCAGTCCAAAGTATCAGGTCTGGCCTAAAGGCTTAAAAGGTAAAGGCAATGTGAAAATGTTGTATTCACTTTTCCTCTCTGACATATATTCTGTTTCTCAAGCCTTTAACTGATATTCTTTGTACAAGTCAAGACATAAGATGTCCATATGTTTATAGCAGGGGTAGAGAACCTTTTACAGTCGAATTTATAAAAGGCATATTCCCATTTCAAAAGACGAACTAGGTAAAATAAAATTAAAACTTCCAAAATGAACTTATCTGGGATTGCCTACTCAGAAGCAAACAGGCCATCTGTTGAAAAAAAAATCATCCTTTGAACCTCTAGATTAAATATGGGTTATTCCTGTAGAAGTCCTTACAGGAAACTACACAGTGCAGTCCTATCATGCCTACTCAGTCATGATTCAGCTGGTATCAGTACATTCCCAGATACAAGAAGAGTAAGGCTCACCCTTCTTAAACAGAATTAAACAACAGCAGCACCTTTGCAACTCTGCTGCAGCTTCTGATGAAAGACAACATCCTTCATTTCCACCACCGCCCCCTCACCAGGAGGAGCACATTTGTAACCTAAACATGCAGCAGAATTCTTCCAAAGATACTCATACATTTTTCTGCCCTGTTTAAGCAAGTAATAACCTCCTGTGGTCCTGAATGTAAAGAAATAGCTAGTCCTAAACTGCAGATATGGAGGCAATTGTATGTGTTTATTTAACCATTATCAAATTGCATCTATTCTTAATTGGCTGCAAAAAGATCATTCTTTCAGCCACAGGAAGAAGATAATAGTTATACCACAAGACCCAAATTGTCACCTGGGATGTTTTAAGAACAGCTGTTGAAAACAAAGAAATGAGCAGGAAGTGAAATGGCCGCAGGTTTGTATACCCATAGATACAAGTGTAAGACACTTGAGCACATTTGTGGGATAAAAGGAAATATCAGAACTGGTTTCAGCTGATGCTAGCAACCTTAGGTTGACAAGGTAGCAATGGTGGGTACCACAGAGGACTTTTGCTGTGTTTATAATTTTTTATTTGTTTATGCATCCTTTTCAAGATAACCACCTTAAATTAAGGGCTGTCTTCCCTTGGGTAAATATGATAAATCCTGTGTTGATAAAATTGGGGTTAAATGACCACGCCCAAAAGAAGTATAGTAGTCCCTGGGTTAAGAACACCCAGTTCACTGATGACCCATAGTTAAGAACGAAGCCCATGGTAGCAAAATTTGAGTTAAATACACAATAGCGCAAGTTAATTACACAATACTACTTATACAATATTATACAATAATATTGTTCTGGCTTACAATCAAATTGGACGTAAGGACAGGCCTTGGGAATGGAATTCGTTCTTAAACTCACCTGTACTCTGGAGAGGGGATAAGTAAAACAAAAAGAGTCTGGGGGGAATGTCATGAAATTGTTCAAAGTAAGTTTACTGATTTCAGCTATTTGAGATCTAGGATTTTTCTGGGACAGGGTTTTACTGCAAAACCATATTTTGAGAAACATGGTGGTTCTGGGAAATTTGTGACAGTTGGTAGGTAAGCACATAATGTTCTTCACACATTTGTATGCCCAGTTATTGCTAGATGCATCTTGTGAGAGAAGATTTTAAATTTGTGAACTGGCTCTGTGCCCAAATTCCTTAAGAATCTTTTTTTACAAGTTGTCTTTTAACTCTCATCCTTCACTGAGCATTTGCTTAAGTCCAGAAAGTGTACTAAAATAACAGATCAGTGCTGTTCAGCTACAAACTACTGTACCTTTCACAAAATACCTTGCCAGACTAGTTAAGCTTTCCTGCATCTCAGCTGGGAATGAGACCTTCTTTCCCCATCAATTCAACTCTTTGGACCCAGCAGCTCTGCTCAGGGCTACAAAGAAGCATACAGTACAGCTTGCCACTAAAGTAGCAGTGAATAGCCCCCTTTTCTGAAAGTTGAAGCCTTCACAATAATATGTATAAAGATTTCTATGTGAACTGGGCTCAAGAGTCTCTGGAAGATCTGCATATTCACAGGGGCATCTGTGGAAGGAGTGTCAAAAAGTCAAGATGGCAGCCACAGCCACATGGTCATAGCTACCAGCTCGGCTTTTATGGCCGCTACCCTCCATAATGGTCCAAGCAAACCTTTCTGGATGCAGGTAACTGTGGCTCTTGTCACACCAATATGACTCTATAGAAGGAAGGCCAATGTTACTCCCATGGTGAGTTGTACTCTTCTTTCTAATACCTCAGTGGAGTTCAAATCTCCCCTTGAAGCCACTGCCATTCCAGAACTTTAAAGGCAGTGTGAACAAGGTACAAGGAAGTTCTCATATGATGGACAGCCTAAAACTAACTATTGATAGAAAGGACTTACAGTACTGTATTTAAGAAAGCTTTAAGTACTATAGAGATTTGGAGGAGATCTCACTGTAATAACGCCTGTTTTCCAGGTATTATTGGAGTTCAGATTTACTGGAAGCAGAGGCTTTTCTCATTCATTTCCTGTAACTTGACATCAATTTATCACTTTCCCTATAAATACTTAAAGTCTCATTCTCAGAATATATCAGAGCCAAGAAATAGCTCTGTTGCAGTCTGTGACAACCAGTCAATTGGTTAACTCAAACCAGGCCTACAAATGCCATACACAACAGTGTCTCATATAGTCAAATACTGGCTAGATGGTGAAGCATATAGACGTAGTAGATACCTTTAGTGAAACAATGAAGGGTTCACAACCATTGATTTCAATGAATGTGTAGGACACGGAGGCCCAGCCCTTTTCAAGCCAAAGTAAACAGAACTAGGACAACCAAGGTGATTAAGCTAGGACAAAAACTAAATTGGACTGAGTTGAAATTGAGTTTAATTAATTTAATGAAATACAATTCATAAGATTACTCACCATGTATTAATATTTTTCTCCTTCTGACCCATTAAAATCACAATTCAATGGTATTTATTGAGAAAGGCTGACTGGCTTCACAAAGGACCGGTCTACGCCCATGAATGGCAATTAAGCAGGGCCATCATAGTCTGAGAGAGTCTCTGAATTAACCAAGTCATCATATTTAGAGACAATGAGTGTATGAGTATCAGTTCCTGGAGGCAAAAGGAGGGGGGGAGGAACCTGCTGCCTTCATGTCCTCACTGATATGCTCACCAAAAGCATTTAGCCAGCTGCTGCTTCAGGCTTTGCTAGTCTAATACAGCAGAGTTCTTCTTAACCCACTGCAAACTGTATTTATATGTATACACACTGCTAAGGCACAGACACATCCTGACACACACAAAGCAACTCAGTATACAGAGAATAGTCTCTTAAAATTCTTGTTGGTAATTTGTTTATTTATTACATTTGAATCCTGTCACATTCCCACTGGGCTTTCCCCAGTTTCACAAAAGTAGAAACTTTTGTGTGTGTGCTCACTAGTCCCTGCAGTATTCTTGGCAAGATTTCGGAAGTGGTTTGCCCTTGCCTTCTTCCTAGGACTGAGAGAGGGGGACTGGCCCAGGGTCACCCAGCTGGCTTTGTGCCTAAGGCGGGATTAGAACTTGCAGTCTCTGAGTTTCTAGCCTGATGCCTTTAATCACTACATCAAACTGGCTGTCAGAAACATTAAAAGATCACAGTTAATAAAATTCAAGAAAAAATACCTTACACCAACCAGAATCAAAACAATCCAGAAACAATCCCCCAAAATACATGTCAAGCCTCAAACACTCTCCAAAAGAGTTCCATCTTCAATTGCTTCCATAAGGATGACATTGGGGCTAATCTAATATTCAGAGGCAGGTCACAGCAAAGGGTTGCTGCTGTTACAAAAAAGCAGTGCCTCTGTGCCTTGGCCCCCCACACCTTCCCAAAGTGGTGCATGTTGCATATGATAATATAACATGATACATAATATAAATTATATGTACAATAGTCGTTGTCATTCAGGCCAGTGTTTCCAACCAAATCAAGGTGTTCGTGTCAAGAAATACAAGGTTAAAATTATAAATGAGTAATTAAAATAACTCTGAAATTTTAAATACAAAATTAATTGCCTCAAATATTCTTCCTTTTCAGTAATTACTGCTATACCAGCCTACATAAAGTTAAGAAATTGTCAACAGATTTTTAAAACAAAAGTAAACCAGTGGTGAGCAAAGATGCAAAGTGTTCTACTTGATTTGATTCTTACATCACTCTTAAGTAATAATATAGTTTGTTTGGTTTTGGTTTTGCATGTTATGTGAATCCATCTATTGTGGTTTGTAAACCAATATTTATTTACTATATTGTACAAACCCAACTAATTGAGATTTATTTTATAAATCCTGGTGTAAAGTGATGTATGGCAGGTCTAAAATCCTAAGAATGAGACAAATCTCAACTTTAACACCCATGGAAGCATTTCTGAAACTGTAACTCATATCTTATTATGAAACACTTCTTCTGAATGCTTTACATAGACTTAGAAATCAATGCATTGGCTGAGAATATACTATTTTCAGTATTTTGCCTTTACTTATTTTAGATCAGATGGAAGAGGTACAATATATCTTCGGTTTCTGTACTAGCCATATGTAGCCTACTACATTTTCTTAGTGAAATGGCAAGCAACTTTGCCTCTCGATGCATTAACACAAGCTAGTCCATATCTTTTGTGAGCCATTTCATACTTGTATATGAAGCCTGTCTGATTTCTTATTGATTCTGCCTACTCAACAGCAGATTCCAGTCTGCACTCCTGTGAAAGATGCTCCTAAGGGTTGGAAGAAAGGCTATAATTGGATACAACAACATATAAATCCAACAGCAAACAGAGGAAGTATAATAACCATCTGCCCCAAATTTAAATTTGCCAATTTGACATTTTAAAATGATAAATTAAATGGATAATGTTGTAATATGTTTTAAAAAATCAAGAATGCTTTCTGATTAGAAACAAGATGAGAACTGATGAACACTCCTTTGCTAGAAGGCCAAGGAGGCTAAACCAAAGATAATTTTTATTATGTATCACATTTCACTTCTGGCAAACAGCTGCTCCATTTAATGCTTCAAGTGTTCCACTAACAATAGGGAATTATGAAATAAAAGGGGGGGAATACTCCACAAGCCTACTCAGTTACATATTTTGTCCAATCTCTTTACAAAAAAATAATCACAATGAAAAGCAAACACTGGAAACTATAAAGAGGTTCAGCTATATTTTAACAGCTTAAAAATCAAAAATACTATGTTCTTGTCTAATCAGTCTGAATAATAATTCCTGTGCTGACGTTAATATACTAAACTGTAATCACATATATCAGATAACAGAAAAGGTTTAATTTATAGAGTTTTAAAGTCATAATTTTATATGATTTAGATTGTAATCATTTATGGATTGCAGCCAAGCAACTCTGCAAACGGCCTTCTTTCCCTCCCTCCTCCCTCTCCCGGCTGTCACAAACCGTCAGAAGGAATAGCGGCTCATGAAATCTCAAGTACATCATTTTTAGTCTCAAATACACCACTTCTGTTATCTCTGTTTTAACAGTGAAAATACATCACTGCTACTGTCACCTCCTACCTAGAATGCACAGATGATAAAGCACACCATCATTTCTTAGCTGTATCTATAAATAACAACAAATTCATAGAATAAGTGCTTAGACAGCAAAAGAGAGTTATATACCATTTGGGACAGAAAACATCACTTACTGTAAGTAAGTCTGGCCTAGAGTCTACAATAACTCCCCCTGGTTTACTTTGGTATACTAATAATTGGAATCTTAATCTGGGTTCAGCATCCTAAGTATTTGTCGGAACGCTATATGGACCTCCTGGTCGGGGTACAGGCAAGATTAGAGATACTAGCTTGCACAGAACAGCATGAGCATAGTGGAGCAAAACTGGACTCTAATTGTACTTGTGGCATACTTGCTAAAATGTACTGACTGTTACTGACTCAGCAAGGAACGCTTCTGCTTGACACTATAAATATTTGGGATTATTTAAACTGAAGAATTTTAAATCCGGGGTGGCAGAAATCAGTAAGTATAGCCTTTTTTCAATATGACAAGTATCTCAGACCCCAAACATCTCTCCCTCAGTTTTCAGGCCCCATCCCACCATTTCTAATTTCAGGACTGATTTTATTCATAAAACTATGTATGTATGTATGTATTTTGATTTTGGCACCACCCAACTCCGGAGCAACTTTGGGCACGATATAAAACAGAAAACAAATACAATAAGAGAAATAACAGTGGCAGTACGGACAATATCAACACACACACACAAAATACATCACTCACTTCTAACAAGGGGGGATTCTATCCACCCTACGAAAGGCCTGAGGAACATCCAGGTCCTTAAGACTATTCTGAACAACATCAGGCTGGGAGCTGACTTCATGGGTTCCAAACAATTGCACTGTTTAATCAAGGGGACTTGGAGCACACCCATTCTGTCAGCTGTAAGCAGCCAGGTAGACCAGAGGAGATAGGCAGTCCCTCAAATACAGGTAGCCCCCAGTTTAAGAACGAGTTCCCAAGGTGTGTCCGTAAGTCCGTAAGCGTCCAAATATACTGTATAAGTAGTACTGTGTAATGAACTTGAACCATTGTGTATTTAACTCAAATCATTGTGTATTTAACTTGAACTTTGCTATGATAGGCTCTGTTTTTTTTCTTATTTATTTTTATTGCTTTTAAAATGACATAAAAAGAAAATAGGGAACAAAACACAAAAATACATATATTAACAAATAAAAATACATAACAAGTGCTTTAAAAAGAAATAAGTGAAATGAATACAGCAACAGGCTCCACTCTTAACTATGGGTTGTCTGTAACCTGGGTGTTCTTAACCCCGTGACTACCTGTAACCTGGCCCAAGACTAGTTGTTTTTCAACTCCTCTCTCATAAGGAAAATATTTGAGTTTTCTGTTGTAAATCTTAGGAATGGAATTGTAGCCATGACAGCTTTAATTTAGAACAGTTAAAATCATGACTGATTTAATTTGTGGATTAATCAATTAAAGGGTTGGTTGATTTCAGTGAGAGCCACTTTTGATCAATGTGGACTGAGACAGACAGTCCTAAGTCAATTTTGATACTTCTTTGTTATTTCACATTTGACAGTAATAAGGAATAAAAGAGAAAAATACTGAATTATGGCTTTGCATCAAAATTTAAATAAATCCCGTTTTAATGTGCAATATAAGTTAAAGCTGCAGAATGATTCTTCGCATGTTATCTCAGAACTAAATTCTGCTACACTGATGTGATTTACTTGTCTCCAGGTTATTCTGCATAGGATTACAGCCCACGCTGATGAATTGGTTGACTAGGAGTAAATTATGCCATCTACTTTCAACTCCAGGAACCTCTACTGAACTTCATATAGTGAAGTTATGACTGTTGCCTGAACTATATGGAGTACAAAAGGACCACTTGAATAAAACATGCAAAGATCACTCTATACAGTATTTGCTTTCCAGAGCTCTTTAGGAAGCCAATTTCTCTTTGAAATTCCTCCCAATTATCTTTGAACATATATTGTTTAATATGATTTACAATATAAAATTAAAATAAAATAACAAATCCCCAAATTACACCCATGTGTTCTCTTTCACAGAAGCATGTATTATTAAAGAAAAAAATGGTGCAAGAAATGGTTATTTTTATACAACTCAGGTTTAAGTTGCTTCCATTAAAATGAATGCCTTTCTAAAGCATTTAAGAAGGAGTGGTTAGTGACATTTTTTAACTTGTAAAGACCTAACAAAGGCTTAGTCACCAGTATTTTGCACAATGTAATTTCTCAAATTCTGTTCCTGTTCCTGCCCACAATCAACTGTTTCTGCATTTTAAGCTTTTAATTTTGTTTTGTTTTACTACCTTATGTAGGTGATTACTAGTATATATTTTCTCATTTAGAACAAAGCATATTGAAAACAAAGATTAGAACAAAAGAAGGAACATTTCATTTATATTTAGAAATCTAGCTATAAAACCATATTTTATACTTGAAGAGCTATACTGCTTTTTGCAACCAAAACATTTTATATCCTTTGAAAATCCATAGAATTCAATGGATGATTTAAACATAATCTTTTAACATCAGCAAACACACATAATGGCTAAAAGGCAGCTGGAATAATTTGGTTAACCAACAATAAGCTACCATGGGAGGCACTGAGAGTCTCAACACACACACACACACACACACCAGGAAGCAAAGATTTATGAGGTTGCTTTCCACTGTCCTTTCTACTGTGTGTCTGTGCCTTCAAGTCAGTGTTGGCTCCTGGCAACTGCCTGGACAAGTCCCTGCAGTTTTCTTGGCAAGATTTCGGAAGTGGTTTGCCATTGCCTGCTTCCTAGGGCTGAGAGAGAGGGACTGGCCCAAGGTTTGGCTTCGTGCCTATGGGGGGACTAGAACCGACAGTGTCTCAGTTTCTAGCCTGGTGCCTTAGCCATTACACCAAATTGGCTCCCTATCCTTTCTAGACAGTCAGGATATTCTCTAACTCCCTCCTTAACCTGTCTCAGTTTTACAGGTAAGCTGAGCACAATTCCAAACAAAGCGTTACAATGCAGTTCTTAAAAAAAAAAATTCTAAGAATGTCTAATGATCTCAAAGCATTAGCATTAAACACTAAGCTGAAGGCTTGTGCTTTGTTTTGAACTTAAAAGCTGGTGCCTAATTTTGCATAATCTTAAAAAATTAACACTCAGGTAGGTCAGGAAGCCAAATGGATATCAAGGAAATTGTCTGTATGCATATTGATTTTCCGTAGTGCCAGATTGCCCATTGCTAGTTTGGGGGAGAGGAGGTTGAAGAAATTCACTTTTACTACAAAAACAGAACACCCACGGAACATCTTATTTTATGCCAGAGAAAACACATAATACAGGAAATCAAAAAGTAGTACAAAAACTGTAAGCTTTGCAGTGGAAACACTGCAAAAGCCCACTTATTAAAGACTGTACAAGTGCTAATGTCCACAAGCCATATGGAGGCTGCCAAGCAATCCACAGAAACAAAGACATGCCACAATATGCCAATCTGTTTGGGCAGGCAGCAGAGGGTGGGAAAGGTGCCATTCTGGCTTCTAACATCCTACTTTCATGCTGTGGTGGCATGAAGAAGGCAACGTGGATTAGCAGCATCCAGGATTAGACAATTATATAACTGATAGTGTCACATCATGACAACATGGCCATAACTCTGGGGACGGCATTTAGTGTTGCAACTAGTTCCAAGCAAAACCACTGGCATCAGAACCCAGAGAATACCACACTATCTCCAATCCAAAAGCCCCAGTACCACAGCAAGCAATGCCTCCTTTTGCATGTTTATTATTATTACATTCATATCCTAGTGAAGTTGGAATGAGAGATGGTTAAGTATTTGTGTGAATATAACTAAGTTAGTTGAAGATCACTACTAGTAATAGACCCCTTCATGGATCACTGCCTTGTCGTGGCGAAGGGGCTTGTGTAACTCAGTGAAGCCATGAGCTATACCGTGCAGGGCCACCCAAGACGGACAGGTCATGACAGAGAGTTCTGACAAAATGTGGTCCACTGGAGAAGGAAATGGCAACCCACTCCAGTATCCTTGCCAAGAAAACCCCATGGACAATGTTAAAAGGCTAAAAGATATGACGCCGGAAGATGAGCCCCTCAGGTCGGAAGGTGTCCAATATGCTACTGGGGAAGAGCGGAGGGCAATTCCAAGTAGCTCCAGAAAGAGTGAAGCGGCTGGGCCAAAGCCGAAAGGACGTTCAGCTGTGGATGTATCTGGAAGCGAAAAGAAGGTCTGATGCTGTAAAGAACAATATTGTATAGGTACGTGGAATGTCAGATCCATGAACCAAGGCAAGCTGGATGTGGTCAAACATGAGATGACAAGATTGAACGTCGACATCTTGGGAATCAGCGAATTGAAATGGACGGGAATGGGTGAATTTAATTCAGGTGACCACTATATCTACTACTGTGGGCAAGAAACCCTTAGAAGAAATGGAGTTGCACTCATAGTCAATAAGAGAGTGGGAAAGGCAGTAATGGGGTACAACCTCAAAAACGACAGAATGATCTCAGTGCGTATCCAAGGAAAACCATTCAACATCACGGTAATCCAAGTCTATGCCCCAACCACTGATGCCGAAGAAGCTGAAGTTGACCGGTTCTATGAAGACCTACAAGACCTTCTAGAACTAGCACCAAAAAAAGATGTCCTTTTCATCATAGGGGATTGGAATGCTAAAGTAGGAAGTCAAGGAGTAATCGGAATAACAGGAAAGTTTGGCCTTGGAGTACAAAATGAAGCAGGGCAAAGGCTAATAGAGTTCTGTCAAGAGAACAAGCTAGTCATAGCAAACACTCTTTTCCAACAACACAAGAGACGACTCTACACATGGACATCACCAGATGGTCAATACCGAAACCAGATTGATTACATACTTTGCAGCCAAAGGTGGAGAAGCTCTATACAGACGGCAAAAACAAGACCAGGAGCTGACTGTGGCTCAGATCATGAGCTTCTTACTGCAAAATTTAGGCTTAAATTGAAGAATGTAGGGAAAACCACTAGACCACTCAGGTATGACTTAGATCATATTCCATGTGAGTACACAGTGAAGGTGATGAATAGATTTAGAGGATTAGATTTGGTAGACAGAGTGCCTGAAGAACTATGGACGGAGGTCTGTAACATTGTACAAGAGGCAGCATCTAAAACCATCCCAAAGAAAAAGAAATGCAAGAAAGCAAAATGGCTGTCTGATGAGGCTTTACAAATAGCTGTGGAAAGAAGGAATGCAAAAAGCAAGGGTGAAAGGGAAAGATATAAGCAACTGAATGCAGATTTCCAGAGAATAGCAAGGAGAGATAAGAAGGCCTTCTTAAATGAACAATGCAAAGAAATGGAAGAAAACAATAGAATGGGGAAGACTAGAGATCTCTTCAAGAAAATTGGAGATATCAAAGGAACGTTTAGGGCAAAGATGGGCATGATAAAGGACAAAAAAGGCAGGGACCTAACAGAAGCAGAAGAGATTAAGAAGAGGTGGCAAGAATACACAGAAGAACTATACAAGAAAGATCTTAATGTCCCTGATGTCCATGCTGGTGTGGTCACTGACCCTGAGCCAGACATCCTACAGAGTGAAGTCAAGTGGGCCTTAGGAAGCATTGCTAACAACAAAGCTAGTGGAGATGACAGTATTCCAGCTGAGTTATTTCAAATACTAAAAGACGATGCTGTTAAAGTGCTGCACTCAATATGCCAGCAAGTTTGGAAAACGCAACAGTGGCCACGGGATTGGAAAAGGTCAGTTTACGTTCCAATTCCAAAGAAGGGCAATGCCAAAGAATGCTCAAACTATCGCACAATTGCACTCATTTCACATGCTAGCAAGGTTATGCTCAAAATCCTACAAGCTAGGCTTCAGCAGTACGTGAACCGAGAACTACCGGATGTACAAGCTGGGTTTCGAAGAGGCAGAGGAACTAGAGATCAAATTGCCAACATTCGCTGGATCATGGAGAAAGCACGAGAGTTCCAGAAAAGCATCTACTTCTGCTTCATTGACTATGCAAAAGCCTTTGATTGTGTGGATCACAACAAACTGTGGCAAATTCTTAAAGAGATGGGGATACCAGACCACCTTACCTGTCTCCTGAGAAATCTGTATGCGGGCCAAGAAGCAACAGTTAGAACTGGTCATGGAACAACCGATTGGTTCAAAATAGGGAAAGGAGTACGACAAGGCTGTATACTGTCACCCTGCTTATTTAACCTATATGCAGAGTACATCATGAGAAATGCCAGGCTGGAAGAATCACAAGCCGGAATTAAGATTGCAGGGAGAAACATCAATAACCTCAGATATGCAGACGATACCACCCTAATGGCAGAAAGTGAAGAAGAACTAAAGAGCCTCTTGATGAGGGTGAAAGAGGAGAGTGCGAAAGCTGGCTTGAAACTCAACATTAAAAAAACTAAGATCATGGCATCTGGACCCATCAATCCCTGGCAAATAGAAGGGGTAGAAATGGAAGCAGTAACAGACTTCATTTATTTGGGCTCCAAGATCACTGCAGACGGAGACTGCAGCCATGAAATTAAAAGACGCTTGCTCCTTGGGAGGAAAGCTATGGCAAACCTAGATAGCATATTAAAAAGCAGAGACGTCACCTTGCCGACAAAGATCCGCATAGTCAAAGCTATGGTTTTTCCAGTAGTAATGTATGGCTGTGAGAGCTGGACCATAAAGAAGGCTGAACGCCGAAGAATTGATGCCTTTGAACTGTGGTGCTGGAGAAGACTCTTAAGAGTCCCCTGGACTGCTAGGAGGTCAAACCAGTCAATCTTAAAGGAAATCAACTCTGATTGCTCATTGGAAGGATTGATACTGAAGCTCAAGCTCAGATACTTTGGTCACCTAATGCGAAGAGAGGACTCTTTGGAAAAGACCCTGATGCTGGGAAAGATGGAAGGCAAAAGGAGAAGAGGACGGCAGAGGATGAGATGGCTAGATAGCATCACTGAAGCAATGAGCATGAAATTGAGCAAACTGAGGGAGGCAGTGAAAGATAGGAAGGCCTGGCGCAATATGGTTCATGGGGTCACGAAGAGTCGGACACGACTTAACGACTAAACAACAACAACTAGTAATAGATACTTCCGCTAGTTGAAGATCTTGCGGCTGCCTTTGCAGAACACGGAAAGTTTGATTAATTTTAACATTGTATACATGTTTGTGCATGTGCCCATGCACACATGTGCACTCACAGGACATAGTGTGTTGTGCTAACCCCATCCATTTGGATACTTTATGGTTCCATGTATTGTGCAAACACAGAAAATAGGTTGACTCAGTAAGCAACTTAGCACCAAAAGAGAGAAGAACCTACCACAACCCAATAAACTGTATAGTTGTGTGGGGTCTATAGTATGGCTTTTTCCACTCCCACTATATTTTACTGGCCTCCAGTGTGATGCCAAACATCCCGACAGGCATAGCACCTTGCTCATAATTATCACTTCAGAGTACAACCGATAAAGGGGAAAAGCCCATGCAACAAGGTCTTGGGAAGGCAGTCTACAGAGATTACAGATCTACAAAAGGGAAAATTCTCTTTTGTCAAACAGTCAGAGGTATGTAAGATCAGAGGACAAGCAGTTCTCTGTATAGGGCAAAGCGCTGAGAAACAGGACAGTCCTTCCAAGCAAAAAATAAAAATAAAAAATGGCCTTCCTTTTTTCTTATGCCAGAAACGGTCATGTTACGAGCAAAAACAGAGAGAATGATTTTCCTGTACACTGCTTCAGTGAAATTCACTGCTTCACTCCACTTCCATTTTAGCCACTTTGCCAGAAAAAAATATTCTGAAGTAGTGATCTGTTATATCTTATACCCTTCCCTCCCAGTATTTAATAGGCCATGCAGTCCATAGGATGAAAGTTAAGAAAGCTTTTAAACCTAATCCAGAAAGAATGCAGTTAATACATTCCTTAATGGGTGCAGAAGAACAGGTACTTGTGGTTCTCCTTGTTCTTCACTGCATCACATCTCCCAACAGAACAAGACATTAATAGAAAAGGAAGACAACAGAAAAAGGAAGACTAAGTTGCTGCTTCTCTAAATATTTTCAAAATTCCTATTGATGAATTATAATTGATGTAATGGAAGAATTAAATCTATTATTGACCTTCCAGGCTGCTGGAATGGGTCATCTGGCAAAAACAAAGCATGAAATTACTTCTATTTGCCTTTCCCCTCCCCACAATTCTATTTGCCTTCTTAAAATGATTAAGAATATGTTAATAGAAGCAGAATTCAGAGTAATCAGTTGTTATAGGAGAGTATTATATTGTACACTATTTTTTGAATGCTCTTAAAATAGATCACAGTGTATACTTAACTGTAAAAAAATATTCTTGCACAGTATACAGTGGTACCTCGAGTAACGAATTTAATTCGTTCCGTGACTCTGATCGCAACTCGATTTGGTCGCAATGTGAAGCAAATTTTCCCATAGGGTTCAATGTAAATAAGGTTAATCCGTTCCACCCTCTGAATTTGGTCGCGCCGCGAGGCAAATTTCCCCATAAGGTTCAATGTAAATACGGCTAATCCACCCTCCGAATTTCGTCACTCCGCAACGCAAATTTCCCCATAAGGTTCAATGTAAATACAAACAGTTCTTAAACATATGCATTTTATTTTTAAACCACAAAAACATGAAAAAAAGTACGTACAGCACAGTATGAAGAGGGAGAATGGGGTGGGGAGGCAGTTATTGTTTGGAGGGAGAGTCCTCTCTTCTTTGCCTCTTAGCTGCAGGCTCAGTTCTGGGGAAAAACCTGTCTAAAGTCAGTTGTCTTTTCCTGCGCTGCATAACCCTCCAGAAATGAGAGACCACGTTATCGTTCATCATGTTCAACGCTCTGTTCATTACAGTTATGTTGGGGTGGTGCTTCTCAAAGAAGTCCTGGCACGCATTCCATTGTTTCATAATGGATTTAATCTCGGCACTGCTCGCCTCCTCCCTGTCTTCCTCTTCCTCAGTGGAATGCTCCTCACCAAGCGCTTTCTGTTGCTCACTCTGGAGCTCAGCAAGTTCTTCCGTGGTCAGCTCCTCCTCTTGGTCCTCAACAAGCTCCTCTATGTCTGCATCATCGACATCCAGACCCATGCTCTTGCCCATGGACACAATCTCCTCCACTACCTCTGCATCAGACCCTTCACGGTCACGTTCAGCGACACATTCTGGCCACAGTTTCCTCCAGGCTGAGTTTAAGGTCCGGCAGGTGACATCTTCCCAGGCTTTGTCAATGAGGCCGATGCAGTGGAGGACACTGAAATGTTTCTTCCAAAATTCTGCCAGAGTCAAGGATGTTTCCTCAGTGACATTGAAACACCTGGTGAAGAGCACCTTTGTGTAGACCTTCTTAAAGTTGCAGATCAATTGCTGGTCCATGGGCTGCAGGAGAGGTGTCGTGTTGGGGGGGAGGAACTTGACCTTTATGAAGTCGTATTCGGCATCCATATCGTCCACCAAGGATGGAGGGTGTGCCGGGGCATTGTCCATCAGAAGAAGGCACCTTTCAGGCAGCTGGTTCTCAGAAAGATATTTTTTAACGCTGGGTGCGAACACCTCGTGCAGCCATTCCATGAACAACTGCCTTGTGACCCACGCTCTCGCATTGGCCCTCCACATGACAAGCAGTCTGGCTTGTTCACATTGTGTTCCCTGAACGCACGAGGGGTCTGGGAATGGTACACCAGTAGCGGCTTAATCTTCAGGTCGCCGCTTGCGTTCGCACACAGCAAAAGGGTCAGTCTGTCCTTCATGGGCTTGTGCCCTGGCAGTGCCTTTTCCTCCTGCGTGATGTAGGTTCTGTTTGGCATCTTCTTCCAGAAGAGCCCCATCTCGTCGCAGTTGAACACTTGCTGAGGGACGTATCCTTCCGCCTTTATGAAGTCCTCAAATTCTTCCTTGTAGGCTTCTGCAGCAGCCTTGTCAGAACTGGAAGCCTCTCCATGTCTTGCCACATTGTGGATGCCACTTCTCCTGCGGAATTTCTCAAACCAGCCTCTGCTGGCTTTAAATTCCTCACTTGCTGCGCTGGTGGAGGGGTTTTTCTGCAGTAAATCACTGTGCAGTTTCCTGGCTTTTTCACAGATGATAGCGTCACTCACGCTATCACCTGCCAGCTGTTTCTCATTCAGCCACACTAACAACAGCTTTTCCACCTCTTCCAGCACTTGTGTCCTCTTCCTCGTTAAGGTCGTTACTCCTTTTGCCACATCAGCTTCTCTGATGACATCTTTATTCTTCAAAATAGTCGAGATGGTCAACTTTGCCATCTTGTACTCCGCGGCCAGATCAGTCACACGAACACCACGATCGTGCTTTTCTATAATCTCCTTCTTCAGTTCGATCGTCACTTTCTTCTTCAAACCCTTATTCTTGCCACGCCCGCTCTGTATTTTCTTTGGAGCCATGCTGACAAGCACACCAAAAACCTTCCAAACGCCACAAAACACACCACAAGCCTCACCAAACATCTCCTTGCTACCGCGATCTCGTCCACAGGAAGCCGCGACCACGTGGCATCAGGGCAAATGGCCGCAGATCCGGTTCGTAGCGCGAGGTGGAGGTCGCACGGCGAGGCAAATTTTTGCGACCGGAGCTGGTCGTATCGCAAAATTTTCGTAAGGGGGGCGTTCGTAACTCGAGGTACCACTGTATATTACACTGAATTTCAAAACTAATACATTTAAAACTAAAAAATATTATTTATGCCTCCTCTAAAAATATTCTAAGCTTCTGAATCAAACACAAAAGATCCCAGTCAGCAGACCTTTGAGGGCCTGTGCTTTCAGCTGCTACTGAACACCTGGTTGGTCTATAATAAGGCTGTCCTCATCTATGACTTGATCACAAATGAGAGGGTCAGCCTGGCATGTATTACTGAAACCTTGGAGAGGGGTATTCCGCTCTCGTAAATGTGCTCCACTGGGTTTTAGTGTGGCATCAGCTGCTAACCTTAGGTGTAATATATATAACATAAAATCATATATGATTCCAGGTAAATAAAGGATGCTATATATTTCCTATAGATAGCCCTGATATCTAAAGATTCCATCTCCCTACCCTCTCGGATGCTAGAATCCAACAGTCTGAAACTTTAGATTACAAAAAACTTAAGCAGATTTTCTGTGATTCTCAAAATTTCAGTGGAATCCCCTGAAATACAACAGTGGAATAGCAGAATCCAATCTATTACTTCTTTACTACAAGTAGCCCTTGCTTAACAACCATTTGTTCAGCAACCATTTGAAGTTACGACAGAGCTGAACAAATGGTACTTACACCCAGTCCTTTAAGTTATGGCCACTGCAGCGCCCCCACTTTCACATGATAAAAATTCAGGTGCTTGGCAGCCTGCCCGTATTTATGACCACAGAGTGCGCTTCAATTTCCACCCACCCGTATCTCCCCCCAATCTCTGCCCTTTTGGCCACCATGCACTCCACGACCCCTAACTGGGCGCACCTCATCACCAGCAGGAGGAAGAAGACAGTGAAGGTCAGCTGGGGGCAGCAGGAGCGGCAGAGCGCAGGGCAGTTTGCGCGCCCTCTGCCCCAGGCAGCAGCCATCCAACTCGGCTGTGTTTGCACCAGACTGTAGCAGCCACTTACCTGCCTGCTGGTCTGCTTGCGAGCCCACCAAGGATTCACAACTTCCTGCCAGCCTTCCCTTTGACTTTTCTTATTGGAAGCTGGTAGGAAATCACAAGGAGGTCCTTGCTTAACAATCCGCAATTCTCACTTAACGAGAGCAAAGGGAACTGCTTGGATTGCCATTGCTAAGCAATGCAGTCACATGACGTCACACTTTATGACTGTATCGCTTAACAACAGAAATTCCAGTCCCAATTACCGTTGCTGAGGATTACCTCTACAAATAGCCAGGGATGGATAATATGTAACTAAACAGAAATGGATGGGAAACATTCTGTTCAATCCTTTTTGCACCCACTCTTTTTCTTTTGCACCAGCCCTCCACTAGCACCAAATCAAATGTGATAAACATACACCAAGGAACCCAAGTGCTTTTAAAAAGAACCTGCAGGCAAGCACCCTGTGCCTGAGCCTTAGCTACTAGTTTTCCCTGCAAGTCACTGCACAGTAACAACCATTTCGTTGTCAGAAACCAAACGTTGGAATTCTTGTCTGCCAACTAATTCACAGTTGCATCAGTTTTTCTGCCTACAACATTAGAAAGACTGAACCTGGTAGAGAAAACATTGCTTAAGGAAACTGTCAGTGGCCTCTCACATCCCCAGCGCATGCTATGTGCATTCTCTGTGCAGACCCAATGACAAATGCTTCCACAGTAGTACTCTGCTTGTAAACAAAGAGATTTGCAAGGAATAAAAAGCCAAAAGCAGAACAGAAGAAGTTGGTTATAACAATTTCAAAGGGAGATTCATTATTTGAACTCCTATGAGCCTTATATATATATTTGGGAAAAGATCACATTCAACATTTGATTCTTTTAAATATCAGGTCCAATAACCCTATAAATCTTAACATACATAGCAAGCTAAACTCAAAAGAAAAGAAAAACAGAAATATTGTGTAAGATTTTAATTTCATTGTAAATACTCATTACATTACCACGCACTTACAAGGTTTATATACTGTATCAGAATATCAATACAAGACAATTACCTTAATAATTGTTCTCAGTAGACATGCTTTGCACATAGTAAGTAAATCTAATATAGTGCAAACATAAGATGATACATTTTGTGGATTGAATTGGACAGTTCTTCCTTTCTTTCCAATTTTAAAATGCTTCCATAAATCTTCACCCTCCCATAAAACAGATATCTCCGTTTTAGCACAACAGATGCCTACATTATCTAAAAAGAAGGCCAGAGACATGGCATCATATGCTGCCTAGAAATGCACAGAAATCACTACCAGAAGATGGCTCCAACTCAGAACAATTCAACATATTGACAGAGGATAAGATTATCAATGTTTGCATGCTTCTAAATGCTACTGAGAATACAAAAGCCAAAAATAACAATTTGTTCTCATGGCATGCTTCTACTACACTATTCTATTGGCCACTCTGACGGATGCTGGACTAGAAAACATTAGCTATCATCTATCAAGGTTTTCTGAGAGAAATGTTTCCTCTTTGTATTTTGAGTTTACATTTATCCAACTATTTTTTCTTCCTAGCGCTTTTCCCCCACAGGTGCAGGGTCTACTTTTTTTTCAGGTCAACCAAATGTTGATCCATTGGTTGCAACAGGAATTAACTGACCAGCTTGTCACCTGAGCCCAACATTGTGGCTGAGAGTGAGTAGCTGGCCCAAACTCACCCAGCTGGCTTTCATTCCTAAGGCAGGATAAAAACTTACGGTCTCCTGGTTTCTAACCCGATGCCTTAATCACTAGACCAAACTAGCTCTCATTTGCCCAACTAATACTGATCCATTTAATTTGACAACATTTTGTCAACAATCAGTCTGAATCTTTGAATCTATACAGCCTCCTGGTTGCATTTAGAAATTTTTGAGGGTATATTTGAAAGATACAGATGGATTTTTAAGGGTCAGATACACACTGAAAAAAAAAACATAGCACTAAATAAGAATGCATATTTATTTTATTTTATTTATTTATTAAATTTTTCAACCGCCCATCTCCCCCCAATGGGGGAACTCTGGGCGATTCACAACAAACATTAAAACATAAAATATATGAACACATAAAACCTTAATTTAAAACATTACTAAAAAGAAGGAGAGACCAAGAGGTCTATATATTTGAACTGATTTAAATCAAAGCACTTTGAATTTTTAGAAATCTAGATTTTAATTTTAAAGTAACTGATTTAGAATTTTCCTTTATATTAATTATTTATTTACAACAGCACCTGAACATTTTTTTGTATCTCAGGCCACACCTTTTTTCAGGATGGCAATGATACAATAAGACTGAAGAGAGGAAGAGCTGGAATTTTCAGCTTTTTTCATCCTGCATTTTTGCAGGCTGCACAGAAATTCAATAAAAGCCTTAATGATTAACACATTTATTTATCTTTAATATGAGGGGAGCAAATATTGTATGTGGCAATCATCCTGTTGCTATAGATTTTGATGGGATAATCCTGAAGAAGTACTGAAAAAACGGACTGGGGTACATCCATCCTACGGAAGATCTAAGCCAATTAAACCTGATTGCTAAAATAACTTCCAAAAGAAGTATACTTAAAATTCAGTAACAGTGATAAAAATGGTACCTATAAGACTCTACATGACTTGGCAATGGTGGGTGACCCAACCAGTTAGAGCTATAGGGAGAGACTGCTACAAATTACTCACCTCCAGAAGGCCCAGGGGGCTGGAGCACAGTGGTGTTGCTTCTCCATGGTAGTGCCAATACTGTGAAATAGCCTTCCTTTGGAGATTTGTCTGGCTCCCTCTTTGTTGAATTTTTTGAAAATTGTTTAATACTGAGCTGCTCCAGAGAGCCTTCTCCTCATTTTGTGTTGACATCTTCATTATTTTATTTCTTATTTTTATGGTATTATTATGGTTTTGCTTATGTTGGTTATTGTTACTGTCTCTTATATATGACTGTTGAGTTTTTAAATTGTACCATGATATTTTAATTATATTATTTATCCAATATAAGCCACCAAGTGCCTTTTTTGAATTGTAGCAGGATAGAAATATATTTAATAAATAAATGATGTAAAACCAAGATAAATGAAGAAGACCTAGAAAATGAAGAAGGCCTTATGCTAAAATATCAGGCAAATCTCCTTACAGGATATATTTTCCATAGCTTCAGTGGCACCACCATTTCTCTGACTGCCACTTGGCTCACTCAGTTGGAAAAGGGTCGCCCCAGAACATCTCAGGGTCTGAACAGATACATAGAGAGTAGCAGGATTCACTAAAATCACTAAATAGAGCCTGAAAATGTACTTAGACCCAATAAATACAGCAAAGCTCTGGCACTGTATGATACAAACATGCCACTGAGTTAGTTCTTTCATGCATTCATATTCTGCACTGACTGGAATGGCTGGATTTTTGCAGATGGAGCACCACGTAGTATGCATCAAATAGGAGGATTTCAGAGCCTGGTTAACTGAAGACTTTTTCTGTTCCAAGAGGCCAACTGCAGGTAATCCAAGCCAGACGGACAATTTGTGTCTCCGATCATTAAGTGTCCTACAATGGTTGGAGAGATGACAACCACCTCTGAAGAAGGTGAACATAACATAGTTAGACAAGCTACCTAACACAGAATCTCTATCTTGTTTGGACTAAGCTTCATTTTATTATCTGTTTTTCAGTCATTATTACTTCCATATAAACTCATGTTAAGACTGAAGACTGTACTGCAGAGCTACTGGCCTTCCCCCATAAACTTGCTGTTGCAGTTTTGCCCCCTGTGCAAGTGTCACTGTTCCTGAATTAGATGACGAGCACTTCTTTCAGGTGGTCAACAGAGGAAGCAGAAAACAGCAACCAAGGAGACTCTTGCCCATTGTCTTTCTTCACTCACTGTTTGCTTTCCATGGGAGAAACTAACAAAACTCTTGTCAATTTCACACTTGTTCCTTTGTCTGGGTTAGTGAGGAGCTGCAAAACCATCAAGCCAGCATTTCCCTTACAAGACCTAAAGCAAAGCCAAGTCACCACAGAAAGACTGAAGCAAGAGTTCCTTTCATGGGGAAGTGGAATCACTGCATCTAAAAAAAAAACAATCAATCACACAGTTGCAATCACACTGCAGATGAACAGGAAATAAGAGCTCTCCAACTCTGCTGACACTGTGGAAATACAGAGGTATGCAGCTGTTTTCAAACTGATGCAGAATCCTTATGGAGGTGCCCTTAGAGGCCCATGAAAACCAGTAGGGGGTTTTATACCTCCTGATTCTTCATCAGAAAGTTTCCATGCCAAAATGAAAATTGAGTTTCAACTATGTAGAGAAATATGCACCTTTTTTCACAGACACATTCTTATTTCATGCAAAGAGTTCTTCTCTACTGCTTCAAAAATATGCATACAACTGTGGCATAGAATATGGAGAAAATCAGAGCTGATATCCAGTCAATTTAAATTATTATCTGGTGACCATTTCTCAATGATGTGACAATACATAGACATGCAAGGTATCCAAAGTCAGTTAATTTATTCATTTGCATTTTTTCAGTTTTTTATACGGTTTCAAAAATTATTTATTTCTTGAAACAGAAAAAAACCTAGTTTTGCAGCTTATAGGTAAGTAATAGCTGGTGACAGCATAAGACCAACTTGGTCAACTTAAGACCAATTTCCTCTATAGCCACAAAGGAAAAACGTTCTTCCTATGTTCATAAACAGGAAGTCCCTAAACCCAGGAGACAGAAGAGCAAACTAGTTCAAAAGTACACTAACGTTTGACCTAAGACAATGCCTTTGTTGACTGCCAAACACAACAAAAGCAGGATTCTATGGACTAAAACTCTTTGGCCACAGGAAAGAGGAAACAGATAGTTAGGGCCATCTTCCCAATATAAGAAAATACTCTGACAAATAAAATACTCTGGTTACTAAATGGCCAATAACAAAGAATCCAACAATTATTTGGCTAGATTTTTTTCTGATGACCAAAAAGGTGCTTTGGATGTTTATAAGTAAGAGAAACACACACACACACACACACACCCCCCTCTCTTTCTATTGCTGAATAGCACTGGAATCTCCAGATATACTATCAAATGTTAGTTTTAAGGGGGAAGCTCTGATCTCCCCCCAAGAACCAAAAGAATCCTCCAAATATATAGGAAGAACATGTGCTTAACAGATATGGAATTTTTCAATGAAGGCTCTGGTTCTTCTCCAATCAGTCACCAGTGGCTAGTAGGAATAGCAGTCAATAGTGTTAGAGCTTTAGAGACAGATGAATGGAAGACTCAATTGTCCATCAGTGTTCTGTTGTATTACTTCCTCACCAACACAAAAGATGTCAGATGTAATGTGACATTATTATCATGTGTCCACCTATCTTAATACAGGTTATCCCTTCCAATTTCTAGACATTTAACTTTACAATTAAACCTCATAATCAATCCACCAACATTATGATTATAAAGCACCCATAAAGTTTATTATTTAAATCCAGCTATTTAAAAACAGACAAGTCAATTAGCTAACTTGAAAAACCTTCTTAAACAGCCTCTTCAAGAAACAAATACAAACAAGACTGTTTCTTGTCTCTGAAAGACAATTTCAGAGCCAAGAAAACACCTTATTCTTGAATACAGCCATCTTTTTAACTTCAGAACAGAAGAATACTCTAAATAAGCCTACTCTAATATTCTCAAGAATGTAGGAACATAGACAGAAGAAAGCATCTTGAAAGCATGCAGCCTATCCGGTGATCAATGGAAAAGTAAGCATGCATAGAAAAAAACAACTAAAAACAATAAATTGTAGGAACCCAACAGCTTACTTTCTATTTTTGTCTTGGTGATACATACAACATCCACTTTTTAAAAAGTGTTCTTTAAAGAAGTCTTCAAAGTAGCTCATAATCTTTTTTTTTTAATATGTGTTACCGAACATATTTCCTCTTGGTTAACCCTTAATAACCTCTAATACAATTTGTTAGTAACACAGTTCTAAACCTGCATGACTGATTATTCTTGTGACTCTCTATCCAAAAACAGATATCTTCACAAAACGATTGTGCTGCAGTATCCAATTACTGGCAACTATAGAAAAAAAACAGGTCACTAAACAAATTGTGGGTCTCTTCATACAGCTATTGCTTGGCTGTTTCCAAATATCTGAATGCATTATAGGCTTAATAATGCACACTAAGCACAGATCTCTATCCCTCTAAGTAACAAATAAAGGTTTCCTTCAGCCATTTCGACTCTAGTAGCTCTCAGAGGTATTAACAATTTTTGGCTAAATGGACTATCACATTGAAATTAGCTTTTGGAACATCCTCCCATCAAGCATCACTCACGAACAGCCGATCCTGGTTATTTGTTATAAATGGGTTTGTTAGATATATATTCTGCCTTTTGTCCAGAAGATCAAGATAGTTACATGATTATCCTATCCAATTTTCACCACATTAATAACTTTGTGAAGTAAGTTGAGCTGAAAGAGTGACTGATTGAAAGTAACCCTATGAACTTCCATAATTGAGGGTGGAATTGAACCAGGATCTCTCAACACATTAGTCACTACACAACACCCACCGCGGCCAGAATGGCAATTTCACTGATCAGATTGGAGACAGCCAATCTAGACTAAACTATTTTAATTGTTGTACGCCGCCCAGAGTCACTTTGGGTGAGATGGACGGCTATATAAATGTGATGTATACAAAATTTCCTAGAAGCATTTTTATCAAGCTCATTACTTGCAGATCAGACTAATTTTTACTAACATGGATAAGGCCAGGTTTACACAATTCCAGAAAGGCAGCCAAGAAGGGGTGGTTTTTGAGTTGAAACTGGCCATCTTGCAAATGGATGATGATGTTTAAAAGTTCCAAGTGTTGTACAGGAATAACACACCACAAAATCGCTAGTAACAGAAAACTTGTTTTATTCTTTCTTAGTATCTAAGTGCATAACAGGCAGATCTTCCTTTCCAAACTTCCAACTGCCACTGGCCAATAAATGGCAGCTGCTTGATCCCTAAAGCTTTCCACATGGCTAAGTTTCTCAAAGAAGAATTGCTATGAAGCTCAGGAAATTTACTGATCTAAGGAGAAAATTTAAGATTTACACTAGTTGATCTGCATATTCACACACCATGCTGAGACAGTGATGTTGAAGAGGAACAGGAAGGAAGGAGTTATACTTCCTATTCTACTGCATCTGTTAAAACATCTGAAATAGACTCAACAGAGGAATAATTTGCATAACAACTGTAAAGCCATAAACCCTAAGCCGTAAAACCCTAAGTCTATGAATACAACAAAGACCTGTGAATGTTGTTCACATTTTGTGTCCTTTGAAGGAAAAACAGCAGCCCCTAATTGTAAAGTGTTCAACTCCTCTCAGTCATAATTACTAGGAGCATCACTGCATCTGTATTCTACAAAAAGTGAACAGATGAACAAATGACCTACAGCAAAACAACTGTACACTTTCTTAAACAATGTTCTGTGTAATCTGAATTACGTTTTATACACTTTCATGGATTCATTTAGACTATGAACACTTTTCTGATCAGAGCAGGCATTTAACTACATTGTCAAAGTAATGGAACATATGTTTCTAAGCTGAGATTTCAAAATATACTAAACGGTAATTGGAATCATACTATTGGGTAAAATTTTCCAAAAATGGTAACATGTTTTACGTCATATTTAAGGAAGTCTTAACATTTCCTACATAAAAGTTCTACACAGTTCTTTGGCTTTAACAATTTTCATTTTATAAGACCACTCCAAAAGCGTTATATCAAAATAAAATATGTTACGGGTTGCCCTTGTGGTATGTTATCTGTCTGTTGCTATTTGTTTTTATAAAACACCACATTAGGAAGAAGACAACTGTTCCACAGTTAGAACACACCTGAATATTTTTATGGCCCAAAAGTAAAGAAAGAGGAATGTGCAAAAGCAGATTAGAATTAACTAAGCTTACATCAACAATACAAATAGATGATAGGAAACCACACTCCTAGTAACAAAATAAGAATTTGTAAAAGGAGAAGTTGGGCGTGAACTGTAAGGAGTTACGTCCTACAAATCTGAGCAACAAAAATGTTTTGGTTTTTTTTGCATCTCACAGTTCTGATTCGAAAAACACAACGAGAAAGTGGGCCTGTCTCGAAGAATTAGTCACGGATAAGCTTTAACGCTTCGCACCAACAGAAATAAACCAGAAGAAGCCACTATTTTCGAGGAGATCTCCGTGGACAGAAAGGGCTGCTCCTTTCAGAGAAATTCCTGCCGTAACCCCGAGAGACACCCTACTCTTCTTTTGCGAAGAGCCCGGGTATACTCGGGGTGGCCCTGCCTATTAGAGATCGGCAGCTAAAACGTGTTGTTCCGATAAACGCCGGGTTCCCTTCGAGGCACAAAGGCGCGCTCCCTCAAGCGGGATCCCGCTTGGGGGAAGGGAGACTCTGCCACAGGTCGCCTCCCTGCAGATTCCCAGCTCCACTTACCGCTGGCCTCCTCCGAGAGAGTGGAGACTGAAGTCTGGCCCATCTCGTGTCCCGGAGGAGGGCCGGGATCCAGCAATCAAGCAGTTCTCTTGGTCCTCTGACCAGGTTTCCCCTCGCACAGAAACTTCCGAGAGCTCATTTCAGCTGCTTCTAGCGCTCGCTCTGGTCTTAGCAGCCGCCTCCTTGCAACTTCTGCCTCCTCTTGCGAGCTAGTTGTAAATCCTCCTCCTCCTGCTGCTGCTGCTGCTGCTGCTGCTGCTGCTACCGCCGCAGCCCGACTCAAAGCGTTCCCGTGCAGGCAAATGCCTGTCATTCCTCTATGCAGATTACGGGGGGCAAAGGTCGCGGGGAGGGAGTCCCTCTCAGGGGCAGCCACACCACGCTGATTGGCGGGGATCATCCCCGCACAGCAGCGGCTGCAGCCTGCAGCTCCTCGCGGCTGCAGCCCGAGGGAGGCAGGGTGCAAGCCTCGGTGAGAGGGAACGAGGTTCTTCGTCACCGCTTCTCGCTTGAACCGGGCCCCCTGTCCTTTGCCCCCATTTCGCTTCCCGGGCTCAAAGGGCTGGTCTTTTCTGTTGATGCTTTTGATGGACAAGTGGGTTAGAAGGTCGTCCTTGGGTTCACTTTTTCTCTCTTCGCCCGATTTACTGCGGCAAAGCTTTTTCTGTTTTGTAGGATTTGTTTCTATTTACTTACAGCTATGTTCCAGGCCATACACAGATACCATTAGGAATCAAAACAACAGCGTTTAATATTTGCCATGTTTAACGACCGTTTCCTGGAAGAGAGAAACCGCTAGATCAGGGTTCCCCAAAGTGGTCAGTATCGACTTCCAAGGGTTAATGGGACGATCCAAGGGGTCAGTTATTATTGTTATAGTTATTACTTGTAGTATGTATTATTATTATTTGTAGTATTATTCACAGTCAAAGTATTTATTCAATGATTTTCATATAATAAATGTTTGGGGATCGAGGAACAATCTGAAACTTCATGAAGGGGTTGATGAGCTGAAGAGTTTGGGGACCGCTGCTCTAGATGCTTAATAGATTCCTAGAGAGAAATGCTGGACTGAAGAATAAGAGCAATAGAATGAGATAAAATAAGTAATTTATGTTGACCAAAAGACACAAGAACTCAGTGGTTGATTCACTTAAAGTACATTCCATTTTCAAGTATTGAGATTTTGAACAACCACTCATCACCTGAACCTGTAATTAAACAATGAATATACTCTGATGCAAAACTTGAATAGGTTTTAAATGCAAAACAACCCCCCCCCCAAAAAACCCTGCATTGCATCCCCAGTGCTAAAACAAAACTTTGCACATTTAGAATCCATTGTAGTAATTAGATCTGAGAAAAGCAACATCTAAAATTAACTTCATAAACTATTTTATTGAATTTGATAACCTCTTTAGAAATCAGTTATTACAAATTGGATTTTCCAAGCTACATCTCGTGCAGATAATTACTTTTATTTTTAACATTGTTCTGCACTGGTGTTCAGTTTGAATTAGCCACAGATGATGTGAACAAAGAAAGCGTAATTTCTAAGTTTCCAATGGAAACTCTGAAGAGAAAAGAGAGCATATAAAACAAGTTTTTTTTTCCAAGTTAGGTTTCTTTTCTTTTCTTTTTGTTAAAGTATGTTGAAACAAGTGTAGCCAGTCATGAAAAAGGATTCCTGAAAACATGCTGCTGAGGTCACCATTACAAATTCCACAGCTATATTAGTTAAAATTAATTTCCATTACAGAATCTACTCTCAATTTTTTTGCTATGCTTTCTAGTTTGAAATATTCTCCTATACTTGGTGGATATGCAAGAGCCCAACTACATGGTATGCCAGAAAGTATAGCCGCAGAGTCTGGCTCTCCCTTTCTGCCCCAGATAATCTAATATAATGTACCCCTTCTCCTGATGGCATGACGCTCCATGTTTTTCTACATTACTGAGTGTGGAATGTCACTAGTCATGTTTCCCTACACTACTCTAAATTACTGATGGTGATGGTGATAGACTGAGTGGTAATAGGGCAATGTATAAAATAAATTATACTAGAGCTATAGAGCAGAAGTCCAAATGTTTGGACTGGCAGTGACATGTTGAGAGCATGTTATGAAAACTCTCCCAGAATGGCTGCTATGCTGAATGTAGCCAGTCACAAAACACCCCAAAGAAACCTGGAGAAGTTGCTCTCCACCATTTTTTTAGTATCCCAGGATTGAACTGATTATTTATTATTAAATGTGTATGCTGCATAAAAGCAGATTTTTAGAAGAAGAAATCAATACTTTTTGCACATCCCATTTCCCAAGATATAAAGTTATCATGCTAACAGGACTGACCTTTCCCCAGGACTGATCTCTAAACTGCTGTAGGATTGTCCAGAAGGAAATAACAACAGCAATGTAAACCATAGTCCAAATCAGAAATTATTTTCTAGAAACTTGGTGATGGTTCTTTGGAGATGAGGGAGTTTTAAAAAATATCAGGCACCTATATTCTTGGGAATGGGGAGGTAATCATGCCACCTGTTTCAATACTTGTCCCTTGGCAATGGCTTGGTTGATCTCCCAATGTCTGGTGAGCCCTAACCCTGACGATGCTGTGTTTTAAGTGCTGTCTCATAACACATTTAATACTGGCTTTTTACAATTAGAAACCCCCTTAGTGATTTAGTCAATGAGATTTTTCCCCCTTCTTTCTCTTCAAAACTTATTTAATAGAATTTTCTTTCTTGTTTGAGATTTGCAATTTTCTGCTTATTTTTATAAGAAAATTAATTTTTACATAATGTTCCTGGGCTAGGTCAGGAGAGGTTTTTTAATTGATATTCGGGTAGAAAAACAGCAGAATTGCGTGTGGTTTTTTTAAACAAAATTCCAGAATAATATTCTATCCTCACTTAGGTTATATTGTTTTAGGCAACAAATACAAGTACAGAATCAGTCATCTATTTGGTCCTATATAAAAAGAGCTGTACTGTATTAGCATAAATGGACTTAAAGAATAGTTCCAAATTGTTTCACCTTCCCAACCTGTGTTGGTTATGACAAGATAAAACTAGAAAACCCAAGTATCAAATATTATTTTTTGTTGAATCCTTGGTCACGACACACAAACACAATTGTTCTAGAAGGAACCAAAAAAAGGCTAGTATTTGTTTTTAAAAAAATCCAGATTTCCATGTGGTAAAAGATTTTAAAAAATATAGAGAACCACATATAAATTATGTTTATTCACATTAGTTCTCACCTTCGAATGGATGGAAACAATGGTAAAGACATTTTTCTGATAAGCACTTTTAAAAAATCCTTATAATAGTACCATCTTGGTAGATTTATGTCTAATTCAGTACTTCCATTACTCCATTAGAATAGAGTATCTGTAGCTCAGGACTGAACTAAGGAGTTCTTGGTGCTTTCTGAGCTTGGTTGTTTGCTTGTAGACATTTCATTACCCAACTAGGTAACATCATCAGTGTGATGATGGGTAATGAAACATGTGCAAGCAAACAGCCAAGCTCAGAGAGCACCAAGAACTCCACTTCCATTACTATTTAAATGTTTGTGAGAAAGGAAAAGTAGTAATTCCAATCCTAGTAGCAAAGGAGTAGGGAAAATGGCCTCTTTCCCACAACTTGTTTCTGATGAAGTAGGTTTTATTCCTTTTAAGCCATCATTGAAAAAGCTCAAAAAGAAATGTTTACATCTTGAAGCCATGTATAGGGGAAGAGAGTCTACTCACTTTCTGGTGCTTTGCCTCCTCCAGTTCCCTTCCCTTAGATCTGGGAAGAACAGTACTATCCTTTACTTTTTGATCCCTCTACTTTTGCCTTATCTTGCCTACTGTACAATTATGGACAACCCAAAAACTTTTATCTTGGTTTTTATTTTCTTAATAAAGACAGACTATGCTGTGATTTGGGGGTTTCTTCCAGCCTAGATTTCTGATACTGGAAGTGTGCTAGACTGAGAAAAAAAGTGGTGAAATAGAATGTGAGAAGCAAGTGAAGTAAGGTAGTCCATGCCAGTTTTAGTTTAATCCAGATATGCTTTTGAATGGCATCTGTTTCTGTAAGAAAAAGAGGCAACTCTGCTACCCACTTCTTCAGTTGAAGAAACTACAGAGTTTCTGACAGTCTTTCAGAAGCTTTAGTACCTAAAGTATTTGAAAATAGATGCGTAAAACTGCTACAGTACAAGATAAAGGTAAAGACGCCCTTGAACTGAGTTCAACTCCTAATGACTACATGAACATTGTATTGATATTGTTTTCTTAGCAAAGGTAAAGATGCCCTTGAGTTGAATTCAACTTCTACTGATTACAGGAACACATCCATGTAATGTTTCTTGGCAACAAGGCAAAAGCGGCTTTCCAGTGTCTTCTCCCAGGATATTTTTCTAGCTTCCCAACCTAACCTGGTATCCCCTGCTGATTTTCCATCCTAACCAGCCTGACCCTGCTGACTTTCCAAGTCTGGATAAAGTTGGCTAGATGCTGCCACCTGCTGAGACATGAAACATTATGGATACCCTATGTTCAAGGAACCTCTTTTAACACTCCTAAGAATTTTAAACATTTGCAAGAATTCACTAAGAAAGACACACTCATTGCAATACTAAGTGGTTTGTACTTCTATTGTCTGGAAAAGAAACATGGTAAACTGGAAAGATCATCAATTGCTTACCTAACCTAACCTAACCTAAGTTACCTAACCTAGTGTTTTGTCTCCATGAATTTCCTTCTGTTTTATAAAAACTTTTCTCAGCATAAAGGGTAACTGCTTTCTCTAAATTAAAAAATATATATGCAAGGAAATACACAAGCAAATATATCCACGTGCACATATACTTCTCTTATGCTAGTATTCAATTTTCCAATTTAAATTCAACATTTTATCATCTATAATCTTTAAATATTCTGCTTTTCAACTTTTAAAAAAACCATAATAAGACTGTGAAAACAGAGGATTCTACTAGAAATTCTTTTAATAAAAAGTGTTATGGGTTGCTGTTAGCAAGCTACAGATGGGCATTAATGTGAACCATCTGTAAAATAATTTCTATCTGCAGAAGCTGTGTCCATCTCTCTAGTCATGTATTTAATCATTCTTCTTCTCTGTCGCATTTAAATTACAATTTGCTAATAACTTTTGAGATTCCTGAGAACAACACTAAGATTTTTGGGAGTGCATGAGAACATAGACCTAGGTTGTGACAGAGGATAAAAATGATTAAATACATGAGTGGAAAGTAGTCATATTAAATAAATTTAACTTAATAAAATCTAAACAATGAAACCCTAGCATGCAACTTTAAGACCAAGAGCTACCTGCAATTTAGAAAGGGTTTGGTTATCCCTGATTTAAATGAACTTTTATCTCCTAGTAAGTGCTGGAAGAACCGAACTGGTTCTGGCTGATAAAAATAAAATAAAATAAGCAGAGCTATATCTGATTAATGCTTGGATAGAGTCCACCAGGGAGTACCAGTGCTTTGGGCCAGATGGCAAAGTTGAAAAAACATCCCATAAGACAATAGCAACAATACAGAAGATAAATGTGTGTTTTTCCAGGAAAATTACAGGGACTTGTCCATGAGGTCACCAAACTTGACTGAGAGGAAACTCCCCCCCACACACAAACATCTGTGCATTCATATGCAGGACATACACACACAGATGGAGGCTGCAGCATTAACTCTGTTAACAATTTTTGTTTCTCATCAGATTTCTAAGGGAGACTTTTAACATCATAGGAATTTTTTTACAATTTAGTTGGCTCTTTGCTGTTTGTCTTTATTCAGTTCCAAGACAAATCAACTCAGTGCTACACACACTGATATCAACTCCCCTCTTTTCTAGTTAGGGAAGATACATTAAACCAGCTCTGCATTTCTGAGACAATAATTTCTGTTGAAACACATCCCTCTATTGTTACTACCCAGCACATGACCTCTGATAACTCCTAAGGTTTCTCATAGTAAGTCAAATTAATTCTAATGAGAATTTTAAAAATTGGGCTTATCTTGACCAGCCTTCATACCATTCCTCTACTTTCTTAGAGGAAAGTAAGAACTCTGAGGGCTTTTCTCCATTGCTTAAAGTTCTGTTATGTGGACCCTGTCCAGTTTGGATTCAGGCCAAGGCCAGGCCATTAAAAGCCAACAGAAAATCAATGAGGACCAGAATCCTGTCTCTAGCCTGCCAGAGGTCATCCATAGACTTGCATAGGACCAATCCATAATGACCAATAGGACCAATCCATAGGACCAATCATCCTGCTTTCTACAGGTCACTTGAATGTGCCTCCATTAACACAGACTGGGAAGAATGGGAGTTGTCTTCACCTTTAACTTTCTGCTGGTATCAGGCTCTTTGGCAACTGCCGCAACTGAAAGTGATCCTTATGGATGACCTGTGGCAGGCCAGAAAAGGGAACATAGAGGAAAAGCACCACTTTTTAAACCTTTTTAAGGGGAAAATATTGGAAACAACTCAAGCACTGGGGAGAACCTGATGCTAAAATTTTGAACAGAAGCCAGCTATGCACAACACTAACAGTCTTATCCCTGTTACATTGCCAAGAAACTTCTAAAATGGATGTGGATTATGATTACATCTTATTTCATGCAAATGTCTCTGACATAATACCCCCAATCCCCTCACCCCCATCATTTTAGAAATTGTAAATAAAACCTCAGGAGAATTTTTTTTTTAAAAGAGAAAAAGATATAGTACTACTCACAAGTGCCTGGGATATAAAATTTGGCAAAATCGAGAATCAAAGGAAGGGTAAACACAATACTGCAGGACTACATATCAACATAAATAAATGGATACCACTGGAATCAAATAGATTACGCATAATAGGAAACAGAAGATGGAGAAGTACAATCCAGATGGCCAGGACACTTGTACATACATATTCTGGAACGGACCGTAAATGACTGGTTTCTAATACATGGATTACATTTAGAAAATTAAAGAGATAATGTGTGTCAGCAAAGTATGACTTGGAGAACAACCAGTCAGAATATAAGAACAATGTAAGAAATAGATTCAGTATGCTCACCTCATGCAAAGAACCTGAGGAGTTATGGGAAGAGATGAGACATCATGAAAACCAAAGTGGAAAAGATATTCCCTGAATTTCAAGGAGGAAAAGATCCAATTGGCTTTCATAGCAAGTTATCATGATACTCATGGAATGACAGATGATGGATATAAGATGACTGTATGCAAACTTCTAAAGTCAAGCAAGAAAGGATGGAGAAAGATCTCCCAAATAAGAATGATAGATAGATAGATAGATAGATAGATAGATAGATAGATAGATAGATAGATTTTTAAAAAACCACCAGAGGAACATAACAGAAAATGAAAAAATCTGTTTAAGAAAAAAAAAAAGTATGGTCAAGGATGAATACTCAAGAGTAATCAAGAGAACTGATAGAGATAAATGAGATTAAAAGAAGATGGAAAAACTTTTGAAACTCTTCACAAATGTGATGATCAAATAGCATAAAAATTTTTAGAGGGAAAGAATATATTGGGGAAATTATGCCATTAGAAAAAAAGGTATGATAGGTAATAGATCAGCCATCAAGCAGAAAGGTACCAGAAATGGATGAAATGGCTTAGAAGTGCAGGAGAAGAGACGATTAAGGTGCCAGCAGCTCTATGCTGACAGGTATGGAACCAGACTGTGTGGCTTAAAACTTGGAAAAGATTGGTGAATATACTTATATTAAAGAAGGGGGATGCAGAGAATACACAGATAACCAAGGTATTGCACTAACTCCTCATACAAGCAAGGTTATCTTATTAACAGGAGTAGAGCCACACACAGATGGAGAGAGAAATGCCAAATAAACTGTCAGGTTGCAGAAACAACAGAGGACTATTAGACCAGACAGCTAACATAAATTATATAATGAAGAGTGCAAGAGGAGGTTTACCACTGTGTCACTGTCTATAGCAGTGTGTCTCAACCCTGGCCACTTTAAGATGTGTGGACCAACTTCAGAATTCCCCAGCCAGCAAGCTGTTGAAGTCCAGACATCTTAAAGTTGCTGAGGTTGAGAAACACTGGTCTATAGCAAGGCCTATGTGCAGAGAATGCTAGAATATGGAACTCACTAAGCCTAATAAGTGTACCAAAATATCTGATTATTCTTTTGAGGAATCCTTACAATTAAGAATAATCTACTATAAGAATTAAAATTGGAGAAATTGATCAGAATGCAAAAGGAAGTGAGACAAAAATGCATATAGTCCCCAGTTCTGTTTAGCATATACAGCAAATCTATTACAAGAAATGTGGGATTGGAAGAAATGATAGTCAGAATCAAACCTGGCAGTCAAGTCCCTAATGATTTGAGATATGCAGACAGCACCATTTCTTAGACAAAAAGAAAGTAAAAAAAGAAAGCGAAAAATAACGTTGAATGATAAATACTAAGAAAACAAAGGTAATAGTAATTTACATGCTTAGTGAACTTACAGTTAACGGTGAAGAAATGAAGAGAAAGAAGATGGTCATTTGTGAATTCTGGATTTAGAGATGATTGCTAAGGGTCCCAAAGACTGCAGAAGAACCGATCACTTAGCCCTGAACCAAATAAAAGCTTCCTTGAGAGACTCACAGATATGAGGGCATGTGATAGAAGCAGATGATGGACCAAAAATGATAGACAAGATCAAAGAAATTGTTAGAATGTCCCTGGAAAAGTTATGAATTATTACTAAAAACAGGTCACAGTGGTAGGCATTCATACTGTCATCAGGAATCAAAGCCAACTCAATGGAATCTAACTAATTGGAACACGCATTTAGGACTTTGTACGTATAACAAAACTCAGAAAGTGTACAGTCCTCACTGAAACCTAGTTTAGGGTTTTTTGTGGTATTTAAACATTAAAGAAAATGAGGTGGGCAAGAATATAATGCTTTTTCCCCTGAAAACATCTTTCTTTTATGAAACACCTTTTCTGTACTCAGTATTTTTGGTTCATTGCTATTCCATTGTACCTTCGCCTAGATTAAAAATTATTGCTCTTTGTATGCAAGCTGTTAAAGCACTACAAGAAGAAATGTTAATGATCTTAATAGAAGCACTGCTCATTATTTTGTGAAAAGCACCATATTTGTAAAGCTGAAATGCCTAGGAGATTATATGTTCATATGCTGTAACAGTTTAGAAATACAGGGGCGTTAGACGAAAGTCATTTGTTGCCCACTCTAGCATTGCCCCTCTAAGAAAATAGGGCATGTAATTGTTATGTAGTTAATAAATTATTTCCCAGAAGTCCCTACAGCAAGCTACAGAAAGAAATTTTAAAGCCTCTTGTTTCATCAGTATCTTTATATATAGATACACAAAGTCTTTGGAAATTACCCTTCTCATTTGACAAAAAGTGTGGCAACTGGAAAGAGTGCTTTCTCTCTCTGATGGTAAATTGTGAAACTTCCTATCTTGAGTAGACACTTCCCTGGGCTTTTATTTTTCAAAAAAAGCATTGACCAAAAACTTCTTCTGATTTTTGCTTTTTTACTATTGCTCTCTTTCTTTTCTTTTTTAGCATTTGATAAACTGCATGTTGAATGGCAGCATACAAATCAGTATGCGGTATATAAAATACTAAATGAAAAATGAATATGAAAAATAAAGATATCATCATATAAATCTTTTGTAACACAATTGCATAAGCACAACTTCACTGTAGACGGATAGGCAGAAGCTACTGAACAAACAGTTGTGGAATTTGGACTATTACGGTTAAAGAAAATCTGAATAGTTGGGATTTTAATCCTAATCCCACTTCCAAGACGACGTATGGATTTTGCCATGTTTTCAATAACTGTTCAATCATATAATAAAGTGATATGATGCAAAACTACTAGAAGTAGGTTTATCTTAAAGGTCTCAGGCACAATGAATCCTTTTGACATATCCCTCTTCCTGGCCTTGATCAGCTGGAGGTTTTTCACCTTCTTCCCTATATCCACGGTTAGATCTCAAAGCTGAACAGCTAAATAGCCACTGGTCTTATCAGGGCAATATTAAAGCCTCCTCAGCAGGCCCGCCAACCTTGCAACTGGAAGAAAAATAAGGAGAGAGAACAGCAGTGACAGCAGGCCAATGGAATAGAACAGATGCTCCCTTTTCTGTGAGGTATATTATGTTTTTCTTTCAAAAAGAAAGATAGGATAAACGTATCAAATGAAGAAAATTGAAATACTACAATCTTTAGGACTGGTTGTAATTTCATCCAAGGAATTTTAGTTGGATAAAACACGTTGGGTCTAGATATTAGGGCTGTGTAGTGCTTCAGATGTAGTCTCCAAAATGTGAGAATGTGAGCGTGGCATCTGTCTGCAACACCTTAGAGCAGTTATAGCTTTTCCTAGGATCATACAGCAATTTCAGAGGGCAAGGCAGTATGCCTTAGTCACCTCCCAATTGAATTACTGCAACACACTCTACTTGGGGCTTGAGGACTATTTGGAAGCTTCAGCTGGCACAAAATGCAGTGGGGCAGGAAATTATGGGTGCCACATGTACACCTCTGCTCCATGAGCTGCACCAGTATGCTTCTGGATGTAATTCAGGGTGCTGGTGGTTGCCTTTAAAGCCCTTCATTGGGGCCAGGTTACTTACAGGACCGTCTCTCCCCAGTGGTGTCTACCTGTCCTGTTAGATCAGGCAGGTGAGGCATGCTCTGGGTCCCATCCACTAGAGCGTTCCATCTGCTGGGACCCAGGAAGAGAGCCCTTTCTGCCATGGCACCGGACCTCTGGAATATCATCTCCCCTAGATTAGACTTGCCCTGACCCTGCTGACCTTTCACAAGGTATTAAAAAGCTGGCTTTGCCATTTAGCCCAGGGCCCTGGAAGTGTAGGTGAGTCCATTTCATGGTTAATCTGAAAGTGGGACAGCTACTTGTTTTTTTAAATGTTGGTTGTTGGTTGGTTGGTTTTTATTTGTTTTAGTTGTTAGCCACCCAGAGTCATGTAAATGAGATGAGTGGGCATATAAATATATTAAATAAATAAATTTGTTGTATTCCTGCCTCTACTTCTTACCCTCATGACAATTTTGTGAAGTGAGTTAGACTGAGAGATAATTACTGATTCTAAATCACCCAGTGGGTTTCATAGCTGAGTGATGATTTGAACTTCAACTGGACTCATACACCACACTTAGTCATAATGTGGTTTGTTTAGTTTAGCATGTTATATGATTTGCAAACCAAGTCTGTAGCTTAGTGCAGCATTCTCATATTTAATAAAGCATGGATAACCAAACCACAGATTAACATGCTCTGTAAACCCAGTCTTAGTTTTTCCAGTCCTAGTCCAACACTGTTTCTTATCTTGGAAAATTAAGCTATTAATATTACTTATTTATAGAAAATTAAGTATAAATAGTACTGATTCTAGGTTCTTCTGGATGATGATGTGAGAATGCTGGACCAGAAATGCCAACTTTGGTATGATCCACTTGAGCTGCTAATTAATTATGGCATTCCATAATCAAGATGATGCCACTGGAAGAAAATCTTTCCTTGAGTGTTGCCCAACATACTTTCAATAAGAAAAGTGGCAACAAGAACTTTAGAAGATTTCAAAACACCAGCAGGTGGTTCAGGAAAACATCTGGTCCCCAAGATGTTTAGTGCTTTGGGATTGATACCAATATCATTATTTGATTATGCAAGCAAATAAGCAATCCATCACTAACAGGACTATCTCCTTCCTTTAGCAAAGAGGAAGGTTTTAATTTAGAGTAAACGTGTTACAATTAATTGAACAAAATTGAGCACTGTAGGCAAAGAGTTCTTGCACCCTTTAAAAATTATTTGAAATTAAAAAAATCAGAAGACATGAAAGAAATCTCCAGTAAACAAGAAAGCACATCGCTTTGCAGATGCTGTTGAACTACAATTCCCAATGTTCCTTACAATTGGCAACAGTGATTGGAGCTGCTTGAAGTAACACTTCAGCAATATCTGGAAGCCTGCCCTAGCCTGCAAGCTTTATAAGATATATGACACTCTCCTTCAAATGATAACCTGACTAAAAGAGCTGTTCTAGGTTTATCTGTACACATTCGATGAAATATTTCCAAACATGTATTTATCATTCAGTGCAAGTAAATTCATATTTCATTCCAACAATGGATTTTAAGATCACATATTAAAATCAATACACAAAATAGCTTCTCTAACCCCAAGAGAAAGTAGGCATTTTCCTTTCTAATCATGACACAGGCAAGAAGGAAATCAGTTGCAGCTCAACATAAGAGTGGGCCTGCACAAGTAAAAAAAATGTCGACAAAGCAACCTTTGGGATGCTTGAAAAAGCATTTCTTCCCAGTTGGAGTTCATCCATGTCTCCTGAGACACTTACTGATGGCTCACTAGGTATTGGTATGGAAGACGCAGCTTCACAAAGAGGTAATGGAATCAGGGTGATTCCAAATGATCTGTGTGTTTTCACAGCAAAATAAGTTGGAGTTCACTAATGATTAAAATAAATTTTAACTTCAAAGTTCACTCTTCTAAACAATTATCCTTCAGCTGATTCATAGTCTATCGAAAGGGTAAATCTGACAACAAAAGCTTGAGTCATTAGTGCTTATGTACCTAAATTACTGTCTCTAGAACTCAGTAGAGCAAGCAGCTGTGTGCCAGATCACCTAGTCTTTTGTCAGAAATAGTAGCCACTCAGGAAGTGGTGTCAGGTATATGGCCAGTCTTTGAGGAGAGTTTGTAGAAACATCTTTCTCTCTAGCTTATAATTTAGCTGGAGGGAAAAAAGAGTCCATGTTAATCTTATAGCACAAAGCAGAGTTTTTCCAAATATTTTAAGGAAGTTATGCTTATCATGCAATACTACAGGAAGTCATTTATTGCAGAAGTTATTACAGGGCTTTTTCCCTAACTTATCTGCAGCAACATACTGGTTTCTTTGGCCATTAGAATAACACACTTGGAGTAGTAAAGGGGCAACACAAACTGATTATGCTATACAGCAGAGAGTTATGAAGCCAGCCAGGAAGTAAGTACATAGATTTCTCAAGAATAGTGTGGGGATTAACAGTTGTAGATAGATGTTAAAAAAAGGCCTCCCCATGTCTCACTGTCAGCATTCATTCCACAAACTGCAGGTTCACTTATCCATAAGGTGGTTACATTGTGCATTTTCTTGCCTCTCCTTTCAGCAGTAAACTATATGGAGCAGTGATGGTGGCATGCCAGTGAGTGAAACCACACTTTACGGGACAGATGTATGAATTCCAATAGAAAAGAATATCTATAGCTCAGGGTTGAACTGTGAAATCCTCGGTGCTCTCTGAGCTTGGTTGTTTGCTTGCAGAGATTTCATTACCCAACTAGGTAACATCATCTGTGCAAGTGAGTGTGGGGTTTGCTCCCTGTTTATATACAGTAGCTTGCCCTGCCATTGTTGGTGGGGGTGTGGTTTTCTCCTTGTCAAGGAACTACCAATGTGATGAGGAAGCACTGTTTAGAGTAGGCACCCTGTGTTTACCATAATGCACATTCCTCAGAGTGCTCATTCATGTATCTTCTCTTGGTCAGCTCTTCTCTCTTTTGCCATTTCCTCTTTAAAACATCTGGATAGAATACATAGTTCTTTATGGAGAATATCTTATTTAAACAAATTGGTTCTCTCATAAAATAAAGATTGTCACCCATTATCACTGATAATTGTTGTTAGCTATAATTGCTATTAGCAGAATAAATATGTGTTTTGTTCTCCAGAAGAAGCGATAGTGATTATGGCAAGGTAAAAGCTAAAACTTGGGCAAAGTCACCATTAAAAAAATATCTTAAGATTACAGCATAGTATTTCCATTGTTATTATTGTTTCACATGTATTTCCTTGGCTGATGAAAAGCACTTCCGCTATAGCTTTATCCATCAAGATAGCCCATCTAGTTCAAACATCTGTGTCATACAGTAACCAACTGAATGTATTTGGGGAGCTCACAAGCCTAGATTGGAAGGGATAGCTCCTTTTCATTGTTGCTTACCAGTAACCAGTGTTTAAGGCATGGTGCCTATAAGGTCAGGAGGTGGTAAACTATTGTCAGAATCAGTAGCCGTTGATAGCTTGATCCTTTGTGTACCTGTCTAATCCCCTTCAAACCATCCAAATTGGCAGCCATTAGCACAATTGCTGGGTCTTGCGTCATAATTTCCATGCTCAGCTAAACTTGTCTGGGTATTATATGTGGAGATGCTGCACAGGACTAGGTAGCAAGTGAACAATTAATCTGGTCACAGGTGCAGGCATATTTCAGAACTACCTACTGATTGGCTTCTTTCTTGTTTTATTAAAAACTGATATAACCATAATAGTGTAATTTAAATTAGGGAGAAATACACTGAAATGAGAACAATATCATTAAATACTGTATATACCCACCAAAGTGAATAAATTAAAAGTCATCTCCAACCTGAGTGACATCTAGGTTTGTGGACTTCAACTCACAGAAGTCTCAGTGGTGGTTATTCTGGCTGGGGAGTTCTGAGAGATGAAGTCTATTCATTTAAGGAAGACTAATTTAGATCATGAAGGCAAAACCTGAGCTAAGGAAGAGGTAGTGACTCTTGAAAAAATATTTTGCTAGCCTGGAACCAGATCCTAGATACTTGCTTGTTCATTGGTTTGGAGGAACAAGAACCTACTAGATGCTTCAAATTCCATGTGAAAATATTATATATATTAAGAGTTAGCTGGATCACAATAACAGAGGTACTGTATTAATAAATTTCCCTTATGATCTATGGTTGCTTCCAGATCAGGATTTTATGGAGCAATTGCCCTGCTTTATTCATGGAATTTACAGTGAATCCAGAGAACAATGCCTTCCACTTGTAATTCCTATACTACATTCAAGAGATATTATTTGATAACTGAAACATTAATTAATTACCTAAACATAGTTGTTTGTAATAACAAAAAGAGAGAAACCAGCAGTTGTTGCTACTTTCAGCTACATAGGGCATTTCAATGCTAATAATGAAAGTGAACCAAGTGGCAATTTTTAGTACAAAATAAAAATAAAGATGCTCTTTAACCAAACAAGGATCATCCAAGTCCTAAAGCTTTAATCAAATAAAGAATAAAAGCTATATATAAAAAGTGGTTTCCATTCATTTTCAAATAGTACTATACCCTCTGTTCAAAAAACACTTGGTGTTATATTTATTTATATTATCATAAAACTCTTATAACTGGATTATATTGATATTTTTGTTATATACTTTAGGATTAACCTGTCCTGATAGGATTTCAGCCTATTCTAATGGATTATGACATGATGTTTAAAACTAGGACAAATCAGCAGTTCTTCCTTGTGTTATATTTGTATGTAAAGGAAGCTGGATGAGAAAAGAAAATTTTGTCTAGTCATGGTTCATCATTATGAGCGATGTCATTCTGATATAATCCAGAACCGGCATATGCAGAAGAAAAAAAGTATTCTGAAACCCTAATGGACTTCGGTTTGATCTGCTACCTTCTTTCAACAGCCTACTATATTTATTATAAAATTTCCTGCCTTTGTTTATAAATACAAATTGAATCAATATTACATGCTCCTACTGCAATTTGCTTTTATGTATGTTGAGTGCTGTGGAAACTGAATTTAAGACTAAAATTTTAAACATATTTTTTCAAATGTAATCCCCACTGAGTACAAAGGAAACTTCTTCTGAGTAAAGATTCATGTAATTACTGTATCATGTAAATCGAAAAAATCAGCAGATTTGCTTAGCTCAAATGGGCAATTAAAAAAAAAAAGGTACAGTGGATTCTTGTAAGCATTTTTGTACCATGTGGCCCAGGGAAATGTTGCATCACTAAGTAAAATAAAACAATTATGTATCACTAGATGCATCATACTGAAAATATGGAAGAACTATTCTAGTTTAAGTACCGATCAGATATTTAATTTAAAAGTTCACTTTTTTCCTTTTTGTGTAATTCTCCTTTCACTACTTTAGAAGTGTAATCTTATGAACAGATCACATCTTTTAAAAAAAATCAGAAAGAGATGAAAACACACACGTATCAATAGCTTTGAAGCTGCATATATACATAAAACCACTTTCTGCGAGTTGATAATTAATTACTCTTCAAATTATTATGACAGTTGGAAAGTATATGAGAGTTACATGTATGCTATTTTTCCTCCCCACCCATCTTCAGACACACAAGGATCCAAGTTACCCCATCCCTTAAGAAGGTTCTGAGCTACCATTTATGTTACAGTTTATGTGGTCTTTGCTCTCCAATGATGGAAAACAGCCCCTAAAGGGTTACAAAAGTGAATGTTAAAAAGGTGCACGCAATGATGGCCAGTAATATAAACAGAAAAAGCAAACCTGCAGTACATACGGAAGATACAAATGAATTTTGTAGTTCAGCCAAGAATGAATGTTTATTTCACTTACCGGCAGTATCCATTTCCTCTTTTATCACGGAGCCAGAAAGCGGCTATTACTCCTTTTCTATTTTCCTCTTCCGCGCCTGCTTGCTTGCCTGCTCTCTTCTCTCCCCCTCCCCACTTACAAAGCTCCCTGCCAGCTTATTAGACCTTGCTGGCAGTTACTGCACACACCGACTACAGCAAACATCGCCAGGGAAATTTATCTCTCTCTAAGGATGACAAATAACCATTAGCTCCATTATCAGCAGACTATGCAAGCCTATCATCATAGAGATAGTTGAATTCCCCAACGTATTCCCTGTGGGGATGCGACGGGAAGAGGAGGGAGAATTCAAAATCAGCCGAATGGCACAAGCCACTTTCCAAACTCTTGCAGTTAAAACTTCCTTAAAATGGATGCAAAAAAGTCCAGAGAGAAATCTTTTGAATAGCAATAGTTATGTCCTTGATCAGGAAACATGAAACAGCTTTTTACTTTGACTTCCGAAAGCTTTCACCATTATGAACCTCTCCTAAGAAAGAAAACAAGGGACTGAATTTGGGGAAAGGCAACATACGAAAAATTACCACCACATTTGAACTACCAAGAAACACTCTAACTATATATAGGGTGATTATTATTTTTTTGTGTGTTACAGAGCCACTGTATCAAAATGGTATCTATGTTGAGTATGAACTAGTTATAATAAACCAGGAAAGATGGTTTGGGTTGTGGTTAAAGGGTTAATTAAAAATGAAAGTTTTCCAGTCTTACCCAACATGGAATTCTCCAGATGTCTGGCTATTTGGTCATCCTACTTGGAGGATTATGTAAACTGAAGTCCAATCCATCTAAAGGACAACTAGCTAGGGAAGACTGGGCTAGTCAACGACTGAGTTCAACCATAATACTACACTGAAACTAAACAAGTCAAGTTGAATCAAATTCAGGTTTATTTAATGACAGTCAACAACCAGCAAGGTAAAAACACAGAAGCAAAGACCAAATACAGTGTATACAAAAGCAGTGTATCAGCTATACGAAATCTAAAAGTTAAGACCTAAAAAAAAGGAAAAATTGAGCAAGTCACAACAAAGCAATATAAATCATAAGATAAAATAGAAGTATAATAAAATAAAGGTACAATAAAATAAAATTGAAAATATCATAATGTCATCTCTCCAAAATTAGGACATCTTATGCTTTCTTACAGAAATCACTGTAGATAGAAACATAGCAACTCCATCAGTGATAGGTGGGGTTATGAATCACCTCTACCTCATAAAAAATGTGTTTTTTGTTAGGAGGCAATAAAAGTATGCCTGCATGTAAATTAGCATAGAAAGGTTAGTGGAAAAATACATGCAATAGGGTCTCAGGTTCATTCTGGACAGCATCGCTCCATGAATGGGGTCCAACTGTATCTCCCACCTAGTTTTGCAGAGGGTAAGGCACTGAAATGAAAAAAAGACTCTGCAATGTGCTGGGCAAAACAACAAACCAAACAAATGGCATTATAATTTATGAAATATGTGGACCCAGGGAAAATAAAGAGAAATCTTATGCTAGGGATTATCAGGAAAAGGGCTGAAAACATCTGCTTTAGAGCACCAGGTGAGTTTCCTTCAGTCCTTAGTGAAAGAAGTTTTAAATACAAATTTAAGGACTTAACTTTAAAAAAAAACAGCAAAAGGGGGATTAGAACCTTGATTTTGGAAAGTTACAAACAGTCTAAGGATCCAGATAGATTTGAAATAAGATTTTGAAGTTAATTATAAGAATCCTTCCTGTAGGAAAATGCTGTTGTTTTGAATTCTTAAAAAAAAAAAACAATGATAGGATGGGACTTTGAAGGTTGGACACTAGAGGGAATGAGAAGGAACTAAAGATTACAATTAAAGAAGAACACTTAGATTTGACTTACTAATATAGAATGAAGTAAAATATATTAACATTGACATATTGAAGAATACTTTTGAACAGTGGACCCAGAAGTTAATTTTAAGAGTGTCTGCCTCCATAGATAGACTGTGTTTAAAAGATGTTATGGAAGAGGAGCAGGTTTTACCAGACAAGACTGAGACTGATTTGAAAGTGTACCGTATTTTTCCGACTATAAGACGATACTTTTTTCTAAAATCCTTACCCTAAAAATTGAAGGGCGTCTTATTCAAGGAAGTCAGCCGAGGAGAGAACCGCGCGGTGGCAAAACTGCCCATACTTTGTCTCTGCAGGCAGGCTTCCTCCTATTGCTAGCCTCCAATCACGAGTGAAATAGCTTGTCTCCCAAACAGACTTTCTCCAATCACGAGCCTTATGTAACTGACATCAGCTGATGCTGAACAAACCAATTAGAGAAGGCTGTTTGCAGAGAGAAGCTATCGGCAGTTTCACTCGTGCTTGAATGTAATCAGTTATGCAAAAGAGCATGGAAACAGAGCTGCAGAGAGACGGTTTGGACCTCCTCCCACCGAGTGTAGCAGGTCAATGTTAACTAATTACTAAATAAAAATGTGTTCTGCACTATCTTTAAAATATTGATTTCTTAATTTTGGGTTGGAAAAATGGGGGTCGTCTTGTACATGGGGGCATCTTATTGACGGAAAAATACGGTATTTATTAAAAGGAAGGAATATAAAGTTGGTTTATTTGATCAAGGTTAAAATAAATATGTTGTTATCTCTGGTAACCCTTAATGGACTTTTGCTGACCAGGACTGAATGATTAGGCTTTAAAGATTTGTGTATAGATAAGAGATGAGGTATGGGAAGAAGAGATCATTCACTGTATTTTAAAAGAAGGCAATAAGTTGCTAAAATTGTTTATACTTCTTATGAAAGGGGGAGTCATTTCTTTATATAGTTCTTTTCTCTTTCTTTACTATACTTTGCTATATTCTTATTTTTTTTTCTTTTCTATTTTTCTTTCTATTTTTTCTGCACTTTCTATTTTTTCTTTAAATTCTTTTATTTTTTGTTTGCATTAGTTCTTATCTTTTTAATTGTAATGCTTAATAAAATTACTATTAAAAAACTATATATAAAACACTTTACATCTACAGTACAGTGTTTGTTCTGTATTATGTGAATTTGAATCTGATTTCCTCCACTGCAGTAGACACAAAACACTAAAAATGAGCCTATCTTCTGACGTGAGAATGTCACAGAATGACATTTGGAGTTGTCAACGTTAGCGGAGGCACAGAAGGAGAATGTCACAATGTTTTACTTCTCCCTTCATTGCCACACTGCAATAAAAGCTAAAGTGGTATTTCTGTTCGCAGAATTCTTTTCATTATCATGTTTCAGCAAGGTGGCAATGCCTAGCTGATCTTGTGTGGGCTCAGAAGCTGAACAGTATCAAGACTGCTCAGGACTGGATGGGAGCCTTTTATCTTAGTATGCAAACTTCAAAGCATGTCTACTTGTTTATCAAAATCTGGAAAGTTGGTCTAGTGAGGTGGTTACAATCACGGTATTATGTTCTACTGCTGTTTCATGATTATCAAAATCTTTTTTGAAGTAAATAATAGAAAATATTGATCATATCACCAAAAATATGGAAATAAATATATTCCCAAAGTCCAACCAAGTCACCTTTGGTCAGTTTTAGAGAGAATTTTGCAGAATCTTGTACCTCTACTATTAGCCATACAATCTAGGTAAAATGCATAATAACACTTGGGGATGGCTGTGGACAACAAAGACTGGTGGAATAGACTTAGCGGAATCACAGCAGAACTAAAAGAGTATTTTCTGCCATTCCTTTTCTCTTTATACAGCAATGTAGCGGGACTCCTTGAACCTGCAATCACAAACCATAACTATGAGCTTTTTAATGCATGAAAAGGGCAAACTTGGATAGAGACACTTCTTGCACCAAAAAAAAAAAAACGCAACCCCACTTTCTCAGGATTGATGTTTAATTGTGTTTCTAAAGAAAAAATGCTAGGATTTGCCCCAAATGCTCATACTGGAAAAAAGTAATGAAAGGGGGAAAAGTGATATCCAAACTGCTTCTTTTGAAATATGAGACAAGAATGAAAAGCAATATTAAAATGAACAGAAATTTTAGAGATTTTCCCCCTTTAAAAATGGGAAGTGTTACCTGCTATTTTAGGAATAGAATTAATTTAGTGATATGTCTGGGGCCCATGCCAAGCCTCCTGCACTGGCATCTACATACAAACACACACACACACACACACACACACACACACACGGGATGTGGAGTTCTTCGTGTTCTCTGAACTTGGTTGTTTGCTTGCAAACGTTTCATTATGCAGCTAGGTAACATCACCGCACTGATTAACTTTTTGACTTTTTTGTCAGCATCTGCAACAAAAATTACAGCAAAAAACTGCAAGAACTGTACTTGGGCCTACATGTATATGAAATTACTTTTTCCAGCATCAGAAAGACTGGTTTTTCAATCCCAATATTTTTCCAACAAATATTTGTTTTCAAGAACATATGCTAGTGATAATATAGACCCAATGACAATGTGATTTTCAAATTTCAGCATGGAACCGTATGAGTCATGTGATCTACAGATTACAGTAATCATAGATTTGAAGGAGCTAGATTGAAGCCGATTGCTAGAATCAGGAAATAAATAACGTAAATCTAGGCTGTAGAGTTGTCAACGGACAAGGGAAAGAGACAATGTATAATGTCATAATACACCAAAGTTTGAATGACAAGTGTTGTGAAAATAGCCCAAATTAAAAAAAAAAAGCCAACAAGACATTCATAAAGTTTGGAAATACTTGATTTTAAGATTATGCCTGCTAGACGGAGTCCATGCGGACAAAAAGGACGGCATGTCCTCCTTTTGCTGGACATCTGGTAACCCTAACCTATAAAAGATATAATGAGAGAAGGGAAATGTTGAGTCTATGCCATCTTCCTTGACTCTTGTAATTTCATCATGATTCCATGTCAGATGGAAGCTTAATAGATGTAAAAAGGAGAGGGAAAGGTCCATTTTTTCATCTTTACAGCTGTAAAAATAGTTTGACGAGTCATGACAGAATAAGACTAATTAATTAATGCTAAGATAAATTACCCCTGCTACATGTGAAAGCCAATAAATATTTCCAGTTTATGAAGCCCTAGTTTCTTTTCTTGCCTTTTTGGCAGATAGGTAATGGCGTATCTCTACTAATAAAAAGGGCTTTCTTAAATGAATTATGAATTCTGAAGCACTAGTATCTTTAGCACTTAGAAGAGAATGCCAAGAAATGATTAACAGGAATCTTGGGATCTCTTTCAGATCTTCTTCTGCACATCCACTAACTCAGAGCTGAATTTCCTAACCTTGTATCTCTTCTGATGAAAGACATCCTGCAAACATCAGTGATTTCCTAAATTCCAGGACCATGCCTGTACCTCCTTTAAAACTTTACTTAAGCAGCAGAGGAATGCAGCCATACACTTGCAATATCGATTTCCTTGTAACTAAATCCCATGTGGTTTAGTGTAACTTATCCACATGTAGAGGGATTTCTATTTCAATCATTTAAAGATTTAAATCTGCTTCTTATACAGACTCTGGAAAGTCCTCATAGCACTACTGGCTTTCTACTTTGACCATTGTTCGTTCGTTCGTTCTTTCTTTCTTTCTTTCTTTCTTTCTTTCTTTCTTTCTTTCTTTCTTTCTTTCTTTCTTTCTCTCTCTCTCTCTCTCTCTTTCTCTCTTTCTCTTTCTTTCTTTCTTTTCTTCCCTCCCTCCCTCCCTTCTATCTTTGCTTACCAGCAAAGCTAAATTATTTACTAATTATATTGCAAAAATGTTGACCAACATGGTTTTCTTGCCCTGTTTTTAAACATGATACTTATGTCTTTGTAATGAATAAGTTCCAGAAAATAAATCCTTAAAACAATTTTATTTATAATTTGTCATATATGTCCATCATTGCGAAATCAAAATGTCAGCAAAATAGCACCATAAAGGGATGACATAGGTGTAAACTAAACATTTTTCTGCATATATGAAACAAAAATAACAAAAGTGCCATGGTAAATATAATTCAGATCATTTTAGAAATATAGATAATAACATTTAAGAATTAAAAATGTATTTACTGGCTTTTCAGAAATTACTGAAAGCAGAGTTTTATTTAAATATAGAGCTCTGCTTTCAATAATTTCCGAAAAGCCAGTAAATGTTGCCATCTGTTTATTGGTTGCATTTCTATTGGTTTTTATAATTTTTCACCTATTTTGTTTTATGGTAGTTTTCTTATATAGAGTATATATTTATTTTGATTTTGTTTTGTTCCATGGATGTTTTAGCATAATTTGATGAGATTGTAGCCTGCCAAGAGTCTTTTGACTGCAGTAGGAAGAAATCAAATAAATAAATTAATGTCCATCTTTTACGTGATGCATTAAATTACACGTACCAGACCCTTTGGAGGGATATATATACTTTGAGCATATTTTATTTATCGTATTTATATAGCCGCCCATCTCACATAAAGTGACTCTGGGCGGCATATGAATGGTATGCATGGAAAAGGAAGAAATGCTTTTTTTCAGAAATGGAAAAGATAGGTGCACAAACTTACAGACCAGAAGATTGTAATTGATGTTGTCAGAGGCTTCAACTTTATTAACGCCAGGAGGATCAGGTGAGGCTAAAAAAGAAAGACTCAATTGCTCTAGGAATAAATGCTGGCAATGCAGTAGTTGGCATTGAGGCCTGTGAGTCAGTTCTGCTTGTCATTGTTTCTTTATGCCGTTAGGGGGTAACATAAGGTTAGGCCCTGCTAAGTGAATATTTGTGCTTCAGTTAAGTATTCTGAAATTGTGATTAACCCACTAGCAAGCTGCAATTCAGGTACTATTATTATTTGAAGTCCTTGGCAATGATGCAAAACACACAGAACAACAATACACATTATAGAGGAGCTGGTGGGAGATAGAAAGCATATTGTTTATTATACAGTTCTTTTTTCCACCTGGCTGGTCACCCATTCACAGTATGCCACAAGACGCTGTCTATTTCTGTCAGAGAGCACAAGTCAATGCTGTTTGGATGACGTGTTCCTAGGGTAGTAATCAGGCTAATAATCCACTGTATTCCTTACTTTTCCCTTCACAATAGCATCCCATTAGCACTTGTACTTTAACTGCCTGTTTGGAGTACAACTGTAGATACTGTAATTAGCACTATAACATTCAAGTTTATATTAAGACTCTGAATGTGGTGGGGGAAGCAATATAACTTCTTTAATTTGTACCCAAGTTACAGACAATTTTCAGCAGGAGTACTTGCTTCAGGAGAAAAATTAGGCATTCCAGGATGGAAATATTCCCAATGGTGCCAAGGCAAGCTAAATACACGTAGCCCTCAACTTATGACCATTCATTTAGTGACTGTTTAAAGTTACAATGGGCTGAAGTAAGTGACTTATGAACTGCCCTCACACTTACAATCATCGCAGTGTCTCTGTGGTCATGTGATTAAAATTCGAGCACTTGGCAACCGGCATGTATTTACAACAGTTGCAGTGTCCTGGGGTCAAGTGATCACCATTTATGCCCTTTCCAGTGGGTTTCCAACAAGTGAAATCAATGGAGAACTGTGTAATTCACTTAAAGACCATGTGATTCACTTCACGACCATGGTGATTCGCTTAATGACTGCCACAAAAAATGTAAAATCGGGTGTGGTTACATGATGGCTTGCTTAACGACTGCACCGCTTAACAATGAATTTTCCAGTCCCTATTGTGGTCGTAAGTTGAGGACTACCTGTAATACACTGAAAATTTATTTAAGACACTTTTAAAAAAGCAAGAACATAGAAGGGGTGCATGTTATGTATAATGCAAATGGAAAAGTTTAATAACAAAACTAAAAATACCCAGGCAATCTCAAATGTTATAATGCCATATAGATTTCAGTTCTATCCTGTGTGCAATAGGATGATAAAATATTTTAATGAGCAGCCAAGCATGCAGCTTTCTTGGTTTACCCTTGAAGACACGTCTGTGAGGTTTGTTAACCTCCCATCTAGCAAAGTTCCAGCAGCTGGTTCCCCTGTGGTTCTCCCCAGTTGTTTTGCCAGTTCTTCACAATTTTTAATTTATCAAAACAAGCTTGGAAGAACCAGCTTATTCCTAGCAAATGCTGTTATGTTTTTAATGGATTATTCCATTTAATTATCAAGCTGACCACCAAATTTGCTATTAGGAACAATATTAAAAGTCTGCTAGTCTCTCAGTTTCTTCAGTATCATACGAGATTTTACAACACCTTTCATTAAGCTTTTTTAAAATCCCTGTCAATGCAACTTTATATGTTTTTTTTTTTTAAATCAATTGATATCTTCAGAATGGCAATAAATATGTCCAAACAGGGCTAATACGATAATTAAATAACTTTCAAGCAGGAAATTATTAGTTTTCACATTTCTTAATCTCATTATTTTAAAGCTAAAGAGACACAAACATTAACTAGACAAAAGAACCAGTACAACATACTATTATTGCATATTAGTTATATAAAACTATGACTAAATAGCAAAAATTTAAATAAAAATATATTTCAGGATACAAATCAGTTTCTTAAGTTTTTTTAATTGTATTTTAATTTAGACTAAACATCTTAAATTCATGCTTGAATCCTGATTTCTAAAAATATAATATAGAAAGAATCCTTGACATCAGTCTGTATTACTCTACATGCATTCATAGACAGCTCTAAAACCAATGAAAACCATATTTAATATAGCATATGCTTTCTCTAGAATTGGCATTCTATGTTTGCTTAAAATTTGATAGAGCATCCACATAGTTTCTGTACCTGCTAATCTAGTTTAGTCAGATAATTACTGTATATCATTATGGTTTTTAAACTGATTCTTTCCTTTTTGACACTTCAACATTTTTTCTTGATTCAGATAATCAGTGACTAATCCTTTGATTTCATCATTGAATAACTTTTTTACAATTGTTCCATTATCAGTTTCTCTTCTCAGAAAAAAATCTTAAATTATTGGTTTTAATAATAACAATAATAATGCAATAATTTGGCCTTTTTAAAAAGTGAGAGAGCCATTTTTGCAACAAAGATTCTTGCCAGCTACTTGACAGAATGCCTTTTGAAGGGACAAGTGCTTAGATCCAGCTTGCAGGACACATATTGGCATCACAGGCAGGGAATAATAGCCAAGCTTACCGAAGAAATTAGGTTAACAAACCTTTTGCCAGTCCTGCAATATAAGGGGGAGCTGTTAGGGTGTCCACAGGGCGTGGTAAAAAAGATGGTGACCACATATGTTAAAAAACAGTGGAGTTTTGATTGTATCTTTGTGGCTGCCATCTTCACCTTTTTGACCACATCCTGCAGACATCCCAGGGTAGTTATATAACCATGCAATCTTGCTTGCAGGGAAGTTTTAAGTGAGAAATTCTTTTAAACCACTGAAGCTACATATCTAAATATAAAAAGGAACTTAGTAGAAAAAAGGGAATTCCAGAAAAAAAAAAAAAAAGGAGAAGCAACAATCATACATACCGAATCCTAAAAAAAATTAATAAATTCAGCTTCATTAAAGTAGTTATTCTTACATGCTTGAATAAAATCTTGGATTTTAGAATATGGTCAGAGTTCATTATGGTGAGGATGGTTGGAGAAGAATCTGGGTCTTCTGCAAAGAGGCTGATAGGCAGGCCCTGCTTGCCCCTGCGTCTGCTTCCCTTTGAGCGCAATTTTTCATTTTATAGAATGTACACTGACAGGCTGTGCCTTTGAGCAGAACTACTGTTCTTTCACCTATTTGAACAAGAAGTTCCACCTCTGATGCCAGCAAACCAGAAAATTACCTAATGCCTGAATCCACCTTCCTAATGACCCTATGGTTGAACGGCAGTTCCCTGTGAGCTTAACTTCCATCTACTGAAGAAAGAATTGGCTTTGGAAAAATAACTTAGGAATTGGGAAACCAGTGGCCTAAATAATGCGCACAAAAGGCATGGTTCTCTGGAATTTATTCAAGAATCTGTAAGATAAATTGTAGCTTTGCCCTCAAACTCCTGCAAATCTTATTTCATAATTGCAAACCAGCTTCTGGCATAGTGTTTTCAAACATATCTTCACAATACTCACAACTGCTTTGTGAATATTTTTTAAGAGATTCATAGGGCAATTAGTTGTACAGTTAATCCATGTTCTTAGTTTTTTTTTATGCACTTCTATGTTACCTTGGCATATCCTTAGTCTGAGTATCTTAAGTAATAAGACACTTTAGATTACATTGAATAAAAGTGAAAAGTTAGACTTAACTTTCAATTAAAATTATTTTAGGAACTTATGCTCTGACCTGGATATGAAACAAAATAAGCTTGCAGGTTACTTTTATTCAAAACAAACCCAATAACTTGGTGATCTGGGCCCAGATTCCTTGGCTGTGATATGTCCTTAGTACTGCCAGCCTGCTGGATCCCTTCTCCTGGGGAGATTACAGAAAATCATTGTAGAGCAAAAGACTACGGCCTGAGCAACAAACACGTACAGTGTGTCTCATTCCTCAGACAGTTGCTGCCCACAGATATACCAAATATACAAAATGGATTTTTTTCACAGATTAACCTGCATGAGTAATCAATTGTTACAAGCCTGAAGTATATGTCCAATTCAATACTGTAATAGCTTGTGAATTAATTCAAATGGCTATAATATATGTCAGTTCACATAACTGAGGCTACAGAATTCAAGTATAACACCCCCTCACACACACCATTTTTGGATTCAACCTATTTTGGAGAATTCACAAGTACATGTAATATTAATAAAAGTTGGCTTTGGCTGCTAAACTAAATTTATGAATCTTTTAGACATATATCCCATATTAAAATTTCTCTGGATGCTTACTCAAAAGACACGCTACTATTAAAATCTGCAAAACGCTTGTTAAAATGTTTAATACATTAATCTTAAAATGTTAAAAGCACCAATTCATTTTGTAGTTTATATTTGGATATACAAATGTCCAGCATTATGTCTCCTCTTTAGGAATATACATTTTAGTTAAAAAGCCCTCTATGAGAAATTAAAAATTTAAGCAGGCATTTGGTATTACAGTAAAAACAATTTATCTATCAATATGGCAAATACCCCATCTAGTGAGCTAGTTCTGCACAGCAACCTTTCTTCATGGCTGCATTAAAGTATTTTTAGTATATAACTTAGATCCTTATTCTACTACCTTCCCTCCAAAGATATGGCACCAGCAGCAGCCACTACAAAAGCTCTTTATTTGAAATATAACTATCATTAAAGTATTACTGAAAAATGTGATGAAACATCAGATTGTCACAAGCCACAATAAACCATGGAACAATGATGCTAACATGTGGACCTCACCCGGCAATAAACCCAGATGTCTACTTTGCCCCCACAATTACACCAACAGCACCATCACAGACCCCAACAACTCAACACACAAGATTAGAGAGCTTTCACACACTGTTCCTTCAATGTAATACAGTATATGCCATCATCTGCCAATAATGTCCCTCTGGGTTCTACATAGGACAAAGGGGACAAACTTTGCACAAAATAATTAATGGAGACAAGTGTAATATCAGGACTCAGAACAAGGACAAAGTATTATTAGAGTATTTTAACCTTCCTGCACACTGTTCTTAAGTCTCAAGGTACGTGTTTGGAAGAACAAAACTATACCAGCATTTTTGAGTGAGACGCCACAGAACACACATACATTAAAAGGCTTCAGGCCATCTCAGAAGAGTTTAACAAGCACAATGGTGTTTTAACCCTTACAATTGCTACTAGATGAGAAACTGTCTCACGTGTAACTGAATCCTCAAAACCACCCTTTCTCTACCCCCCGCCCATCCTGAAGTAAACCCTGCATCAGTTTAACCACACCATGCATCTGATGATATGAGCTACAGTTCAGGAAAGCTTATGCCTTTTAATAAATTTTATTAGTCTGAAAAGATGTTACTAGACTCCTGATTTTTGGCAGCCATAACACAGCTCTCTTCCTTCACACACTAAATTTATAATAATTTTGTATATTATAAAATATACAAAACAGAGATTAAAAATAAAAGAGAATAAACCCTCAACTTTGAAAGCAGTACTTCCTGAGCCCAGTCATTTATTGATTTCAGAAAGAAACAGGAAATTGCAAATATAGTCTGGGAACAGTTAGATAGAATTTACATATAAAGTCAATAAAAAGTTCAGTGGCACTTTTTCTCTGCCTCCCACCTGAAGTTGTTCTGCAGTTAAGATACAATTTATCATTTGGTTGAACTAGAAGCTTTAAGACATGCCCAGAAAGGGGGAAAAATATTGTGTTTAAAGAATATGTGCTACCATCAAAAAATGATTTTTCTTAAACAGTTAAACATCTTCTAAAATGTTTTGAGTCTACATGATGCCAATAACATAGGGATGAAATACAACACTGTAACTAGATATAATTGATCTATCATTAACATACTTGTCCATTTACAGGGTACTGAATTGGTTTTCCCCAACTTGGTTTCTTACACTGTAGATATTCCATACTGACTTAGAGTTGATGGAATATGTTATCTAATAATGGTAGAACAACTTCAGGTTTGAAGAGAGCACTACATATTTTAAAGTAATTATTTTCAAATGCATTTTGGCCTGAAAGAAAAATTTCAGTACAAATTCTAATAAAAGGGCAGTTCTGAACTCTAGACAAATGATGTCACATTACTTGAGAAATATAGAAATGGGTTGTGCCCCCTAGGACTACAGACAACAAAACGAGTTGCAGAACTTAAAGATAGAAGCTGATAAATGGAAGAATTATATAAGCTTTTCTACAAGGGTTTTATGACTCCAGATGTTTGGATGTAATATCCAGTCACAAAAGTTTCAAAATTTTTTCACCATCCCAACAAAATACTACTATTTAATGATATTTCATTAACATCTCTTTGCACATGTTGATTTCATCTGTCTATAAATGTCATCTGAAGTATCAAGAACTATTACAAGTTTCCAATATGGAAACTTTACAGTGGATTTATAAGCAAAGTTATGTATAGGATTCAAGCACTATCTTTTGGCATCAACAGAAACCTTAAAGCTCTCACCCCTACATACCAAAATCCCATCTCATTTATAAAATCTCATGTGTCACAAAAGTAAACTTTGTATTTTTTTTCCTTTAGACTCTTTCACATTGTTTAGTCTCCTTATGCTGAAATAAGATGAAATAAATATACATGAGTATAGACAGAGAATGACATTTTGTTTTTTAAATAAATGAAAGCTCTTGGAGTTATAGAAAAGATTAATATTTGGGGTAAGAGTCAAATCTTCATAGCTTTCTATTTCCACATGATAAATTATCCTACATACCAGGAGGAAATTCAGTCTGAATATGGATCCTGATAAATCCATATGTACATGTGGACTTCTAACCTATTTTTTAGTATAGGTTGGATAAATATCCAAATAAATGGCATAGCAACTTGATGGAATGTTTTCCTCAAGGTCTCACTTATATCCTGGATTTTTCAAATTTGGGTTTACCAATAGGACTATCAGATCCTGATTTCCAGTCATAATTCCATCCCAGTCCTGTATATTTACTTCCTCTACTTAATAAAACTTATTCCTAGTACAGCATGGATACGATTATCACTGTCTTTTTATACAGAAAACCATCTAGACAATATCAGTATAAAGCCAACCATTTCATTGGTTAGTCTACTTAATGAGGTCTAGAGCTTACAGAATTCTATAGACAGATGACAGGACATCGTCTTGTATGCTGGAAATAACAATTATCTGTTTAGGGATGCATAGCTTATACAGAATGATAGACAGATGGATTCTGTGAATCACTGCCAGAATGGCTTTTAAGGCATATCGTATCTCTAACCAGAATTTTATCATTAACAGTTTCTTGCAGCATTAGATATGTTTCTTAGTTCTACATGTACTAGTGAAGATTACAGTCAATAGATTCCCTCAATATTTTGATGTCATACCGGAAGGCAGATCGCATTTCTCTCGCACAGCAGTTCTAGGTGCAAAAGCCTAAGGAATACTGTACCATAGGGTGCTGCCTCATCATTAGAATACAGCATGCCTATTTTTTGGAGGGGTAGAAAACTACTGTCAATGTTGTCATTATAACTATATATTTTGATCCTCAAGAGTGTTTCCAATTAGAGAAGTGTATTGCTACTAAAGTGCAATGAACTGAAAGTGAACTATAATTGTGGTGCTGCACTGCCTCTCAAACAGCATTTTATCTCTATTTTAATCTCACAATTTTACATCCTCATAAAAGAGGTAGACATTATTGAATTGAGATTGGTTATTTACTAACAGCTTCAGTGGCTGCTTTCACTCATAATTATAAGCCAGACTTCAACCATGCTTTGTTGAACATGGTTTAACGCTGTGAACTGTTTGGAATATTGCATTCAACTGTAATGAGTGGGTTTGCACACATCACGCTAAGCAAAAAGCAGAGACCACATTGTGGCTCATGTGCTGTGCAAACCAAAATCGGTTTGGAGCTGGGCGGTGCCTAGATTGAATTAAATAAAGCAAAACAGTGTATGATAAATAAATCCTCCACTCTTTTAGCAGAACTGTCTCTGTCTCCTTTTTCATGTGATTTAAAGAGGCTTTGCTAAAACTGATCTTTATGATTTCCTGATACTGTTTCTTCCTTTAAATCCTTCTTTAAAAACATAGTTTACTAAGTAAAAATTCATCTTGTTAAAAATTGTTTTTGATCTGCACGTTCGTGTATTGTTACACAATACACTAGCTTTAAAGTACCGTTTAAAAAAATTACTGTATAATTACACTTACTTACCAGACTGTCCTTATCGACTTGGTCTCCTCCCTTTTCCAGTCTAGGACAATGCCAACCACAATTGCTCTCCTTTCCTTTCTTCTTCCCTAAACCTTTTCCTGCACTGCTCAAACACTAATGCACGGGTACAAAGCAACCAGGGCTTAGCTGACATGTGCTGCTGCCAATTACTTCTTTTAAACCCCCCAATCTTTCTGTTTCAGATATAAATAGATATAAAGACAGAAGGAGGTTTCCCATTATCTTCTATCAAAAGTAACTCTCCTTCTGAGAATACCAGAGATCAGCGATGCAGAAAAGACCTTGCCCCAAATGCAGACCTTGGAAAATTCCCAAGCTAACCTTTCTGGAGGCAGTAAGTGCTCTTTCTTAAGTGTTGCTGCAATCCAAATTTAAACTGAAATGGAATGGGATGCTTTAAAACAGAAAAAAGACTAAGGGAATTGTATGAAAGTGCTTCTCCCTCCTTCTTTTCAGCTAGCAGTTTCTTTCTCCAAAGTATAGCCCTGTATGCCCATGTTTTGTGAGAGCAATTAGGAGGAGATGTAATTGCAAAGATGTAATTTTATACAACCAAGCATACAAGAAGCTCAGTCTTGGAAGCTCACTGGATGATATTAGGTCTGTCAATATAAGTGCATAACAAATAAAAGTACTATCCTATAATGAAAATAAATGAACAAGTCCCTGATTTGATTTCTTCAGTGTGTGATGGGGCTATTAGGTCTGAGCTGCAAAATTTGAGTTGATCATTAGATGGCAGCAAGAGACAGAGAAAACACTAACCCGTGTCTGCCCTCTAGTGGTTGTCTCCATTTTTGCATCCCAGATACGGCAGCCCTCATGTGCGGGGTGGGCGGGGGAGGTATGGAGAGAAGAATTAAGTTTTATTATTTATTTAATGTATATTGCAGGAATTGTTTTTAAAAGCTAAGATGGACAAAGGGAAATAAATAATAACCTTGTACAAAGTTTTTTTTTTAATTGCTCTGGTCCTCAAGCCAAAAGAAAAAGAAGTTTAGTTAGACACAGATGTGGGATACAGCCATGCATCTCTAGCCATGTTTCTGGAAACAGACACTGTACTTGCAGCTGTTATAAATAAAGAGTAAGAATGTCCAACAGACCAATCCTACTTAATATAGGCCTTTGGTCCTCCCCCCCCCCCCACAAAGGTAAACTATTGTTCACAGTATAGAAGTTTGGAATTAGTTCCTATGTTCTCTTGGCATGTTAAAAATATTATATAAAGCAATAATCATCTCTAGTTCTCTTAAGATACAAAATATTATATTTTAATCTAAAAAGTCACTCCAGCACCACTGTAAGTAGGCCAGTATTATTAAAGCAATTAAATAGAACTTGGTCAGACTTTTTAACAGCTTGACATGTCCATGGCCTACTAAGGAATTCATTAACTTAGCAGATGCCTGAGATTTAAACCAAAGCAAAATAAAAAAGATCACATCTTTGTTCTCCATTCAAGTTTGACCAGTAACTACATAGTTTTTCACTTCACACTCACCCATGTAATTATATCATTTCAGTATCCCATATGCTAGAGATGTTCTTGTTCTTAACAAAGAGTACAATTAGTTGCTTTAAGAGACTACTTTGTATTAAGGAATTCTGAGTGTACCAATTAGTTTTGCTATTTTTAACCTAACCTGTTAACCACGAAGTTGAACAGCTGTACAACTTGCAAATGATTCAACAGGTAGAGCTCTTTCCTATCACTGCACAGCACATTAAATACTGTTTCTTGAATGTCTGCTTTCCATGTAGAAAGCTCTAAGACATCTGCCCAGCTGAGTACTGCAAAGACCCTATAGGAGCCACTAATCAGGAATAAAAACCCATTCCTTAATCTTCAGCTATACAAGTTTATTCAGCCAAGTGGTACACATACCCTCCTAAAAGAAAAAGGAACAGTACAGCCAACAACACCAGAGCCGAAGTGCTGTTTAGACTCTCTCCCACCGCTAGGAAAAGGATTAATCCTTAAATTAAAATCAGTGAAGGATGAACACGTTCAGCAAATGCCATTTTCTGGAGGTAAATGCAGGGCTGGGAGAACCTTCACCAGACGAATTGCTCCCGGCCAAGTAGCTAGGAAAAGCACAGAAACCCCGGCTGTCAAGGAAAAGGTTTAGGCGAAAGTTAAGGGTTACCAGGCGGAAGCTGCAACATTCGGGACGCTAAAAAACTTTCCGCTGCCCTTCCACGAGGGCCAGGACTCCGCAGCCCACCTCGGCTCCCCCGCACAAAAAGGCATCCTCCGGCGAACGCCGGGCAGGCGTTGGTCCCCCCCTCACCCCTACCTGAACCTGAGAGCGGGGCTCGGAGCAGGGCACTCTTCCTGAGCGTACAGAAAGCGGAGATGTCGCTCTGGGTGCGGCCTCTGGGTGCGGCCTCGGTGGGAAGCAGCAACCTGCGAGGCGAAGGAGCCGCCGCTTCGGCTCGAGGGCTCCCCTCTTTCTCCTCCATCCTGTCTTGGGAAGCGGGCTGCAGGACGAGCCCAGCCTGTTCCTCCTGCTCTTGCTGCTCCCTCCTCCAGGTCTCTCTCTCTCCCCGGGTCGGAAGCAGCCTGGGCGAACTAGGCGCCTTCTTCCGCAGACAGTGCCGCACCTCACCCCAGCAGCAGCCCCGCCGCCGAGCGCAATCAGAAGTGACCCGCGCGAGAAAAGTTTTGACAGGAAGGGACCGCCCCCAGTCGCTCCGTTTGCCTCGCCGTCAGTCGAGCAGCGGGCTCCTCCATTGCCGGTGCTGCTGCTTAGCGATCCGCAAGCGGGCGGCATCCCTCTGGGCCAGCGGGAGCAGAGGTACCCCCGAAGTAGGACGGGGGCCCAAACCCAGAGCCCTGGGCAGGGGAATCCAGGGGAAGTCCCAAGTGTCCCAACTTAGCAAAGACATTGCAGGGAATTAAATGGTTACTCTCTTGTTACTTGCACACCAAGAGGTGGCTGCATCCATTTGAGAGAGACCTGGTTGCCCTTTGATGACCCATTTATGATTTGCCCTTGGAATCTGATTATAACAAGTTTTGGGGGATGTTTTAGGTGAGGCATGAATTTGGAATGTGATGGCGTGCCTTTAGGGAAATTGCTTCCAGGAAAGTAGCCATGAGCAATTCATACATAGGACTTTTGTCTGTGTGTGTCTTTGAGTCAGCCTTGACGCCTGGCAACTGCCTGGACTAGGCCCTGCAGTCTTCTTGGCAATATTTCAGAAGTGGTTTGCCATTGCCACCTTCCTAGGGCTGAGAGAGAGTGACTGGCCCAAGGTCACCCAGCTGGCTTTGGGCCTAAGATAGGATTAAAACTCATAGTCTCCTGGCTTCTAGCCTGGTGCCTTAGCCACTGTGCCAAACTGGCTCTCATATATAGGAATACCTTGCATGATAGTAGGTGCCTTTGAATTTTGCTACACACAGATGAGACACAAGCAGCAATTTAATTGCTTAGGTGCTTTTTGAGGCCCTTCTTCTGTGGGTCCACCTGAAGTCAGAAATGTGGCAAGGGGTTCCAGGATAAATCCTTTTGGGAAGCAGAATGCTGTGCCTCTTCTACAGTCCTTTTGCTTTAGGTAAATGTTTATTTACCCAAGCCTTTTCAATATTGGTTTTCTCCCTGTTTGACCTCAGCTTCATTCTATTTTAATATCTGTTCTTCTTATTTTTATCTCAGGCAGCCTGTTTTATCTGGTGTCTTGGGGTTTTTTTGGTTGAGTGTAATGCACCGTGTCACTCTTTTGGAGTTGAAGAAGACAGAGACTGCTAATAAGTGGGTCATTTGTGTGAGTGTGTGTGATATCACAATAGAGACAGTCTTCAGCATGCTTGACAGTTGATCTGTTGGTAGTTCATGCAGAGTGAAAATGGATCTCATTATATACTCAGATTCAGTTATTTTGCCAAATACAACTATAATGTGTCCTTGCAATGTACTTAATTGAGGCTGTTTTGTTACAGGTGGGAGCAACGCAACATTTATTGATGACGAGACTCTCACTGGGTCATTCAGGGAGAAGCTTTATTTGCGCAGAGGTTCAGTTAGGACTCGCAGGTCCCTGCAAAGAACTGAACCCCAAAAAGGAGTTCAGCAAGCCTTTTTATCATTACAAGAGCCGTTTCTCCCCAATCCCCCCCTCAGTGCCCTCCCCATGCCTTCCGTACTCCAAATTTGGTCAATTGCTGGTAGCTAAACCACAAGTCCTTGCCTTCACCGGTCGTACCTTGTTTTGGGTACATTTCGGCCTTGCTGTCTAGAGCATTGCTATCTGAGGAGGGAGGGAGATAAGAGCACTCAGCATCAGCAGAAAGGAAAGTTACAGAGAGTTACATTTAAAATGTAAAACTTCACAAAATACCAGTTTCATACAAAATATAGGATATAACAAAGACTTCTCATATTTGCTTCCGAGACTTATCACTGCAAAGCCTCTAGCTAAAAAAAAACACTTCCAGAGAAGAGGTTCACTACTTGGTTACTAGTTAGGACTACATAACCCAAAAATGTAGGATAAAGATCAGAATGAAGTTACAAATAATTTTCCATTTGTATCCTGCCACCTCAGTTTTGCCTAATTCTTTGGAAATATGTCACTTGACATATAAATCCTTATGGACCTTGGGAATTTGACCTGTTTGTCCTCCAAACAGGATGTCCAGGCTCTTCTGGGAGGCAACTGCCTTAGTCCCACACATGGAGGAGGCACCATCCAAGTATAGTTCAGTATTTGAAATGATCAAATAGAACAATAGTTGACTTTCAGTGAAGTAAAACCAAGCATTCAAAATACAACCCAAGAGTTATATCGTGTTTTGGATTTCCCACACATCTCCATTTACTGGGTCATTGATTTCAATGAATAACAAACAATGAAGAAAAAGGTGACACAGACATACGATGCAGTGAGAAGGACACGGGTGTCCCAAGAACATTCTGTCCCCAGCACTCTCAAAATCTTAAAGAGTCCTGAACCCTTGCTATTTCTTCCAATGAAAGCAAAGCTGTACTAGTATGAAAAACTGTAAAATTGCTTCTGTGACATACTGCCCACTGAACTGAAATGAAGGAGACGTTATGGGATTGAACTTCATTACACATTTACTTGAAAATAAAACGTGATTCCGCTGAAATGTCTTTCCTCAAAACTTGATTATTTATTTAACAAATATATTCTAGCAGTTCAAGGTAGCTGACAGTAATAAAACTCTTACATATGAAATAGCCATAAAAATCATAAAAGGAACATTGAAATAGAAACATATTGTTCTCTATGGTATATTTAAATATATAATAAATATTTCTATAAAGTTACTTTTCTGTCCTAAACGTGTGAACAACAATAATAATAAAAGTTTAATAATGAAAAATAACTGCATTGAGTTTGTGATATAAATCACTACTGCCCTGGCCATAATCAAATCATAAACTTTAGTACAAAGAAGATTTGCAGTATCTTATTCAGGAGAATCAGAAGATGGCTGATTCAACAATGTTTTAGTTTTGCTAGTGACTCTGAATGTATAAGTAAACTTTCTAGTATTGACATATGATATTATAATGTCTCTCTTATGTATTGCTAATGTATCTGACACTACAATCTCTGGGTAGTGAATATAAAATCAATGGTTTCATTAAAATTGCATGGAAAGTGCTTTAATATCCATTTCCCGAATCGGCAGTTACAGTATAAAACATTTTTATCCTTCATTTATTTTCTTGTCTTCACTGGCAAAATATTCTATATGGAAACTTCTATATAGTGCTATTGAAATATGTTCCATTAAATATTTTGATAACAAAGAATATTAGAGCTCTTTACTCATATTCTATGGTACTGGAATATAGTTTCACTATATCTGTAGATTTATAAATGTTGGGCATCTAGAGCTTAACCAAGGGGAAAGGGAGATCTTTGAGTAATCTCATATCTCATTAAGTATTAAAAAAAAAAATCTTTTCAAAGGAATCAAAGAACACAGAATTGTTGGAAGTTTGAACACCTGTGGATATGTGTTACCTCCCCCGTCCCCTGTTGTTCTCCCAATAGGAATTGCTGTCTACCCACATAACTGATACTTACCTTCTTAAGAAAAACCATAAGGAAATTAATCACCTCTTATGCAGGATCAGACTTAGCATTTATTTTTCAGTTCAAATGTATGTATATACATTTATGTGCATGTCACAATACCTGGATGCAAAAGGAACCTAACCAGTCTTTTCTGCTTATTCAATGTCTCAGGAGAAAATTTCTGAGATGGGTTGTAATTATCATAGTTTAGTTGTTCCATCTGGGAAATTTCCTCTGAGAAAGAATGCGTAGGATTTGAGCCTAAATATGTCATAGATTATGCACAGAACTGGCATTTTGCTTTGTTTAATTTGAGAGTGTGGAGACTTGAAATTTCCAGTCTTTTATAAGGTTATTAATGGCTACAGACTAAATTATTCTGCCATAATTGCATATCTGTACATCAGTTAACGTTTCTTAGCCATGCTTGAATAGATCATGCTGAAGAAAGATAAAAGGGCATTTTTAAAAAACTATATTTGGCCAAACAGTGTATTAAAATATGTATTTCCTTCTGTCACCAACAGAATATGTCTAAGTCAACCACATACACACCCAATTCTTTGAGAAATTAGGCAACAACCATTTCCGAATGTATCAGTTTTTAGGCGATTAGATGGAAACTCTTTTTCCTTATAGTGGATAGATGAGACATGGTATTGGATGAAGAAAAGTTTGGCCTACAGTGTATCACAGGGATATTTCCCTTCAACCACCTTATGCATTTCACTATAAATACATTTTGAAAATATCCTTTTGAACTATTGATTTCTGGTTACTGTTTTCCCTCTGAATTTGTATATGTTACATAATAATCAGGCCACATCCTTTACAAGGAGGGCTGAAACAATTTTCCCCTCCGGATACAAATATAAATTCATCATTGAGAAAATCTGTCCATGTTGCTGCTAACAGCCAACACTGACTTGATAACACATTATCTACCTACCTACCTAGTTACCCAAATGGTTTTCTTGCAGGACAGAGACTCCAATATATTTCCTCCCCAAACTGGGATTGTTTCTCCCTTGTACAGCACGTGCAATATTGCAGTATGTGCAACATCATGCATATTTATAAAAGGACCCCATTATAGAACCCCATGAATGTAATGAAACTATTAAATAATAATAAAGATGTAATTAAAGATATACAAGACCCAGAAAATGCTAACATTGAGTAATTCTTAAATTATGCTAAGCCCACAAGATATAGAAGAACATTCCTATAATACATAAACAGTAAGTCCATATAACGGCATACAAATTTGATAATAAATAAATAAATAAATAAATAAATAAATAAATAAAAATAAATATAGTTACTACTCTACGTTGATTACATGAGGGAGATTGGTGATCTGCTCCTTCAAGATGCCATTTAGAAACAAACATTAAACATTTAACATTTAACCTGTCAGTAGGCAAAGAAGAGGTTGGGTCTCATTAGGAACTGCTCACATCATCTTGATACCTACAACATGTTTCAGTACCCTTAAGCTAACTTTACTGTAATGGTAGATAATATAAAGAACTACATACTGCTTTAGGCATTCTAGTTAAGGGAATTTGGCTGGCAGAGCTAGGGTTACTAACAGTTAGCCCATCTCAAATGTTTGCTATATAATTTTTTTCATAAACAATAGGCTGATTTTAAATTGGGGCAACACGGTTACAAAAATAATAATGATACAAAGTCAAAATATGTAATACCAAGCAATAAAACAACAGCTGTGGACTAATAATCTGTTATTATTATTCATAATTTATTTCACCTTACTCTGCAGTGTGTAATTTGGTTAACTTACTTGTTCTGCAAAAACCTCAGAAGTTCAGCTCATGCTGCATAGATTTTGCTTATTATGATTGCCTGAGATAATTAAAGATCTGCTTTATTGTGAAGGAGTTGATTTAGATGGCCTTTTAGTGCCTTTCAACCCAATGTTTTTTTTCACTTAAAATGGAATGCCATACAAATAAAAATTCATGAACTCAAAACACACTCAGTCCAGAACTCTCTTATAAGACAATGTATTGTCAATGGTCTGAATTCCACACAGGTTCTTGCAGATGACTGTCAAACAAGTAATATCTATTTTTTTAACCTCATCCACCAGTTTGTGTGGGTATAACTTGCAAAGCTGATAGCAATATCCCCTTTCAGCTGTATTGTCTCAGTTGTATTGTATACAGGGTTTTTTTAATACTTTGCATTTTTTCAGTTGCCAGTTCAACCAATCCAGGCATCTTGTTTGACTCTTTTAACATGAAGGATTAGATTCAAACTTATTCATGAATACGAATAAAATCTCTCACAAGTTCCTGGTGACTTCATGGCTTTTATGGCTATAGCTGCAGATGAACTAGAATCAACCATTCTACTTTCGTTGGGTGCTGAAAAAAGCTTTTGATACGTCCACATTACATTCATGAAGTGTTTCAAAGACGTGGGTTTCCATTACCTTTTGTTCGCTGGATTACAATTTGATATCTCCATCCTGTGGCCAGAGTGACCACAAATGAATTTACCTCTCAACCCATTAGATTACATTATGGCACTCAACAAGAATATTCTCTGTCTCCCTTAATCTGCAGCTTGGTTCTTGAACCAGGGGCTTCTTCTATTAGACAGTCGCAAGATATTAAGTGTGTAGTAGCACACGATAATGAGTATAAACTTTTTATATGTCGATGATACTATAGCCATTCTTGATAATTATGCAATGCCGTTACCAAAGGTTGTTGAAGTTATACAGGAATATGGTTTATATTCTGGTTACACTATTAATTGGATTAAATCTGATTTGTTGCCTTTGGGATCTAGTGTATCTATAGATTATTTATAGGGGATTAGGATTTAGAATGTGTGTAGATCCTATAAAATACCTGGGTTTACGTCTTTCCCAAAATATGTCATAGTTTGTTAATTAAATATCTCCAAATGTAGAGATAGAATTTCAGCAGATATAACTCAATGGATAAAACTCCTATTAAATATTTTTGGGTAAGATTAATGTTATTAAAATGAATATTACATGGAAATTAATGCATATCTTAAGAGAGATTCCAATATTAATTCCTCTTAAATATTTCATGCAGATAAGTTAATGAAAAAATGTCTATGGCACGCTAGAGCCCCTAGTATATCTCTATATAAACTGTGACTACCCTATGAAGATTTAATATGCTTTAATATGACAGATTTTCAACTATATCATTAAGCTTTTATAATATCTATATATCTTTCTACAGATGAAAATCTGGCATATATTATTGGAATGAGACTTATTATCACTCTTCTCTTTGGGCCTATTTGGAGGGCAAGTGTGTAACATCTTTAAAACCTTGGCAAGTGTTAGGATCTGAGTATTCTAAATCAGGATCTTCATTTCCTGCTTTGAAAGGTGTTAGGCATATCTGGTTATTTATAGGTAAGTAGTTACATTTGATCCTGAATCACATAAGAAACTGATGCTGTGGTATAACTCAAACTTGAAAATAATGGATAAGTTGTTCTGTTGAAATGCTTGGGTTAAACAAGGGATAATACTTTAAATCTGTTGATTTTTAATGCTGTTTTAAAGATTTTTGTGTTTGACTTATCGCCAGTATATGCTTGGTGATATATACAAATTAAACATATATTAACTAAACAGTATGCCCTGTATGCTCTAGAAACCTCCACGACACCTGCAATTCTAGCTTATTTAAGAGATGTGGCACTTGCCTGGAAACCAACAATTCAGTTTTATGAGGTATTAAAATGTAAAATAAAAATTCGTATCATTTATATATTTCAACTGTGGAAAGAAGGATTGGAATATCTAATTTTAGAGAATCAATGGGTTTATTCATTAAAAATATGAAATTAACTTCCTATGATTTAAAAAATGAAAATACTTAATCAAAGGTATTATGTCATGTTTATTGGAGCCCTCAAAGAGTATTTAAAAAGGAATGGACATTAGATCCTTATGTTCTTTAAGTCACATGATTTGGTCTTGTTCTGTTACAGTTTTATTTTGGCTTCAATCAGTACATATGTTAATATAATTTTGGAAAGAAATATTATTAATCTCAGTATGCTGTTGAATTATATTCCTAAAACATGGAATTTGTCATCTAATTAAGAACATTGGCTCTGTCAAGCATAGGGTATGACAAAGAGGGTGATTTTATGTAATTTGAAAGAAAGTCACTCTCCTGATTTTAAGGAATGGATCCTGGACATGAGCTAATTATCTATTGTTGAAAAGGGTCTGTATTCTAAAAATGAGAAAATGACATGCTAGATTATATTATATAATCTAGATGTAGTGATAAGTTTAACAACTGAATTAATTTTTGACAGCTATTTAAACTTATTATATGACTTTTTTACTAATTCCTTTTTTATTACATTTAGTTTATTTTAATTATTTAGGTGGGGGTTTTTTTGGTGTTGGTGATCTATTTAATTATTTAACAAAGAAAAAAAGATTCATAAACTTTTTGTGTTAATTAGGAAGACAGCATGAAGCTTTATTTGTGTTGATTAGGAAGACAGAGCATGAAGCTTTATTGGTAGTAGCAAATTAGCCATCATATATGACTATTTGGGAGTAGTAATGAAGCAATGCTCAAATCCAAGAGCTGCATTCCAGCACTGCCTGCAACAGTAGATTGTGTGCTTCAGAGGTGTACCTTAAATCAGATGGTACAGCCAATGAATGTATCTTAGTTTGCACATATATTGCATTCACTGCTATTAATGAATTAATCTTCCCACCTTTTAATAATAATATTATTAGATTAGATTTTTATCCCACCTCTTTTCTTATATTTGGTCAACTCAGAATGGCAAGCATACCTAATACTCCTTTCTCCTCCTATTTTCCTCACAACAACCACCTTGTCAACAACCTTGTGAGGTGAGCTGGGTTGAGAGAGAGTGACTGGCCCCAAGTCACCCAACCAGCTTTCGTGTCTAAGGGAGGCCTAGAACTCACAGTGTCCTGGTTTCTAAGCCGGCACTTTCAGAGGCAAGCAGCTCCAAATGTTTGGAAAAAACACATGGAAGTATCTTTAAACTATGGCGAATAACTGCCAACATTAAAAAGCGGAGCTTGCTCACCTGTAAGACTGTTGGCTTGCAGAACTGAAGAATGATCAATGAAGCACATCAGCATATTAGGATAAATAGGATGACTAAATATGTGGATTAATTTGGGAAAACTGAATACTTCAAAGCACAAAATGATGATGAAAATGCCAAACATAGTACTTTGGACTGTTTTTCCTGAAAGTATGTATAATTCTTGCTCTTTAATGCCCTTCTGCAAGGTTTTTCAATTCCCCATCTTGTATTAGTAATTTGCCACTGATAAATTGGAATAAAATGTCTCATTTATAACAAAACATAGCACTACTGAGTTTTGAGTTACTTCTGTTTGCCAATTGTTCCTATAGGAAATTCTGTATATTGTCTCTCCTGCTATAGGAATCAATTATTATAATCTTTTACTGTCTTTTCTCTCAAATTATATCTTACATCTTTTTATTAATGTCCTTGTTTGGAGAATTAAGCTGAATTGAATGACAGATTATAATTTTTCTAAATAAGAAAATAAGGATCAGCTAATCATATGACATCAAAAGGCTGAATTAACTGATTCATTGGTTGAACAGTCAACATTAACTACCTGTTGTTGTCCATAAAAGAAGCCAGAGGTCATTCTATCATTATCTGAACAATTGCATTTGATATTATGATGCATTACTCACTGGGTCAGGTTCCCCTTTTGTTACTAAATAATCAAGCAGGAGTCAATGCAAACTAAAGTTAAGGAGGCAATCCCATCCATTAAGAAGCACTCTTCCTTTCAAAATGTAAGAGTCTGCCAGTCATGCCTATAGAATTGTATAAGAAAACTATATTCAGACCATCAAATGCACAGGCACTTACTGATAAAAGGTATACTTATGCTGCATTAAACATGAGCGACTCATCATTCAAAGATAATTGAATGAGCAAGTGAGTGGACAAAAGTCGGTCAGCTAAAGTTCCTGGCAGCATTCAAAGCTAAAGAATTTTCAAGAGATTAACACGAAACGGTTTCCTGTAATTTTGTCAGAGCAGATATTCTTCAATACAGATCATTTTTACATGCAGATGTTCCATCATATAGTTACTGTATCATTCTATAAAATGGAAAAGTATGGAAAAATAGGTTAGATTTAAGTCTTAAATGATCTGAAAAATCAGCACAGCCAGACTTCTTGTCAGCTCTAGCAAGTCTCCTCTTGTGAAAATGATTGTAAAGGAAGTGGTGTTCTCTAGGTATGGAATGGGAAAATAGCCATTTGAAACAGAGCCTTGTTCTGCCCCAAGTGCCTGTCTGTTACTTCAGACCCTCAACTAAAGTATCCTGCTTACCTCTGGTTTTTCCCATGCATAGTAATGACTGTGACCAATCCACCTCCCAGCTGCTTCAATCCTATAATCCCCTGGTGCTTAGCCAAGCTTGGATGCAGATTGATCCCAGGAGATCCCAGAGGGCTCTGCATGCACCAGATATCCTGGGATCCTCCCTCATTAAGATGCGATCACCAGGGCTCAACAGCTGTGATGCCAACTAAGCTCCTTCTTTTTTTAACCTTATCATTCCTTGTCACTTTTATGCTCCTTATGATTTCATCATTTCATCTCCCTCTAAAACTAGCATCTGCTCTGAACTGAAAGGAACTTCATTTGCATTTATACTTTACTGTGAGCTAACCCTTGTAAATTGCCCTTAGTACAGACTTGTTTTGGACTGCAAAGTAATCCACTTGGATGATATGAGTGAATATGCTCTGACTAGTAAGATTTCAGATTTCAGAGCCATATTCCCACTTAACTATTATGACCTCAAGTTGCAGCAGAAAGGCAAATATTCATTTATTAGTTTGTTTGTTTGTTTGTTCATTCATTCATTCAAATTTATATTCAGCCTTTCATTCAGGAGCTCAAGCAGGTGAAGAGCTTAGCCTTCCTATTTTTCCCAGAACAACCATCTTGTAGGGTAAGCTGGGCTAAAAGACTGACCCAAAGTCACCCAGTGAGCTTCCATGGCTAAAGGTGAACTCAAACCTGGGTCCCCCTGCACCCCATGCAATTCCTTAACCACTGCACCACCCTGCTGCTCCTTCCAAAGATCCTTTTGATTCAGAGCAGATGCTGGTTGCAGAGGGAGAGGAGATGCCCTTTAGGCAGAAACAGGCCTCCTTCTCTATGTCACCTTATAGCAGGCCTGCATAACTACAGCCTGCCAAGCAACCTTGTGCAGCCTGTCAGCGTTTTCTGAAAAATAATCTACTGTCGCCAAATGTTGCTGCTGCCAGGAAGGATCTGCCACCACCTAGGTTTTCGCAGCCACTTCTGCCCTGAAAGACACACTGCCAAGCGCCTCCAAGGCCTCCCAGACACTGCCAGCTCCATCACTGCTGCTGCGCCACGAGCCACCAAACAGCTAGTTGGTGTGCCAGCTATTCCTTTGTTGCCCTTGATTATTTTTAAGGTATTAATCTGCCCCTTTCCCCTCTACGACTTGTGCAGGATTGCCTTATAAAAGTTAAATGTATCCACTAGCTGCTACTGGGATAGGGTTTTTTGGGGGGGGCAGGGTGCCTTCAAGTCAGTCCTGATTCCTGGCAGCTGTCTGGACCTTGCATTTTTCTTAGCAAGGTTTTTCAGAAGTGGTTGGCCCTTCCCTTCTTCCTAGGGCTCAGAGAGAGTGAGTGACCCAAGGTCATCCAGCTGGGTTCATACCAGTCTAGTTCATAGGACTAGAACTCATGGTCTCCCAGTTTCTAGCCTAGTGCCTTAACCTCTACACCCAACTAGCCCTTGCTGGCATAGCAGACATGAGCCACTATACAACAAGGCTTCCTATACTGCTACTTTTTATGACACACAAACTTCCAAACAGCAATTTTGCTGCCAGTCTTTTCCCATGCCTCAGTTGACAGCAAACAATTTGTGTTTTCTTTTGTTTCTTGTCAGCTGGATTTCAACATCTATCTATGGGCTGGGCTGGTATATCCATCAACTAAAAGCCTTTTTGACATTGAGTGGCATACAGATATGCAGTTATAAGTAGAATAAATCACAACTGGCTCTATTTATACACCATGTTTAGCTATAAACGCTGATCTAGAAATCAGAATTGCTGGCTTAACACAAAACACTAACCCTAATCCAAGCCAAGCACACTATGGTTTAGCACAATATGGGAATCTGATCCATGTGTCTCTTAGGGACAGAAAAGTATAGAACAAAAGGTGTCCCTACTGCATGTAGTATAATACTCAACACATAGTAGAGCCAGTGTGGTTTGGTGGCTAAGGTGCTGGCCTAGAAACCAGGAGAACATGCATTCTAGGTCCCCATAGACATGAAGACTGGTTGAGTGGCTTTGGGCCAGTCACTTTCTCTCAGGCCAACCCATCTCACAGGGTTAATATGGGGAAGCTAGGAGGTGGGAGAAGCACATTCATCACTGTGAGTTGCACAAAATAAAGGTGAGATACAACAACGAAGAAGGAGGAGGAGGAGGAGGAGGAGGAGGCGGCAGCAGCGAAGGAGAAGGAGAAGGAGAAGGAGAAGGAGACACAGTGGGGTCACAATGAATGCCGCTATGAGGAGCAGTCTACAGCCCAAATGCCACAACAATAAGTATCCCCCCCCCAAAAAAAATCTCTAGCCAAAAAGAAAGGAAAGACCATCATGGCATGCTACCAAACATAAATTTAACAATAAGAAACTCCCCAGTGAAACAATTCCCCCACCCTGAGGCACTTTGCAAAACTCAACTCATCAAATGTATTTGGTCTTGACAATGGACAATACACATTCTTGTGTCCCAGCTGCAAGGTGGCAGGCACTAGCTGTGATAGAGCCCTGATACAAGACCAGGAATGTGGCCACCTCCTTGGGCAGGCCTGCCAGGACCAGCCCGCTGCCTCCCAAGCATCAAGACAGCTCACCTCATGGCTCCAGCAAGGAGGAACTGCAAGCAGAGGGCAGTGCAGGCCATGGACCAACCATGAAAACATGCCAATGGTCAGGAGCATAGCCATCCTTCCCCCTAGCCCAAGGGGGAATCCACAGTCCCCAGTCCAGACTGGCAAGCCACAGCCCCATCCCCAACAGCCACCTCTCCACTGCACATGAGTGAGGCACCCTACGTTGCCCATCTTACTCTTACACTCTTGCGCACCACTGCAAGAGAACTTGGAGGGCCACCTACAACTCACACATGTGAGAGCCTTGACATAGATGGCACTTATTTGCTATTTTTATATTCCCTCCTGTTCCAATGATCTGGAGGAGATATATTAAGTTTTTCTTTCATGCTTTCTTCCAGGGACAACATGGATGGATTATAATTACACCAAGTGCAAGCCAATGGCTTTGCAAAAAGAGAAAATAAAGCATCTGAAGGCGTGCCTCTGTATAATTCAGCTTATCAGCATGAAAGGGTTTTGTCTGGGAGGCGGGTAACCCTCCTGAAAGATCATTAGGAAGGAACGTGGTTCCAAGTTGGAGAAGAAAGTAAAAGGCAAGAGGTAGGAGAATGGGAAAATATGACAAATAGAAACAAGAGGAACATTTAGTACCACTGATATTTTTGTCTGTCTGTCTGTCTGTCTGTCTGTCTGTCTGTCTGTCTGTCTGTCTGTCTGTCTATCTATCTATCTATCTATCATTTATATAGCCGCCCGTCTCACACAAAGCGATTCTGGGCAGTGTACAACAATCCACCCATGCCAGGATGTTCACATCTTGAACCACTTGCTGGTGATGGGCCACTTGTAGACCACCCTGTTTTCCAAAGAATGTTAAGGAAAATGTTCAATGTTAGTTAGATGGAAAGAATTTAACTACCATTCTGAAAAGTACACATACTTGGAGATCTATTTTGAGACGGGCAGAAACAATTGTCTACAAACTGGACATGTCATGAGGAGATTGTATAGTAAAGATATAATGAAGATGCTACTAAGACTCATAGATTAGCTGACTACTGTTCTCTTCTGCTGATCGGGTGGAAACAAATGATATGCCCCGGGACTATTTACAGTATTTCTTTCAGATGTTAGAACACTGGTAACAGAAGGATGGATCTCAAAATGAGCAGATGAATCTATAGACTGTATTCTCAGGAAAGCTTTCATTTTGTGGGCTGTGGAATGCAATACAAATAAGGATTCAGGGCAGGAAACAGAATGTATATCATAGCACTGGAAATAATGTGTTTAGCATTAGAATCTTGTAAACTTTAACAAGAGATCTTTATAACAAAATCTTGCTGAGGATGGGTGGCAAAAACCTTAGGGTAAATAGCAAAATATTAGAAACAAAAACATGTATGACAAAGAGAGTGACAGTGAAGCCTTATAATTTCAAGTAATATAATGAGGGAGATGGGCAGAAAGAAATTTAATAAATAAAAAAAATAGGGAAATTAGGAAGATGGAATATTCATAGCCTCTGATACCTACATACCAATGCATGGAGGGAAAAAAAACAAGGATGAAGTTAAGATATGAAGTCTTAATGGAACATCTAATGTATTTTGTACTTATCTTGTTGATATGTTATTTCTCAGGAGATGGAATACATGGTTTTTCTATACTGGATTTAATCCTGGTCAATAAGAATGAATTGATTGAGCTTGAAATTCATCATAGCCAGGCACGGGCTTAGTCAGACATGTATTAGTATTAGTATGATTAGATTTTTATCCCGCCTTAGTATGATTAGATTTTTATCCCTCAACGTAGCAAACACACCTAATACTCCTGCCTCCTATTTTCCCCACAATAACAACCCTGTGAGATGGGTTAGGTTGAGAGAGAGTGACTGGTCCAAAGTCACCCAGCTGTCTTTCATGCCTGACAGTCTGCTGGTTTCTAGCCCAGCACCTTAACCATTACATCAAACTGGCTCTTATATACTGTATGTGTTGAGTACTGTACTACATACAGTAGGGACACCTTTTGTTCTATACTTCTCTGGCTCTAAGAGACACACGGACTGGATTCCCATATTGTACTAAACCATAATGTGCTTGGGTTGGATTAGGGTTAGTGTATAACTGGGGTTTTAGGAATACTGGTTTTACAAAGCCCAGAAAAAAAAGTTGGTTAGGATCCAATAGCTAAAGGAAAAAAGAGTTCAAGAAAGTTGGACAAACTAGAAAACTGAAATACTAAAAACCCTCACAATTACCAAAACTGTAGGAAAAATGGTGAAGGTAATCTAAAGAACCAAATGTAGCTGTTCTAATGAGCTAAGCTGTGACATGTACTAGACATGGAAAAAGGGACATATAATCAAAGAGGAGTCAATAGTATAGATCCAATGTACAGGAATGATATCAGAAAGACTAAGGCTTCAGATGTGCTAAACATCAATATAACCTCCACTTTCAAGAGATCAAAGGATGCAAAATAATAATAATAAATTACAGACACCCAACTCTAATGGACTCTGGGTGATGTACATTACCCTCCAAAATTCATAAAATCAGATAAAACAAAACCACACAAACAGCCCAAACTAAAACAATCTGAAAACAGCACAAATCAAACAAAACAGTGCCCCCCAAGGCCAGGTCTTGAGAGCTTTTCAGGACCCCAGGAGAGAGGGTGCATCCTTATTTCAGGGGTGGGAGGATGCTGTTCCAGAGGGTGGGGCAGCCGCAGAGAAAGCACACTTCCTCAGTCCTGCAAGATAACGTTTAATAGAGGAGACCTGGAGTGCATCCACTGTGTCGAAATGTGTCAGGCAGGGAGAAACAACTGGAGACAAACTGTCCCTCAGATATCTGGGCCCTATGCCATACATGGTAATAACCAGCACCTTGCATTGCACGTGGAAGCCGACTGGCAACCAATGCAGCTCGCATAGCAGTGGTGACATATGAGCATGCCAACAGGTGCCCATTACTGCTTGCGCCACTGCATTATAAAACACTTACATCTTTCCTTTGACAGCTGAGGACAGCCTGTATGCTTAAGACAATGGTCATCATTTTAAGTTAAATGAATAAATAAAACAGAGGGAGAAATTAAAACTAGATTAACAAGACACATGAAATGAAGCTTTCTGCAGTCTGCTTCGTCAAACATCCATTCAAAATCCCACACATTTTAGGAAAGCTGTCCATACAGTTCCTGAAACGCTTAGATGCTTTTTTTTACCAGACTTGCATTTACTGGACTTATATATCATTCACCAGGTTTTTTATTATCTTAGAGAAAATTAATATTAAATGTTAAAAGAAGGGCAGGCATTAAACCACAATAAGAGAACAGTATAAAAAACAGCCCCTTCATGGATCACTGCCTTGTCGTGGCGAAGGGGCTTGTGTAACTCAGTGAAGCCATGAGCTATACCGTGCAGGGCCACCCAAGACGGACAGGTCATGACAGAGAGTTCTGACAAAATGTGGTCCACTGGAGAAGGAAATGGCAACCCACTCCAGTATCCTTGCCAAGAAAACCCCATGGACAATGTTAAAAGGCTAAAAGATATGACGCCGGAAGATGAGCCCCTCAGGTCGGAAGGTGTCCAATATGCTACTGGGGAAGAGCGGAGGGCAATTCCAAGTAGCTCCAGAAAGAGTGAAGCGGCTGGGCCAAAGCCGAAAGGACGTTCAGCTGTGGATGTATCTGGAAGCGAAAAGAAGGTCCGATGCTGTAAAGAACAATATTGTATAGGTACGTGGAATGTAAGATCCATGAACCAAGGCAAGCTGGATGTGGTCAAACATGAGATGACAAGATTGAACGTCGACATCTTGGGAATCAGCGAATTGAAATGGACGGGAATGGGTGAATTTAATTCAAGTGACCATTATATCTACTACTGTGGGCAAGAAACCCTTAGAAGAAATGGAGTTGCACTCATAGTCAATAAGAGAGTGGGAAAGGCAGTAATGGGGTACAACCTCAAAAACGACAGAATGATCTCAGTGCGTATCCAAGGAAAACCATTCAACATCACGGTAATCCAAGTCTATGCCCCAACCACTGATGCCGAAGAAGCTGAAGTTGACCGGTTCTATGAAGACCTACAAGACCTTCTAGAACTAGCACCAAAAAAAGATGTCCTTTTCATCATAGGGGATTGGAATGCTAAAGTAGGAAGTCAAGGAGTAATCGGAATAACAGGCAAGTTTGGCCTTGGAGTACAAAATGAAGCAGGGCAAAGGCTAATAGAGTTCTGTCAAGAGAACAAGCTAGTCATAGCAAACACCCTTTTCCAACAACACAAGAGACGACTCTACACATGGACATCACCAAATGGTCAATACCGAAACCAGATTGATTACATACTTTGCAGCCAAAGATGGAGAAGCTCTATACAGACGGCAAAAACAAGACCAGGAGCTGACTGTGGCTCAGATCATGAGCTTCTTACTGCAAAATTTAGGCTTAAATTGAAGAATGTAGGGAAAACCACTAGACCACTCAGGTATGACTTAGATCATATTCCATGTGAGTACACAGTGAAGGTGATGAATAGATTTAGAGGATTAGATTTGGTAGACAGAGTGCCTGAAGAACTATGGACAGAGGTCTGTAACATTGTACAAGAGGCAGCAACTAAAACCATCCCAAAGAAAAAGAAATGCAAGAAAGCAAAATGGCTGTCTGATGAGGCTTTACAAATAGCTGTGGAAAGAAGGAATGCGAAAAGCAAGGGTGAAAGGGAAAGATATAAGCAACTGAATGCAGATTTCCAGAGAATAGCAAGGAGAGATAAGAAGGCCTTCTTAAATGAACAATGCAAAGAAATGGAAGAAAACAATAGAATGGGGAAGACTAGAGATCTCTTCAAGAAAATTGGAGATATCAAAGGAACGTTTAGGGCAAAGATGGGCATGATAAAGGACAAAAAAGGCAGGGACCTAACAGAAGCAGAAGAGATTAAGAAGAGGTGGCAAGAATACACAGAAGAACTATACAAGAAAGATCTTAATGTCCCTGATGTCCATGCTGGTGTGGTCACTGACCCTGAGCCAGACATCCTAGAGAGTGAAGTCAAGTGGGCCTTAGGAAGCATTGCTAACAACAAAGCTAGTGGAGATGACAGTATTCCAGCTGAGTTATTTAAAATACTAAAAGACGATGCTGTTAAAGTGCTGCACTCAATATGCCAGCAAGTTTGGAAAACGCAACAGTGGCCACGGGATTGGAAAAGGTCAGTTTACGTTCCAATTCCAAAGAAGGGCAATGCCAAAGAATGCTCAAACTATCGCACAATTGCACTCATTTCACATGCTAGCAAGGTTATGCTCAAAATCCTACAAGCTAGGCTTCAGCAGTACGTGAACCGAGAACTACCGGATGTACAAGCTGGGTTTCAAAGAGGCAGAGGAACTAGAGATCAAATTGCCAACATTCGCTGGATCATGGAGAAAGCATGAGAGTTCCAGAAAAGCATCTACTTCTGCTTCATTGACTATGCAAAAGCCTTTGATTGTGTGGATCACAACAAACTGTGGCAAATTCTTAAAGAGATGGGGATACCAGACCACCTTACCTGTCTCCTGAGAAATCTGTATGCGGGCCAAGAAGCAACAGTTAGAACCGGTCATGGAACAACCGATTGGTTCAAAATAGGGAAAGGAGTACGACAAGGCTGTATACTGTCACCCTGCTTATTTAACCTATATGCAGAGTACATCATGAGAAATGCCAGGCTGGAAGAATCACAAGCCGGAATTAAGATTGCAGGGAGAAACATCAATAACCTCAGATATGCAGACGATACCACCCTAATGGCAGAAAGTGAAGAAGAACTAAAGAGCCTCTTGATGAGGGTGAAAGAGGAGAGTGCGAAAGCTGGCTTGAAACTCAACATTAAAAAAACTAAGATCATGGCATCTGGACCCATCAATCCCTGGCAAATAGAAGGGGTAGAAATGGAAGCAGTAACAGACTTCATTTATTTGGGCTCCAGGATCACCGCAGACGGAGACTGCAGCCATGAAATTAAAAGACGCTTGCTCCTTGGGAGGAAAGCTATGGCAAACCTAGATAGCATATTAAAAAGCAGAGACGTCACCTTGCCGACAAAGATCCGCATAGTCCAAGCTATGGTTTTTCCAGTAGTAATGTATGGCTGTGAGAGCTGGACCATAAAGAAGGCTGAACGCCGAAGAATTGATGCCTTTGAACTGTGGTGCTGGAGAAGACTCTTAAGAGTCCCCTGGACTGCTAGGAGGTCAAACCAGTCAATCTTAAAGGAAATCAACTCTGATTGCTCATTGGAAGGATTGATAATGAAGCTCAAGCTCAGATACTTTGGTCACTTAATGCGAAGAGAGGACTCTTTGGAAAAGACCCTGATGCTGGGAAAGATGGAAGGCCAAAGGAGAAGAGGACGGCAGAGGATTAGATGGCTGGATAGCATCACTGAAGCAATGAGCATGAAATTGAGCAAACTCAGGGAGGCAGTGAAAGATAGGAAGGCCTGGCGCAATATGGTTCATGGGGTCACGAAGAGTCGGACACGACTTAACGACTAAACAACAACAACAACATAAAAAACAGCTGAAAGCTAGTTGTACAGTCAGGAAGGATCACATGAAAATGGCAGATAAAGAGAAAGGCGGCTTATATCAGAATCTTATACAACGGTAGTAATAAGTGAGACAGTCTGGAGTAGCGTTTAAGGCACCAGGCTAGAAACCGGGAGACCATGGGCACAAAGCCAGTTGGGAGTCCTTGGGCTAGTCCCTCTCTCTCAGGCCTAGGAAGCAGGCAAGGGCAAACCACTTCTGAAATCTTGCCAAGAAAACTGCAGGGTCTCGTCCAGGCAGTCAACCCTGACTCGAAGGCACAGATGTAGTACTGTTAAGTCCTAGCAGGTAAGTGTGACCAGATGGCATCTTTCTTTCCTTCCCATATCTAAATGGCGGTGTGAACTTGTCAATCAGTCCCACCGCCTGTCCTGCCGAGGGGGGCACCTGAACGAGTCTTCGGCCTGAGGCAAGCGACTATCTCACAAGCCTCTGTGACCAAACCCGTGTCTTGCACAGCCACCCAAGAGCAGGGATAACCCCGTCCCGCAGAAGGGCAGAACTCAGAGCCTCCCGGGCGGAAGCAGCCGGTCTGGTAGGCACGTGACGCGGCACCAAGTGACGCGGCGGCAGAGGCGGGAGGGGGAAGCAGTCGGAGGTTCGCCCCGAGCTCTCATGTCCGCGCCGGCCGGGTCCCCCCTTCCCCGGCGGGGGCTTTCTCGCCTCCTGCTGCTGCTGCCGCCGCTGCTGCTCATCTTCCTCCAGCTCCCCTCGCAGGGGCGGGCTGGTCGCTACGATCCCACCTGGGAGTCGCTGGATTCCCGGCCGCTTCCGCCCTGGTTCGATGAAGCCAAGTTTGGGGTTTTCATCCACTGGGGCGTTTTTTCCGTGCCAAGCTTCGGCAGCGAGTGGTTTTGGTGAGGTTCCCTCTGCCAGCTCTGCCACTGCTTTCTCTGTCCTCTCCTCCCTGTTTTACTATCCGCCTGGGGAACTCGCAACTAGTAGCGCGTGGTTTAGGACTCTTCTCTGCTGCGAAGATGGGCGTAGATGAAGAGGGCACGCGTTGCTCTTAATCTCATTGCGAAATTGCTCTCTGGGGGTGATGTGAGGGCCCTGCACGCTCCAGAGCACTTGTCCTCTTCTAATCCTGACCCGAAGCACTACGGAGCTCTACTATCTGTCTGTTTGGAAATCATCGGTGTAGCAGAACACTTTGCGGACTCAGGGAGGGCACCCACAGGCATTATATCGCCTATCCCCATGTGAAAATCTCGAACAGCAGGATTTCCCTTCACCCTTTGTTTTTTATAGCTAACATTCTCAACTGTTCATTATTTTTTGGCCCTTGGAGAACTGTGCCGTTCTTAATTCCCATTATGCAACTTTGCTTCTGTTTTTTTTTTTTAATTAAAATGTTTGTGTGTGTGTCAGGGAAGCCCCATATGTATGCAGAAATGCCTGCCTGTAACCTAATTTTGCTGCTGTACTCATAGGGATAAATCACAAAGTTAATTTTGAAATACAGTTTACAGGATAATTTGTAGAGTTAAGATGTGGACAACTCACTACAAACCCTGGAAGTGGGTCAAAGAGGCAGAGCTGGAGGTCAGCTAGGGCCCATTAACAAACAAGGCTCTGCTACCCAGAAGGCTTTTCCTATCCAGACAAAGGGCTTTTCTTGCCTTCTACTCTTTATTCCCTGCTCTTAACCACCCTGCCACCTTGCTGTCAAAACAGGCATAGTTTAGATCAGCAATAAAGTCAATTTCTTCTGTAGTTTGTATCCTTGAGGAATTACTATCATAGCAGGTTGGCTCTACGTGGGGTCCGGAAAACAGCCTGGTCCAGAATGCAGTGGCACACGCAGTTTGCGGTGGATCAGTATTTGGCCATGTGACACCACTGTTGTGCAAGATGCACTGGCTTCCAGTAGACTTCCAGGTGCAATTTAAGGTGCTGGTTATCACCTTTAAAATCCTGCATGGCATAGGGCCATAGGACCAATGGTTTCAGCCCATTTCACCAGATCCAGCAGACTGGGCATGTTGCAGGTCCTTTCTCTAAAAAATGTCCTCTATGGGACCCAGGAGACATGCCTTCTTTGTTGCAGCACCTGCCCTATGGAACAGCTTCCCCCCTGGAGAGCTGGATGGCCCTGATCCTATTGGCCTTCTGGAAGGTTGTGAAGACCCAGCTTTTCCCTCAGGCATTGATAGATGGATTGTGTGCCATCAAGTCAGTATTGTCTCTTAGCAACCACATAGATAAATTTTCCCTATGATGATCTGTCCTTAACCTGGTCTTTCAGGTCTTCCAATATGCACTCATCACCACTGTAACTGAGTCCATCCCGTTGGCTGCTGGTCATCCTCTTCTCTTTCCTTCCATCTTTCCTAGCATCTTTCCCCAGTGTTTTGGGGAAAGCTGGCAAATTGAACCAAATTATACTCTGCTTACCCCAAACTTTGGATTTTTATATTTAGAATGTAAAACTATGTTTCCAGACTTATGGAGATTGTCAAGTTTTGAATCTGATTCTTTTAGAGAATGCATCCTGAGATTATCAGAAAATCTAATTTAAATACTGGATTCTGCACTTGCATAAAACCTGCTCACATGGTAGTATGTTCAGGATATCTGTAAGAATTTGCTCCAGCCTATCTTTATTACTATTTCTGTCACTGTATGCAGATACTATGGGATGTTGTTCCTTTGCAGGTGGTATTGGCAAAAAGAAAAGAAGGAACCTTATGTAACTTTTATGAAGAAAAACTACCCTCCTGGATTCACTTATGAAGACTTTGGCCCTTTGTTTACAGCTGAGTTCTTTGATGCCAACCAGTGGGCAGACATCTTGAATGCTTCAGGTGCCAGATATGTTGTCTTGACTTCAAAACATCATGAAGGTAAAGTGACAATACTTCCTTTAGATCTCAGTGCCTCAATTTAGTTATTTTAACAGATGAAAGGCTTGGGTGAGGCATCCTCATTATATTCTAAATAAAAGGAAGAAGATGACTGAAATTAATGCTGATAATGGCTGGGTTCACATAGGATGCTAAGCCAGGAGGAGAAGGAGGAGGATGACGATGATGATGCAATAGAACAAGCCAGGCAGCAGCAGGTAGCAGAAGTAGCTGACCAGATCTTAGAAGCTAAGTAGAGTTGGCTCTGGTTGATATTTGGATACAGGATTGCTGGAGAATCTCAGGAAGTCAAAAAAATTCATGGAAGAAAGCAATGGTAAACCGTTTCTGTAAAAAAATGCCAAAAAGGAGGATTCCAGCTCAATTTAGGGGTGCTTTTACATCCTTTAATAGAAAGAGCCAGAATGGCCCGGTTTGCGTGATAAGCTGTAAAGGCTTATCTTTAAGCTGTAATGAACAATTAGTCACTTATATCCTACACTTTCTCCAAAGAGGATACTGCAGAGAGGGTTGACCTTTGTGAAATAATATACGCCTAGTGATCCTGTGTTATCTAGGGATAACTTGTATCAGTACCCAAACTTAGATCCTCTTTTTGAAAGTCTGCTGCCTTATACAATGCATAGTCTCATTAGTCTTACTTCAGGAAATAACGAAGTGGCATACAGAAATGCAAAACAAAGGCTTCCAAAATATATACAATAGTTTTTTCCTAACCATTTTCTTTTTCTGATCAGGTTTTACTCTGTGGAGGTCTAAATATTCTTGGGCTTGGAACAGTGTTGATATAGGACCAAAACGGGACCTTGTGGCTGAGTTAGCATCATCCATTAGAAACCGGACAAGCTTACGTTTTGGGCTATATCACTCATTGTTTGAATGGTTCAACCCTCTCTTCCTTGATGATGCCGATAGCATATTCAAGAAACAACAGTTTCCAAATGCCAAAACTCTCCCAGAGCTCTATGAGATTGTGAAGCAGTATCATCCGGAGATTCTGTGGTCAGATGGCGATGGGAATGCCCCAGATACTTACTGGAACAGCACTGGCTTCCTGGCATGGCTTTATAATGAGAGGTGTGTCTTATTTTCATATTGAAATAATGCATTTTGCCTAAATATTTAGAAGGAAATTATGCCCTAATCATAATACGTTGTATAATTGATTGCTTTAAGCTGCAGTCCTGTTCACATTGCTGCCTTATTTTTTAATATAGCTAGGATTAGGGTAATACTACTAAAAGAAGCAATTGGGCACTATGATCTAAAATGATATCTTGATGGAGAGAGAGAATTTAGAGAATTTAGCATTTCTTCTACATGGCTTAGGAATACTTCTTGTGTCCATCCAATGACTGCCAGCTTTGGAGAATGTTGGTGTATGAGTCTTTGCCTTGGCCCTCTCTTGACAATGCTGCCAGAGTATAATCTCTGAGTTACATGCATAGTTTGTACTGTTAGTAATAGGTTAGAGTAGCTCCCCTGGTGTTGATGTTAAACAATACTTTTTGGCACCAGTTAAAGCCTTATCTTCCCAGCCATTTAAATTTCTTTTAGAACTTCATGCAATTGGTTTTGTTGCTGGTTTACTGTGCTCTTGTGTGTTGCGTTTCATTACTGCTGTGCTTTTATTCCTATTCTTGCTGCTGCATTTTATCTTAGTGTTATGATGCTATTTTTTTCATGATTTTCTTTATTTGGCATTCTATGTTCTCAATCTGTACTGGCCAGAGAAATTCAGATCTAGGATGAATTAAAAGTTTAATGCATAACTCCCTCCTTTCCTCCAGCCTGCTTAAAGTCAGAAAAGATTTCAGAGATTTAATCCAGAGCCTGTTGAGAACTGCTGCTTCAATACATCATAATGGTGCAGCTCCTGGCATTCCGCTTTCCACCTTCCGCAAACATTCTTTGTATTCACTGCCACGCATTCTAAAACACCTCTTGCAAAGGATTTGCAGTCCCATTGCGTTAGGCATGTTTATGTTAACATGTCTTATCTGTAATTTGGTGTTTAATTATCTTGTGTTAAAAACATCTGCAATGTTTTTATAAATGGGCCCCCCCAAAACCAAGTATCAAATAATCAAGAGAACGGGCACTTTTTCAAGACTGATGCAGAAGCAATGGATTTAAAGCAGGCTTTTATAAAATTTCTAACCCTGAAATGCATAATTGCTTTGATAAACTGTTATGTTTTCTGGAAATATGTAAGAATACTTCTAGGTAGCTAGGAGTATTTTACTTGGCAGAGAATTTCAGAATAGCAAATTGCTTGTGTTAAGTTCTTCTGTGCCCCTTGTTAAAATAAACCATGCATATGATTATGGATATTGTACTTTGAAGATTTTAACTATGGAATCCTCATGTGTGTGAGAAGCTTGCTCTAATTATTATGTCCCTTTGAACAGTACTTTGGCTTGAAGAAAGGCAAGGGCCAGGACTAGTGGTGTAACCACAGCACCCAGCATCTCCCACCATTGCCAGGGAGCTGAGGTGATAGCAGGTTGCAATTCAGCCATCTGGCAGGTCACAGATTTCCGCCTCAGGTTCAGTGGTGTCCACAGGCTCAGGCAACAGTTTTCCAATGTTCTGCAAGTTCCACCTCTTGGGGAAGATGTGCAACATCACAAAGCATGTAGAAAAGGAGAGGGGTTTGCATCAGTGTGATGCTGCTTATGTCATTTTGCGCTCCTTCTCCCCTTCCCCACAGACGTTACTGCTCTGCTCTGCTCTAAAGCACCAATAGACAGCAAGGAAGAAAGAATTAAACTATAGCAATAGTTTCATGCATTTAATTTTTGAAAATTCTGAAAATCAGATTTGAAGAAAAATTAATCTGATATGTGCAGATTCAGGGAAAAAATAATGTTAAATCTGAATAGGGACAATTTTAAGATTTTACCTAATTGTTAAAGACATGATTACAATGAAACCTTGATTTTCCAGACCTCAGTGCAATAGACTTTGCATGCAAATGACATTGTGCAAATGCCAGTTTATGTTATTTGTGTGATGACATTATTTAAATAATGCAGATTATGTCATTTGTATTAGTTTGTATAATGGCATCATAGATATGACATAATTTGTGTCATTTGCAGCATAATAGAGTCACATTTTATGAGATGGGCAGCATATAAATACAGGTAGTCCCCGGGTTACGGCCATTCATTCAGCAACTATTCAAAGTTATGATGGCGCTGAATGAATGGTATTTACAACTGGTCTTCAGAGTTCTGGCCATTGCAACATCCCCGTGGTCATGTGATTGCAATTTCACACTTTCCCTGCCACCTTCCCACAAGTAAAGTCAATGGCAGGAAGTTGCAATCATGTGAGGTCCTCGCTTAATGCCCCATGCGATCCTCAGGTTATGATGTAACAGGGACTGCCAGAATTGCCATCACTAAGCGACATAATTGCATGATATCGCACTTTACGACCGCATTGCTTAGCAGTGGAAATTCAGTTCCCAATCACCATCATAACCCAAGGACTACCTATATGATAGAGAGAGGGAGAGGGAGAGGGAGAGGGAGAGGGAGAGAGAGAGAGAGAGATGACTGGACCTTTGGGAATAATGGACCTATTCTTTTTTTAGTTCAGGTGAAGAAAATTTCCCTGTATTCTGCTTTTCCTCTGGAGCTTATTTCTTATACTCAATGAAGAAACATCCCTGCATCTGCTTCTCTAGATTACAGGCACCATATACCAACAACGTGTTTTAATTTTTCAGCCCTGTTCGGAACACAGTTGTAACAAATGATCGCTGGGGAACTGGCACAATTTGCAAACATGGAGGTTATTTCACTTGTGCAGATCGATACAGCCCTAAACATCTTTTGTCCCACAAGTGGGAGAACTGTATGACAATTGACAAACAGTCATGGGGATACCGAAGGAATGCCCAATTAAGTGATTATCTGACCATTGAAGAACTCATAAAGGTAAGGCAAGTCAAAATGGAACCTGTAATTATACGGGAACTGCCAGTTCTTACTTTTTCAGCAAACAATAATAGCTTATTATTTCAAAAATGTAAAAAAAGGTTATATTTTTGTTAGAATAACAAGTTAAACTTACAGAAGACCTCATCATCCTGATGCAAAACCTATACACAAGTCAGGAGGCAACAATATGGACAGAACATGGTGAAATAGACTGGCTGCAGGTTGGCAAAGGAGTGAGACAAGGCTGTATCCTCTCTCCTTATTTATTCAACCTATATGCTGAATACATATTAAAGGTAGCTGGATTGGAAGAAAATGAACATGGTTTTAAAATTGGAGGAAGCAATATTGCTAACCTGCGCCATGCTGATGACACTACTCTGAGAGCTGAAAACACAAAGGATCTGCAAGCTCTAGTAATAAAAGTTAAGAGCACAGTGAAAAAATGAGATTAAAATTAAATATAAAGACAATGGGTATAGAACCAGCCTTAGAACTGACAATGAAGATAGTGGATAGCTTCTGGCTTTTAGGATCAATTATCAACTGTTCAGGAACCAGCAGAAATAAGTCGCAGATCAGCATTTGGTAGAGTAGCAATGAAGGGCTTGGAAAATATATTCACATGCTGGAATGTGTGTATATCTGCAATTATCAGAATGTGCAGGCAGTGGTTTTCTCCACTGTGGAAGCAAAAATTGTAATTTGAAGAAGTAGGCTAGAAAGAGTATTGACACTTTTGAATTTTGGTGTTGGGGAAGACTCCTAAGAATTCTGTGGTTAGTCAAGAGAACAAACAAATGGATAATCAAAAAATTAACCCAGATTTCCCACTTGAAGCACAAATCACCAGCCTCAGATTGTCATATTTATCAAAGACCTAGCCCTCTAGAAAAGTCTATAATGCTGGGAAAGGTGGAAGGAAAGAGGAGCAAAGGATGAACAACAGTAAGGTGGATGAGTTCATTTACTGATGGGTGCACCATCGGAAGACCTGAAGGACCAGGTTGAGGACAGATTAACCTGGATAAAATCTATTTATGTGGTCAATAAGAGCCAACACTGATTGCATGGCACATAAACTAATTAACCCTATAATTTGTTATCCTAGATGTTGCAAAAAGTACTTAAATGGGAACATCTCCCATCTTTTCACTCTCTTCTCATCTCTTTTCCCCAATTTCTCTCCACATTTCCTCCTCCTGTTTTGGTTTGTTTCTTTGATTTGCATGAGAAATCTTGCAAATATAGGATACAGATACTATACAAGCTAGTTCAAACACATTCTCCTGTTGTCATCCTGTTATAAAACTTGATAAGCCAGAATATTATGCAATCAGTTTTCTCAAATCCAAAGAGAAACAAGAATATGCTCAGCCAGTTTTTGCTGGCTAATTCCCAGAGAGCATTCACAGCCATTCAAGATTCTGATTTTTTAAATCAATCAAGTCCTAGATCTATATGTTTATGCATGGTTCAAAAATTACAATCACTTGGTTCATAAAAACACACTAAATAAGCATAAATTGGCTTAGCTCAATGTGTGAATCCAGCCTGTATCACCTCTGTTTGTATAAAGTTCTATGGTTTAAAGTGCTGCACTAGAAACTTGCTTTATGTTCAGTCATCAGGTCAATCTCCATAAGAAACAAAGTTTCTTGTGATTATTAAACAGTTTCTTTGAGCAATTTGGCAGTACATTATAGTGTTCTAGAAGGAACTATTCATAATCCTGAATATGTTATTCTGTCACTTCATAATTTCAGCATAGGAAAGAAGCTGTACAAACGCTTAAAAATAATAAGTTGTTTTACCAATTTACTGTTTTTATGAATTCATAGGGATGGGAAATTTGCAGATGTATTTTTAGAAAGAGAGGTACTGAAAATAATTTGCTATATGTATATCCCCTAGAACACAGACCTGATGCTTCAGTCAAATGAGCAAAAGGAAACACCACAAACTAAGAGAAACTTGACTTATTAGGAAGATGAACAGAGCTGGCCAATGCCATGCGTAGGGCAAAAGATCACCATGTAAAGTACTGAGCAGGATGTTGATGAGGTCCTAAATAAGAGATGATTCACAGAACTGGCAACTCCATTTGATTAGCTCTACTTTGCTTCAACCTACAGCAGTGCACTGGCAGCATTATAACAGAAATATTAATTTAGACTGAAAAACTGAAACAGATGTTTTGAATTTTGGAATCCTGTATTGAGAGTTTTCCTAAATCGTTTCAGCAACTTGTAGAGACAGTATCATGTGGAGGAAATCTTTTGATGAATATTGGGCCCACCCATGACGGTCTCATTCCTGTTGTATTTGAAGAGCGCCTGAAGCAAATGGGGACTTGGCTGGCACTGAATGGGGATGCTATTTTCAGCACTAAACCTTGGAGAGCCCAGAATGATAGTATGACACCAGGAGTCTGGTAAGTTCATGAGATTAGTGATCTTGGTAATATTAAAATAACTAAATATTCTTATACAAGTTTAAACTCGACAAGATTTACTTGTGAGTAACATAAGCCTTATGCTGCAATCCTACTCGTGGGGGTTTATTGTTAAAGATGTGTAAGATTGCACGTGAATATTTATATTTTGGTGACTGCAGAAGAGAATGGAAAGCAAAATAGATGCTCAGCTGAAGATGAGAAGTTATAATTTCTTATTATTCACATTTGGTTTGGCTTTGAACATATATAATACTTGTTGCTTAGTGCTTCATTGGTTGAAACATCTCTGAAGACATTATCTGCCAGATAACTTATTTAAACTATTTGGTTCCCGGTATGATACTGGATTTTTAAAAATTCTGTCAGAAATCAGAATGTGCAGGGCATTAATTAGTAATACAGGTAGTCCCCAGATTAAGGACACCTGGGTTACAGACAACCCATAGTTAAGAATGGAGCCTACTGTAGCAAAATTGGAGTTAAATACACAATGGTTCGAATTCATTACACAACATTACTTATACAGTATTATACAACAATACTGTTCTGGCTTACATACAAATTTGACTTAAGGACACACCTTGGGAACGGAACCCATTCTTAAACCGGGGACTACCTGTAATTATTTTGATACAAAGCTGTATTTAAAATTCAATGGATTTAAAAGAATTAAAAGGAAACATGCTTTTCTTATTTGTTTCAGTGTTGGATTTAATGGTAGAAGCGAGAGATTTACACATTTAAAAGTTTCCAATAGGGTTGGTTATATATGGATTAGTAGACATTGCTACAGACATCAGTTGCTAATGCATACTTGCAGATTGATTGGTCTTTACTATATAATAGATTTGAAAGAAATAAGAGATAAGGGCTAAACATAATAAGTGGGAGGGACACTATGTATTTACTCTGATCCAAATGAACCACTTCCTGAGACTGTTTGCTTCAAGGAAAAGCTTCCCACAGTTTCAAGATGAGCTTCCTTCCTGATGTAAGGTAACAACCATAGATTGCTATAATATGTTCCAGAATTGTGGTAGAACCATCCCGCCCTCACGCCCTGGCTCCCTTCCCCTCCAATCTGTTACTTATTACGAGTTTCGTACATATACTTCAGTGTCAGTGTTATTGGCTGGAGCTGGCATTTCTAAACTATAAGCTGTTAAGGAGCATTTCTTTTCTCCACAAAAATTTATGCGATTTTAGAACACTGAACGATCAAGTACGTGTTGGTAGAATATCAGATTCATTTATGAAAATAATCTTCACAAAACTCAATCCCGTTTTCATAATCTCTTCCCCCATCAGCTGCCCCCATGGAAAAGATTTAGGATAACAAGCAGGGCAGGGGCCTGCTATTTTTGCCCCTAGATTTTCTTCTTCCCCCAAAAGCTAGGCATCACCATCTGCAAGCAACTTGATTTTTAAAATATTTGTTGCAGTTTATTACTGTTACTTGTCAGCAGTCTTGGAAGGATTTTTATTCTGAAAGGCTGAAGGTAAATAATAGAATAAAATATCTCCATCAGGTACACATTCAAACCAAAAGAAGACATTCTGTATGCCATTTTCCTTAACTGGCCATCTTCAGGAACTCTGACACTGGGTGAACCAAAAGGTATTATTGGGAAAACAAAGGTAAGAGATGCAGATTATAGTGAAGAGATCAGAAACTGCCAACAGGTGGCCTTCTTATAAACTACAGATTCTTCATACTGTTCCAATAACTCTTCTAAGGGTTAGAAGAGGGTTAACTCAACTAGGGGGTTGTTAAGTCTGCCTTTCTGGTTTATTTAAAATGGTTTTTATTGTTGCCAGGTAGAACTTTGGAGAAATACAGTTAGTGTTAGCATACGGAGCACGCTGTGTCAGACTGGGCTGTATACTTACCACAACAAACTCTGGGTCACCCTTCAGTAAATCAGAAGCACCTGGTACTTGACACAACTGCTCATCTCTATCACTGTGTCCTACCCCACCCCCAAATTTCTTTTCAGGAACCTAAACAGGAAACGAATGGGTAATAGTTTCAGTAACCAAATAACCTAGCCATGATTGGTTTCAGGACCCTGATATGAAGATCATAACAGCAAAGAGCAGCAATAACAAGTTCACATGATAGAATGACTTCTTTAAAGTAGGCTGAAACCAGAGATGCTTGACACCATTGTAGCCAAAAAAATTTGACTTCAGTGGAAGTTCAAAGAACTGCAGCATCCTAGAACTTTATATATTTGGATATCTTACCTATCAGCATCCAGTGTATGAAAATCAGTCACAACCAGGCAAATGTGCAGAACGCTGCTGAATTTACATAATTGGGTTTGTTTGCTTTTTACTTAATAAGCTATGTGGAAGGTTGTTGGTGAAAAAACAGGGCTTTAGACCCCCAAATCAAGATAGTTGTTAGCCTACTGCTACCTCTGTGGCTGAGCATGGTGTATGGACAGAGATCCATAATTTGAATTCCTGGTTTGTTTTTGTGGCTCACACAAGCCTCTAACTTGACCCAGAGAAGTACAAGACAAGAGCAAGCCATGTTCACTTTGTTGTCCTGAAATGCCAATTAGTATATTTCTAGCTTAAATTATAATTCACGCAAGCTGTGATTTTGCTTATTTATTTATTAAATTTATCCCCGCCCATCTCCCCCTAATGGGGGACTCTGGGCGGCTTACAATTCATTAAAACAATAAATAATTCAATTACATAAAGCCTATATAAAACAATTACTAAAAAAGAAATAGTCTAGAAGGCTGATGGTTCAGAGCAGCAATGTCAGGGCTCTAAGGGGCTAGTCAACCCCACACCTGATGTCTTCCCTCCCCACCCCAGGCCAGATGGCAGATCCAGGTCTTCAAATTCCTCTGGAAGGCCAGGAGTGAGGGGGCCAATCTCACCTCCAGGGGCAAGATATTCCAAAGAGCGGGGGTTGCAGCAGAGAAGGCCTGCCTTCTGGACCCTGCTAGTCAGAGCTCTTTTACCGAGGAGGTCCGGAGCAGGCCCGCTCTGTGTGATCAGGTGGGATGGGTTGAAATCATGGGGAAGAGGCGGTCCCTCAGGTAACCTGGTCCCATGCCATGTGGGGCTTTAAAGGTGATAACCAACACCTTGAATTGGACCCAGAAGCAAACTGGTACCCAATGCAGCTCATGGAGCAACAGTGTTATATGGGTCCTTCTTGGGGCTCCAAAAATAGCCCACGTGGCTGCATTCTGGACCAGCTGTAGCTTCTGGATACTCTTCAAGGGTAGCCCCATGTAGCGCGCATTGCTACAGTAGTATTCATGCTTAATCCATGAATGCAGCCAATGATTTCTTTGTATAACATATGAATCCACTTTTCATTTGAAAAGCCTTTTTTCTACTTTCCTCCCCATTTATAGTAGTTTTTTGTTTTTAATTTCAGGTGAAACTAATAGGATACGAAGAATCATTGCCCTGGATTTCTTTGGGAGAAAAAGGAATGATGGTGGCTGCACCTCTCTTACCATTCAATAAATATCCCTATCAGTGGGCCTGGACTCTACAGCTTACTAATGCACAGTAGTGACAGAACCTCGCTCTGCTGATTTTTTGTAACTGGAGAAATAAGGATAGATTTAAAATAGAAAATAATTCATGCACTGATCTTTTTTATTCCTTCTCTTAATACCTTTTGAAAAAAGTTGATGGAAGAATGCATATAGCAATCACAAAAACTGAATAAGTAAACTGGTATTGTCCAGTGAATGCTGAGATACAGAAATGATAGACATAACAAGTGTTGAAGTTTATCATCTTATGCATGGGAACAATTACACAGAAATGGAAGGTTTGGACTGCAGGTTCTCTTCTCTTCTCTTAAAACTGAAACTTCGGCATATTGAATCTTTAGTTTTTTAAAAATTTCAACCCCTAATCCAGCTGAAGTTAAATATAGCTATTAATACAATCTTGCTCTTGTGAAACAGAATAATCTAAATTCAGTGAAAGATGTTCCGAGGTAAGGGATTTTCAGAATTGTTTTAAAATTGCAGCTTTACCCTTTCCCCAAACAATATGCCTTTATCATAACTATTTTGACTACCTCAGTGGATTCCAGAGAAGTTAGGAAATTGTCCATTGGCACTTAGATCTTAGTCTTGAGGCAATAAAAGTGGTCTAGTATTCTGTATTTGTTCTTAGCGGTACTAAATACCAAACTATTCAAACAAAGTTATAGGATATCTCTCCAAGTGGCTTAGCTCATTATTTAAAAGACATTGGCTATTACTGCTACTTAGATTTAAATTTTTATCGAAATGTTTATAATATATGTCTATACAGAACACCTCTAGTGATATTGTCTAAAACAGCTTCAATAATAATTCACGTTGAGATTAGCTACTGTTGCCTTCTGTTTTACAATAGCTCTTTTATTATTTGTATTAACTGATTAATGCTAATGAGTAACTGCAGCTTTGCAAAAATTTGGTTTCACTGCGTATTCAAAGAACTGGGGATAAGCTCTAAACAATAAATTCCTACTTCCATAAACAGTATTAACTGAGACATCATGTAATCTGTCAAAATAGTTTATTGTGATTCAGATATTTCGTAGGTCTCCAAGTAATACAAATTAAAAATATTTACAAAATGAATGTATACAGCAGTAGCCATTTATAAACAGTGTAAACATAATCTTTGCTAGAAACAATACATTTCAACTCCAAATTCTTACAGCAAGCTCAACATTGCACTTTCCAGATACCGGCAGATCCTTAGCATATATATTCAGTAGCCCCAGTCTGAAGAACCTAAAATGCACAAAGTCATCTAGCCCACTGCTGTGCTGTTTGTTTGCTCCCCCAAGTCAGCTTAAGAAAAACATTTGGTTGTGAAAAAAAGAAAAGCATAATTACTCATCCACCACCAGAAATACAGTAGGAGCATGATGATCTTTCGATCAAAGCCCCTCTTAGTTTATTCAGTTGTAAAGAGAGAACTGTATGGTGGTTTGGTGCCAAGAGAAATTTCAGCTAAAAGCCATTCTCATTTGCCAGTGGGGAAAAATGGTGTTACGTGTACCGGAGCTGGGCTTGGTTATTTTCATTCCATCTGCCCACTGTCATGTTGTGTTTTTGATACAACTGATCAGTCCCTGAATTGGAGAGGGATTGGAGAAAGATTAATTTACCCCAGTCTGAGAAATAGACTGGACTTGGCTTTCCCATCATACTGTCTTTGTGGTGGTCTGCACAGTTGTAAAGACTGGCATTAATCTTCAGCAGCTTTCTGTTGATACGGTGTTTATTGCACTATCTTTTTGTAAACAAGTTATTCAAAACTGACTGCCTCAATGCAAAGGCTTACAGCACAAATGATTATATATATTTATTTTAGTCAGGAGTAGGAATTTCAGTATAAAAACTTGGAGATGTATTTTTTAAAATGTTTGTTTTGCAAGGCTAATCATTCTACAGCACTCTGTTAATGAGTTTCATTATCAAAATGTATAGTCACAATAACTGGATACTAAATAGTACATTCTGTATATATTGCACAGCAGTTTACTTCTCTAGTTGCTGTGCGGTACTGAAGGCTTCATACACATTAGCAGCAAAGTTTTTCACTTGTTCCATCATTAACAAGTCCTAAAAAGAATATTCAGATCATTGATATTTGCTCTGTTTTATCATAGTGTACTCTTACAGTACTAGCATATCCTTTCTTATTACATCTTCACTAAAGCAGTGCAAGTACTTAGAATCACAAGTAAAATGTAATGAGATAGAAGAGATGTAAAACATTTGGGAAGGGGTGGGGATGTGTCAAAAAGATTAGGCTTTCCTCCTTTATTGCTGCTTAGTTACACCTATGAGAATACAGAATAGGCTGATAAAATGCCCCACTTTAATTCTGAATATCTTAATTTGCTCATGATTTGAGATGCAATCTTTTCCTATTCATATTATTTTAATTTTGTTTTAAAATTCCTTGAAATTTAGATTCAGAAAGGTTGACATATAATTTTAAAACAAGCTAAGGCTACAGTGCTAAACACACTTACCTAGGAATAAATCCCACCAAATTAAGTCTTATTTTCAACTAGGTTTGAATAGGATTGCACTATAAGCAACAAAAAAGAGGCTTTCTTACCTGAACAAAATGGCTAGGTGTTTCACTGCAGATTGAATGGATCTGCCCATTTATTATTGGAATTATCTTGGCTAGAGGAAGACTGGCACTAGAAAAACTAGGACAGGAAGAAAATTGTAGGAAAAGTCTGTCTGCTTAATTACTTTTGCAATATACTGATATCACAGCCATCTTAAGATAGAATATCTGCACTATGAACGTAGCAAAAACTGTCCCTATACAATGCAAGAGTGATAAGCAGGTGGGAATTCAAATGAATGGATCCCAACTCTGCTGTTTACATTTCTCAATTTCTGTGTGTTGAGTATACACATCATAGTTTTCTGCTGGCTGTCAAGCATATTAATTGACTGCAGTGTCCCAATTCAAGTATTACCAGAAGCAGGTCCTACTAAAATCTTAAAATAAGGAAGGATAGTGTTACAACTTTCCACATTAACACAACCCTGCTCAAAGACTGTCAGCAGTGGTGTGGCAATGGAAGCATGCAGGAACAGCCATTCATGTGTTGCTCTTCCTAGACTGGAGCAGACTGTTTCTCTGAGTGCTACCTAAATTCTACCTAAATTGACAGACAGCTTACAGTAAAAACAAAATGAGAAGCAGTAATTGCAAAATTTATAGCTCTCTTCAAACTTGCTCTTCAAAAGTTTGAGGCAATTACGTTTGTTCAGAGATTAGGACAGCTACTCTATGGTCCCTCCCTGATCTTCTGCACACACTATGAAAACACTTTCATTAGAACCATAGTGGAAGCTGTCATGATGGGGGTCTTCCATGCATCTACTTGAAATGAATTTTCCTGAATCTTTGGGAGGATTTGCAGGGGTGTTTTGCTCACAAATGAAATACCACTGTGAACGGTTATCACTCTGAAATGTCCTATCCCACTTTTAGTGAATAGAAAAAATGATTCAATCATTCCCTAATAACACTGGGCATATTTTTATATTAAAATCAACTTCTGTTTTTTACCTGTTCACAGAATCAGTGTGGCATATGTCCTGTTCAGTAGGTCTGAAGAATTCTGCCATGTTATCCAGTAATCGACTAAACCCTCTATTCAAGCAAGTGCTCAAAACTCTATTAAAATCTAGGCTGGAATGAAGAAAATATTCCCTGGTATTATTCATAATTCTTGGAAAAAACTGTAGTTGAATATATGAACTAACATGCTCTCTTTTTGTGCACAAACTGTGAACTTTTCACCTGCAGTTCACAAAACCTGATGGGTCATAAGCTGTACAGGCATGTTCTAGGGAATTACTGATGATACTACACTGGAGGACAGAAGTTCAATTCCATCATGCCATAGCACAAATAAAGGAAACAAATAGTCCAAAATGATTATTAAACACAGTTACTTATACAGAAACATCCACTTAGTTTTTGATTTATCAGCACTAATATGCCAAATAATTAAGGCAAATATTTTTTATCATCTTATTCACGTTGAAGTTTCTAACTATACACATTCCTCCTCCTCCTCCATTTCATGAATCAGTTTGCTTGCTACTCAGGCAATAATAAACAAATGGTTTCAGTACCCAGATTGCAGGCAAGTGGTACAGGTAGTCCCCGGGTTAAGAATGCCCAGGTTACAGACAATCCATAGTTAAGAATGGAGCCTACTGTAGCAAAATTCAAGTTAAATACGCAATGATTCAAGTTAAATACACAATGGTTTGAGTTCATTACACAATACTACTTATACCATATTATGCAATAGTACTGTTCCGGCTTACATACAAATTCGACTTAAGGACAGACTTTGGGAACAAAACTCATTCTTAAACTGAGGACTACCTGTATTTGTCAATTTGGTTACAATAATACTTATGGCTTGCTCCAGCAGCATCCACAGTAACTTGCCATTTTGGGTCATGCATGCAATATTGCAATAAACTTAGAAAAGGGTCAGGGCTTATGCTGCAATGCTGCTGATGTCAGTCTGACCCCTACTCTTGTCTCCTCCCACCAATGCTGCGGATTTGCTCAAACACAGAAAAGTGGAAGTCAAAGTATATGAGGGCATGAAGAGGATGCAAGGCACAAGGCTATGGCTTTATCACTTAAAGGCTCAGAAATATTGCCTATTATTTGTATAAATGGGTCTTTCTTTTGTAAAGGTTTATGGAAAAAGCTGTACAAACCACTAACATCTTAAAAGTTGAAGATGTCCAAATTTCAATTGATTCACATTTCCATTTCTTCTCATTTAAGTATCATAAGATATTTAGCATGGACACAGATTCAGGTCATCAAACTTTTGCTACATACCTTTCTAGCATGTCTCTTGTTTCATTAAGTAACTTAATGGTAGCAACATCTTTTTCTGTAAGCTCATTAGCCTAGAATGAAAGAACATAAAGGCAACTTGAATGCTTTCACAATTCATGTAACTGATTTTATCTGCTTTGAACTCAGCCATGATTATTGCAATCCTACTCAAGAGCTGAACTGGTGTAGAGTTCACTGTCTATAGGTTATGTTGCCAATGACACTGTGACAGATGGGGAAATCACTGGCAAACCACTGCATGCCAGAGTGGTATTCCCCCCATCCTAAATTGGAGGATACAGCTGCTTGAACCTTTGTTTAGTTCAATTCTTACAAAAGCTGAAGCCAAGTAAAAGAAGTTAGAGTCAAGGTCAATTTCTAATTCAGTGAAAAACATCCAGAATCAACCTCCATAATTATTATTGTTCAGATTCAGACTGATTCCCTGCTCTTAATAATATGAAAATACCTGGAAAGCCAAAGGATTCTCTTCATCCGGCATCATGTAATGACATAGCTGGGATTGCAATGCGGTTTCTTCAGATGCAAAATCTTCAGGTTGTTCAATTACCTTTCTAATTTCTCGTAGCTTCTGCTCCAAATCCAACAGGGAAAGTGCATGCTTCAGAGAAACACTGCAATGAGAAGAGTTAAACATCAACAGTATGCATTCAAACCTAGTACTTTAGGTTTTTAAAAGACCCCATTTTACCTCTCAAATACATTTTGCACAGTCTTCTTAACCACAGTTATTAATTCAGTCAAACCTATGACAGAAAAGGAAGAGTTACTGTACTGAAGATCAATTCCTACTTGTTCAAACTTCATAATCTAATTTTAGGTAAAATTATTTTACAGATAACTTACCATCTCCTAGGAGGTGTTGAATACTTGATAAATATTGCTGTTGAACTTCAGGGGGAGCTAAAAGTGTCTGCAAGAAGAAAGACATTCTGTATCATTTCTGTTACCTAACGAACACTGTGTCTGTCCTGCATATCTGTGCAGTAAATCAGGACACAGAATTCTCCTTCCTTTGCCTCTTGAGTGGGTAGTAAAACTCCTAAGGTATTCTACTTCTTCAGGGACTCTGCCATCTTTGAAAGCAGAACAGAACAAATCATCTTCCCCCACTGTAAAAAGTATATCATCCGCAATAATAAATTAAAGCTATCTTGGAAGCACAGCTAGAGCAAAGGCAGGCAATCCTTAGCCTTCCTGGGGCTCTTGTAGCCACTCCCCAAGATTATGCTGCCAAAATCTGGTAGAAAACTGAAGAACAATGGCACTTTTTTTCTTAACTAAACCTCTAATGTTAACCAGTTTTGTATAATGGTTTAAGGCACCAGGCTAAAAATCAGAAGATGGTGAGTTCTAGTCCTGCATAAAGCAGCTGGGTGACTTTAGGCCAGTCAATCTCTCTCAGCCCTAGGAAGAAGGCAATGGCAAACCACTTCTGAAAATGTTGCCAAGAAAACTGCAGGGACCTGTCCAGGCACCTGCCAGGGGTCAATAATGCTTCAAGGCACACACAAAAATCCACCCTCCAGGAGGTTTGTTTTAGTTTACAAGGAACTTTGACTTCCGTTCTCCCCCCTGCCTTGTCCAAATGATGAAAAAGAGCTGAAAATTATGGTCAGATCTCTTTAATGGTGCCATGGCATCACAATCACATCCTCTGCAGCCTTCAACCATCTGAAAAATTGTTTAAGAGCAGTTCCCAGATATAAGAAGGTTGATTGGCGCTAGGCTACAGCATTAACTTTTAAAGATATTTTAAGATTAATATCCCATGCTTTTTGGTCATTCCATTTTGGAAAATTAGATCTCCATCTTGTATAATTTTATTTCAGTAATCATAAATATATTCAGCATACAGTCTGTTTCAATGAGATTTAAGCAAGCATAAAAGTATACTGGACTATTCGAAGTATGACTTCCTTTCTGAGTTTTCAACCCAGATATTTATCTATTTGAAAACAATCTACTTACTGTGCCATTTTTGCAAACTGCTGCATTGTCTAAGTAAATGTATCCACCAATAATATTTAATTGGACTCGGAGAAGGACTACAAGCATGCATGTGCTGTAAACTGCTACAATAGTTCTTGTAAAACCTTTAATAAAACAAAAATGGTTTTTTACTACTTACTATGAAATACTGAACTTACCTTCAAAAAACAACATATTTCATAAATAAAATCAAATAGCAATTGTGCTTTTTGGAGACTTAAATCAGGGCTATATTTCTAGAAATTATTTGGAGGGAAAATCTCCATTTCACAAATTTTTCTTAAAACCGCTTTAAAGAACAGTGTAAATCAAAGCTAATATTCAAAGATAATCAAAGTACTAGATTTAGCTAAATAAAAGCTATTTTACTGAAGCAAAAGATTTAAAAGAAAAAACAAGATTTTCCTTGAGAGGCAAAAATGTAGGAGACAGAGAATCATGCACACACATTTAGGAGGGTCCTGGTGTAATTGCTTCCATTGGACAGTAGCTGATGGAACAAAATTATTTTTAAACATCACAATCAGATATATAGTATTAGTTGAAGGAAAGAGATTTTTGGTGTGAAATAATAACTGTGAATTTGGTGCCTTGTTGAGACTGAAGATATGGGCAGCCAGGCAGGAGAAGCAGGTAACCCTAACCTTTGAGAAATCTTGATGAAGACAAAGGTCAAGCAGAAAAGCCCCAAAATGCCCAACACAAAGAAAGGCTGAGTAAGTAAGTAAGCTCTTCTTCCAGTAGTCTTGGATGAAAGGCACCAGGAGACTGTGAGTTCTAGTCCCGCCTTAGGCATGAAAGCTGGCCGGGTGACTTTGGGCCAGTCACTCTCTCTCAGCCCAACTCACCTCACAGGGTTGTTGTTGTGGGGAAAACAGGAGGAGGAAGGAGTATTAGGTATGTTCACCACCTTGTGTTATTTATAAAAATAATAAAGGCAAGATAAAAAAATCTAAAAAAAAAAAGCACACTGCCCACTATGACCAGTGAGGACAAAGCTGATCACTACACCAAAGCTGGCTACAGCTTCTAAGCCCCAGGCTATAAATAGGTCACAGAAGTTGTAGCAGATGGAGTTCAAGTCCTTGTCACATCCTGGTGGTAATGATGAAGTCACTTGAGCTAAGCATGCTTTCATGGAAAGCACAAGAAGACAAAGACATGGCAGGAGTGTCCTGGAGTGGGCAGCTACAAATAATAACAATAATAACAACAACAACAATGAATCATGCCCTTCATCCATGCAGTGATGTTGACAAACTCTATTTACCAAGGAGCATAGGTGGGTGTAGGATGTTGCAAATATACCAGACAGTTGAAGAAGAAAAAAGGGCATTGGAAGAATATCTGAAGAACAGTGAAGAAGATGCACTGAAGCTTACTGAATATCAAAGAGACCAACTAGCCTATAAGAAAGACCAAATGAAGAATAGAAAAGAGACATGGCAAAGCAAAATATTATATGGCCAGTAAAAACTAAAAAAAACTAACAGGCAAAGCAGATAACAACACCACCTGGCAATGGCTAAGAGCAGGAAAGTTGAAGAAAGAGACAGAGGGCTAATTCTGGCTGCACAAGACCAAGCCTTAAGAACAAACGCATTTAAAGCCAAAATTGAGAAGACAGCAACAGACAGCAAGTGCCACCTCTGCAAAGGAGCTGAAGAAACAGTGGACCACCTAGTTAGCTGCTGCAAGAGGATTGCACAGACTGACTACAAACAAGGGCATGACGAAGTAGCAACAATGGTGCCTTGGAATATCTGTAAGAAATACCACTTGCCTGCAAGCAAGAACTGGTGGGACCACAAAACAGACAAAGTAATAGAAAATGAAGAAGCTAAAGTGCTCTGGGACTTTAGAATTCAAGCAGACAAGCACCTGCCACACAACACCCCAGACTTAACAACTGTTGATAAGAAAGACAAAAACGTCTGGGTAGTAGACAATGCAATGCCTGGAGACTGCAGAATAGAAGAGAAAGAACTGGAGAAAATCACAAGATACAAATACCTGCAAATAGAAATAGAACGACTGTGGCAAAAGAAAGCAAAGATAATACCAATAGTAACAGGTACCTTGGGTGCAATCCCAAAACATCTGGAGCACCACTTGGAGACCATCAGCATTGACAAAATCACCATCAGTCAATAGCTAAAGGCAGTTTTACTTGGAACAGCTTATATCCTGCAACAATACCTTTAACACCATCAAACAACATCTGCCTATCCTAGGTCCTTGGAAAGGATTCGATAGGTGGACAAAATGTCAAATCCAGTCTAAACATCTGGCTGACTGTGCAACCAACCATAATGGGGGCAGTCATCATGGTGGAATTATGGCAAATGTTCTTTGGCTCTTCAGGAAAGAACTGAGTGCTAAGTGGACTTTGATTTTCTCTCTCTATTTAAGAAGGCAGTTCCCTCTATAAGTACTAGCTTTTCCTCTTTGGGCATGTAGATGATCTTCATATCTATGGAGACAGGATTATTCAGGTCTAAATGTAGCTAGCCAACACAAGCTGCCTTCCAGTTCCATTGGAGGAAACTCTTTGGGCTGTTTCCTACTCAGCCAAACTGCTATTCCAATTGTTCCTGTCAACAGTATGAAGAAAGGGAGTTAATTAATCTGAAGGATACAGAATTAGAACTTCAATTATCTTTAGTGTTGGTGAACTGAGATTCCTTCTTAATTTTAAGTGGTACTATGTGGGTGTCTCAAAATGCTGAGAGAGGCCATTTTTTAAATACACCATTACAAATAGAGGGGTTAGAATTACAGAAAATAAAATAAGGTGGAAAATATGCATCTAAGGGCAGAAGCCACATATCCAGGATAGATAACAGCTGTGACCACTATGAGAACTCAAAACTATTTCAGAAAGTTCCACTTAGCATACAAATAGTAAGGCTTATTTTTGAGTAAACATACTTTCCTCATAACAAATTATAGTGTTCATTGGGACAGTGCTTGAAGCATAGGAGCCAAAAAGCTTAATTCTGAAGAAAATGAAAAGCCTCACTCTGTGGGGATCACAGAGCACAATGATTCATTTGACTTACTCATAATCTTCAAATCTTCCCATATTTCTAACTTATTGGTTGGCCTACGGAGAGAACAGAATAAACATATTTATAATTAATTGAGCTGGATGGAGCTCTATTTCAGTCCACATCAAACAGAAAAAGTCAAACATAAAAATATGAGGAAGACAGTATTCTGTAAATGCTGGGATTTGGGGAAATGATAATAAGGAGACTGACTGCAAAGTACAGGAACTTATGCAATGATACCATTCAGTTGATGGATACTGTTCCACCAACACAATGGATTCTCAATCCTTCCCATTTTTCTGCGCATATTGGAAAGCTACAGGAAGTTCAATTGCATAAGCACGATTGCTCATATAGCACTGGAATAAATTTGTATGTATTTGTGGTGCTGAAAAAAATACAAATGTGTAGTCCTAGGTTGCCTTGGTAATAAATATTTCAGAAGACATGTAAAAAAAATTAATTTAATCAGAATGAAATGTCATCTATGAGTTTCATGCATCATGCAACAGCATGAAAGAGGGATTCAAACATTTTAATGGCAGAGTTTTTCTTCCCTAAAGTCAATACATGTTGCACCTAAGATATTTTAAATCTTACATGGCTTTGTCAAGAAAATACTTTAACAGTCTACAGATTTATGTTACAGAAAATAGTTTCTCCATGCTACCCTTATGTACATGCACACTACCAAACTCTAATGGACAGGCATTCAAAACAAATATAATAGCCCACTGACAATTTATGCTTACTTGTTTTTCAGCAGGGAAGTGAGATTCTCAGAATTCAGCTGATACATCAAAGTATCTCTTAATGTTGGAAGCATTGATAGTACTATCAATAAAAAGTAAATGACAGGAAGAATTATTGGAAGTCATAGAGCATCATCAATAAAGTAAAAATAATAACAGTGTAACAGTGAGGGATGGTAAGGATCTTTAGAATAGATGTAAAGATCTTCCCTGTAACAGAATTCTAACAGTGGTAGAAATATTGGGAGAGATACTTATTTAAAATAGCCACTAGAAAACAATAAATGTAAGGATCATTGACAGTCCATCAATTTCAAAAGGAATCTACTGTGTGAAATTGCACATTACTGGTCAAAAAACACAAGTCTTCCTCAAAATGCAAAACTAAACATATGGTTCTCTGAATCTTTTTTATTATGTTAACCTGTCCATATTAGCATAACTAACAGTACCAATTTAATTCTCACACAGCACCAAACCAGTTTGGGCTAATCATGTTTTGTATGATAAATTGCTGTATTATGATTTATAGCCCATTAGCAATTTAGAAATGGAAAATATACCTTACAACTATGTTTGTATTTAAGGTTGGTGCTAGCTGTGTTTTGGTAAGATGCTTGAATGAACAAACATTGTTCTGGACATTGTTCTATCTACAGCAATTGTTTCATTAAAGAAACAAAAGTTAGATGTTAACACTAGTGCTGAAAAAAACGGGAATTTGACAGACAGTGAGCTTCAGACTTTGTCTCTTTGAAAAACAAAATAGCTACTGCCTTACCTGTCATATTGCAAGTCCTCTGGTTACTTTCAAAATGATATTGCCGTCTTGCTTGTGCTATATATTCTGCTGCTTCTTTTTCTTGGATTTCTTTCATTTTTTTCTGACCATATTTCCCAAGTACATAAACCCCTACAAAAGGCATATGTACATACAAATCACACTAAACTCTCATATGCAGAGTGCAGAAAATGAGGAATGTCATGAGATAAGAAAAATATAAGAAAACAGCCAAAATACAGTGAAAACAAGTTTACTCCAACATCATATGCTTCTCCTACAGATGTTATAAAATATATCAGAATGTTACTGTAGCTTCCCCATTTGCTTTGTTCAACTATAGAAGAGATTTCCCTTGATATTTACATTTCATTAGTAGAAATTGAAAAAAAAATCCAGAATAAGTTCTCACAATAAAATTAAGTCACAAGATGAATCATAGGCTGCAAATCCCATGCATGTTCCCTACACCTCCTAACCATTTTTATAGTTATGGCTTCCTCTCCGAGATGATGTGAATGGGTGTGGAGCAGAGGGCAATAGATGCACAAGAGATATTTATCATGTATAGATGATAAATGAGTGAAAGGAAAAGAAAGAGAGGAAAAAAAAGAGTAGTTGATTAATATTTGGTTTTGGAACTACCTATAGTCACAATATAACTCACTATCACTTTCCCACAAGGAACACAGTTCTAACCTGTCAAAAGCTTATATAGTTCCACATTAAATAATACTATATAAGGCTGGATATCATTCAAGGACAGGATAAACCCTATTACTGATGTAACTACAAAGTTATCACATAAAGCTTGCAGGTTATTTAAATATTGTACTGTAGGTAATTTCAAGAAATGCACCACAGACCAGCACTAAATAAGGTAGCAATGAAGGCCTTGGAAAAGATATTCCGATGTCAAGATATGTCTGTATCTACAATGATCAGAATCATATAGGTAACTGTATACCCTTGGACACTCCAAGGAAGCAAAAGCTGGACTCTGAAGAAGCAGAATAGAAAGCGTATTGATGCTTTTGAATGCTGGTGTTGGAAAAGACTCCTGAGAATGGATAGGTTCATGAATAGCAAGATAACAAACAAATGGATCATCAAACAAACTAACCCAGAGTTCTCGCTTGAGGCACAAATGACCAGGCTCAGATTATCACATTTTGGACACATTATGCAAAGACCTAGCCCTCTGGAGAAGGCCCTAATACTGGGAAAGGTAGAAGGAAAGAGAAGAAGAGGATGACTGGCAGCAAGCTGGATGGATTCAGTTACAATGGTGATGGGTGCAACTGTTGGAAGCCCTAAAGGACCAGGTTGGGGACAGATCATCCTGGAGAAGGTCTATCTAGGTGGTCATTAAGAATCAACAACATATATTTAGTAGAGGTTTTATTTGATTATAATTAATTATAGATAATTACCATGACCCTGTTTCTGTAAACCAAATGTTGCAGTCAGTTGTGTTAATAGCTAACATTTTAAACTTGTAGCACTGGAGACCTTTTTAAGTACAATTCAGTACACAGTGTTTTTTTACAGTATGCACTGCTGGACATACACTTTAAAATACCGAGCTACTGACAATTTGAGATATGGCTGATCAGCCTAAGGAAAATATATTTCCAGAGAAGCATTAAACAAAGAACTGCACTTGGCAACACCATGGGGTGAAGCTTCTGTGCTTGAAAAAAAGAGGATACTTTCTCAAGTAGGTGAGAAGACACACTTGGAACAGGAGAGAACATACGAGTCTGTTCATGCAATTATGAACAAAGAGAGAGGTTGATCCAGAACATGTGAATTAATTAAAGAATGTGTCTGAACTTGAATCTCTTTCATCAGTAAGATCTCTGTCTCCATTGGGAGAACTTTTCAGACAGGACAAATTCTTAATGAAGCATTCCTTAACCTAGTGCCCTCCAGATGTAATGGGTATCAGTTTCCATTTCTGCCTAAGCCAAAGCAGCCAAGTTATTCCATACCAGCAGAACACATATAAACAATTTTAATTAACGGCTCAAGCTGTGGCACCTGATTCCATCTAGAACAGCCAAAAATGATTTGAGAACAAAGGCAGGCTGATTTGTCACTTAGCACATGGGCCAGACCTACTCAACAGCAGCTATTATCTTAGGGGTCTCCATGGAGACCCAGGCGCATCTCTTCCATTTCGCTACAAAAGAAATCATATGGAAGCATATTTATGTTTGCACAATCCAACTAGATGTTAGTACTCGATGAAGTCGTACTGTAAGGGGTCATCTTGGTTTCCTTTAACTACAAACTCCCATTCTATGAAACATATTTATGAATTCAGAATCTTCCAGTAAGAAAGGCTTTAACTCAGTTGCAAAAGCAACTGATGCCATTAACAGTGCTTAAAGACAGGTTTTGAAGTATTGCCTTTATAATTCACACCTTCATCCAGGGACAGCAAACACGACTGTAGTTCTCTTTCACCCTTTACTTTACTGTCCTATTTGTACAAAGCCCCAGAAAAAAAATGATCAATTTGAAGTTATTTTTCCTCTTTTACTAAAATAATGTTCTTGGAACTACAGCCAGATTTGCTTGGTTTGCAGCTCTATCTAAAGAGGAATTTGTTCACGTGGATGCTATCAAACATGATCTCAAGTAAGCATATGCTTAAATCTTCTTTTCTCCTGTTCATTATTACTTGAGTTTATTTTTTAAATTTGGTTTGTTATGACATAAATGCTACATAAATAAAATCAAACAAAAATAATCTTAGTATATCAAATAAAAAAAGCAGAAATATCAGGGCATGTATGATATGGAGGAAGATAGTTTGGGAAGGAGGGAAGTGTGATCAGTAGGAAGAAAGATGAGTTCCTCCCTCTCCACATATCGACTTCTCTTGCAAGATGTTGGGATTTTAACCAAGCCAATATACGCGAGCATATAGAACCAGGAAGAAAATTGATAAATTAATCAGAAGTAAGGTTGCATTCTTAGGCACCCTTCATTGGGAGTAAGCCCCACTCGACGCAAGCAAAACCAGGGAGCGAACAGGAATCGGTCCTGCAGGTAAGGGGACGGACGCCTCCTGCTCTGGGCAGGGCTGGGGCCGAAGGGGACAGCAGCAGGAGCGCAGGGGCTTCAGATTACAAGGAAGTCGGCGCTCGGGACCAGGTAGGGCTGCTTGCTGACGTCTGTTTCGGGACTGCAAAGCGCAGCCGGCGAAGGCCCGGAAAATACCCAGTAGGGAAACTCACCGCCCAGGAAAGCGCCCAAGAAGAAGCATTTCTTTTTGTGACGCTTCAGGAAGCCCCACACGGCCAGCAGCATTGCGGCGGCGGCGGCGGCGGCGGCGGCGGCGGCAGACTCGCAGGCCAGCCGCTGTTCCGCCCACCCGTCCCCGGCCCGCCGCAGGAAGCCCCGCCCCTCGCCTCCGACGCCGGCCTCGTTCAGCCCACGTCCTCCCCGCATTCGGGTCCCCCAGCTCTCCGGGGTTCGCTCCACTTCTTTATCCCCCGGAACTGTTCGCTCTTTATTCATCGTTCCGTAGCGACGCTTTCCTTTCCAGAGATGGAAGCGGCGAAGAGGTGGCGGGTGAGCGCTGGGGAAAGTGAGGCCTGGATGGACAGAGCTGTACATATGGTGAGGGCTTACTCGCAGGGAGTGTAACCAAAGGGATTGTAACGGGGCCAGTCATACTGCAAGAAAAAGAAAACAAAGAGAGGTTTCGGGGTTGGGAGCTTTTCGGGGCTGGGGGACGTAGTGCTGAAAAAAGACGAACGCATGTATTGCGAAATCCATTTTACGGACGACGTCCACCTCTGAATTATTTTGGAATTATCTTTTGTGCCGTCGAGCTTACTCGGTCAGATGTCTCTTCGGAATGAACGATGAGCTTTTACCTTAAATGAGCTTTCCAGGGGATTTCATCGTTTGCAGGTCTAATTGCCAATCTGGAACTAAAGAGTTTGCTCTTGGAAATAAGACTTAGGCTCCTCCTAAATCATAAAGCCTTTTTTGAGGCGCCGGCTTGTGCAGCCAAAGCTAGCTATTTTGTATTACCGAATTTATATAACGAGGTTTCCCAGGAACTGCAAGGGACAGGGATCTGACCTGAAGACTTACTTGGGAATGCAATTCCACCTTTCATGGCTATATTAGTAAGGAAAAGCTAGTGGTAGACATGAGTGGAAACACACTTGAGGGGGCTTTGAGTGAATGCGCATGTGATGAACAGGATCCTACCCTGGAGAGATGCATCCTGCCCCCAAACTTCATTTAAGATACCAGTCCTCAGTTCCTTATTAATAGGTGTCTCCCCTATGGCAGTGTTTCTCAACCTTGCAATTGAACCTCAACTTCAGTTCCCAGAATTTCCCAGCCATCATGCTGGCTGGGGAATTCTGGAAGTTGGAGTCCACCCATCTTAAAGTTGCTGAGATTGAGAAACACTGTTCTAAGGACATAACAGCACTACTTACTCAGATATAAGTTTTAGTCCGGGGAGAATACTCAACCACCTTCAGAGTATACATTTGCCAAGTCATGTGTTTGTCTCTGTGTGTGAGTTAATGATGACTTAAGGCTTACTTTGGGAACATAAGTATGTGAGCATGCTTCTGCGGTTTATTTGTTAGATTTATATCTCATCTTTGGTACAGGAGCTCAAGATGGCATGCATAGTGTTCCTTCCTCTTGTTTTTCTCCAGAAGAGCAACCCTGTAAGGTAGGTTGGGCTAAGAGAGAATGATTGGCCCAAAGTCAATCTCTCAGCTTCCATGTGGAAGATAGACTAGAACCTGGGATTCTTCAGTTTCAGTATAGTGTATTAACCTCTGAAAGAGATTAATATCTAGGAAACTCCAGCTCTTAATGTTAAGGCTGGAGAGTTTCTTCGGAAGTAAATAAAGATCAGGAGGCATGAGAAGTGTAAAGTAAAAGATGGAATATGAAGAAGTAAACAAATAAAGCCACTTAGATTGGGAAAAGAAATTTAACTTGCACTTCTTGATTATTGCATATTAACCCAATGATTTTCAATAATGGAACATGCATCTTTTATTTATGCATTTGAACACTTGAACATTCCTTTCTATGAATTATCTGGACCCTTTGCTTCTTTCTTTTACAAAGCTAGTTTTAGCCAGAAAAGGTTCCTTCTCCCAGAACAAAGCCTGTCTGTTAGACTAGTGTTGGTACCACTGTTTATCTTTCCTGAGAACTTTCATCCATATCTCTACTTTTGCCGTCTATTGTATAATGATACCATATTGCATGTGTAGCAGTTTCTTTGTGTGACTAAACAAAGGCATTGTAAACAGAAATGTAACTGGACCAGAGTAAGCTACTGATTCAAGCATAGCTCAGCTAATATATAACAGCTGTGTGCTGTGATTTTCTTGCTGTATGCTCATTTCAGCTTGTTTTTCTTTTGAGGATTCTGGGGAAGGGGGAGGCAGGTGCCAGCAGATATGTCCTTTATTTTGCTATCTATGTGATCCATTCAATCAGAAACTTTGGTTTCTCATAGGCATCCTTGTACATTATTATTCCTTATATTGGGGGAAAAGGTTGTACAGGTAGACCTTGCTTACTGACTGCTCATGCAGCAATTGTTCAAAGTTACGATGGTGCCAAAAAAATAAACTTGCAACCATGGCATGTGTTTATGACCTTTGCAGCATCTCTCTCTCTCTCTCTCAGTCATGTGTTCACCGTTACAGTCAATCAGTACGCATTGTCCTGTGCCTGACCTCTGCCTGACCTGGAGAGATTGGAGATGAAGGGATTACAAGAGAGTAAGGAGGCACACAATGGGAAACACACATTGAAAGGAATGCGCTAGCACTGGCTGTTTGCCAGCACATTCCTTTCGATGTCTATTCCCCATTGTGTGCCTGCTTGCTTTCCTGCAATCCCTTCCTCTCCAATGAATATAAATACAAACATGAATTCCATTCTTGCTAATTATCCCAGTGTTGGGGTGTGCATTCCAAAGGGTGGGGGAGTGGAGAAAAGGAAAACTGAAGTAAAATTGTAAGCACAGTCACAGTCATGGTCACATGATTTTCCACTTAGCAGTTGCATCACTTACCGACTGAGTTGCCAGTCCCAATTGTGGTCACTAAACAAGGACTACCTGTACTGGAGTAAATGCAGCTGAATGCATTGCGCTTCTGAACTTGCAATCCGTGATAAATGTGACACAATATCTCTCTTTTAACACAACTGTTGCTAATTACTTTGTGTGTATTAATAGGCTAAAGATGCACTTGAGAATGGTGAAGTACCTGTTGGTTGCCTCATGGTCTACAATAATGAGATTGTAGGAAAAGGAAGAAATGAAGTTAATGAAACTAAAAATGTAAGTAATTTAGTGAATGCTGTCCTTTGCACTACATATGTAAATAGAAAGATCCTCAAGTTGGTATAAAGAATTGCCATTACTTAGGCTACGTTTAAAGCCTGTCTTTGGGAATGGCATAGCAAATTACTGTTTTTGAGTTTTTATGTTTTGTGTTCTTTTTTTCTAAAATTCTGGTGAAAAAATACTGTGTTCTCCATAATCACATCTCTCCAATTTTGGGAAACCACTTTATATTTTTCATATATTACAGGTAGTCCTCCGGTTACATCCATTCATTCAGCAACTGCTCAAAGTTACAGTGGTGCTGAACAAGGGGGACTCATGACCGGTCCTCAAATTTGCAGCTATCTCAGTGTCCTGTGGTCACGTGATCGCTATTTGCAACCTTCCCTCCTGGCTTCCCACAAGCAAAGTCAATGGGGAAGCTGGCAGGAGGTTGCAAGTCACTTCCACTCATGCCACTTTTTCTCCTGAGGAGCCCCCAGGTGGCAGGGGGATCTTGTACTCTGTAGCATTTACCCGCACTTACACCTAGCCATCGCACCCACCCACTCACCTATAGTTCTCACCAGCCTACTTGCAAGTCGCCCAAGAAGGAAAAGCTTGTTGTGACCACAACTTGTAACTTCCTGCTGGGTTTCCCATTGACTTTGAGGACCCCCACTGAGGTCCTTGCTTAACAACCAATGGTTCTTGCTTAACAACATCGACAGGGACTGCCAGGATTGCTGTTGCTAAGCAGTGCAGTCACGTGACATCACACTTTACGACTGCATCGCTTAGCAATTGAAATTCTGGTCACTATTACCATTGTACCTTGAGGACTATCTGTAATTGAAGAGGGTCATGATAACTTTTCTTTTTTGGAATAGAAAATGTTTAGGGTTGATCTCTGAATGCTAGTGAGCATCAATTTTTACTATTTTTGGAGTGTGGGTTGTTTTCTTTTTTTTTAGTTTATTTAGAAATCCTTTAAAGTAATCTTATCAATCAGTGCGATCTTGTTCTGGGCAGTGCATTTTAGGAAGGACATTAGCAAACTGATGTGTGTCTAGAGGAGATTATAAGGGCCGCAAAGGAAAAAAACTTATGAGGAATGGGTGGAGGCATTGGACATCTTTAGCCTGGAGAGCAGAAAACTGCAGGGAGGCATGACAGTGCTCTTCAAGTATCTGAAGGGTTATCATGTAGAAGATGAGGAAGAATTTACCAAAGTTCCAGGCAATTACAAGAAATTTACAAAAAAAAATTCCTAATGGGACGAGCTGTTCAACAGTGGAACAGACTGCCTCAGGAGATAGTGGACTCTCCCTCTTTGAAGGTGTTTAAACAGAGGTTGGCTGGCTGTTGTTGGGGGTTCTATAGTAATCGATTCCCACACCTGATGGGCTGAACTAGATGACCTCTAAGGACCCTTCCAGCACTTGAATTCTATGATTCAGTCACGTTTGAATTAAAATATCTTTTCAAGCTAACAAAAATAGAACTGTGAAGTAGAAGCAATAGAACAACCAACCTGTTACATATTCTTAGAGCAGCAGATGACTGGACAACAAGCACTGAAATACTGTAGGATATCTCTAAATGTATTTGCTTATTAATCAAATTTATATGGCTGCCCATCTCACAAAAAGCAACTAATAGAAATATGATACAGCTGATGATTACTAAGAGATGTTCAACTCAATTCGTAGCGTCAAGGATTTACTTATTAAAATAAGATGCCTGTAATTCTATATCCTATAACTTAGATATTATGTATAGAATATAGATTTTGTATGTATACATATTTTTTGAAAAAAACAGTAATGTAAATGAGACTATTTAATTCATATTGGATAAATAGTGATTATTATTATTCAAATGTATAGGCCTATATGTTGTGTGTTAGAATTTAGACAAAACAAATTTGACTTGGCTTTGTTTTACATTTGTCCTAGGGAATTTTTCTGTAGTAATGCAGTAAATTCTCTCTGAGCTGTTCTTTTGAACTGTCTGCTAGGCAGTGAACAAGTATTGCCAGCATTTTCTTCCTATGTTCTTTTATTTATATATAATAATATTATATAATATGTTCTATTATTCCTATTTTCTTCCCTTGTCTTTGTTTGTTTTTTCTATCCTTTCTGCTTGATTCATATATGTATTTTTCTTCCTTAGGTGTAACTTTTCTCTGGTCTTCTAAGCCTCATTGCAAGCATACCCTGTCAAATCAACTGTTCCCCCTTTAGTTTTGTTAGTATCACTTGGACAAGGTCAAGTTTTCAAAATGTAGTAGTATTTCACAATGTCTCAATTTCCAAATATGTTGGAATTTAATTCTCACAAAGGATTATGGGAAGTGAAGTCTAGCAAGATCAAGAAAGACTGGTGAATATATTACAATATATATTGTATATATAATAAAGATCTCTGAGTGATTCACAATTTGAAATCAAAACTGAAACAATTCAAACACTAAAAGCTAGACTCTCACTATTTTATGATAAATAATATTAAAATGATTGAATTCTCTAGCTTAAAACTAAACTTAAGTGCTTCTGAATAAAACAGATTTCATTTACCTTCTTAAAACCAAAAGATAGGATTCAGAGTAAGCCTCTTGGCAGAGAGAAATACATCATTTGTGAGCTACTGTTAATCAGGCTATAGAAATCTTTTCCAGATCAGAACCAGTGAAGGAGTTCTGCAAGTTGCAGTCCAGTACATCTGGGAAATGTTAAACTATACATAACTTCCATAATTCATGGTGGTACTATATGGATCCTCTGTCCAGTTGTTTTAGAAATTCTTGTTTCTTTATTTGCACTAGTCATTACTTGAATAAATATAGGAAGATCCCTTATACTGGATGATACCAATTTTTCCCAGTGTTGTCTACTCTGGGTGGGAATTTTTCTCAACTCTGTTTGGGCACACTGAGGTTTGAACCCCAAGTATTATTATTGTGGCTCTTCCCAAAAAGACACTGTCCTATGGAACTCATCGTAGAAATGCAATGCAGAAATAAACATGGCATGGATTACACAAGAAGTTTCTAATCTTCCAAAAGAGTGCACACACTTGGCCATTACTAGCTTGTTCACCTTCATGGGACAGGAGAACAAGAGATAAGTGTGCAATTTACCAGAAGTGATTAAATTATTTGCCTTGCAATGCCCTAGTTCTACAAGTGGCTCTGGAATAAATTTAGATTCTCATTTTACTTTACATTGATTTATTGAAACTTTAGAGTTTTGTTCTTGAACAGATATTGATCTACTAAAAGCTACTGACTTCACATCACTTGTTTTCTAGGATCAGCACAATAAGAACTATTGCCAAACATGGCTTGAATATATGTTTGTTACTGTTATGATGAAATATAACCCTACCCCAACCCCTTGAGAAGTCATCAGCATAATTGGAGATGCTGAAGACTTGGGTACACATGGCAATTCATTCATAACAATGGATTCTATCTAACTGATTTTATAAGGAGAGGATTTTAACAGGCCTTAATAAGAACTGAGAGCATTTTAACAGTCAGGAATTTTGCCAGCTCTCAGCTAGGGATTGTTGTTGTGCCCTAGAGTGTTTTATGGTATTTATGGCACCTGCTAAGCACAATCTCTTGAAGGACTATTCACATTAAAATTAATTGGTAAGATGTTATAATGTTAGATTATAGCTAAATGCATTCTCTTTGCTTCACATTCATTATCAGTCACATACGTTCAGTTCATTTTCTTGAGTAGCATACTTTCATCTACCCAATAATTAATTAAGCTGTTGTTTTCAATTTGTGCTTATAAATTTATAGTAAGAAGCATACCATGAAACATATAAGCTGTTTTAAAAAACAATAAAGGAAGAGCCTTAAACATCTGGAATGTGCATGCTGTTCTAAATGAAGAACATTTCCCGTTTTGTAACTATACGTTTTCTTAAAATATTTAGGTTGGTGTTACAAATCACCCTTCTTCGAAAGTGATACACTGACCAAGTTATGCATTTTTGTGTGTGTGTGTGGTAATTTTTCCATGGGCAATGTTCTGCACATGAGCTGCCTTTCAGGTTTTTTGGAAGCTACAGGAAATTTTGAATGGAGCAATGAGATTGCTGAATAAGCATAAACACAAAGATTATATTCTGCTAGTCTGAACAGGTGTACTAACTCTTAGTTGGTTACCAGGCACAGTTCAAAAAGGTGGCTTGTTTAAACACCTCGTTTCCTGAATGTCTTCAGGGCTCCCTTCACCTGCATGAATCTGTCCAAATACTACCATTATTTTCAGGACTTTTTCTAAGGGGCTTCCTGTCACTGGAGGTGAAGCTGCAGGCAGGAGAATAATTTTGCTTGCAGCCAATCATATCTTTGACCAAACAGCTGTTTTCCCCCTGTCCTCTCAGTCTTTACTTAAGAGGGATTCTTTTCAGTGCCTGTAACAATAATGTCTGAGGTATTTTAAATAATATTGTAGAGAAACTGATGAACATTACATTCATTAACAGGGAAGACTGGGAAACGATCAACTGTTATCCCTTTTGTTTCAAACATTGAGAGTCAGTAAAGTCAGTAAAGCGGAGACACAACTCCATGCATTTGTTTTATTGATGATCTTTACTGTTTTCAAACTAAGTTTCTGTGGCTCTTACAGTCCTTTTTGTTCTGCTTTGTGATTGGCTTTTGGTATTGTTCCAGTAAAATGAAAGCAAAAGGCACTGAGTTAAAATAACAACACATTAGTGTAGTGAAATAAGACCTCACCAGTATTGGTTGTCATTGACCTTCCCTGCCTTACAATGGCATTTTTGAGAATCCATTATAAAAGAGATCTGCAACCATTGCAACTATGGAGTAGGTGCTTTACATAAATGTAAATATTGGGCCCTGTTCTGCTACTGTGACTTTTGTTGTTTTTTTAAAATGAGGCCTGGATTCAGACAGGCTGCTTTGATAGTATGGAGATACTTATATGACAGCCAAGGGGATGTACTCCTTAGAGTGATAGACTAGAATTGGGGAGACCTACGTTGAAGTCCACCCTCAGTCACTGAAACTTCCTGGATGACTTGTGGCCAGTTGCTCTCTTTCAGTCCAAGAGCCAGTATGATGTACTTTTGAAGGCATTGGACTGGCACCAGTGAAACCAAGGTTAAATTTGCCCTCAGCCACAGAAGCTTCCTGGGTGATTGGGGCCAGTTATCCTCTCTCAACCCAACCTACCTCATAGGGCTATTGTGAGAAATAATTGGAGGAGAGAATGCTGTGTACAACACCTTGAGCTCCTGGAAGAAAGGCAGGATATAAATAATAAATGGTACAAATAATGAATAAATTGTAACAAATTTCCATCAAGGATCAAGATCATCTGTGCTATTTTGATTTATCTTGCTTATAAAGCAAATTCTAAAAGGCATTGAGCTATGATCTTGCCCTTGTCTCTTGATACAATTCAGCAAGCATTCTCATGCATAGGAAAATATTTCACTCCATGCGTTAGTTAATTGTTTTAATTGCCTTAATCCAAACAGAATCTGGACTACCTCAAGCAAATTATTTTTCAGATTTTAGGAACTATGGAAAGCATAGAAAATAGAATCACAGAGCTAAAGAGAGCTAACCTTTCTCAACCAGTGCTGGCTTATAATACTGAGAATGCTGGTCTCCATGCATCTAGAGGGCACTAGATTGAGGAAACCTGTCTTAGACCATCTTGTCCAAGCTGTAGCTCCTATAATCTGCCTGTCCACCAGAAACAGAGTTATTTTTTTCCTTGTATGTGTGTTATATGCAAAGTAATCCATTCTGTGTGGCATTAGTGTTGATACTGTTTTGCTTTATTCTCACAGGCTACTCGCCATGCAGAAATGGTCGCAATTGATCAGGTCTTGGACTGGTGTCAACAGCACAAGAAGAAACCTGAGGAAGTCTTTACACACACAGTATTATATGTCACAGTTGAGCCCTGTATTATGTGTGCAGCTGCTCTTCGAATGATGAGTATCCTTCTCCAAATGTTTGATCACTTTGTTCATACAGGTTTTGTGTTGAGATTTGCAGGAACTTTGAACATATGAAGAATACAGCTGGACTTGAGCCAAGGCTTAAGTAGTCCAAGTTTCTGTTTCACACCCTAGGGAACCATGGGAAGAAGACCCTCTATGCTGTTGTTCTCCAACTGGGTATTCAGAGTCATGCAATCTCTGAATTTTTATTAGCAAATCTTGATAGTCTAGAAAAGAAGGTGATCTGCAAGATCAAGTCTACGTTAGGCAGGGGATGCGCTTGTGTCCTATGTGAAATTTTGGAATTTTCATAGGGCAGGAAGATATTAATTTAAACTTCTTTTCTCCAAAATATCTTGTTTAATTTCTGGTTTTGGTTGATGGGGTATGGGAAGGATAATTCAGCAATATTTTTGCCCTCAATTTATGGGTGGAAGGCATCTTTTCTTGGAGCAGGGGAGAATGAGAAATATTTTGCCTGGGGAAGCTACCAGTTTTGTCATAAGATGCCTATGGAGAGGATGAATGTATGTGTTGTAAACTAAAGGAGATTATTGTTACATTGTTTTATTCCTTTTAATGTTATTTACTTGTAAACCTCCCAGGGTCATTGGGAATTGGGCAGTACTGCATACAAATGTTAATAATAATGATGATGATAATAATATTAATGATAATGGAAACCAGGCATATCAGAATAACTGGGCTGTCAATTAAACCAGGATTGTTACTATCTGTATATCACATATTATCTGTTTATGATTTCTTATCGAACCTAGTTAATGCCTTAATTGATCTGTATAAATCCCACTGGTTGTATATGGTTGCCAAAATGAACGGTTTGGAGGCTGTGGCTCAGTTCTGAATATCTCTTCTGCTACCTTAACAGATACAGGGGAACCATTTCAGGTGAGTACTTTATTATGGTGCCTTTCAATATATTCATAAGAATGTGATATATCAAAGTGGTTAGCAATGAACGCTTTGCTCTAGAACTGGGGCTAAATCAGTGTTTTGGAAGACAGACTGTACACATTATTTCAGGATTAAACCAGCCATTTTCTTTCTTTTCTTTTTTTTAATGGAAATAATTGGCTGGAATGCTATTCTCTAATACAGCATCCTCTGTATGTTCTCTTGCACTTTGCAGTTGAACAGGGCATAATTTTTCATAGTTTAATAAAAAATAAGAATTTGGAATAACTGCTAATAATCAAGGTGGATTCAGTGAATGCACCTAGCCATTTAACACCAATGGAATTAAGTTCAAGGTGGAAAATCATAGGAAGTTTTATATAACAATTGTTTGTTTTTTTGTCTAAATTCAGATAGAAAAAGGAAATTCTTTGTTTAGATAAACAAAACAAAATTGGAAGCAATTGTAGCAATAGAATTGGATTTTTAAAAAGATCCAACATGTAAATGTTCTCTGATTATTTCACCTAGTGATTACATTTTAGATGTGTATTGTGGCAGTTATGAGAAGAAATGTTTGCATTTTAAAAATCTTTGAACATTATGGAAAACAATCCTTCATTTAACTACATGCTTTTTAAATTTCTTGTTCACTGAGAATATTCTGTTTTATATATTCATATGTATGCTCATATATTTTAAGAAATGAATATTATCCAAGAATAATCTGTGGGTGGAATTAACTATAGTATAATTAAGTCATTTTGTTGGGTCAAGAAGTCTTGACAACTAGAGAAAACCAATTGATGAAAACAGGTTTTTGGCAGAAATTAATATTCTATGGACCAATTAACTAACAATCCATGGTTATCTTTTCACTTTTCTCTTAAATTCATATTTCTGGGATTTCTTTAACCACAGTTTCATAGTTCCATATCCTGGTTTGCATGGATTTCTTAAAACTGATGCTTCCCAGTTTGGACAGACAACTGTACAGGTGAAACTCGAAAAATTAGAATATCGTGCAAATGTTCATTTATGTCAGTATGGCAACTCAAAAGGTGAAACCAATATATGAGATAGACGCATTACATGCAAAGTGAGATATGTCAAGCCTTACTTTGGTATAATTGTGATGATTATGGCGTACAGCTTAGGAAAACCCCAGATTCACAATCTCAGAAAATTAGAATATTACATGACATCAATAACACAAGGATTGGAAATAGAACAATATCGGACCTCTGCGAAGTATAAGCATGCATATGTACTCAGTACTTGGTTTGGGCCCCTTTTGCAGCAATGACTGCCGCAATGTGGCGTGGCATGGATGCTATCAGCCTGTGGCACTGCTGAGGTGTTATGAAAGACCAGGATGCTTCAATAGCGGCCTTCAGCTCCGCTGCATTGTTCGGTCTCATGTCCCTCATCTTTCTCTTGGCAATGCCCCATAGATTCTCTATGGGGTTCAGGTCAGGCGAGTTTGCTGGCCAATCAAGCACAGTAATCCCATGGTCATTGAACCAGGTTTTGGTACTTTTGGCAGTGTGGGCAGGTGCCAAGTCCTGCTGGAAAATGAAGTCAGCATCCCCATAAAGCTCGTCTGCGGAAGGAAGCATGAAGTGCTCCAAAATCTCCTGGTAGATGGCTGCGTTGACCCTGGACTTAATGAAGCACAGTGGACCAACACCAGCAGATGACATGGCTCCCCAAATCAACACAGACTGTGGAAACTTCACACTGGACTTCAAGCATTGTGCATTGTATGCCTCTCCATTCTTCCTCCAGACTCTGGGTCCTTGGTTCCCAGTTGAGATGCAAAGTTGCTCTCATCAGAAAAGAGGACTTTGGACCACTGGGCAACAGACCAGTTCTTTTTTTCTGTAGCCCAGGTAAGACGCTTCTGAGGTTGTTTGTTGTTCAGGAGCGGCTTGACAAGAGGAATACGACATTTGAAGCCCATGTCCAGGATCTGTCTGTGTGTGGTGGCTCTTGATGCACTAACTCCAGCCTCAGTCTACTCCTTGTGAAAGTCCCCAACACTTTGGAATGGCCTTTTCCTGACAATCCTCTCCAGGCTGCGGTCATCCCTGCTGCTTGTGCACCTTTTTCTACCACACTTTTCCCTTCCACATAACCTTCTATTGATGTGCTTTGATACAGCACTTTGGGAACATCCAACTTCTTTTGCAATTCCCTTTTGGGGCTTTCCCTCCTTATGGAGGGTGTCAGTGATGGTTTTCTGCACAACTGTCAGGTCAGCAGTCTTTCCCATGCTTGTGATTCCTCCTGAACCAGCCTGAGAGACCATTGAAAGGCTCAGGAACCCTTTGCAGGTGTTATGGATTCATTAGCTGCTTAGAGTGGGACACTTTGAGCCTAGAATATTGAATCTTTTCACACTATTCTAATTTTCTGAGATTGTGAATTTGGGGTTTTCAAAAGCTGTATGCCATAATCATCACAATTATACCAAAGTAAGGCTTGACATATCTCGCTTTGCATGTAATGCATCTATCTCATATATTGGTTTCACCTTTTGAGTTGCCATACTGACATAAATGAACATTTGCACGATATTCTAATTTTTCGAGTTTCACCTGTAGCTTCTAACCTTTGGTGATTCTCTTCAAATTTTGTGGTAATTATTTCTTGATAAATTCCTCCTTTAAGATTTTGTGCCAGTCAAAATGAAGGAAAAAAGAATTGTAAAAATGCCCACCAAATTGTCTGCAGCCCGTGAAATATGTCTCTGCTGAAAACAGAAAATCTTTTCTGATAACATCTATACCATCCTCCTACTTTTTTGCCGTGTTTTCTTCTTGTGCTGATCATGCATGTGTATGTATACATTCCTCTACCTTTAAAAGCTACCTGGTAAACAATGTTTAATATGTACTATTTCTCCTCTAAAACTCCAGCATAGCAGCAACAAAAGCTATGTTACTTACGTTATTGAGTTCTTAAAGACAATGAAGTCTTAACTGGAGAATTCTGCTGTTGGTGCACCTTCATTTAGGATGCATTTTTGAGCAACGTTTTTAATTTCTATAGTGCATAGCCGGTTATCGATCTGAAGAAGCTGTGGAAATGCTGAAAACCTTCTACAGACAGGAGAATCCAAATGGTAACGTCTGTCATCAGCATTTTAATTCATATAGACATTTATAGATTTGGATATTAGTGACTTCCGTTTTTGTTTTTTGTTTTTGTTTTTGTCCTTTTTGGCAGCACCAAAGTCAAAAGTTCGAAAAAAGGAATTCAGTAAATGATTGGCTGTGATGGAAAGTTAACCGGTCTAGAAGAATAATGAATACCTGAATGATCTGGACAGTGCTGACCTTTGCTGGACTAAATTATTTAGCCCCAGGAGGTGGAAAATGACGTAACTGTCCCTCTTTAACATGTCATTTATTGTATTGTGGAAGTTAATACAATAAATGTATTAAATTAACAAATACAGTTGTGGATCAAAATGTCTGGTTTTTTTCCCTGATGCCAAACTGGAAAGGTATTATTGAAAGGATAGTATTAGTTAAGACTGAAGTGTTACAACTATTGATTTTGAACTTGATCAGAGGCTCAACTAATTATAATAGTTCTTGGTTTGCCCCTACAGACGTGTGCTGACTTTCTATTGTCTTCTAAAGTATTTAGATAAGAACTCTGTATACAAACTGTGTAACTTTCCCCCAGCATCCTGTTAAAATGTGCTGTTCACTAAGGTATACGGGCTGAATCAGGCTACCCAGGGCACCCTGCTACTTTGGAAACCCTCTTGGGAACTGGTCCAATTAGTACTAGGACTTTATTAAGTTCTAATACAGTCCAGACATTTAGTCATTTTAGTCTAGCTGAGTCTATTCTAGTGCTAGTAGAGGCTTTCCAGATTTTCCTGTCATTTTCTATGTGTAATTGTTAACTGGAAATACCAAGGATAAGAAGGGGAGCTTCTGCATAAAAACCATGTACTCTTTCACTGAAATATGAATATCTGACAATGTCTAGCTGTACACATGTTTTCTTCATTGCATCACAGGGCATGGTTAGAACTTCCTAGTGACTTTGGTGTCCAGACCTTTGTAGAAAATGCAGGCAATAGTAAGAAAACTTCATCCTTTATTGTGATAACCGAATTGAAAAACAGGAGTTTGTACTAATACCTGATCAGTTGCTGCCATGTCTGCTCTTTTCAGATGAAGTCCTGTTATAGTAGCAATCACCATTAAGGATCAGTTGGTTTAGTTACATTTTAATATGTTTGAGGCAGAAAATTCCTTATAAAATTGAAGGCAAACATGTTCAAGTTAGCAGCGCCTATCCGATTTTGGCTAATGTTGAAAAGCTAAACAGGTCCAGAATAGTTTATTCTTTGGAAATTCCAGAGCTGTTGGCCAGACTGCAAAGTTGAAAAAACATCCCAGAAAAAAGGCAATAGCAAATCACTTCTGTAATGTTGCCAAGAAAATAACATGGGTGTGTCCCTGAAGCCACCAGGAGTCATGCTAGACATGAGGGAATTTACTGAATGAATTACCAATGGAGGACTTGGGTACCTGTGTTCGCTTACAGTAATATCTTATTTGTAAGGGCTACTGTTTCTGACCTTATTTGTAGTTGAAATGCTGAAGTTATATTCAAATACACTAATGCTACCCAATCTTAAATGAAGTCATTTTTGTAGTGACTGTGTTAGAAATTAACTATATTGCCAAACTGTAATATTTGAAACCTGATTAGGAGAAGAGGCATACAGAGGAAGGCAGAGATAATATCGGTGAGGGAATACAAAGTTGTCAACAGCACCGTTTGCAAGCTTTCCAATCTTAGTCCTTCTCCCTCTGCTACACAGTTCTCTGAATCTCCTTTCTTGCCAGAAAAATATGTGGAGTTTGTTGATGTCTGGGGAGGAGGCAGCAACTATCTTTTCCCATCATTAAAGTTATGACTTAACTAAGCCAGGAGTGCAGATTCCAGCTAGTACATTCTGCATTGTAGGTCCAGGGGGAGATGCCTGGAACATCTGTTGCACCACAATGGCTACCCTGAATCTGAGAAGTCATGGGAGACCATAGCAGATATGCATACCTCATGCCTCATATACATCAGTTCCATCTGAAATCCCACACAAGCCCTGCCCCTGGGACCTGTCACCACTATCAACAGACAATAAATTCCAGGATAAAGGGGACTTCCTGCTTTCTGCTACAATATACTCTCCGGATTGGTTGCTGTGCAACAAGGAGAGAATGCAGTAGGGTCTTTTCAGCTCCATCTGATTGTGCAGCAAGATTTGTCTTTTGACCTTGGGAAACTGCTAAGCTTGGGTGGGGGTAATGAGTCTGTAGTCATTTTGCACGGTGACATGCCTGGGACATCTTCATCTGTGAAAGGAAAGCCTGGTTCTGACAGTGGAGGTGGTGTTGAGGAAGGTAGAGATAACATGGGTGAAGGCATGCAAGAACCATAAGCAGATAAAAAAGACAGTAAATGACATCTCAGCCCAGGGAAGGGAGGGAGTGTAACAAAGAGACTCAATCCCACCTTGATTCTGTGTGGTATTAGAAGCAGCAGAAGGAAACTCTGGCAGCTTTCAAAATGTTGCTGTTACACTCTACAACAATAGAGTTCCAGTAGTCCTTGCCATGTCTGTTTCCTGACCTGGCCTACATCAAAGGGTTGACAGGCAACAAGGAAAAGCAAAGCCAAGGTTTCAGAACAGACACTTGAAAACTTTCTTGGATTGTTTTTAGATGTATTATGAGGCAGGTCCAGAAGAGGGCCTCCGTGTTCCAGTAATGAATAGTTCAGGACGATTGGAAGGGAAGTCTTGTTCTCCCAAAATCTGCTTGCTGAGCAAATTAATTTGGGCAATAATCAAGCACTTGCCTGTGCCTCCTGGATTTTAATATTATGGGCTGTATGAACCAGCTTTTTATCAGTATTTTGTTGTTACATTAGTTCAAGGAATCGAGAACAGTATTTCTAATTCCTGTCATCCCTCTCCCACCTTGGCTTTCTTTGATGTAGCAATTTCACACTGCGTGTGGAGAGAAGGAAAACACGTTGGTAGCTTTTAAGCAGCTGTTCTAGGACTTTGGTTCTCAACATTTAAGCTTAGAATTATCTCCCACTGACTTCAAATGCACCAGTGTTGGGAGGGCTGAAGCAGGTGATGGGAGGCACCAGATCCCATAGCTGTTCTCTCGCCCCCAGCTCCATTCCTGTGATCTAGGGGAAGGGATAGAGCATTATTGCCAGGAGTCAAATGATTCAAAAGGTTTTTGAAACCACACTCACAATTGGTGCAGGAGCCACCATGTACGGTTCTAGACAGACAGGTTTCCCACACTGAAGTAAGGATCTTTAATAAGCATGTTTATTTAGCCATAGGCTGTAAGTTTTCTTGGCTAGGAGCATATCTCATTATGGTCTATATGGCATCTAAAACCCCTTTGTGTGATTGAACTAATAGCAACAGGATAGAATGGCATTTCTATTGCTTTTGTAGCATAATCCTGCTCAAATCTACTCAAAAGCAGACTCTTTTTAGTGAAATGGAATTTATTCTCAGGTTGGTGAATATGTTATAGGTTTGCAAACCGTACAGGATTGCAGACTGATAGGGATTGTTTTTAAATTGATTTGAGTCACAATATGATGCCCATATTTACTATTGCGCAGACCAGGTCACAAACCTTAGTCATAGTAGGACTGTAAAGTTATTCTTACTCATAAGAATTATTTTGAAAAAAAATCTTTCAGCATAGTCCTATCCGAGTGTATCTGGCAGTAATTTTTACCTAGTGTTGATATGCATCTGTGGATGTTGACACAGAATTAGGTGCCACAGGGTTCAAGAGGACTTATCCCCTGAGAAGCATCTATATGATTGCAGCTGTAGGTTTAAATTTTATGAAATGAATTTTAAAACCATATTTGTGGAAAGGTAATCCCACCGGTCCCTCTTTATACATAGCAATACCTGGGAATGGCTGTACTTTTTTTCAAATACAATCTATCCTAAAGTAAGCACGGTTATGGAATTAACTAAAAAGAAAAGAAACAGAGCTGGGATTGACTGATACAGTCATGTGATGCAAGCTTGGACTGGTTGGGGTCAGAGTAGCTCCTTCTGTGCATATTTGCCTAAGCCTTCCAGGAACTCTTCTGGGTGTGCCCCCCCCCCCCCCGCCTTCAGTGAAACTGAGTGGGTGCAAGGCAGAGACCTAAGCAAATACGCCTCGCTTGAACAAGGCCCTCCCTGAATGCTCTGGTGGTGTCTCTTAGATGCCAGATCATGTCATTTTCTTTTCCCCAGGATTTGGGAGTTTAAACTCATTTAATTTGTAACCATATCATATTTTTTTTCATTTGATTGTTTTATTGCATGGATTATAATTCGCTCTGATAGTGGGCATGCTATAAATATTTTAACAGATAAAGAAATCACATTGATGTTTCTCAGCTGCTCCCTCATTCAAAGCTGTCTTATAAATGATATATTGATTAACATGAGTCAGAAAACAAATAATTTTGCTGGAATCTATAATCCTAGGAACATGCCTAAATAGTCTCGTCAGGGCTTTATATGTTCATACTTCTGGAAAAAAAGAACATCATTTCATATCTCTGAGTAGTTGCTGGAGCTTTATGTATACCGTTCAGTTAGAAAAGCAGCAGTAATGTCACTCAGCACTTTTGGTGGGAAGGGAAGAAGGAGGGAAATGAAATTCACCTCCCTGCTTCCTCCACTTAAACAGCTGAACTTGATATTCGAAATGTGCTTTCCGCACATAGTTTTGGCAGAATGGTTAGGTGGAGAAAATACCTATATAATGTGCAAGCTGGATAAGGGGAAAATCTCTTAACGGGAGGGGAAAAGCTGTAATCATGATGCTGCTACAGACCAAGATTTCCTTAGCAACAAACTTCTGCAAAAATAAACATTTGGCTGCTGGGTTTGGTATTGGTAGCCAGTGTGACGTAGTGGATAGAGGAACATTGGACTAATTCCCTGCCCTAAAATTACAACTGCCAGACTGAAATGTCTGCGATCAGGCCATCTATGCTAAATTAGGGTTGGTTGCATAAGTATAAAAGGGTCAAGAACTGCCAAAGGCTTTCTCTGGCACCCTAGAATTTATTGTTAAGCATCTATCAGAGCCTCAAGAGACTTTCTATGATCTGAGAAGATGTAAAACACTCATCTGAGAGGAAATATGTTTCCTGTGTTTCCATAGAGACGTTGGATGTTTTTCAGGGCTGTGCTCCTCCCTCTCCCCCCCCCCCCTTCTTCCTTAAAATATGTGATTAAATATATGTGAGAGCAAATTCTGGCTTGCATCTCTGCAGATCTGACTGTTTGGATTCTTAAGATGGAATCTTCTTGCACCAGGGAAGATCTGAGTGTTAGTCCATGAGGATGTAGCTATTCTCCGCTGCTTTCTTGCTCAGCAGCGACTTGGCAAAGTAAGCCAACAGCAAATAAATCAACCCTTACTCTCTTAGATCTTAGTTCCAGAAAATACTCTAGTATTACCTTGGCAGGACGGTTAGTCCTGGATTTTTAAAAGGGGAAAATGGCAAATGATCATTTTTGCCAGTTCCAGATCGCCAATTTTGTCAGCCATCATTGCTTTAAGTGCATACATTTTAAATCTAGATATTTTTTTTTTATAACTAGGTGCACTTGTTCTACTAATTAAATTACTCCTTGTAAATTAATATCCAACTTTCCATTTTACTCTTGGCTGCTTAGATCAAATAGTGAGGCTCTGTAATTAGATTAAAGTGTTTCATAAGTGATTGGAGGACACCAGACTTTTCAGTGGGGGGATGTTACAGGACAGTCAGAAAACAGTATAAGAACAATGCATTCAACAACACTTTAAACCCATTCTATAACCCTTGTGTTAACAATGCTTGGTATCTGGAGAACAAGGAAGGTAATATGATTGTCGTGTTACTCTTTTTAGTTTGAAACATTTAAATCCTGCTCTTTTGCCAGAAATATTCCCAGAATGAGTTGGAGAAAGGATTTTGGGTTTTGTTGTTGTTGCTGCTGTGTTAATCCATTGTATTCATTTGAGTTAGATCCTGCTTTTTCACCAGTTCCAGAAATCTTATATGGGATCTCCATTTTATTGTTGCAACACTGCCCTGTGAGTAAGTTGCATCTGAGGAAGGAGGATGGGCTCAAAGTCAATTAGTTGCCATGGCAAGGGTAGACCTGTACCTGCGTCTCCCAGTCCTAGTCTACTACACCACACTGACTCTATTTTAACAATGTTCTTCAAGGACAAATGACATGATACCAATCCTGCTGTCTTTCATTGTCAGAAGAAGATTTTTTTTCTCTTCAATCATGCTCCCGCATTTGAGTGTGTGTGTCTTTAATTTTGTGTTTTATTAGACAGACTATTTAGTAATATATCACAACAACGTGATTGAATTTTCACAAAAGGAATATATGTCAGGAAATTTATATTACAAACAGAAACAACTCCAAACAAATTGGACAAAATTTCAATATGTTGACAAACCTTGACTGGCTATTTTAGGAACATGTAATATTGAAAATGCAGATCACTCAACATACTGGAGTGATTTTTTAAAAAAATAGGATGATCTACCTACATACCTACCTACCTACCTGCAAAGGCTCCACAAGGAAAGTCGGTACTTTTCTGCTGTAAAGAGATTGAATGTTCCTTCTAAAAATATAGAAGTCTGCTGTTGCTGCTTTAGATAACAGGTTGATCATATTAAGATAATATGTTCAAAGCCATTCTGTTATTTGGGCCTACTTTTTCAACAGTTTGCACCTTTAGCTCATACAGTTTTGTTTATAAAAAGTACAAATGCAAAAGTCTCAACCACTTTTGCCAAAATGTTCCAAATACACAATTACTATAATAATCTAGCTGTCCTCCCTTCCAGAATCATGCCTCCCAGCTGTAGTATAGCGATAACAGAAATTTAAGGTCTGTTATAAAATCACAACACTATTAATATTTAGTTTTGCTAACCCCTCATGTTACAGAAAGGCTGAAGTCTCAGTCCTATGCACACATTTTTGAAATAAATCCTGCTGAACTTGGCAGGTCTGTCTTCAAGTTCAGAAAAAGTCATGTGTTACTTTAAGGCCTAACAGATTTATTACCACATAACCTTTTGTAGATGAGAGTCCGTTTTGTTAGATGCATGATATGTTAATCTCAGTTGGCAGAATACCAGAGGAGTAGTGAACATGTTGTACACTTAGGAAAGAAAAGTAAAAATGTGCAAAAATTATAATGTGTGTTCTTGTTAGTTTACTTCACATGTATTTTAGGCTTTCATAATCTGGATTTGTTTTTTCTTTTTGGTCATTTGACTCTGATCTATAGCTTTACTCTCTCTCTCCACTCTTGTATGTTTATTCTTGCCAACTGAAGAAGATAATACTTTAGGTGCCTGATGAAGTGGATTCTTGGCCACAATAAGTTATCCCACAATAAATTAGTCTCCAAAAGTATAGGTGTCCAAAAGTTCAATGGGACTCCATGCACTGTCATCCTATCTTCTGTCCTGCACAGCCCTTCAACAGTGTGACTTCTCTTAAGGTTAAGCATGTCCTCTGATTGCCTTTTCCAATTAGCACTTCCTGGAAGCTGAATCTATGGCTAGTTCTTGGTGTCAAATTAGTTAGTGATTCTTAACCCTAGGGAAGCTACAGATTAGGGCTGAGAGGCTGCAGAGGACCCAAGATAGATAGATTGGCAAGATGTACAGTGCCATTAATTCACTAGAGTTGCTGAATAAATTATATTTTTAGTTTTTGTTGCAAAGTCTCTGTTGAAAGCCTGCTGTTGAGTCTTTGCTATAACACAGTAACAAGACTTATCATTCCAGATGTTTCTCCAGCAAACATCATAGGACTAGTCTGTAAATTAAACAATGGAGGCTCAGTAAAGAAAAGCAATACAAACAACATGCAAAGAACCACAATGTTGATCAGACCTTTTTAGAAGCTGAGAGGAACAAAATTTCAATAAATTCTCAACTATCATCACTTTTATGAGGGGAAAGGAAAACAAAGAAGCACTTTGTCCTAAGTGCAGTATTCCTGTAACTACTTTCTCATAAAAGCCAAGAACTGCAAAGTGTGAGAAGATCTGGAGTATTTTCATTTCCACTTTCAGCGATTCCAAATGTTTTTATAGATAACACAGAAAGAACAAATGAACCTAACGGTGAATGTTATTTGGTGATACACTTGAATTCATTTGAAAATGCTGAAGCAGGTGAGCATGACATAAACACATTTTATAAATTAATTTAAAGTAATATCTCTGGGATCTTATGAGGGAAGAGAGTACTAAGAGAATTCATAAAACCTTATCAGAAAGTCATCTTTACTGAGAACTTAAAGATTTTATAGGTTTTGCTAATTTTTTCCTCTACTATGAGATCTATGCTGTGGAGAACTGCAGGCTTTTTGATTTGTTTAAAAACTTTAGAAGCATGTGGGTGGGGGTGGGTATGTATTTAAAATTTAGGCATGACAACACTGAGGTTGGTAGTTAAATGGGGCACCAGATGACATGCAAAATACAAGATTAGGTTCTTATTGAAACCTTAGTGGCCTTTCAAACAGTTCAGTCATTAAAGACTTGGTTTCTTTACTATAATGAAAGAAGAACTTAAAAAAAAAAATGTTTGCATTAGCTTGCTTTTAAATGCAAAAAAAAAAAAACAAGAACAAACTAAGAACAAGGAACAAGAAACAAGAAACAAAATTCTATCTGGAGCTCTTTTGTCAGAAGCTTTCATATCAGAATTGATGTGGAAAGTGAAAAGAATCACACACAAGGGTAAAGTTTGGTTTGTTGGACATTATCTGCTGGCAGTGAAATATCTTTGTGTGTGTGTGTGTGTGTGTGTGATTATATGCTTTCATCCATCCAGGGCTGTCAAACTTGCTTTTCTTGGATTCCTCCCTTCTTGAAATGGCTCTTTTCCACATGCTCTGACCTTGGCCTTCCCTTGCAGCAGAAAATGGCCAAAGAAATGTTGATATTTGAGGCTGACAAAGGTACCCACAGTAGTCTTTAAATTTGTTAAGTCTTTAATAATAAGAGTGAGAATTGAGATTCCCACTCCCTCTGTTTTGTGCCCTAAAAAAGTTTACTTTATGATCATTTACCTCTTACAATTTCAGCTATTCACTCAAATTTCCTCTATTTCAGAAGGACAAAAACCACAACATCAAACTATCAGAAAAAAAAAAGTGGTTTTGCTGTTTTTAGTTGAATTTTATTTAGTGGTACACTTTGTTTCCTACCATATGCTGAAAAGCATATGGTATTAGTCATACCTGGACCATACCTGGATTCACATTTAAAAGGTATATTGTAGATCTTAATAATAAGGTGGGAGGGGGAGGTCAGAAGCTGATAATCTTAGCTAGCCGACCAGGAGGGAGGACTTCAGACAGCGTAGCCTGGTTCTGTGTTGGATCTGTGATCAAACACAAACAACTCCTCCAAGTGAGGTGATGCTGAGTCTTGCCTAGGTTCCTATAACTCAATATATCCTATCTTTTTCTCCTTTTCTTCTTTCCTCCCCCCGCTTTTTCCCCCTTTAAATATACACATACCACTCCATGCTTTCTCTTGCTGTGTTTTATCTTATTGCAGTTAGTTGGATCATAACTGTCATAATCCCAAACCATCCTTGTAGGGCTTCAGTAGTAGGTTCAATGTAAGCTTTACATTCTTGTAGTGCCTAATAAATCATAGTATTTCTTATGTATTTATCTTCCTAAATTACTTACAGCATTCAGACTGTTGACTGTATTTCTTCTATCTCTTCTATCGACTGTAATTTTATAGGTCTGTCCCTGGATTTAATCCCTGTAAATTGTAATGTTATGCTAATTTATTTTTTCTTTATTTTATTCTATCAATATGATACGGTATTTTATTTTTATTTCTATTTTAGAGTGATGCTTATGTGATTAGTTTTATGCTGGTCTATGACCAAAACAAACAATAAACAAGCAAACAAGGGGGGCTTAGAGGATAATAGAGCAATTTCCTTATGAAGAAATGTAACAGCCAGGGAAGCTAGTTAATTTAGAGGGGGAACTAAAGAGATGATATGTAGATGTGTGTAAAGCTTACAATACTAGAATACTGGCGTATCTAATAAATTGAATGGTGAGATATTCAGGACAAAAAATTCCTCCTTGAATTATTAAACTGCAGAATAGACAATATTAGGAAAGATAAAGCAGCCATGGCTATCTATCATGATGGCTCTGAACAATTTAAGGTCTTAGTGCCTCTTTTATAAATCATCACAAGACACTGGCAGGAAGGGACTCTGGCTCTTTTGTTGACTTGTGGCTTCTCCACTGAACACTGTGGAAAATAGGATGTTGTGCTCAGGAGGCTTTTGGTCAGATCCTGCAGAACATCTCACATCTTCCACTTCTAGTAAGGTTTTAAAGAGGATATGAAGCTGATGGACTTTCCTTCTGGTCTGTTCCATCATGGGCATACAGATGCCTGCATTGCTGTTTGTTCAGTTTCTCTTCCAGCGTGCGATACGTTCTTTATAGAATAGCACAAAACATCGAAATGTGCTTTGGTCATGAGTTAGGGCTACCAGATTAGGGCTGCAGTTGTCCCATTGTACAGATTTTTGCAGCCCAGATCTAATAGCTGGAATATCTACATTTAAAAGAAAACAACAATTGCTGTTATGTTAATTTGATAACAAAAGTTATTTTAAAAAGTACCCAATATAACATTGAAATTTTCTCATCAATTATGCATCTAACCTGTCACTTTAACTAATTATAATGATGTTATTAAATTGATATGCATTCTTAGCCTAACTGCCAGATAAGTCTAGCTTATTATTTATTAGATTTATATCACATCTTTCATTCAGGAGTGGCATACAGTTCAAAGTGGCATACAGAGTATTTCCTTCTCCAGTTTTTCCCCACAGCAGCAATTTTGTGAGGTAAAGTTGGGCTGAGAGAGAGCATGTGACCCGAAATCACTCAGTGAGTTTAGCAGTTCAGCCAAGAATAAGGTTAAAATGCATCTTCTCCCTATTGTAGTCATCAGGACCAGAGCAACAGTGCTTCCCCTTACTAGATTTTAGCTTCTAGAATACAGTGGCCATCTGGGTAGCAAAAACCACTAGATGGTAGCCCAGACATGGTTGCCCTATTCTAGAAGCAATTTTTGTAGCTAGATTAAGCTCAGTTAATTAACTTTTCAGTTAATCAAGATTATCATTGCCTCTTCATGAACATTTTTTTTAGCTTAGGTCTTTTTCTCCCACTCGTTTATCTTCTTGCTCCTTTTATGGTAATATTATGACTGGATTCATACATCGTATTAAAATAGTTTTGTTTTACCATGGTTTGTTGATTATGCTACTGCTCTCCTGGTTCAGCTAAGCTGTTAAGTTAGGTTTACCTAGAGCACTAAACTATGGATTCATCTAATGTGCTAAACCAAAACTAAACAAGCCATGTTATGGTTCATCATGTGGTCAATGTCTTTTCTACAAATCTCAGCCCTCCTTGAATAGCAGAATTAGTTAGGTGTAGCAGACCTATAGCTCTGGAGATGTTGATCATCTATGGTTGCCAGCCTCTTTTATCATTGCCTGTGTTGGCTGGAGCTTGTGGGAGTTGTCCAGCAGGATCTGAAGGACCACAGGATCCCAAGGCCGACTCTACTGATGTAACACCTACTAATCTACATTATTACCAGTGTCTGTCTTTCTATCTATCTATCCATCCATCCATCCTTTGTGAAACTAGCCATTGTGGAAATTACAGTTTATATCTTAGCATTATATGTAAATCAGGGCAATTATGGCTTACGTATATATAGTAGAGATAATATACATAAAAAAAGAACTTAGATCCCAGCCAAGCCCAAAACAAAATAGATGTTTTGGGATCTAAACTCTTTTTTTTTTTTTAGCTTGTTTCTCTCCCTGATCCCTGGGAATTAATTTCTCAGTTATTACTCCTTAGACTGTGTAAGATATATGCCTTGCACTCCTATCCACTCCCTATCAAAATTTACTTCCTTCTAAAACACTGTCATTCACAGTTTTTTCAGGGTCATCCAAGAGAGGCTCTCCAATTTCTAATCTTCTCCCTGGCAGAATAGTTAAATAGAGCCATCTATTGAGAAAATCTGCCCAGAAGAATGAAATAGATTTTTCAGGGATGAAGGATCATTTGAACGCTGCAGTGCCTTATTATACCATCAAGAGGAATGAGGTCTTGGATTTCCTTATATAAGGGTATTACATTTAGTTTAGTTTAGATCATATCCTAAATTGCACCACATTGTACAATATTTCATTCTTTGCATTTTCATGGGGCTCATGGAGTAGATAAGAACAACCTCCAATCTAAAGCTGAAGCGGGGGGCAGTGCAAAGATTTTATTTTTTAAGGCCTCATAGGTGGTATTCTGAAGATGTATGCGTAAGATGACTGACTGTCATAAAGTTGGTGTTTATCATTTCTGGTCAAACTGGTTTCAGAGGATTTTTTAGGGTTTCAAGCCAGACTTTGGAATAGTCAGGCCACCAATTTTATTGAAAAGGTGACGTGTATGTTATATTGGTATTGTTTGTCCTTCTTTCATTCCTAAGCACGTACCTACACACAATTCAATGCATTTGTGAAGTTCACTAGATTAATAGCAAGAAATATCCGGTGCAGTCAGCCTCACTTTGAAGAGGACCCACAAGCTTCAAATAATTGACCGCCCTCTCGTCTAAAAGGACCTTACACAAGGCTACACTGGGGAAGAAGAGGGCTATAGCATTTGAACGGACTCTTCTGGGGCTCTTTGTGGTCCAAAGGAACTCACTTTGCAGATAAAAAGCAGTGTCAGTCCTGGTTTTTGCGGGCTCCTTTGTAAAGCATGAGGCTTAAGTGTGTTCCAGGAGACTCACAGACAGAAATCCAGGGAAGGGTCTGAAGTCTTAGTCTGAAGCCTTTTCTCATTGCAGAAGCTCATCTCTATTCACCCACCGACATATTATTGCCAGAGAGAGGGGATTCCACTAGCCTTTTAAACATTGACTTCCTTTCAACACAGCTCATTCGATATGGAGTTACTTTTGGAAAGGGTGCAATTAGTCGTTGGACTGCTAATTGGTCCAAGGGACAGAGGTCACATGAGGCCTGTCTGGAGTGCTCTGCTCTGGTTGTCAATTAGGAGGCCACAAATATTAAGGTCTTGGCTGCATTGATCTTTCAATCCTAACCCCTTAGGGCCTGACTGTTACAAGGACTGTCTTTCCCTTATGAACCTGTCCAGCCCTTTGGCTGAGCCTTTTTGAAGATGCTTCTGCTGCCAGAAGTTCAACCATTGGCATGTGGGTCCCTGAGGCTAAAGCACTCTAAGAGAGCAAAGGCCAAGGACATCCTTTAGCTTGGGAGCAATGCAGGAGAAGAGCATTTCCCAAGTGCTAGTGTTAGTATTCCTGCTATGTTTTTAATCATTTGTATTGTCTTTTCAAATTCTGTTAGCTGCTTCAAGCGCTCATTTGAGCAGAAAAACAAGGCATAATTCAAATCAAGCAAATAAATAAAGATGTACAATTTCTGGAGACAGTCTTTGGAAGAGAGGGCCTGCTGACGCTGTACAAGAGTCCTACTTGGCTAGGACAGCAGAGGGAACATTCTGTTTTGGGGAGGGGAAAGAACAGTGTTAGACTGATGTCGTACCCAACTTGTCATGTAGCTGACAGAAACAATTAGGCTGAAGAACATGATAAAGTCAGACAGTAACAAAATAGAGCCAAACCCTAGTTGCCTAATTCAGTAAAATTGCCTCTATCTCAGTTTTTGAATCAAAATAAATTGGACAATGTGTTCTGTGCAGACTGGAAGTGATGGAAGTTGTAGGGGGAAATAACTCCATTCCATGATCAAATCTCTTAGACCGCAAGCAATGCCTGGTATAAAAGCTAGACCTCCTTACCCCCACTTAGAGATTAGGAAACTCATGGTCCAGTTCTTCCACATCATCTATTCATACTGGCTGGGTGATCTCCTTATGCTAAGAGCCCAAAGCTGCATTATGGCTTAGCTTAATATATGTTCCAACCACAGTGGGTGTTGTAGTGCAGTTACAGATGGAGGGCCAGAGTCTGCAGTGATCAATACTGCATCCAGTTAGCCAATATTGCACTAGGCTGGAATGCCCACCGAAACCTCTCTTGAGCTATGAGCAGTTTATTTCTGCTGCAACTACTCCTTGTAGAAACATTTCATCTGAGAATGGGTACCTCAATGTCCTTGTTTTCCTTATCCCTCCTCTTCCTTTTTTCCTTTAAAAGTTCTGAGTAAGGGAATCATTTTATTGATTTTTAAACCACCCTTGCAGCAGTCTTGGAGTACTCTTTTTGTTTAAAAAGTAGACATGAAATGCTATAAGCTGTGGTTCAAGGACCATATTTGCCCCCAAAAGCCTTGGAGGGTGAGGCTTGAGGCCTCCAAGAATTATCAAATGGAAATTTTAAAGATGAACAGAAGACAAATATTAAATATGTGGCTGGGCAGTAATCATATTAGCTAGATTTAATTTTAATCACATATAAATATAAATAAAATCTAATCAAATAAGCTTCATTTTTTGCCCTGGGCCCAGCCACTCATTTTTTAAATGTTTCCCCTAGGCAATACTCCATGTCAGATGTGGCAAAACAAAATGTGGAAAAAAAAGTGGATGCTTGCTATAGATAAATACATGTCCATATTTTATGTGGGGAAGAATGTGACTCATGCAGCTATGGATTCTGTACGTAATAACAGATATTATATAATTGACAATATATACGATGCATATGTCTTCTTTCATACACATTATGTATGTTGTGTGCAAGAGCTCTGGGTGTGACACAGGCACCAAGCCTCCCCCAAGAGAAGTGATTTCCATACTCTGCAGCCACAGCCCAGGGAAAGTCCATCCTTCATCTGCAACAGTCTAGCAGCTTTAAGCAGCAAGGATAATTGAGGGCTTAAGAAAAGCCTCTATGCAAATAGTCAAAAGCTCAATAAATGTTTGATTTCATTTCAAGGATTTGAGGAGACAACATTGCTTAGGAGGAGGAGGAGGTGGAGGAGGAGGAGAAAGGAAGAAGAAGAAGAAGAAGAAGAAGAAGAAGAAGAAGAAGAAGAAGAAGAAGAAGAAGAAGAAGAAGAAGAAGAAGAAGAAGAAGAAGAAGAAGAAGAAGAAGAAGAGGAGGAGGAGGAGGAGGAGGAGGAGGAGGAGGAGGAGGAGGAGGAGGAGCAGCAGCAGCAGCAGCAGCAGCAGCAGCAGCAGCAGCAGCAGCAGCAGCAGCAGCAGCAGCAGCTGCTGCTGCTAGAGATCTTGGCTAATCCATATTTTATGTGGGAATCATCTTGCAGATCATCCTGTCATCTACCAGTATGTGTTAATTTGCCTTTTGCCAATTCCTGGTGCAGGGAAGAGTCCAAAGGGCATCCAGAAACCACCACCACTTGCAGTGACTACAGTCTAACTGAAATGCCTGCAACCTCCCACTTTTCAGGTGAAGGCTGTGCCTAAGTGCTGCTTCCACATCAGCCCGCTGCTCCCCCTCTGTTCTTTCCAGTTTGTTTTTGTTGGCAGCCTGGCTGGATAAAGAGGAAGGGCCTTCTTTTCTGACCTAAGAAAAGGCTGGGCCTGATGCGGATTGTGGCATTCTTTTCTATGTAATGAAACAAGCCAAAACTACGAAAAAAAGCAGTCGCCCACTTGACTGCATGACTCTTTAATCTTCAAAGCTCTCTATGTCAGGAACTGCAACTGAATTCGTTATGCAGGATGTCTTGCTGGGGAAACAGAGCCCAGTTGAATATGGGGACAGGGACATGGTGTTTTCATGGACAAAACTCAGAAAACAGGGATTGCCCCTGATCAGCCGGGGCATTTGGAACTTAAAGCGAGCATCCTCACTTGCCCCCTGTGCAAATACGGAAGGCAGGAAGTCTTATCTGGAAAGTGTTTGTGAGATCTCCTTCTGCTAATTCTGCCTATGGTTGTGTCTTAACCAGCTTGTATTGAAAAGCAAATTGTAAACACCATCTTGTGAGCGTCCTGTGGGCCATGTTTGGAGAAATTTCTCCCTCCTACTCTCAGGGACAACACAACTCGCACAGCTGCTCCTGCTGCCACTGCTCTTCTGCTTTTGTCTTTGCTTTTTGCTAGAAACATCATCTGGATGGTTCCTCTTTCCATTCCCCTCTCTTGATATGATGAGGAGGACTAGAGCAGGGCTGCAAAAAAATCCCCTCCCCCCCAAAACGCAAAATGGCAGCAAAGGATTAGAATTTTCTGTCTCTTTTTGTGGTCAGCTAATGGGTGTCCAGAATTTTGCAGCTCAGATCTGGTAACCATAACAAGGCAGACACAGGTGAAATTTCTCCTTGCCTAAGGGAGTTCTGTATTTTCCACAAAAACAGGACAGTCCAACTGAGGCTTCAAACACCAGAAGATGTATTTTGGGTAAAAGCTTTCAGCAATAACCCTCAAACTTGTTCATATGTTCCAAGTATGCTTCCATTGTCCTAATTTTATTTAACACAATGCTTCCTCATAGCTAGATGGATGCTTCTAACATCCAGTTTTAATTTTAATATGCTGAAGAAGCCATACCTTGTCTTACGCAATAGCATTGATATGTCGTGGTGTATTTATCAGCCTAAGTACAGCAGCTGAAAGCAAGGAGGAGCTGATGATGGCTCTCAAGTGCTTAATGTTCCAAGTTATTCTATTATTTCAATTCATATAAAGACACCTGTAAAGCTGTTTTCTTCAGAGATATTAAAGGTCACAGGTTATTTTTTTCAGAAGCCTATTCAGAAGTCTCTAAACCTGAAATTTTGTACATTATCTTCATTACTGGCTTGGGAAAAAAGGGAAAGGGGGATGTTTATGCACAGTAGTGGGAGTGAGAAAGCCATCCCCCAAGGTGGCTGAGACGGTTTTGTCTTGCAGAGAGAGCTGAAACCTTGTAATAGTTCGTTTCGTAATAGTTTTTATTTTCTCTCCTCAGTGAGGTCAGCTGAAGTATTTTCACATGAGTGTCTCAGCTGAGACCACATAATGGCTGAACTTAGATTCTAGTAGAGATCATCTCTATAGGATAAAGGGATTCCAACTGATCTCTGGGAGTACATTGGCTGATCTTGGAGGCTGATCAGGATCAGATGTGGATGGGAGATCACCTGGGAATTTTGGCTAGATTTTGAAGCCCCCCCCCCAAAAAAAATCACAGAAAGTGACAGTGGCAAAACATTTCCATACTGTTGCCAAGAAAACTGCATGTATCCTATTACCAGGATATTAGCTTGGCTCAGGGAGCCTTCATCTTCAGTAGGAGCTAGTTTTAATATTACATTACTAGAAACCCTTACTCCATCTGCACCCACACCCATACTTACAGGTGAAACTCGAAAAATTAGAATATCGTGCAAATGTTCATTTATGTCAGTATGGCAACTCAAAAGGTGAAACCAATATATGAGATAGACGCATTACATGCAAAGCGAGATATGTCAAGCCTTACTTTGGTATAATTGTGATGATTATGGCGTACAGCTTATGAAAACCCCAAATTCACAATCTCAGAAAATTAGAATAGTGTCCAATATTCTAGGCTCAAAGTGTCCCCCTCTAATCAGCTAATGAATCCATAACACCTGCAAAGGGTTCCTGAGCCTTTCAATGGTCTCTCAGGCTGGTTCAGGAGGAATCACAAGCATGGGAAAGACTGCTGACCTGACAGTTGTGCAGAAAACCATCATTGACACCCTCCATAAGGAGGGAAAGCCCCAAAAGGGAATTGCAAAAGAAGTTGGATGTTCCCAAAGTGCTGTATCAAAGCACATCAATAGAAGGTTATGTGGAAGGGAAAAGTGTGGTAGAAAAAGGTGCACAAGCAGCAGGGATGACCGCAGCCTGGAGAGGATTGTCAGGAAAAGGCCATTCCAAAGTGTTGGGGACTTTCACAAGGAGTGGACTGAGGCTGGAGTTAGTGCATCAAGAGCCACCACACACAGACGGATCCTGGACATGGGCTTCAAATGTCGTATTCCTCTTGTCAAGCCGCTCCTGAACAACAAACAACCTCAGAAGCGTCTTACCTGGGCTACAGAAAAAAAAAAAAAAGAACTGGTCTGTTGCCCAGTGGTCCAAAGTCCTCTTTTCTGATGAGAGCAACTTTTGCATCTCATTTGGGAACCAAGGACCCAGAGTCTGGAGGAAGAATGGAGAGGCACACAATGCACGACGCTTGAAGTCCAGTGTGAAGTTTCCACAGTCTGTGTTGATTTGGGGAGCCATGTCATCTGCTGGTGTTGGTCCACTGTGCTTCATTAAGTCCAGGGTCAACGCAGCCGTCTACCAGGAGATTTTGGAGCACTTCATGCTTCCTTCCGCAGACGAGCTTTATGGGGATGCTGACTTCATTTTCCAGCGGGACTTGGCACCTGCCCACACTGCCAAAAGTACCAAAACCTGGTTCAATGACCATGGGATTACTGTGCTTGATTGGCCAGCAAACTCGCCTGACCTGAACCCCATAGAGAATCTATGGGGCATTGCCAAGAGAAAGATGAGGGACATGAGACCGAACAATGCAGCGGAGCTGAAGGCCGCTATTGAAGCATCCTGGTCTTCTATAACACCTCAGCAGTGCCACAGGCTGATAGCATCCATGCTACGCCGCATTGCGGCAGTCATTGCTGCAAAAGGGGCCCAAACCAAGTACTGAGTACATATGCATGCTTCTACTTTGCAGAGGTCCGATATTGTTCTATTTCCAATCCTTGTGTTATTGATGTCATGTAATATTCTAATTTTCTGAGATTGTGAATTTGGGCTTTTCATAAGCTGTACGCCATAATCATCACAATTCTACCAAAGTAAGGCTTGACATATCTCACTTTGCATGTAATGCGTCTATCTCATATATTGGTTTCACCTTTTGAGTTGCCATACTGACATAAATGAACATTTGCACAATATTCTAATTTTTCGAGTTTCACCTGTATATCATTGTGCTTACGTGGCACAATTACATTTGGTTAATGAGCAATCCAAAGTTCAATGTTCATGCAACACATCGAGGCACAGCGCAGCAGCATGGGTAGGTCTCAGATCTAGCATATCTGTGCTGGAAAAATCCAGCCAACTATTTGATGGCAGTATTGATACAGAAAACCTTAATTTTTTGTTTCCCTTTAGTGGTCTGGTAACCCTAGTGACCATAGCTTGTCAGTGGTGTATTTGGGAAAAAGGGGAACCATAAATGCATCTCACATATTCCTTCTCCTGAATCTCCCCATATTAAGCTGGGTTGTGACTTATGGTAGCCTTTTAAAAACAACATTTATGGGGCTTATCTGAAATATAATTGTGCAGGACATATCTGAAGAAAAGATCTCTATGGTAAACAGATAATTGATGCAGTGCTTGACGGTGCCGATCACCTGCTGAGGGAAAAAGAGTGGGATATATTTGATTAGATTTGTTCACTGAAGTGAAATGCTGATACCCAATAGTCACCACTGTTAGCTGATACCCAATAGGATGTCAATAATGTTTAAACTCTTGATCTTCATAGAACACTTTCTGTAACATCGTAAAGATATCTGCCAAAAGGCTCTGTCTCAGCTATGTTTCAATATAGACTTTTTCCATTGTAGACTCGGAAGTAAACAATAATACCCCATCATCCTAGAAGAAAACTGTAGCAAACTATTATCATGTAAATATAAGTGCATGGATTTGTTCATGCAAGTCATCAAGAGTTGAGCTCCATTCAAAGGCAACTTTGCTTACTCCTACTATATTGTTTCAATTAATACCATCAGCTTGCATTCTCATGTATATTTTTCCAGTGGCTTACAGATTCTATTCCAAGGAGTGCTGGCTTCTTTGAGGACTAATCAGGCAGTCCTCAAAGATAGGATTAATAATGCTGCAAAAAATTCTAGAAGACCACTTGGTCTTTGGCTGATGCTTGTCTTCTGCAATATCCTATCCTTATAGTTCACAAGGGTTATCATGAAGTCTAGATGTACTTATATAAACAGAACACATACTTCAGACCATCCCACAATAGGTGCTACACTGTAGAAATTTAAACTGAAATAGAACTCCTTGGCAGAAGTTTTGTAACTGGAGAGTTGTAGTCTGGAGAACCTGGAGAACATTAGGTGGAGAAAGGATGTTTCAGGGTATTAGGGTTTCCCAGTAAGATATTGCAATGATCATTGGGGTATTTTACTTTCTTATTAGGGAGGTGAGCTCAAAAGTAGTACGCAAGTACACTTACTGGGGATATTTGTAGGCAATGAATTTCAGTTGCAGAGAGACCTTCATAATTTCCTTTCTGTACACTGCTTGCCAGCACAACTAGTGTTGCCTTAAAATATGTTCTTGAATTGTGGAAAATGTGATGAGAGAGTCTGGAGTCCTAAAGAAATGTATGAGAAGAGCAGGTCGGGTTTAGAAGGATCTTCTGTGTTCCAAGATTCCCTGAGATCAGACTGCCAATGGATAGGCAAGGAAGTGATACTGCTCTACTCCTGAATGGTTTGGATTCATTCCTGAAGAAATCTCACTATTCAGCCACAGTTTTTTTTGAAGAAGGACTTTGAAACATCAGACTTGCAGTAACCTTCTGAAGGGCTGGAGCCTTTCCATGGCAATTCAGACAAGATGAAAATGGCTAATAGCTCTTCACCTCCCTGAAAATCTTGGGTCAAATGGAGCTCAGCCAGACCTTGTGGAGGGATCACTGACTGACCCATCTCTACCATCCACAATAGCAAAGATGTGCCAAGTGGGAATTGAGGACCTCAAGTCGATAACCTCAACTTTAGGATTTCCAAGGTGGTAGTATTTGTGTCCATTTAAGCCAGATTCTTGAAGTTACGTTAATGCCATTGTTATGTGCATGGATATGCTACTTGTGCCAAACCATATATCATGGAACTAACATCTCATAAAATTGTCTTCCAGTTTTGAAATTAATGGCATTTATTCAGCAGATGGGGGTAAGGTCTAAAGTTTCTGAAGGCTGCTATTTTCCCAGGGAAGATAGTGAAAAAACTCTATTTGAAAAAGAGTAATTAATAGTTGCAACACATATCATATGGTGCAAAGATTTTCAGGGCATCTTCTCCATTATTTCTTTGCCATCTAGAATCCTTTGACCTTCCCTCTCCTCCTCCTACCTGACAGCCATGAAGATAAACAGCAATGAGTGTGTTTTCCTTCCTCAGACCTAAAACTGAACAGATTTGTTTTAACTACCCTCACAATGTAACAGGTTTCTTAGATGTCCTTTTACAATTCAGCTGTTGGCTTCAGCCACTTGCAAGCCCCCCCCCCGCTTGTTTCCATGGCTACGTTGCTGAGCTTTTAAGTTGTTCATATTGTTCTGACAAGGTGAATATTTAAGCTGTTGCGCAGAAAAAAATAGTTTAATCCACAATTTAATGTTCCTGTATATTTGTGAGAGTCTTTGTCAGGAATATTAAGCATACACACCCAATAAACAGACCCGTAGGTGCACCTTGCATCACTTCTTATGCTCCAGCAATGGCAGGTGCCCATTTATTCTACCTGCGGTTCTCTCCATCAGTCTTGCTGGATGGGACTCCTAGCAGCTATAGTATGCGGATATCTAGAGGGCCAGAGTTTTCCGCGATTGCTGGTAAGGTGGTCCTCCTTAGCAACAACTTAGCAGAGTGATCCTCCACAGTCATTGAAACATGATATGCACAAGGATTGCAGGTCCCATTTTTTTATTTTACTGTTTTCCTTCCTTCCTTCCCTCCCTCCCTTTTGCTGCCTTGGCTATGGTTGAACTTAAGCATGCAGGTTTCTCAGGACCTGTCTTGGGTTTGGGTTGTTCTGTAAGTCTGCTGATGGCCAAATGCAAATCAGTCACTTGGACTGTTTGCATCTCAGCAAGAAAAAAGCAAATAAAAAGTTTGCATTCTCATTATGGAGAGCAAATGTGACATTGGTTTCAAACAAGATGCCTGAGGTGATGAACCTCTCTCAAGGGGAGTGACCATGATGTTTCCAGATGTGTGTGTGAAGGTCAGGACGCTTATTCAGAGGCAGCACCCACTGAGTTCAGATTGCACTGAGAGCCATCTGGAAATCACTGAACAAACACACAGAACTGAGTTGTAATTCTTGATTTGGTCAAAGCATAACACAAATATTAAACACCTTTTAGTTCATTTACATTACAAACGCTGCTGTTCCAGAAAGCTGCAGGAATAGCATCAAGATCATTTAAGAAGGAAAATAGTTTTGTCGCTTTGCTTAGTCTCTAGTATTTGTACAATATCTACACAATTGGAGTTTTGAACATTAACAAGAACAATATTTGTTTCAAGGGAGGGTTCACAGTATGTATTTTGTCAAGGTTTTCAAAAAATATCAGTGGTCCATGCCAGTGAACTTCAGGCATGCCTAGGAATATATTTCTGACTTTTGCTTTCAACCTTATTGCAGGCCAACAGACACTTAAACACAAAAAGAAGAGAGAGACAGCAAGATCCAGGAGACGATGCATCTGAAATAAGTTACCACTCAGAAATGAGCTATACTGTACAGTCTGGGATTATTTTTTTTTACATTATTTCATTGAAATGGCTGTTATGGCCACCCAGCTCACAACACTGACTCTTTCAGGCAGTGCAGTGGGAAATGGCAGAAATGTATGATGGCTCATGGCATGGGAGGAAGAGGAGGAGATGCCCTGCTTATTGGGATGATGTAGTCAAAAGCTCCTTCAGGCAAGTGTTGAAAATTGCCATTTTGAGGCAAGTGTGCAAAACACTAGTGCATACCCTAAAATAGTTTTCATGTAGCTTAACCTGGTTCCCCCAAACTTCCAAATCTTGTTTGTGCTGTAAAGGAAATGCAGTACTGAATAGGACCATTATATCTGGCTTCAGGGCTAATAATCCACTTAGAAAGCTGTTTCTGTAATTATTGACAACTAATTGTGACTCAGTCCATTAGCAATAGTGGGTTGGAATTTGTTTATGACTAACTGAAATCTTTCTCCTTTCAGTGCAGCACAATTATATGCATGGTTGGTTCAGAGATCCTAAGGGGGTTACATGACATGTAAATAATAGATCAGAAGTGTTGGCATTCTTAAACATTTTTGCAAAAGAAAATTCCAAGCGCTAAAAAAAAAAAAAAAATGGAATGGGAAACTCACTCCTTTTCCTGCTGACCATTTCTCCACTTCAAACGGTCCTCCTCCATAGCCTCTCCCCGAATTATAATTGCTAGGACAAATAGGCACATGTGCCCTTTAGGTATTTTGGACTACAATTCTTTGCCACTATGTTAAATGCACAAAGAGTACAGGTACTGTAATGCAGCACATCTGGCAGGAACAGGAACTCCAGAGAGGAATAAGATCACTGGGGATGAGATAGAGCAGAGAAATGGTTGTTTGGGAAGGAGCTCAGCATCCTTCCTGTTTGTGTTCCCAAACCTCCCCCTCAAAGCCAGTTTTCTTTTTTGAAAAGCAGTATCAATGTTTTGCTAGACACAGTTGCATGAAAGCCGTAGAGAAGCCCTTACAGAGCAATTCCTCTTCTAGGGATGTTCCTCAAGCAGTGTTGATTGGATGAAAAGGGAAGCCAAGAAGCTTAGAGCAGGGGCCTTGGGAAGAAGGAAGGAAGAAGCCAGGATGCTCTTATTTCTCCCAGACCACTACTTTGACATTGCCATACGCAGCAAGAAATCAGTGATCTTGTTTGCTCAGATTGCTGGTCAAATGGACAGTGGGCTGGGTGGTGGTGGTAATGGGGAACAGCAGAAAGGAAGCAGAAGGACCAACAGTTGAAACTCCAACTGCTCAAAAGTCCAATGAGTGAGGGGAAAAGGACTTTGGCTTTGGTGCCTTAACCAATTTTGGTTGGATCAGGTTTTCACTGTATTATTTTAATATAATGTGTCTTTTTCATTAATTTAATATTCAGCAAAAGGAACAATTACCATAGCAACATTTTTCTTCTGGCACCTATATAGGAGAACATGCAGTTAAACAAGCTTCCCACACAAGTTCAGAGATTTGCACATTGTAAACATCTGCATTTATACATGTAAGAGAGAATAGTTCAAAGAATTTACACATTCTCTTATTACCATGTTATCTAACTCATAAGTGCATCTACTCTTCTTTTTTCATGGTTCATCTCCATCCTGCTGAAATCTTGACAGTGGTTTATGCCACCCCCAGATCTACAACTACAGATTCCTGACAGAAACCCCATACTATGCAAATACATCCACTGAGAATCAATCTTACACTATTTTTAAATACATTAACTGAAATTGAACACTGCAAGTAAAATTGCGTAGGGAAATATAGTTTCCGCCATTTGCATCATGCTATTGTGATCCTTTAAAGGAAAATGTGGAGGTGCACACAAGATGCAATTATAATTTGTATCCATAATATAAGCTGCTGAAAGAACCCATGCATGTTCCTTGTGTCTTCATCCATGTTCTGTTGCATAGGGGTATTTTAGAAACAACAACTAGGAGAAACAAAAATTGAGATTGATGACATTTGGCAGCGCTGATGTAAAAAAGCATTAAATTCAGGTTTCTCATACAACAGTCAACAAAAAGATGGCCATCCAAAATGAAATGGTTTGGATCTTCCAATGCTAACTTTTAATGTGCAGTTTGACAGAGATTAACGGCCTGAACACAAGGATTTCTTTTTTAATGCAAGATTTATTTGGAAAGAGAAACCATGTATGTCTGTGAAGAGGGTCTTGAGGAGCTGGGAACTCAAGACTTTACCAGTGTGTCTTTGTAGCTTCTTGGACTTCATTAGCTCTGTTCCTGAGTGTTATCAAATATTAGTTTTGAGGTTTTTTCCATTGGGGACCAAATTGGCTGCCGAACTTTAATGATACTTTAGACACAAATATTTCATATATCTTTGCCCCCAGTAAGGTTTCAGACAAGCAAATTGTATTTAGTCTTTTTTTGGTATCAGTATCCTTTTCCTAAAATTACGAGCATGATAGTGTCTTCCTGGATAGAGGGTTCTACAATGATTTTTTTTTCACTGAAACATCTCTGCACTCTCTTAGGGAGGTGGCCCTGGAGGCTGCAGGAAGAGTCTTTGCCAAAGAAACTGACAGGTTTGATCAGGATTCAGATACTGCAGAATCAGGTTGGTGCTATTTGCCTTATCTTCCAAATTGCTATCAGTTTTCTTTTACATCATCTAACTTAATACAATTTTTACATAGTTTAAGGCCTTGAACTGCATAAATATTTTGGAGTTGTACATTTCCCCCTTGGAACACTACCATTTCTTTCAGGTTGAGCATTATAAACATCAGAAGTGTCTGATGCTGACCAGAGATGCAGATGCTTTGGTTACACAGGTAAATGCTTACTTTCTCCAAATTACATATTCTGAACAAAAAGCAATAGGTAATTCACTCAGAAAGTAAATAAACAGTGTTTTCCTATCATTTTGCTAACACGTCCATCCATAAAATCAGTAACTATAAAAAGAAAAGAAAAAGAAAAATATCTCATCCGGTTAAGGTGCAGAGTTTAAATGAATTAAAATACAGGTAGTCCCCAGTTTAAGAACGAGTTCCATTCCCAAGATCTGCCCTGAAGTCGAATTTGTATGTAAGCTGGAACAGTACTATTGTATAATGCTGTATAAGTAGTCTTGTGTAATGAATGTGAACCATTGTGTATTTAACTTGAACTATTGTGTATTTAACCTGAATTTTGCTACTGTAGGCTCTGTTCTTAACTATGGGTCATCTTTAAACTGGGCATTCTTAACCCGGGGACTACCTGTATGCAGGACAAAAATAAACACTTTACCCAATTATGACAATATCATTTTCAGGCTTCACAGGCAGGATTTTTAACATGAAACTCACCATGCTTTCCTATCTCACAATTATCGAAAGCTGCTCATACTTGATCAATGCAGCATTACGATTATTGGGTGAGTTCTCATATTATGGTTAAAGCTTACTCCTTTCAAGGAAAAAAAAAGGCAGAAATGGGACTAAAGTAATTTGACAGTCAGCTTGAGACTCCAAAATCTCTAGCAATCACCAGTTTGCTAAACTGATTTAGACCTTCCTACCTTCACAATAATATTTTGGTGGTCCCACTGCTAAAGACCAAGATTAACTGTCACTTAAAAGAGAAATCAAGCATCTTCCTCTGTTTCAACAAGTGACTAATTTCAAAACTGAAATGACACATACACATCCCAAGTTCTCAAAATCTATAGCAACACCACCTGAAGTTGTTTTTGCTCATTGTTACAGAGGTCTTCAGATGTGCTGGTCTCCATGTGGGTATATTTTAGTGCCTTATGTTTTGTTTGACCTCATTCAGAGATGTTAGTTCTGAATTGCCATTTAGGTGACATTTTTGTCCTGTGTGAAGACAGACGATTGTCAGGGTGCCTCTATGACTAATTGGATTAAGGACAGGAGCCCGCATGTCTCAATAGAGTAGGTTCAAAGGAATTTCCCAAGTTAGATACTAGAATTGTACATTCACGACATTAATTTGTAAACAGAACAAAACAAACCACCATGCAAAAGTCAAGTATACAAAATTGCTTGATGCCATGAAAGGGAACTGGCCTTTCCTACGCTTTGGATTTCTAAACTCCCTCTACCCCCATCCACCAAGAGCTTGGGTCTGGAAGGGAAATGTGCACTTTTTACTTAATGAAAACATCACCATCATTAGCATGCAGTATCTGAATAATCAGAAATATACTGACTTGTTCTGGAATATGTGCTCATGAGCATGCATTATATTTTATAAAGAAAACTTCCAGTCCTGAGGACCTTACAGTTCAAACTTTGACACAGGGAAGCAACGATAGGAAAAATCATACAAAAGAAGAACAGGCCAATCTCAGCTAATCACAGACAGGCAAATATAGAGATTTAAATAACTAAATAACACTTTTATCCATCCTTTTTCTGCCACTGAGGACATTCATTTGGTTAGTTACTTGGGGTGAAGTTGGAGAGAAAGAATTTTCCAATAGCATCGCTGTAATGAAAAAGAAGTTATTTCTATCCAGTACTACAAAAGAGTTGTTTTTTTGTTATACCAGCTTTGTAGGAGGCAGTTTCCCAGACATTCATCTGATACTAGAGTCTAATATGATACTCAGTCCACAAATATGTGATAAGGATCTATGTAGCACTAGATTCTTAAAACATTAGAGCATTATGGAAGGAAAAAAGGATTACTGGAGGAATCATCAGGGACTCTTGTTAACATTTGAAATGTATTAGGTTTCTAATCTTTCTGCTGCCTTCTACTTTAAAAAAAATGATTTAAGATAGAAAAATAGAGAAGAAAAAATAAAAAAACTATCAAGAAAAGAGGAAAAAAAACACAGATTTTAAAGATTGAAAAATTATTTGGGAATTCAAGTGGTCAACTCCAAGAACCATTATGGGTACTATTACATAAACACCTGGCACCATGGCAAGGTCTTAGTTCTTTTTAGTCAAAATTCAGTAGTACTGGTGCTGAATTATATATGAAAATGTGGAAATTATCAATATATGAAGAACTTTGACTTATAAAGCATAGCAAAGATTATTTTATTATGATGGAAGGAGAGTGTAACCCTGGACTTAGAATCTTGGACTGAGTTGTGTTCATTCTCTGCTTATGAACATTGCAATGGAAAGATTGGACAATTTTTTTAAAAAATATTTTCCCTGCCTTTATTATTATTATTTTTTAATAAATAACTCAAGGTGGTGAACATATAGTACCTAATACTTCCTCCTCCTCCTATTTTCCCCACAACAACCCTGTGAGGTGAGTTGGGCTAAGAGAGAGACTGGCCCAAGGTCACCTGGCTGACTTTCATGCCTAAGGTGGGACTAGAACTCACAGTCTCCGGGTTTCTAGCCTGGAGCTTTAACCACTAGACCAAGCTGGCTTTTTTTGTCACATATTACACCATGAGGTAAACCTTGTTTTAAAAATATGTATAACAACATGACTTCTACTTAAATTGGTATCTACCCCCCCCATACACAAAGTCAGACTGAACTGAAACTCACGAACAAGATATAGTTGCACATATCTGTATTAAACATTTCAATCTTCACCAATTATTCACAGACTAAACATGACAAGTCCAAAGATTAGTTTTAGTTTGGTAAAGGTCAGCAAAGGAATATAATGTTTGGGATCCAGATTTTGTTCCTGCGGGGGAAGAGTGATTTTGCAGATTTCTTCCCTGCCCTCTAAAAAATATCTGGACATTGCTAGCAGTTCTCGAAGGAGCTGACATCACTGAAATCACCATCTCCATAGCCAATAGGACCTCTCAAAAGTTTTTTGTAGACAAGAGAGCTTCTGTTCATGGAAAGTGGTGCCTAAATCCAAACCACTATGTTACTTTAACACCTTTGACAGACCAAATTATCATAAAATCTGGTCTTTAGAACAGGACTCCACAATCATTGACTTGTATTTGGACTGATTTCTGAGAGACTCTGGAAGAAAGTATGAGCATCTCTGTAAACCAGAAAACATTACAGTTATGCTACTGATGCCCAATACTTTTCCCCTTAAAATAGAAAATATGCTATTCTGAAGAAGTTTTCAAAATCAGAACAAGGTCCAATTTAAAAACAGTAGATCTGCTGAAATTTATGTCCAGTTCGTTCATAAATCTTTACTATGTACAAGGTTTTTCCTAATCTCGATACTTAGAATATTCCCAAGTGGTTTGCTATTGAATACACCAAGATTATAGCTGTAATCTGCTCTTTTGTTGAAGCGGGGGTGCTGGCGGCCACTCCAAATTATCAGGTGGAGGCACATGTAATTGGCTGTCCACTCTTTGGTTAGTTGTGGCATGCTAAGGATCTTTCCTCACATTATCTTTATCAACAAAATAAACCTGAGACTTCAGGGCAGCAGTAGAAATTCATGCTGTAGTTTCTAGGCATCAGTCACTTCCTTGGAAACAAGAAGTGGGAAGCAATAGCTTCAGAGACTATCTCCATGCAAAGGAAGGAACGATGCTGCTGCAAGAACTCAAGAGAGAACCTCAAATTCTCAAGGGAGGATGCTGCTCCAACTGCATCAGTCATCTCTGATAGGAAGAAGGTGGAACTGCTCTACAATCTTAGGATTTATCTCACTCTTTTTTAAATTTGACATCTATGCAGTGAGGAGAGCAAAGTATAGACAAAGGCCAGCATCTAGTAGTTAATGAATAAAAATGTCAATGAGAAATACAGACTTAAAGTCATGCAAGTCCAAGAGCAAAAAATGAGTTATGTAAGTCTTGCCACATGGACATGTTGAGTACTATTAATAAAACTGTGGGCATTTATTTTTACCAAGTTGAACTTACATTGTTGAAAATGAAGGCTTAATTTTCATTGTACCACTGAAGTGTTTAAATACCGTGCATTAAACTACAACAGTATCTGTAAATATTCCCTGATAAAGATATGTGATTCAACTGAATTCTTTTAGCCTTTGTTGCAAATAGTGCAATCTTAAGCCACTTACCAAGGAACAAGCCCCATTACAGCACTGAGATTTCTCACTTAGACATAAATAGGATTACATCATAAATTCCTCAGCTACATGGAAAAACTGTAATATATAACATTTGGAAATTCCTCACTTTAAAGCTCCTTCATTAGCCCCTACAACCCTTCATTTTGGTACTCAAGATGTTTTTCCCATCTTGTCTAGTGTTACCTGCTTCATCCTTCATTTTTGTCTTTAAAAAACATGCATTTGGAAGTTTCCCTTTCTAGCTACCTCCTATTATTTCAGGATGATATGCCTCAGTACTTTGTTAGTTCTTTTCTAGTCCACCTTGGATTCTGTTTAGATCTATTGTTGCTAAATATTTTGCTAGCCCTGAAAGGCCTAGAACAATCATACCAATGATTTACTAGGATCTCATGCAATTTTTCAGGGGATGCCTTTAGATGAAAAATCACTGTGCTGTAACAGTAAGCTTTGTTCACAAGTGTGACTGTTTATCAGAATCACCACTGCTGCCCTCATTATTGTCACACCAAATTGTAATGGTCTGATCAGAATTTTCCACACAATTTCCTTTGCAAGTAAAACATATACTTTCAAACATTACATTGACATAATGCACATTTAGTGCTGCTTGTGTGTTGGAAGCTGGCTGTTTTATAACTGTGAAGTTATTAATACTAGTTTAAATCACCATGCAGTTGAGCAATCCATTGCAACAGCAGAACAATTCTGATAAGATTGGAACATTTCAACCTACTCTCTAGTGTACAACACTATAAACGTTGCCTTTTTCTCTCTTGGGATCTTACAGTAGGCTTCTCAAATTGTATACTGTTCATTTCTAACAGTAGCTGCATGCTCATTGCTCGTCTGTTATTCTGAGTCATTTGGGAACTAGAACCAGTCCTAATTCAGTTGTTCCCATTAGATGCATCTCCATTCCAGTCTTCTTTGTGTAATATGGATTATAAACCAGGTTCTAAATAATGATTATACAGCAGTATCCCATGAGTTATTTCTCATTTAGGAAAAGCTATAATGAGAAAACATCATGAGGATGAACTTTTGTCATTTCTTGATATGGAGAAAGCTCGTCAAGATACCTGTTGTTGCCTACAGAAACCTGAGTAAAATCAAATAAAAAAACCATTTGGGCAATAGGTAAGGGGAAAAGGGGGAGACAGGATTATGTTCCTTATTAATATGTAAGAAACAATATGCATGTGTTTCAATTATAAATAGCTTTTTCAGACTGATATAATTATTAGTGTCAATGAGTTAAACCAGTTTGGTACTACTTGTCTTGAGGAAGTTATATTCTTCTTCAATTAATTATTTTAAAAAGTGAAGGACATTATCTTTTTGTTTTGTATCTCTCAGGGGAACCCATCTTTCATAAACAACCTCCAAACCTGAATGCCCTATGCTCCAGATACACCCCATTGTATTCAGAATGTACTATGAGCAACTCAGAACTCTTTGATTTATAATCAGAACTCCTGAATTTGTTCAACGGGGCTTATCCATCCCTTTCACAGATGCAACTTAATGATTCAATTCAAATGATTAATTAAATTTAAGACAAAATAGACCTTACTGCAGTCACCGGAAAGACTGTGTGTGTGTGTGTGTGTGTGTGTGTGGCACATGAGATATACCCATTCATCAATCTTTCCAATGTTGTAGCAACAGTAGATATGGTATCAAGAAGGAGATTATAAAATCAACATCCCATTTTAGAAAAACAATCAAAGTATTTTGAATGCACTGTTAATATAAATGGCCTCCTTGAAAATCCTCTTGATAATGAGATGCCTTCCATATAGCAGCAAGTCTTCTATTGTCTTCTTTCATCTTGTGTTCAATCTGTTTTAGGTTTTCCTTTTCCTTCTTCTATACCTGATCACAAACAGAAAAACAGCTTTTGAAATGCTTGTGTAAATAAGAAGGTGAATATTCTTATTTTTCTTCTGCATAAATTCTGCTGTATTCACTTACTGGTCTTCCCAATGCACAAGGAGAGCTGTGTTAGTCTATGGTAGTCAAAAATCAGGAGGATCCTGATAGTTCCTTTTCAGAGTAACACATTTTATTAAAAGGCATAAGCTTTTGTGAGCTACAGCTCACTTCATCAAATGAATTTGTTAGTCTGAAAAGGTGCTTACCAAGATACTGATTTTTGAACAATACATGAAAATAAGCTTTGGAATGCTAACAAAATATAAAGCTTCCAACTAAATAAAAAGTTCAACTAATTTTATTAAATTTAATATATTTCTTTCTCACGTGAAGCTGCGTCTCTTGAAAACACCGTGAAGTACAATGGTAAGGCTTAGAGCCATTTATTTGTGAACAAGCTACATTTTATTCAGATTTACAAAATTAACAATGTATCTGTCTAAAAAGTAACACCTATACAATGTTCTTTATATCATATAATTAACTGTTAAGTAAGTTTTCTGTTGTTCTTTTAAGTTAGCATACTACAACATACTTTTATCTGTAAATTAACATTCTGCAAATAGTCCATATAGTTAAATCCTTGACCTGAATAGTGCTCCGTATCAGGGCTTCTTGCTAATCCTACAAATGTTTATTCAGAAGGAAACCCCACTGAATTCAGGCGGCTTTCTCTGAAATAAATAATTATAGAAATGCAGCTATGGTATGTGGCCTGATACATCTTTAATGCTGCTATACTACATGTAGCATAGGGCCAGGCTACTTGTGAGCCTGCCTTTCTCCCACTGATTCTGCTCAACCTACCAGATCTAGCAAAGAGGGCAGGCTCCAGGTCCTCTCTATTCAACAATATCATATTCTTGTACCCAGGAGTTGTGCCTTCTCTGTGGCAGCACCTGCCTTATAGAACAGCATCCCCTGGGGATGCAAAGGTCCTGAACTTAATGGCCTTTCCTGAGGCTCTGAAGACCTGGCTGTTTCCCCAGGCATTTGGGCCAGGAAGTCAGGCTAGGCCTGTTGTTGATGTGTTTTTTATGATTGGAAGGTGTCATTTAACTGGGATGCCATAGGCTATTGTTTTAATTGTTGGGTTTTAATTTTTGTACACTGTTGTGAGTGTAATGTTGTGAGACCTCATATAAATTATTTAAATACAGATAGTCCTCACTTAATGACTGCAATTGGGACTGGCAACTCCATCAGTAAGTGACATGGTTGTTAAATAAAACATCACATGACTGCTCCTGACTTATGTCATCGGTTCTGCTGTGGTCATTATGTGAATCACCCGTGGTTGTTAAGCACAATGTCACATGACCACAACTTTCAACTTACTGTCAGCTTTCCCATTGACTTTGCTTGTTGGAAGCTGGCTGTGAAGGTTGCAAATGGCGATCACATGATCATGGGACGCTGCAATCATCATAAATGCACACTGGTTGCCAAGTGCCTGATTCGTGATCACGTGACCACAGGAATGCTGCAATGACCATAAGTTCGAGGACCAGTCATAAATTCAGTGCCATCATAAGTTTGAATGGTCACTGAACAAGGCAGTTTTTAACCAAGGACTACCTGTAAATATATACATACATACATACATACATACATACATACATACATATTTTCCTAGGAGTAACTCCATTTGCAAGATTCTGTGTTAAACTTGCTCCTTTATTATCAGAGCTATACAAATGTTTGGGGTTTTTTAATCATTCTGATGTGCATTTGTGCATTTCATGCTCATTCTTTATTATTGGAAACTTTTTTCTTTCTTTCTATTTTATTTTGAAGGCTGCTCACTAATTCATCAGTGGAAATACGTGGACTCTTTATGGAGAAAAGCTGCTACTGACCTTTCTCAATTATCAGCTCAGAGATATCTTGTTAACATCTATTCTCCATTCACTCTTTGGAATGAAATACAGTAGAAACACAGGTATCTTCGAGAACATTTTGTCTGTTTATCAATTCACAAGTAACTGGACTTAAATAAAATTCATAATCGAAAGATGAACATGAAGTACAGTAAAAGGCTTCAAGAGTGCAATGCAGGCTTGGTTTCAGATCTATGCCTGCTGAGAAAGCTCTGCCATGGATTTAATGAATGGCATAGACTGGTCACTTAGGAAAAAGGGGTTCATTGAAATGGTGCTGATTTTTAGAGATTTCCCCTTACTAAACCACCTTTACCAAACCATACCCCATTCAGCAAGGCAGTCTGACACTGGGAAGCACCTGCACACTGTAAGGATGGGGGAATCTCCTTCTCCCAGCTGTTACCTGTTTGTTGATCTGTACACAACTCCTAAGTGAACATAGGGGCTTTATAGCATGTTGTATTTAAAGGCAAAAAGATGCTTCAGAGTTGACAGGGACTCTCACATAGTATCTGGCTGCAACTCCTTAAAGCCACTGCATCTTTTCCAATCACCTTCCTGCAACTGAATCCAAAGTACTCCACAGTCCTTATGAACCCAGGTAATAGCTTTCTTTGAGAGCTGAAAGCATTTTCAAAGCAGAATCACTGCTTGTCTGAATGCTATGCTTCCCCAATGTTTTATAAGTTTCAAAAACCTGCAAAATCTGCTTGATTAAACTGTGCCAACCTTTGGGGGCTGATTGGCACAGCTGGAAAAAGTGTTATGGGTTCAATTCACAAAATGGTGTGATCAGTCACCACACACAGATTTCACAGAAGAGCAAATTTTTGAGGCTAAATACCATAACAGAGAAGGACTGAACCTTAGGTAGTGTGTGTGTGTAGATGTGTGAGCATGTATGTGAGTGTGTGTGAATGTGTATGTATAGATAGATATAGATATGCTGCTCTAGCAAAAGCCTATTACACAGAAAGGTACATGGTGATGCTAAAAACATGATGCACAAGAATCTGAATATGAGGCAAAAGGTGTTCTCAGTTCTGGGGGAAAAAAACCCCTTTGAACCTATATTTCCCTCCATTTCTATAGCCTCCAGCTGCTAACCATGTTACCTACCTAAAGCCCACATCAGGCTGAGAGCTATCCTGGAGAAGAGATACTATACGTCGCTGGAACCCAACATTTTCCCTCAATATCTCATTAAAAAATAAAACAGGTAGATCATAGCAAACCATAGGTCAATAAATAAATAATAGGGCCACTCGGGGGGGGGGTGTAACAATTTTTATTTTGGAGGCTTCCAAAAGTAGTGCATATTCCAAAGAAATGTTTCTGATCTATTCTCTCGTTGTGCCAGAGATAAAGCAGAGAAGCATGGAAAAGAATAAAACTTCCCTTTTTGACTTTGATGACCACAGTCATCACTACAAATCCATATACAAATATAAATATATAAATATATATATAAATATAAAATACACATTCATGTAGATTCGTAGTACAAAAAATGTTTTGCCATTGTCCCCTTACTAGATTTTACTTCCCAATTTAGCCTACAGCCCTGTGATTTCTTCATAGTCTCACATTCAAGTACAGTAAAACCCTACTTAGGTTTTTTTTTTTTAAGATTTGCAATCATCATTGCAGCAAGATTATTGTATGCATGCAAGAAGTTGGAAAAGCAATGAAATACATACAGTGAAAGACTGGACAATAAAATCAACCTAGTTGGGTCAGAGAAAAAAACAACAAAGACTTTGTTGAAAGACTGGAAACCTTATATGGACTTTTTGTTGATAGAAAAAAAGATCAAAGTGATGTTTTCTGGATTTGGAAATTAAAAAGGGCCAAAGAGGATGGGGAAAAGAATGAGATGATAATTACTTGACAGAAAGAAGGGCAGAAGGCAGAACTGTGTGGGTTTTTTTCTTTTTTATTCCCCTTTTTTCCTTTTTCTTACTTTCTATCTTTTTCTTTTGTATACTTTTACTGTATTGAAAGATTCTAATAATAATAATGAAAAGCAATGATCACCTAGGGGCTGCCATAGTTATAGAATGAAAGGAAATGTGACCTTTTTTTTTACCCTTTTAATTGTTGGGGGTGAGGAGCTGGCTAGCTTAAAATACTAAAAAACTATGGGCTCTTTTGAAAGATGTTCATATTTTGCTTTGATTATGGCAGAAGTGCAAAGGAATCTGATAGTGATGATTTTACTGAAATACATAATGAGGAAACAATTGAGGTTGGTTAAAGCCAATAGTCTAACTACAGGGAGCTGTGTATTGCTGACAAACTCAAAACAATCGAATTGCAGTCAAAGGTTTAAGAAAACAAACAATGGCATGGCTCCAGGGAGGCATTTTGGCTTTGGGTGCTACACTGATGCCAATTTCTGGTCTTGTTTCCTTTGTTGCTGGAGGAACATCTTCCACTGAGGGGTTTAAATCTCCACAATTTTATTCGCCTTTTACAAAAATGTCATTTTTTAAATAGTAATTTTTATTCAAGCTTACAGATACAAAGATAAAAAACCAATACAAACTAAGAAAAATATAAAAATAAAAAATAAAAAGTATAGAGAAAAAAATATATAATAAAAAAAAGATATATAAAGAAATAACTTCCCCTTCATCACAAAAACAATTTCAATAACTTACCACCTTCTCTGATACTGCAACAAAAGATCTCTTCTTCCCATATCTCATCTCTTACCTATAAACAAATTCTTAAAGCCTCGTCATTCAACACTTATCAGCAAAAGTCCATTAAGAGTTACCACTAATAACACCATATATATTTTAACCTTAATCAAATAAACCAACTTTATATTCCTGTCCTTTACTTTTAACACAGTAACAATACTTTCTCTGAAAATACAACAAAAGATCTCCTCTTCCCATATCTCATCCCTTGCCTATAAACAGATTTTTAAAACCTTGTCATTCGGCCCTGGTCAGCAAAAATCCATTAAGCATTACAAGAAACAACAACATATATATTTTAACCTTGATCAAATAAACCAATTTTATATCCCTTCCTTTTGCTTTTAACAATCTTCATCTTTAATCCCATTAAATAGTGTCCCAAAACTTGATTTCTTTTCATTTTCTCTTTGTCTCTTCTCAGAATCTCCTCCAAAACTTTAACATGTCTCTTTTGTAAGTCCAAAATAAGAAAGTTATCCAAGTCATTCTTTTGGTTTGTTATTTGTATATAACTTTTAATTATTAAGACATCTGCTGGTTTCATTTGTAAATCCAGTGCAACATCTTTTTCCATATCATTCTTGTAACCTGTCATTTTTAAATCCACATTCAAATCAGCCTCAGCCTTGTAAAGTAATTCCTGTTCCTCTTCTATAACCTCTTTTAAATCCACTTTTATGATATCAGACAATCTTAAGAGTAACTTCTGAGTGCATTGTTCCGAAATACCCTTGAATTCCTCCAAAGTTAAAGTATTTTGCTTCATTCTGTATTAGTGGGTCTCTTCTCCTTTAATTATAATCTTTAGTTCTTTCTGGTTCCCTCTAGTGTCCAACCTTCAAAGTCACATCTTATCATGTTTTTTCCTTATCAACAGCATTTTCCCACGGGAAGGTGTCTTATACTTAATTTCAAAATCTTCATATATTTTTATAGAATTCTAAAGAACCCATAGGGAGGATTCTTGTAATTAGTTTCAAAATCTTATTTCAAATCCATCCGTCTCCTTAGTCAGTTTATAAATTTCCAAAATCAATGTTCTAATCACCCTTTTGTTGTTTATTCAAAGTAAGTACGTAAACAAGTACAAGTTTGTACTTCTTTCACCAAAGATTGAAGAAGACTCACTTGGTGTAATGAAACTTGCTGTTCTGAAGGTTCTTAATATCCAAAAAAATGTTAACAAATAATTTCCAGAAGTGATTAAGAAAGGAAATATGCGAACCCAGTGTCCTTTTGAAGGTTCTGAACTGTGGCTTGGGCAAAGATGGCAATTCCTTGGCTCCCACAGCTCTAAACCTGCCAGAGACCATTATTTTGCATTCTCCTTGTGGGGAGCTACTGTCTGGAGTGCTTGTGGGTGATCCTGAGTCCTCTCCTTGTCCAGACAGGAATTCTGAGAAGCTGATCCATTCGCTGGCTCCTCATTCCACTGTGGTCATCGGCTTTGCTCTCAGTAGAGCTATATTCAGTTCACCACTGCTTCCCTGGAAGTCCTATATAAGAAGGTCATCTAAGCTTTGTTGAGGAACATTTAACTGCTGATGGATCCAATGTTAAAAATCCTAGTATCCAGGCCCATGAATCAGATCTGGCCTGGAGAATAGAGTGTTTTTTCCTTTGCTCACCTTGTTTGTGGTTTACCTTGGAAAAATCAACTGCAAAATTATTTATTCAGTTGTGGTATTTAAACCTAACTCTTGAAAGAGAAAAAAATGATCAGATTAAGAATTGCCCTTTGTAGAATTATTTTTGCCATCTCATTTCCTACATTCAATGACATGTACACACTGCATTATTTTAAGATATGTCATGAACTTGCAAATTATATAAAAGAATATCTGGTTTGTGTATATTTCTGTACCCATCTGTGTGATTCACAAAGTTATTGATAAATATTTTCCAAATATTTTACATCATCCCCCAAAAGTTAATAAAGGTAATATCTTTATTGAAGTAAGAACCTCTTCAACTCAAGAATGAATTCATGGGCACATCCATGTTATCATCTTAGCAACAATACAGAGGTAGTTTGTTCCTGCCTTCCTGTTGCATTCTTAGCCTAGTTACATCCCTGCTATTTCACGGAAGTCTCCTATCCTAGCCCAACCCTGCTTACCTTCTTAAGCCCAGCAAGATTCCACCCCCTACTGAGAGACTTTGCCCTCTCTTTTATAATTACTATTAGGCAAAATAAACCAACGTTTATTTTTGCTTTTGAGATCTTCATAGCATGCTTAAATGATTTCATACATGCTAAACCTATTCCATTTTGGGGGTGGAGGTGGGGTGAGTAGACTTTATTGTATTGTGTAAATCCAGGGGATCTGGTTAGTTTAGGGTTTGGAATATTGTTCAAATCCAGTTAATTCAACAATTAGATTAAGTATTTCTATGAATACAGCCAATATCAGGTAAGATATCAACAAAAAGGAACAAAAAAGGATAGGAAAGAAGCAAGAAAATCTAACAATCAGGCAGATGTTTTTAGCTATGAGGTACCTCAACCTACCTCTTTTGCTGTCCAATCCTGTTTGTAATAACAGTATGTGAAATAACCATTATATTTATGTTTAAAGAAATGATGAAGTTACTCTGTAAAATCTTTTCAATAACAACAGTAAAAGTATGATGTATAGTAAAAGTAACTATTTAAAATATGATTTTGTACTCAAAGAAGTTTCTTAATCTGATACTCACATTTTTGTGTATCCCAGATGCAGTTGTTTAGTATCTCACCCAGCAAGTAGAAGATGTTTATTATTGCAGTTACAGTGGCAAAGAAGACAATTTTAGCAGTCGAACCAAGGTAATCCAAGAGAGGATATACCCAAACCCCAGTTACATGATATATCCAACAGACCCTAACAGAAAACACATACAGAAAATATTCACTACTAATAATGAAGTATTCATTAAAAACACAATAAATAATTCACCTGTTTTCCTGAGAGCTCGATCCAACACAGAAACAATTCACACAGTGGGATTTACTCCCAATAAAATTAGTATAGGATCATAGCCTTCTTCGACCCTATTCTGAATAGGACAAAAAGGTTCTCTTCTCCCCAGAAGGACTCCCTCCATCAGAGCAGAAACCTTTGGATCCAACCCACTTTATGTAACAATTGTAATACTATTTGATTTCCAATCAACATATTTAACATTATTTATAGCAAAAAACAACAAAAAAATTATCTGTAGAAAATAAGGAAGATGGCCTCATCAGGGATGGGCCAGATCCACTACTGAAACAACAAGTAGAAAAAAATAACTTAAATACACAACAAACGTATAATGTAGAAAAGTGGCTCAGACACCTCCCTAATTCACTGGAGTAAAAACAGAAGAGGATGCACAGCACAATCAGACTTGCAAGATTCTGTTTATAGCTACTCTCAATAGAAGTAGCCTTAGCCTTCCTGTGGAGTTGATTTTTGGTCTGGTCTGCCTGGTTGGGCTGACAGCATATTCAAAGTTGTTATCTATATCAGGGCTGCGCAACACTGATACATTCAGATTTGAAGTCCAAAGAGTGCTTCAAAGTGCGTGTGGGTCATTGTGTAACACTTGCCTGCAATTCCATAAAACAGCTGCATTTTTTTTCCCTTCAGGATTGAGCCCTGAGAAAAGCTATATGCTTTCAGAAGTTGCAGACAAGTGCTATGTGTGACCCCTCCCCCACTCCCAGGCTCTAAAACACATTTTTGCCTTTGAAGCTAAAGCACTGCATAGATCTGAGGTCTCTGTCTATCTATCCAACCCAACCCAACCCAACCCAACCCAACCCAACCCAACCCAACCCAACCCAACCCATCCATCCATCCATCCATCCATCCATCCATCCATCCATCCAGGCTTCATTCAATACCCAGGACTGAAATTAATTAGGTAAGCTGAGAAGAATTTCTGATAAGTAATCTTTTTTGAGGAAAAGTAAAGAAGCCATAAGGAAAGAATTTTAGCAACTAAACTTGCTTTAGTTGCTAGAATTTTGCATCTCCTTCTCTTTCCTGCCTGACCCTCTCTGTTATGTGATAGGATAAGTTTCTCTCTGTCCCCTGGTTTTTGCAATGGTAAGATTTGTGATCATGTTGTTTCTCACTGACGTATGAGAACTTACTTTCACAATAAATACATATGCATCTACATTATCTGTAGACACAGAGCACTTTCAAACTCAATTTCAAATGATATGGGAGATTTACTGATGTTTTTATTTTTATCTACAGCAGGACTCTGAATATGGTTTGAGCAATAGTGCCAGGAAGGCTTTTTTAAAAAATAATTCCTTCCCCTGCACTATTTTGCCAATCCAAAATAACTTCTCATGGAGAAAAATAAAGGTGCTATTTATGAATGAAGCTGAATTATAGTAACTTCAGGTGGAGTCAAGTGAAAAGATGGCACATGGTGAAAGAATCCTCTCCTTTATGTCATAAGGTGTCACAATTAGAAGTACTTGCATATACTCCAAAGTACACCCCCCCCCCCGCATCCAGAAATCTAAGTGAGCAATGAAATCTTTTAGTCCAATACCTACTCAGTGCCAGAACTGCAAAATAAAAAAATAACTATAGCACTTCTGAAATAAAAGTTATCCAGGCACTGCTTAAATATCAACACACAGGAGAACCCACCAAGTCCTAAGACTTCCCATTCCATTATTGAAGAGCTTTTAATGCTAAGAAGTTTCTTCTAAAATTCCTGAAATCTGCTTTCATGCAATTCCTATCCATTGGCTCTGGGACTACCCTCTTATGCAGTTGTCTTCCCTCTTTTGCATTATATTACATTTTGAAGACCACTATTTTGGCTTCCCTTAATCTTTTTCTGTCCAACAAAAAATACCAATTGTTTCAATCATTCATTATAGGACTTGGTTGCCAATTCTCTCACCATCCTGGTAATTCTTCAGATATAGACATTTGTCAATATGTGATACTCAAATACCATATAATCAGTTCACGTATCTCCCAGATAGACACATGATTCAATCCTAATTATAATGAAGTTGATATTTAAAGAATAGAATTAAAAATCCTATGATTTCATGACATAACATGGATTTGCTCAGTCTTTTCAACTTCAAAAACTAAATATTTTTTAGTATTGTTGATAATCAATCTGGTAGAACTCCTTGGGAAGAAAGTTCCATGAAAATACCACAATTGATACTATTTGCTTCTTGAATCAATCTATCTATCTATCTATCTATCTATCTATCTATCTATCTATCTATCTATCTATCTATCTAGTAGTGGCAGGGCTGGGCCTGTATCTTAAAAGACTGAGGAAAAAATAATTTATATATTGCAACCTCCTGGATCTATAGTGTATAGACATGGGGCTTGAGATTTCACTCCGCACTTTGCAGATCAGTCTCACAAGAGATAAACAAAATCAAATTTTATTTTAAAAAAGGAATTAATATGAAACTCATTTTAACAGTATACATGCAATGCTTTGACAGAACACAGTATGTTAATGATCACTATAATTGGTGAGCTAAGGCAGGATCTCCGTTTGCAAATTATGTTCAGTTCACAAGAAGTTAATAATGAGAAAATAAATCTGGAAAAGAGCCTGAACTTGCATAGAATGTCCTACTTTGCCAAGAAAGAAGAACAAGATATAGTAAGGCTTGGCTTAGATAAAATAAGTTAAAACACAGCTTCTGATTAACATAATTCTGAAACAAGTTCTCTGCTTCTTTTCCCTGGATCTCCAGTCATTTATTAGAACTGTTGGAGAAATGGTACACCGCATTTGTTTTCCCAGCTGAGATACAGCAGTGTTCCCTGAATACTGCCTTTATCTTTTAAAAGAATGAAACTGGTATATATTCCAACCAGATGCTATCTGGCATTTAAACTGGCCAGGAAGCTGTGATATTATAAATGCAGGCTAATTATTTTACAACTCTGGACTGAGATTATTTCTCTCTCACTCTTTCTCACATACATACAGCCAAAAGATCTAGACTGTAATCCTGTCAATCAGTGAGCTTTACTCCTGAACAATGTATATGATTACATTATTATGGTGATACAAACTGTCATAAACTATGACCAGTTTCATCAAGTAATCAGAAAATATTTTCATCATTTTGGGTGAGAAACTGCATTTTCTATGATATGCCCGAGGCCTGCAGGGGACAAGGGTGATTATGTGGCATCACCAGAATGCAAAGATGAAAAACTTAAGACGCTCATTTGATCTCCTTTGCCCCTTAAAAAAAAATCCAAATTGGAAAACAGGCCCTAAAACATTTGATCCCACCCACCCTGGGGGACTTTGGGGTACACAGATGGAGTGCTAAGAGCTGCATGTGAGCAGTAGATTGCAGGCTGCCTATCCCTCATTCAGGAGACTGATTAGAAGAATTTTAATAAAGGAAATATTTCTGCAAGCGCTGCTATCTATCTATATCCTGGATATCTTTCGCTGATGTTAGAAAAGGGCAGAAATAAGAATGGAAATAAAACTGAGCACTATTTCCACATAAATGTATGTTGAAATTCTATTAGTCATGATGAGCTGTGGTTGCTGATTATTAGTCTGATGACGATAGTAAATTGAATAAAGTTTCCATTCTCTTACTTTGGTGAGAGGAAATATCACAAAACAGTCACCATTTTCCCATAGAGAGAACATGATCTTTGGGTTTGTACTGAGGAACAGTATTTCAGTAAAGTGCACTCATTGCTGTTGAGTTTTGAAATTCATGCAATCTTATTAGAAATGGATTTGGGGAAGAACTTAATTGGCAGGGTGATGATGTGAAATGGATAGATGTAATGGTATGTGGGAATGACCTTGGGAGACGGAGGGGGGGGGGAAGAGATGCTGCCTAGGGAACAATCAGATAAGAGGGGGTATAGCCCATAGCTGCATAATGTGCAGAGAAAGAAACTCAGAAAGGAATCTCCCTAACTTATCAGGCTGTAAAAGAGATGGTGGGAGATTTGTACTTTCAGACTTGCAAGATTTTGTTAATGTAGCCTTAAAATAAAGTAGAATTAGCTCATCTGGTCATGGTTCCTGTCTGGTCTACCAGGGAAGGCTGACAAGTGGATAGGGCTATGTCACTTGAATGGCATCATTTTCTCAATTTTTTCTCCTTGGGTTTTTGGGAGGATTTAAAAAAAAATAAAACAATGCTAAAATCATTTTAGGGCCAATTTTAATACATTTCTCATCTCAAAGTAGGAGGAGTCAATGCAACAGTTTGAAATTGGTCAGGGAAGCTCTGATGTCTAAAAAACAAGTTTGGAATTGTATGTTCACCACTTCTGGATTAGACAATACAGAGATAAGTGAACAGATAGGCTGACCAGGTCTAAGGTAAAACTTTGTTCCTTTGTTCCTTAATGGTTTGTTTTGGAAAAATAGTGTGATATGCCCCTAAATACTTTGTGTGAGAAAATCTCAGAAAATGTATCCATCTGAACCAAGGAAGATATGCTGAGCATATTTCCAACAAAGTTTTATCGAAACAAATATAATATTTCTCACACATTCAACTGTGCTGTTATCAATAGGAACCAAAATGTTCCAGTAACACTTATCTTAGATGTTATATTTCCAATAGCAGAAATGGATACTTACCCATTCACTAAGTTTTACTGCAGAAGCCTTAAATGTGAATATTCTGATTAGTAATGGAAGGTGTTTTGAGGAGATGAAGGGTAGTGGGACAGAATTCATTTTTTTGGATCACTTCTTTAAGATACAGTGGATTTAACCTATTCTAACATTAAGAGTGCATTTAGGGCTTTTCCCCACCCCAATCTCAGTTCCCCAACCCAATCTCGGTTCCTCAGACCATCTCACTGTAATGCTAATACCAGCATATAGGCCTTTGTTAACTAGAGAACAATCAATTGTGAAGCAGGTGAGAGTTTGGCCTGAGGGAGCAATGGAAGCATTACGAGGCTGTTTTGAGTGTACAGACTGGGACATGTTTAGGGAAGCTGCAACAAATAACCAACATACAAATGTGGAGGAATATGTTTCATCTGTAACTGCATATACCCAGAAGTGTATGGAGGATGTCAGTGTTACTAAGAACATCATCTTATGGGTGAATCAGACAGCTTGGATGACTCATGAAGTATATGTGAAGTTGAAAGCGAGGAACACTGCTTTTAAGTCTGGCAATATGGGGGCTTTTAAAACAGCTAGAGCTGATGTGAACCGGGCTATAAGAACAGCAAAGTGGGCTTATGGTCAGAAAGTTCAGAATTTTTTTCACAATTCTACAAATACCAGGCATATGTGGCAGGGTATTCAAACTTTTACAGATTATAAGACTACTCCGACATCATGTGAGGAGAACATAGATTTTCTTAAAGAACTTAACAGGTTTTTTGGTAGGTTTGAAGCATTTAACAATACTCCCGTGAGAAAGGCTGTATCTCATCCTGATGAGTAGGCACCTCCCCTTGATATAGTTGATGTTTGGAGGACATCAGAGAAAAATTAATACTCAGAAAGCAGTGGGCCCAGATAATATTCCAGGGTGGGTACTGAGGGACTGTGCTGAACAGCTGGCTGGTGTCCTCACAGACATATTCAATATTTCTTTGCACCAGGCTGTGGCCCCAGTAGGCTTTAAGAGTGCAGCTATTATACCTGTACCTAAAAGATATATGATCATGTGCCTCAATGATTATCGTCTGATAGCACTTACTCCCATTGTGATTAAATGTTTTGAGAGGTTGATGATTACATTGTTTCCAGACTTCCTCCTTTGTTTGATCCACTTTAGTTTGCTTATCAGCAGAATCGCTCTGTAGAGGATGCAATCTCTTCTGTTCTTCATTTGAGTCAGGTACATCTTGAGGAGAAGAAGAGTTATGTGTGATTGCTGTTTGTAGATTTCAGCTCAGCATTCAATATGATCGTTCCCCATCATTTGGTGGACAAACTGGGTTCTCTGGGTTTCAGTATTCCCTTGTGTAATTGGCTACTTGACTCCCTTACTGAGAGGTCTCAGTCGATGCGAGTTGGAAATAATATCTCTATCACTCTGAGCATCGGCTCCCCACAGGGCTGTGTCCTGAGCCCATTGTTGTTCACCCTGATGACCCATGACTGTTGTGCCAGGTTCACCACCAATTCCATTGTGAAATATGCAGATGATACAACGGTGGTGGGTCCTATCAGAGATGACAATGAATGGGCTGATAGGGAGGATGTGAAGGGCTTGGTGGAGTGGTGTAATAAAAACAGTTTGGTCTTAAATGTGGAAAAAACTAAGGAGATTATTATAGTTTTCTGGAAGAATTGGTGTAGTCACACTCTTCTTTTTATTAATAATATAGCTGTGGAGTCAGTCAGTAGCATTAGATTCCTAGGGGTGCAGTTAACAAATAGTCTGACCTGGTCCCTTAACACCACATTTTTGGTAAAACGAGCACAGCAACGTTTACATTTTTTGCTCCGGATGAGGAAAGTACATCTCCCATCTTCCATTCTTTTTATTTTCTATAGAGGCACTATACAGAGTGTACTTACTGATTGTATTTCCATCTGGTTTGGAGGCTGTAGTGCCTCAGACAGAAAGTCTGTGTAGAGGGTAGTAAGGGCAGTAGAGAAGATAATTGGAATCTCTCTGCCTCTCATCCAAATACTAGACAGGAATGCGCGCTGTCTGTCTAGAGCTCAAAAGATCGTCAATGACACCTCCCATCCTCATCATGGCCTGTTTTCTTTGTTACCCTCTGGGAAGAGGTTTCACTGTATCCGATGCAGAACAGCCAGATTGGGAAATAGCTTTGTCCCAGGCTATTAGATTCTTGAATGTTTAATAAGTTAGTGTTAAATGTGTATAGAATGTATATTTTGTAGTAATTACGATATCTTGATTGTACTTTTAGTGTCTGACTGTAATTGTGAGCCAACTCCAATGGAATTTCATTTTATTATGCACTTGGTGTATAGCGTATAGCGGAATGACAATAAAGATATTCTTCTCTTCTCTTCTCTTCTCTTCTCTTCTCTTCTCTTCTCTTCTCTTCTCTTCTCATTCTCATTCTCATTCTCTTCTCTTTGATTCTGTAATCTTATTCTACAGTCAACACTGTAGAATTTAAGTCTCCACTAATACCTTTTCCACAAATTCTGGAACAGTTTTCCAGCTGGAAGCAGAACAAGATTAGCCCTAGAGCCTTGTCCTGGAATAATGTATGTCCTGGAATAAATTGCCGCTTATGATGTTTGTGTAAGTCTTGCATGCTTGATCCCAAAGCACCATTACAAATAAATGAAAGATTTGACTAACAATGAAAAAACTGACTTACCGTATTTTTCCGACTATAAGACGATACTTTTTTCTAAAATCCTTACCCTAAAAATTGAAGGGTGTCTTATTCAAGGAAGTCAGCTGAGAACCGCACGGTTGCAAAACTGCCCATACTTTGTTTCTGCCGAGAGGCTTCCTCCTATTGCTAGCCTCCAATCACAAGTGAAATAGCTTGTCTCCCAAACAGACTTCCTCCAATCACGAGCCTTATGTAACTGACGTCAGCTGATGCTGAACAAACCAATTAGAGGAAGTCTGTCTGCAGAGACAAGCTATCAGCAGTTTCACTCGTGTTTGAATGTAATCAGTTATGCAAAAGAGCCTGGAAATAGAGCTGCAGAGAGACGGTTTGGACCTCCTCCCACCGAGTGTAGTAGGTAAATGTTAACTAATTACTAAATAAAATGTGTTCTGCACTATCTTTAAAATATTGATTTCTTAATTTGGGGTTGGAAAAATGGGGGTCGTCTTGTACATGGGGGTGTCTTATTGTCGGAAAAATATGGTAAATTCTACATCAAATGTAGAGTCAGAACTACCTATGGACTAGCCAGTCTGACCTCATTTAAATGCCCAATTAAGACCTGCTTAATACATTAGAATTACTCTTGCTATCTTTCTCTTCTCTGGAAGTATGGCATTATCAGTATTTTTGCATTGTCTATATAAGGAATTGGAAAAGTAGTGCTGCTGCCATGGAAACATTACCTGATGGCCTTTGTTGTGGAGTTCATTCCTCCTTGAATGCATGCTAACTCAATACTGTACAATAATGGCCTGATCAACCTTAGGCATAAAGCTTCCATACAAGATTATTTGTTATTAACTCTAATGAATGTCTTCAACAGTGCAATTGTTGTCTAAGCTCATTATTAGATAAGCATAAGGAAACATGCATTAAGGCTCATTTTAGAATGCCACGCTGTAGCCATTTTGATAAGTCGCTACATTTTCCGGTCTTATAAAATAACAGACAATTTAGTATTAAATATGTCTGGAAAGAAAAAAATGAAGTCTGAACTTCCAGTCAAGGTAGGCCAACCCCCCCCCCCCCAAGAATTTAAACGTACATGATATCTCACTTTTATCATGGCAATAAAAACTGAACTTCTTTTTTCTTTGTAAAGGAGTTAGAAACCACAGCAATTTCAACTCTTGTTTATATTCAAGAAATCTACTTTGCCACTGGATTGTAACCTAACTTGTGAAAATGGTTTTGGTCTAAAAAAGAAATCTTTCAGGCAAATAGGGCAACAAAACCCACATTTTGAAATATGATTTCAGAATCTGAAAGTAGAGGTTATAGTCCTGGAACTAGGAGGGCATATTAGACTTAGCTAAATCCCAAACCAAGCCAATCTTTTTGGACCAACTTTAAGGGTCTGGCAGGTAACATGAAATCTCCCCCAAAACAACAGGAAATGAATTGAGACTGTCATAAGACTATAAGAGTCCTACACAAAAGTACTGTTTAGTAAAAAGTGCTATTTTAAGGTTTCACTGTAAAATACCAGTTTTGTAAAAGAGCTAGAGAGAAGAGTGTTACTGTATGACTCCGGTCTACCTATCAAGAGGTCTACTTCTTGATCATGGGGAACTGTTGATCAGATTTTTCATTAACTGCTTTTGGGGAGAGATGTGGAATCTTGCATCATCCTCTGCTGCATTTTCTTTTGCTCTCTGATAGTTACAGGTAGTCCCCGTTCAGCGACCACACTGTCAGCGACCATTTGAAGTTATGATGGCACTGAACAAGGGAACTTATGACTGTTCCTCATGGTTGCAGCTGTTGCAGAGTCCCTACAGTTATGTGATTGCGATTTGGGCACTTGGCAACTGGCTTATAATTATGACATCTCGTGGTCATTTGATCGCTGTTTGTGACCTTCACTGCCAGTTTCCAAAAGGCAAAGTCAATGGGGAAGCCAGCAGGAGATTGTAAATGGTGATCATGTGACCACAGGATGCTGTGACCACGCAGGATCTGCCTAACAATGGCAACTGGAACTGCTGCAATTGCCATTGTAAGTGGGCACAATCATGTGATGTCATGCTTTATGAGCATGTTGCTTAGTGATGGAATTGCCAGTCCCAATTACCATTGTAAAGCAAGGACTACCTGTATATTGGAGTATACACTTATTGGAGTAAGACACTTTTTACAGAACTCACTTAGCTTTGCATAGAATGGGGCAAAACTGTGATTTTGCATTATTTATACTTCTTTCTGATTCTATTGATCATCCTTCTTCCAAGGAACCAACCAACCTTCCTTCCTTCCTTCCACTTTTTATACCATTCACAGACATCAGCAATTAAATAACAAAAGAGATTAACAAAAAGTTCTCCACCCAAACTGTGAAGATGCCCTTTTGCGATCCCTCGATTTGCATCTATTATTGGGCAATAAATCTCCTCAGAAGGCACAGTTCTGCCTCCATATGTTTAATTATGTCACAGATGAAAAATGCAACAGTTACTACTCTCATTTAAAAATTAGGATTTTTTTGCATCTATGGTAGTTTCATTCCTTCAGAAAAGCCTGCTGAGCTAGCTTTACAAAGGTTACAGTTTGCATTTTTCCTATTATAATCAATAGGGAAGATCAAAGCTTTGGGCTTCTTAATCTTGTTTCAGATTCAAACCTCAGCTTAAATTGGGTAACGTTTGATTTGGTTTGAGTTAAATTGCACTTCTGCATAAATCCTCACATTGAGGCACAAGCTAAATCTTGTGGTCTGTATTCATCTCTACTTGAAACACCTCACTTTTGCAAGACTGAGCAATGAAAATGATAGGAGAAACAGAATGCTTATTTTTAATTTTGTTGACTAGCAAAAGAAAGAGGCACAGCAACAAATTCCTAAATAATGTCTCATGGGGGAAAAAAAGTCCCTAAAAACATAAGCCATATACAGGTGAAACTCGAAAAATTAGAATATCGTGCAAATGTTCATTTATGTCAGTATGGCAACTCAAAAGGTGAAACCAATATATGAGATAGACGCATTACATGCAAAGCGAGATATGTCAAGCCTTACTTTGGTATAATTGTGATGATTATGGCATACAGCTTATGAAAACCCCAAATTCACAATCTCAGAAAATTAGAATAGTGTGAAAAGGTTCAATATTCTAGGCTCAAAGTGTCCCCCTCTAATCAGCTAATGAATCCATAACACCTGCAAAGGGTTCCTGAGCCTTTCAATGGTCTCTCAGGCTGGTTCAGTAGGAATCACAAGCATGGGAAAGACTGCTGACCTGACAGTTGTGCAGAAAACCATCACTGACACCCTCCATAAGGAGGGAAAGCCCCAAAAGGGAATTGCAAAAGAAGTTGGATGTTCCCAAAGTGCTGTATCAAAGCACATCAATAGAAGGTTATGTGGAAGGGAAAAGTGTGGTAGAAAAAGGTGCACAAGCAGCAGGGATGACCGCAGCCTGGAGAGGATTGTCAGGAAAAGGCCATTCCAAAGTGTTGGGGACTTTTACAAGGAGTGGACTGAGGCTGGAGTTAGTGCATCAAGAGCCACCACACACAGACGGATCCTGGGCACGGGCTTCAAATGTCATATTCCTCCTGTCAAGCCACTCTTGAACAACAAACGTCAGAAGCGTCTTACCTGGGCTACAGAAAAAAAAGAACTGGTCTGTTGCCCAGTGGTCCAAAGTCCTCTTTTCTGATGAGAGCAACTTTTGCATCTCATTTGGGAACCAAGGACCCAGAGTCTGGAGGAAGAATGGAGAGGCACACAATGCACGATGCTTGAAGTCCAGTGTGAAGTTTCCACAGTCTGTGTTGATTTGGGGAGCCATGTCATCTGCTGGTGTTGGTCCACTGTGCTTCATTAAGTCCAGGGTCAACGCAGCCATCTACCAGGAGATTTTGGAGCACTTCATGCTTCCTTCCGCAGACAAGCTTTATGGGGATGCTGACTTCATTTTCCAGCAGGACTTGGCACCTGCCCACACTGCCAAAAGTACCAAAACCTGGTTCAATGACCATGGGATTACTGTGCTTGATTGGCCAGCAAACTCGCCTGACCTGAACCCCATAGAGAATCTATGGGGCATTGCCAAGAGAAAGATGAGGGACATGAGACCGAACAATGCAGCGGAGCTGAAGGCCGCTATTGAAGCATCCTGGTCTTCTATAACACCTCAGCAGTGCCACAGGCTGATAGCATCCATGCTACGCCGCATTGCAGCAGTCATTGCTGCAAAAGGGGCCCAAACCAAGTACTGAGTACATATGCATGCTTATACTTTGCAGAGGTCCGATATTGTTCTATTTCCAATCCTTGTGTTATTGATGTCATGTAATATTCTAATTTTCTGAGATTGTGAATTTGGGGTTTTCATAAGCTGTATGCCATAATCATCACAATTATACCAAAGTAAGGCTTGACATATCTCGCTTTGCATGTAATGCGCCTATCTCATATATTGGTTTCACCTTTTGAGTTGCCATACTGACATAAATGAACATTTCCATGATATTCTAATTTTTCGAGTTTCACCTGTAGTATCAGAAAAACCATAGTGTGAAAGTTTCCATCAAATCCTGCTTGTGAAGTTTGGCAAAACTTTGAAATATCAGTGATTAGATTTAACAATGTGAAAATGCATTCCTTACCATAATATGTAGCCAACCGAAATAGCGCACACAGCAATCAGTCCATAGGTCCTGCTGGGATATTCATGATGGGTCGTTCTCATCTCAATTAATATAAATGGTAAAACAGTTGTATGCTATAATGAAAACAAAACAGTAGAAACCATTCATCTTCCATGAATTCATTAAGTAAAACGTTATACTAGCACTTATTTCTAAGATATTTCAACTTAATGATTGTATCCAGTAGATATAGAAAAATATTTTTAAAAACTGTATAAGCCTGCATAACAAGATAATTGGGTCTATCCCTGGTGACTGAATAGACAAATGCCTGCCATCTTGACAGATTCCTGGCAATAATCATTAGCTCTCTCAAGAACATTCCAGTGGTCTCCTTGATTCCAGCCATCCATGGGTTTTCTGGATTTTTTTTAATCCTGCCTCTTTTTTTTTTATAAATAACTCAAGGTGGTGAACATACCTAATACTCCTTCTACCTCCTATATTCCCCACATCAACAACCCTGTGAGATGAGTTGGACTGAGAAAGAGTGACTGGCCCAAAGTCATCCAGCTGGCATTTATCTATTGTTTCCCCTTCTTCAAGTTCCTTCAACTTTGCCAAGCATTTTTCTAGTCCATCACCCATTCCCGTCACCTGTCCAAGGTATGTGAGGTCCTGCTTGCTGATCACTGCCTTCTTGAAGCTGATTATCTTCTTTTTCCTGCTCTTTCTCAAGGCATGTGGATCGAAAACCAGCATCAGTGGTGTGTGCTGCTTAGCTTAATGGTGATCCAGGAGAAGGCTAAGAGCTTATTCCATGACTTATAACAGAAGGCTGGTGAAGGTGCTGCTGAAGAGGCGTTCGCTCCAAGCTATGGGTGGTTCCACCAACTTTAAGGCTCATATGAACCTTCATAACGTGAAAGTCAGTGGTGAGGCAGCAAGTGCAGACGAGACTGCAGCTAAGGAGTTCCCAGAAACCCTTGAGATCATCAAGGAAGATGGTTATTTGCCCCAGCAAATATTCAGTGTGGATGAAATGGGGCTTTATTGGAAGAAAATGCCAGGTAGAATGTACATTAGCAAGGAGGAGAAGACCATGCCAGGCTTCAAAGCTGCAAAGGACAGACTAACTGTGCTGCTAGGTGGCAATGCTTCTGGTGACCTGTGCCTAAAACTGCTGCTAGTCTACCACTCTGAGAACCCACAAGCTCTCAAGAACATCTCAAAAAGCTCACTTCCTGTTGTGTGGAAGGCTGACAAGAAAGCTTGGCTCACCCTTCTCATCTTTGAAGACTGGTTTTTCCACCATTTCATCCTGGAAGTGGAGAGGTACTGCCATGCGAAAAACATCAACTTCAAGATTCTGCTTATACTGGATAATGCGCCGGGTCATCCACCTTACCTGGATGATTTCCATCTGAAAGTGAGGTTTGTATATCTGCCTCCCAACACCACCTTCCTCCTGCAGCCGATGAACCAGGGAGTGATAGCAATCTTCAAAAAATATTATCTTCGGAGCACGTTTAGGCAGGTAGTCCAGGCAACCGAAGCAGACCCCCAGATGACCTTGCACCAGTTTTGGAAGTCCTATGACATCTACAAGGCCATCAAGAACATTGATGCAGCCTGGTGCAAAGTTACCCCTGAGAATATGAATGGGGTGTGGAAAAGTCTGTGCCCTCAGTTCGTTCATGACTCTTGTGGGCTTGAGGTGGCAGAAAGGGAGTCACAGGCTGTTATCGGCAACTTGGTTGCCCTCAGCAAGGAGCTTCAGCTCTACCTGGAGGAGGGGGACTTTCATGAGCTGTTAGCTGCACAGACAGAGGACCTCTCCAATGAAGACCTCATGGAGTTAGAGGAGCAGTGAAAACAAGAGGAAGAGGAAGAGATCAAACCAGTCAAGTGGTTCCAGACCAAGCTGATGGCAGAAGGGTTTAGCTTAATTGAGAATGCTATCATTGTTTGAATTGCAGGACCCTAACGTGGAGCACTTCACCAAGGTGTCTGCAGCTGTCCATGATGCAGTCTACTGCTACAGCATCATTTACGAAAAGAGGAAGACCACCAGCCAAAGTTCACTGGACCGCTTCTTCAGGAAGGTGGAAAAAAGTGCTGTTTCAACTACAGGGGATGAGCCTACACCATCACTGCAAACACCTATGCCATCGCTGCAAGTGCATTAATCAATGCTGCCACTTATGTAAGGTATGAACTGAGCATGTTTTTTATGCTTGTTGGACTTGCGAACAAAACGGACTTATGAACAGCCTCTTGGAACGTAACCTGTTCATAAGTAGGGGACTGTCTGTATCGCTTTACTTTTTTTTGACACCTGCCTGTTTATTTAGCATTTCTCTCTCCATATATGGCTCTAGTCTAACATGAAGAAATAAGAAGTATTGGCAATGGACAATACAAGTACATTCAGAGTGGTAACCATGTAATAATTAACATAAATTGAAGAACAAATGATGTTTCTATTTTATATACACTGCTTCACAGTCACAACATTTTTGTAAAGACTGAGCCCAAACAGAATGTTACGTTTCACAGAGTGATCTCTCAATTATTATACACAGGAGCATTAAGTTTTAAGTAGAATTAGTCCCACTGTTGACAACCAAATAAAAATCAATATAAATACACATATTCAGCTATAACAATCACAGGATGAAGAATTAATCAATAGAAGCAAACTTATTGGAAAAGAAAGATTATAAGCAAGAAACAAAGTGCTAGTATTGTTCCAAATGCATTTTCCTCTTTCCTAGTTATATATATTAAATCATATCATGTTATATAAATGTTATATAAAGGGACTGTGCATTTCCCCACTCTCATCTTAACATGCTAGAAAAGAGAGGCAGGGTGGAAAATTCACAATACAGTGAAGGAGTATTACATGTTGTATTACATTACATGCTATGATTGATTTTTATGTCTCCCAAAACAATATTTTTTAAAAAATCCTAATTCTTCATATTTCTGAAGTACATTTCATTGGAAACGAGGAAGAACAATCAAGAGAAAGTAGTTCAATTTTGTTTTAACATCTAGTTCTGCCCAAAATATAATAACCACTGACACTATAGAAAAAAAACACTTCCTGGAGGTCAGCATATTTTTATTATGAGACAATACCCAATTATCCAAATCCTTAAAAAAAAAAGTATTTTTGTTGCAGAATTACTATTGATACAATTTTTCAAGAGACACAACTGCTGTTGAGAGGAGAACACTTATTTTTCATGAGAATTATACTTTTGCACTTCTTTAATTATTAATGCATTGTTCATGGGTCTTATCCATGCATATTATATTATAGTAGTATATTACCTTAGGAAAGAATAGTGTCATGACAATTACTTGGAAAAAAAGACTCAGATATTAACAACTGAAATTAGTGGAGAAGGCAAATGCTCTTAGAGTACTTAGCAACACTTCCTTATTTAATGCAACTTTTTCTATTCTGCAAGGAAAATAGGCTAAACCTGAAATAATCAGATATGCAGAGTTTATCACTCCTTTGCTGTGTGTTGTTTTTGCATAATACTTGATGCATCTTCTTTGAGGCAGCTGCGCTCAAGGAACATAAGCCAGCAATTCCTGTACAACACCATTTCAAAAGGCCTTCCGCAAAATATCCCTGAAGTGATGATTGTCCAAATTTCAAAATCAAGTTGTTCTTTGAAGTTGCAGTAATTTCTGCCAGCCTTTGATAATATTTATTTCCCTCACCTCAATCTCATATATTTCCAGTGTCTTGCAAAATTCTGAGAAAAGAGTTTGAATATTAATCTCTGATGAAATCTGTACTTTACATTTAAAAAAGTACCATAACAACAGCTATCAGTTGCAGCTGATGTGCTGCAAGGCACTAGGTCATGGATGTACAATGGAGACCCCAAAGCTATATATGGCTCCTGAAAGCATTTGGGCTGGCTCTCAGAACTGTTTCAAAATCTGTAATTGTGATTTAATATGTTAGCAGTGTACAATGATTAAACACATGGGAAGGAATTTAGGTTAATTACAGCATATTTAGTTTTGTCCTGCATCCTTTTTTTTTTTGGTAACACAGATAGTCTTCAAGTTATGACTGCAATTGGGACCAGGATTGCAATCACTAAGGGATGTGGTCGTAAAGTGCGATGTCACATGACCACACCACTTAGCAATGGTAATCCAAGTAGTCCCAGTTGTCGTTGAAACCTGATGTGTGTGGGTCATTAAGCGGGAAGCAGAGGGAATCCCAGGTAAGGAGCACAAGGTTGCCGCAGGGGGGTGGGGGAGGCCTTGGAAGGCCTGGCGCAGGGCATGTGTGAGTCAGGGGAACGGGTGCTTGGTGCAGCACAAGCTCAAAAAGGCTGGCAAATGAGGATGCAGGGTGCATGCAATCACAGGAGGCCATGGAAAAAGGTTGTGGGGTATGTGCATGTGTGCGAGTGCAGGGAGGCCGAGGAAAGAGGGCGCAAGGTGTGTGTGAGTGAAGGGGGGAATGAGGGCGCAGTGCATGCCAGCAAATAAAGGGGGGGGGGGAGACTTACTATAGCAACTTGAGACTTTACTTACTAGCTTCTCATTGACTTTGCTTGGGAAAGCAAGGTCCTTGGGAGAAAAAGTGGTGGGAGTGACTTACCAGAGTAACTCCAACCTTCCCTGCTGGCATCCCCCATTGACTTTGTTTGTGGGCAGGGAAGGTCGCAAATGGTCGTCATGTGACTGCAGGATGCTAAAACTGTCCTAAGTGCAAGCTGGTTGCCAAGTGCACAAATCACGATAATGTGACCACAGGGGGCTATGATGGGTAGAACTTTGAGGACTGGTTGTAAGTACCATTCGTTCAGCACTGTCACAACTTCGAATGGTTGCTGAACAAGTGGTTGTTAACTAAGGACTACCTGTAAAACCTTATTTTAAAGTACATTTTCAAAGCCTTCTTAAAGACCAATAATATTGTCAATTCCTCCATTTTAGAAGGAAATACATCTTATTGCCCAGGAGCAGAACACCAAAACCTGAGTTATGCAGACATTCATAAGCAATGGAGAATCCTTTATAGCAATAAGTCTTCACTTATGGCAGAGTTCTGTAACTTTTGCCCGATTGAGGATTACATTTAGCCCTTCTGTGGTGTCCTGGGCCCCTCATTCCAAAGAGCTTGTTTATGTTTAAAGTTAATTAAAATTAAATGAGGTAATTCTTGTTTAGCAACTGCCTAGTACAGCAACCATTCAGTTATAATGGTGATGAAAAAGTTTGCAACCAATCCTGACATTTATGACCTTTGCATGTCTGTAAAGCAAAGGAAAGCTAAAGTAAAATTGTAAGTGCAGTTGTGGTTTCACTTAGCAACTGCTTTGCTTAATGACCAAGTTGATGGTCCCAAATGTGGTCACTAAATGAGGACTACCTGTATAGTTAATACGATTACTTTCCAATCATCCCTCCCCCTTCTGTCACATTAAAAATACATAATTGACAACCATTTTTAAGGTCTCTGGGGTCACTATCTGAAGTTTTGAAGTATTGCATGTAATCACTGCAAGATATAAATCTGTCTGAGAGTGTTTATCTGGATAGGGATGATCTGAAAAATATAATTTATCTGGATTTTTACACAGTCTTTGACAAAGAGTCTTACATAGACACCTGAGTAAACTAAGCATACATGGGATCAGAGGAAAGGAGCCCTCCGGTTCATTGATGGCTGATTAAAGAACAAAAAGGAAATAGTAGATATCAATGGAGAGCTTTCACAAGTGACAGAAGTAAAGTTAAAAAGAATCTCCCAAGAATCTGTTTTGGAACTGGTGCTTTCCAATAACTTTTAAATGAACTGGAATTAGCAGTAAAGTACTGGATATTTAAAACAAAACAAAACAAAACAAAACAAAACAAAACAAAACAAAACCAGCAGCAAAGAACTTCAGAAACTTAACTTCACACTGGGAAATGGGCATTACAATCTAAACTATTTCAGTATGCAAGCAATGGATCCTGCCCCCATACCAATATATGCTGATCAGTTCTGGAATGGTGTGTTGAGTGGATTGTTCAGTGAAAACACATGAACTGGAGTGGGGCAGTTATGAAAATTTCACATTGAGGACTAACAGGAAATTGAAAATAATACTGCCAATATCATAATTTACTATTTTTTTTTACAAATCCATGATGTGAGCACACTTGAAATACTGTGTGAAAAATGTTACTTGTAGAGGTAGAAAAGTTTCAGAAAAAACATCAAAATATTTTCTCTATGATGAATGACAGTATTTGTGGTTTTATAGTTAAGGAAAAAGGTGAGAATATGGCAGAACTGTATAAACGTATGTTTATGTGGAGAAAGTGAATAGACAGGTATATATACCTTTCTCATATAATATTTAAAAATCCAGACTCATCTAATAAGGTAATCGTAGAATACTCAAAACAAATAATAAGTACTTTTTTTCATAGGACACAGTTAATGTGATTTGTTAATGCAACAGATGACAGCCAGTATTTGGATGGGATAAAAGGTGGTAAGACATACTCATAAAGGATAAGGCTATCTTCAGATATTACTGATGGCTATATACTGTATCTTTAATAATAATTACTAAAACACTTGTTTCTAGTGAGAATATTAAACACATTTAATTTCTACTTATGCTTCAAAAACCCAGGTAATTGCAAATTAAGTGTTCAATATCTATGCAATACAAGCTATAAAATACTTTGCTGAGTTGTATATGCTACTATGGATTGAGAACTCATAATCCCTTTCTTATCTCTACCAACAAAATTTCCATTATTCAAACAGTTCCCATTACTATTATATCAGAAACTGAACAGATCTACAAACCATTCACAATGATCAGATGTCCTTGTGGCTTTCTGACTGATAGTGATATAATTCACAATTGTTGTTCAGTCATTAAGTTGTGTCTGACTCTTCGTGACCCCATGAACCATATCGTGCCAGGCCTTCCTGTCCTTCACTGCCTCCCGGAGTTTGCTCAATTTCATGTTCATTGCTTTGGTGGTGCTATCTAACCATCTCATCCTCTGCTGTCCCCTTCTCCTTTTGCCTTCAATCTTTCCCAGCATCAAGGTCTTTTCCAAAGAGTCCTCTCTTCGCATTAGGTGGCCAAAGTATCTGAGCTTGAGCTTCAGTATCAATCCTTCCAATGAGCAGTCAGGGTTGAATTCCTTTAGGATTGACTGGTTTGACCTCCTAGCAATCCAAGGGACTCTTAAGAGTCTTCTCCAGCACCATAGTTCAAAGGCATAAATTCTTCAGCGCTCAGCCTTCTTTATGGTCCAGCCCTCACAGCCATACATTGCTACTGGAAAAACCATAGCTTTGATTATGCAGATCTTTGTTGGCAAGGTGATGTCTCTGCTTTTTAATATGCTGTCTAGGTTTGCCATAGCTTTCCTCCCAAGGAGCAAGCGTCTTTTAATTTCATGGCTGCAGTCTCCGTCTGCGGTGATTTTGGAGCCCAAATAAATAAAGTCTGTTACTGCTTCCATTTCTACCCCATCTATTTGCCAGGAATTGATGGGTCCAGATGCCATGATTTTAGTTTTTTTAATATTGAGTTTCAAGCCAACTTTTGCACTCTCCTCTTTCACCCTCATCAAGAGGCTCTTTAGTTCTTCACTTTCTGCCATTAGGGTGGTATTGTCTGCATATCTGAGGTTGTTGATATTTCTCCTTGCAATCTTAATTCCGGCTTGTGATTCTTCCAGCCTGGCATTTCTTATGATGTACTCTGCATATAAGTTAAATAAGCAGGCTGACAATAAACAGCCTTGTCATACCCCTTACCCTATTTTGAACCAATCGGTTGTTCCATGACTGGTTCTAACTCTTGCTTCTTGGCCTGCATACAGATTTCTCAGGAGACAGGTAAGGTGGTCTTCTACCCCCATCTCTTTAAGAATTTGCCACAGTTTGTTGTGATCCACACAATCAAAGGCTTTTGCATAGTCAATGAAGCAGAAGTAGATGTTTTTCTGGAACTCTTGTGCTTTCTCCGTGATCCAGCAAATGTTGGCAATTTGATCTCTGGTTCCTCCGCTTCTTCGAAACCCAGCTTGTACATCTGGTAGCTCTCAGTTTGTGTACTGCTGAAGCCTAACTTGTAGGATTTTGAGCATAATCTTGCTAGTGTGTGAAATGAACGCAATTGTGTGGTAGTTTGAGCATTCTTTGGTATTGCCCTTCTTTGGAATTGGAACGTAAACTGACCTTTTCCAATCCTGTGGCCACTGCTGAGTTTTCCATAATTCACAATACTGTACATAATTCCTGCTGCTATCCTAGCTGATACAGTAGTTGGGGAAGCAAAGATTAAGCTGGTTCACAATTCATCTACCATCACTTCCTATACTTACATTTGATAGACTCCATCAGCTGATGACCAAATATTGTAATAACCAACAGCAGACCCACTGTGGGGCAGATTGCTTCAGAGTGAGATATGAGAATTTGGTTATGAGCAGCAGGAAGAAATCCTGTTTGCATGCCCTTTGCAATGGATACACTTATCAATATAAAATTCAAATTCCACAATACATTGTACAGTGGGTGATCATGTTCCTTTAAAAAACATTTAAAAGGGAAGTCTGCTAAATATAAATAAATCTTCTCAGTATGGACTTTGATCACACAGTTGATCCCACCATCTTGACCTTTTGGACACCTCCTACAGATACACCTGCCCTCATCCTTTGGCAATGTTCAGCAACCCGTCAAAACTCATACTTTTCACTACCAGTCCCAGGCTTAAGTATCTATCTAGGAAACAGCAAATCCTCAAAAATAGTCAACTTCTGATTTTTACAATGGTGCATGCTGAAAATTGTTTTGAATACCTAACAAAAGTTTAAACAGTGAAAAGTGTAAATAAATGTCACCAACCAGAATTCCTGCCTTCCAGATCTCAGGATTAATTATATTATAAATTGCCATATTTTGTTCAAATCTCATCCAATCTCCACCAAACTTGATATACATCTAGAACTGACCCAGGGCTTAGGTGTACCATGTTTCAACTTCTAAAGTACCTATAGCACCTTTTATTTTATGAGCAATCAAATGTAACAGAAACATCAGAGTGAAAAAAGAATGAAAAATGAAAAGATCTGTGTTTAATAAAGAGCCATTCTGGTAGTTCTCTACTTAGCTTTAGAATAACTACGAATTGATGGGAAATGCAAGTGGGAGGGGGCTTCCCCTTCCTATCTTCTATCTGTCTGTCCACTGTGGACAGATATTCCTTTGTAAGACTACATATTCCTTTGGTCTGAACTTGTTTCATGATATGTTTTTGTTCTTGCCTTATGAGGCATATTATAGTATCTTCATTTTAGAATGCAACCATCTTATGCTGTTTTAATTTGTTTAAGTTAAATGAATGTCATTGTAACTGATCAGGAAAAATATGCAATTATCAATATATGCAATAAAACCTGCTATAGAGACATTCTTATATCTATGCACTGAACTTTTAAAAGCTGACTTAAACCATTATTTTTGACTTATGAGTGTGGTTACAATACTGCCTCATGCAAATAGCATTAAGTTAATGCTAGATGAAGCTACAATGCCAAGCATGCACTAGTATAATTAATCAAATATATTTCAAAAACCAATTGCCTCCAAGAGGTTATCGATTTCTGGTCATGACACATTTTCCTTATGAAGTGGCGTGGTGCTGGTGTCTCAGATGTGCTGGCATGTATTTTTCAGTGACTAAGCCTTAATCCATCTTCCTGGCTCCCTGCCACTGACGCACGACATCTGCAACTACTCATGTCTGACAGTCTCATGCATGAACTATGTGGCTTCAGAGTTGGATGAAATTAGTACAGGAGTTTTTCAGTATATTTTGAGCAGAATCAAAAGCAGATATATAAGAGGACCAATTTTGAGAGGATGACATACCTATTATAAATATTATGTAAAATTATATACATACTCACTTATGGTAAGATTTCAACAACACGAAGTATATTCATTCAGAGAATTAAATGTTAAATAATATTTTGTACAATGCTAATATAATATATTCACAGAACAACAAGCCTGGGACAGTATGCTAAACACACCACAATAGAACATTACTGAGATGTAAGTCACTGGCAATAACTCTATCTGCCCCTTCCCCCATGTTTCATATTGTTAGGTTTGTTTGTTTATTTATTTATATTTCAAATTTAGATACCACTCATCTCACAAAAAGTGACTCTGGGCGGTTCACAATAAAACAGCAATAAATATTAAAATACAATAAAACAATATAAAATACAGAAAAATAGAATAAAAACCAAACACATACACAAATAATATCTTCCAAGATGCTGATGGTCAGTAAGATGTTAACATATGGGAGCATCTTCAGGGTGCTAGCCACCCCCAGGGTTGGTTGCTCTTTTTTGCACCCCATGCCAGTTGGCAGAGCCAGGTTTTGACTGCTTTCCGGAAGGACAACTGAGTTGGGGCCTGCCTCACCTCTGGGGGGAGAGTATTCCATAAGGCAGGGGCCATGGCAGAGAAGGCTCTCTTTCTGGACCCCGCCAGTCTACATTCTTTCATCGATGGGATCCACAGCATACCCTCCCTGCCTGACTGGGTGGGACAGGTAGATATAATGGGGGTGAGACTGTCCCTCGGGTAACCTGGTCCCATGCCATGTAGGGCTTTAAAGGTGATAACCAACACCTTGAATTGGACCCAATGCAGCTCACATAGTAATGGTGTAACATGTGCCATCCTTGGGGCACCTAAAATTGCCTGCACGGCTGCATTTTGAACCAGCTGAAGCTTCTGGATACTTTTCAAGGGTAGCCCCACGTAGAGCGCATTGCAATAGTCTATATGGGAGATGACTAGGGCCTGAGTGACTGACTGAAGGGACTCCTGATCCCGAAAAGGGTGTAACTGGTGCACAACACATAGTTGAGCAAAGGCCCTCCTGGCTACGACTGCCACCCGCTCTTCAAGAGTCCAGGAGGACCCCCAGGTTACGCACTGGGTCTGTCTGGGGTAGTGCAACCCCATCCAGAACCACAGATGGTAAACTTCCGGATGCAGAGGCGCCCCCAACCACTTCCTCAGGTCCAACAGGGTCAAACTGTTCCCAGATAACAGGGTAAGTACATACCCCCAGCATCTCCATAGGCCTTGCCCCACACTTGGCATCTAACTGGGAACATATCCGAGCGATTTTATCCGTCAGATGCCCAGAAAACTCCTCCACGCAGCCCTGTAGGTGGGTCACTGGGCCCACCTTACCCAAAAGAGATTGAGTGATCTTAAACAGGGCCGTTGGGTGGCATTCTGTGGATGCAATAAGAGTGGAGAAATGTTGATGTTTCGCCGCTCTTACCGCCACAAGGTAGGCCTATGTAGCGGCTCTAGCCTGTGTTCAGTCAGATTTGGTCCTTGTTTTCCTCCAACGGCACTCTAGATGTCTCTTAATCCTTTTCAGAACCCTCAACTCCTCCGCAAACCACGGGGAGCATCAGGCTCGATGGGTCAAGAGAGGTCACACGGGTGTGATCTTGTCCAAGGCCTAAGCCACCTTCCTATTCCAGGTGGCGGCCAGGGCCTCCGCTGGACCGTGCAGCAGATCCTCAGGTATAACCCCCAGCTCCCCCTGGAACCTCACTGGGTCCATCAGTTGCCAGGGCCGGACCAATCGAATGGGTCCTGCCTCCCTGCGGAGGAGGGTGGCATAAGAGAATCTCAAGGCCACCAGGACTTGATCAGACCATGACAGGGGGGACAGATGTAATTCCCCCTTCAGATCACATTGCCACTGCTCAGACAAATAAACCAAGTCTGGTGTGAGGCCACTGTCCCAAGTCAGGTCGCGAATAATCTGGGACAGACTCATGGCTGCTACGAACTCCCGGGCTGCTTCCGAGGCATGTCCCGGGGATGGCAGATTAAAGTCCCCCAGAACCATAAGTCTGGGGAACTCCACCGCCAGCCCCGAGATGGCCTCCAGCAGCTCAGGCAGGGAGGTTGCCATGCAGCAGGGAGGCTGGTACAGAAACAACAATCCCAACTGTTCTCATGAACCCAGCTTCAGGGACAGGGTCTCACAGCCAGCCACTTGTGGAGCAGTGCCCCTGAAGGCCACAAGAGAGTCCTGGATGACAACAGCTACCCCTCCTCCCCTGCCCTGGGGTCTTGGCTTGTGCCAAACTGTAAACCCGGCTGGGCACATTTCTGAAAGGGGAACCCCCCCCCCTCTTCAGGGCCCAGCCAGGTCTCAGTAATACACGCCAGGTCGGCCCGCTCCTCAGTAATACACGCCAGGTTATTTTATATATAGTATAATGTAATACACATAGTATATATTACATATACATAAGATATAAAAAATCTCCAACATTTTTGGGAAGCTCCTCAAATTGTCATATAGCCACTGTCATTTCTAAACAGTTCTATGGAATAAAGAAAAAGATTATTTCTTCATTTGACAGATTAAGATTTCAGACAAAAACAGATGAGCAGTCAAGCACCATCTCTAAGGCTGTGGCTGGAATGACAACCATTCATTTCAATGGAATGCTTTCTACATGTCATTGTCAAAGCATACTTCTGGAGCAGTGACCGTCCGACCACAATCCCAAATGTATTTATAAGCACTTGCAACTTATCTATATCATTACATTACTGGATGCCTATGTAAAATTGGAATGGGATAAAACCTTAACTTTTCTGGTCTGCTACCTCTGGACTATTTAGCCAATGGTAATGTGAATATGCACATATCAATATCTAGAATTTCACTTTACTGCATTTTTTTTTCTTTTAGTAATTAACAGGAATACTATACACATTCATGAGAACATTGCTTAGTGCATCTATTATGATTTTTTTAAAATTAAGCATGGTTAGATTAATTTTACATGATGAATCAATGTTTTATTTCAAGCAACAGTAATTGGTGAGAACAAAAATGTGTTTTGCCAGCATAGCCTCTTTCTGGTCCTTAGGTCTACATAGTCCTTGTTTTAATACTTTTTTCCTTGTTTTAAGTGGACCCAGGACATGGTTCAAGGGCAGTAATTCTTGGTCTGGTTTGCATCTGGATGGGTGACCATATGGGCTATATCACCATGATTTTCATGAAATATCTGACAGGAAGCTACACATAAGAAGATCAAGACCTACCTCTTTTTGTTCCAGAGTGCAGAACAAGGAATAATGGATTTAAGTTACAGGAAGGCAGATTTTGACCAACTATTAGAAAAAACGTCCTAAGGGAAATGATAGTTGGGTAGTAGAACCAATAAACCAGAAAAGTGGTTGGTTCCCTTTTATCAGATGTATTTATGTAAGGGTTGGGCAGTTGTATGCTGGAGAGGCTTTAATTTGGATTCCCGCAGTGAATGGGAATGGATTTGACAGTCTAAATATCACCTTCCAACTTTATGATGCTATAATTCTAAATAAATAAATTTTTGAATTATTTTATCTTAAAGTAGCTTACACAAATTCTTAAATGATGATAATTTTTGTCAAGGTAGAACTGTTTTTACTTCAGGAGTAGAGCCTTATCATGTGTCTTCAGATCATTCTTTGGTGCATTTGATCTAACCTCCTCCATCAGTAGGGTGGCTGACCCTGCTCACTGTTATTTTTGGTATATGCTCACCTGTGTTTTTCTGGGTTTCCACTACCTTTGAAGACTACTGAGAATAATTCTGTCTCTTTTTCTCAGTCCACCAACATTTACAAAACAAAGGACTTTGCCAAAGATTTAACATTCCTCATAATATGAGACACTTGGGAGATATTTGTGAAGGCTTAAGTTAAATGTCTTCCAATGACAGCATCAATTATGATTACCTTGGCAGAGCTAATGCAATTGAGAATAAGAATGTGTTCCAAAAATGGTTCAGGATCCCAATTGCTATAGGATGGTAGAATAGCCTTGGAACTTAACAACAGATCTAAACAGTAAATCTTCTACTTCAGTTGCATTCATTTTTATTTATTGTGTATTGATGGGAAGGGGGATCTCAGTTTCTGGTTCTACTACAGAAAAAAGTACACATCTGCATGCACCACTGGTAGCAATATAAACATAAACATAATCAAGCTATTTTCTCTTTGCCTATAAATAACTACTTCCATTATTAAGATACAATGACTTACACGTATATAGCAGGTTTTTATGTCAATACCTTTTGTAAAGAAAATCTGCTCTATTAAATATGTTGTTGTGATGTTTATATTTGCTTGTTACAGAAATCTTGAGTAAAGTGTCATTGGAGCTCATTTTAGCTTTGTACTTGTTTAGGTTTATTGTTATTGAGCTTTTACGACTAAAATAGATTTTAAGTCATTATGATATTTCACTTTAATTTAGGCAACTGTTATTCATTATGTGTATTGTTGGACCTACTATATGTCCAAGTAGAAGAGAAAGTAATTAAATTAAAAAGTGAACCTGAGAATTAGCCATTATGAATTGGACTGATACTTTTAGTGATGAAAACAAATTATTCAATTAAGTTGTTAGGCTCCCCATGAACTAGATATCAGACAAACTAGATATTTGGTACTCTTAAACCACCCTTGCATATTTTCACAAAATTGATACTTATTTTATGTTAAAAAAGAACTGTTGACACTTTAATTCCATGCAGGGACAAAAAAGGCAAAAAGTAACAGTAATTAAAAAACAAAGACAATTTTTTTTTCTAACTATTCCAATGTGAAACTTTGATAGCACTTTGGTGATTTAACTGATGAATTTCTTCCAAAACTGAATGGAGACAACTAAGCAAGACTTGAACTTTTTGAAAGGGTTTTGATTACGGTATAGAATTAAGTAGTTCCTTGAAGAGATAGGTAATACCCATGAACTCTTATTTTTTTACACACAATGATAATGGGAATTCAAAGCTTTAACCATAGTAATTGCAAAACTGCATTTGAAAATGACCTGATCAAATGAACATTCTTCTACCACACTTTCTAGGGTAGCTAGATCTCAGCTTCAGAAGGAACTAGTCTCGGTCCCATGTGTATTACTGAATCACTGGAAAAAAACAAAAAACAAAAAGAAGTGGCTGGCCTGCACTGGTATGAAGACACAGCTCACAAAGAGACACGCAAGGCTTGAAACTGATGCAGCTGGTTTAATGATTTGAAAAGAATATCTCCTGCATGTTGTAAAACAACTAATACTTGCAGTACTCTGTTAGAATATAAAGTATAGCTTTCTGACATCTACCTTAATTAAGTGCTCACATCCCTATAATACTTAACACTTAATTCTGTTTAAATTCTGATTCAGGCATAGGAAAAAAGTGCAATGCTCAATATCATCACACCTGCTTACTCTCCTTTTAACCCCACATTATGAGCAAGAAGCTCTACAGGCACCTATCTACATTCACCTGAACAAGAGTAGAATTTGGTTACGTGGTGCTTCTAGAGACATTTGAGCAAATGAAACACTGCCCCATTCAAATGGCAAGATCAGAGGCTATGGAGCCATGGCTAGCATACATTATTTTGACCTCTATTCAGGTATATAGGAATAAAGTTTTATCTCATTAAGTGGTCTGCAGACCCAGACAAAGGAAGTTTTGAAGAGAAAAGATTCTTTACTACTAATATGGGTGTCAGGTTACTGCTAGAGAAAATGCAATCACACAAAAATCCTGTAGTTGTCTACTTTGTAGGAAGGACTGTATAAATTGATATAATCTAACCAGTTTGCTGTCTTTTTAAATAATATTGTGTCATACATATGTCAACTTAGATCCCCTCACATATACAGAACCTCTTAAACATATACAAAAGCATATAATTTGTCATAAAAAGCAACTACAACTTTGATGTATTATGACAATGTTTACAATACCTTTCAAAGAAGTCCCTGGAATGGTTTGAGCATAGAAAACAATCAGCAGCTCTTTCAACCAAATGTGCAAATTGTCAGAGACAAGTTATACACTTAGGTTGTGAATTTACAATGGCTTGAACTTATTTTTATTTACTCCTAAAATCACATTAAACTTAATTTGGCACAGAGATTTTTGGTTAATCAACGCAAAGTTCTTAAACTCAATTAGGCAGATAAATTTTCTGTTCATCAAGGCAGAATCCTGATTTTGTGTTTTTGTTTGTTATGAATACTTAATTGTAAATTGAAAAGTTTATGCTTCAGATATACATCAAGTCTTCTTGGCCATCATTCATCACGTTTCTGCAACCTGCATAACTTTGTTAAATGGCACAATAGGTATTTTAATATGAAAATACTATTCACTAAATAGAAACTTAATCTGCTTAGCAAAAAGGCCATTAGCTTTAGGTACAAACACTGATGCAAACTAATCTATGAGCATGTATTGTTACATTGGCCTTAATGCTATTCCATTCTTTAACAATTACCACTGCCAAATAGGAACAGCCAAAAAGAAGTGTTGAAATTAGAAAATGCAAATAAGAGGATCGGAATGGGAGAATATACTTGCTGATGTTTACAGAATCATACAATTAGAAAATGCCATTTAAGACATTGAATCCAACCTTCTGCCCACCTCTGCTCGAACACATCCAATAAAGGAGACCCTACAATCTTTCTGGGTAATTGGTTCCACTGACAAACTGCTGTTACCATTAGGAAGTTTTTTTTAACATTCAAGTCACCTTTGGCAAGACTAGTGCAGCATTCTTCTTGCTGACCTTTTCTGCTGACATTTCTTCTGTTCAATAAATTCTGAATGAAGCTACTAAAATAAATTTATTGTCTATTGTCTACTGACCATATTAACCCCATTACCAAGTCTCTGCATTTGCTTCCTGTCATTTAAGCATCTTGCTCTGCATTTAATCTCTCCAATTCTTCTTCCTTCCCTATACACTAACATTTGTAGATGTACCAGAGATTTGGCTGGATTCACGTATTGTGCTAAGTCACTGTTTGGCTTGTTTGATTGAGTTTATGAGGTTGTGTGAATCCAGACAGCTGGGATTTATTAAATAAATAAACAAATTATGATTTAATAAATTAACATGATGTATGATGATCTCAAGTCCTGCAGTATTGCTTCACTGTGACAGGAGGAGGGGAGGATGTTCCTGGGAGGGATGACTGAAGAATGCTGAGAGTATATGATCCCAGCAGGTTCATGCAAGGTGTGAAGGACATCCCAGCTACCAAGTTAAAGCAAGCAGGCTCCTATATAGGGCAGTAGTGATATAGGAAGATGCTGGAGGTGATCACTTTTGAGACAGTGGCAAAGGCATAATTTCATACTGAGCACAAGAAGGCAATGATAAATCATTCCTGTATTTTATCAAGAAAACACTACAGATAGACAATATAAAGTGATTGATGATATAGTGCCAGATGATGGATTCCTCAGGTCAGATGGCATTCAACATGCTACTGAGGAAGAGCTGAGGATCTTGGAGTACAAATGGTGTTTATTTTATATATTTATACATATAATATATACTTATTTTTCTGAAAGACATAGACCTTTTTCGAGAATAGACATGATTTGGATTGCGAAGAATTTGGCTACTAAGGTTTATAAAGTAGAGATACTATCAAAGACTTTTTCAGATCATAATCCAGTGAGTTTGGTTTTTAAATGGAAACCCAGTTCTTTCAGATGGAGGTTAAATGAAATGCTGTTACAGAAATAAGCAATAGTGGAGAACTGTAAAAAGAAATTAAAAGTTTTTTAAAAAATAATCTTAATGAAAGTACAGATGTAAAATGGTTTGGGATTCAAGCAAATCTTTCATAAGAGGTTACTTTATACAACATAACAGTGAACTTAAAAAGAATAGGCAAGAGAAAACACAAGCTATTTTGGATGAGATAAAAAAAAAACAAGAGGAATTAAAGAAGTTTCCAGAGAAAATAAGTATTTCTCAACAAATTAAGCTTCTACAGTGACAATTAACTATGTTAACAGTAAGAAAAATGGAAATAAAAATGAATTATGCAAAACAAAAAAATGTTGAGTTTGCAAATAAACCAGGAAAGTGGTTGGCATACAAATTACAAAAAGAAAAAGAAAATGATATTGAAATTACAAGAGGGAGATACTGTAATAACAGATAATGTGGCTATGCAAAAAGTATTTCATCAATATTTATATAAAAGACAAGAAATTTCCCTGGAGAAAACAGATGAATATCTGAACCAGCCTTTCTCAACCTTTTGACCCTGGAGGAACCCTTGAAATATTTTTCAGGCCTTGGGGAACCCCTGCACATTCAGGCTCAAATATAGGCCAGAAGTTACAAAATTATTATATTTTTTTCATATGTAGGCCTGTATATACACAGTAACAGCTGCTATGCTGATGACACTATTCTGATAGCTGAAAATGCAAATTAATATTTGCAAGCTTTAATACAGGTCCCCAGTTTAAGAATGAGTTCCATTCCCAAGGTCTGTCCTTAAGTCGAATTTGTAAGCTGGAACAGTTATTTAGCATCCGTTAGAAACATCTTAAACATAGATTTAGAAAGTAGTATTGTGTATTTAACTCAAACCATTGGGTATGGAACTCGAATTTTGTATACAACAGGCTCCATTCTTAAGTAGGGGTTATCTGTAACCTGGACATTCTTAACCTGGGACTGCCTGTAATGAAAGTCAAGGTGCACAGTGGAAAAAATTGTAGCTAAGATTTACTATTATTATTTAAATTTATATGCTGTCCGACTCCCAGAGCCTCTATATAAATATAAAGAAGACCAAACTAATGACAATATATATAGCCTTAGAATTGACAATGAAGATATTGAAGTGGTGGATAGCTTCTGCTTTTTAGGACTGTCAACAGTAAAGGAACCAGCAGTCAAAGATTACACCACAGATTAGCATTTGGTAGGGTAGCCTTGGAAAACATATTCAGATGCTGTGATGTGTCACAAAGACCTCAAAAACCTACAAAGATTAGAATTATGCAGGCAATGGTTTACTCTGTGATAGTCTATGGAAGCAAAAGTTGACTTTGCAGAAGCAGATAGAAAGAGTGCTGATGCTTCTGAACTTTGACAAAGGAGAAGATTCCTGAGAATACAATAGTCAGGAAAACAAATGAATCAAAGAATAAATCAATCCAAAGTTCTCATTTAAGGTACAAATGGCCAGCTCAAATCATCGTATTTTTGACACATTATGCAAAAACCTAACTCTCTGGAGAAGTCCATAATACTGGGAAAGGTGGAAAGAAAGAGAAAAAGAGGACAACCAGCAGAAAGGTGGATGGACTCAATTACAGTGGCAATGAGTACACTATTGGAAGGGCTGAAGGACCATGTTTAGGACAGACTATCCTAGATAAAATCTATCTATATAGTTGCTAAGAGTTGACACTACTTAATGACACATAATCATGATGCATGAGCAAGCCATTGCCTCTTAGAATAAATCCAAAACTTAACAAGTTTAACATTTATATAAGTTCTATTATTTGTTTCAAATTAAAAGTAAATGTGTTAGCAATATCACTCTTAATATGGTTGTTTCTGCTACTGTTTGTTAAATATATCACACAGATCACGTTCATATATAACATTAAGTTATAAATAATGTTTTCCAAATCACAAAGACTGGGATCACACATCATATTAAGACCAAACCAAGCATCATGGATTAGTTGAATGTATTTAAAATGAAATTTATGTGGACATCTTCTCTCTGGAACATATTTGATTACAATGATTTGATATTATTAGAATAGCAATATATCATCCTATATTATTCACATTCCTTTTCTTAGCAGTATCAAGCTAGAACAAGATGCATGTCATGACTGACTTTGAGTGTGCACCCATATGACATGCTTAGTAATGAACATGCCCTACTAATATCCTTATTAGGTCAGCGGGCTCCTCCTTTTGTTCAAGCACAGGATACATGCTAATTTTGATTGGAGAATGCAGTCATAAATAAACTTTTTGCAAATTATGTTTATATGGCATAGGACCTGGATATCTGATGGACCACCTATCTCTAGGTGTTTCTGCCTGCCCAGTACATTCAGGCAAGATGGGTGTATTCCAGGTCCCCTCAATTAAACACTGTCATCTTGTGGGATCAAGGAAGTATGCCTTCTTTGTCACTGCCCTCACCCTCTGTAACAGCATCCCCCATAGATACATAAGGCACCCACTCTTCTGGGGTTCCAGAAGGCTCTTAAAACCTGGCTCTGTTCCCAGGCCTGGGGCTAATGTGTTTGTGGGGGCCCTGCTGTGTTTTCATTGTTATGGCTGTCTTTTAGTCCAATCTGTCATGCTTTATGTTTTAACTGTGCATTTGGATTTTGTAAGCCACCCAGAGTCTATTGGACTGGACAACAATAATAACTTTAATAAATAAATACATTTCTCGGGTTTGTAGCTACTAGGATTTGTATACAACTTGTATTTGCATGACATTTTTATCATTAATAAACCATGAACAGATGGTATGGGAGCTAAACCAGTCCTCTTGTTCAGGGTAGGAACCTGCAGGCACAAGATGAGCAACAGGAGACCCCATCTGCTGCTAAAGTAGAGGCATCTGAAGGATTAGATGCTTTTATCAAAATGACAAAAATTGCACCACTGTGATGCAAGCACCATCCTTTTGAACATAATTTGTGAATGTGCTCACTAGTACAACAAAGCTGTATCTGTTTCTAGATGAAACATTTTGAATATCTAAAACACTTTTCAAATCAGTTGCTATAGAGCAGGCAGAATAAGGAACTGGTGTTTCAAGTTTAGAGGCAAAGCCTGTGTCTTCCAATATTACAATTCAAAATTGTCAAAAACTGTATATTAATTATTTGAATAAACACTGGATTTCCTCTTTCTAGAGATGTATATAGTTCAGACCAAAAAACAGCTCCTTGAGGTTGATTTTATGATAATGTGGTCTCTGTCTAAAGTGGAGCCATCAAAAATCACCATAAGGTGGGTTGAGGACATTTTTGGGAATACATGTGGTATGCCACATTTTTCATTCCAAAGAACTGAACATAGCAGACAGCATAGCAATTTGGGATCATTAAACTCTGGAAATGAACAACAGAATTGCAGTGGAAAGAAATACAAAAAACTTTTCCTTCCCTTTCAACTATTAGAACTTGTATTAGGCACAATACCTGTCATTAATTGGTCATAACATTGAATCTAAAATTACTAGCTTGTAAAAATTGTTCAGTTTTCTCAAAGATAAAAATCTACAAGAGTAAGAGACTGGTTGCTGGCAGGAATGGCAAGGAAGTGGTGGGAAGAAAGAAACTTACGAGAACATTCCTGAGTTTGTCCAGTAGCCTCACAACTCCCCACCTCCATATTCACAGGTGCAGATGACTGGACAAAGCAGTAATTCTGATTTGGCTTCTTCTTGATCTCACATTCCTTTTAGCTCAGCCCCATCAGTTTCCCATATGACCTCATCTCTCTGGCCTTATAACATACAATCAAGCAGTTGCTTCTCTTTAAATGCCCAGGAATGGCTCTATGTCACATGTGTTCCCAGATGAAATCCTCAAATAGGCTCCTGGGTCTAGAAAAGAATTCTGGCAAGTCAACCTTACTTCAAATTATTGTAAATAAAGAATCTGGCAAATTACCTCTTTAGATGCACAAGCTCTCTACAATAAAACACACTAAAACCAATTTGAATAAAAACATATGCAACAGAATGCAAAATAACACCACCAAATAAACTAGGCAGCTGCGATGCTGGCATCCCAAACTAAAACCATATTAATTAAAATGCAATTGAAAGCCAGTGAAAAAGCCTGAGAAAATAGAAAGGTCTTCACCTAGTGTCGAAATGATTCTACAATGGGTACCAATCAAGCCTCTCTGGGGAGGAAATTCCATAAATGGGATGCTACTTCAGAAAAAACTCCCCCTTACAGAGGCCCACCACACCTCTTTTGATGAGGGGAGAAGAAAAGTTTATTCACTGCCCTGACCACCACTGAGTATGCAAACTTGACTCACTGAGCTTTCTACTGATGAATGGACGGTGATGCACAGTGCTGGCCAAATGCTTAACAGATACTGACTCCAGGTCAGTAAAAATTCCTCATTACTAGCTATGGAAAGACATATGGATCCATGGATACCCTACATTCTCAAAGTGCTATGTACTACAGCTGCTAGAGAGAGTTCAGAGGGAAAAAGTTTACAGTCTGCTTGTATATATTACATTCATGATTTTCAATATGTTATGTTTATGAGATGATTTATTACATTTTCCTTTATTCTAAGAAGCAACCTAAGCTAAATTCAAATGTATTTGATCATAGGTACAGAGTCAGAAAAGCCTTGGCTTGCAAACAGTTTCCAGCTCTTGTTCCTGTGAGCCCTCTTTGACTGTGTTGCTGAAGTTGGCAAAATTCTAAAAAAAATAAATCATTCCTAAAAAATCAGTTATAAAGTGGACAATAAAATAGATAACCATTGTGTAAGAATAAAAAAAGCGGGGGGGGGGGAATGCCAAATCAAGCTGCATCAAATGGATAATATCCTGAGATCCTGCTCACTCCATGGCATTGACGTAAATACTGTGGCTCTTACCATCCCAAACATTTTGAGGTCTCTTTCCATCAAAATGTTGCCTACTCAATATAGATGAACACCTACCAAGAATCTACTGCACAGTTTGCTATATGTCTTAAAATGGCAAATCAGATCCTAAAATCATCTTTAAATCTTATATTCCCAACTCAGATTTATAGAATAATTTTATAGACTTGTTAATTACAGCAATCTCCCCCCTTTGGGATGGGCAGCATATAAATTAAATTAAATTAAATTAAATTAAATTAAATTAAATTAAATTAAATTAAATAAGTAAATAAATAAATAAATAAATTTAAAGTTTATCAAGTCTATTAGCCAAAAAAAAAGTATATATATTTTCCTCTAGGTCTGGCTCAATTTCAACTGGATACTTCCTACTTTCAAGTAATCCACTTAACAGCTGACATTTACATCATGAAATAAATAAAATAAAATATTTTCAACCTCTATCCCTATCATTAATAAAAGTAATTGTTTCTACAAAGTGTAATTTAACCCTCCTTTTAATACTTTTTAAACTAATGAGCTAAATCAAGAGCTAATGCAATGATCTGGATTGGTCCCTCTAATTTATGGAATAAGTAGAGTGACGCCTGTTTATGTTTAAGAAACACATCATGAAAACACACCTAAAATCATTATTATTTTAGAAGGAGAAACGCTAAGAAATAATAAAAATTCAGGAGAGATGATAATGGAATCATAATAAAAGTTGCCACCCTTTCTAATATTGTTTCTATGTATTACACCACAGAGAATCTCAATGTAATTCATATTTTATTTGGCAATAATTAATCATTTTTTAAAAATAAAGTGTGTGTTCAAAGGAGTACATAGAAGGATATAACCTGGAGCAGATGGCTTAAGGATGCCAGAATGAACTGATGCTTCCTGCTGCTGGAGATAACAGAGATGGAAATGTATGGCTGCCAAATTGGCTTAGCTTAAGGTATGTCTAACAAACCATGAGCTGATGCAGGAAGGGCAAAGTGGTGGTGAACAGCATAAATTCATTAAGTTACTAATATAATTTACAGACTGATTTTTTGCTGACTCTTCACATGTACATAAAACAACAGAATAGTTCTGAAAGCTCTTCACAAAGAATGGACATCTTTTGGGAAGTGGACATCAAGAATCAATACTAAAAGCAATCACATGTAAAAATAGTTCATAAGGCACATGTAATTTATCATGTAGAAAACAAAAGATTTGAGGGGATCTGTCTTTAAGTAGCATGAAGAGAAAATGATAGAAAATCCTTTCTATCTTTCAATGATTTTCCAAAAGACTCACTGATGAAATAAACTATGAGTGCTAAAGTTTTGGGGAAGGAATGGCCAAAGAGGGTAAAACTGGCTTTGTTTTTAAAAGATATTACAGATATGATCTCGATTTCTATCCTTATAACCTTATTTCTATCCTTATAATCCAGCTACTCTATGTGACACTTCCCCCTCTTAAGTCTTGCAATTCTATTCTATCATTTCCCAGTGACTAAATTGCTATTACCATACCCTTGGCAGAACTTTTATTTTGAAATGAAGTTTTCAACAGGCAATACAATTAACTTTGAAATCTCACTTCAAAGACAAACTCAGTGACTGGACTTCAAGAATCTGCAACTATCTCAGCCTTACACCCACAATATATGAATTTTAATAATCCCCTTGGATCTTGAAATAAAGGGTCTTCCCCATGGCATATGTTTGCACCTGTTTTGGTGTTAGTGGGCCAGATTTTCCAACTTGTTCATTTTTTAAATTGTACTTTTAATCTTATTCTTCTATATTATGAGCCATCCAGAGTAAATCTGGAGTTAGGCAGCGCTGAAACTGAATAAAATAAATAAAATAATTGATGTTTGCCTTTATTACAGGACTGTTTTAAAAGATTTAACATTGTGTCAAATATTTACAAATGCACTCATGAAAGCAAGATTACTACACAGCACACTGTGTCAACATAAACAAATCTAAACTTGCATTTTTCTGTTTCTCTGTGATAGATGCTTCCAAGACATAAGTCTTCAGATTAGAAGATGGCAATGAAAATGACAGCCATTGTTCCCTAAAAATAACATACAGTAAGGAGTCACTTCGTCATATTGTTGAGGGTAACAGGACAAATATGACTGGATTTTAAGATTGGGCTTATAATTTAAATATTTATGAATATCCAAATATAGAGCTGTGTATGTACAATAAATGGAACATTTGGCTGCAGTGTGGTCCTCTCAGTGGTATTAAGCTGTAGATTTGTTACTATTACAGTACTTACTCTGCAAGGTATCAGTACACAATATCAGAACACAGCCACTGTAGAAAGTGTCAAGTTATTACAAAACCTGGATTCTATCTTACTTTTCTGAGCGGGCAACAGAAGGAAAGAAGATGAATTAGGGTCAGAGTAGGATTTCAGTTTAAGAGAAGTTTTTATAGTGACAAGGTCTCTAGTTGTACTATGTGTAGAGAAGAATACGGAGGAAAATACTCTGTTCTAACAAAAGAAAACCCACTGAATTAGAGGCTACAGAAGGCAACATGGACCTGTTAGTCATATCAGGAAAATATGGTTATGTCTTTAAAAATTCTACATTAAAACTGAAATTCTATGACTTCTCAAAACAATCAAGGGGAAATAGAATAAACTAGTTCCATCCTAAGGTTAGAAATAGGGTTCTATCCTTGGAGGAAACAAAGACCTGACATCTCAGCTTCCTTTCTGCTTTCCATCTGCCTCCAAGGCTGGTAACTCCAGATCATGGAGAGCTCCAAAATAAATTGAGGTAGGGCATTTCTAATTGAAGAAATGTTTAGACTAGCTTAAAAGGGGGTCTAAATGAAATAAGCAGTGGCAAACTACATAGTGTTGCCAAGAATACTACATGGGCAATAACAGGATTTGAACTTAACTGGAAGGAGAATTTACCACTACCCACAATGGAAGGGACACTTAAACAATTAACAACAATGGAAACAAAAACATTATTTCTACCGTACTGATCTACAGAAGGCTACATATACTGTTAACTGAGACTATCAACATTTCTCCTTCATTCTTTGAGCTTCCTTTACTACAGGGCACACAGACCACATCTGGTTAAGAAGTCAACTTAAAGAAATAGAAACACTGTTGCCCTTTTTTCTGATCCTTGGGAAAGGGGACCTAACTGCAGTTTGTGATCTCCTGCTGTTATGGGCCTGCAGAACAGCATATTACATGCAGCAGTTATGCCATTAATTCCTATGTCACATGCATATTAGTGGCCACATGTATATTACTGCATTACCAAACACAATACAATATTTTTAAAATATATCCATTCAAAATGTGCTAATATATTTTGAAGACCAAGTTATAAAAGCTATATAATAAAAAGATGGAAAAACAGCAAAACATGGAAAGGATGTTTTACATCATATATATTTCAAGTGACTCCATCAAGAACTACTTATATGAACTCTTGTTCCTTTTTTAGCTATCACTAGTGTTAAAATCTCACATTCAAAAAGTTTTTGCCTGTCATGGACATAATCAATTAGTGTGATATCCTTATTGTGATTGGGTACGTAAACTTGATTGATATCCCTAACACTAACACTAACACTAACCCCTTTGGTGGGGAAAAAATTGCAAGACAGCCAAAATAAACAGATATAACTGATTGGTGTGAACAAAAAAAGGAAGAATAGCCCTCATATGCTACAGCTATGGCACAACTGCTGCCAAATGCTTCTTTCACGAGATAAGGACTCTATCAAGGCTTTATAGTGAATTCTATTGGCTGGTTCATTAATGGAAATGGTGATGGATGGACTGATTATATGCCATGAAGTCAGTATTGACTTTTAGCCACCACATAGATTTTCTCGATGACAATCTGTCCCTAATCTGGTCTTTCAGGTCTTCTAATGGTGCATCCATTGCCACTGTAATTGAGTACATCCACCTTGCTGGTCATCCTCTTCTCTTTCCTTTCAGGAATGGTGACACTGAATGAAAAATGTACGTCAGCACCAGTTCCCAGCTACAAGAAGTACAAGCTGAGCCTTTTTTCCCCATCTAATGCTTCCTATCTTACGCTCACCATCTGAATTATTTCCCTAACTACAACTGGAGGTTCATACTGTTCTTGCATCCAAACAATAAGCTTCTAAATTGTGGTAAGTATAAGATTCAATAGCATTTTATAATACCAGGTTCAGATCAGAAGCAAGCAATAAGTTATGACTCATGTGGAGATGCAATATACAACCCCCTCAGAATGGAGGTAGGTCTGCAGCAGGTATATATTAAGAGAGTAGATTTTCAACCATACCTGAGCACAAATGGATTAGCATTTTCTGCTCTCCAGTAGCGGTTTCAAGAGGCACTATGAGTCAAGAACAGTGAGATGCCTTCTTTGTGAGCTGATAGGTTGGGCTCAAAGGAGTTTTTAATTAATTATCTTATCAATTTATTATGGCATATGCACATTGTTCTCTCAATAATATCAAGATTGCCTGGCTCACAGACTTTGAATTCTTGCCTTAAACACATTAGGATAACTACACAGACGTCCTGCCAAGCAGCTATAAGGCAGTTGCTTTATGTAAGCGAAACCCAACTAAGGGTGAAAAGAAAGAGATAGAAAGAGTGAGAAAGGGCATTATATAATTCTGTTAGTAAAATAAACTGGAATTATGGATCAAATTTCCTCTCAAATTACTACTACTACTATTATATGCCATCAAGTTGGTGTTAACTCTTAACAGTATCTTAACTAATGTAAAACATTATCTTAGAAGTGGTAGTGTTCAAACCCTCCCTGTGTAGATTGAAGCATATACCGTATTTTTCCGACTATAAGACGATACTTTTTTCTAAAATCCTTACCCTAAAAATTGAAGGGCGTCTTATTCAAGGAAGTCAGCCGAAAATCACGCGGTTGCAAAACTGCCCACACTTTGTTTCTGCAGGCAGGCTTCCTCCTATTGCTAGCCTCCAATCACGAGTGAAATAGCTTGTCTCCCAAACAGACTTCCTCCAATCACGAGCCTGATGTAACTGAAGTCAGCTGATGCTGAACAAACCAATTAGAGGAAGTCTGCAGAGACGAGCTATCAGCAGTTTCACTCGTGCTTGAATGTAATCAGTTATGCAAAAGAGCCTGGAAACAGAGCTGCAGAGAGACGGTTTGGACCTCCTCCCACCGAGTGTAGCAGGTAAATGTGTTCTGCACTATCTTTAAAATACTGATTTCTTAATTTGGGGTTGGAAAAATGGGGGTCGTCTTGTACATGGGGGCGTCTTATTGTCAGAAAAATACGGTACTTTTCAAATAAAACTATCAGAATTTGCCTGTGAAGGCAGCATAAAAGTCAGTCATACAAATATCAACAAAATAAATCAATTACTTTGATCTATTACACTTGAGCTAGCAATGCTTTCCCACTCCTGTATTTTCTCTCATCTCCCTAGAAACAAGCTATAGCTACCTTCTGTTTATTCTACTTTTATCCCTCTTCAAGTGCCTACAAGATTCACTACACTTGTTTGCTTATGTAAGCGTGAACAAAACCTGGGTCATCTGTGCCTTGGCCATATGCTTACAAAAATGACAGACCCCTTCATACAAACATCTAGTGATTCTGCTGTTGCCTGAATATACAGGTGAAACTCGAAAAATTAGAATATCGTGCAAATGTTCATTTATGTCAGTATGGCAACTCAAAAGGTGAAACCAATATATGAGATAGACGTATTACATGCAAAGCGAGATATGTCAAGCCTTACTTTGGTATAATTGTGATGATTATGGCGTACAGCTTATGAAAACCCCAAATTCACAATCTCAGAAAATTAGAATAGTGTGAAAAGTTTCAATATTCTAGGCTCAAAGTGTCCCCCTCTAATCAGCTAATGAATCCATAACACCTGCAAAGGGTTCCTGAGCCTTTCAATGGTCTCTCAGGCTGGTTCAGGAGGAATCACAAGCATGGGAAAGACTCCTGACCTGACAGTTGTGCAGAAAACCATCATTGACACCCTCCATAAGGAGGGAAAGCCCCAAAAGGGAATTGCAAAAGAAGTTGGATGTTCCCAAAGTGCTGTATCAAAGCACATCAATAGAAGGTTATGTGGAAGGGAAAAGTGTGGTAGAAAAAGGTGCACAAGCAGCAGGGATGACCGCAGCCTGGAGAGGATTGTCAGGAAAAGGCCATTCAAAAGTGTTGGGGACTTTCACAAGGAGTGGACTGAGGCTGGAGTTAGTGCATCAAGAGCCACCACACACAGACGAATCCTGGACATGGGCTTCAAATGTCGTATTCCTCTTGTCAAGCCGCTCCTGAACAACAAACAACGTCAGAAGCGTCTTACCTGGGCTACAGAAAAAAAGAACTGGTCTGTTGCCCAGTGGTCCAAAGTCCAACATTTGCACGATATTCTAATTTTTCGAGTTTCACCAAGGTAAGGGTACCCAGCACCAAAACAGCTGCAAATTACATACAGTATATCAGGGTTATTTGACCTTGGCTGATCATAAAAGCCAAGCAGATTTGACTAGTACTTGGATGGGATGTTACCAGGAAATACCAGAACTGTGGGCTAAATTGGTAAGTGGGAAAAAATCCCAAATCAATTCAGTTTGTTACCAGTACAAAAGTGTCAATGAAGACATCAGGAATCAAGTTTGACTTGAAGAAGGTTTTACTTATGTCTTTCTTGAAAAATTTACTTCATATTTCCTTGTCTGCTACACCAAAAGTGCAAACACTGGTTCATTAAAAAGATATAATGCTATCTACTTTGCATATCTAATTTTTTAGAGAAATCTGTTATATATGTCACCTTCCTTGTGTTATACATGTGATATTCATATATACCTATCATGTATATGGAGTTTTAATATACGGAGGCCTTTATTAAAACTCTAACCTAGATCTTTAGTACAAAATGTAAAAGCTGCTGCCATTTTGCAGCCTGCTGCTAGAGCTGCAATGTATTGCTTTGTAGCCAACAATCATTCAAAGCCACAAAATTACATCACTCTCATTAGCATTTTATTTAAAAAAAAACTTTCTAAACCACTATACAAACCTCATCTGACATTTATTTTGTTCCTTAGCATGACAGCAAGGAAGATACTTTATTTTTTTAGCTGAAGCAAGAACAATATTACATGACTTCAGTGCATTCAAATGCAGTGATAACCATGACATTTTGCCAGAAAATTGTTAAAAAATCAAACCCCCAAAATAATATAATTTGGCTGTAAGTCACATGCCTTGAATAACTAATTGTTATTTCTGAACTTTTCTGGGAATGGGAAAACCTAATAAAATTGCCAGATATAACAATATTGGCTTATCATATTTAGAGATATCTTTAGTATTTTTTTAAAAAAATTTCCCTGCCTTTATTACTTTTATAAATAACTCAAGGCAGTAAGCATACCTAATACTCCTTCCTCCTCCTATTTTCCCCACAACAACCACCCTGTGAGGTGAGCTGGGCTGAGAGAGTGACTGAGCCAAAGTCACCAGCCAGCTTTCATGCCTAAGGCAGGACTAGAACTCTCAGTCTCTTGCTTTCTAGCCTAGTGCCTTAACCACTAGACCAAACTGGCTCATTAATATTTTGCACTAAAACAATCCTAAGACACACAGAAATGTAGTGTGTAAAAGAAAGACATTTTATACTCATAATCAGTGAATGCAAAATGGCTGATAAAAATCTGACTTTTGTTACATGTAACAATGCTATTTTAATAATCTAACATATCTAACATTTTTTATTGATTATGAGCCATCAAGTCTGGTTGACTCTTTGTGACCACCTACATGTTCTTTGGGAAGATTTGTCCCCATTATGCACCAATCACCACCATAACTGAGTCCATCCCCTTGCTGCTAGTTGTCCTTTTCTCTCTCCTTCCACTTTTCCCACCATTATGGACCTCTCAAGAGAGTTGGGTCTTCATATAATGTGTCAAAATATGATAATTTGAGCCAGGTCATTTGAGCCTTAAGAGAGAACTATGGATTTATTCTATTATCCATTGTTGTTTTCTTGACTATCCATGGTATTCTCAGGAGTCTTCTCCAACATCAAAGTTCAAAAGCATCAGTATTCTTTCTACCCTGATTCTGCAAAGTCAACTTTCACTTCTATGCAGTGTCAAAGGGAACACTGTCACCCTCACAATTCTGATCTTTGTAAGTACAGACACATCATACCATCTAATTATGTTTTCCAAAGCCTTCATGACTACTCTGAGTGCTAGTCTACAGTTTAATTCTTGACCGTTGGTTCTTTTATGTTGATAGTTGATCCTAAAAGGCAATAGTATCCATCACTTCAATATGTTGTCAATTCTAAGGCTAGTTGCTGTACTTATTATCATTAGTTCAGTCTTTATATTTAATTGTAGTCCCATTTTTTTTCACCATGCTCCCTGTCTTTCATTACAAGAGCTTGCAGATAATTTGCATTTTCAGCTATCAGAGTAGTAGGATCACCATAGCAAAGGTTATTGATGTTTCTTCCTTCAATTTTAAAACCATGTTCATCTTTTTTGCAATCCAGCTTCCCTCAATATGTATTCAGCATATATATATTGAACAAATAAGGATAGAGTATACCTTGTCTTACTATAGCCTTATATTATTCCTTTCCTAATGTGGAGCCAGCCTGTTTTGCCATGTTTTGTCTAGACTGTAGCTTCCTATCCTATGTATAGGTTTTGCACAAGGACCCTGGGATGTCCTGGGATACCATTTTTCTAAGCACATTTCACAGCTTGTCATGGTTGACACAAGTGAATAACTTTCTATAGTCAATGAAGCATATATTGACTTTTTTTTTGTATTATTTGGCTTTCTTAATTATCCAGCATGCATCAGCAATAATGTATCTTGTTCCCCAGCTTTTTTTAAAACCAGCATGAACATCTACCACTTCCTTTTCCATGTAGGGCTCTAATCTGCTTTGGATGATTCTAAGTATTATTTTGCTAGCATGTGAAACATATCCAACATATACATATTTGATCATTGCTCCTGATCATTTAAAGTACCTTTATGGAATGATTATTTACTTGGACATTATATATTTGAATTTCCAGAAATGGATTATTCACAAAAGGCTCTTGAATAAACATAGCGATCATGGACAAGGACACAAACAGCTCCAGTGTGAGTAGGACTGACATGACTATTGTTTGTGAACACAAAGGCAGAGAGTATAGCAGAGCCTGAATGAGATCACATGTCAGCTGGGGGAACAAGAAATAATTTGTCAATTTAGGGTAACACCTGTGTTCCCTGGTGGTGGAGATATGCCACTACTAGAGCTGTGCACTCCCCTACTGGGGCGGTGTACCCCAGATGCAGTAGACTACTCAAAATGCTGTCTAAAATTGAAAATGATCTTGGCCGATGGACTGAGGTTATCCAGTTTCCTGCAGAGGGATGATGGACTGGAGAGTCACTAAGTGGATCTGATGAATATCTGTGTAATAGCTGACATTGTAAAGGTCATAAATGGAATAGAGGCCTTTGTCATCTTTCGGAATTATGAAATATCAGGGGTAGAAGCCATGGTACCATCACATGATTAATAATCTTACCAAAAGAGTTATTAATCTTAAAGTTACTTGTTCTAGTGAGTCTGTAAAGAGGGATAATAACAAAGTGGGCAGGGGATTATATCTTACAAAATCTTGAGGACATCTTAATTCTGTACAATGATGAAGACCCAATTATTGCCACATTATACCTCAGTAGCATTTTATGGGGAATTTGACAATTGTAAAAAAATGATGCATGGACTAATTAGATATCCTGCAAATTTCCTGTGGGAAGGAACTAAGCTCTATCTTAAAAGAAGCAGGCCTGGGTTCCTTTGAGTGGTAATTGATCCAGGGATTGTGATCCTGACCGCACTGAGAAATGAGGAAGCTATAGTTTCCACCCATCCTATGAGAATATTTGGAGAAGACAAGAATGGAATTGACAATGAAATAATACTGGAAATAAGAGCTTGTTGCTGGATGCTGGGGGAGGAAACCTGATCAGCACCAATGGGAGGTCTAATATTGTTGGGAGATTGATGTACTGGTTGGATCAAAGCTAGAGATTGTCATGCCTAATGCTGATGAATTTTCAGATGAGGAGGAGGGAGAACAATCAATAGAACAGGGTTTTGAAGAACCAGCTAAGGTACAGCTTTTGGATCAAGCTGAGGCAGGACTCAGCAGTGTTCTTGGAGCTTGGGGGATTAATCAAGAAGTTCTGCCAGATGCTACCTGCCCTTTTCCTGCAGGACTCAGGGAGCACAATGCTTGATGCTGAAGGTATACTGGTGGGTATATACTAGGTATACTGAACAATCTGAGGTAGAAATTTTGCTGAATTAAAATTCCTGCAAAGTTTTAGGAAATTAATAACACCTAATTCAGAGGAGATGCTCCCCTCTCTTTAATCCTATATCTGGTAGTCATTTTGTGTTGCCAACAACTGCAGTTAATACTGAAGTTATGCACCTACTGTGTGTCCTTTGCCAGGCCCAAAAGACACAAGCAGCATCCATCAAAGGGGACTAATTTGGTGCCACAGCACATACACTTTCTGAAGGATGACTTCAGAATCACAGATCAAGAGCACTATGGCTATAAGTGTACATGTGTTCCCTGAAGATGTAGCCTGAGACCTAGAAAATTTACAAAAGGTGAAGAAATATAATTACTGAGTGAGAATTTATCTACTGTTATAGCACCTGAAAAACCAAGGAGATGGCAGGAGACATATGTGGTGGATTATGAAAGGTTGCACTACGTACACAGAGCCCATTTGTGTGAAAGTATAGAAACAAAAAAGATGAACCAAGAATTTCATAACAAATAGCTCAGTTTCATAGCCACTTGTGTGATAAACAAATTACATGAGGTTAATGTAGACTTTTTTCAGTATGAATGTATTATCTTCCCATCTAAGAACTATGGGAAAAATCCAATAATATACCTCACTTTTGGAATTAGGATGGAAGTATTTACCTCTCTCCCAACAGCTGGCAATATATCCTAAAAAACTGTATTGTCTTCAAGGGGACAGAATGGATTTTGTCCCATTTATATAACCTCTTCTATTGCTCATATCTCCAACTTATTACCAAAGCTATATTACAAAATTTTAAACAAAGTAGTAAACACCTTTTCTTTTCTTTTTTTTAGTTGCATATGCAGGCATGTGTTCATATTTTACAGTTTATATAAAGTTCATACCAACTGAGATTTGGCTCTCTTTGTTACCTCATAGTGGCATCCCTTTCACCCTTCATGTCTTTTTATGCAAGTACAATATGGTGCAGACTGATTTACTGATGCTCTGTTCTCATGGTTCTTGTTCTCTGGAAAATGATTCAATAAAATTATTGATGCATAAATCCCAGCTCTTTAAAAAAAACAACCTTCATTGTCTATTTTCTAACTCCAATCTTTTATAATATTTTGGAAAAAGTTACCCTTTTCTGTACTGAGCAGTGTAAATATTTTGTCAGTTGTTAAGGATGAGCTAGAGAGCAAGATCCAGCCACGCATCCAAATTCAGCAGGAAGACTCAGAATTGTATTAGAACTTTGTTCCATATTGTGTTTGGTAAAATACTTCAGACACCAGCAGAAATACTAGCTATTCAAGCTACTCAGGAAAACATGAGTGAACCCTTGTTTCCAGTTCTGCAGTGATTTTCAACTGAAAGGTTTTCCAAGCACCCTTTCATGTAATTGCTTATTAATAGATACCATGTACATTCCACTGATGAACACAATTCTATAACTGAAGAAAACAAAAAATATTAGTACTCTGGGTTATTCTACCACATACAGAAGTTTTCATATTACAAGGAACAAACATGAATTGACGACAGCTATTTTCAAAAAGTAGGCAGTTGGTCACAACAGGATAGCAACCTGGTCATTTATCTCCTGATTACTCTTATCTGAATTACCAAAATGTTGGTTACATGAAAAAAATAATGGGAGTACTATTTGCCAAGGGTGTACCTGACAGAACAACAAACCAACAGAGCTATCATGGATCCCCTAGTCCATTGTAGACTTTTTTGCTGATTATACAGATTTTGTGTGTGTGTGCGTGAGTGTGTGTCTGTGTGCGTGCCTTCGAAGTATCGATAAATACTTATCAATAAGTATTTCAAGGTAGAGTCTCTTTGATCTCTCTCATTCTCTTCCTAATTGCCTCTTCATGCAGGGGAGATGTAGCCACCCATTTGCCTGATAAGGAAGGAATGCACAGATTGTCTGGTCCTGAAATACTTTGCAAACTAGACACAGAGAATTCTATTACATTTACTGTCACAATTCTATCATATCTAAGATGAGATGGATTAGCACAGGCAGAATCTCCAGGGTGCCCTGGTGAATGACCTTATCTCATATTTCATTAGACAGATCTTATTTAAATTGATTAATTAATCCTGGTTTTCTTCTGTCAGCGACAAGTCATAAGGGAAAGCTATCACAGATGGCAACCAACTGCTTGAGAGAATAATAAAAGTAGTTGTTAGAAGTGTATATCTTTAAAACCTAGTTTGAGACAGATAGTAGACCAATGTTTGCATGCAGCTTCTAAAATGTGTAGAAAAAAGTGAAGTACTCCCTCAAGGATATGGACAGTCCTAAAGCACAAAATACACTTATATTTAACTTAATTCATATCCAGGTGTATGACAATGTGATTTTACTGTGCTTATTGTAAAGCTATACAACAATTAGGTTCACAGGTATCTACAAAATCCAACAGTTATGTCACAAAAACAAAAACAGTACAGTATTGCAACTCAAGCTCTGCCCCTTACCTATGTGTGTGCAATATCATTAGGGACTTACAAAAGGGGCAGAGCTTGCATCATGAGCCCATCCCCCTCCCACTCTGGCACAGCTTTAAAAAAATTAGGCATATTCATAAATACAGGAGGGAGCAATGAAGATACAATTCAAAAGGCAATATAAAGCAGTAAAATATTGGAGTTATGAAACAGACTGCAACCAAGAGCCTCCCTGCCACCCACGCTTAGTGGCAACAAGCTCAGAGGAAATTCCCTTCCTCCCCCTACTCTTCCGACTGCCAGCAGCTGCACAAGATGTCTGGGAATTATGGACAGGTGGTCACATATTTCATTTTGTATTGCAAAGGTCTAAATCTGAACCATGAAAGCAGACACTAAGTTATGCTGCTTTTTCTGACTGAAGGGTGAATAACCCCATTGCTCATTACATCACATCATATCACATCATGCATTTTGAGGGCATGCCTTGATTAAAAGCAGAGAATGGCCAGTGTCATTGATTGACCCATGACTTTGGAGTTTGAACGTGAAAAGCAAACAAAGGCCCTTCTTGCTTCAAGGCTTGGAATATTAACTTCAAACTGTCATTGAAGCTTTGTTGATAAAGACAACACAAATATGTGCCAAAGAATAATCAAACTCTATTTCTCTTTCCTCTCCAATAGCCAAACTCTTTTCACTCTTAGTACACTTGATTACAGGGATTTCAACATCAACAGCAAAAACACTGTGCAACCTGCCTGAGCTAGTTTTTGAATGCCCTTTTTGTAACACAACTCGGTTGATATTTCATTAATGAGATGAACAACAAAATGAATTTAGCACATAATCCTGACAGAGAATGTAAATGACAGGAAATAGCCACCAATTTTTCTTGCCAAATGGTATTAATGCACCATTCTTTCCTACTGCTTGTGTCCCTTTGACTTGCACTATTCATAAGTAACCTACATTGTCAACTTCTGTGAGGCCCCATGAGGCTAAACATCCGCACCCCTTTACCTGTTTCATCCTTGAACAGTTGTTTTACCACATCAAGGAGGAACTGAAATTTATAGCTGGCATGTGGCAGCAAATTAACTGAAAATGCCAAACCCAATCCTTAAATGTTCATCAGTGAAATCTTGTTTTGAAGCACAGGATAACTTGAGAATTAGGAAGTGCATGGACAAAAAAAGGTAATTTTTCTAGTTCATTAAAAACAAATGATAATATTCTTATATGCATTGAATGCTTTCTCAACATCCACCTAGCTAAAATGTGGTAACTTGTTTCTTTTGTATTAGAACTTAATAGATCCTGGTTTGATTCTAGATTAACTTTAAAGAAATTAGGGTTGTAACACTAAATGAAGTCTATATATTGTTGTTTTAACTGAGGTTTATTTATACAACATTTTCCCAATCAGCATTTAAAAATGAAAGAACAAGAAGAGAGCACAGAAAGGATGTGGAAGAAAATGCAATTCAAGGACACAGGAGGCCAAACATGTCAATCCTAGGTTGCTTTAGTGCCAAAAAATTTAAACAACCTATTTTTATAATGGGAACTCATCAAATGAAAACAGTGAAGAACTTTGAAGGTCTTTTCTCACTTGACATATTGCTGTCCCTACAGTATAGGTGATATTACCCATGAATTACATAAAAGCTAATTCTATTATCAATTGCTCTCAGATTTAAAATATTGCTATTGGAGCCTCTTTTCATTTTCCTATACAGTAATGTTGTTTCCAGAACAATGAATTTCACATTAATATAGCAATAAAAATATGCAGGTATCCATGGCTACTGTTGTGAGCTCAGTAATATCATTTTTACAGCTGTGAATATTTGTAATTATGCCAACTAAGCCGCATTAGAGAAATAATAAACACTATGTCTTATCTGAAAAGGGGTATTTTTCAAAGTAGATATAAACTTTTATAACTGAAGACATATTGACATTATTTTTATAATTTCAATTTATCATTCCCAAAGTAGATGAATGTTTTTAGTAATCAAATAAAAGTAACTGTAGAGAATAAAGAGGATGACCTTGACGGAGAGAGGAGAGATCTGTTAACAAAGCAACAAGAAACAAAACAAGACACAAGTCCAACACAAGAAGTGGTACAGTATGTGTAAATGTCTCAGGCAGACGCCCCTAATTCATATGAGAATAAGAAAGGGATTAAGCTAAAGCTTAATCAGACTTGCAAGGTTCTGTTACAAAAGAATACAATAACAAAGAATAATGTTACTGTATATGATTTCTTCAAATTGCACCTTACTTAAGCACATAATTTAGTTTCTAATTTACTTTTCAGTATTACTGAAAAGCTAATAACCTTTTTTGTAATGTTTCTATTAATCCTGAGTTCAGATTTAGGTGAAGAAGGGAGCTATTGTTATATTAAGGGCACATCATAATGCTCAACCATGACAACCAACAGAATTAGAATGAGAATTAACTATGATAAGAGAAAGATGGAGGATATGTTGCTGAGATTGGCTACCTATTTACAATTTTTAAAAAAAGAAATATTACTCCAGGCCACAGCCCTCTTTTCTTTAGGATTAAAGAAGAGGATTGTTTTGAGGTTAAAGAACTAAAATGATGACGTTATTGTTGCTACTCTTGGTATTTTTTGTCTGCACAAAAATATAGTGGTGATAGTTCCCCTCCTCCTATTTTAATGTCTCAGTCTTTGCAAAGCCTGGTCTTATGCTCCATGTATGAAGGATATATCCACATGGACTATATCATCACCACACAATTAAAAACAATATGAAAATACAGGTTTTAGGCAATGGATGGGATCCAAATACTTCAGGAATGCTTAAGGATTTTGGCATACCCACTATATTGTTTTACTTGTTTTCTACGGTATATTTGAAAGTATGCCTCATTTTTTTAAAAAAAGGGTTAACATATAGCATTGGAGTACAGAAAGAAATACTATTGAAGAAATGAGCTGCTAAGTTATTTCAGTACTCGTCATTTAAAGCTTCAACCATTGCTCTGATAGTGAGAACAAATATCTCTGGAAACGTCACTAACAGCTTTCTGATCAGTAAGACAGTGAAGAACAAATTCAATTCCACTGAAATCCAAAAGGATTTAAAGGTATACTGAACAGTATAATAAGTAATAGGAATGACAAATATTACAGATTGAAGGTAAAAATACTTCTACTCCTTTTAAGTTTAGCACATGCATTTGTACAAAAAGGAAAACATTTTCTTAACAGAAACAATTTTCTTTTAATACTCTAACAAAAGAGCAAATGAAATTGCCAACATATATGCTCTGTTGGGCTAAATGAAATATCAGATTTTCCACTGCTATATAATTTATAATTTAAATATTATAATTTATAATATTTCTCTCTTTTAATTTTTTGCCCAGCAATATATAACACATAATTATTATCTTGCTGATTAGCTTCTTTCAGCTGACTGCTGTTATCACCTCCTTAGTTCAATATAAATTTTCCTCATTCCTCAAACTGGTCTGGATTTTAGGAGCAAAAAACACTTTACAATTTGGAGTTGACTGTCTTGTTTGTGGTACACAATGTGTTTCTAAGACCTAAGCACCACATACAAGAAATTGCAGAGCTTTGGGGCCAGGACAGTTCCTGTATAAATTCCAGTAGTGTATAATGCAAGCAACTTAAGGAGAGTGTCATTCCTACAAAGTGAACCTGATTATACCCAAGTTGCACTGCCTGCTAGTAGAATGGCCACTCATATGATCAAAAAAAGAGGACACAACAGGACAGACATTTGCCAAAACTTACCCATGTGAATTAATACATGCAGATGCACATGTTAAATAATTGAAATTTATACAGAATTACAATACATCTTACCATAGCTGGGAAAGCTGAGCAACTAATCTTTATGTCTATTTTATCTGGTATCTAGACACTAATTACTGCTACCTTAGGAAAACTCCAAAATGCCCTTCCCTCTTCACTTCTGAAAGAAATTGACTTAGTCACAAAGGTACTGCTTTCCTAGCACTTATCAAATGAGTATTTTTAAGAGTTCAAGTAAAAATGAAAATGGAGATTTGGAAGCTGTTCTCCCTCCATGAAACACAATATAAATGAAATGGAAAACCTATATTCCATTCTTTTCCTCCAAAGAATTATAACTATACATAATTCATCTCTCTTATAAATACCTCATAGCAATCCAAAAAAAGCCACAAAAATTTATTTGGCTATGATTGAGTAGATTTAGATTTACAGCAAATGTATAGACAAGTTCAAGAGAACATAAAATTACTGAAATCCCAATGAATATATTAAATTACCAATTAGTAATTTAAAGGCACAATTGAAATCTTGCAATGCAGAAACAGTAATCCACTTACAATTTTCTGCAAAGTAACGGTTCTCAGAATGGTATATAAAGTCCATCATCCCTTAAACTCTCAAAGCAGTGAAATGCAGATGTTATATTATGTCATGCCCCTATGTATGGGGTTTTACATGACTTCTACTTCCAATGTCTCTATTTTTACAGTATCCTGTATAGTATTTTTCAGTTACATTGACCAACAGAAGGCACCGTGTTACTGGTTTCATTCTTACCCTGTATGGTACTTTTCAGTTATGTTGACCACCTGGAGGCACCATGTACCGGTTTCATCCTTATCGGGAATCGTCAGATTCGGGCTAGCAACATCCAACGATTCCCAGTAAGGGTGAAATCGGTAATGTGATGCCTCCTGGTGGTCAATGTAACTACAAAGTAATAGCACTACCCAGAAAAAAAAGGTGATCAATTCCTGCTCTACTTAAACAGTAAAAATGCACTACTACTTTTAGACCACATGGATTGAGTCATGGGTATCAAGATCCTGGATCAGTCTGAAGAGTTTAAAACATACAGGTCCCTTAGACCAAATACAACATACCAGTAATCTTGTTTTTTTCTTTCTTCTACTGGACATTTGCTGCTACAAAGGTAGCCCTTGTTATTTCCACCTAGTTTTCCTCATGGAACATAAATTAATTATACTGTTACTGAAGTGAATTATGTCCTTAATGATAAACATCTATATCTGGATTTTCTGTAGTGTGAACCTGTACTGATTATCTCATGTTTAATAATAAACTGATAGTTACATTCAGATGTCACACTAAATTATGTTTGTGATGAAAATAAATCATATTGAATCTTCAGCTCATACATTCCTTCTTCTCTCCCTCCTCTCATGTGAATGTTAAAATAATATCTGAATTCTAAGCTCTAATTAAACTAAATTACAATTTTTAAAACAAGCCAGCATAACCTGTAATAGAAGATAGCTTATATTTAAAAATTACAGTAAAAATAAACAGAATTTATCAGACAAAATGACGAGCTAGAGTTAATAAAAAAAGGGTAGCAGATGCTTCCAAATTCTTTCTTGCAGCTGTGTTGGGAAAAGGAGAGCCTAAGTCTCACTGCAGCTCTATTCAGTCATACGATGTCTGTACATAGCCATTTAATGATTTGATACTTAAAATTATAACAAGAATCAGTAGTCTAAGGACTTATCTTTATCTTATTTACTTAAAATGTATTTCCTTTTTCTTCATAGTGGGTCACAAATACAGCTTTATTATCTTTATTATCTAAGAGTCAGCAGAGTTTTTGCAAGGGTAAGTCCTAAGTGATTAAGGATGGTCTGGAAGACAGTGTGCTTTTGGACTTTCAAAAATCTTCTGACAAAGGCGCTCATCAAAGCTTTCTGAGCAAATATTAGCAGTCATTGATCAGTAATTGATTAATGTAGGAAACAAAGAGTAGGGATAAATGGAGGTAAGAAATACAGGTTTGTTTTTCAAGGATCTATACTGAGACTTAGTGATTGAGACAAGCATGAACTACTTTGTTCATAACTGATCAAAATTAAAACTAGGAGTAGTGAACCAAGTTTGCTGCTGCTATTGCAGCCAAATTAACCAAAATGATAAAAATAAAAATAATTACAAGAAGTTCTGAAAAAGTTCTGAAAAAAATTTAAAACAGGTAAACGGGGAATAAAATGGCAAATGGAGCAGCATGTAAAGTACTGCAAAATGATCCAGAGTGAGCTGGAGTGAGTGAAAATCCTAATTTCACCTATAAGCTTATGGGTTCTAAGCTGGCATGTCTGGTCAGTGTTGAACAGCTCAGTAAAAATGCTGACCTAGTATTAGCAGCTACAAAAAAATCCACATATATATTTCATGTTAGAAATCATTAATGAAGGGAACAACAATAACATTGTCAGCATTTGAATACCTTATACAAATGAATAATGTAACCACGTTTCGATACTATGTATGTTTCTTCTTTCTACATCTCAAAACGTATACTGCAGTACAGGCAATATTGTGGGAATATGCAATCGAAAGGTTCAGGAGTCAGTGATTATTTTATCAAGAAAGGTTACAACACTAAAGGTTGTACATTAAAGATTACAAACACTAAAGTTTTACTTTAGTTCAGGAAGAAACAAGTAAGAGGGAAATACAATAGAGGTATTTTCTTATTGTATCACACAGTACAGTGATGGCCATCAATTCAGGTAGGCTTTAAATTGGGATTAGGCACATCATATATATAGGTATTGGTTGTAATGAGAATATAGTATCTCCAATCTCACAGAAGAACGCCTCTCAATATGGTTGTTGGAGTATCTGAATGGAACAATGCTCCTCTGCTAATGACTACTTTCATTTTGTGTCTAGAAACTGTGGTAACAGAACGCTAGATCAGATGGTCATTTGGTCTTCCTATAATCCCAAACTTAGTAATTAATATGGGTGTTATTAAAACTGGGTATTACAAGTTTGCTGTATCATAATAACTCAGTTAACGTCTCCAAACACAGGTATAGTACAATATACAATATTGGCCCAAGACATCTACCCGAAATGTCTTTCCTCAATTCAGCTTTGCAATATAAGTGTATATAATTATGTATAACAGTGGACTACATTAGTCTCAGCTACATCTTTTCAACCTCTGCAATATCTGTACCATGTTTTTTATTATCCACCCATACTTTTCCATCTGTGCTTTATACATAAAAATACTGGATTGTTTATTGTCCCTCTTGTAGCTGAAGTCACTGTAATGATACTGTCCTAAACTCCTAAGAACAGCTGTCTCTTTGATCACTCTAATAGTCATTGGATGAACAGTAACTAGAAATTTTGGTTTCTTGCCAAAATAATTGTTGTCACAGTAATTCTTATGTTCAGGGGAAAATTATCACATTCACCTTTTCTCATTTCAATTATGTCAGTTTGTAAAAAAAAAAAAAAAAGCAAAATACCTAAAATACATGGGATAAAAAACAAAATCCTTACATACAGAAATCAAACAACGGTTTGGCTTCCCTGATGACAGAATTTTATCTTAGTAGTAGCAAGAAATATATAGAGCTTATATAGCTCTATTATATTAAATTCAATTGAAATAATTTTCAATGAAGATGTACTGATGAGTTGACATTTTTCTTAGCATTATTTTTTTTCCTGATTTATTAGATGAGTAAAATTGGATAATGTTTAACAATAATGTTAGCTACATGTGTAAACTGGATGCATCACACTGTGCATTCTTAGTCTCAATCTTAAAAACGATCAAATGGCAATGCATGTACAAAAAACAATGTGTACAGAAGGCTGCCTGCTTACTCTTCTGTGCAAAACATCACCATATGCCCATTTATGTGCCTTTTTTCTATTTGTTTAAATTCCAATAAAGGATTTGAGATTCTTTTTGAGTTACTGTGTTACTTGAAGAAAGCAAAACAAAACATGCAAAGGAAACAAGCATATAAAATACAAAGAGAGGATCAAATTATAAATGATACACTGACACATAATTCCTATAATTATCAAGTTTCCAGTTCTGCAAATGTAGGGCATTTTTCCAAAAAGGATTTTGTTTTCTTTCTGCATAATTCCAACAATCCTTTCCTGGCCATTTCTATATAGCATAGCTGTAAAATGAATTATAACATTGTAATTGTTCACAGTTCCATGATTTGCAAAATATGCAATAAACAAGTAATCCAGGATCCTATATGTGAAAAATTAGATAATTTCCACTGGCATTTAAAACTCTTAATGTGACATTTAAAGCAACTACATATTTATCATGCCTTCACAAATGCCTGAAAAAAAAATTGGGCTGCTTTAATAAGCAATATAGAGGTACTATGCTCACAGGACTTTTCACAAGACTTCTGAATCAATTTGAAGAGTGCACAGCTCTACTGTGTATTTATGATAACATGCATTTCTTATGCTCCATGTGATTTGATTCCCAATAAAAGCAATGGAATTTCCTAAAGATGATCAGTGCAGAAACGGAAACATATTTTGAATGATCACATAAATTGTTGTTGTTCAGTCGTTAAGTCGTGTCCGACTCTTCGTGACCCCATGAACCATATTGTGCCAGGCCTTCCTATCTTTCACTGCCTCCCTGAGTTTGCTCAATTTCACGCTCATTGCTTCAGTGATGCTATCTAGCCATCTCATCCTCTGCCGTCCTCTTCTCCTTTTGCCTTCCATCTTTCCCAGCATCAGGGTCTTTTCCAAAGAGTCCTCTCTTCGCATTAGGTGACCAAAGTATCTGAGCTTGAGCTTCATTATCAATCCTTCCAATGAGCAATCAGAGTTGATTTCCTTTAAGATTAACTGGTTTGACCTCCTAGCAGTCCAGGGGACTCTTAAGAGTCTTCTCCAGCACCACAGTTCAAAGGCATCAATTCTTCGGCATTCAGCCTTCTTTATGGTCCAGCTCTCACAGCCATACATTACTACTGGAAAAACCATAGCTTTGACTATCCGGATCTTTGTCGGCCAGGTGACGTCTCTGCTTTTTAATATGCTATCTAGGTTTGCCATAGCTTTCCTCCCAAGGAGCAAGCGTCTTTTAATTTCATGGCTGCAGTCTCCGTCTGCAGTGATCTTGGAGCCCAAATAAATGAAGTCTGTTACTGCTTCCATTTCTACCCCTTCTATTTGCCAGGGATTGATGGGTCCAGATGCCATGATCTTAGTTTTTTTAATGTTGAGTTTCAAGCCAGCTTTCGCACTCTCCTCTTTCACCCTCATCAAGAGGCTCTTTAGTTCTTCTTCACTTTCTGCCATAAGGGTGGTATCGTCTGCATATCCGAGGTTATTGATGTTTCTCCCTGCAATCTTAATTCCGGCTTGTGATTCTTCCAGCCTGGCATTTCTCATGATGTACTCTGCATATAGGTTCAATAAGCAGGGTGACAGGATACAGCCTTGTCGTACTCCTTTCCCTATTTTGAACCAATCGGTCGTTCCATGACCGGTTCTAACTGTTGCTTCTTGGCCTGCATACAGATTTCTCAGGAGACAGGTAAGGTGGTCTGGTATCCCCATCTCTTTAAGAATTTGCCACAGTTTGTTCTGATCCACACAATCAAAGGCTTTTGCATAGTCAATGAAGCAGAAGTAGATGCTTTTCTGGAACTCTCGTGCTTTCTCCATTATCCAGCGAATGTTGGCAATTTGATCTCTAGTTCCTCTGCCTCTTCGAAACCCAGCTTGTACATCCGGTAGTTCTCGGTTCACGTACTGCCGAAGCCTAGCTTGTAGGATTTTGAGCATAACCTTGCTAGCATGTGAAATGAGTGCAATTGTGTGATAGTTTGAGCATTTTTTGGCATTGCCCTTCTTTGGAATTGGAACGTAAACTGACCTTTTCCAATCCCGTGGCCACTGTTGCGTTTTCCAAACTTGCTGGCATATTGAGTGCAGCACTTTAACAGCATCGTCTTTTAGTATTTTAAATAACTCAGCTGGAATACTGTCATCTCCACTAGCTTTGTTGTTAGCAATGCTTCCTAAGGCCCACTTGACTTCACTCTGTAGGATGTCTGGCTCAGGGTCAGTGACCACACCAGCATGGACATCAGGGACATTAAGATCTTTCTTGTATAGTTCTTCTGTGTATTCTTGCCACCTCTTCTTAATCTCTTCTGCTTCTGTTAGGTCCCTGCCTTTTTTGTCCTTTATCATGCCCATCTTTGCACTAAACGTTCCTTTGATATCTCCAATTTTCTTGAAGAGATCTCTAGCCTTCCCCATTCTATTGTTTTCTTCAATTTCTTTGCATTGTTCATTTAAGAAGGCCTTCTTATCTCTCCTTGCTATTCTCTGGAAATCTGCATTCAGTTGCTTATATCTTTCCCTTTCACCCTTGCTTTTCGCATTCCTTCTTTCCACAGCTATTTGTAAAGCCTCATCAGACAGCCATTTTGCTTTCTTGCATTTCTTTTTCTTTGGGATGGTTTTAGTTGCTGCCTCTTGTACAATGTTACAGACCTCCGTCCATAGTTCTTCAGGCACTCTGTCTACCAAATCTAATCCTCTAAATCTATTCATCACCTTCACGGTGTACTCACATGGAATATGATCTAAGTCATACCTGAGTGGTCTAGTGGTTTTCCCTACATTCTTCAATTTAAGCCTAAATTTTGCAGTAAGAAGCTCATGATCTGAGCCACAGTCAGCTCCTGGTCTTGTTTTTGCCGTCTGTATAGAGCTTCTCCATCTTTGGCTGCAAAGTATGTAATCAATCTGGTTTCGGTATTGACCATCTGGTGATGTCCATGTGTAGAGTCGTCTCTTGTGTTGTTGGAATAAAGTGTTTGCTATGACTAGCTTGTTCTTTTGACAGAACTCTATTAGCCTTTGCCCTGCTTCATTTTGTACTCCAAGGCCAAACTTGCCTGTTATTCCGATTACTCCTTGACTTCCTACTTTAGCATTCCAATCCCCTATGATGAAAAGGACATCTTTTTTTGGTGCTAGTTCTAGAAGGTGTTGTAGGTCTTCACAGAACTGGTCAACTTCAGCTTCTTCGGCATCAGTGGTTGGGGCATAGACTTGGATTACCGTGATGTTGAATGGTTCTCCTTGGATATGCATTGAGATCATTCTGTTGTTTTTGAGGTTGTACCCCATTACTGCCTTTCCCACTCTCTTATTGACTATGAGTGCAACTCCATTTCTTCTAAGGGTTCCTTGCCCACAGTAGTAGATATAATGGTCACCTGAATTAAATTCACCCATTCCCGTCCATTTCAATTCGCTGATTCCCAAGATGTCGACGTTCAATCTTGTCATCTCATGTTTGACCACATCCAGCTTGCCTTGGTTCATGGATCTTACATTCCACGTACCTATACAATATTGTTCTTTACAGCATCGGACCTTCTTTTCGCTTCCAGATACATCCACAGCTGAACGTCCTTTCGGCTTTGGCCCAGCCGCTTCACTCTTTCTGGAGCTACTTGGAATTGCCCTCCGCTCTTCCCCAGTAGCATACTGGACACCTTCCGACCTGAGGGGCTCATCTTCCGGCGTCATATCTTTTATCCTTTTAACATTGTCCATGGGGTTTTCTTGGCAAGGATACTGGAGTGGGTTGCCATTTCCTTCTCCAGTGGACCACATTTTGTCAGAACTCTCTGTCATGACCTGTCCGTCTTGGGTGGCCCTGCACGGTATAGCTCATGGCTTCACTGAGTTACAGAAGCCCCTTTGCCACGACAAGGCAGTGATCCATGAAGGGGTCACATAAATTAAATGTTACTATAATCAAATGTTATTGTGGCCTCACTGATTCACAAATTGAAAGGGTCAGTGCCCAGCTTAGTTCCAATCTATGATCCACCAGTCCATCTTGTCTTGCAATTGACTATATTTTGACATATATTTTTTCCAGATTTCCAGTTAGGCCACTAATTCACTCTGTTGGTTTTTTTGGAAAATTTCCATTAAAGTGAAAGACATCATATAAATACACCTTGATAAGAAACTTTCCAAATTACAGAATGGCTGTAGGAGCTTTAATGGTCTGCTCCATCAACTGTGAATTTGAGACTAAAGAACTATAAACAAGTGTAAAGAGATTATCAATGGGGCATGATTCATAGCTTCACACCTAAACTGACAGTGTCAGAACAGCTAGGATCTTGTGACTGGCTGAGTAAAAAATTGACTGAACATGTAACTGTTGCAAAAAAGGGAAATATCATGTTGTGGATCTTTAGGAAAGGACCTGGAACTGGAACTATGAGGCTACCAAATTTGGGCTGCAAAAATCTGAACTCTTCCTAGATGGCAGCAAAGAGAATTTTAAATATGTCCTTGCTGCCATATAATAGTCATCTGGAGTTTTGCAGCTCAGATCTGGGAGTCCTAAGACTACCACCATCACATTTTATATCTGGAATCCTGTTTATGGTACTGGTTACCATATTTCAGAAGGATATCTTAGAAAAAGACAACTAAGACAATCAACCAGCTGGAGGAACTCATTATGACATCTGAGGCTTTTTAGCTTAGGAAAAAAGATTCTTACAACAGGTATGTGAGAAAATCTGTGCAGCTATGCACAGTATGGAGAAGTGACTAAGACAAAAAGAAGTATTTAAATACTAGTAGAAGATGACAAATCTATGGGATTTATGAGAATACGATGTAGCTAACGGACATCTTCAAAAAAGCAAGTTGGGTGGCTATGGGATAAGATCACCCATGGCAACAATCATGACTATATATTACACAAGTGGGAAGATGAGATTGTGCTGATACTGGTAGGATTCTGTAGACATTTATATAGATAAGAAAGTTGAGGAAAAATGGTAAGAGCATACATGCCTGATCCAATACAGCTCTTATGTTTCTACAACTTTCTGAAGCAGTGAGTGCTCACATAATTTATTTGTTGAGGCACTAAGTCTGGCCAAAGGACCAACATTCCAAGCAGCTGCCATTCTCATTTTTCTTATACAAAGGTCTGTGCAGGGTGTTCTTCTGGATTAAGATAATTTTGCTGAAGCCTGTAATTTACTTCGTTAAAGCACACAACACAAACTATCCTTTCTTTGTCATATATAGACTTATTCACAATAATTATATATGACTACCATTTTCACTCCTACTTTCCTTAATTGCCCAAAGGTCTTCTACTCTCAAACAATTCTACATATTTTGTTTTGCTTTCCTTTAGGCCCGAAATTCCTTCCATTTCTTTTTTTTTAAATCCCTTCTAAAGATCAGTATCATTTCTTTAATAGAGTCTGAAACTCTTAATGCTTAGTCAAAACCTAGAGGCGGCAATATTATTTCTGTGCTTCCATTGCCTTTTCCATTTCTCCTTTCTCTCTGCTGTTTTGTTCTCATTAACTGTATCATAATAAAAGAAAAATCATATACAAATGCAGCCTTATTCCTTTTTATCAACAACGTAATTATGGGGGAATGGAAACTATTTTACATAAATTAATCTATATAAAGATATTTAGGATGTACTCTTAACCTCACTTACCTAAAATTTCATCACACAAATATACAAATAGTCCTTGCATAATGACCATTTGTTTAACAATGGTTCAAAGTACAATGGCCTTGGAAAAAGTGCTTTATTACCTGAACTTGCACTTACGACAGTCACAACCCCATGGTCACGTTGTTGCAATTTCCGACCTTTTTATGACAGTTGTTAAGCGAATCACATTGTCTTTAAGTGAATTTCATGGTTGTTAAGTGAATTCCGGCAAAAAAATCCATTGAGGAAGCTGGATTCACTTAACAACCATGTAATTCACTTAACAACCATGTGATTCTCTTAACAACTGTGGTGATTCACTTAATGACCATCATAAAAATGGTCGTAAAATTGGATCTGGTCACATGGTGAGTCACTTAACAGCTGCCCCACTTAACAACCAATTTCCAGTCTCTATTGTGGTTGTAAGTGAGGACTAGCTGTATATAGAATTGCACTGTAATTCATTTATTCAATTAGATTGGGGCTCATTTTAATCTTTTCATTAATCTTTTCTGGACTTTTAGAGAGTCAGTATGCTATTTATGTACTTCTTCTATATCACACTGTTCTTGTTATGCAGGATTAGAAAACTAAGTAGTACAGCAGTACGTTTTAGACATTTGACAGGGGCAGCAAATGCTGCTTAAATGTTCAAAACATTTAAAATGTAACACTCCTGTAAATAAAAATTCACAATATCAAGTCTTCTGATTTTAATCACATTTTCCCAATACTAAATTTATTTAAGATTTACTAGGTGGATGCACTACTCATGGGCACTGCTAAAACTGGAAGGAAAGATGGGGAATCTTCTTCCCTTATGTTGTGCTCCATGGAGATCAGCTTTGGAGAGTTGAAGCCCTCTCAGCAGCATCTGAAGCATCCTAAGGAGAGCTGGTAGAAAACAAAACACATCTATCTAGCAAAGAATTGCCAATGGATTTTAATCAATCCCATGCAGGAAACGGACTTTTCACAACAAATATTTATAAAGGCATAAATGATTTATATTGCTTATTCTCTGGAAATTAATCAGATTCTTCACCAAATGAGCAGCAACAGCCAGGATTTATAATCAAGGGCCTCACTGGACCACTGAATGACATGGCAGGAACGGTACTCCAAAAAATGTGTTAGTCCTGAGCAAAAACTAAATTTGATTTAACTTAATAAAAATATATATTTGAGAGTCAGTTTGGTGTAGTGGTTAAGGCATCAGGCTAGAAACCGGGAGACCATAAGTTCTAGTCCCACTTTAGGCACAAAACCAACAGGATGACCTTGGACCAGTCACTTTCTCTGAGTGCTAGGAAGCGGACAATGGCAAACCACTTCTAAAATCTTGCCAAGAAAACTGCAGGGGCTTGTCCAGGCAGTTACCAGGAGTTAACACTGACTCAAACAGACACACACACAAAAAAAGTATATTTAAATAAAAAAGGAATATTATTAGTCCTCAGATATTGAGTAACACTTTGTCACATTAAAGTTAAATTCAGCAGCAAATACTGAAGGGGTTCAGAAAGCAACATCTAAACCTTTATAGGACCCTACAGCTCTGGATGTGCACTTCTGATTTATATGAACATAAATTATAAAAGTATGATAAGCCTTAGTGGACAAATATCTTCTTCTGCTCCGAAAGTTACAGGTAGCAATAATATTTAGGTGATAAGGCAGCATATTTGGAAACTGAATTTACTTTCATATAAACTGATTAAACAAGTACATAAGCCTAAAAGGTTCTAGGAGATCAGCCAGAATAGCACTTCAAATCTATATTTGTTTTAAATTATACCTTTTCTAAGTCCCCCAACCATAGAATTTGCTTCTCTAAGCTGCTGCATACTGTGCAGATTGTTTCATTGAACTATTCCAGTGATCTAAAGATCTGTTTCTTGGTCGGCCTGTCAGTTCAGTCCCCAACATTTTATAAGTGAAGCATGAATTCCTAGCTTCAATATGCATTACTTTGCATTTGCTGACATTGACTTGCATTTGCCATTTAGTGGTTCAGTCACTAAATTTGGAGAGATATCTTTGGAGTACTCAAAATAGTTACTCTTCGCAGTACTCAAAAGATCTACTCTAGTTATTCTTATAGAATTCATGCCATCTTTTTAGATATATACATTTGCTCCTTAGACACATGTAAAATTAGGTTCTGATTTATAATTCATCTCAAAAGATATAAAATGAAAGTTCTTAAGTCCAGTCTAAAATCATGGCTATCTCCAAAGAGTTAATATGACATTGGTGTTTTAAAAATAAAACCTTTTAGGAAAAAAACCCACTTCTCTCAAATGGGTTACTATGATGAACAAAGAATCAGAGTGAATTAAAATGAAAATTATCAGTGGAGATAATGTTATAAGCTAAAGCATTAGAAAGCATTAGATAGTGAAGTGGTGAAGTACCCCAACAGCTAAATGCTTCCATAGTGACTCAGCCAAAGGAACACTTGAATAAACAAAAACTGACAAGACTATTTGTTTTAAACTCTTTTAACAAGGTCTTCTACAGATTATATATAAAAATTAATAACAGTGGAGTCCTTGGGGTTCTCTGAGCTAATTATACTATTAATAATAGGCTCAGGTGGACCATTAGAATGTTCATATTATTTGTTATGAGGGGGACAATAAGGGAAAAAGTACTCACTGTGTATGCTAGTTATTCTAACAATTCCAGTCTAGAGAAAATCCAATTTTCCCTTCCATTGCATTTCCTTATTCCTCACAGACTATGAACACATGACAAATATCTAAATTTTCACCAAAAATGCTTGGAATTTCACACTTTCAGAGTGAAGCCAAAATAAACACACATCCTCTGAACACACATTATATGCTTCATAACAGTGCAAACTAATTAACCAGCAAGGCCTTTTGATCTATAAGCTTAGAGTAGTCAGGAAGGTGGCTCTAGTCGCTAAATGATTTTTATAATAGGAAGGTAAAATACTGTAATTAGAAATGGTTTTTTACTGATCACTGGACTATGGGCATCCACAATCTTGCTGCTTTTGTCAAAATGCTGCTGCTTTCTTGCTGCTACTCCACCCTCCTGACTGCTGCATTGGACAAAACACATATTGAACTATACTAACAGGCTGGCTTTTACTTGTCTTATCCCAAAATAAGATCTGATCCACTGCATTTATAAGTACAGGTAGTCCTCGTTTAACAACTGCCTCATACAGCAACCGTTCACAGTTGCAACAGAGATGAAAAAGTAACTTTGCAACCAATCCTCGCATTTACAACCTTTGCAGGTCTATAAAGCAAAGGAAAGCTGAAGTAAGATCCTAAGCACAATCATGGTTTCATTTGTTGACTGCTTCACTTAACAACCAAGTTGCTGGTCCCAACTGTGGTCGCTAAACAAGGACTACCTGTAGTCCAAAGATACTCTCTCTTTTTCTTGCATGTTTTGAAATCTAACATTTCATAAAGGTACTAGTTAAAATAGATGGACTTCATTTAGAATGGAAATTTGTTTCTTAGATTCTCCTGTTGTCCCTTTATCCCCTTTCTCTTCCTCTTTCAATTCTCTCCCCTTTTTTTACTTGGGCATGTGATTTTAAAATATTTCTCACTAAAACCCTTCTCATAGTTGTTATACACCATTAGTTGTTATACACCATTGTCCATCATGTAAAGCAACCAGAGACTGAATCCTGGATCTTTCTGTATGTGGAACAGATACTTATCAATAAACTACAGCCCCTTCTTAAAGCATAAGAGCATAGGAAATATGTTAATAAGTTAGATTATTTATGTATTGAGATCATTATTATCTACTTTGACTGGCAGCCAGTCTGCAGAATCTCAGCCTTAGGATTCTTTCTCACAATCCTTTTTTTGATCCTTTTAACTGGAAATGCCAATAAAAACCCCCAAGACTTTCCTCATGCAAAATGTGCATTCTGCCACTAAGTAACATTCATTTCTATCTTCAGCAGCCAGGTGCTAGCTTTTAAGAGAACAAGAATTTGTGTCTGGCCAAACAATGTGGCAAAATAAATAATTAATAGTTGAGAAGCAGTAAATGAACGCTTGGAGCCTAAGAGTGATCTGGATGTAGTCATTGCCATGGCAATGTAGAAATCATGTGCCTTGATACTTTAAAGTAAAGGGCAGCATTCCATTATATCTGAAATTTCTACAGGAGGGGGTGGAGGATTCTATACGCTGACTTAATATATAAATATATAAAATGCAACTGAAGTTACTAGTTTAAACCAAAGTAGCTTAAAGTAGTTTCCCACACCCGTCCTCTTGGAGCCTTTTTCAAAGCTGTACCTAACATTGGGAAACTATTCTGAATCACAAAAGCTTCTTGTGGAAGGAGTTAAGGTGAAAAAAATGTAATTCCATTGATCTCCTTCCACTGGATGCCTCTTTGATCCTGAGACACTGTGCAGAAATATATGTTTATGTAAGAAGTGAATTGTTAGCATGTTTTTAAATATTTGTATCAAGAACTTCAATAGCTTTTTAATATAGATAAACAAAACATAGCATAAAAGTGCTTCAAAAGGGAGTAAATGTAGGATTCATTTCAGACAGTTAACACATTAAATCATGAATAAAATAAAAAAATGATTCCAGCAAAGAAATACAATTTTCATAAATTTTAATGCTGGGTGAAACATCCAACTTTTCTCCTGGAATTTTTCAAAAATTGGGAGGGGAAGGAAATGAATTTCTTTTTTAAAAGAATACTTTGTTTATTTAATTTTACCCTTAGTGTGGACTCAATGTACTATGTATATTTTATAAATAACCATGTTTGGAACTTGGGAGATTTAACAGCTGTCTAATAACTTTGTGATTTCACATCTGTCTGTGGCCTTAATTTTGGCAAAACTAATTCCCTACTGATATTACTAGTAAAGGACAATAAATTGTTGTAGAAAAGTTACTCCTTAAAAAAAATAGCAAAGACATTTTTCTGCTATTATTCTATAGACATCCATGGACACTTTATACTACATATTTTAGTATCTAGAGATGAATAAACAGATTGATCTTTTCTCAATATTCTTTAAAAGAAACAAAAATGTTCTGGTCATTGTACTTACCATTCCATGATTCAGCCAAGTTGGTATAAAATTATCAAGGAGTTTGGGATAAACAAGTTCTCTGTCATAGATATAGATGCTCCAAAACATTAGCACAACAAACTGGGGTAAAGAGAGAAGAATATATACATGTATAAAAATATGCATTTTTATGTATATAAAGTCACATTTTGATTGTAAGAATTACATTTTAATGGTATCAACCATCAGCCAGTTACTACTGTTCTAAGTATACTGGTTGTGTATATTTTTAATATACAGAGTAGTTTAAATCTAGGATGGCTAGCTTTTATACAGGTAGTCCTTACTTAACAATGGTAATTGGGACTGGCAACCCCACTGCTAAGCGATGATGGCAGATGCAGCAGTTCCAATTGCCGTCGTTAAGCGAATCCCATACAGTCGCTAGGTGGGACGTCATGTGATCTCCATTTGCAAACTCCTGCTGGCTACTCAGTTGACTTTGCTTGTTGGAAGCTGGCACTGAAGGTTGCAAATGGAGATCATATGACCGCGGGATGCTGCGACCATTGTAATTGCGAGCCAGTTACCAAACACCTGAATCACAATCAAATGACTGTGGGGACATTCCAATGGCCACAACTACAAGGACTGATTGTAAGTCCCCTATTCAGCGCTGTCATAACTTCAAATGATTGCTGAATGACTGGTCATTAAAAGAGGACTACTTGTACTGTCTCTTCTCTAGACAGTAACAGGGGGTCAGATGAGAATTCTACTGTAGAAATGTTCTGGAATATTACATAAAAATTCAAACAGATAGATATAACATTATGGTGTGATCTACAGTTTTCTATCCTACTTGATATATTTTTTAATAGTACCTATATATGTTAAATCTTAGGCAATATTTTACTAAATTTCAACTAAATAAGGCCAGAGAAAATTGCTATGGGGCACAAGCTATCCATTCCCTTTAAATTGTCAAATTCTATGTTAGAAAATACAGATTTTAATATACAGTCTTCTTTTCTAGTGATAACTGCACCCAATAGTTTAATAGCTAACGTAGTTTACGAAGAATGTTTTCAATCAATAACAAAGTACAGGTAGTCCTCGACTTAACACCACAAGTGGGACTGGAACTTGTATCACTAAGCGATGTGGTCGTTAAGTAAGTTGTGCCCGATTGCACGATCTTTTTTGCGGCAGTCGTTAAGTGAATCACCACAGTTATTAAGTGAGTCATGAGATTGTTAAGCAAATCCGGCTTCCCCCATTGACTTTGCCTGTTGAAAGTCCCTTGGGAAGGTTGCAAATGGCGATCACATGACTCCGGGATGCTGCAACTATCGTAAACATATGCCAGTTGCCAAGTGCCCGAATTTTGATCACATGACTATGGGGAAGCTGCGACAGCTGTAAGTGCAAGGACCAGTCATATGTCACTTTTTTCAGCTCCATCATAACTTTGAACAGTCGTTAAACAAATGGTTATAAGCCGAGGACTACCTGTAATCAAGAAGCTGCCTTATACTAGGTCAGATTCTTGTATACTTTGCTTAGTACTATCTAAGTGTCAATAGTTTTCAAACATATCAGACAAAATTACTTGCTACATATTTTTTATTGATCAAGGAGCTTTCTGTATGTGTTCTAGTCTTCACCTGTAATCCTAACTATTCTCCCAAACAGCATAATCACTTATGCCTTAAAATAAAAAGACAGCATCCAAATTAATATAATCTTCCAGCTCCCTCCACCCTTATTGTTGGATTACCATAACAAGTACTTCTTAACTCTTGATATTCATTACTGCACTATTATCCTGTACTGTGTGCAGCTAGAGTTAGATTTTGAACTAGTTTTCTCTAAACCACAAATAACCCATTAGATCTGATGCATTAGTGCCATGTTGAACTCACTGAATCTTAGCAGATTCAGCCCTCTAAGCAGAAGTTCCTCTGTACCACATTGTATTTTACAACCATCACAGCTTCTATGTGCCCAATGTAGTTTATACTGAAATAGCCATGAACAAAGAGGTTGGGAAATATGTGGGCCCTGTATACCCTAAAATATATAGAATATAAAATACAATATAATATAATAACATAATAACCATGGGATGAGTTATCATCAATATACAGATGATACCCAATTATACATCTCCATCCCAGGTGATTTGAGTGACTACACTTTCGCGGTGCCTGGAGGCTGTGGGGGCCTGGATGGGGAACAAGATGCTTCAGCTGAACCCTGGTAAGATGGAGTGACTCTGGATTGGGGGCTCCTCTGTATCCAGGAGTTTACCATCTTTGGTTCTAGATGGGGTTGCACTACCCCAGACAGACCCAGTGCATAATCTGGGGGTCCTCTTGGACTCACGACTCCTGCTTGAGGAGCAGGTGGCAGTCGTGGCCAGGAGGGCCTTTGCTCAACTACATCTTGTGTGCCAGTTAACCCTTTCCTGGATTGGAGGCCCTCTGGTCAGTCACTCATGCCCTAGTCATCTCCTGTATAGACTATTACAATGCGCTGTATGTGGGTGCACAAGGGTGTGAGGGAGGGTTAAGAAGGGTAAGCAAGAGGAGCCGCATAGGCTGGGGAGGGTACGAAGGGGTGCATGAGAGATGCGGCACAGGTCAGGTGCACAAGAGGCGCAGCGTGGGTTGGGCAGGGTGTGGAGGTGTGTGACAGGCATGGCACTGGTCGGGTCAGAGAGGGGGTGTGGGGTGCGCAAGAGGCACAGTGTGGACCAGGGAGGGTGCACAAGAGGTACGGCACAGGTTGAGAAGGGTGCATGAGGGTACATGAGAGGCGTGACATGGGTTGGAGTCAGGGAGGGTACAAAGGGTGCACGAGAATGCAGTGTGGGTTGGGGAGTGTTCATAAGGGTACATGAGTTGCTGGCGCTGCGCAAGCACAGAGAGGCTAAGGGAGGGTGCATGGATCAGGGAGACTTACCCCAGTGACTTGCGACCTTCCCTGCCAGCTTCCCCACTGACTTTCTGGTGAAGCCAGCACAGAAGGTTGCAAATGGTTATCGTGTGATCGTGGGGCACTTGGCAACCAGTCGTAAGTGTGAACAGGTTGCCAAGCACCCAAATCACGATCACATGACTGTGGGGGTGCTGGGACAGCTGGAACACCGAGGACCAGTTGTAACCACTATTCATTCAGTGCTGTTGTAACTGGGAATGGTCGCTGACCGAACGGTCGTAGGTTGAGGACTACTTGTATTGTGTACCTACACAAACATTAAAATACAGCAGATTACTACTAAATATTATCCTGTGGAATTTTCTACTATAAAGCAGAATTCATGCTTTCTTCAATGATGGCAGGTTACCCAGGTGCTGAGGCAGCAAAGCATATTCAGTCCATGGCACTATCACTTCCATGACTGACATTTTTTACTGCAATATTTGCTTTCTGCCAGACATAATGACACCTGTATAGTCTGAATAGTTCCACTTTGATTCTTGAGCATTCATCCAGAAGACTGGAAGAAGGGGTCATCTATGTGCTTTTTGGCAAACTACGGAATAGCAACCATGTTGTTGTTAGCAAGCCACGGCTTCCACCTTGCTATTTTTCTATGAATCCTATTTTTAATCAGTGTTCTTCTGATAGGGAAAGTCACAAATGCTGAGTCTAGCCAACCAGGATCCCTGAAAATCCCTGAATATTGTCCTGGGCTTCTTTGTGACTTCCTGGAACACTTTTTTTTTTTTGAGCTCTAGGAGTGATTTTGACCACACAATCCATTTCAAGATTATGTCTCTGACTCTAGATTGATGGAGCCCCAGAGCTTTAGAAATGGCACAGGACCAGGTTATCTGAGGAGCCATCTCATCCCCATTATATCCACCTGCCCCACTCAGTCCGGCAGAAGGGACATGTTGTGGAACACACCAGTCAAGGAATTTCAGCTGGCAGGGTCTAGGAAGAGGGCCTTTTCTGCTGTGGCCCCCGCCCTGTGGAACAGCTTACCATCTGAGGTGTTCGCTGCCCTCACTCTCCTGGCCTTCCGAAAAAGTGTGAAAACATGGCTATACCAGATGGCCTGGGGGCCTGATGGTGGCTTGCACTGTTGGAATTGGCTGGTGGGATTATCAATACTGCTCTCCCCATCATCTTGAATTGTACATAGTCTTTTTATATAGAATTGTTATTAGTTAATTTTAATATGGATATTTATATTTTTATTGTTTTTACTGTTTTGGATTTTAATTGTGAGCCGCCCAGAATCACCCTCCAGGGGAGATGGGTAGCATAATAAATGAATGAATGAATGAATGAATGAATGGCTTTGTGACTGTTTCCAGACTGACAGGCATTGCTTTTTTACAGAAGTCTCCAGACATTTATTTTGAGTGGGGCATTATATCCCTCTAGAATCTGTGTATAAGAATATTACTGTGATGTGAGGAGGCAAAAGCTGTGAGATTTGTATAGGACTGGGCTGGCTCAAATCAGCTGTTTTAAGAGGAACTCACATCACTGAACTTAGTTATCCCTGTAATTAAATTGACTAAGCTAGGAGGTTGATTACTTTTCACATTGTGCATTACATGTTGGATGCAATAAATAAAACTAGCACCAAACTTTGATATTATTTAGTCACCTATCACTAGGGCCCACATGAAGTTCTGACAGTGGCAAAGTTGCACAAAAATTCAGAGAATCTGAAAGGTGTATGTGTATAAATACTTTTTCACAGATTTGTATTTTTTTAATAAAAAGCTTATGTAGTCCATGGTATTTTAATTTATAGTATATGTTTGTCAATCTGTTAGGATAAATATAACTTTAGATTTGTGTCAGGGAAAAGAAGTGTGCTGGATTAGATGCAAGATACTGCAAGTATAAAATACTTTGCAAGAAGTATCTTATGTGGGCAGTATGTTTTTCTCTCTGCGGTGTTGACATGCAAATGAATGAAAGGTCAGACAATGGAGAAATAATAAAAAGAAGCCAATTTTTTTTTTCTGAGATGATACTGCATTCAAGAGATCAAGATGAACTGGCATATTAAACAAAGGCATTAGGAAATAAATTTCCAGTGCTAGCTAGATTTCAAAAAGCAGGCCTGATATTAATGGATGATTCAACAAAGCTGGCATGCATTTGAAGTATCTTGTGAAGCACAGAAAACTTACTGACCTTGCCAGTGAGGTAAAAGTGAAAAAGAAAGGAAATTCCATCTGTCCCTAACCAAACTCAGTCAATGGATCCAAAACTGGTTGCAACCATCTGGTGCTCCAGGTGGCAAGAACTTGTTTAATGAAACAGGTAAGCTGCTTAAGCAAATAATTCTAATTTTAGTCAAGTTGCCCATTCAACTTCTCTAAAAACTCAATGACCTCCCCTTGCATAAAAAAACTAAGTGTTCTAACATATAGTTAACATAATTACTGAAAAGTAGATTTGGATCAAAACAATTCCTTAAAGATATATCAATTCTGAATCTAGAAAAATATAATAAAGAAGAATATGAATTTCACACACTGTCTTTGGTCCCCCTCCCTCCCCCCTCCCTTGCAGCCTTTTTTATTCTGCCAAGGCTTTTATTGACTCATTGCTATTTTCCTATTTATGATTCTTCAGATACTGTTTCAGATACTGTTTTCATTATTTGTTCAGTTTTTTAACATACCTTTCTGAGATTTCACTCAGATACCACTGCCACCATTACAACAGTAGTATTAAAATTTGTTTTTTTAAGAAACAATTTCATGGCTTTATTTTCAGGAAGTAGAAAGGGACTTTTCATGCAGCAAAACTCTTTTAATGAACAAAACCCTTCTGAATGTACATAATGAATGAAAATGATAATATTATAAAGATATACAAAGTTGCTATATAAAATTATACAGGAAGTCCTCGGGTTACAACCACTCATTCAGAGACCATTGAAAGTTACAACAGGGGGTGTGTGTGTGTCTGTGTGCTGCAATGTCCAAAACTTCAAGGACCAGTTGTAAGTACCACTTATTCAGCTGAATGAGTGGTACTTACAACCAGTCCTTGAAGTTTTGGACATTGCAGCACCCCACAGTCATGTGATTGAGATTTGGGTGCTTGGCAACCGGATCACACTTATGACGGGTGCAGCATCTTGCAGCCACATGATCACCATTTCCAATCTTCCCTGCCGGCTTCCCAGAAGCAAAGTCAATGGGGAAGCCGGCAGGGAAGGTTGCTCTTGTAAGTTGCTTCTGCTGCTTTTTCTCCCAAGGAGCCCCACTATGGAGTATGAGATCTCCATAGAGATCACCCTCAAGGACGCATAGGCACACTCTGCCTGATCGGTGGGATGGGTTGATGCAATGGGGATGAGGCGGTCCCTCAGGTAACCTGGACCCATGCCATGCAGGGCTTTAAATGTGATAACCAATGCCTTGAATTGGACCAGAAGCAAACTGGCACCCAATGCAGCTCGTGCAGCAAAGGTGTTACATGTGTCATCCTAGGGACACCTATCATCCGTGTGGCTGCATTTTGAACCAGCTGTAGCTTTTAGAATTCTGGGTATTCACTATTAATGTCTGATCTTCACAACACAGGTATGTAGAAATGTGGCTTGAACAAGGAGATCTCTGAGGACCTCTGAAAAACAGCTGTTGATGCTCACCAGGCTGGAAAAAGTTACAAAACTATTTCCAAAGAGTTTGGACTCCACCAGTCCACTCTCAGGCAGATCATGTACAAATGGAGGCAATTCAACACCATTGTTACCCTCCCCAGAAGATCACACCAAGAGCAAGGCATGTACAATTCTGAATTGTACCAGCAAATTCTACAGGAAAATGTCAAGGTATCTGTCCGTGAACTGAAGCTCAAGAGGAAATGGGTCATGCAGCAAGATAATGATCATAAACAGACAAGCTGTACCACTAAAGAACAATTAAAGGAGAAAAAAGTTAATGTTTTGGAATGGCCAAGTCAAAACCCTGACCTTAATCCTATAAAACTGTTGTAGAAGGACCTGAAGCAGGCAGTTTGCGCAAAGAAGCCCACCAACATCTCTGAGCTGAAGCTTTTCTGTAAGGAAGAGTAGGCTAGGATTCCTCCAAGCCAATGTGCAGGACTGATCAATAGTTATTGGAAAAGTTTAGCTGCAGTTATTGCTGTTCAAGGAGGGCACACTAGTTACTGAAAGCAAAGATTCACATACTTTCGCCACACACAAATATGTAGCTTTGGATCATTTTCCTCAATAAATAAATGAACAAGAATGTTTTTGACTCATTTGTTTAATTAGGTTCTCTTTATCTAGTTTTAGGACTTGTGTGAAGAACAGATCATGTTTTAGATCATATTTATGCAAAAATATTGAAAATTCAAAAGGGTTCACAAACTTTTAAGCACCACTCTATTTATGCTATTTTGTTGTTCTGTTTTCTGTGACAAATGCATGCACGTTGAATTGATATCAGTACTTTTAATTGTTTTAATCATTATTTTTATATTATAAGTGTCCCTACATGTGCACTTAGAAGCATGTTTAATGGAATGTAAATGACACACAGAGATAAATTATACATTTAAAGTTGGGAAATATAGCTCCTTTTTCTATACTGCACTCTTATACTGTATTATCCACACTGTACTTATGTACTAAACATTTTTGTTAATGTAATTACATTGTATGAATAAATACAACTACTTATAAATGTAATAAGTAAATGGCACATTTAGTATATAATACTGTACTGAAAGAATAGATGGCTATGAGCTTTTCTTCTTTAAATAGCTGACATTTTAAAAACAGATTAAAAACCAAGGGTGGTATACTCTAAACTGAAAGGAAATTCCTTTCTTTTCATGGTACTTACAACTCCAATAGGGAAAGCTAAGACAGCCATCATCCAGTCACGGAGGGAGATGAGTTTTTTTAGTTGCCTTTCTTGTTCTTGGCTGTCATTTCCTTTAGTCAGAAGGCTGGAAAGGTCAGTCAGTACACAGATCCCAAAAAAAACTGCTTGAATAACCTGCATTAAAAATATAAACATCTTGAAACATAAATAACTTGATCTCAATAACATTATTTTGATGTTGTAGAAGACTAAGACCTCAAAGGTTCCCATTCTGTCTGCAAATTAAAATATCAGAGAAACCTAAGACATTCCAGTGTGTTCCAACTCAACTGGAAAAGCCAAATAAAACTGTCCTTACATCGAACAATTTCTGGGCAATTTTAATTCCTGCTGAAAGCCACCTAAAGAAGGTAGGATCGAAGGATGAAAAGGACCCCGTGTGTGCAGGATAAACATAATAGTGTTTTTATGAACAGCAGGAACCCAAATGGAACATTCTCTAGGCACATTGGAGGTACTATCTTTCAAATGAATCAAATCTTCTGTCTACCCTGCTCCTCACAAAAGTACCTACCAATTCCTACCTAAATTAAACTTTATTAAATAAGACTGAAATGGCAACCATCTCTTCAGTCATGGAACCAACCAAATTGGCCACAATAATTTATAAAAACTCATCTGATATCATAATGCAAAATTCAGGCTTGCTTCAAGCAGCTTCACCATTCATATACCTGTAGGAGGCACACCCTGCTGCATTGCTCTATCCCTGCCTGCTTCACCCCCTTGTCCCAAGGGATGGAATGTTGGAAGGAGGCTTTTAAGCATGCTTGTCTGAACACGAGAAGAAAAAGTTCCCAATCATAGGGTTAGGGTTTCCAGTAACAAGCTACATATGCAGGCAGGCAGGTCAGAAGTGGAGGATCAGAGCACAAAGGTAGAAACAGCATCCCCAACATTTATAGGAATAACCTATGAATGCTTAGTGCTTGAACAGGACTACTACAAGTGCCACATCAGAATTCAAAGCAGTATGAATCTGAAGAATCCATCACTTTGAAGATGCAAAATGACCATCCCTTTAACTATTTTTCCTTAAAAGGAATAACCGGCTACTAATATTTTTCTAAGTGCTAACACTTCCTAAACAGCGTCTCTGATAAATTGGATATTGACAGCCAATTGACAAATAATGCCTTCAATGAGCATTGATAATTTTATTAGCCATCAGCATTCTCAGATTTTTCCAGTCAGGATAAAAACAATTCCACTGTCCGTGGTAACATGAAAGCTGGTGAAACAAATTCAGGTCTGAGTTTCAAACTTTAGTCAAGCTAATAGTTTTCCAACCTCACTGGTGATTTTGCCAAGGAAAATGTTTGTAGTATCAGTAAGCCTTTCAATCAGATTCTTTATTTATTTTATATATCGAATTTGTCACAAAAACCATTACTGTTTTAGATTCCAATTCATGTGCCTTATCAATTGCGCTTCAGAAATTAAGGCAGAGCAGCATACAAGACAGAAAAGTGATTAGCAGAAAAAGTTAAAAATGAATGTCTTTTTTACAATTATCAATAATGAGGCCAGGAAAACGTAGAATTATAAGAGAGGAAGATTTTTTTAGGAGCAACTCATGAATGATTATGCTATAGAAACTTGTGTATTTAAGCTTCAGCTAGAATGGGCACTTATATTCAACGCATCTAAACTGGGAGAGGGAGGGTCTGTTCCATTAGGGTAGTAAATACAAAATCCTGCATTTCTATACTTGCATTACATTTTTGCATACAATGGGCCACGGAACATCAAATTTAAATCTTTCGAAGCCCAATGTATCAGCTATTTTAAAATACATAGGAAACAAATTGTAAAAAAGAAAAAAAAAACCCTCAGGAAATACTTCTGAACTGAAAGCCTATGGTGGAAAGCATTGTAACATCCTTCTTAATGTTAAATTGAAGAAAACCACTTCAGAATATGTGTTGGGGGACAATGCTATATTGGCATTTATTTATTTGCTTGTTTGTTTGAATTTATTAGCTGTGCCCAACTCCAATGGACTCTGGGCAGCAATTTTTCTTTTTTCTTTTTTAATATGACCTACGTGGTTTTTTAAAATGTATGTATTGAGGTTGTTATCAAACTGTAACAAAGAAAGAGATCTTAAGTAATATAACTTCAAAAAAATTACAGACTCTCTATGGAAATATAAATTGAACATCAATCATAACCTGATCTTAATCTTCATCTGCTATTATGTATCATGAGGTCACACAGGGGATCAGTCTGTAATGATATTAGGCATTTAGTCCACAGTTGTATTAAGCAATAAAGAAGCCCCTAATATTAACCTTATATTCTAAAATTCATGTAGCAATTATAGAAAACGAAAAGAAACATGCATTCTGGTACCATAACAAGTCTTAGTTGCATATCTTAAGGGCTTGGGTGAGAGAATCCTCACCAAGTATTTATTTATTTATCAAATTTGTCACTGCCCATCTTGTGAAACAACTCTGGGCGGTTTACAAGAAGATAAAAATTCATTAACATACAACATAAAAACAATCCTAAAAATAAATAAGTTCCAAGAAGATGGAAAATGGCAAGCAATTCCAGGGAGCATCATCAGTGGACTAACCACCCCCAGGGATAGGTAGAGCCCATATCACCCCATGCACACTGACAGAGCCAGGTCTTCAAACCTTTTCGGAAAGCTGGGAGGGTAGGGGCCCTCCGCACCTCTGGGGGGACAATATTCCAAAGGGCGGGGGCAATGACAGAGAAGGGTCTCCTCCTGGGCCCCACCAGCTGACATCATCTCACTGACAGGTTCCGTAACATGCCCTCTCTGCTTGACCCGGTGGAATGCACTAATGTAATGGGGATGAGACGGTCCCTCAGGTAACCTGGACCCATGCAATGTAGGGCTTCAAAGGTAATAACCAACACCTTGAATTGGACCTGGAAGCAAACTGGCACCCAATACAGCTCCTGGAGCAAAGGTGTTACATGTGCCATCCTAGGAGCACCTAGGATTGTGCAGCTGTATTTTGAACCAGTGGTGGCTTCTGGATACTCTTCCAGTAGCCCCATGTAGAGCGCTATGAAATATGAAAAAGAAAACCTCCTGACCAATTTGTCTAGCCATTTCATAGCCATGGGTGATGTGTGAGGAATATCCATGTTTAGACCTCTGGTAAATGTACAAACAAGGAGGCATCTAAAAGAAGCAAATGACTGGATACGCACATTGCACTAACCCCTACTGCAGTGTGTTTGATTTTAGCTTAGAATGTTATGTGTACATAGCTGCTGTGATTTATAAACCATATTTATATATTAGTGAAATATATAACCTAAGACATCTTAAATTAACTGTTGTTCCCTTAAATTGGGATATAGTCCCCATTATCCTTTCAAAACTTTCAACTCCACATACATATAAAATACTCTGTAATTTAAACCTATTCATTTTATCATATGCTTTATCTAAATCATCAATAAATTTTCTTTTTTATATTCATAATTTTGGCTACATTTGTGCAACAGATTTTCTTATTTCCTTGACATGGGTTTTAGCAATTTTATTACTTGTTTGTCTTTCCTTGTACTAATCCTAATTATCAAGGTGCCTAGAGTTGCAATTGCAACTGAGACAGCCTTAAGTCACTTAAATATATGTTGCCAAAAAATGTTGATTGTTAATGTGACAGGAGGAGTAAATTATTAAACATGGACAAAATATTTAATTATTAGTATGAAGAGTAACCATGCCAACTGTAATTACTTTCAGTTTCAATTAATTTTAAATTAAATCAAATTAAGTTTTATAAAAACTGCAGTTGCCAGCACAACTCAAGGGCTAACTTCAGCCCTTCACTTAAAAATATTAGCAATGTTTGAGCCTAGTCATTATGAGTAATTCAACAAATCTAGATAAAATAAATTGTGGTTTAATACAATGTGTCAACCCAGCAGAGAATGCACACACTTAAGATTTACACAGGCTCATTCAAGTGGTAAGAAATTAGTGGTTGCCATTATATTTGACCCCACTGTCTCCTCAAATCCTCTTATTATAAATAAAAATTATTATAAAAAATTAAATATTATTTATTACACATTTTATCTGATAAACTGTTTTATTTAATGTCAAGTCTAGATTATATTTGTTACTTGCTTTTGGGCCTTTTGGCTGAAAATAAATAAAATTATTATAAAGATTAACAATGAATCTGAGAATTTCTGCACAGAAGGAAGTTACCCTAACTTTAAAACTACAGTGCAAGATTTAAAAAAAAATGTGCTGAAACTAGGAAATGATCAAGCGAATTGCAAAACACAGGTAATAAAGGTACTCAGAAAACATCAAGTAAATGACTGTTCTTCTTAGGAATATGTAAATGTAATTGAGAAAATACATTTCCACATGTCAAAACCATAAAAGGTTTTACTGGAATGCCAGATAAACTTTCATCCAAGACACTGAAAGGATTTTTAAAATATCTATGATCTGCTTTTTGGAGATGCCTCAAGAAACCTGCACATTTTTTTTCCAAAAATTACTCCAGGATTTTTCAAAATTAATTAATAAAGGTTTAGTCAAAGCATGAGCAACTTCTTTCATTGCACAAGGATGTAATTTGTTGACTTTGGCAATTTGAACTCATTCAAGATAAACAGATAATTGCTAGCTATGTTAACGCTCTTGCTGGACCCAGACTATGCCAAAATACAAGTTGAATAAATTCAGCTTATAGGAGTTTTACTTTTTTCCTCAAATGTCTTTCTCTTTAACTGATTTTTCCTAATTGACACTACAGTAATCCTTTTCCCATTATTCCATTCTGGCCCTCACTATGCTACAACTATCATGAGTTGTTGATGTGCAGTGAGAAGGACTCATTGATCTATTTATTACATCTGTTATTACTTAGCTCATACACTGGCCATGCTAAGGAGAGGCATCATGAACCCAATTAGCCAGAATCCCAGAACTACCTCCTTTATCCTGATCTAGTACTTCTGGCCCAATTGCTTGGGAATGCACTTGTCAGGCCCAGCCCAAGAAACAGTCCAGTGGAGTTCAGTTCCTTTATTTGTTTACACCATATAGACAGAATCTTGCCAGACTAAATCTATACTACTGCAACTAGTGGATATAACCTGGGAGACTCTAGGGAGTGGCTATCCTGAACCTCTTATGTACCCCATACTCTACCTCCAGACTGTGTTGTCTTTTGTCTCCTTGCCCTTGCTGGAATGTACCCCCTCCTGATAGCCTTGCTCTCTGCTGAAATCTACAGCATCACTCTCCCCTTTGTAGATACATTCCAGCACTTGAGATCTTCGGTTAAGGGGCTGTAGTGAATTTCTTCTGCCATAGTTTTTAATTTTTCTAGAAATGTTTTAATTAAGTGACCTAATTTTAAAGTGGTCCTCAGATGGCATTAACAGAGTACTAAAGGAAGCCCTCTATGGCTCCCAAGATTTTGCAGACTAGGTTCCCTGTTTTTCTCCTCCCACCCACCACTTTTTGTTTTAATGCAGAATACTACTCTGGTAGCATGAGACCCTCACAATTTATGCCATAACTTATTCTATTGCCTTCTACTTGCTCATAAGAGATGTGATGCTAAGAGACACTAGAGGACAATTTTAGTTATACAATCATTTCCAGTAACTCCATCTAGAACATCTGTGCCTATTTCCCATGCTTTTTCCAAAAGATACTAATCCTAAAAATTACCTTTTTCTGATGTTTATATTTGTAAAGAAATTCAGTGTACAAAATTAAATCAGACTTTAGTTGACTTGATCAGGTCATAGCACTTGTACCCATAAGGTCAACATGATACATATACTGCTTGCCTCACTAATGGCCTGGAATCTTATTTTGAAAACAGAAATGGAATAACAATACTTTCATATCTCTTTGGATAAGAACGTAACTAGTGTCAGGTTCAGCTGGCACGGTGCTGCGAGGAAAACCGGCCAGCCGCACTGAGCCAATTCTACCGCCTGCTCGCAAGCCGGGGAAAAAGAGGAAGTGTGAACCGTGGCTGATTAATGGGCCACCTGCGCCCGCTTAACAGGAAACCGCAGAGTAGAAGTTTTGTATCCACCCTGATAAGCAGCGCGCGCCGGGACAAAGAATGAAGCCGTGAGCCGTGGAAAGGAGATCACTGCGCGATCAAGCAAACCCCGGTTTTGCACGCAACTGAAAGGACACCGAGGAAACAAGCCCATGCCGGAGGAGCAGTTAATCAAGGGACAATGGGATACTGGCTGAACCTGCCATCTGGACCATTAAGGGGGATTATTGGGGCACTGACAAGCCGCAACATGTAACTCGATGACGGGGCGAAACGTGAGAAGGGAGGGCTATAAATTGTAACACAAAATGTGCCAAGCCAGTCCTGGCTTTGTTTGTAACTGTTGCATTATGCTTGAGTAAACCTCTTTTGTGAACCACACGTCACAGGAGTTTCTCTTGACGAACGGGGCATTCCTTCCATAAAGCCAGGACTCCCCACTAACACTACCCGGTACACACTGAGGAGCGCTTATTTGTTTTCAAATACAGGCGATGGCCAGCGACGGGGAATCCGCTAGCCAACAGGACCATGAGGAGCCCGGAGTCGAGGAGGTGATGGCGGAACCAACCTGGAGCGATGGGGCTGTGGCCATGGTCAGGGGGGCACCCCAGGAACGGTGGTTGTTCAGTGTGAACCAGGGGCCTGATGGATCAGGAGTTATGACGACTTGGGGCTCGGGGTTGTGGACCCGTGAGTTGGAGGAGAGACTCACCCGGTTAGAGGCGAAGGTTGAGCAACATCTTGATTCCATCCAGGCGATGCTTCAGGCCTTACTACTGGGTGCTGGGCCATTGTTGACGGACGAAGGGGTGAGCAATGGGGACAGCAGCCCACCGCCCCAAGTACCAGCCTCCCGGACAATGGATTGACGGGCAGCGGACTCATTGAGGCTCTGGAGCGTCACAGGGAAGTTCTTGGGGGATCCCGAGCAGCTACCCCACTTCCTGACTCACGCCTGCAATTTTATGCAGCGGAGTAGTCACCTGTTTGCAGGAGACGAGGACAGGGTCGCCTACGTGGCAGAGTTACTAGAAGGCCAAGCGGCTAACTGGGTGGTCTGGTTGTACGATGCCGACGCGGCAGAGCTGAGGAGGTTCCCGGAGTTCATGCAGGCGCTCCGGAACTGGTTCGAAGACACCTTGAGCGCCAGGCGGGCCGAGGATGACATCCTGCAGTTTAGGCAGCGGGACAAATCAGTGGCCGAATATGCGCTGGAGTTCCGGAAGCTGGCAGAGAAACTCACGGACTGGCCGGAGTCCCTGAGAGTAACATACTTCAAGAGGGGCCTCAACCTGGAAATCCTTGAACGGGCACTGGGTCGAGATGCCTCCACCACCGTGAAGGACTGGATCTGGCTGGCTGGAACGGCAGAGTCCGCGTGGCGGTAGATCCAGTGGAGTTTGAGGAGCCGGGAGCCGGCGAGAGAGGGACCATGGGAGAAAACTAGAGAGGAGAGACGGAGCAGCCGGCGACAGCCCACAGGGGGGCGAGAGGCAGCGAAAAATCCGACCCTATGTTTCTGGTGCAGAGGGCGAGGCCACCGGGTGGCGCAATGCCCGATGGAGTAGAATGGAGCCCCACCCCACTCAGAGGCCAAGCCAACGCGGACAACCTGGAATCGAGCAAGCAATCGGCCGTGGAAAGGCGTCGTGGAGGCAGCAGCCAAGCGAGGCAAGGCGGGATGGTCGACTCCCGAGACGGCATCCTCTGGGGAGGAGTCAGAGCCGGCGGGAAATGAGGCACGCTTGCACTGAATGGCTTCCCAGTGCGGGCAGAGGGGCCGAGACACGTGGACCCAATAGCCGATGAGGACTGCCCCCCTGCAGGTGAGAGTGCACATCCGTGGGGTAAGATCTGGGGCAGAGGCGCAACTGCAGGCACTGCTGGACTCTGGGTGTACGCATTGCCTGATGCACCCAGCCTTAGTCTCAGGGCTCGGACTGCAAATGCGGCGCCTCAGAGAGCCCATTGCTTTCAGTCAGCTAGATGGCTCGCTAGTGGGGGGGGGGGGGGCCGGCTCAGTACTATACCGAGCCGGTCCAAATGATGATCGGGGACCACCAAGAAGAGCTGAGGTTCATGGTCGTCCCGATCGTCAACTACGCGGTGGTGCTCGGCCTGGCATGGCTGCGACGGTGGAACCCACGCATCGACTGGGCGTCAGAAGTGCTAAGGTTCAAGGACGGAGAGCCAGGGAAGCGCATGCGCAGGGGACACTGGCAGGTGGAGATGAAAGGCGGCATGGCCGCAACAGGGCCGACGGAGTGGCCGGGACACTCGGAGGCAGAGGAGGACCAGACCAGGATGAAGCCCCAGGCAGCGGCAGCAGCGGGCCCAGAACCCAGAGAGGAAGCGGCAGTGCCGAGGCACGTGCTAGTGATGACGGCCAGCGGGGCCACGGCGGAAGGCGAGCCGGGACCAGGGAGAGCCGCGGCGGCAGAGGGCATCCCACGACAATACCGGAACCTGGCGGCAGCGTTTCCGGAAGAGGAATCCAATCAACTCCCGCCCCACAGACCCAGTGACTGTGCCATTGAACTCGAGCCAGGGGCAAAGCTGCCCAAACCGAAAATGTACTTCCTATCGATGAAGGAGATGCGTGCCCTTCGGGAGTTCATAGAAAAAAACCTCGCACAAGGTTTTATCCAGCCCGCGAAGTCACCACTAGCAGCCCCGGTACTATTCTGTGAGAAGAAAGATGGCTCACTCCGGATGTGTGTGGACTACCGGGGCCTGAATGCAATTAGCAGTGAATATAATTATCTCCTCCCCTTGATGAAGGACTTGCTATCACACCTGTCTAAGGGGAGGGTATTTACAAAATTGGACTTGCGCGAGGCGTACTTCAGGGTCAGGATCCACACAGGAGATGAATGCAAAACAGCATTTTTTAATTCCCTGCTTGGAAGTTTCCAATTCCATGTGATGCCGTTTGGGTTAAAAGGGGCCCTGGGCATATTTATGCAGCTAATAAACAAAGTACTGCATGACCTACTCTACCGGGGCGTCCTGGTCTACCTGGATGACACACTAATATACACCGAGACCCCGACGGAGCACGTAAAACTGGTGCGCACGGTGCTTCAGAGACTGTTGAAGGCACATCTGTACGTGAAACTCTCTAAGTGTGAGTTTCACCAGGAGCAGCTAGACTACCTCGGCTACTGCTGTCAGGATCTACGCAAGGTATTAATTTAGTTTTATTATGCCTAGTAAAGAGTTAATAGAAAGAATGTTAGTTGCAGGCCGCTTGCTTGACCTGCCATTGAAGGGGGGAGAGGAGGGCAGGTGCTGTTATCTTTATCTCTACACAGGCATCTCTAAGGCCAAGCGTTGTGAGAACCGGAGCAAGGCGCGAAGAATTTCAAGCGGGAAAAGAAAGAAGCAAGGGGGGAACTTGGGCTTAAAAGGGAACAGTTTCGTTTGTAGAATTAGACTCAACAATCTGTGCTGCTGTGCACTTCTCCTAATAAAGAAATCTTTGATGGAACTGTTTAGTCTCCAGCAGATCTACTGAACTTTGGGAATGAGTGTGGAGACTCTGACATTTTGTTGAGTCTCCCCATTTCTAACTAGGGATTTACCCGGGGAATAATTCCACCGTGGAGACCCCTCCCAAAAACCCTCCCGCGGCTGCGGAGATGGAAGAAGAATGCCCTGTACTCGGGGCAGTAGGGGGAATTGAAGAGGAGGAAGAACCCCTAACAGCAACCTATACCCACCTCCCTCCACCCTGCAAACCCGAGCGGCGCTTAACCAAGTTATGGAGCATGGACGACCTGGCCGGGGAAATGTCGTTCCTGGACATGGGTCCCAAGCACCGCTGGGCTCTGACTATGGGGAGAGTTGAATCCACCCGCGTGGGAACCCTAGAGGAGTGCGTGAGCATGCTGCAAGCTGAGAACAGCTGGATGCGGAAGGAACTGGTCGGGATGAGTAATCTCATATGGCGCTCAGGTATGTTCCCGGGTTCTGAGGAAGAGGGAGAATGCGGAGAAGAGAAGTTGGAAGAGGGGCTATCAGCCTCCCCTTCCATTTCCGTGACAGCAACTCCGGTCGCCCCGGTGGCACAGGGGCTTCCAGCCGCTTCAGCCATGCCGCCCTTGGCCATTCCGGGGCCTCGGCAACAGGTCGCCCCACCCCAGGCCAACCACGAAGCCCTTCTAAAGCGCTGGGGGTTAACCAAGAAATTTAGCAGAGACCCGAGCAAATTTCCTAATTTCATGGCTCAAGTTACCATGTGCATGGAGCAAACGGGCCACCTATTCGCCTCTGACCGAGAGCGCGTGCTCTACATTTGCAGGGTGCTTACCAGGAAGGCAGGGGAGTGGCTGATTCAACTGCGTGGGGCCCAAGCACCGGAATTGCGCCACCTTGGCCGGTTCTTAACAGCCCTACGTAGAAGATTTGAGGACCCGGGAGAAGTTATGAGAGCCTGCTCACAACTAGTTAAAGTGCGGCAGGGCTCTTGCAGCGTTGGTGAGTACAGGTTAGAATTTCAGAGCATCGCGGAGAAGCTGCTCGATTGGCCAGAGCAATTTAAAATCGCCTGCTTCGAGCAAGGCATGCGGCGTGACTTATGGAAATTAACTTTTGCGCGAGGGAGCCCACGTACCCTTGACGGATGGATCAAGCGTGCAGGTGAAGTTGAAGCCGAGTGGAGAGCCGTGGATCTGGAATTCGATTGGAAGTCCAGCAGTTATGCGCAGGCACTCCGGAAACCACCAACGAGAGGAGAAGAGAAATTTCCCAGAGCGGCAACCCAATGTGTCTGCTTTCGCTGTGGAGAGCAGGTGCATTTTGCACCCACCTGCACCAAACCGCCAACTGCGCGTGGGGGGGAGGTGCGGAAACCCGCCAAAGCTGTTCAGAAACCCGGTGGCAGTAAAGGCAAGAAGGGAACCGCGGCTGCGGGGACGAAGTCGCTGTTTCAAGATCTCCTCATTTATGAGGAAGGCTCGGTGGGAAAGGAGCAGAGACCCATGGGCGATCCCGATCCCAACAATATGGCGGCGACAAAGGACGACGAGGACAGCAATTCCGATGATGACGAAGGGGTGAGTGTTACCACCGTAAAAGTGACTATTTCAGTGCCCAGAACAGAGTGCAAAGCTACGCTAACTGCGTTAATGGATACAGGCTGCTCGCGCTGTTTGATCAGTCCAATTCTGGTCAACGCGTTAGAGTTATGGGTGAAAAAAATAAAGACTCCGATAGTATTCACCCAGCTGGATGGATCCCAAGCAGGGGGAGGGGCTGTGCTGTACCGCACTGAGCCTTTTGAACTGCAAATAGGGACCCACTGAGAGACTCTTAAATGTTTAGTGGCTCCTTTGGGTAATTATGCCCTAGTTCTGGGAGCAAACTGGATAAGAAGGTGGGACCCTCGAGTCTTTTGGAACACAGGCCGGATGCAATTCACAGACGGAATCTATCTAGGATCTGAGCCAGAAAAAGGGAAGAGGGCGACGGCTGCAATCGCAAACAGTAGGAGTCAGCCTCAAAACCTGGACCCAGAGTCCATTGAGAACATTCCTAAACCTTACAGAGATTTGAAAGCTGTGTTCAGTAAAAACGAAGCGGACACGCTGCCTCCCCATAGAGACACTGACTGTGCTATTGAAATTGAGCCAGGGGCTAAATTCCCAAAGAAAAAAACATATTCTATGACACAAAAAGAACTGGCAGCTCTAAGGGACTTTATAGACACCAACCTGGCCAGAGGGTTTATACAGCCTGCTAAATCACAGATGGCTGCACCGGTACTATTTCGGGAGAGAAAGGATGGAAGTTTGAGGCTTTGTACTGACTATAGGGGCCTCAATGCTATTTGCAAAGAAAACAAATATCCCCTCCCCTTGATGAAAGACTTGTTAGCTCAATTGTCCAAGGGGAAAATATTTACCAAACTGGATTTAAGGGACGCATATTTCCAGGTGCGAATTCGAGAAGGGGACGAATGGATGACCGCATTCTCCATTCCTTTTGGCTGCTATGAATACAAGGTCCTTCCCTTCAGGCTTTCTGGGGCCCCGGGGGTGTTTATGCAACTAATTAATGAAGTCCTTCATGAACATTTGTATCGGGGAGTATTGGTTTATTTGGATGACATCCTCATTTACTCTGATAACTTGAAAGATCATGTAAAGTTAGTCCGTGAAGTGTTAAAAAAACTACTGGATGCTCAGTTGTATGCCAAATTATCAAAATGTGAATTTCATAAACAACAAGTGGACTATTTGGGGTATCGCATATCGCATGCAGGAATAGAAATGGACCCCTCCAAAGTAAAAGATGTTTTGGGTTGGGAGGCTCCCAAAACCAGAAGGCAATTACAGAGTTTTTTGGGTTTTGCTAATTTCTATCGTCAGTTCATTCCAAACTTTGCCCAAGTGGCGTTACCTTTAATGGATTTGTTAAAAACCAAGGGCAAAGGAATAGCACAAACTCAAAGGCCTGGGGCCCCATTAATTTGGACTGAGGAATGCCAAAACGCCTTTGAAGCTTTAAAAGCCTTATTTACTGCTGAACCAATCCTGAAGCACCCAGACCCTAGTCAGCCGTTTGTAATTCAAGCTGACGCCTCTGATGTGGCAACTGGAGGGGTTTTACTCCAGAATGATGAAGGGGGATCGCTCAGGCCCTGTGCGTACATTTCTCGCAAATTTACTGACACAGAAAGAAGATGGCTAATATGGGAAAAAGAGGCTTTTGCTGTATGTTGGGCTCTGATGACCTGGAGGTACCTCTTGGAAGGTTCATCACATCCATTTGAAGTTTGGACAGATCATAAAAATTTAGAGGCCCTTACGAAACCTAGAAAGTTATCTCCTAAACAGGTGCACTGGGCTCAGTTTTTCAGCCGCTTTAAATTCCCATTAAAGTTTATCCCTGGGGGGAAAAACTTTTTGGCTGATGCGTTATCCAGATTGCCTCAGCACAACAGTCTGTGAGAGCAGGTAATCGCTCCAGTTATCCCTGAATCACAACCCGGCTCTGTAGCAGTTACCAGAGCTCGAGCAAAAATTTCTAAGCAAGCTCCTGCTAATGAATTGCTTAAATGCTGCAATGGACTCGGATGAATGGTTTCAAAATAATAAAAATACTTTAATCCATGAACAGCAAGCCTGGTGGATGGCGGACAAATTGTATGTTCCAGCTTCATTACGTAAACAAATTTTAGAAAGGGGCCATGATGACAAAACCTCTGGTCATTTTGGATTTATAAAAACCTTGCATTTGTTACATCGACAATTCTGGTGGCCTACCATGAGAAAAGACATTTCTGAATATGTATCTACCTGTCTTGTATGTGCCATGTCAAAAAAGAAAGGAGGGAAACCGTTGGGTCTTTTACAATCTGTCGCATCTCCCCAACAACCATGGAAAGAAGTTTCTATGGACTTTATTGTTGATTTACCTGAGAGTAACCATAATACTGTTACTTGGGTTGTAACTGATCTGTTTTCTAAACAAGTGCATTTTATTCCATGTACTTCAATTCCAAATGCTAAAAAACTCGCCAAATTGTTCATTTTACATGTTTATCGCCTCCATGGTGCCCCCAAGAGGGTAATTTCAGATCGCGGTCCACAGTTCACTTCCAAGTTTTGGAGACAATTTATTACTTTAATTGGGACAACTCAGGCATTAAGTTCCAGTTTTCATCCGGAAACGGACGGATCGACTGAGAAAATTAACTCATTACTTGAACAATACTTAAGATGTTTTACTAATCATCAACAGGATGATTGGTCAGAACTTTTACCTTTTCCTAAGGTGGCCTACAACAACACGGTACACCAAAGTACTGGATTTACACCTTATAAAATAGCTACTGGTCAGGATTTTCCCCCTTTCCAAGAACTACCATTGAAAGACTTTCCTGCACTTTCAGCTGATGAATGGATTACTAATATTACAAACCTGTGGTCTCTCATTGTAGCAACACTAGAAAAAGCAAAATCCCAACATAAAAAGTTTGCTGATAGAAAACGTTCTGCAAGCCCTCCTTGAAAGGTAGGCGACATGGTTTGGCTCTCTACCAAGAACCTAAAATCTTCCCAACCTTGCAAAAAGCTCGCCCCAAAATTTGTTGGACCTTTTCCCATTGAGAAGATAATTAATCCTGTTGCTTTTAAACTGACCTTACCGAAACATTATAGAAAAATACATCCTGTTTTCCATGTGAACCTACTGAAATCTTTTAAACAATCAAATACATGGCATCCAACAGCTGAACCTCCACCTCCCTTCATGATTGAAGGACAAAGTCATTTTGAAGTTAAAGACATATTGGACTCTAGAAGACATAAAAATAAATTACAATATCTAGTTCAATGGAAACATTTTCCTAAATCACACCATGAATGGGTTGACAGTTCAAATGTTAAGGCTCCTAAACTCATTTCTTTGTTCCATTCAAAATACCCTGATAAACCTAAATGAAAACTTCTGTAATTTACTATCTGTATATATATATTTTTTGTCTTTCAGATTATCTTTCGAATGTGAGAACATTCGTTCTGCTGAAGGGCGGCATGTCAGGATCTACGCAAGCTATTAATTTAGTTTTATTATGCCTAGTAAAGAGTTAATAGAAAGAATGTTAGTTGCAGGCCGCTTGCTTGACCTGCCATTGAAGGGGGGAGAGGAGGGCAGATGCTGTTATCTTTATCTCTACACAGGCATCTCCAAGGCCAAGTGTTGTGAGAACCGGAGCGAGGCGCGAAGAATTTCAAGCGGGAAAAGAAAGAAGCAAGGGGGGAACTTGGCTTAAAAGGGAACAGTTTCATTTGTAGAATTAGACTCAACAATCTATCCTGCTGTGCACTTCTCCTAATAAAGAAATCTTTGATGGAACTGTTTAGTCTCCAGCGGATTTACTGAACTTTGGAAATGAGTGTGCAGACTCTGACAACCGCATATCCAGCCGAGGGATCGAAATGGACCCGGTGAAAGTGAGGGATGTCCTGGGCTGGGAAGCGCCGCGGACCCGGAGGCATCTCCATAGCTTCTTGGGGTTTGCAAACTTCTACAGGCAGTTCATCCCGAACTTCGCACAAGTCGCTCTCCCGTTAACGGACCTTCTAAAGACACGCGGCAGCGGAAAACCCCCAAAGCCTAGCATGCCGCTCGCATGGACCACGGAATGCCAGGAGGCATTTGGGGACTTGAAGCGACGGTTCACGGCGGAGCCAATCCTGCGCCACCCCAACCTGGACCAGCGATTCGTCATCCAAGTGGATGCATCGGATGTGGCAATGGGGGCGGTCCTGTTGCATCCCGGCCCGGAGGGGCCCCTCCACCCATGCGCCTACGCGTCCTGCAAATTCACCGAAACGGAAAGAAGGTGGATGGTGTGGGAGAAAGAGGCGTACGCGGTCAAGTGGGCCCTAGCCACCTGGAGGCATTTGCTGGAGGGAGCAGCCCAGCCATTCGAGGTGTGGACAGACCACAAGAACCTCGAAGCCCTAAAAACCCCGTGGAGGCTATCTCCAAAACAGGCGTGCTGGTCCCAGTACTTTGGGAGGTTTGACTTTACCCTCAAACATATTCCCAGGTAGAGAAACTTTCTGGCAGATGGGCTATCCCACATGCCCCAGCACGCCAGCCTGCAAGAGGAGATTGTGGACTTTATCGTCCCCGCCGGCAGGATGGCTGCGAAAGCTGTTACCCGGAGTCAAACCAAGAAAGAGGTAAGGGACGCGGAGCCTGAGCTAAAGCAGGGTTTTTTGGAAGCGGTGGAGTGAGACACCTGGCTCAGAGAGAACCGGGAAGCGCTAACGAGCCAGGGGGACTTGTCGTGGCGCGAGGGGAAAGTATACGTGCCCAAAGAATGCCAGCGGGGGGTAATGGAAAGAGCCCATGACAGCCGGAGCGCGGGGCACTATGGCTTCGTGAAGACACTTCACTTGAACTGGTAGCAGTTCTGGTGGCCAATGCTCCGGAAGGACGTGGAAGCGTACACGGGGGGCTGCCCGGTTTGCGCAACAGCTCAAGGGAGCAAGGGCAAGCCTCAGGGACTACTCCAGCAAGTGGCAAACCCCGATGGCCCATGGCAGGAGATTGCTATGGATTTCATCGTGGAGCTACTGGACAGCAAGGGCAAGACAGCCATTTGGGTGGTCACCAACTTGTTCTCTAAGCGAGCACACTTTGTGGCTTGCCAGCAAGTCCCCACAGCAGAGAGGCCAGCGCGGCTGTTCGTGCAACACATCTACTGGCTGCACGGCGCACCCCGACGGATCGTCAGCGATCGCGGCGGGAACTTCATTGCGTGATTCTGGTGGGAGTTCCTGAGACGGGTGGGAACGCAGCAAGCCCTCTCCTCCGCAGCGCACCCGCAGACGGACGGAGCCAAAGAACGCCTTAACGGGGGGCTAGAACAGTACCTGCGGTGCTATGCGGAGCGCCAGCAAGACGACTGGGAGGAGCTACTGCCGTTCACGGAAGTAGCCTACAACAACGCCGTCCACAAAAGCACCAGCTTCCCCCTGTTCAAGGTGGCAACCGGACGAGACTTCGTCCCCATGCCGGAATTGCCTCAACTGGCATCCCGAATAACCTCCCTGGACTCTTGGTTCGCCCAGATAGACGCTACGAAGCAGGCAGCACACGTGGTGCTGCAAGGAGCCAAAGCGGACTATAAAAAGCACACCGACCGCAAGAGCTCCCTGAGTGGCAATGGAAGGCGGGGGACCAAGTGTATCTATCAACAAAGAACTTGAAAATGCACCAGGCTTCAAAGAAGCTTAGCCCGAGGTTCGTGGGGCCATTTCCTATAGCAGAAATAATCAACCCAGTGACTGTCAGGCTAACGCTCCCCAAAGCCCTCAGAAAAATTCACCTGGTATTTCACTCAGCTTATTGAAGCTGCACCAACCAGGCAACAGCTGGCACAAGGCAGAGGTGGCCCCGGTGCCCATCATGATCGGTGGGGAGCAGCACTTCGAAATAAAGGAGATATTGGATGTGAGGAGGCATAAAGGACAGATACAACTGCTGGTGCAGTGGAAGCAATTCCCAAAGTCCCACAACGAATGGGTAAGCAGAGCCCACATGAAAGCGCCAAAGCTAGTGCGGGATTTTTACGATCAGCACCCAGGGAAGCCAAAGTGTGTGTGGGGGGGTCTGTTGTCGGGGGCGGTATGTCAGGTTCAGCCAGCACGGTGTTGCGAGGAAAACCGGCCAGCCGCACTGAGCCAATTCTACCACCTGCTCGCAAGCCAGGGAAGAAGAGGAAGTGCGAACCGCGGCTGATTAATGGGCCACCTGCGCCCGCTTAGCAGGAAACCGCAGAGTGGAAGTTTTATATCCACCCTGATAAGCAGCGTGCGCCGGGACAAAGAATGAAGCCGCGAGCCGTGGAAAGGAGATCACCGCGCGATCAAGCAAACCTCGGTTTTGCAAGCAACTGAAAGGACCCCGAGGAAACAAGCCCACGCCAGAGGGGCAGTTAATCAAGGGGCAATGGGATACTGGCTGAACCTGCCATCTGGACCATTAAGGGGGATTATTGGGGCACCGACAAGCCGCAAAATGTAACTCGACGATGGGGCGAAACGCGAGAAGGGAGGGCTATAAATTGTAACACAAAATGTGCCAAGCCAGTCCTGGCTTTGTTTGTAACTGTTGCGTTAAGCTTGAGTAAACCTCTTTTGTGAACCACATGTGTCACGGGAGTTTCTCTTGATGAACGGGGCATTCCTTACAACTAGGTCTGGATATATGGAAAAATGGAATACATATGTAGATATCTTAACTCTAGAGCAGGTTTGCAAAACTCATATAAGGGAAGCGGCCACAGTGAGAAATTAAAAATAATTGCGGGCCACAAAGGAATAGCTTGCCAACCAATACAACTGTTTTGTGGCTGGTGGAGCGGGCGGTGTCGGTGAGTCCTGTGGTTGTTGGAGGCACTCAGCAGCACGTCTTTCCTGGCGGTGTCAGCTGCAGTTCCTTCCTGGTGATGATGTTTGGCACTGGTGAATTTATTGAGTTTTTTCAAAATGTTAGGGGCCCAAGGCTGTTTGGCAGGCTGCATGCAGCCCACAGACTGGGTGTTGTGCAGGCCTATTCTGAAGCCTTGCTCCATAAAAAATAGGAGGGTCTGTAATCTCTACTATCCAGGGAAACCCTAGCTTGATAGCCAAATATTGATTTTAATATACAATGAAAATGTATTTTTCTCATTTTCTGCTCCACAAAGTGAAAGTGCATCTTTTATATAGTGATGAAAGGGCTGCATAGCAGGAATGGAAAAGTAGACAGGATGTATGCATTTGTCCTGAGTTCTTCCTCTTCAATTATTATATCGATGCCAATTTTGAGAATAAGAGCCAGTCTGGCATCATTCTGGAAAAAAAAAATACTGTACTGTCTGTCTCTGGATGTTTTCCCCAGTGATTGCACCAACATTAAATTTCTGGTCCCCACTGTCAACTGCATTTTTGCACTTTTGCCATGTATGAAAAAACAAATCACCTTGACACCTACTTAAATAAGCATCACCTTTTATTTTAAAAAGCTCTAAATTACATGCTGCTATTTCTTCTCCTTCTGATGAACTGTATGTACAAAATCTGCCCTTATTACTTTCCATATCGTGTTTACAAGGCAGGGCATTTTCATTAAGACTATATCATCCATTTAGCAAATATGTGTTTATGTAGAATATATTTGTATTAGATTATGTTTCATATTATCTCTTCTAAAGTTTAATTTTGCTTGACTCCTACTTAGCACTGTAGATCATACAAATATTCTGACTTCAATATATTTATATTATACACAATATTATAGTTGTGATTAGTGATATATCCTAGACACTCTGTCAAATATCAATTAATAATTGGAAAGCCATGCAACAAGCTAGGTAACCTTTGGCATAACTAGTAGACCAAGGAAAGAGACATTCACTGCAGCTGTTTATACTAAATTGTACTTATGGATAAGTTTCCAATATGATGAAAACCCCATGATGTTTTAAAATAAATAGTTTACTCAACAGAAAAAGAATGATTTAGAGAAATCTTTCTCTGATATGTAGCAGACATATTATTTATGTGAAATTTCTAAAATATGTAGAGCATATCACATACTGCAAAACAAAGTGGCTTCCCTAATAAATGTTAAGTAAGATGAAGGCAAAATCTTGCCCTGTTAGGACACCATTGTGACATCAGAATGTTAAATCTGTAAATGTTTTTTGAATAAAGACTTTTTGATTACATTTCTTTCTTATCTTGCCATATTCAAATGACTCTAGGCTGCATATTCATATATTCCTGGCAGCTTTAAAACTCTAGGCAAATTAGAGTTCTGGATAAAACTACATTACTATATGGGAAAATATTTGGAGAAACAACATATTCATATTGTCACCAGGAGTCAATATTAAACAAGGGAGAAGGGTACTTAATTTAATTGGTACTGGCCATATACCAGCAGTACACCAACTCAAGCAGTACATCAGTGTTGTGTATGTTGTTTATGTTGCAAGACTGTTCATGCTTGCTTTTCTGACCTTTCTAGAATGTTTTAGTTATTATCCTCTTGCTACTCAGATATTTTTGTTCAGTTCTCAACTACCTACCTCAGTTTGCAGATTATATCTCAATTTCATCCTGAGCTTCTCTTCTCTATTAATTTATTAATGCAGGGCTTAATCACTATAAATATAGCATACGGTATTACTAAAATAATGTAGCCATCTTTGCACTATCTGAGTAAATATAAAATAGTTGAAAACAAGAACATCCATAAAGCTAGAGACCTTTTGATATCTGAGACACAGTATCAAAGTAACTTTCGAATCAATTAGCAAAACACTAAAGATGCCAGATTTTCAAACTCTTAGCCTTGGGAGTACATAAGATTTTGGAATTCTCAAAGCCACTCACAAAGAATCTATAGTATTATGCCTCCAAAAATTATGCTCTGACTATTTATCCCTAATTAACCCAGTAATTTTTTATCAATTCTTTATACACCACCAGGAAGTAAAACTTTTATGTATTTAATTAGTCAAAGCTGGAAAAATGCAAAATACAGTACAAAGAGTCTGAGAAAGTTCATCTACATCTTAAGCTTACAGTAAAAATTATTTAAACACGTGTTTAACAAAGTAAGGTAAGTATAATTACCACTGTTATCTTGTAGTACTGTAGATTCTTAAAGAAAGAAAGAAATAACTATTTCAAGAAGCCCATGAAAAAAACTACTATTCTTGGGAATACTATTAATATATGCTTTCCTTAATATGTGTAACCTGTCTTTTCATGCACAATTTTAATTTTTTTGTAGATACTGAAAATATACAGTGATAACCCCTAGGATTTTACATAGTCTCCTTAATGGGAAAGGATAATGTAAGTAGCAAAATGAATAGGGAATCTCTTCTAGTTAACTTTCAACCCTAGAAATTCATATAACAAATGATTCTAAGCACTACACAATGCTCAGGATGACTTTGCAGAGTAACTCTTTGATACATAAAAATTGTTATTCTCTGATCATCTTAAAGTAAAGTTCCTAATGTCCTATTTAAAGGACAAGTCCCATTTGAAATATCAATTAGTCCTAAATTCTATATTTCCCATATTTTTGATGAAGAAAAGTCATGGATGGATGGATGGATGGATGGATAGATAGATGAGGTAATGTTACCACAATCTATGGAAAAGAACTTTGCTGACAACTGTGTTTAATTATTGGTTGAGTTCTACAATACAGTAAACTCAATCTAGTATTGAGTTTGGAGCCAATTTTGCACATGAGTTAGAAAGCCGCAATACATACATGAGATGTATTATTTGATAATAAAGATAATAAAAATGAAGACAATAATTCTTGAAGCAATATTGAATTTTAGTCCATTCTGGTCTTTAGTTCAGTCTTCATCCCAACTGCTGGTTTCAAGATCATCTTTCCAGCCTTGCTTAAAAATCTGTTCAATGCTTTGCATGAGAGATTCCCAATACCTGGCATTATGTACTATATGTCTAACAGGTTTTTTTTTTTTTTTGAGTCTCTTATTAATGTTTGAAATGCAGAGATCCTTCAAATAATTCTGCTCTAAGCAAATGAGAGTTCTGTAATATCAGAATGCATGCAATTGAATAGGGAAAGGATCAAATACTATTAAACCAAAAAATGACCCAATTTAAAAATAAACTAAATTGAAATTTCCATGAGGATTACTGCTCACTAAACCAATAAAAATCATTAGGTATTTTTTAGAGATTTCAAAACAAAACAAAATCTACATGCAGAAAGTTTAATGTAGAATGACATGTACATGAACCCCATATGACTCTCGATCCAGCTTTGTAAAAATGCAAGCATCTTTGCATAGTAAATGATACTTCTCCTCCTCAACACACTTCAAGTTGCTCCTCCCCCATCCATCCATCCATCTGAGTTTCCAGTCAATAAAAGGCTAATCCTACTCAAATATACCTAGCCACTTCTGCTTTTAATGGCTCAAAAAGAAGCTACTATTATTCTGTTATCTACAAGCCATGGTGTGTTCAAGCTGCATCACACTACTACCACTTGACCAAAAAAAATAATACTTATATTCTAATAAGACAATATTTATACTTTATTACAAATACTGAGTTACAAATATTGTGATATCATTAAGACCTAAAGAGGCAATCATCTGAAAAACAGCATGATTAAAAATTGTCAAAATAGATCAGCAGATCAAATACCCATAAATCATGAACCTCTGCTGTAATAGCTATAGTACTTTTGACCTGAGCATTTGCCCAGGTCAGCTATTTCAATTGTAATATATTTATGAGAGATGTTCAGTTATTTGGACAAACACTACTAAATTTCTCAAGATCATAAACAAATTTTAGCTTTTATAATGAAGTCCCATCCTCTGTTTGTGTACCTGCTTTCTATACCAACAATAATTTGCCACTTTAAGCTGGGGCATGTCCTCATTGAAAGTGGAAAAGCAGAAGTCAATATATTGGGAAGTAATCTGCTATCTCCCAACTAAAACAGAGGCTACCAGAATGTCCATTCTCCAGAGGAAATTTCCCAGTGGATCCATGCTACTCCAGCTTATTAGAACCTTTCTAACATCAGCCGTTACCACTTTAACTGCCATCTTAAATGTGTTTTCATATCTTGCAATGAATGTTCCTTGTACACTCAGGAAATGGTAAGAGTATCATATTTAACAAAAAGCCATATTAAACAAAAGGAGATAGACAGATAGATAGATAAAAAACTAGCAGAAATAATGTCTAGAAATGCAATTCTGTCTCATCTTTCAAACCTCCTCTCCCAATTTTTGAGTGCTCCTGAATTCATAGGCATTTATCTCAATCATGCTCCCTTAGTTATTTCCAACACATGATGAACATCTTGATAACAAGAGAAGGAAGACTATGTATATAAAATAGGTCAGAGAATACAATGATGGTCTCAAGAAACCAAAAAGACAGAGGAAGAATATCTCAGGAGAAAGAAAGATAAGTAAGCTCAAAAGGGAACTAGGTGGTATTTCCCATTTACTTAGAAGTCTATCTGTATGGCTATGTATATTCCCACCATTTGATAGCAATCATGTTAGCATTACTTAGTGAGTTATCATCTGAAATATCCACATAATATATTGAAAACATTATATTATAATTGATCATGAGAATATTAATTAATTGATTAATGGTGATAACAGAGAGCTAGTTTGGTGTAATGGTAAAGGCACCATAGTAGAAGCTAGGAGACTGAGAGCTATAATCCTGCTTTAGGCACAAAGCCAGCTAGGGTGACTTTGGGCTATTCATTTTCTGTCACCTCTAGGAAGAAGGCAATGACAAACCACTTCCAAAAATGTTGCTAAGAAAACTTCAAGGACTTGTCCAGGCGGTCACCAAGAGTCAAGAATAACTCAGGCATACATTTATTTAATGGTCATATCAGAATGGTTTTAGTGTTTTGAATTACCATTCTTTACATTTGGTCTTACAATCTAAGGCAAGTGACCATGAGAATGTCTGCAATTGCAGCACACATAGTTTGAAGTAAGGCTTTTACTCTGACAAAGTTTGAGACTTTTCATAAATTGGAGCCAAAGCCCTGTCTCAGATTCTACCTTTACCCTGCAAACTACAAAACCTGAACAAGGCAGATCTCAGACCTAAACTCTAACCTTCCAAGAGGTGACTCTGGGCTCAATTCCAATCATTGTGGAATTCTGGGAGGTACTGACTTCTGTAGTTGTTGATTCAAGCTCAAGATTCTCTGGCTTGGAAGAGGAGCCCTAGCTATCAAATTCAGACATTGTATATGTTTTCAATTCATCAGTGGGAACTGTGCATACAATCACAGTTGCCATATGATATAATCCAACAGTAAGGCCCATCATATAATGGCCAATTATGTACGACAGTTATGTATCTTAAATCAGATTTAAGATTCACAAGAGAAACATTTCCTTTCTGCCAGACCATCCGAAAACAAGTAACAGCTTAAAACCTAACAGTATTACAGCAAATAATGTTCTATACAACAATTAATTAAAAAATGAAGAAAAACTGACTTCTAAATTTAATTAAAATATTCATATGTCCATAATTTATAGAATTTCAACCTATTAAAAGGCTTCTACACCAAGCATGGAAACTACTTCTTCCTCTTCTCTCCCATCAGTCTAGGATCCCTTGATGTGGTGGAAGCACTGATGGTTTGCAAGGATAGAAGGTACTGTATGGAGAGATACAGTGAAAAGTGAAAAGAGATACAGTGAAAATAAATTAGATTCAGCTATATTTCCTTCTCTTTTTCTTTTCTCTTTATTCTTTTGGCTTTTCTGCACGTTGCATAACACTGCTTACCCAAAAGAAAATAGTATGATGGGTATGCATGTATGTATTTACAGATGATAGTTGCTATTATTGCTATACTTTTTTTCCCCCATGTAAATAACAATCTCATTTCTCTCACAAATTTTAAGGTACTATTGTTAACAATGCCAATATTAATATTTAAAGACAATAATAGCAGACCAAGAGCCAGTTTGGTGTTGTGGTTACAGACCCTAGGCTGTGAAACTGGGAGACTGTGAGCTCCAGTCCTGCCTTTGACATGAAGCCAGAAACCTTTGACCAGTCACTCTCTGTCTCAGCCTTAGTAAAAAGACAACGCAAACCACTTCTGAAAAATGTTGCTAAAAAACTGCCAAAAAAAAGGGGGGGGGAGCTTATGAATAAACTAAACAGGAGTTTTAGCCAGATATTATTTGCCTTAATTAGAAATAAAATACACCTAAAGTATATAAAGTATATACTAGAATGCCTAAATACATTATTTGAGAACTGCCTTGAACTAAATTTTATTTTCTGGACATGTATTTAAATTAGACCTAGAAAATTCCGAGTAAGCTAATTTCCAAGCACTTCAACAAACACCACATTTTCAAGCAAAATCTGGGCAATCTAATTTATTTTAGGAAGCAGTTACGAATGATAATTTAACTGAAATAGTGCTGAGAAACAAAGCACTTCCAGGTTTACTAAAGACATGTAGACATTTAATATGCCATTGCCACGTTGGACAAGGCAACTGTCCAAAAACAACCAATTCCTTTTCAAAAGCAATCTCAAAAGAACTGTTAAAATTAGTAAATCTCTTCTGCAGATGAAATCAAAATACCATGGTCAAATATTTTAAAGTGTGTTGTTTTGTTAGACAGCACAAAGCCAAATAACTGAATAGTATTTTATGATGCATAATTATACAAGTCCAATGTGAAACATCAATTTGTAGTCAAAATGTAGACAATATGATCTGTAGCACTCTACAAATTTGGTTTACGCCTCTAAAACGCTGTAGATTTAGCACCCCTGCTCCTAGAAAAGCAAATCTGATATCCTAAACCTGATGTTTGTTCATTTCTTTTATCAGTGTATTACATATCTTTGTAACCCAGTATGTAACAGAAAGAGGGACAATTCATGTTGTTTTGAGGTATATTATATGAGTCTCTGAGATCATCCAAAATAAGCCAAACCCATCCAAACTCATGTCCATTGATTTTCAGTTTCAGTTTTAATGTTTTTTGTCTTCCTAATCAGAGCAAAGTATAGTCCATTATTCTAATTTATGTTACGTGGCTAAGAGGACGCATTTGGGAAGCTTATGAGTAAAGTAAATGTGATAGCTCTCTCCCAACGTTGCTCCTAGCAAGTGGAATGTAGGCATGATAGTTTGGATGCTGGATAGCCCCTTCCTTTGTGCCTGTAATTCCTTTACCAACAACCCTAATCATTTCCTTTTATTGGTGGTTAATCTCCCTATACAGTATGTGGCTTCAATGGATGATCCTAAGGTCTAACACTGTATGCATAATATACAAATTTCTCAGTCCACTTAGCTACATCATGTATAACTTTATGCATTTTATTGTACTCCCTCACTTGCCTTCTTTCCAAGCTAGACAGACTTAAGTGTTGTATTTAGCAAGATGTTGGTGGGGGTTTATCAACTTTATAAATTATCAAAGTTCTACGATATGGAGAAAGATGTGCTAAAAATAAAATTATAAAATTATAATTTGGTTATGATGAAAGGAAGAGTGCTGTCAAACAAGAAGTTTTCTGATAAGCTGCAGTTTTGTACACTACAATTTACACCTCTATGAGCAAGTATCTAAAATTGGTCTATCCTGTTGGGAAACCATTATTCTACCACAAAATACAATTTACTAGACATTAAGCTCAACAGGAAAAGCCCTGAAGCTTTCTTCATCATGTGTTTTTTTCCTGCCCCAAGTATTTATGAAGGCTGCCAATGTATTGTTAGAGTATTAAAAATAAAGTACAATAAAGTTTCCTCTGATTTGAGCTTGACTCCCTGTGACTTCATTGACAGATTTGTGCAATTTTCTTGATAATGATTTGGAAGTGGTTTGCCATAACCTTCTTCTGGGATGTATTTTTGACTTTACAGTCTGCCCCACAGCTCTGACACTATCTGCAGGTCTCCTATCCAAGTACCAACTAGTCTCAATCCTACTTAGCTTCCAAGCCCAGACAAGGTCAGAAATGTGCTGCCACTTATCGAGAAAGCAAAAAAAGTTATCTTTACTAAATGTAGTTATTTTTCCCATTCTTTTTCTAAACAATTTAACACACTTATCATGTATTTTTCCCAGCAGGAAATTGTATTAAATCTAGTCTCAAATAATTGAAAAGATGTAACATTAATACAAGGTCATCATGGTCAACTGCAGGCAGTTTTTTCATTCTTGAAAAGATAGACATAATACTGAGAAAAGGGGTTTATTTATTTATCCATTCAATTTATATAGCTGACCATCTCACATACATGACTCTGGGCAGCTCACGCACTTAAAAACAGAAAATAATGGTTACAAATAAACAAGCAAAATAAAAACCATTAAAAAACAATTAAAACAATTAAAACTGACGCAGTAGCACAAGGGCTTAATGACGCTGGAGTTTGCCGGTCAGAAATGATCGGCGCTCCAGTGGTTCGGGCCCGGCTCCGCGGGACAGGGTGAGCTCCTGTCCCTTGTCCTAGCTCCTTGCCCACCCAGCAGTTCAAAAGCTATTCCATCTGCGAGTAGATAAATGGGTACTCCCGTTTAGATGGGAGGAACCGGTGGTGCTGTGCGGGGGAGCAAAATACCGGTGCTGGCTGAACTCCGAATGCAGCCGGCGTGAGTGACGAGCGATGCGAGCGGCGAGGAAGATCTACAGAGGAGGAAAAGCCCGGATGACCCCTTAGCGACCCCTGCTGGGCACACAGCGTAACAAGCACTAATTGTATAATTGTAAGATTTGTAAGATTGTAAGATTTCACTGTCTCACTGTTAGAATTATATATATATGTACTTTGTGAGCCGCCCAGAGTTCCCCATTGGGGGGAGATGGGCAGACAATAAATCGAATGTATAAATAAATAAAATAAATAAAACTTAATTTGTGGGAGATCATGTCTTAGGTCTTATTTATGCAGAAAGATGAAAATTCAAAAGGGTTCACAAACTTTTAAGCACCACTGTATAATCTCAGTGATGCAAGAGATAGAGCTTATTTTTAATAATGAACTTTGGTACAAGAAAGCAAATTCTTTGCTTTTATATTTACACCCATATTCAGTGTTATTGTACACAAGGTTGGAAACTGATGAAGTAATTGAAATTTGAGGAGGCAGACTGAAACACTGAGTTATACCTGTCGCTCTTATACCTGTCAAGAAGGGTCATGAATCACTGTTATGACTTCTGATTCTTAGATCTTTGTGGGTGCGACAGAAAATTCTGAGCATGTAAATCAAACAATTTCTTTAGGGGAAAGACATTCACTTTGATTGGGGCCATCTAAACTGGAAGGTATTATCTTGCCATCATCTGAGTCAAAAAATGAATCCTGAACAAAACCTTCCTCCCCCCAGCTTTGCAGAATTCTTAGACTACAAAAATAGGCAAGGTCCTTTAAAAGTTCAGCCAGTTCCTCCAGAATGGGCAGAGCTAACTATGGCTGTCTATATAACACTTCAGGTACTTTAGTGTTGCCGGAATAACATTTTTATTTGTTCCTACTAAGAGAAAGCTTCAGCTAGTAATATGCACTTGGAATCCTGCTTACTGTTTTAACACTGAGGTGAATGCCCTATTCACTACTTCATTGTCTTCGTTGTCAATTCTAAGGCTGGTTGCTGTACCTATTGTCATAAATTTAGTCTTCTTTATATTTAATTGTAGTCCCATTTTTTCCACTGTGCTCCTTGACTTTCATTACTAGAGCTTGCAGATCATTTGCATTTTCAGCTACAAGAATAGAGTCATCAACATAGCACAGATTATAAATATTTCTTCCTCCAATTCTAAAACTACACCCAACTTCTTCCAATCCTGCTTCCCTCAACAGATAGATAGACAAAGAGACAGACAGACAGAGGGAATGAGTGATTATACAGCCTTGTCTCACTCCTTGGCCGACCTGGAGCCAGTCTATTTCACCATATTCTGTCCAGGCTGTGGCTTCTTGTCCTGTCTACAGATGTTGCATTAGGGCAATGAGATGTTCTGGATTCCCATTTTCCTAGTCTTAGTCTTTTGCTTCACAAATTTGGGGAAAAGTTTCACTAATCCTCCATCTTCCAGAACTACCAAATAATGTGGTGGTGGGGGAGTTATTTGTCAGTTCTGTAGGAAGGAGGCATATTTATTTATTAATCATGCAAGAGCTAGGGTTATTTATGCTTTTTAAAAAAATAAAAAAGAAGATGCTTATGCTTTTCTTTTGGAGGAATCAGAAATCTGCAGATAAAGAATACCCATCAGCCCTATGAGGTAGACTAGATTGGGAAACCAACTCCACAGGAAAACTTAAGCTACAGTAACAGAATCATGCAAGTCTGATTGTGCCTTTCCTCCCCTCCCTCTTACACCCCAGGGAGTCAGGGAAGAATCAGTGACTTTCTTCTTAATACTATCTCTCTTTCCAGGACTTAAAGAATGCTTCTGCCCTTTTTGTAACAGTTTCTGAATATCTGCTTCAAGGCCATCTCCCTGGCTCTCTATGTACAACTATATAACATCCCACCATGATTGGAGATGAATGACAAGCTGATCTATCTTCCAATTGTACATAAAGCCTCATGATGCTCTGATTTTAAATTTTTTATTCAGGGGGATCTTTTATCAGAGGGATCACACAAGTGGTTCAAAGCGGCCTGATACTTTTCAACATTCATCAGAATAAAATGTGTTTTCTAACCCTTCCTATTCACAGGAATGTAATAAAATTTCACACAAAGATAAATGGATATAGAAAAATGGATGAAGCAAAATTGAATGATACATGTTTTGGGGTTTCCAATATATATGTTTTCGGGTTTCCAAAGCCAATGCAGTACAAATCACTTACTTCAGCAACTGATCTATATCCTACTAAAACTTTCATTGTGTTTATCTGTTTGTCTGTTTGTACCTTCACATTAGCCCAAATGGTGCATTATACTGCAACAATTTTTGAATCAAGGTGACTAAAATCTGCTAACTTAAAGAATGCATAAAAAATCTGGGACCCATTACTCCTGTGGAATTGAAATTTCCACGATGTTCAGACCACTTTTACTTGCACAGCTGTGGCTGTTGCAGCATCCCCATGGTCACATGATCATGATTTCCGACACTCCCTGCCAGTTTCCCACAAACAAAGTTAATGGGGAAACTGGCAGGAAGTCAGAAGTTGCTCCTGCTCCCGCTGTTTTTTTTGCCCACCCATAATCATTCTGTTTATCTGTTTAGGTAAGTATTGACTTATTATTGAAGTTCATTTGCCACTACAATTATTTTTCTATTTATGATACACACTCTTCTTAGATGATCATGGGACTGTCCAGCATTGGGGTAAAAAGATGGTCAGTCTAAAATTTAATGTTCATTCTGGTCATATCAGACTGCACTACCTTTCTCTCAAAGGATGACCCAATGGGTCACAGGGTTGCCTAGTTAACTATACTACTGTTGGACAGTGTTTTAAAATCATGCTATTTTTTTAAGCTTCTATAAATAAAACCAAAATCATAGTTTATAAGTCAGTTATTAAGCTACTCTCAACAGCAATTATTTCTCCAAATCTTATAATATGATCTAGTTTAGTTTATGTTTGGACATTAAAAATAAAGAAGCAAAGAAACATCTATCAGTAAGACAACTAGGCCTATCTTAAGATCTGCCTGAAATCCTGTTGCAATCATTCTGTTTATATTAAGAATACTGACATCTATTTTTGTTGCCAATCAACAGATCAACATACAGATAAGAAATGGCTGCATTTAAAGAGAATAGAAGACAAAATAGTGAAGCATTGAAATGAAATATTCACAAATAGCATGATCTGAGCATCAACTCAAATCAGAAAGATCTGATAAAATTTTGTAATAAGCATTAAAACAAAACAGGTCAATAGATGCCTCAAAGAAATTGAATAATCCCAAATAATACATGTAGAATGAATGTATTACTCCCTATGTCAGTCTTTGATGTTACAAAGTAAAATTGCAGGTAAAAATGTCAAGGTTCATTTTCTGTCAGTGACAGGAAGCTAGACAGCCTTTAAGCAAGCAATGGAGACAAAAGTAGAATTGGGCATTAGTAAGAGCATACTAAGACATAGTTTGGTTTAACCATAACTGTTAAACAAGCAACAGTGGCCTTGTTCATTCAAGCTATAATTTTCAGTTTAAAAATTGCAGTGTCTGAATTCACACAACATGCCAACCCAGAAAACAAATCGCATTACAGTATGTCTTCATGTACTATGTGACCCAGCCAAGAGCTCTTAAACATAGTAGGATAGCACAAAATGGCCAACAGTTTTCTAAACCTTTCATTCAAAAGATGTGAATAATACAGCCTTTGCTGAGTGCCATCCGGTTGTGTTAAACTACTACTCCTTCATCCCAGGCCAACATGGCCATTGTGCTGCTAGTTGGGGAAAATGGGACATATAGTCTGATTCATTTGAAATGCACTAAGTTGGCTCAGTTATATTCTGTAAGACAGAATAGAAACAGAAACGTCTCAGAATTGGTGTGAGTCAGGTGGCATATAAATTTAATAATAATTATATATATATATATATATAATTAATAATATAATAATATTATTAATAATATATAATATATTATATATTTTTATTTATATTATTAATATTATATATATTTATATATTTATATTATTTATAAATAAATAATATATAATAAATATATATAAAAATAAATAGCTACAGTGTAAGTGACATTTTCACTTGGATGTTCAGTATGCACAGAAGTGGCAATCCTAAAGAAAAGAAACCAGCCAACCTTTTTGAATTGATAAAACTGCTTTTTGGTAAGGGTGGAAGAATATCAGGTACAATAATGTCATTAGTTAGGGTTGTTATCCACTCAGCTGCTACCTATAATTCTCTTTTCCCTTATACAGATATAATTTTTGGAAGAGTACCTTGTATCGCTATTTCTAAATGTGGGGAAGCCAATAATTCTAATATATTTCTTTCTCTTCCCCAGCAATGTTCATTTGCAGAGTTAACAAAAAGACATCTTCAGACGACAGAGTTGCGACTACAGTGTCTTTCTTTTCTTTTCCTTTCCTTTTCCTCTCTCTCTCTCTTTCTTTCCGATAGTGCGAATGAAAAACGTCTTCCTTCACAGCACCTCCCCTTCTGGCATCCCCTTAAGCGCTGCCCCTCGAGCAAAGGAGGCCTCGTCCCCGAGCCAGCGCCGCCTGACTGCGAAATGAGGCAGGCAACGAACTTGGAGACCCAAGGAGCTTGCGTCGGAGTGGCTGCCGGCCAGATTTGCCGAGGGAGGGCAGTCACTCTTCTTGCCCAGGAGATGGGAGCGCATCCTCACATTCCGAGGGGGAGGCCGTGGCGGGGCAAGGGGACTTACCAGGTTAATGAACGTCAGAAATTTCCAGCTGCCTCCATAGGTCTGGTGCGCTGGCATGTCAATGGCCTTGTAATTGCACAGGATGGAAAAATAAGAGAGGAGGATGGCGACCCGCAACACCTGTCCGGGCACGAGCGCCATGTTGTGTCCTCTTCCTAATTAAGGCCTGAGCGCCGAACGAACGCGGCGGCTAAGAAGCAACGGCCGCGCGCTTAGTTTGTTGCTGAAGATGCGCGCGTCCGGCGTCCCGCGCGCGCCAAGCCGGTGAATCGGCGCGCGAAAACGGCCGCGCGCGTCGGGCGCCGCTCAGCGTTCTCCACGGGGCTGAAGGTAATGTGAGCCAAGGCCTAGACTTCTGGCATTTAGACCCACCCACACTACCCAACTTCCGGGGTGATTTTGCACGCCATGCTTAATGTTCCCCAAGAGAGAAATGCCGATAGAAAACACGGAAGTCGACTCAACCGGGGCACCAAGGAGCCTCCTCCTGCTCCTCCTCCTCCAGACAACAATAGAAATTGCAGTAAGGTGAAGGGAGGTGTTCACAGTTTCCATCACTCCCGTGCAGATATACTTTGGAAGTTTTCAAACCTTGAAAAGCGCCTCGGGTCTGAATGCCAGTCCATGGAACATAGCAGGAGCTTCGGAGAATTGAATTTTGAAGGATGTTTATGCCTTTCTATTAAAGGACTTTTGCTGCAATTTGAACGGTGTCCTGCATCGAATTGGGGGCTACGTCTCCAGCTTGGCCTCCACCAGCCTTTCATATAAATTGGGAAATAAACCACAACTTCTTCGCCAGCTTACAGGGCTGATGCCCTCAGCCTGAAGGAAGCCGCTGAATGCGGCAGAGCAGTTTTCGTTTGTTTTATTTAAAAGCTAAACGCACGCACGCACACCCACACAACTATTTTACACGGTATTATCAATTGCAAAAACATCCTTTGCTTTTCTTTTTCCTGAGAAATGATGTTGTTGTCCATTTACAGCTCGGCTACAGTTCTGGGTTTTTTTTTCTGATTTTTCATAGGGAGGGGGCGCTTATTTCCATCTCAAGTTTAAGTGCGTGTTGCACTAGTCAAACAATGAGGAAGCTTTGTCTTCAGACCCATGGATCCCCAAACTTTACAGTAACTGTCTACAATCAAGCGGGTCACACGGACTTCCAAGTTTGGTTCCAACCCTGAGAACCTCCAGGCTGTGGGGTGATGCTGATTGCTGGACTTGGGAAACATTCTGAGTGTCGCCTTCTCCTGAGTCCTTTCCTTAGGTTATTACTAACTTGGGGTTATTCTAATGCACGTATATCTTGAAACCCAGCTTCTTTTGCGAGAAGACTTAGTGCTAATCTTTCAAGAGCTTTTAAAATTATTCTGCTAACACTGTCCTGATGAGGAACAAAAAAGTCCCACCCTTACCTCCAAAGTGATAGCCAGTTGAGAGATCCTGGTCCTGCTAAAATCCAGTCCACAATTGATATATTTATATAAAATGTATTTTTTTAAGCACCCAGTTTCATCTGAATTTCAGTCTTCAACATTCAAAGGAGATCTGGCATCATATATTTAACTTTTTTCCTGACCCTTGTTTTACACAAAGCATACTAAAAACTAAAACATCAGGTAATGGGATATAAACCAGTTCAAAATTCCCTTTGATGCTGACACTGCCACCTGTGTTCATCACATTTTGCACTTTCTTGCTGTGAATTATTCTCTGAATAACCTGCCCAACAGAACCCTGGTAATCTCTGGCATCCCTGAATTTCTTCACTGCTGAGAAGTTGAGTGACTGATTATGTACCATCAGGTTGGTGTTGAGTCTTAGTGACCACATAGATAGGCCTTCTCCAGGATGATCTGATTACCAACCTGGCCTTTTGGGTCTTCTAACAGTACAAGCGTCACTGCTGTAATTAAGTCCATCTACAGTGGTACCTCGGTTCACGAACACTTCTGTTCACGAACAATTCGGTTCATGAACAGCTCCGGTCGCAAAATTTTGCCTCTGTTCGCGAACTCCGCATCGGGTTACGAACAGGATCCGTGGCCATTTTCCCTCCTGTGACACATGGTCGCGGCTTCCTGTAGGGAGGGGGACTCTCCCTCCAAGCAGTAACCGCCTCCCCACCCGCCTTCCTGTCCTCCACGCCAGAAGTCGCGTCGAGCAAGGTTAGCTTTCTCTCTCTTCGTACTGTACTTAGTGTCATATTTTTGCGGTTTAAAAAAAAAAAAACATGGTTCAGAATGGATTAACCGTATTTACATTGAACCTTATGGGAAAATTTGATTCGGTTCACGACCAATTCGGTTCGCAACCAGATTAATTAAGTTTGTGAACTGAGGTACCACTGTACTTTGCTGCTAATCATCCTCTTCTTCTCTTTCCTTCTACGTTTCCAAGCATTACAGACTTCATAAGAAAGCTCATCCTTCACATAATGTGACCAAAATATGATAAATTGAACCTGGACATTCATGTTTCAGGTGTGAACTCTGGTTTAATTTGTTCTGTGACATGTTTGTTTATTTTCTTGGCTATCCATGATATTCTTAGGAGTCTTCAACACTAAATTTCAAAAGCATAAAAGCTCTTTCTATCCTGCTTCTTCAAAGTCCAATTTTTGATTCCACAGATTGTCACAGGGAATGAAAGGGACAACAATAAATAATTATGCAATAGGGACAACAATAAATAATTATGCAACATAAACATTATTTCATTACAATTCTTATCCTGAAGACAAGTAGTATTTGCAAGAGCATTTCTGCCTTCAGAGAATGCTGCTATTTCACATGACAAATATGGATTCAATGTCTTCTATATTTGTAAACATTCTTTCTCATTTTTGAAGAGGTTGGCGAATCCTGTCTTGCTGTCCCACTTTTCTGACAAATCCTCAAAGTATAAGGAATACAGTGGAATGGGCAGCAGTCCATTATTTCTCTGGAGATTAAATTAGAAAGAAAAAGGGGATTGTCCTGTTTGCACAAGACAACAGAGAACATCTAAGAAACTTCTGGCCCTGTCAGTCTCTTCTTGAGAGGCACAAATGGACAGAACAGCACAAAGGATTTTTTTTTTTAAGTATACTTCTTTATAGAATGGTAAGAGTTCTAAATTCAATATTTACTGAGAGCCAATCTGCTTTATTTAACTCTTATTAAACCCATTTTTTTTTTTTAATCTGCTTAACAGTCATTACTGACCCTGCAGTGACCGCCCCCTAGCGGTTTTCAAGGCAATAGCATCTTTCTAGTTTCGGAATTAGACTTTGCCAGAGCCTAATTCCTAGAGCGTCAGCCCAGCTGGCAGCACAGGAGGCGGGATTTCCGTTGCTTCGCGCCCTTTTTTTGGACGAGCGCGGTTTTCGCGCTTTTACCGGCAACTTGTCCCGTCTCTCTCTGTTGAGCCGCTGCCAGCATTTTTCCTCCCACCGGAGTGAGAGTCCTCATTTATCTACTCACGTATGTTTTCGATCTGCTGAGTTGGCAGAAGCTGCGGGTATAGAAACAAGAGCTCACCTTGTTAACGCGAGGCTGGACTCGAACCGCTGAAGCTTTCAGCCATTTCTGGCCGGCACTTTCAGCGTCATTAAGCCGCTGCGCCACCGCGTATTTAATACTTATTCTAATATTTTATGGGAAATGATCCACCTCAATACTTTTGTTTATGAATCAACCACATGTTTAAATGTAATGTAACATGATGACCTTATTAACAACAGTTATACACTGCACATGTTGTGTTTCCAGAGTAACAAATACCTTTTGATCAACAAAAATGCTAAGGAAATATGTTGATTTTTGTTTAAAGTAATTTTCTTTTTCTTTTTACCTTCCTCAATTTCTCTGACTAAAAATTTCCAGAAATTTTATTTCTCTATTTTACTAGGCATATATTAATGGATCTTTATACTTCAGTTTAAGTGACAACATTTATATTTATAAAGGACATCTCAGTACATTATTTTTTGATGGGAAAAATCCATCTCTATTCATAAAGTTTAAAGGCATAAACCTCTTGTATTTGACTATCAAGAATTGGGAGGCCCATCATTTCAACAGAGTATTGATAACAGACTTTCTTTTGTTTGGAGACTGTGTGAACTATCAAGCATGAGAATTAATCTTAAGGAACTATGTATTAAGTCCTGCTTTCAGAAGAAAATCCTGACACTGTGAGTCATGCCAGACCTTTCTGTAACTTAATGTTTAAGCAAGATTTGAGCCTTTCTGTATGAGTGTGATTAATGTCTGGTGATGAAAAATTTGGGATCCAGAGGTAAGTGTGGGAAGAATGTTAGGAGAAACTTATATTCAGAAGCCCTAGCAAGTCCTTAAGAGAAGGTGGGAATAGTATTTAAAAACATAATGGATTTCACAGTACAATTACAGATTGTTGGTCACTGACCACAAGAAGAGTTTTGAAAACCATAGGATAGCTAGGAAGTGTCAAGAGCTTATGGGTAGCCATATCAAAAGATTGATTTGATAGGTGTGAAAAGATAATGGAAGCAGAAAGCTTCAAAGCCCTAACTGCTTTGATAGCCAAGAATTCCTCCTCCACAACAACAACAAAATACTAAGAGTTGGTAGGCTTTGTACCAGGCACAGCCATTAGACCTTCCCCCTGTTTCACATTCCCTAACAAACTCAATATTAGATAAGTAGATTTCCTGCAAAAAATTAGGAAGCTATACTTTAAAAAGTATTCCATCTAAGGAATGCCCTTCATATATATTAGACCCAAGGTATGAATCCAGGTCTCTTCCTCCTACTTTTTTAAGTCAATAGCCATGTGACTACTTGTATCCCAGGCTCAAAGTTTTCTGCTGTTTCTTGTTTACAAAATGCCTTTCTCTGCCTCACTGGCTTCAACCCTTACAACCATTACAGTAAGCTCTATCTTATCTCTGGTACTCTTCTGTATCTATGAATATGAACATTATCATGGGATTTCAAGTAAGATACCACAGCATGCCTTGAAACTAACTTTCAATATTATTTTCATGGTGGGATAAATAAGACATATCTATTTATAAACTATTCTGGTTGGCTTTGCACTCCTCCTGAAGGAACAGTGATGCAGCCTGCTACTGGGTGTGCTGTAAAATTTAACATTGGCTTCAGTGACTGACAGCAGCTTTTATTTGCTTTATCTAGTTAATCAGATTTCCTGGATAGAGATAGGCTGGCTACATTGATTCCTCTGCTGTAATATCCAGGTTGATTATTACTTGATATGTGTGTTGCCCTTAAAAAATAGTTCAAATTCAGAATTGAGTGTTTAAAACTGGCTGATTTATCTAGACCAGAGATAAGTATTCTTTTGACAGCCTGTAAAGCCCATTTGGCCATAACTGCTAAAAAATAAAAGCCCAGTTTCCCACCATTCGAAGGTGTAAAACAGACTAAAATTCCAATATAGTTCCTTGAATTGCCACATCACAGTTAAAAAAAAAAAAAGCAAGAACCTGCAAAATCCAGTTCTACCTACAGGTGTGGTGTGGGCCCACCTAAAAGTGTTAAATGCAGCTTTAGCTTCCCAAAGATGGTTTATCATTAGCTGCCTTTATAATATGTTAAAGTCAAAATCCTTACATTAAAAGCCTTAAATGGCTGGCGGGGGTAGGTGGGTGAGTGGGTTGAAAATTGGAAGGAGTATCTCTCCCATATCAACCTCTTTGTGCATTCAGCTTGCCAGAGGCAAACTATTTCTGCTTTAAGAAATGTTCACCTAGAAAAGAGTGAGCTGTATCAGTAAGACTCCCTCAATTTTGTAATGCCCTCCTATAGAAAGAATTCCTAATACCAATATAATGAACATTATGGTGCCAGATTAAACATTGTTATTTACCCAGTAGACACTAAAATAAAATAAATTTAAAGTTATTAATAAATGTTTCAAGGTTTCAAACTCCTTGGTTACGTTTAGATTTTAGGTCGACAGCCAATATAATATAATAGTTAAGATGTTTCACCAGGACTAGGAAGATCAGATCTAACCCTGGACAATTTACAGTTAGGTCTACCCCTAGACAATTTACAGCAAATTGTATTAATACCAAAATGACCATACACATGCAGTGACATAATCAAGAAATTCTGCCATTTTTCCTTGTAAAAGCTTTGTCTGACGCAAGTACATAAGTCACAGTTTTGCATGAAACCAACATGAATGTATTAACATTTGCCCCCTTTGCCTTCCTGGGCAGGTGCCCATGCCTCTACCATGGAAACTTACTAGATGACTTTGAGTCATACACTCATTCCAAGCCCAACATATCTCATAGGGAAAAAATTGGGAAAAATTGGGGGAAAAAATGGGAAGAGGGAGTGCTGCTTCAAGTTCCTAGAGAAAAAGCAATCATTTCATCTGATCTGGTCAATCTAGGAGCTTTAGAAATAGAAATACACCAGTGGAATGGATTTCTATTTTATTCTGTACCTAAAAACCTTGACCTTCTGTATTCCAAATCTGGATCATGATATCACATCACTGATAACTCACCACAGGTCTCCAGCCTTATGCAGCCATATATGTCCTCTATATAATGACAATCCTGTATTTTAAGAAATCTATGTTAAAGAACTGGAAGAAGAAACAGCAAGGCCTTAAATTTTATCATCAGTTATGTGCCAACCTTTCATGGTCAGAAGAAAGAATGTGCTCGATTTTTATATATTGGCTTCCCCCTCCCTCCCCAGCCTGTATTCTGTCTATGTCTCAAGCCCTAAAGGGACAGATCCAAATAAAACATTAGTAATTGAGCTAATGCAGTCCTTGTCCTTGTGAGAGCAGTCTTCCCCCGAAAATGCTTCCAAGGGATTCTGTGTCCTGGTTTTCAGAAACTTTATTTCCTGCCATTAAAAAACAAACTGAAAAATGTTCACTTTTTTGTCACTGTATTACGTGGATTGAACCAATTGTTCGACAGTGCTGGGAGGATTTTAAGTTCATCTGACTTTTTGTATTTGTTCTATACTTAACATACATCCTTTTATTTCATAAATTTTATTATGGTACACTAAGAAGTCTGAGGTACATTTTACAAAAGAGGATATGAATTTCTTTTTACGGACAGCTTTCTAAATCCTTTGCCCTTTATAGAATTTTTTTTAAGAGAGAGAATGTACTTTCATGATTTCTGGATAGGCTTAATTCATAATGCAATAAGATTTTGAAATAAAGTATTGTTTTTAAAAGGATAAGTGCTTTATTTCAGCCCCACAGCAATTTTAAAAAATAATAATAAATTAGCATTCAGGATAGGAAATACCCTGGCTTGAAGCAGATTTATAAAATACAATACTATTTTGAATAAGAAAAGAGCTTAATGTCAGCTTTGAAGCAAACCTTGGAAATAAAATACTGTTATAAATAGGAAACACCTTTGCCTGCAGCATTAAAGTAGTTTTGGAAATAAAATACTGTTCTAATTATAATGATCCTTGACTGGAGGCAACACTTCATCTCAGCCACCCAAATCTAGATTGTACTGTAGTTAGCAGCAGATACTGGCTACTCCCATCTTTTTCTCCCCTGAAGACTCCCATCCTGAAGCAGAAAGGGAGCTGTCTTATGTTTCATAAAGTTGGAGAAAGTGAGTTCACAAAATCCAGCAAGAACTGACTTACACAGTGGCCAAACAGGATATACAGTACCAGTATGATGGTTGTGATAGGCTGGAAGCAACATTTCATCTTTGGTTTTTTCTTCTCCACTGTAGAAACCAAGGTTCATTTTAGGTAGGATGACCCTGGCCAAAACAGAATAGTTGGCAGGTATGACCTATTAGTCCACACACTGTAGACTGCGGGACGGCACAGCTTATCTGGTAATATGAACTGCATTTCTGTATTTATTATAGTACCTACTTGATGCTTTATGCATATGCAAGTCTTTTATTTTGGCAACACTTCAGTAGATATCCCATCTCAGTCTGATATTTCTGATGGAAAGCAGCCAAAATGATTATATCATTTTATTCAAAGAACATGAACCTACCTGAAAAAAACAAGAACAAACCCTTAAGGTTGAATATTTGCCATATTGTACAGAGAAGAGAAGAAGATCCCTGCCGTGTAACTCCAAGGCCTATTTGTTCCTGCATTCTGTGTCACCCAGAGGCCAAATAGATGCTTCATGAACCCTCATAAGCAAGATAGGAGGGTAATAGTCTTCCTACACTGATGGTCTGGCATATTGTCTCTGGACATAGTGTATCGCCACTGATAGAAATATCCATGAATGTGGCTAGTGTTTCTTTTTTTCTTTTTAAAAAACATAGCTACCTCTGCATCTCATGGCCACAATTTCAGCAGTATAACTACTGTATGTATTCTATTTTTAAAAAAGGCAAGTTTCCTTTTATCAATCCTGAATCTTTTTGCATTCAGTGTCAGTAACTGGCCACAAATTCTAATCACATGCGAGAGGAAAAAAGAAAAGTTTCTATATCTGATTTTCCTTGCCATGTATGATTTTATATTCTAATGTTACATCTTCCCTTATCTCCTGTCTTTCCAGGTGACAAAATCTGTAATGCTATACCCTTTCCTCATTAGAAAGTTCTTCTAGTCTCCCAGTCATTTTGATGGCCCTTTTCTGCAGAGAACAGAACTATGCATTTTATTCCTTGTGTGCTTGCACTGTAAAATAATTAACTGCTCCAATAAATAAACCCAGTGTAATACAGAATTCAGTGTGTGCTCAGATACCAGGCAAAATTCTGGCATATGGAGGTATCTGCAGACATTATAGTAAGAGGATATTTCTTTCCCACTGAGAGTAGGTCTTACGGAAATTACAGTCAGTGCAAAATTCTCTCAGGATTCAGGCAGCTACCTCAGCTAATAGGCAGATGCTGTTTAGTTTGTTTTAATATTTGTTCATAGTGCATTATGGCCAAAACACAATCTATAAATCTTTAAATGATGAAATAACATTGCATTATCCCTATGTACATTGAAATAAAAAATGTTTTAAAAAAGTAAAGTGGATACCAAGTTCTGGAAATAACTGGTGTTAAATCTCCTGAACCTGTTTAATCCCCTGAATTGCTTTAAGAGAAATATTAGTTTCTCTCTTTGATTAAAACTTCACAAATCCATCCTAAAACTACCAGTTTCATATGAATACTCATGTTACATCAATTTCTGGATTTCCTACAGGCTTCTGCAATAATAGGTTATCTTTTAGTAAGTGGAACTAGCAAGGAGGTGTTGTACACAGCATTTTTTCCAACTATTTTGAAAATTAAATACTGTAAGACATCCAACCAAAGTAATGCAAATTAGAACTGGATATAAATGCACTTTAGAGTATGAAGTGAAGCTATCTGTACAATGTGTTCTCTCTGAACAAGGTGCACTGACATCTGAAGTGCTGCTGCAGATTATAATGTAACCCAGTTATTTCTTTCTAGCTGAGTTCTACTGTGTCTTCCTTTCCTCCATTCTTACCCAGGCTCCAGCAGAAGTAGGCACCTTTGAGCCAAAGCAGAAATAGAACAAAGCATGTTGGAAACTGAAATATGGAAAGATTTCATTGAGAAGGCAAGATAAAGAGGTGGTTGATTTCACAGACCTTGAAGCTGTAAGAACCTAAACATTAAGCATCCTAATTTAATGTGCAGTGAGGAATAGCATAAATGGCTTATGGAAAACAAGGATAGGAATCTCTTTGTTCCCATTTCATTTCATATTGTCAGAATCATTGTCATAATTTGCAGTATATATTCTCACCTCAAAACTAAGTTTAAAAACACTACCTCTGCTGAAAAAGGAAGGAAATGCAGTCATATAGTCATTCTGAGCCTTCCTTCCTTCTTTCCTCCCTGCCTTCAAAATTTAATTCTTGGACATCATTGCATCCGGAATGCTAACAGAATAGTTCTGTATTGTGGACCATTGGAGGAAGGATGCAATACTGGCGGGTGATAGGAGGGGTCTTCCACTCCACCTCCCTCCTGCCCCAATCTATGGTAGAATTTCTGGTATGGTTTATGTAATACTTCCACTGCCACTATCTTCCTGCAGGAAAGAATCACCTTGATCAGGCTCTTCTTCCTAAATGCTACCTTGTAAAAAAGATAGGACTTTCAGAGCCTGAGCAACATGCTCACCTGTAAACTGGCCATTATAGCAATAATGATGATGGTAATAACAGTAACAATAACAACAATGATATAGTGAACTGTATAGTGTCACCTTGTGGTCTTAGTGGCTCTGAGGTATATAGCCAGAGAACAACATATCTGTCTCCTTTTGAGGAGATGAAAACTATTCATCTTATGATTTAAAAATAGATTTTATTAAAAATAGGCAAAAGAAAAAAGGAAATTGTCTTCTAGCTTGCCTAGCCAAGTGCCCAAACAGTGACTCAAACATTAATCTCTCATAGAATGCTATTGGAAGACTGGATACAGATCTAGGAAGGCAGAACCTGAGGTTCAAGTAGCCTAGATGGAATAAACATGTAAGAATGGAGATTGCATAAAGACAATAAACTTCTGGTACAAGAATCAGAGGCAAAATCCTTGAGACAATTAATGGATACTTTCCAAATATTAGATCTGTAAAGCAGATTAGCATACCAGAAAACAAAGTAATCTGAAGTTAGATTCTGACCTAAACCTTTACCTTATCTCTAAGAGGAGTGATTTCCCCTCAGCTCACATTCGCAGCTACATCCTCTTGACAAAACCCTGACTCCCTGTCAACCCTTCAAGACAGGCAAGGTCAAAAAAGAGGATTCTTAGAAGTCTTGGAATGTTAACGTGGTTAGGGTAGCGTAATAGAACATTGAAAGCCTGTCAAGTCCCCTTTTTACTTCAACTTATACCTGACACAATCAAGGCAGAGTTCTTTCAAATGTCTTTCTCATGCTTTCTGCTTTGCAGGACTCAGGTATCTTTTCCGTAATGGTTTGGCATTCTCTCCCTTTTCCCTGAGTGAAATCCACAATCCATCGCACTCTCATAGATTGCAACCTTCAATCGAAGTTTTAGGAGCACTTCCTCTTAGCTCTTGTTGATTCCTTAGAGATTTCTAGGTCACAGTTGGGTACAATCTCTCATCTCCAGCCCAGAGATACTTAGCTTTGCTCTTCCTACAGACTTCAGCTTTATTCAGCTTTCTTCTCCTCCCTGCCTAGCACAGGGCTTATTTCTTGCTACCTGAAGATTTTCTTGGCTCCAAGTCACACTCTTCTTCACATGTTGTCCTAGAAATGTCCAGCTTTGCTGGTACCATGGTTCCTCTTGTCCAAGCATTGCTTAGTTCTCTGCTTCTGTTGGAAACTAGCTCACCATGATCATGTGGCTGTTTCTAATCTTCATCTTGCTTAAATTTTCCATCAGTCTCCTTCTTCCTTTCTCTTCCCAGGTGATTTGCTTTCCTTCATATACCCCAGCTTTCTCTCTCTCCTTTATCTCAAAACTAAGGTTTTTTTGAGGCTTGGATTTTGTACTCAATAGGAACTTTTCTGCCTGACTGCTCTAGCTTGGGATTGTATATTAGCTGTTCAGCTGAATGTAGTGGGAGGGAAGGGTTTGTCCTGTCCTGCCTCAGTGGACAGGGGATTTGTTCACTACACTGTGAATAATAAAGTGTGATAGTTTAATTTTCATAGGAAAGTATTTATTGACATTCACATTAGGCTATAAGTGGATTTTTTCCCAGACAGAATGTATATGCCAGACTGAGAGAGCTACAATAATTATTTAAATTAGTTTAGGGTCAGATCTCTCTTTTTTTAATGACCACTTTTCCTCTATGCAGCTTGGATGGTACAGGTATTTCTTTGGATGACAAAGAATGAATAAAACTATGATGCTATTTACTGATGGTGTAGCACATTGATTCTCTCAGGCACATAACCCTCTATCTAGTTTTAGTGCTTAAGCCACCTGTCTCTTTCACTTATTATTTCACTTTACAAGAGTGAGTGAGATTTTCTATTCATTTGGGGTTTGCTTAATTTTTATAAGCACACAAACTTGCCAGCAAAACAAAACTCTTCTATGATGACTCAGAAGGAGATGCAGATCAGGAAAAAAGTGCTTAATGTTGGCATATTTTTCAAGCTCTGGCATCGTGATTTATGTGGCTGATTTATCACAATTAGGAACTCAGTGATCAGTGTTAAAATAAATTACTCTGATCAAAGACAAACAGTTTTTATAATAGCTTGCATTTTGCTGCCCTTTTGAATCTCAGCCTCCTTGTTATGTTGTCTCCACATCAGGGTGACTATTGTCACTTTTAACCTTGTTAGGATTCTTGTGCACTATGACTTTCCCTAAATAAATAAATATATTTGAAGACTTGCCTGTTGGCTAAATGACACCTCATACTACAGCACTTTGGAAGCTCAGTAGATAGAAAGGTGAGAAGCGATTGAGTGAGAGGAGCTGGCTTAGGAAGAGCAGGATATAAGCATAAACATTATTGTTTATGCTATAACATATGTAGCAATTAATTTTTAAAGGCAATTTCAACTTTTGGGGGGCATTCTTAATTATTGGGCACATTAAGCATTTATACTGAGTGCGAACCAGCAGTTTTTTTCTCCACAAGAATCCTGTGTAATCTGTTCTGCTGAATGATGGTGACTACAGTACCTTCCATCATAAACTCAGTGCTCTGAATGCCAATTTTAATAAAGAGAAATGACAACTTTTGCATACCAGAGAGTGATTTTGGTGAATCAAAGGATGAGGAGGACTGAAATAAGAAGAGAAGGAGGGGCTGAAGGAAGAATTCAACCCAACACCCAGTACTTCAATGAATACAAAAAACCCTCAAAACTCAATACTGTGTGGGAGAAATGGAACAGAGGGCAATATTCTGGAAATAGGCTTTCTTTACAGTTGCATAAGAATTCCTCACAGGAGGCTATTTTCTTGCATTATATCTTGTTTTACATGATAGGACTGTGCATAGACTCAAAATATTTGAACACTACAATAATATCAAATTGAAGCAAATGCCCTCAAATAGATCTGAATATTTTAAGACCTTTTTTGCATGAATGGACCCGGATTTTTATTGAATTAAATTGAAAGTTTGAATGAAATGGTTTGAACTGGCAATTCATATTAATTCTTCTAAACATATTAATTGCTAAATGAAATAATAAAACTGAATCAAACTGAATTTGATTTGAATTAAAACATAAGTTGGAATGAGATTTTGGCTGATTTGTACATGTGTTGCAAATCTTTCACTTTCTCCATACTAATACTGTGGATCACAAGGCCACAACCAATGCTTGATTGGAAGTGGGGAAAATGATTTTATTTATGCAATTTTATGTATTTATTTATACATTTAGTTGGAGCCCATAGTAAGTTTATGGAATTTATTTTCATGTACACCTGTAACACATGGTTAATTTAAATATTAGTCTGTTTGCAGAATGGGCCTGAGATGTCAGTAGAGAAAGATTGTCTCCTCTCACCTATAAATGAAGCTTTTCTTAACCAAGTTCCCAGCTGCCATTGTTTACATGTAGTTTCAGACCATGTAATCTAGTCTTTGGTGTCCTCCAGGTGTTTCAAACTATTTTTCCTACACCATTTTGCCATATTTGCCTTATAATCCTTCCAACAACTTATAAAATAAATATTCTTCTTCTCTCATTACAAGTGGAGGGTAACAGATATTGAGGATGAGTAAGAATATACAGAACTAAAATTGCACTATATATTTCTTGTTCCACAGTTTAAATTCTTTGTCACTGTGATGGAATGGACTTATGAAGGCCATGCTCAGGGAGATAAGTGTGTTCTTAGCCCCCAACAGGAGCGTGGGAAGTTCAAGAAGATGAGGCTAGCACCTCCCTAAGTAATTCATGGTGTTGTGGCTGGCTGGCTTGGGAACTTGGGTTCAGTCTGGTGAGATTCTGTCTTGAGGTGGAAGCTAATAAACGCAACAGAACTGTATTTGCATTGTCTCGTGGAGTTCTTTGGGATGAACCTGACAGTCACTACATCATCTTAGTCCTACCAGTACAATATTCTTAAATAATCAGAGCAGCCAATGGGACAGACTTTATTACCAAATACTTTTGATTGCATCAATAGAAAAAAAGTAAGCAAAGTAAGCAAACACATATATCCATGGTTCAGTTCCAAAAAACATTCAGTTCCAGCAATTTGATGCATTAGGAAAGGTTATCTAACCTCAGCTGCAAGGTACCATTAGGAATGAGATGAAGAGCAGCCACATTTATAATACTGTAAAGCAGAAGGACAACCGCAAAACAACTGGGAATTCTTTTTCTTGTTATCCTTTTCATAAGAACATAAGGAAAGCATATTTCTTCAGACCAAATGGCATCAAGACCAATAACTTGCCTTCTACATTGACCCACTAGGTACATCTTGGATGTCCACAAGCAAGACCTATAAGAAAACCTTCCATATCACAAGCTCCCAAGGAATTGGGGTATGTATATGAATGTATATATGCAAACGTGTGTGTACAATCACATGTTTATCTACACATATATACACATGAACTCATATATATGGAGAAAGAAATGAATTTTCATGGCTATCCTATCTTTCCTCCCACTCTTCCTCCCAAAAAGCAGATATAGCTAGAATGAAAATTCAAGACAGGATCTCTCATGCAGTGAGAAAAAAACGGAGAAACTATCACATATACTTCCCAATTTCTTTGTTGCATAACAGCAATACTAAGTGCAACAGACTAAACTAAATTCTGCTAAATACTAATTTCTTCTACATACAGAGCCAGAATTTCACATAGAGGAGGCCAGATTATGAAATGCTCAGGATAGAGACTGTGGCCAAATTTTCCAGAGTGATCAACAACCAACATGCATACTAAAATGATGAGGTCTTCTGGAAGTTTTGGCACAGTGTATGGTTAGCACATCGGAAGTTTGGTAGTCATTTTTGTTATATTCACAGAAATATATAAACATAATGCCCTGTCTTGTACAGACTTGTATATATAATGGTTGGGGTCACACAATATATTAAACTAAATAATAGCTTAGTCAAAATTTATTTTCATATTATTCCCTCTTTTATATACATGGCAATCCTTTGCTCTAGAAGATGGAAGGATCTTCTGGAATCACAGGAGAAATGGTGCAGAAGGTTGTAGGAAGAAAGGAATATTTTTGCTCATAGAAGGCTCTACTGATTCTCTGTCTTCAAAAAAGGGTTGGACTGATTCATGGAAGTCTTGGGAACCAATGGCTATTAAACTTGATAGAAGTGTGGCTGCCTTTAAAAGCCATTTGCTGGGAGACCAGTGGGCTTTCTTGTGCAGTAGGTTGGCCACTATGAGAACAGAATGCTGGATTAGAAGGGCCAGGAGTCTGATCCAGTAGGGCGCTGCTTAAGTTTTTATGTTATCTTCTTACGTATTGTCGAAGGCTTTCACGGCCGGCATACGATGGCTGGTGTGGGTCTTCCGGGCTGTGTGGCCGTGTTCTGGAAGTTTTGTTTCCTAATGTTTCACCAGCATCTGTGACTGGCATCTTCAGAGTGCAGGAGCACAGACAGGAGCAGTTCTCTCTGTACCCAGGAGAGCACAGAGAGAACTGCTCCTGTCTGTGCTCCTGTACTCTGAAGATGCCGGTCACAGATGCTGGCAAAACGTTAGGAAACAAAACTTCCAGAACATGGCCACACAGCCCGGAAGACCCACACCAGCCATGATCTTTTTACCTTTAATCAGATACAACTGAATCCAATTTTATGTAGCTTTGGTATATATGTATGTGCTTAGAAAAGATCTGCCTGCCTGCCTGCCTGCCTGCCTGCCTGCCTGCCTGCCTGCCTGCCTGCCTATCTATCTATCTATCTATCTATCTATCTATCTATCTATCTATCTATCTATCTCCTTTGTTTCCCCCAGAAACCAGGAAAGAGAAAAAACTAAGAATTTGAGGAACTTATTACATATAAAAACTTAGTATTTATATCATATATCATATATGATATATATGATTTTCAAAACTCCCAAAAATGTCCTAGAAACAAAACTAATTCAAATATTTTCAAATTATCACTTATTTAATTTTTTGCAGCATTGCACTTCAGAGGTAAAGATGATTAGAACTTTGATATAAAGAATTAAGTATGATATACAAAGTGTTCCAGTTAAACCCAACAGTGAATCAAACATTCACACCAGCATACCAATTCTCTTTGCATTGGCAAGTTTTGTCTGGAGCAGGATATAGGTGCTAAGAATGTCTGCTTCACACACTATAATTGCTGTTAATTTCATTCCTAGATAAAAAAGAAGAATAAGGCTGAGAAATCACATAGTGCTATGGTTTTCCAGCTTCATTGCTAATAATAATAATAGCAGCAGTGCAGTTTTCACATTTCTTCTTTGTATTTCTTAGAAAATGTAGGGACAACTCATATGCCCAGATAAAAATTGGATCACAGAAAATTGGAAAAGTTGGATGTGAAATGTTCGAAGTTTATAGTTTCTATAGACCATTGTCAGAGTATGGGAAACTAACCTGCGTGTGGGGCCAATGGGAAAATACACCCTACATTTCTGTATTAGTATATATGAAATCAAGAACACATGAAATGGTATGGCGTGTTGAAGCACTCCAGATCATCCATATGCACAATCTGTTGCTAGTGCTCCCCTAGGATAATAAGATGCTCAAAGTTGTTTTGGAGTTGGCTGGGAAGGAAGGAAGGAAGGAAGGAAGGAAGGAAGGAAGGAAGGAAGGAAGGAAGGAAGGAAGGAAGGAAGGAAGGAAGGGTGGGTCATCTTTGACAGTTTAATTCATGGTTGATAACTGATCCTATTATCTGCAAAATTGTGCTAATCTAATTTTAGATTATCAAGAGTTGTCAAAATACAGCACATACAGGTGAAACTCGAAAAATTAGAATATCGTGCAAATGTTCATTTATGTCAGTATGGCAACTCAAAAGGTGAAACCAATATATGAGATAAACGCATTACATGCAAAGCGAGTATGTCAAGCCTTACTTTGGTATAATTGTGATGATTATGGCATACAGCTTATGAAAACCCCAAATTCACAATCTCAGAAAATTAAAATAGTGTGAAAAGGTTCAATATTCTAGGCTCAAAGTGTCCCCCTCTAATCAGCTAATGAATCCATAACACCTGCAAAGGGTTCCTGAGCCTTTCAATGGTCTCTCAGGCTGGTTCAGGAGGAATCACAAGCATGGGAAAGACTGCTGACCTGACAGTTGTGCAGAAAACCATCATTGACACCCTCCATAAGGAGGGAAAGCCCCAAAAGGTAATTGTAGAAGAAGTTGGATGTTCCCAAAGTGCTGTATCAAAGCACATCAATAGAAGGTTATGTGGAAGGGAAAAGTGTGGTAGAAAAAGGTGCACAAGCAGCAGGGATGACCGCAGCCTGGAGAGGATTGTCAGGAAAAGGCCATTCCAAAGTGTTGGGGACTTTCACAAGGAGTGGACTGAGGCTGGAGTTAGTGCATCAAGAGCCACCACACACAGACGGATCCTGGACATGGGCTTCAAATGTCGTATTCCTCTTGTCAAGCCGCTCCTGAACAACAAACAACGTCAGAAGCGTCTTACCTGGGCTACAGAAAAAAAAAAAAGAACTGGTCTGTTGCCCAGTGGTCCAAAGTCCTCTTTTCTGATGAGAGCAACTTTTGCATCTCATTTGGGAACCAAGGACCCAGAGTCTGGAGGAAGAATGGAGAGGCACACAATGCACGATGCTTGAAGTCTAGTGTGAAGTTTCCACAGTCTGTGTTGATTTGGGGAGCCATGTCATCTGCTGGTGTTGGTCCACTGTGCTTTATGGGGATGCTGACTTCATTTTCCAGCAGGACTTGGCACCTGCCCACACTGCCAAACGTACCAAAACCTGGTTCAATGACCATGGGATTACTGTGCTTGATTGGCCAGCAAACTCGCCTGACCTGAACCCCATAGAGAATCTATGGGGCATTGCCAAGAGAAAGATGAGGGACATGAGACCGAACAATGCAGTGGAGGTGAAGGCCGCTATTGAAGCATCCTGGTCTTCCATAACACCTCAGCAGTGCCACAGGCTGATAGCATCCATGCCACGCCGCATTGCGGCAGTCATTGCTGCCAAAGGGCCCAAACCAAGTACTGAGTACATATGCATGCTTATACTTTGCAGAGGTCCAATATTGTTCTTTTTCTAATCCTTGTGTTATTGATGTCATGTAATATTCTAATTTTCTGAGATTGTGAATTTGGGGTTTTCATAAGCTGTATGCCATAATCATCACAATTATACCAAAGTAAGGCTTGACATACTCGCTTTGCATGTAATGCGTCTATCTCATATATTGGTTTCACCTTTTGAGTTGCCATACTGACATAAATGAACATTTGCACAATATTCTAATTTTTCGAGTTTCAGCTGTATATAGAAATTGTTAGCATACACAAGATACATAAATGTTTACCTTGGCTAAAGTATTTTAGTTGGACTAAATTATCCTATCCTAATCTTTATAATTTAAGTAGTTGTACTATTTAATCTTGGTATATAAAGATCCCAAAAATGGCACTAAAAATGGAATAGCATTTCATATTCATGCTGCTACAAATGCTGTTGTCATGTCATGCCTAAGTATATGCTGTACAAAATATAAAACAATACATTTTCCTATTTTTAGCCCCAGTTTTCTGTTCACACCAGTTAGATGCATATTTAATTAAATACATGCTTCTTTTATGTGGATAATAATAATACAAAAGGATGCTTTCCAATGAGACCTTCATTGTGCAATTTTCCTGACTCATTTATGGAATTAAAATTGAGGTTCAGTTGATAACTTCAGTGTATAATTCTCTTGTGTTTTCTCACTACTCTATTAGTACTTTTTTCTTGCTGTGGGGAATTTATTGGGGGAAACTTCACTGTGTTTTTGGAATGGTAGATCTAGCACACTTACTTGGAAGTTATCTGTCTGTCTGTCTGTCTGTCTGTCTATCTATCACTAAATTGCTAAGTAGTTCATGGACATCCTCAGTGAGTTTATCAGTGCCTGTTATAGTGGCATTTAGATATTGGCAGGATCTGAAAGTAAATGTAACTCTGACTTTCAGGAAGACGCAGAGAATGTCTTTTACAAGTAAATGAAAAGAACCTACATTCAATAGAATGTTTGAATGAAGATTCAAGCAAAGATTCTTTGTTTCCTGTCAGTCAATATACACTAGGTAAGATAAAGACACCCTTGAAGTAAACTCAACTCCTGGTGGTTACATTTGTTGTTTTCTTGGAAATGTTCAGAGGTCATTTGTATGCGCCTTTTTAAAAAACTTCTTGGTCTAGTCAATCACTCTAGAATTCCTAGGTACTCCCATATCTAATACTAGCCAAGGCCAGCCCTGCTTAGCTATTAAGATTGGCTATGGTTAGTTATTCTGCCGAGGACCAGAAAGTACTAGAATTGTACTGGGAGGAGGATATCATGTCCATTTGACCGAAGAGCATGTGGGGCATTTCAGATTTTATGGGGAATTATTATAAAAGGCCCACTATTCTGTTTTAAAATATTTATAATATTTATTTATTTATTTATTTATTTATTTATTTATATTTTTATCAAATTTCTCCCCCGCCCATCTCCCCCCAATGAGGGACTCTGGGCGACTTACAAAAAACATTAAAACCATAAATATATATAAAATACATAATACATCTAAAATTTAAAAACAGTACTAAAAAAGGAAAATCCAAGAAGATGGAAAATCGGGCTGAGGACAGCCGGCCACTATGGGGCTAGCCATACCCCTGCTTGAAGTGTTCCCTCCCCATCCCAGGCCAAGTGACAGAGCCAGGTCTTCAAGGCCCTTCGGAAGGCCAGGAGTGAGGGGGCCAATCGCACCTCCGGGGGCAGAATGTTCCAAAAAGGCCTGGATGCTGCTGCTGGGAGAATAAACATTGAGGAATGATGTAACTCACTGCCTTGTTTGTTGGCTTGATGGAAATATTTGGCTGTCCATTATGAGAAGAAGGCTAGTGGATTAGATCTTCCAGGAACTTTCTTGCACTCTTATTTGTATTTACAATGTTGTCAATGTGCTTAATTTGGTTGGTGTGATAAATATCCATTGGTCTGTCCATATAACCAAAACTAATTATATGTGACAATGTGGTCCTCATATTATAATGCCACTAATAAAAAATATTTTTAGAGGCTTAATAACAACTGGATTAAGACAGTCACAGATGCCATCTTATACAGGTTGTAAGGTATGGTAAAATATGCTTAGGTAAGGTTGCTTCCAATTATTTCCATATGTTCCTTATGCTTGGTTTCCACACTGAACATTAAATCAGGGTGCCTATCCTATATAACTTTTCTTCCACGTATGGAAGCCATCTTCTTGCATTTTTTAATATCAGCGTAGTAGTAAATGACCAAGTTAATTTTTCCCCTTTATCAAATCATCTAATTTTGATAAAACAAATGTTTAATTCAAGCTGTGGATGGCACTTAAGAGATCCATTTATCAGAAATTCTGAGTGCTTTTAATGTTTGGCAGATATTGAACACCGCTTTATACAAATGGTTTGGCACACTTTTCCGGCGGCTTCCATTCAATGTGCTACTTAGCCAGAGGAGGAAAAAGAATCTGACAAATAAGACATCTATAATGTAAATGAAACATTTTTTTTTCAGGCTGAAAATGATTTTCTTATTAAAGGTTCAATATTCATAATTATAGTTTTCTGAGAACTTTACCCATTTTGCATTTTGTTCGATGCCATTATCACCACTGGTATATTAATGTCAAAAATAACATATGGAGCTTAGATTAGTTCAGCTCTTAACTTGGATAATTTTTAGTTATAGATTGCTCAAATAAATCTTCCTTTAAGGATACAAAGCTCCTAAGCAGAAACTCATTCTCTAGACAAATTATTTGATGAGGGCATCAAAGGGTAGAATGTCCCTTCATTTTAATTCTGCTTTACTAAGTTTCTTCACTCTTCACCTTGTTTTGAGGAAATTCAGTCATATTATAAAATCCTAATAGAATTAGAAAAAAAACAAATGTCTTCAGCATCAGTATGGTATATTTATACAAGATATTCCAAAATAGCTTAATTCCTAATATTGGCCTGCCTGTAGCAGAAGTGCCGCAGTTTGCGTATCAGGCACATAGATGAGAGTGTGTATGAATGTATCTGTGCAGAAGGGTTTTTGTTTGTGTGAGAGAGAGATGGAGAGAAAGAGAGAGCGAGAGAACAAAGACATTTAGAAATGGATGTACAGAGTGAATTAATTTTGTTGCATGCTACAAAGATGCACCCAAGCATTTGGACATCATTTCCCTACTAGTGAGTCATTGCATCCTCTAGTCACCCAAAATAAGAGGAATGAAGATAGGTTTTATATCATTTCAGAGATGGCTTGGTGATACTATGTAGTTGATATAAGTTACTAGTGGGGAAATGGCTTAAGGCTTAAAACAGGCATGAGAACAGTGCTGAGTAAAGTACAGGTAGTCAGTAGGTTATGATGGCAGTTGGGATCAAAATTGCCATTGCTAAGCAACATGGTAGTAAAGTGTGACATCACATGACTGTGTTGCTTAGCAATGGCAGTTCCAGCAGTCCTGGTTGCTGTCGTTAAGTGAGGACCATGCGGGTTGTTAAGTGAGGACCTCACACGCCCATGACTTTCAACTTCCAACTTCCTGCCGGCTTCCCCATTGACTTTGCTTATGGGAAGCCAGCAGGGAATATCAGAAATCTCAGTCACGAGATTGCAGGGACTCTGTGATGGCCAGAATTCCGAGGACCATTGTAAGTCCCCCTCATTCAGCTCCATCGCAAGTTTGAATGGTCGCTGAATGAGTAGTTGCAACCTGAGGGCTACCTGTATTCCTAAAGTAATGATCCTTTTGTTTTGTTTTTTTAAAAATAATTTTATTGAATTATTTAATAAATATAGTAAAAAACTAATACAAACTAAACTAGGAGAAAAAAGGAAAAGAAAAGAAAAGTTCAGAAAAAGAAAAAAGTAGAAGAGAAAAGAAAAAGGCAACAAAGACAATAATAAAGAAGTGGCTTCCAACCTTCATCATACCGAGCATAAGCCAATATATAGTAACTTTTCACCCTCTTTTAAAGTTACAAATAAAAACACTCTTCTCCTCATAGCCTAACTTTTACCTATACACAATCTAGAAATTGTCATCTTTTCAGTCCTGGTTCAGCAAAAAGGAGTTACCAGAAATATCAAACAAATAGTTTATCCCTGATCAAATAATTCAACTTTATATTCCTTCTTTTTGCTCTTCACAATCTTGACCTTTAAATCATTCCAATGGTATTGCAGGATTTGCTTACATCCATCTTTGGCATTCAAAAGGAGTCTTCAAAGCTTTCACCAGCCTACTTTGTAAATCCCATAAAGAGGCATTGTCCAGGATTTCTTGTCTCAGCTGTTCCATGTCTTTTGTTGATTTATCTTTTGTATTCCCATTTTGGTAATCTCAATTTTGTTGTCTTCCATGCCTTCAAACTCTATAATGTCTATGTCAGATAAAAGTTTTATAAAGTTTTTCTTATCTTCTAAAAAAGTTTATCCATTGAAATATTTCAGCCCATGTAAAAAACTCTTTAAAATAAGAAAAAGTTATAACCTGCTTAGCTATTTTAACTCTTTTCTGCCTGGTCCTTTAGTTCCCTCTAGTGTCCATTTGCAACCTTCATCAAGCCTCAGTTCCTAATATGGGTTTAGTTCTGTTTCAGTCATTTTCCAAGGGTATATTATTTAATAATATACTTGCTTTTCAATTTTTTTTCTTTCATCCATTTTTTCCCGCATATGCAGAGTCTGCTTTTTTTCCTCCTGGATCAACCAAATGTTGATCCTTTGGTTGTGACAGGAATTGACCGACTAGCTTGTCATCAGAGCCTGATGTCGGGAGGTGAGAGAGAGTGACTGGCCCAAAGTCACCTAGCCGGCTTTCATGCCTAAGGTGGGACTAGAATCCATGGTCTCCTGGTTTCTAGCCTGGAGCCCTAACCACAAGACCAAACTGACTCTCTCGTTTTTCAAATCTAACAGCAAAAATAACCAATATTCCAAATCTCCTTGCTCTCCCAATCCTTTAAAACTTTCTTAAATCAAAAGAAGAAGGTAAAACTCACCAGGTGTCAAATTAAGCTTGGCATTTTGAAGATCTCTATAATCCATAAAGTGGTTAAATTGAACATTTCCGAATGTGATCAGATAGTGAGTTAGGCTGGCTTAGTCCTTGTTAAAGGCGCCACTGTTGCTGAGAGCAAAGATGTTGTCTCCTACAACTCCTGGTGCTGATACCAGCAGGAGACTGTTGTTTTACTGTCTCCTTGTGAGGAGCTCATTCAGAGCACTTGTGGGCGATCTCCTGTTCTCTCCTTCTCCGGAGAGATTCGAAGGACTGTTCTACTTGCCGATCTTTCATTCTCCACAGCGGTTGTCATCTCCGCTCATTCAAAGAGGCATCTTCAATCAGCCATGACTCATGCTGGAAGTGATGATCCTTTTGTAATCTTGGATGAAGTATACACTACCTATATTGATTCATCTAACATAGATTTAACATACCACGAGCCCTAGCCAATTATACCACTGATATGCTAATTTTGCTTGCAAGTGGACTGACTTTCAGGGAATGTCATATTTGAGAATATACAAATCAGTTAAAACAAATGCATGCAAATGTAACAGAGCGCAAAGAATACTTGTAAATGCCCGTACTTTACCTACTGCTACTCTTACATCTCTTTCAGCCCTAAAAGAAACAGCTATAGTATAATTAATCTAGGTAGCCCATAGTTAAGGATATAATAATGTTTGCCACTGTAAACTTTGTATGTTGGTGTGCTGCCAAAGAAAATTAAAATATGGATCAAACTGTACATATATACTATGTTACTCTTATTCCAGCTGATCTCAATATTGTTGCCCCGGAATTCAATGCTGTTTCTCTATTTCACAAAATAGTTTCCTATTAATAGCACACTACCCTGAATTTAAGGTTTATGAATTTACTAATCAATCTTGTGATAATCTAAAAATGTTGAGTTCTTTCACAAGCATCACAGAGCAAAGCTGAGGAGTGTGTTGTTTACATTATTTATCAGTACAAGTGAAGAAAAGACTGGTTAGCTTACAAATATATATTTTCTTCCCCACTTCCTTACCTTCCCCATGAGAACTGAATGTTCCAGAGGCAGATGCCCTCATCAACTACTCCATTTTTACCTCTTTGGCAAGCCTCTAATCTTTCCAACTATTGCTCAGAAGGCACACAGGATTTTGGTTTTGCTTTTAAATTTCTGAAGGTTAGATAGCTTGGATATCTGGTCCACCTGGCCAATTAAGGTCTTCTTAAGACTTTATTTTATATACAGTAGCTCTCTTCCTAGATAATTCTCATTTATATTTAGTATTTTTATATAAGTATGATGCAGTTATATTTAAAAATATTAAATCAGCATTTAATTTCTTTCTATACTTTCCATAAACATTGATGTGTTGTGGAGATTCCATATTATGCTCTTTGCAAATAATACTTTCAAGTATTACTTTATTTATTTATTGGGATTTATTGGAGTTTGAATTTATCTACTTCAACTGCAGTTAACAATGAAAGACGTTAAAACAATTGATAAATAAAGAGTATCAGGTAAAATCATAAGTTAGACAAGATGTCAAAAATAATATTAAATAATGAAAAGCTTGATATTTAAAAAGGTCTTTAGAGGCTGATGATTGGCTACAAGATAGGGAACCAAGTAGAGTTCTTGGGAATAAATGTCACAAGTTTAGAGTCACCTATAAAAAGCCTACTACTTACCAGTCAGATTTATTTAATTATACCACCCAACTTAAATACTTGGGGAGAAGGGTTTATAGTAATGATATCAATATGAAATAAATCCCTGTATAATCCACACAATTCCATAAATATAGAATTAATCATGTAAAAATTCCAGTAAATAAAATAAATAAATAAAACATTAATCACCAAATTTTCACTGGAACCACATGATCTTTGCAACCTTTATGAAGGCTAGCAGTTTGGGGGCACATGTACCTCATGGGTTGTATTTTTCCACAGTGTGAGGGCATATCACATTCCAAGCCTCCACCCTTTTTACTTTATGTGTGATGGGAACCCTCAGAATCCCTTTTTGGAAAAACACACGAAATAGGCAATATCTGCTAGGAAGAGATAGTCCAGTAGCCCTGGCTAGATACTTAAAAAATGATGAACAACCCAAAATGTCACCAAACAACAGTCTAACATCATTTTATGGACTCCCTCCTCCAGAAAAGATCAGAGCTTCCATGACATTTTACCTCAAAACTTCTCTCTGGCAAGATGATCTCTGGGAGAGATGGGCGGCATATAAATTTAATGAATGAATGAATGAATGAATGGATGGATGGATGGATGGATGGATGGTTGGATGGATGGATGGATGGATGGATGGATGAATGATCCCAAAGGATACTATCTGAATGTATTAGCAGCCACTGAGAAATTCTGGAGAATCAAATAGGAATACTACCTCTGACTGGTCATTCCCCATTATAGGTGGTTCACTTTTTTTTTTTTTTTTTTATCTGCTTAACAGTCATTACTGACCCTGCAGTGACCGCCCCCTAGCGGTTTTCAAGGCAATTGCATCTTTCTAGTTTCGGAATTAGACTTTGCCAGAGCCTAATTCCTAGAGCGTCAGCCCAGCTGGCAGCACAGGAGGCGGGACTTCCGTTGCTTCGCGCCCCTTTTTCGGACGAGCGCGGTTTTTCGCGCTTTTACCGGCAACTTGTCCTGTCTCTCTGTTGAGCCGCTGCCAGCATTTTTCCTCCCGCCGGAGTGAGAGTCCTCATTTATCTACTCACGTATGTTTTCGATCTGCTGAGTGGGCAGAAGCTGCGGGTATAGAAACAAGAGCTCACCTTGTTAACGCGAGGCTGGACTCGAACCGCTGAAGCTTTCAGCCATTTCTGGCCGGCACTTTCAGCGTCATTAAGCCGCTGCGCCACCGCGTCCCCTAGGTGGTTCACTAGTCACAGTCTTATAATGAGTCTAGAAGCTAGACTGAAATAGATCCAGATAAGCAGTGCCATCCCAAACCATCTAGAATCTGATAAGCTCTAGTACCTTATCCAAGACTAGGAAGTTAAAGAAGATACAGATGTCTTCTTTAAAAGGCTGACCGCTGTCCTATACCCTAGAGGCATTGACCATTTCTGTAGCCTACAGTGGTTCTCCACATCTGGCTGCTTTTAACAGAAGGGACAAAGATCTATTGAGCAGGTGATAGGCCTTCAGTCTTCCTGCAGTGTCAATATCACATTCTTGTGCTATACAAACTGAAAGTTATCTGTGCAGCCTGAGCAGACCGTACTGTAAACACATTCATCTTTGACTGATGTAACTATGAAGGCTGTTGGAATAGACAGGAGCAATTCTATCTGTATATAATTATTCATAATGGGCTTCTGAGGGTTTCAATACTCTGTCCTCTGGGTCTATTTGAAATGGGCCTGTAAATACTTGAGAGATGTGTTGATTACCATGAGCAGATGAAATGCTAGTAGATAAGTAAGGATTTTTATCTCAATCACTGCCATAGGGCAGTCTGTGTGATGGGGTATAAGTAGTCTGCTAGCTGCTTTAAGTGTTTACCATTGTACTCTAGTTGTTGACTCAATGGTTTCTTTGCCCTCAGCCTTTTAGCATACAGTACCATAAAGAGAAGAAAGTTCTATGGTTTGGAGTGATGCTTTTGGTGTGACAGAATCAATACCTCTGATTACATCCTAATGGTCCCTGAAAGACTATCTGTATTTCCAGATATGTCAGGGAGTAGTAGCTCCCATCTTGAACACTACCTGCCAACACCCCAACAGCAAGAAACCTTCAGATCAGCAACAGAATTCTATGCCAGTCCAGTAGATCTTTGTGGCTCCATTTTCTACCTGGATCTAGCTTTCTTTATTTTGAGCTGTCTCCCTTTTAGCTGTTTAGAACTAGTTTTGTGCTGAGGTACCGTATTTTTCCGTCAATAAGACGCCCCCATGTACAAGATGACCCCCACTTTTCCAACCCAAAATTAAGAAATCAATATTTTAAAGATAGTGCAGAACACATTTTTATTTAGTAATTAGTTAACATTTACCTGATACACTCGGTGGGAGGAGGTTCAAACTGTCTCTCTGCAGCTCTATATCCATGCTCTTTTGCATAACTGATTACATTCAAGCACGAGTGACACTGCCGATAGCTTGTCTCTGCAAACAGCCTTCCTCTAATTGGTTTGTTCAGCATCAGCTGACGTCAGTTACATAAGGCTCGTGATTGGAGGAAGTCTGTTTCGGAGACAAGCTATTTCACTCGTGATTGGAGGCTAGTGATAGGAGGAAGCCTCTTTGCAGAAACAAAGTATGGGCAGTTTTGCAACCACGCGGTTCTCTCCTCAGCTGACTTCCTTGAATAAGACGCCCTTCAATTTTTAGGGTAAGGATTTTAGAAAAAAGTATCGTCTTATAGTTGGAAAAATACGGTAAATTGGTGTGCTTTCCCGCCGTCCCATCTCTCTTGATTGTTTTGTATTCACACTTCCTCCCCATTCAGGATTAAGTAATTTCCAGTAATAGGGATCATACTTCTCTGATTTTACTGTATATTATACAGATGATATAATCTTTAACAAATGAATCACCTCCCCTAAATTAATCAAATGTGGAAACAATTTTGAATGAATCAGATGTGCATAAATGTATAATAATATAAGTGTATTTTTCTTTCGGAGTTCTGATGACCAATGTGCAGCATTTTATGGATATATAAGAAATATACACAAACCTATCAACCAAAACTTGCTTTTCCAATGTCCACATCAAACGGAAATATTTCTTGTGCTGGGTTTGTTCTTCCTTCTTTATGTTAATCGAAGTCTCTCATCCTTACAATGTTTTGTTTTGTTTGATCTGTGTCATTTTTAGGTCATTTTAGTCCGCCCTGTCTGTCTGGTTTTAGGTTTTATCAGTTTTTATGGATTTCAAAAAAAAATTGTATGCTGCCCAGAATCCATTGGAGCTGGGTGGCTACAATGAATTTAAATAAAATAAATAAATAAATAATGAACACAGCAAACTTTGTGAGCAGATTGAAGAAAGTATAAGAATGTCTGGATGTGAATCTACTTCATTATATGTTATTGCACTCATGATGGTGTTATTTTAATTTATTTGATTTATAACCCTTCTTTGCATACAAGTGGGACAATCAAAACAGGTGAGTAAGTCAAATAGAAAACAATGAACTGAAAACAGCATAGAAGTTTTAAAAAGCTAATTAAAACTGTTGACTGAAAAAATGTTATCTTAACTCATTTTCTAGCAGTGGAGAAAGTGAAAACCACAATTATCTATGAGAGAAGGCCTGCCCCAACACACCCAAATAGCTTTCTAGAAATGGAGAGATCTTTCAAAGGGTGACCCCCCCTAACATGTCAGATTCTTAATGAGGAAATTAATCTCTTAGGTAATTAGACCCCAAACTATTAAATACAAAAAGTGCATAGAGTAATAATTTCATTAAAGGCTAACAATAACTATTTCCAAAGTGCTGCTTTTTAGTTTCTTTTATTTAAGCAAATAGTGATCAATGTAATAATATAAGCATCCTCTTATTGCTAAGCTAATTAACATTTCCAAAGTAACCTAAGCCTTCCCATTCTTTTCAGCATGACTTTTAAAAACTGTATTTAAAAGTTTTCTGGAGACTTTAGTTCTCTTTTAACATAATGTAATAAAGCTGCAAACAGTATAAAATGATGCTACAGGGGATGTTAAGTGTGAAGCACCCGAACTTTACCTAACACTGTATGATTTAGAAAATAACTGATAGCAAAATAGTTGGTATCCTAGATTACAGAGCTCTCATGGTGTGCCCCCAAACTCTTCATGCAGCACTCCCAATCACAAAACAATTTGTTGTTTGCCATAATTGCAGTGAACAGCCAGGACCTATCCTAGAGATTGCAAATTCCTAGGTCCGAGAAAGCTTCTGCAATTCTTCTGTATTACCAGGCCAAATTGTGGCAGTATGATTAAGCTCTAATTTGAAGTGGTATTTTTAAATATAATAAAACACTACAGAAATAAGCTCTGAAGTTTGTCAGAGTGTATGAAAATTAGGAGAAATCCTCTGTTTCAAATTTTATATATATATATATATAATTATATAATATGTATATTATTTTGTTATTCCTCAAATAAACTAAGTTGTAAAACATGGATTAATAGCTCGTATCCATGTCTACAGACCACACCTATATATCTGTTCTGATTTCATAGTAGCATAAAACATAAACCTGAAATGCAGCTCCTTATGGTTTTCAACGGACCACTACCTTGCCAAATCCACTTACTGGTTGTATCAAACTGTTAGGGCAGCACCAGGACATGCTGGAGACAATTATTTTTATGTTGAAGTCCAGATAGAAGGATGCTGACTCTGAATATGTGTAAAAGTCACAAGCTTTTTGATAGAAGATGGGGAGACCTTATAGCTGGAAATCAAAGAGAATTTGCTCTTTAATGGACATGCACTGGAAAGAAACTTGACAGCAGAAGTAGTGTGAAAAGTTGGAAGGAACACCAAAGGAAAGAACAGCTAGACACCCTGTAAAATTATGCTCACAAAGCGGGGTTTTATGCCAAGATGGCCACGCGGTGTGGGAGACATGCACAGTTACTGAGCACAGATATAAACTGTGATTTCTGATGGTTTCCTCGGATCAGCACATTGCAGTCACATGAGTGTTAGGAGGATCCGTTTTGGTTCCATTACATCCGATTTTTCCACAATGTGTTCCATCCGTTTTCTACCGGCCTTGGGAACAGGCAAACACAGCCGACGTCAAACAATCAGACCGCTTGGCTCACAAGGTCCCAAGTGGAACCCGGGAAGAACCTCAAGAGCTCACCCTATTTAGTAAGGCTGAGATTAGATTGACAGCGGGAACAACCCTCTCGATCTTCTGATACTGTAACGAGTTTACCACGTCTTACTCGCGTCCCGCATGAACATCACCTCATCGGTTTCTGCCATAGACGAAATAAACTCAACCTATTTTAAGATTTCGACTGTAAATCCTGCATTCCCCATTACATAGATCAAATAATACCGATTGGTCAGAGATGGGCAAAAGTGATAATAGTTAATGATCAAATCCAAAGCCAGCAGCAAAATTCCTAAGCGAATCGTTTTCCGCTGGGAAATGGGCAGGGCGTCTGAGCTGTTCGAAGAATGTGGGACATTATATAGGGTCATATGCGAAAAGCGGTGTAAAACCAGCGACGCTCTGCAAACGGCAGATCAACTTTCCAACTGAATACAAACGATTGGCAGAACAGACGGTTGTCCTAAAGGTCGGAAGCAGCTGCGAAAGACAAGCTTGAAAAATGCCGCAGGAATGCAGTCAGCGTGGTGTTTTTTTGTTCTTAAATTTGGTTCTTCTCCCGGCAGATAATGTGACCTTGGCCGGGCCAGGGAGGCGCAGAACCGGGAAGGAAAGAAACAAAAGGGAAAGAGGAGGAGAAGAGGAGGAGGGAAAATGGGCAGCAGAACAGAAGATCCCACCCACATCCTTAAAGGAAATTCTCAGGCTGGGAAGACGCACAACTTTCGCATGGCAAGTTGAAACCGGCTCTCCGGGGAGTTCCCTTTGCAGGGGGAGGGAAGAGGAAGAGAGATCTCCCCTGACCGACGGAGAGACTCGCAGCTCCCTGCGCTCGGGGAGGCCCCGCCCCTTTCCTTTCCTTCCCTCCGTCCCTCCCCCGCTTTGCACGGAGCACCTCTCGTACACGCTCCGTCTGTCAAACAGACGCCCGCTCGAGCCAGGGCTCTCGGGAACTGGATCTTCTGGTTCAGCCTCCTTCCCTCCCTTCTCCGGGACGCAATGGGGGATCCGATGACATCACTGGCTGAGCTCTCCCCTTGCTCTCTCCCCTTGTAACTTCTGTTCTGGGAAGTGGTGCCAGGAATAACCCAGTCCGTCTGCAGATCAGAGGCTCCCATCATCCAGAAGGGAAGAAAAATACAAACACTTGCACACGCAACCGACAACTGCGGCCTCTCGGCCCTGTCCTTTAAGACTGATATATTTATAGACATACGCGCACACACACACACAAACATATGTGTGTGCGCGTGTATATATATTTGTGTATGTGTGCGAGAAAGACAGTACGCGTAGATATTTTTATTTTGTTTAATCGAGGAGAATAAAAGGAGAAAGCGATGATCGATTTGAACAGAAACACATGAAACACAACCACCTCTGGCTGTTGGAATACCTGCCGCTATATAAAGCAAAGCTGCACGGCACCTCACTCCAGACCCAGACTTAGTAAGGGCGCAACAAGAAATGACGCGCGGTGCACAAGGCTTTCCTGCTCGTTGATGCCCAGGTGAGCTTTTGCTGCAAAGATGCCTGCCTGCCTGCCTGCCTCCCCCACCTCATTTATTTCCAGTTCCCCTCTCTTTTGGGGAGGGAAGAACAAATGGCAGTTCTTTGACGTGGCCCTGATCCTTGTTACTGGAGTTACGGTGGCCGTAAAAAAGGGAAGTGGAGAAGGGGTCGGACTGTTTCGTGAGCTGCCTTTCGGGGTGCAACAAAAAAGCAAGGGCTTGGTGGCTCGGTGGCCCGTAGTTGTAATGATGCACTGCCCTTTCGTGTCTTTTGAGCAATAGTTGGAAAGATTGTTGGGTTGCCAAGTGAGGTGAAAAGGGAGTGGTCGGTGACAGCGTCCGGCTCCGGGCCATTCAATTCCCGCGGGGAGACAGGGAAGGGGGGGGGGACAATACATATGTATAACCTACCCGTCCCTCGCTTCACTTGTCTTGTGGGTACGGGGTTCGTCACAAGCCGCCCGTTGCCGAGAACGCTTCTATACTGCCTGCGATGCAGCGAATATTGACTAAAGGAAACCGATCTTGCAGGCACCCTCGCGAGCGCTGTCACATGCTGTGGAAGAGGACGCCACCCCAGGTTCCAGTGTGGCGCTTCTTGATTTGCATATTAGAAGTTCAGATCTGGCAACCTGATTTAAGAACCGCCTCCCTTCCCCTTCCCCCGCCGGCAGACAATCCGCTCCCCCCTTTCTGTTGTGTGTGTGCGTGTATGTGAGAGCGCGCGCGCGGAAACGCGCGCGAACGAGGTCTTTTGCTCGTGGCCTACTGTTAGGGAATGTGGGGAATACCCAGCATGTAAGTGTATGCAGATTAGGAGCAAGCGGGCTTGCGTAATCTCCTCCTGTGGGGAAGAAGTATGTGCATGGTTACTAATGAGCAGATGAGGAGGCGGAGGAAGAGGACACAGAGCTCAGAGGAGGGGACGCGACACGGCGGTTGCTGCCGCTGGGGTTCGGCTGAGGCACCGCTCTGCCCATTTCAAGGTAGCTAGTGGGGAGCTGAAGAGGACACGCGCAACGCCCGCGCGCGCTGGGGCTGCTGCGAAGGGCGGCGGGGTTTGCTGTCGGAAAGCATTTCGGCCACTGGCTTCCAGGGGTCAGGGTGACTTGGCAACCGCCTGAGCTGCTTCGTTACTTCTTGTGCCGGCGGGGCGGAGGTGGCATGTGGGAGCCCCTGGTGGGGGCCGAGGAAAAAGCGCGTGGCGGTGGCGGTGGCAGCGGCGGCAGGAGCAGCGGCGGCAGCAGCTGTGTGCGCGGGGGAGGAGGGGAAATGAATGTGCACTGCGAACAGAGGTGGGGGGGAGGGCGGACAAGCCGAGGAGAAGGATATCTGTGTGTTGCGCCTTTATGTCTGTTCCCTGAAGTGGGTGGAACGTTGGCCCGTTCCGGGAATGTTCCATGACGTGTAAAAGCCACAGGAAGGGGGTTAACAAGGGGCTCTGCCTGCTGCTGTTGCTGCTACGGCTGCGAAAGCAGATGTGATCTTCCTCTCTCCCCTCATCTGCAGGCTGGCTTCCTTAGGGGTTTGCAACGAAATCTGGCTCTCACCTCCGCCCCCTTCCCTGTTCGTAGTCTATTGCAGATAAATGTTTTTCTTATATAATAGGTATGCGTATGGATGTTTAGATACGATTATGTAACCTACAGATTCTCATCCGTGCTTGCTCCATGTAATCTTCGGCCCTTAAATATCTGTATGGAAGTGTGAAGAGTGCGGGCTGGAGGAGAGATTGAGAAGAGTCCTTAAACTCTTGCTTGATATCGTCCTTGGGGAAACGGGGGGGGGGGGGGGGGGAGGAATAAAGCCGGTTCTTGCCGTTTCTCCGTAGTGTTTATTTCCTCTGTACTGTAATGATAGGAAATTAACATTTGAAGGGGAAATCCCTGGTTTAAACCTGGCCCCTAATACTCCACCTTTATTCCACGGATCATCATGAATGCAATTTTCTTAAACATAATTCCACACTTAAAATATTTCTCAGATACAGCATTGCTATTCCCTGCCTGGAAAACAGATGAATGATATGTGAGTGCTGTGAAAGAAAAGATGTTATCTCTTCTGTTTATATAGCTCTAAGGAAAATACACAAAATTGTTTAGGACCAAGAACAGTGGCCTAGTATCAGACTTCATTTATTTGTTATAAGAAAGAAGATCTTGATAGTTACTTTTTCCACACTGTTCCCATATAAATCATGTGTGTTCTCTTTAATAAAATGTGATATCTGTATATCATAATTAAGTTTGTATTAATGCTTAACATAGAATAAATAAAACTGTTTTGCAGTCTGCAGAATGTTCTTCTGCAGTCTGCTATCTAATTGATCAGTTGACATTTTTTCCTGAACTCTCTAAAGGGTCTTCATGATTAGATATATGATTTAAGAGACAATAATTGTTTGTTGCTATGAGATTTGGGGTTAGATAAATGTTGTGCTTAGTAATAGCTATCTATTCACATGTTTCTAAAAAGATTGGTTTACAGCATTGCATTCACTTCAGTGGAATTGCAAGAAAATACTTTGAGAACCTTAGTCTTATTATGGTGGAGATACACAATGGAGTTTACAAATGGAAAATGTGAATGAAACCCATGTTTTATTTTTGTTTTATTAAAAGAAATGTCTGTGCAATTGTCTCAAGCTTTGATTTCTTTCTCTTATGCTGTTGAAATAAGGCTGTTCTGGACAATAGAGTAAGTCCTATAAAACTTAATGGAGTTTACTTCTGGGTATTCATGTATAGAATTGCTCTGTCTGACTCTTTGTCCAAAAACTACCATTCAACCAAACTTCCATATTCTTAAAATTGATGGCAGTTTGCACCATTTTTTCATAGATTAAACAGAAATTTTCTTTTAAAGTCTGTGAAGACAAAGTAGACAATTGTCAATTTACATACTCAAGTGAAATGTTGATAGTGCACCTGCGCGTTGTCTATTTTTTGTATTAAAGAGTAGCACTGGAAATATTACTGCTAATAAAATGGTAGTATTTATGGAATGTTTCCTAGAATCTGATTTTTGTCATAATCTCCAAACTGAATCTTTTGTTACATATTTTTTAGTATTTCCACGTTGGATGAAATTTGAGAAATAAAAAGTCTGATTTATATGAGTTTTTTTGATGGTAATAGTTTGATTGCAGTCTAAGAAGTAACAAATAATTGAAATGCAATATATTTATTATTTGCATTTTAGTTTAATATTTTAAAATCTTGTTTGGGATAGTTTCACCTGCTTGAAACAAGGGTACAAGATAAATCCAAAGAAAGATTACATATAGTTCTTGACAAATCTGTTAAAAATAGTGGAGGAAAGACTATATGAATTGTATAAAAATGTGTGGTTTTGTTACTGAAGAAGTTTCCAGTTTTCTGTTATGGTGGAGTCTTAATTAACAGATACAATTGGGAATCAGTTTTAGTAAGTGAGTCCAACTTCCCAAGAGTTCCAACCTTGTACCTGGCTTTGCTAACTACTGCCCCTAGATGTGAATAAACAGCTAGGGTTTTCGATATCTTTGTGCCATCTAGTGGTCATCCACATTTCTGCAGCCATATTTTGTAGTTCCAGCCTTCTATAACTTTTTCAGTAACAATTGACTTTGAATATTGGGATGGAACATTGAGGGCAAATTATCCCATGATGGTGAAACTACAAGCATTCTCCAAAAGCTTGGAATATGACCCCCAGTGAACTTCAGATGTGATCACTGAAGGGAGAAATTATTAAATATATGAACAGTCAAATCTTACTAACTTTTCAAGATGTCCTGAACTTGCTCAGTTGTTGGTTTCTGACAAGTCAGTCTAAAATAGTAATGCAGCTGTGCTATCAGAGGTGTAGATGGAACTGACAGATTTTACAAAGCCCATTCCTCCTGCAGGATTATAATGAATGAGACTACTTGTAGAAGAACGATCCTTTATTTGTACGGTACTGGATTCTTCATCCAATTAGAATAACAGTTGAACTTCTTAATAGTACACTTCTCCATAGATTTAACCATGAGGTTTGAGCTTGTAGACCACGCTAGGATAAAATGTAGATTGTGTGTTTGTGGTTCTATGTGTGTGCAAATACAGCTCCTGTATTGTAAGAGCTGTCTCATGAGCTTCATTTCTAACTCAGAAATTGAATCTGGGCTTTCTCAAGCAGCATCACGTTGAGTAAACTCAGTTGATAGATGCTTCTCTTGGTTGGCAAGTTTTCTTGAAAGACTGTTGATAAAGCAGCAGAGTAGGAGGTTAAAAAAGTCAAGACCTGGCTGCCAACTTGGGTTTTTTATGCCTCCTGCCCCCCACCGCCACCCCCAGCTTCACAGATGGAAACAAACTGCCAGTTAATTTAAGAAAGCTCTTCTGATACCTGAGAACCAAGAGGAATTAAACGTGCTACTGGTAATATATGGCAACTAAAGCAGAATATGAGGGGTATAAGAGGTTGAAAGATGTGAGTTTCAAAAAATGTATTAAAAGAAGGAGAGAATGTCAAAGAGAAAGGAAACAGTACTGTATTGTACCACACTAGAAAGGAGTATAAAAACTAAGAAGGTGAAGAGTAAGAGTGACAAGCTGATGAATTGGTTGAAAACCTTTTGATCTTCTGAAAAGCTGCTCTCATTTAATCAGCTATATATACTATCTTTAGAAGATTCATCCTGTCATTTCCTGTAGCATATAGATGCAACATAAAAAAAGTAGGTTTTTCCTTTTTAATACTGTTTTATGCATACACAAATGTGTGCATATAGAATCAACCTTCTAAACTTAATCAACATGCTCAGATTCCTTTAACTGGGGGCCCCTAAGAGTTAATAAAGCAACGTGAGTCCAACGATAAAGGAAATTTAGTGAAGAAAGCTCAGTCTTTAGAACAAGAGAGGATATGTGCTGTTAGTGAGTTGGTGGAATGGGCATCTGAGATACAGTAGCTAAGGGAGTGAAGAGGCAAAAAATCCAAATAGGGGTAAGGTATATATTTTCATTTCCATTTCCAATCTCTTCCCCTTATCACTATGTGCAAATTTGATTTTAATTCAGGATAAGGATATGCATCTGATGAAGTGGATTGTGGCACATAGAATTATGTCATAATAAATTTGTTAGTTTGCAAATGGCCACAAGAGACTTTATTTTAGTTGCAGTATGTTCACAGAAATGCCGTCCAAATATTTATTTGATGTAATCAGCCAAGCATTGGCTAGAAGTCTAACTTATGAAAGACCTAAGTTTGGCTCAAGTGATGCTGGCTTTCCCATTTCCATAATAGGTGTAGATGACCACATGTAATTTGGTCTACAGAACCTAATTTGAAGAAATGCTTTCTTAATACTTAATTCAAGCTGTATGGCAACAATACAAGAAACAGCCCTAAAGGATTTTTAGATTACTACATTTTTACAAGTGTGAGATCTGTTTATAGAGTCCTTGTTACTATGAAGACAAAACAAAGCAAAAAAAAGTGCATTCATGTGCTTCTTGCTGAGTAACGATGCATGAATCTGCTTGGATCATCTTGTACTAATAATCACACTGACTTTCTACTAGTAGGTTAATATGGTTTACTTTATGTCAGTTAAGTTTTTAAAAAACCTTGATATAAATCAGTACTATGGTCATCTATAAGTCAAAATAAGTCCTCGTTTTACAATCTTAGAGATACCTTTGGTAGAATAGAAGGATTGTTACTGTACAGTGTAGTTGATCTGATGAACATGTTTTATTTTATAATGAACACAGAATGTAACTTGTAGAACAGTGGAAGAGAGACAAGTAACACCATTTTGTTTGTCTTCCTCCAGAACAATTTCCTTATTCAAGGAACAGTAAATTGTAGAAAAGGTAGCTACAGTATAAAATGGTTGTATTTTTTGGCAGAGTTAGAGTGTGCAGGCGCTATTGGAGCAATGGAGCTTACAGGCCCTTCTGATCCTTTGCTTTGCTCAAAGGAAAGAGTGCTCCCTCTGTGTGCCTGTGATGCTGAGGGCTAAGATGGCTTATGAAATCATGGGAATACCCATGTACTTGCCATTGTATAAACCCAGCAGTAAAAGCTATTTTAAATAACTGGTAGGCAGGGGAAGAGGCTGCGGCAGATAGACCAATATCGTGCTCTTGCCCCAGATGTATTAACCACTTAATATCTGGTTAAAGCCAGGCATTAGAGGTGTTTCTTTTTGCTCCAAAGGGCTACACCTCTCTATCGGCTTTCTCCAAAGACTTCTCAGTGAGCATGCAGTGAGGAGGATGATAAAGAGAGGACAGTTGGGTTGTAATGATTGACAGTGGTAGAAATTAGCCCTGATGACTGCTGACATTTATTTATTGTGCTTATATATTGCTGGACTCAGAAATGGCTCCTGGCAGTTTACATCATAAAAAATACAAAAACAATAAAAACCTGAAAAAAGCAATAGAAACACAAGTCGATCACAGTTCCATTTCTATCATACACATTGTATGGATTCCCACAACACTAAGTCATAAAATAGTTTGGTCCATTTTGATTCAGTATGTGTGAAACTGAAAATTTTGCTTTTCTGATAATCTAAACGTTGGTGCCATGTTCAAACTCAACAAACTATGGTTAATTTTAACCAAAGCTTTTGGACATTAGGGAACTTCAAACCTGCATTATGTAGATTAACTGTTCTACCAAACTGCATTTCAGTTAAGAGTAACCACCACATATTGTAAACTGGAAGTAAGCTTTTAGTTTCTTTCTCTTGGCCATACTGGGAGGGAGGGAAAACAGATGCCTTCTTCTGGGGATAAACAATTACACTGCATGCTAGTAAAGGGTTTTATCTTCCCTTCCACTTGTGACACCCAGTTCTCTCTTTTTTGACAAAGACTAATCTTTTGCATTACCAGATGTCTGGACTCCTCACTTCCAAATGGCTTTCCTCCTCCTCCTCCTTTCTTTGTTTCCATTTTGATTTCTTCCACTTTAATTATCTCCCTGCCTTAATTTCCTCTGGGGCACTTTTGGGACTTCCCTGGTTTTACATGATCAACAAAAGACCACAGATAATCTCCATGTTATAGAACAATATGTTAGTGGCCAGTAATATAGACCTTCCTCTGTGAAAATAATGATTCCTAGTCTACAGTGCTATGTAGGTTTCTTTTAAGTTCAACTAGATGGCTGAATCTAGCTGACTTTGGCTGATCTCAAAAAGCCAAACAGGGACAGACCTGGTTAATCCTTGGATAGGAGTACCACTAGGACATTTCAGAGCTATAGGCCAGAGGCAAGCAAGTATGTGTGTATGCGTGTGTGTAGAAAAAAAAAAGATTGCAACTGTGCATTCACCCCGCCCCTTTTTACATGCATTGTGATGCACACACAAAAGGGGTATGGCTTCAGTTGCCATCCTGACCTTTTTGACCCATCCTGCAGATTTCCTTAGTGTATACGAATCTGACAAGCTTAAAAAGCTGTCAAAAAGAAGACAAGAGCAAATCATAGAATACTATATGGACGTGTCATATGTACCATGGAGGTCAGGTGGGACTTACTCCATAGAAAATGTATTTTTAGTGTATTTCCCGTCTTCTAGTAAGTAGTAGTATCTACTTATATAGAGAGGGTGTTGACAGAAACCCTTAATTAGACAGTTGTTTCTCTAAGCAAATACAAACTGTAGTAAGAAAGGTATGTGGGTCGCATAGTCCAAAGGTTTTAGATTATATTTCTTAGCAGTATAAAGGCTCTATTTAGTTGTAAACAAATATGGTTTATTTGTTATAGCAACCAATTAGTATGTGTACTTATTCAGAAAATATTATATGAATTTCATTTTACGTCAGCCCTGTTTATCTACTCCGTAAGCAACACATTGATAAGATCAAGCATGTAACATAGAACATATTGTTAATATGAAACAAACCATTTTGGGATTAAACGTTTTAAATACAATAGTATTGCAGTTGAGAGGTGTTGAAAACTGTTTGGATTATTATATCCATATTAATGACAAATGTACTAGACAATAGGTACCTGATTCTTATTTTTTATTAACTGAAAATCCTGAATTTTAATAGTTTTCATCTTTTTTTTTTTTTAATCATGATGCAAACATTTCTTAGAGGAACTTTTTTTAATGGTGGGACTAGTTACATTTCTTGGGAGCTACTACCGTATATAAACCATTTATGCGTATTTACTGTATATTCTTCTCCATGTCACAACACACAATATATGTTTATCTGCAGAAACATGAAGTATCCTAATTGCAGAGTGTGCAGCCTGTTACACAAACTGTATCAGCAGTTACTTGGAGCCCATGTGGGATTATTAATAACTGCTTTGTGAGTTCCTACTGTGCTAGGGCAATCTACTGTACTGAGCTTGTAGCAGTGAAGCCTCTCTGACTGTGATTGGCTGAACATTGTTCAGAGGTTAAGAAAGTGAAAGGAGTGGATCCCATCTTTCACAAGGGAAGGAAAACATTGTCTGTTTGGTTAGACTATAATATTATAGCAGGTAGGCTGGGGACCAGGAAAGTCATAGGATGTAGTGTTTAAGGGCTAGTGATCTGAGCTAAGGATATACAGGAGGGGTACCCAAGGCCACAGGCTGCATTCCAAAAAGGAGACTGTTCAGCATAGTAGAAGTAAATGGGTCCAGGACAAAAATTAGATTTAATTTAATTTAATTTAAGCTTAAGCTTAATTAAATTGAATGCAGTTAATATGATTACTCCCTATGACTTTTCTTTTTTCTTTTCTGTCCTATTAAACATGGAACTTGGTGGCAATTTTGAGCTGAGGGGGCAGATCTGGACGATAGGTACAACTGTAAGGCCCAAACAGAGTTGTAAGAATAATATAAAAGTATGTAGATACTAAGACTCGAAGAGAAGGGAAAAGGATCTGCGTGAGAAAGAGCTATCAGATTGCTGGATTTGGAGACATTTCATGGTGATTATAACTGAGAAAAAGGATAGAAATGCTAGATAAATTTCAAGGAAACTTTTTATTGAATTCTTCTACTCTTGGATAGATGGATGGATGACCAGCATTTGTATGCCACTTATTTGAGCAAGTATATGTGGTCTACAATATGCAGTCTAAAAACAACCATAAAATAATACATAATTCAAAGATACAATAATTAACCTAGAAAACAGTTACTGTCTAATTAACATCTTCCTAACTGAATGCCTTTGGAAGAGAACTGTCTTTACCAGTATTCGAAAAGACGGCAGAGTGTGGGCCAGCCTGACCTTAGGAGACACGTTGTTTCATAGAGGAAGAGGGTCTGCTTTCAGGCTCCCAGTCCCCTGAGGTCATTTTCAGGTTCCCAGGTTCCTTGATCTCTTGTGAGGTGAGTACCCAAAGTATCTTCTCCTGCTGGTTCATGTAGGATGGGGACATTCTGCACTGAAGGGTGCAGTCCCAGGAGTAACAAGGGTCCAAGCCGCATATGATTGAATATAGGATTATATAAATCTCTTCCTAGACAAGCATCTTGCACCCACATGAAGAATCAAAGCGCAAAGTAGTGTCAATACATTGCAAATTTTGAAAAACTACATGTCCTTGCAACCCTTGCAAAATCATCTCTTGTATGCAGACGAACCTGCATATAAGAGAAGTCATCCTGTATTTGTGGTCATTGTGTTTCTCGTTGGACAAGCAGCCTTTCAAGTCCCCTACCTCCCAACTTGCATTTCAGCCTGTCCAGCTTAGAAAAAGACCACAAAGGCTTGCTTATACAGGGCTATTGTGAAGATAAGGCTTTATGATCTCTTCAGTGGGTTTACTTTTAGTGTCATAAATACATCATCTCTTATGATGCCTCTGTGTAATATTAAACTGTGGGTACACAGGGCTTGCTGATATTCTTCCATGGTGTGCAGAAGATGTTTCAGGCCTCTCTGCATTTGTTAATAGCCATGCACTGAAAGGAGTATGCAACTGTTAATCTGTGCTGGGAAATTGGGTATGCAGCTGTCTCTCTTGCTTTCTTCAGAATAGCCTTCAACTGTTATGATGCGCTGGGGAATGGTATACCTAACCAGTGGCATCTGTAACAAGCTATAATGATGTCCAAATGACAGAATGTGGATCATCACATGTGTGTCACGACATCATTGTACAAATGGTATGACTGTAATGATATCTTGACATTTAACACAAGTACATAAATTTTGTTGCATATGTTCTGACAGCATGGTGCACGTGTCATTTTTCTTCTCTCAACCTGCCCCCACCATGGAAGCCCATGTATCCCACTGTCCATCTTGTTTATTTCTAAATAATTAAGCAGGAAAAAATGCACATACTTGCCATGTCAGGCTTTGTTATGTGCAACTGATCCCTTTGCTTACTTCAGAGTAACCATGCCAGGAGAAGATTGTGCAACAGGAACTTTTATGCTAAATCTGGAGCAGATTGTGGAGTGCGTATAGAGCTGTATATGAAAAGGATATCTGGCAAGACAGAAAATAGAAATGGGGTAGAAAGAGCTGGATTTATTCTCCCAGTAGCGTACCACTACTATAAATGCCTGTGTCCCTTTTCTGGGAAACTGAGCAAACATTTCTTTTCAGTACAAAATACTGAGTTTGACATGAGAAACAGATGGGATGCAAATGATTGTGGGATCCACAGGTCAGCAGCTTCATTTTGAAGCCAAGACAGAGTCTACCATTGATGGCAGTTGCTGACTTGTGATAGGGCTCATAGATACACCTTTGGTCTGTTTGTTCCTACCCTTATTATCTGGTTTTTCAGGAACTGATGCCTGTGTGTAACCATTCAGGGATATGAAATTACTGATGGAGAAATTATGTGCATTCTTGAAAGTAGTTAATGTAGTGCAGTGGCCTGGGCTATTGACTGAGTCATGCTCAGTTCAAAATTAACTTCTGTTATGAAGACCTTAGGTGTCTAGGTAACTAACTAGTCTCTTAGTTTTAATCCATTTCTCCTGTGCAACATAGGGCTCTGCTTTATGAGGATGTTACAAAGATTACTTAGAATGTATGGAATGTACTTTGGACAGTCAAAGTGCTAAATGTTATCATCGCTTAGCCTGGAATTACAGGGAGTTAACTCTTTGTGTATGGGATCCACTTTTCTATCAAGGAAAGGAGTCTGAGCTGTATCCTGGCTTCCTGGGGATATCTTGAAAGCTGGACTAGTGATGTCAGACACGGTTTTTTTTTTTTAAGAGCAGTTTCAATTTTTTTTTTTAACACTATTGCAGTGTTGTTATTAATTGCTGAGGTATGGCAGCACATACTTTGATACCTGAAGTTTGGCAGGACATACTTTGGATTTGTTTTTCTATTTTATATTGGAAGATAATGATTTATGAGTGGGGGAGCTAATGATAACTCAATTGGCATGGATAGATAATTACCTGATCCACTTCAAACTTCAAGTTCTTTATAACTGAATGTCCCTCCAGACTGAAGCAGCTGGATGGATTTCTGAGGTCTCTTAGGGATTTTGATGCTGATCTAACAGTGGTCTTGACAAAATCCTAGGCTCTGCTTTGGAATGAGAAGATGGCATGGGCTATCAGCGCAAATGTCTTCAACCCTGTCATAGAGCCACATCATCTGCAAGGAGATGGATCCTGACAGAGTTATCAGTGAATTAGTGATTATTGATGCTGGACTACTGCAGTGCACACACTATTATGGTAGTGCAGAATGTGATTGTAGGAACAAGATGGCTGATACTTGTGACTCCTATTGCATACTGCATACAGTGATTATCAGACTTTTGTACTCAACTGAAAGTGCTATTTTTTTTTTAAGTCTTAAGAAGTCTGGGACTATGTTACATGAAAGACTATCTCTTCCCATAGTAACCTGCCTGCATTTGAAGCTCTGGAAAAAGAGACGCTTCCTACTTTCTTTAATTTGAGGTTTGATAAACTGGATTTCACAAGACAGAGGGACTTTTCTGCAGTGATTCTATGCTTACAGATCATCTTATCATCTAAAGTATATAAGATCCTATCACTGGCATCTTTTAAGAACACCCTAAAGGCCAATTGATTCTCTGCTCTGGACTATTAGCTGCATTCTTACTGTATTTGGTTTTTAGTATGTGATGAGATATTGTAACTGCTGGCTTAGGTGGTTTTATCAACTTTTTATTATGCTTTTATTATATGTGATTTTATCCTTATAAGGCTTCTATAGTATAAAGAATGTACAGGAGCCATTTCACAAGTGAAACAAGAAACATTTCTTACATATGAAAAGATGCATGTGTCAAAATTTCCTACTGAGCTGTTGAAAGTACTATTTGTCTTTTAAAAACCTGAAGCATATAAATGGCATGATCTGAGAATCATTCAGTGCAGATCCATCACTCTTTCTTCAATGTAAACAATGTTCAGAGAAGATGTTAATGGTAAGTAATTACAGTTTTTCAGAGGAACCTGATTTGACTGATTTAGATTCTACTCCAATTTTTAAATTGTATGAAATTTATATCTCATATTTAATTATATTAATAGTTTGAAACATAAACCCTGTTGTAGCTGCTTGTGCAAATTAATTTCTGTGACCTGTGTAAAAGCTGTATGGCTGTTTTACAGAATGTGAAATAATTCAGTCTTCTCATCTATGCTCCAGGGTCTATATTTGCATTTTAATATTAAGAACTTCTCTGCAGATGTTTGTGTTCACATAATACCTTCCCTATCTATATTTAATCATTCAATTCTTAATCGTTGTCTGTCCCAAATTAGAAAGTATGCATTTTTTTTAATGTTTCTGTTTTGAATATGCCGAAGCATTTTTAAAGAGAGCCATTCTATTGCCTTAAAATCTATATCCAGGAAAGATACTGTTTTGAACACATGTAATGGCAATCAGAAAAGAGGCTGGCAGAAAATAAGGTGGTTAGAGACTGTCACTGATGGCACTAGCATGACTTTACAATAACTCAAAGAAGCAATTGTCGATAGTCCTGGCAAAATGATATCAATCAGGTCGTGAAGAGTTGGAAACAAATGAATGACTTAAGAACAACAAAAATGGCTGTAGTTTGGGCTAACCAATGCATAAGGCCATATCAGGTCCAAATATTTTTCAACTCTGGATTTATTTGGCATATAAAAGAAAAGACAGGTCAGACTGAATTAGGAAGGGCAACAGAAATCTCTGTCTCTCCAGGAATGAGGGGAGTGAAAGTGCATGTTGTCTCTTGTAACAGAAATTGGCCCAACAGACTGAAGCAGCTAAGCAGATATGCTAACTAAGGATTCTCTTTCAGTGTACAGTCAACTAGAGAGCTATGTAAAGGTCTGCCCACTGACTTTAATACTTTTGAACTGGAAAAAAATGAGTTGTCCCAATGTCCAGAGGAATCAGTGTATCAACAAAAAGTGGCTCATACATGAAACCCTGTAAAGATATTATTCAGTATTTACACTTGGTCCTAAGTCGCCATATTAATTGCTTTGGATCTCTGTACAGCAATGACCTTAGCTGCTCCTAGTAATATGTGTCACTGGTGGGTAGATTTTGCATTGTTTTTTTACATGGTTGACGTGCAAAATTGGTCTAAGTATAGCTGTTTTGGCTTGACGACTGTGAACAGTTGGAAATTACTAGCTCTCGCCTCCTTCTCATTATGAGAACTAGGAACAAGTTTACCATTTGCCTTTTCTTTAATCCTATATGCAGTTGGAATTCTGTATGAATGGCAAGACTATAATATTTCAGATTGCTGATTTCCAGACTGTATCTGGAAACAAATGCATCCATCCTTTGCAACAAGCCCACTGAAGGTACTTTATTAGAATATGGAATTAGGTGCATCCTAAGTTCTTTAGAGTTGATGCATGTTGAATGCATTTTTTAGGATTTAATTTTTAGGGGTGGTGTCTTTTTTTTTTTTAATGGCTACTTGTCTTGTATGAAATATTATGGAATATTATGTTGAATAACATTGAGTTGGCCTCAAGTCTCATGTAAAATGTTTAAGTGTTTGTTTTTGACCTTTAAAGCCCTTCATGGAATGGGGCCGGGTTATTTGAGGGACTGTCACTTCCTGATTACATCTGCCCACCCCATCTGATCTGCAGAAGAGATATGTTGCAGGTCCCATCTGCTAAAGAGCTACATCTGGTGAAACCCAGGAGAGGGATTTTTCTGCTATAGCGCTTGCCTTACGGAATCTCATCTCCCCCAAAGTGAGGTTGGCTGCATCCCTGTTAATTTTTCATAAGTCCCTCAAAACTTGGTTATGTCAACAGGCTTGGGGGTCCCAAGGGAACAGAGAGTTGTTGAGGTGGCTCCATTGCTATTATCTGTTGCCCTCTTCTTGTCTTTTAATCATAATTTAATATTTTTTAACTTAACTGTTTTTTTATATTATTGTTTTATTGTTCTTTATTGTATGCTGCCCAGAGTCACGTTCTGTGAGATGGGTGGCTATATAAATATGATGAATAAATAAAATAAATAAAGGGAATTTCTGTTTACATTTGCTCAAGCACGGTTTTGCTTTACAATATCTGCAGTTTGTCACTTGATCCTGATTGATAGTTCATGTCCGTAAGGCAGGCTATAACAGTGGAGGACAATTTGGATCACATGACACTCTGTCGACGAAGTGGATTGTGGTTGGCAATCCACAGGAGGAATAAATAGACACTGGGATTATTTACAGGCATGTGTGCTAGAGCACAGAAGGTTCCCATATGTTTCAGGTTGATGATACGGGGAAGCCATTTAGAGTTAAGGTCTTGAAAGAAAGATCGTAAATAGTGGTGTTTGTTCCTTTGAATATGCCCTGAAGGTTTAAGTATTGTTTTCTAAACTCACTGAAAATTATGCAGAGTGAAAATGTTTTTTAATCTGTTCTTCTGTAATCTTGGGCTACTTTTCATAGCAGAATCCATTTACAAAATAATATGGTTGTTTCTATTCCAGATGTGTCTTTCTTTCTAACTGTACTTCCCCTTCTTTTTAGATTTCTGGATATGGGGACTGACAAGTATTTTGAAGTAGGTTGGGCACTCTAGGTCTTGTACGTACAAACGTTTTATCAAAAAGAGCTGAACTTGTGCTCTTTTGCTGTCACTTGCTCCTTCCTACAGCAGCCCTCTCCGATGGCCTCTTTCCAAAGCCATTCTTGAGAATCAAGGAATCCTCTGGAACAATGGGGAATGGAGAATTGGTAAATTGCCATGGCATGCTGATAGGACAGATCTTTTTGATTTGTACTAAACATATTAAGGTGCGAGCCCTAACTTTTCTCAAATAGATCTTTTCCCCAACCTTTTTGCATATACTTGTTGGCTTATTTCAAAAATAAGGGGAGCTATATGAGAAATATAATTTCTTAATTAATAGTGCATGGCTAAGAGACTAGCTGAGTTAGCTTTTGAATAGGGGGATGCTAGAAATTACACATGCCCCTTCACAAAAAACCTTTTGAATGAATTAGGAGTTTTAAGAGTGTTCAATTTGGCTTTGATGCATTTATTTTTAAAATCAGTCTGTAGCCCGGTCCCTATTTGGAAGAAAGATCATTAAAAATAATTGTATCTGAATATAGAGTTGATGTAGAAGTTTGAGCATAAGTTAACAGAAGCTGGCACAACCTCTGGTATAAAGGTAAACACAAATTTCAAAAGGTGCTTACTATTTATGTGCAGTTTTTTTTTTTTCAGATTCAAAATAAAACATTGAATATGGTAGGTGACACCCTTTCACTGAGTAGTTTGTAACACCTACTGTGGTAGGAATAACAACTTCCAATTTTTTCTTCTTGCCAGCCATGCCTTTCTTTTCTTATTTTAATATTTTCTCTGCTCTTCCTTGCAGCTCTTCTAGGTTAGAAATATCCTTAGGTCTGCTTCCATGAGCTGCATGTTTGAGAACTTCCCATAGATTTTCCTTAATATTAAAAAGTGGGGACTGAGAAAGCTATTTCAAAACCTTTATCTTTCCTTCCTGTAAGTATTTCATGGTTGATCTGAAGAGATGTTTTGGATCATTGTCTTGCTGAAAAATCCATTTTCAGTTTTTATTGACCATGAGATATTAGCTTGAAGACCAAGAAAAATTCCTGCTGGAGCTGCCTGAAAACTGTAGAGATCAGCAAAACAGAACCCACAGATCACTTCAAATAACCTGTTGAAAAGTTTAGCTGGCACTGAAGGTAGTTGTCTACAGATCCATAGTGCAGCGTTGCTTATACAGTGATGATTTGCATGGGACAGTTGTCAGAATAAATTTTTTCTCCAACTTCATCACAAAAATCATAATCTAAAGTATGGACAAGAAAATTTTGAAATATTTTGAAACAAAGTACTTTGTACTGATGAAAGAAAAACATAATTCTTTGTTATAACTATACAAAATACATTTGGAGGAAAAAGGGTAAAATATTTGAAGAAAGAACACCTTGCCAAACAGGAGTCTCTCTATTATACTTTAAGATTGTTTGGCAGCCTATGGCCCAGAAAATATTGTGTGGGTGGAAGGAAGAATGGATTCTATTGTACAGGTGAAACTCGAAAAATTAGAATATCGTGCAAATGTTCATTTATGTCAGTATGGCAACTCAAAAGGTGAAACCAGTATATGAGATAGACGCATTACACGCAAAGCGAGATATGTCAAGCCTTACTTTGGTATAATTGTGATGATTATGGAGTACAGCTTATGAAAACCCCAAATTCACAATCTCAGAAAATTAGAATATTACATGACATCAATAACCCAAGGATTGGAAATAGAACAATATCGGACCTCTGCAAAGTATAAGCATGCATATGTACTCAGTACTTGGTTTGGGCCCCTTTTGCAGCAATGACTGCCGCAATGCAGCGTGGCATGGATGCGATCAGCCTGTGGCACTGCTGAGGTGTTATGGAAGACCAGGATGCTTCAGTAGCGGCCTTCAGCTCCGCTGCATTGTTTGGTCTCATGTCCCTCATCTTTCTCTTGGCAATGCCCCATAGATTCTTTATGGGGTTCAGGTCAGGCGAGTTTGCTGGCCAGTCAAGCACAGTAATCCCATGGTCATTGAACCAGGTTTTGGTACGTTTGGCAGTGTGGGCAGGTGCCAAGTCCTGCTGGAAAATGAAGTCAGCATCCCCATAAAGCTTGTCTGCGGAAGGAAGCATGAAGTGCTCCAAAATCTCCTGGTAGACGGCTGTGTTGACCCTGGACTTAATGAAGCACAGTGGACCAACACCAACAGATGAGATGGCTCCCCAAATCAACACAGACTGTGGAAACTTCACACTAGACTTCAAGCATCGTGCATTGTGTGCCTCTCCATTCTTCCTCCAGACTCTGGGTCCTTGGTTCCCAAATGAGATGCAAAAGTTGCTCTCATCAGAAAAGAGGACTTTGGACCACTGGGCAACAGACCAGTTCTTTTTTTTTTTTCTGTAGCCCAGGTAAGACGCTTCTGACGTTGTTTGTTGTTCAGGAGCAGCTTGACAAGAGGAATACGACATTTGAAGCCCATGTCCAGGATCCGTCTGTGTGTGGTGGCTCTTGATGCACTAACTCCAGCCTCAGTCCACTCCTTGTGAAAGTCCCCAACACTTTGGAATGGCCTTTTCCTGACAATCCTCTCCAGGCTGCGGTCATCCCTGCTGCTTGTGCACCTTTTTCTACCACACTTTTCCCTTCCACATAACCTTCTATTGATGTGCTTTGATACAGCACTTTGGGAACATCCAACTTCTTTTGCAATTCCCTTTTGGGGCTTTCCCTCCTTATGGAGGGTGTCAGTGATGGTTTTCTGCACAACTGTCAGGTCAGCAGTCTTCCTATGCTTGTGATTCCTCCTGAACCAGCCTGAGAGACCATTGAAAGGCTCAGGAACCCTTTGCAGGTGTTATGGATTCATTAGCTGATTAGAGTGGGACACTTTGAGCCTAGAATATTGAACCTTTTCACACTATTCTAATTTTCTGAGATTGTGAATTTGGGGTTTTCAAAAGCTGTACGCCATAATCATCACAATTATACCAAAGTAAGGCTTGACATATCTCGCTTTGCATGTAATGCGTCTATCTCATATATTGGTTTCACCTTTTGAGTTGCCATACTGACATAAATGAACATTTGCACGATATTCTAATTTTTCGAGTTTCACCTGTAGTTGGAAGATGTATGAATTTCATTAAAAAAAAGAGAAAATGTTGGTAATCCGAACTTAAGTAAGCCATTGTTAATGAATAATTAATATAATTTTCAGATAATTGTGGAGCTAAATCTGTATTGGTTCTGGTGGTCTATATGAAGGTATTTCCTTGATCCACCCAAGGTTGTTGAGAGATGGGTAGCACAGAAGTTTAATAAATTATTTAATAATAAAATATGATTTGTGAGATAAATATGTCTTGAATAGATGGTGCCATACCAGTTTGTGAGCTGTGTGGAAGAATGAGAAATATGTATAGGAGTCCATACAAAGTGCATTCCAGATTTATTCTGTGTCTTCATTAGAGAGAGGTGTGTGTGTGTGTGTGTGTGTGTTAAATGCCAGTGTTCACACCTTAGTAATATGATAATTTTAATTGCAATTCTGCTACCTAGACAAAATATGTTCAACAGACTTTTTAAAAGTGTTAAATTATATCTGTTTGGGATGGCAAAAAAAGCATATTATTTAGCTTTTCATCTGGAAAAAAGAAAATTTCTGTCCTCATAGAATATACTGGGAAATTATATTTTTACTGACAAAAATGTAATCATTATTAAACAATTCAGTGATACAAGAAACTGGCAGCTATAGTACTTTAATGTAAAACAGCCTTCCCTAATCTGATGTATTTCAGATATACAGGTAGTCCTCGACTTATGACCACAAATGGGACTTCTGTCGCTGATACGGTCATTAAACTAGTTGTGCCCTATTTTATAACCTTTTTTGCCATGGTTGTTAATTGAATCACTGCAGCCGTTAAGCAAATCACATGGTTGCTAAGCAAATCCAGCTTCCCCCATTGACTTTGCTTATCGGAAGCCCTTGGGAAGGTTGCAAGTGGCAACCACGTGACCCCAGGATGCTGCAAGTATCATAAATATATACTGGTTGCCAAGCGCCCAATTTTGATCATATGACCAGAGACGCACTGCAACGGTCATAAGTATGACAACTGGTCATAAGTCACTTTTTCAGCACAGTCATAACTTTGAACGGTCGTTACATGAATGGTTGTAAGTCGAGGCCTACCTGTATAAGGTTTCATCATCCCCCATATTCTGTGTTGGCTGGGGGATTATGAACGCTTGAATATTTGGAAAGCACCACTATTTTCTTTGTTTTTCTTTAGGTTTGTTTTTGTTTTATATTAATTGACATCTGTAATTTCTTTTTATATATTAACAATAAGTTTGTAGTATTGCTAAATATATCTAATGTTCATAGATATTATTCCTTGGTTATGATCTCAGATTTCTGTGAGATATATGAATCTACAGAAAATGAGACCAGGTTCAGCAACATAGGAAAAAAGTTATTGTGTAGCATTTAATTTGTAATACTGGGCTCATAAAGTAAAATCAGTGCTTTTTTATGTGCTATGACAGTTTGCATCAGTGCCCCAGGAAATTTAAAATCTGCTTTAGAATTAGTTAAAAATTCTCTTAAATCTGAAGATACTTTCCCCAACCAGTTCTATTCTAGAACCTGCAGCCAGCATGCTGGAAATGTTGAGAACTGTAATGCAGCATATATGGAGAGTATGTGGGGAAGACTGTTGTAATGGTTAAAAGTATTACCCCTCAATCCATAACCGAAATCTTATCTCATCCTTAACTCTGTACTAGCTAGGTTCACATTTTGTGCTAAGTCCAGATATATTTTAACCTTGATTTACTGAATAAGATACAGTGTCTAGATTAATGCATCATCCAATATGTCTTCAGTGGAAACAATGCTGGGACTTTTTTTTAGGATGAAATTGAAACTTTATTATTATCTCTGTACTATAGAAAGCAAGGTGCTTTGGCTGAATGGGTAAATACCTTTTAAAAACAGTAGTCTTAGAAGTTGAAATCGATTGTGACAGTGATCGGAATGGCTGTGTCTCAATCCATGTTTATCTTACTCATATTCCAACTTACTTGCAAATTGTATTTTTTCCCAGATACAGCAATCTAGAAATGTAGATTAATCCTTTTATAGAAAAAAAAGCATATTGATAATCAGCAGCAATTAAAGCAAGAAAGCAGGACTAAATCAGAATTTGCCAGGTTCTCTGACGAAATGTATAACTGTAAACCAGTTTAGGTTCTTGTGAATTGTAGCAATATAACCCTTATAGTAAATAATGCTATATTCTTATTATTTGATTTTATTTGTTATATTTGTATTGAAGTTTTAAAATGTATTATCATATTGGAGATTGAAGTGGTGAAGAAATTGCATAAATAAACAAACAGTAATAAATAATATTGCAATATAATGGAAATGTTTTTTACTGAGTAATTAACCAAAATTAGAAGTCATGTGAAACAGAGAAAATGTCCCACAGTAACTGGTTGTCCAGCTTCATTTTTACATTTCTTCTTGCGTGTCTTGGACACCATGGGAAGTAAGAACAGGTGATAATTCAGATAACAGTGGAAAAAAATATCCTGGAATACATGAAAATATTATAACCTTGGGCAAAAGAGGCGCGTTCAGAACACATTATTGTGTAACCTGATTATCTGATAAAGATCTTAACCCTGTAGGACTTGTACTGAGTTTGTGGGACATTCTTTTAGTATGTTCCTTATTGCACAGGTAGAAGTATGTGTACACTATGTAGTAATTGCACACTGTGGAGCTCACCAGCTTACTAGTAAAGGATTTATTTCAACACTTATGATCTGTATACCTTTTTCAAGGATTCAGGGATCAGTATAATGTACATATTTGTCTTCTAACAATTAAGTATATTATTTGTACCTAATCAATAAATAGCAAAAATACTGAAGCAGTATTAGTTTATATCAGTAGGGTCAGCCATAGCTGATTTCCAGTACAGCTGTGTACGTGTCATAATGTTATGTGAAATTCTAAAAGTAAACCCTGCTCTGCTACAGAAAGCTCACTAAAAATGATTGAGAACCGAGGACCCATGCTGTGGCATTTGCTTCCATTTGTTTTCGGGAAGGTTATCCCCGCAAAATGGCAATGTGAGTTTTGTTTTACTGTGCCAAGAAATTTGTAAATCATTACCAGTAATTATGTTGATTCTGGTCACTTGCTATAATTGCAGGTATATAATTGTGTTAGATTCCAGAGTTTTATTCTACCCAGTTTTGGCTCTTTGGCAGTGGTTTTTCATAGTGTATCCTCTGCGGTTTCTCTAATGGGCTTTTTACTCAGAACAGATGGCATATTATGTTGAATGTTTGCAATGCTGACTGATTTTATTCTTTTGATTCCCATAAGGGATGCCACAGTTATCTGTAAGGATTCATTTTTGGTCAGAGATTATGTTTCATAGGTGACAGTAGTCTCAAATCATTCACAAGCCTGTTTCTAACTACTAGTATCAGAATTACCTGAGCCTTCAGGAAAGAGTGAGTCTGTTGGTGGCCCTGTTCAGGATGGTTCATCAATTCAAGGCAAAGCAACTAAATATAATGGAAACTATGCTAGTAGCAATTTGTCTGTGTAAAAAGTTAATGCTTGAGTCTCTAATTACAGATGGGCATTTTATTTTTATAGCTCTATTTTCAGTGGAGAAAAACAAAAATTATACAAGTGCAAAAACTTGGAAAAGCAGTTATTGGAGACAGTTTAGCTTTCCCAGCGTAGTTCCAGATGAGGCTTTTATGGAGCAATCATCTTGCCTCAAAGAGATTTTTACTTTGGAGTGTGGAAAAAATAATAGTTATGATTTTCCATATGTAACCCTTCTTTGTATTCCCACTGCTTCATCTTTTAAGGATGAAAAGAGAGGAAAGTTAAATAGTTCTGGTTGATTGGTAACACTAACAAGGAGCCATCTTTCTGAAAGTATTCTGAATGTATGGGAAGGCAGTCTGGACAGTTTCTGGAGAAAACATTTTCTCAAATACAGCCTTTCCATGTTTTAATTTTTTTAAAAAATGCAAGAAAGAAGTAGGAGCTAACTTGCTTATTTTCAGTACTTGTTAAGTGCATTTATTCTTTTGCACAATTCTGTAAAGTCCTATTGAATTCAGTGAGTGTCATATGCAGACATTTAAGAATCAAAATCCCTTCTACTCTGGCATTTCGTTTTTCATGATGGTCTATGATATACATCCAAGAAGCCCACATGCAGGACATGAAGGCAGTAATTCTCTTAGGTTATCACATCCAGCTTCTGCCATTTGGGGCATGCTGCCTCTGAATTGAGAAACTGCATACAAACATTATCAATAATAATCAGAGTTTGACAGCATATATGAATCTGTTTAATCCTTATTAAACCCATCTAAGCCCGTGACCTTCAGCACATCCGATGACAGTTAGTTCCCTAATAAATTAATTATGTATTGTGCACTCTGTTCCAAAAGTCTGGTGGAATTTCTGTAGCTGCCATTTGATAAACCAATAAGAGCTATACTGTAGTCAGAATAGAAATCCAGAGAGCCCCTATGTCTTTTAATTATTTATTCAGCATATGTTTTGAGTATACCTCCATACATTGAACACTTGAGGCAGTTTACAATAAACAGTCAAACACAATTCCAAGCAGAAGAAATAAAAATGGTAGTAAAATCTTCTAACACCAAAGAGGTGACAGTAATTGTTGAAAGTTCAGTGTTGTTTTTACCAGTTGCCCGAAGGCTGAAATATTCAGGGAACAAATCTGACTTCTCTAAGAAAAGAATCCTGTCTAGGATATTTAATACTTAAGGCCTCAAAAGAAAAAACTAGGTTCTGTTCTAGTATACAGAAGCCCTGGGATGTAGACCAAATATATGATAGTGACCTTCTGTAATTATGTTACAATTGATAAGCACAGGCTCACATTGGGAAATAAATGATAAACAAATGCCATGTTACAATATCCATACAAGGACATTTAAAAATGTTCTTATTTCTAACATAACTTAAGGCAGAGGCGTAGAACGTCAGATCCCAGGCTAATATGCTTTCCTGGAATCTTTGGATCATCCTCCAGAGACAAAAGCTGGCATTAAATTGTAATTTTTAGTATGATATAAAAGAAAAATATTAAACATGGCTGGACAGTAATCATATCAACTATACTGAACTTTAAGTAGAAATGAAATGAAATTTAGTTCTTTGTTCTATATTTTGGAGTGTGGGCCTCAGCTCAGAAAAAGGTGCACACCCTTGACTGAAGGAAGAAAAGGTAGATTTTTCTGAGGTTTGCCAAAGAATCCATTCTCTTTTGATAGAATGTTTTCTGAAGAAAGGCCTTCCACTAATCCTTAGACCGAAGTCTGTTGGTGAGAAGCTATGGGCTCGTCTTCCATTTGGTTCTGGGGAGACTGACTTGATCTTGACTGACATGAGCATTTCTGCTACTGCTTTCACATATTAACTACATTTTAACATGTTTGCTTAAATGCAGTTCTCTTTCTTCAACCAATCCAGTTTATATAGTCAAGGAGACTCTTCTGTTGTTGCTTTTGTCCTATAGTGAGACAAAGGAAGGAGAACAACTCAAAACGTTTAATAATACACAAACAAGTGATCCTCCAAATATCACAGCTGTAAAACTGGGCCTTCCATAGCTATTCTGTTACTTTCAAATATATGATCTGCCCATTTTCAGTGAAAATGCTTGGGTCCTTGTAATACTGATTGTAAATATTATCATTGCCTAGCTTATTGTTGAATCTATGAGATAGCAGCTATGAAAGTGACTATCTTCTTTAATTTGTCGAAGGGGTTTTCTCATTGTTTCCATGAATGAAAATTTAAATAAATATTGTAAGCTCAATATAAGAGGTTTTTTTCCCCCCAGAGCTAGGGATTTTAGCTTTTGTTTTGAAATCTGTTCTACTGTAGTTAAAAGATGAAAGCCCTTGTGGCAATTCTGTTGTGCTTCATTTTTTATCTCTTCCCTCCCTGCTTCTTTTTCTTTAAGCATCCCTATAGCTCATATGTACAAGAATTGTTTGTATTCAAGAATTTAAAAAAATCCAAACCACATAAAAGTGGAATGAATATGAATATATATATATATATATATATATATATATATAATTTCTTGTGCCTTCTCTGTGAAAATTGTGCAGTCTTTGTGATAAATTCATCAGCAGCATCTGCACTAAAAAGTTTGCATCAACTTGTTTTTAGAGAAGCCAAATGGAGGGAGAAGCACAGTAGTGCCACCACAATCATTTTGCTGGCACAAAGCACCCTTGCTCTTGGCAGCTGGGTGTGGCAGGAAAGAAGTTCTGCGGTGAACCACGTTTTGCTGGTCCCTGAAGGCTTTATCCAAATCCTGTTGAAATTTATAAAAGGGTTTGCTTTATCTTCCCCTGCAGTTAGATTATATCTCTTCATAAACATATACAGATATATGCACACATCCTCTTTACCCAGAGCACATATATAATTTATCCTCATTAGCAACTACTGTTCCAAGCCCAAAACCACATTAATTGGAGCTTACTGCAGATATTAAGAGGATCAAAGATAATCACTTCTTCCAAATGGCTGACTGGTATTTTTATTTTATTTTATTTATTTTATTTTTCCATTTATATAGCTGCCCACCTCAATGACTCTAAGTTGTGGACAGTGATAAAAATAAAACAAATACATATACAAAAATTAAAATACCCAGCAGCCAAGAAAATCAGTAATCATCACTAACCAGGAGGTGCGTCCCTTCACACACTTGGAGCCCCAGGCCCTAGCATAGCCTTAGGGTCTTTAGGGTCTTAAGAAAGGCCAGCAGGATTGGGGCCAACCTAATCTCTGGAGGGAGAATGTTCCAGAGGGTGGGGGTTATGGCAGAAAAGGCTCATCTTCTGGGCCTCGCCAGCCTATGTCCTTCACTGATGGGACCTGGAGCCAGGCCGGATAGGATAGGTAGAAACAACCAGGGAAAGACAGTCTCTTAAGTAACCCAGCCCCAAGCCATGAAGGGCTTTAAAGACAACTAGCACCTTGAATTGCACCCAGAAACACACTGGCAGCCAATGTAGCTCACAAACTGATGGTGTCACATGTACTGAATAACTGGCACCATTAACTACTTGTGCCACTTCATTCTACACCAGCTGAAGCTTCTGAATGCTCTTCAAAGGCAGCCCCATGTAGTGCATGTTGCAGTAGTCCAGACAGGAGATCACGAGGGCATGAATGACCATGAGCAGGACCTCCTGGTCCAGGAAGGGGCACAACTGATGCACAACCTGAAGGTCTGCAAAGGCCCTCCTAGCCATGGTATATAGTTACATAGTTATATAGTGTTATATAAGTATATAGTTATAATAAAACTAAAACCCCAGATTGAGAATTTTTTTAATATGTTTGGTTACATGTGTGCCATCATCTTTTTTAGACACTTCCTCTTGGCATTCAGCCAGCCAGCCAGCCAGCCAGCCTGCCTGCCTGCCTGCCTGCCTGCCTGCCTGCCTGCCTGCCTGCCTGCCTTCCTTCCTTCCTTCCTTCCTTCCTTCCTTCCTTCCTTCCTTCCTTCCTTCCTTCCTTCCATAAATTATTACAAGGCAAGATAGAGATTGTAGGATGTAACAAACAATTTATGTATTCTATAAGTATATTCTTATCATCTTGAGATCAAATTAGAAATGATGGAGCAGTTATGTCTGTTTTATCCAAGGGTCTTCGCTCTTCACTTAAATTGTGTTTACCCAAAAGGAAACCAGTCCTTCCCAAAAATTTACCTTTAAGAGTTGTCTTGAAATCATTGAGAATATGTTAATGAAATATGGCTTTTCTTCTACTTAAGTTCTACTTAAACTTTTTTGGGGGAGAGATATCTTACATTTAGGCTTCCCTTCCTTTCAAGTAGATACAGTAAAATTGACTTGAGAAGGTTTATTCTTTGAGAACTTCCAGGGAAGAAATGGTGATCTGAGGATGACTGCAGGGAATGAAGAGCCAGCAAGTGGACCAGCTCTTCATAATTCCTCTCTGGACAAGGAGAGGTTTTGAATTCACCCAAAAGTGCTTCAAGACAGTCTGGCAGGTTTAGAGCTCTGGGAGACGACGGAATAGCCATCTTGCTCAAACCATGGTTGGTGCCTTTAAAAGGACACTGGGTTCATGTATTGCCTTTTCTAATCACTTTTGGAAGCTGCTTATTAACTGTTTTTCAGCTATTAGGAACCTTTGGATCGACAAGTTTTACAGCATTGGATGAGTTTCCTTCAATCCTTAGCAAAAAAAGTTTTAAATACAAGTTTAAGGACTTAATTTTTTTTTCCTTTGGAATAAACAGAAAAAGGGTGATTACAACTTTGATTTTGGAATGTTACAAATAGACTAAGGGTTCAGATGGAATTGAACTACGATTCCTTCCCATGGGAAAATGCTTTTGTTTTGAATTCTATTTAAAAAAAAAGATGATAGGATGAGACTTTGTAGGTTGGACACTAGAGGGAACAAGAAGGAACTAAAGATTACAATTAAGCGAGAAGAATACTTAAATTTGATTTATTAATACAGAATGAAGCAAAATATTTTAACGTTGAATATATTGAAGGATATTTTTGAACAATGGACCCAGAAGTTAATTTTAAGAGTGTCTGCCTCTATAGATAAGCTGTGTTTAAAAAATGTTACAAAAAAGGAACAAGGTTTACCTGATAAGACAGACTGATTTGAAAGTGGATTTAAAAACGACAGACTACAAGAATGATATGGAGGAAGATGCTACCCTGGGCATCAAAAAGGAAGCAGCTGATGTCTTAATGATTAAAAGAGTTATACAAATAACAAACCAAGAGAGTGACCTGGATAATTTTCCTATATTGGATTTACAAAAGAGGCTTGTTAAAGCTTTGAAGAATTTTGGAAGAAAGAATAAAGAAAAAAATGAAATCAAGTTCTAGGACATTATCTGAAGGGACTAAAGATCAAGACTGTTAAAAGTAAAACGAAGAAATATAAATTTGGTTTATTTGATCAAGGTTAAAATAGATATGTTTTTATCTCTGGTAATCCTTAATGGGCTTTTGCTGATCAGGACTTTAAGGATTTGTTTATAGAGAAGAGATGGGATATGGGAAGAAGAGATCATTTGTTGTATTTTAAGAGAAGGCGATAAGTTACTAAAATTGTTTATACTTGTTGTGCTGAAAGGGGAAATCATTTCTTTATATATTTCTTTTCTTTTTCTTTACTATATTCTTATTTTTTATATATTTTCTATTTTTCTTTCTATTTTTCTTTTCTGCACTTTATATTATTTCTTTTTTTCTTCTTTCTTTAGTTTGTATTTTTATCTTTGTAATTGTATTTTTTAATAAAATTACTAGTACAAAAAAGAGAAGGTTCATTCTTTATATAAAAAGGAATGTGCAGGAAAAGGGAAGAAAAGTTCCACTATTGTCTTATTTCTCTATGTTCATTACATTTAAGCAATTTAAGCTCTGGACAGTAACAGCTTAAAAAAGCAGAGTGAAACATAATGGTATGAATGGGCTTAGAGAAGACAGAAATTTTGCTCACTCCCTAATAAAGAATGCCCCTCTCCCTCCACACATAGACATATATTTTATTTGTGCGTAACTGTTCTACCTTCTGGTTTGATTGTTCCTTACTTAAATGTATATTCAGAAAAGGCTGAACTCTGTTATGAGCTGTCGAGTTTTAGACTAGGAACCCAACCAGATGTTAATTTGTTTCTGGCATCGTTTATAATTGGGCCTACTTAGCCTATAGTGGGAAACCTCCTAATGCAGATATCAGAAAAAGTTGTTTATTGTTTCCATGAAGAAGTAAGCATATAATTAATCTGCTATTTTAGGATAAATTTTTCCACATAGTTCTTTAGTAACAAGGAGGGGTAGACACCCTTCCATTGAAGCACAAATTGTTTATTATGGTACCTGAGACAGCAAAAACAGACCTAAAAAGGGGTGGAGATGCAACCCCTATATATACAGTTACACAAATATACATATGGTTGGCTACAACAGAGTAATTGATTGGGTAAAGCAGCAATAAAGGTGATATTACAAAGACAATGATGTATTGAGAAGTCAAAGGATGGGTTCTTTGGAATAAAGATTACTGTTGATGTGTTACTGACAAAATGGCCTTGCTTCCCAGAGCTGTTCTTGCCTCCCAGCATCCTTTTACAATTTTAATCAACATTCTTGTGTCTAAATGTTTTATGGCTGATCCAATAGTTGTTTTTCCCTGGGAAGGAAGGTATGAAGAGGGGTGATTCGCCTGCCCTAACTAGCCCATATTTCTCTCACACTATCATTAGCTACATCACACTTTTCAGAGCTGTAAGGTCAGTATCACAAAAGGGCCAAGGAGCTTATGAAATCCTCTTCCAGTTGTTAAAGGACCATTTAAAGAACAGGTTTTAGACAAAGATTCTTCTACTTTAATGAAATCAAATTATAATCCTTTAGGACAGGTAGTCTTTCAGGACCAAGTTGTCCTTGAGACAGCCTCAAGAATATAATATACTATAACATATTATTTCAAATAGAGTAAGACAGTCCTGCAATAGTATAACAATATATTAACATTTCAAGGGAAGATCTATTTGACCACCTAAAATCAAAATAGGTCTGCATAGCTCAACATAGTCAATCAAAGCATGCTGCTTAGAGGATTATGCGAGTTGTATTTCACTTCTGGAGAGCACCAGATTGGTAAAGGTTTTAAGTCTTTTTGGAGGATAGAATTGACTGCCCCAGCTACAAATCAGTTGGATTTAGAGACTAACGCTAAATGTCAACTATCTCTGGTACTTGCTAGTTTTCAGACTGTAATAGCAGGCCAGCAGTGAGGATATCTACTGATTATTTTAAGGCACTGGCAACTTCATACAGGTGTATAAATTAAAATGCCCCTTATCTGTTTAGATCTTTAAAAGTCCAAACTAGCTGTTTGATTTGGGACTGGAAATGACTTTCTAATCATTTGATTAAGTGAGCTATAGCTCACAAAAGCTTTTGCCTTTTAATAAAATTTCTTAGTTGGAGAAGGTGCTACCAGACTCGTTCTGATTCTTTGTCATCATAAACTAACATGGCTCTACTTCTACACTTTCTAATCAGTGTAATTTCTATGCTGTGGCTAGCACATAGTGTCATAGTATTCATTCATTCATTCTGGCTTGCATGCCATTCTAATCCAACAGGACTCTGAGTGGGTTACATTGTCTTCCTACAGTAAGAATTAAAATATAAACATAAAATGAGAAACACAGAATAACAACAACAAATCTACTAAAAAACTAGGGAATAAGACATCCAACCAAAGCCCAGGGTGGGGGGTTTAACTTACCCTAGGACCTTCTTAAAAAGCTAGGTTTTAGTGGCTGTCCTAAAACGTAACAGGATGGGGGATAGTCTGATCTTGGGTTGTAAGCTATTCTCAAAAAATGGAGCTGTAACAGAGGAGGCTAACATTACAGCTTTGAAAGATGTGATTTAACCTGTTATAGCAAATGGGGTTCATTTGGTTTTATTTATTTATTTGGTAAAAACGTGAAACCTGCAGTCCCAAAGGACTCTGGGCAATGTACAATAAAAATACAAATCGATAAAATAGGAGAAAGGGATAAAAATCAGAAACAAAAGATAAAACCCAAGATAAGTGTATGTAATCAACTGGAGCCAAAGGGTCATTTAAATAAATTTTAAATTATTTCTGGAACATTAGCTAAGTGGGAGTTGCACATACTTCTTGGTGAGAGTATTCCACAAAGTGGGGACTACAGCAAAGAAGCCTCCCATCTCCCCACACTCCAAGTACCTCATAAGGAGGGGGGACTTTTGGCTGGACTTCTCTAAATAACTGAACTGGTTGAGCAGATTCAGCTCTTGCAAGGCACTGCCTGATGTCTCCCAGTGCTGTACTGTGGTTTTAGCCTAGAAATTTGCAACTCAAGAAAGCCACTATAATTTTTTAAGGTAGCTAAGTTATAACTAACCATGGCATAGTATTTCATGTACATTCAGTATAGTATGTTTCAAGCATTCAGCCTGAATTAATATTTGAATGTACACCTTCTCTACCAGCTGAAGCTGCAGAGTTTCCTTCAAAGGCCGCATAGAGCACATTCCAGGAGTCTTCTCTGGGGGTACTCAATCTGTGCATGGCAGAGATTTGGTCTTCTCTTTCTAAACAGACTGTAGTTCTAGTGGATCATAACTACCTTTGGTATTAGTCATGGTTGTTTGGATACTATTTTTTTAACGTTCGAGATTCATATTTTGCTGCTTTAAGCAGATGGTGTTTTTCCTCTGCCAGATCTTTGCCAAGATGGTTTAATACAGTTCTTCCAATGACATAGATCAACAAGAGATAATTACCAAAAGCTTAACATTCAGCACATGCATATTTGTACTACAGCTTATTATATTTTGTTGTTAACAAGTATGGTGTTAGAATAATGAATCTGAACATTTATATCCTATGTAGTTTCATTGCTGCATACTGTTGTGCAATAAAGTCTTCTATGCAGTCATATAATGCTTTTTTTGGTAAGTTTGGTATGTTTCTCTTCCCTTTCTAAGGGCATGTGATTCTTTCTCTTTGCATTATGTATGAGATTCTTTGACTTTCAGCTGTCCTGATTTAAATTCTGTGTAGTGTTGGATCTGTGGAGGAGACGATCTTTGTAGGCCTTATACTACCCTTGCTTTAAAAGAACAGCATCATTCTGCTATATGTGGAAAATCTACATCTATATGGAAAAATGACCAGTGATTTTATAACATATTCTTTTTATGTATTACTTTAGTATATATTTTGAGAAAGTAAAAGAATTGTTCTTGTCATATTAAGTTAATAAACATTGACTGTTTTCAGGGTCTAAATGCTTGGCAATCTGTTGTTTAATGATGGCATATGATTATGGCTCTGTATTTAGAAGTGTGTTTTCTTCTTACCTGTTGCTTTTTTCCAAGTGTTTACATGTACAACAGAAGATAGAACTACAAGGTTGTCACTGGCAGTGTGGATTTGGATCTTTGTAAAGACATATATCAGTATAGCAGAATAGAAGCACATTCTTCCATTTCCTGTCTCATGTCTTAGAAACACAAGAAATGATGTTTTTAAAAAAGTAATTTCTTCTTACAACACTTTCTTTTTTCTCCCTCCTCACCTTCTGGATATGCAGATAAGATGTTTATGAGACACTTGCTTCACTGAGCCTTCAAAAACAGGCTTTCTATTCTTCAGAGCAGGTGCAGGGGAGAGGAACTCAGGTGTGGCTTCTCTGGAAGTTATGCATGCTTTGTGCCTAAATTCTGATGCATCCTGAGCAAAAACAGCATCTATCAAGATAGGATTTCATTGCTGAGCTTGGAAAACTGTTATGTACGTGAGTGCAGAACTCATTGCTGCTTTTGAATAGGTGTAAATATGCATAGATGGCAGACATCACCACAAGACAGAAAAAGGAAAGAGCGCTCTCTTTCCTAACGTACTGGACATGGTTGAACGTTGACCCTTAATTTGCTGACAACCTACACAAGCATAAAGGCAATGACGTCTTTGCTTGTTTCATCTGCACAACAGGAAATGTTCATGGCCTCCCATTCTTCCTGCTATGAGAAAGTAGTGTTCTTTTTTTCCCCCGTGTCCTGGCTGAGACCTAATTTCAGGTTTTCATTCAACAGTGAGCCTACACTGCTGGCATATTACTCTGATTGATGTTGCTGTCTGGTATAATCAGCCAGTCAGCTTGTGGCTGCTGTGTGTTAACAATAATGATGAGAAATATAATTTTTGTCTCTTCCCCCCACTTTGCTAAATTTGAAAAAAATGCTAGGGGGCTACAATTATTTTGCAAGTTTCGTTTTACGAAACTACAAGCCACTGCTGATCTTGAGGGAATGTTTGGGGAGATGAACATTTGGAGAGACTGTGTCACATGTATAATTAGCTAGCATTTCATCACGGGGATAACAATATGGTCTAAAAATCCAAATGTTATTGAGTATTAAGTTTTATTTTCCTTGTTGAGAGTTTCTTCAAAATCTCATTGTTTGAAAAACTACCAGATAATTTTAACCTGTAATATAAAGCATGATGATAGAAATAACTCTTTCCAAAGATTGGCTTTTTTTTTTTTACTCCTGCAGTTGGAAAAAAAGAGTTTTTATATTAAAAAATTAAAAAGCCTTGGAAAGATTACTGCTGTAATGTGTTTTTCTATTATGGAACTATTATTTGTTGTTTGATTTAATTAAGTTGATTATTAAATTTGCTGCATTTGTGTATACTTGTAGTCCTTGTTGAGCAACTGCCTTGTTTAGCAACCATTTGCAGTTACAATGGTGATGAAAAAGTAACTTTATGACCAGTCCTTGCATTTATGACCTTCACAGATCTGTAAAGCAAAGGCAAATTGAAGTAAGATCATAAGCACAGTTGTGGTTCCATTTAGTGACCACTCTGCTTAACGACTGAGTTGCTGGTCCCAATTGTGGTTGCTAAATGAAGACTACCTGTACTTTTCCTCCTCAGGAAAGTTAACTAGAGTTTAACAATGAGAAATGTGAGAACTGCTATCTTCTGTAGAATGGAAACATACTTTGTGTTGAGTTTTCACTGCACTTTAGTTGAGCTTAGGATGCTATATGGCTTCATGTACCCATGTTCAGTTGGATTTGCTCCCTGATTTTCATCAGTGTTATCCAGGCACCTCTTCTGGTGTTTCATCTCCTGAAGCTCCTTGGTAAATCAGGGAGTCCCCGGGGACTGAGGATTAGGGAGAGACCATTTGGCAGCAATCCTATCAAGAGTCACCTCCCTATCGACTGGAGCCTCAACTAAGGTCTCGACAGAGTTTTCCTCTTGGCGTCTGTTGACACTCACTAAGTGCCCTCTGGAAATCTGTTGGATCTACCTGGGTGGATTGTTCAAATTGGTCCATCCTCCATGTGGAGGCATTGGTTAATACCGTGGCTATTGGAAAATGATTTAGCCATTACAAGGGGCTAATTCTTAAGTTCCCCACTACCAGGATTTCCCATGCCAAATTGACTTTATGGGGAAACCCAACTTTAAAAATTGGGGAAAAGATGGTGATATAGAAAAATTGGATGGAAGTGGGGAATATTGACTTTGGACCAACTGATAGATGATGAAGATGAATTTTTAACATATGCTGTGTTAAGAGATATATATATATAATCTATCAGATGTAACCCAGTGGCAATATTTACAGTTACAACATTTGTTAACAACATTGTTTGGACCAGCAGCATGTTCAGCTTCTGAGACACCTGAGATGTTAGAACAACTTGTTAAATCCTTTAAAACTAAAAAATGTACTAATAGTTTGTATATATATTTGTTATCAATAAATCAATTTGATATGCAGATGTTAAGGGATGAGTGGAATAAAGAATTAGAGATTTCTATATTGCCTAAACAATGGGAGCTTGATTTAACTTCTATACCAAGAGTGTCAATGGACCTTAAACTACGACTTATACAACAAAAAATAATATTTAGATTTTATTGGACTCCACTACATCTGTATAGAAAAGGATTGATAAAAAAAACATTTTGTTGGAGATGTAATAAGGACAGTGCCTCTTTAAAACATGTTTTTACAATGTCCTATGCTTATTACGTCTTGGGAGAAAGTAGTGGATTATATAAATTGTGCGACAAAAGCTAACATTTTCAGAGGATAATATTCTTTTGAGCTATATACCTAGTACATGGAATTTGACATCTGGACAACGTAAATGGATTCTCTGTGCCCTTACTATGGCCAAAGGACTGATATTGCAACACTGGAAAGATAACTGTATGGCCCCATTTATTCAGTGGATTGAAGACCTGATTGCACTTGCCACTTATGAGCGGATTGCCTATAGACATAGACTTCGTATGGACAAGTATAATGAAATATGGGACTCATTTACACCAAATACAGAAGGTTAAAAAAACAAAACAAAAACATGATAGTCATATACTGTAAATCTATTAGAAATATACATGTACTTGAATAATATTTGTTATTATTGTTAGATAAGCATATATAGGATTGTATTTGTTATTTGTTATTATTGTTAGATAAGCATATATAGGATTGTAATTGTTTATTGTTACAATGCTATATTAACACTTTTTTTTCTCTGTTGTATTTTTTTCACTTTTTTGTTAAAGCACCTTTATGTATTTTTTTCTTCTTTTTGTAATCAAAAATTTTAAAAAAAATTAAAAAATGTTCCCTACTACCAGGTCACATCTATGTGATATACATCCAGATTTAGCACATGGCGTCCTTGTGCATCAGGTCTCTGATGACCTGGGTTAAGTCCATGGTTGTCATAGCAGCCATGAAATCTCAAGCCTCCACTGAACCCAACCCAGAGAAAGAAGCACAAACAGCCTAATATAATGACATTCTTCTATGATGAGCCTATGAGTAGGTGCATAATGTGGCAGAAAATTTATTTATTTATTTTTAAATTTCTATAGCCACCCATCTCAATCCAAGTGATCCTGCCCTTCTTTTGGAAGGCTGTTACTAATGTCGTCTTAAAACAGTGTTGTCCAAACTTGGCCACTTTAAGATGAGTGGACTTCAACTCCCAGAATTCCCCAGCCAGCCATGCTGGCTGGGAAATTCTGGGAGTTGAAGTCCACTCATCTTAAAGAGGCCAAGTTTGGACAACACTGCCTTAAAACAAGGGTTCACCCTGTACTACAGAAGTTCTGGCCTTTAATGCTAGACCTGTCAGTTATGAGCAGGTCTTAAAGATGACACAAGCATTATTTCAGAGGAAGATGTTCTGCTTTTTAATATTATATTCTGTTCCTCAGTAAAAGTGTAAGTGTTTAAATGGATGAGCATTTCATTTTTAAGCATTCGATTCCAGAGACAAATGCGTTTTTCTTGCTTTTTTATTTTTTGACAAAAATGTTCTATAGAATAGGATATATAAGTTATATTTAAAGGGAAGAAATAAAGTTATGTATTGCTTTTGAACTTGTTAGGGCTCTTTTTTTTTTAAACAAATAATATTATCATGAGCCTACAAATAGATAATAGCCTTTTAAAAAAACATACCCTTGTGAGATTTTATATCTCATTTATGAAATAAGGAAAGGGAATGTTATATGAATACATTATGAATAAGAACAATTAATTTTAAGCCTGCCTTCAATACAGTTTTACTTATCCCAATATGTACAATACCATTATGATATTATTGAAACTCAAAATATACTACTGTTAAATTTAAACTCTTCTCCTGGCCTTGCATTTTAAGTTCTCCATCATTAGTTTTTCACACTGTTACCCAGGCGGAATTCTGTGAAACTACTAAGAGTACAATGTCGAGATCAAAGTTTGGTTGCTAGAGCCATCCTATATATGTGGTGTGCTTTTGTGTATAATACAGGGATGTTTTCTAACTTCATGTGGTCCACAACTCCTTTTTTTTTTTTTTAAGGGGGGGGGGAAGTACACCACTGAAATTTGTGGCAAAATACCAAAAAATAACAGCATGAATTTCATATTTTTTAAAAGTATGCATTAAACCTCTGATAAATTTAATACATTTATTTATTTTAAAAAGGCCATCAGGTACCTAAACAGTCCATCAAAGAGTCCTGGATATTGTAATCCTACCCCTCTGGTAATGTCACAGGTAGCCTGTCTGTTTATTATTAATGTTTTCTGTGATCAATTCAAACCCCCAAAACCCAAAGATACTTCTCTAGCAGCTGAGTTCTTGACTGTTTTGATTCTTCCTCTAATTCTCCAGGTATGTAGAGAAGTCATGTTAACATTTTTACATTGGTAGCAACAGAGCAAAAGCAGTGCTGAAGATCACAGATGTTGCTTTCTTGTTCCTGCTATGACATTTATTGTAACTGGCACCTATTACTTGAATGAGAACTGTCCATGTGAATGGGGAGGTATTAAACTCTTGCGTTAACGTGTTGTTATTATTCATAAGCTAGAGCCATAGGTACAACTCCTGCATGACATTCACAGGGGCCATTCATGCTTCCACATGGAAAGTTGTAAAATTTAGCCCTTTTTTAAAATAATGGATAATTTTTAGGCTCATCAGAGGTTGTCTGTAAACATAAATCAACATACAACAGGCACAAAGATGGAAATGGAAATGAACAGCGGCAGCACAACTGTAGTTCTTTATGGATGACACTCCTTTTGCTATGCCTTTTCTTTTGTTCCTTTGTTCTGTTCTGCCCTTTTACTGGGCTATTTGTTTGTCTGATGTTTCCTTTTCACAATTTGCATAAACAGTTAAAACCAGAATGATAGACTTCCTCTCTCTCTCTCTCACGTTTCCAGTTTCTCAAACTTTGTACAATAGGCTTACTTTGGCTTTTGTAGTTTTGACTTGGGGACTCTACTGTATCTAATATACTAAATAAAATGTAGCCTTCACCTGGAAAACAATATTTAAACTTGTAAGCTGTGATATTTACCATTTTGGTTATCAACTTGGTAACAGTGTTAAGTTGCTACAATTACTGATATACAGTTTGGAGGGGGGTTGTGCCCTCGAGTCATTGTTGACTCCTGGTGACTGCCTGGACTAGTCCCAAGTAAATACTAGTAAATACTATATTGGAATAGTATGATTGATTGATTATGTGCCATCAGTCTTTTTTTACTCCTAGCGACCACATAGATTTTCTTCATGATGATTTGTCCCTGACCTGGTCTTTCTGGTCTTCCAACAGTGCATTCATTGCCACTGAAACTGAGACCACCTTGCTGCTGGTCATCCTCTTCTCTTTCCTTCCACCTTTCCTAGCATAACAGCTTTCTCCAGAGAGCTAGGCTTTTGCATAAGGTGTCCGAAGTAGGATAATTTGAACCTGGTCATTTGTGCCTCAAGTGAGATTGATTTGTTTGATAATCCATTTCTTTGTTTTGTTGGCTGTCCACAGTGTAATATAGCTGAACTTATTTGCATAGCTGAAAATAAGTTTAAATATGTCCCAGACCAAAAGCGACAATTTACGCAATGTACTGAAGAGTATACAAATAATAGGCAGCATACTGGCAATCCTCTAAAATCTTAGGTCCAAATTAAAACGAGATCAATAATATATAGGTTGAATCTAAATATTTCTTGTCCAGAAGGGGCAGTAATCTTTTTCCCCCTAAGATGAAGGCTGTGGCTATAATGACATTAAATGGAGGCTAAGCTCTTATTAGAGAGCCACTTTGGTGTAGTGGTTAAAGCACCAGGCTAGAAACTGGGAGACTGTGAGCCTTAGGCACCAACCCAGCTGGGTGACCTTGGCCATTTATTCTCACGCAGCCCTAGAAGGAGGATAATGGCAAACCACTTCTGAAAGTCTTGCGATAAAAAATTGATTTATCAGAATGCCATCTGCTACTTTTCTAGACTCCTGTTCTGCAGGATACTTCCTGCAACTCTGGCTTGCCTTTGTCTTTTTTTGAAGCAGATGGGCATACCTCCAACTGGAGCAATGGTTTGCAATCTCCCATTGTTACTGTTTTCTAAGAAAGGTTATGGGACATATTTCTCATGTGCTAGTATTTTTGCAGCGAAACACAGTCTAAATAGTAGAGGAAAATGTTTTCCCCTCAGTTCAATTTATAAAAGAGGCAAGTAAAACAATAGCACTAAGTTTTTCCTCCTCCTCCTCCTCCTCCTCCTCGCTGCCTTCCTCAGAACTAAATGGAAACTCTTGAGCTAAGGTGTTTGGGTAGTGTCCAAAGTGTGGCAGCTGTCTGTACTGCTATTCCAGCCACAGGAAAACATTTCTGTGCATTGAAGGACCACTAAATCAAGGCTTTTTTGGGGATGGGGAAAGAGGTGTTCAAAAGTAATGGGCCACTCATGCTGCTGTTGCAGGATCGTGCTAGAAGAGGCAAGTCCCCCCCCCCCCCCCCCGATTCAATGCATTCTGGAAAAATGGTGTTGCCAAGAGGTTCAGTTTTTTGTAGACGCTTCCTTCACATGAAATCTAATTTGCAAAGTAAGGAGAGGTGGCTATGATCAGGCTCTCTGATCTGAACTGAAAATGTTGTATTTAAAAATCACCCCTCTTTTTGTGTTTAATGCTAGGAATTTTCCACTGTGAAAGCTGAAATAATTCCTCTCAATTATACACTACCATTTACCAGCTTAAAAACCTGTAAAAATATAATTTTCACTAACTGCTTAGTTGCACAGGATGCACTGCATGGAAATTAGCAGGTGCAAATGAAGTCAGTTTAAAGAGGGAGAGAAGTTTTTTTTTTGTTTGTGCATTTCTTAGCTTTTCTGTATGAAAGTAGTTTTAGAGTGAAAGCTAAATGAAATTTCGGTTTAGTCTGGTGATCCGAAGGCAGAGTTTTGGTTACGGTAGTTAAGATATGATTGTACAGTAGTGTTCAAGTTTGATTTGTTGCTGCAGTAAGTTGATTTGATGGATGCTATTTTGACATTGTGTCTGATTAATTTTTAATATTACATTTTAGTTTTATTTGTTAACTCTATTTGTATTTATGGTCTCTCTTTTGTTTCTTATGCCCACAGGCATTCTGTTCTATCATAAGAACGTAAGATCAGCTCTACTGGATCAGACCAAGGCCTGTGTTAATCCAGCTTTTTGTCACTCACAAAGACTGATCAGATTCCTCCTTCCTCTACTTGCAAGTCTGAGGTAGCGATGGAGACATACTGCTTCCCTGCCATTTTCCCCTGCAGCTGGTGTTTAGAAGCACACTGCCCACAATCTGGAGTTTTCAAGAATAATAGCCTTTGATAGAAAAATTTGTCTGGTCCTCTTTAAAGCCATCCAAATTAGTGGCCACCACTATGTCTTGTAATAATGAATTACAGACTTTGATTATGTGCTGTGTGAAGGAGTGTTTAATTTTGACTGTTCTGAATCTCCTCACCAAGTTCACTGGATGGACCATGGTCCTAGTATTTTGAGAGAGAAATAAAAACCTGTCCTTACCCACTTTCTCCATGCTACCCATGATTCTGCATACATTGATCCAAGTCCCTCTCACTGGCTCTTTTTCCAAACTAAAAAGCCCCAAATATTCTAGCCTTTTCTCACAGGGAAAGTCTTTGAGCCCTCTGATAATTTTGATTGCTGTTTTCTGCATTTTTCCCAGCATTGTTGTGTGTGTGTGTGTGTATATATGTATGTATGTAAATTGTGAGCAAACCTCTGAACAGTATTCCAGATGTGAACATACCACAGATTTGTACAAGGACATTACACTGTTGATGGTTCTATTTTCAATCCCTTTCCTAGTGATCCATAGCATGGAATTTGCTCTTTTCACAGCTGCTGCACACTGAGACAACAAACTCATCGAGCTATCCACTAGGACCCCAAGATCTTTTTCCTGGATAGTGTCAGTCGGCTCAGGCCCCCATCAGTGTGTATGTGAAGTAAAGCATCACCTTACACTTTCTGAAATTAAACCACGTGCATCAATTTAGCTGATCGATTTCAGGAGATCTTTCTTCACAATTACCTTATACCTATAATTTAGTATCATGCACAGCTCGGGCAGCTTATTGCTTTCTCTTATGAGAATAATATTTATAACCATATTTAAGAGCACTGTTCCAGCAAAGATCCTGAAGGGACTGCACTTACTACTTTTCTTCATTGAGAAAGTTGCCCATTTAGTCTTACTCTTCCTACTTTCTGCTTTTTGATCTGTTAGTTAGCAGTCCATAAAAAGAAAGGCCTCTTGTCCTATGACTGCTGAGTTTATTCAAGAGCCTTTGATGAGAAACCTTACTAGGGTTTTTTTTAGAATTCCAAGTATACAGTGTTGACAGGGTCATTTCTATCTCCATGCCTGTTGACACTCTCAAAACCTCCTTGTTCTCTAACAATCTGATGCCATGACAACTCCTTTTTTGCTCTGGATGTTGCATGCTTATCCTCAGTTCCAGACTGTTATGCCCTATATATCCTAGCCTTGAAGCAATACTTACCTTTGCTGATAGTTGGATCTCTGGAGCATCTTATATAAGAACTTCCCAGCTGTGAAGAAGAGTATATACAAAAACTGTTCTCCTTGCTGTATTTGAATCCAGATCTCTGGAAACATCCTGACATTTATTTCATGTGTCTGCACAATGGCATTTACTCATCCCTTTTCAATTTCCTTTATAATTGGCTCAACCCTTTGCTCAGTGTAGGAATCCAAATTAGCATCTTCAGAATATTATTGTCCAGCTTCTTCTTGAACATATCCAATAAAGGGAAGCCCACCATTTGAAAACAAAAGACCTGATTGTAACATGTCTTCCATTGGGGGACTGTGTATAACAATAAGTATTTTACCCTTACGATGACTTCAGCCAGCAGCCTATTAAGTATTTTTAGTGTCTGTTTCTTCTCCTATCCAACTGCATACATTAGGAACAGTACACCTACAGTCTGGGTGTATTGCAAATATAAGATTGCTTCTCCTATCATTTTTTGGGGGTACTTGGCATGGTTAGTATGAGCTGACTTAATGCTGTTACATTTTAAAGAGCTAGGACTAGAGCTATGACAAAAAGCATGGATGCAGGCACTAAGGGGCATGGCTGGAAGTCAACAATTCATGTTCTGCATGTGTGAAAAGTCCCATGTGTTCCTGCTCTTTAAATTCTGCATTCATTTAGCTATGAAATAGCAAGGCAGGGCTTGATTAAAGGGATGGTATTTTATAATATAAAAGTGTCCTCTGTTACAAAATGTTGCAGCATGGAATACTTCTGTTAAAAAGAGATTCTGGGTAAGACCCCAATGGCTATAAATACTGCCTGGGGCAATTTGCAAATACTTTGAAAAGACCTGACCCTCTTCTTTTTTCAACTTTTCTTTTTTTTAACCAGTCCTTTCATTATATATGTTTGCTTCTTTGAAGTCAAGCGTGACAGTTAGACTTCTTCAAAAATTGTCCACCTGCATGTGTATTGAATGTAGTAGCTTTGTGGTCACTGTTTCCAGTTGGTTTAATAATTTTAGGTCTTGGCTAAGATTTTGTGCTCTCCTAAGGAAAGTAAGTTCAGGTCCATTACTCTTATCGTTGCCTTCTTGATAGCTGTCCCAGAACATAATCATACATTTGTCCTGAGTAACATCTATGAAAAATTTGGGTATTTCTGTGCCAGCTAGAAAGATTTCTGTCTTAGAAATTATAATGACTAGCAGATTCTGAAATTGGAGCATGACTATTTTTCTACTTAAATGGGGATATAAATAGTTCAAAGATTTTTCTGTCATGTAAAATATATTTATGTCACCACTCAAGACTGGTAATCAGGCTATAAAATTCATAATTTTAATTGTAAAAAACAGAAATTTAGCTTATGTGTACTTAAAGAAGCATTTGGTAGCACAAATGGATCCTGTGTTGTGAGGAATAATTGCTTTTGTTTTTTTAATCTTGTATTTGCCTCTTGTGTAGCCAATTGTATCTCTGTGTAGGTTTTGCCTCCTGTTAATACTAACATAATTTCTTTGTGCTTCAGACAGATTCTCTTTTCTCTCTTCTTTTTTTCTTCTGTCCTCGTTTTCTGTGTCTCACACCTACTCCTGTACTTTTAAGAATTATTTCTATTGCAATTTCAGAACCTCAATGCATACAATTACATTTGATGACATGTTCCATTTAAAGCTGTTCACTCTTGTTGATCACCCTTGATATTTTAACCCATAGCTGTTCTTCCTTTAGAGATTTCTGCTGTTGAGTGGGTGTGGGTGTGTGACCTTATATCACCTGAGCTTGCACACCAGCCTTTGCACTGGTATCTATATCTCCAGGAAATGTTTGCTGCCTGCAGTTTCCTCTGCTGTTGCTTACCCCTCTCCCTTTCTTTTGGCCATCCATGACCCTGAGCAGCTTATTAAAAAAGGAAAAGGTTATAATACTGCCCCCCCCTTGTCAACTCAAGCATGTATGTTTGTGAATTAGCTTTTCAAAGTAAGACTGAAGATGAGTTGACAAGAAAATAGATGTTACATTTTAGATTATGTTGTTGTTATTAGCATGTTGAGTCATTTCCATTAATAATTCCCTAGTTGAGTCAGGAATACTGAGCATGCAAGCAAGACAGAGATCCATCTCATATTCAATTAATTCTTAGAATGATATATACTGTCCAGCCTCCCTTTAGCATTCAGAGCAGAGAAATATGGATGTTTACATCATTCATGACCTCTGTATGAGGTTTACATGACTTCTACTCCCTCTCTTGGGGTGGGTGGGGGTGTCTCTATTTTTACACAGTGTGTATTCTGTGTAGTATTTATACTTATACTGACCACCATATTCAAAGAAATATCTCTCGTACTGAGCACCCCCCCAACTGTTTTTCTCTATGGCCTGGATCCCAAATTTTTGTTTTGTGACTTGGCTTGACTTGCTTTATTCACAGAGTGAAATGTAGGAACTAAATCAAAGTGGTTACATATGTATAGACTTGCACTGGCAACGGCCACCATCCTGGGCATTGTATTTCCTTTCCACGCATGCTCAGTTAAGAAAGGATGCTGTTGATGAGAACCAATAACAGTCTATGATGTAACATGTAGCATTATGCAATAACATTAATATACAGTATCATCAATTGCTTAATAGGATTATTGTCATTGGGGCTAAGTAATTACCAGTTCTTCTCCTGGTGTTGAAGAATATAGAGGATTTTGACAGATTCAGTAAGGTAGTTGCCAAGCTCCCTTTAACAATTGCCTTGTATTGTGAAAAATAATGTATTAACTTGTCTTTCCTAACCTGCTTAACATGGGGAAGAGTTCCAGTAGGAGAACCTACTGAACACAGAAGTATGCAGTAAAAAGGGCAATTTTTGTTTGTTTTTGCATTTTTATCTACCAATACTCTATAATATATTTTATTCATAAACTGTAAAATATATTGTAAAATTATCAGGATGTCCCAAACTGCACTGAATGTATTGAATTACTGCTTCTATCATCCCTAGCAAACATAGCTGCTAGCTGGAAGTAACAGGGGTGAAAGTTGATTTAGACTGATATGAATGGAAGAAAAACAATTATGAAACCATAAATACCTATATTGAAATAGATTGCAGAGGAGAACCAGGGGAAGGTTTTGCAAGGAAAGTAGGGAGCAAAGCTAGCTGAGTAAAAATAATAATAGCGAAAAGCGATGTTTTTTAAAATTATGACGCATTTCAAAGTAAACTTTCATCTCAAGCGAATGAGACCTTCCCCTTTGATGGTTGTGGTCAAAAACATCCTGATAAAATCAAAGCAGTAAATCTGAAGAATCTATAGAGCTGACAATAAAAAATAGATTGTTTTGGTTTGAATTGTATTCCTGAGGGTAGGAGCACTTTTCAGTTGACTCGCTTAGCAATTACCAGAGGAACTTCAGAAGTGTCAGAAATAATCACTTCTAAGCAACTGCCCTGGTTCCCCATCCTGCATATGCATAGACATGCACATGTACAATCTGATATTTTAAAGTCTCTGAATTAATGAATGTGTGTGATCCCCTCTTATGAATAACAACATGTAATAAATAATAATGCAGCTGCTGTGATTGGCAGATGATCTGGCAGATACCTAGGTCTGTAGGTTTAGCCTCTCAAAACTTACTCTGGACTTTGGTCCCCATTTTGCTTCTGCAAGCCTGTCCCAGGTTTGCTCAGGCAAATTAGGAACAAGTTTAGACAGGGCTTCCCCTATGCCTGAGAAAACCCACTCAGCTTTAAAAGTAATAATAAGAACAATTGCCTTTTAGGTAACTTGAGACTCCCTGTGATTTGAACACACTGGTTTTATAGCATCAGATCCCGTGACTATGACATCATTTTAATAGTACTTAATAGATACCTGAAATAAAACAATAAGAAAGCAAAACCAGAAATACCTGCCTCCCCTGCTAACTCTGGAGACTTTTATTTATTTGATTTATACAGCTGGTCATCTCACACATGTGACTCTGAGTGGCTTACAAAGATTAAAACACAGAAAACCCACCACACATACCCCCAATGACTATGGATAAATAATAGCTCACCCACCCACCCCAACAAAACAAAAACAAAATCCAACTACATGAATTATATAAATTGAATGAATGAATGAATGAATGAATAAATAATAGCTCATCTCCTCACCTGACCCAAATGCCTGGGGAAACAGCCAGGTCTTCAGTGCCTTATTTATTAAAATCAATTATAAATTGATTTCTGCCCAATGGGGAGGCATCAAGTGCATATACATTTGTAAGAAAAATATAGTCCATTAAAATTACAACAACATCAAGACAAAAATTTTGAAAGTGTAGCTTTTTTTAAAAAAATCTGTTCAATCGTGTCTGATTCTTGGAGACTGCCTGGACAAGTCCCTGCAGTTTTCTTGGCAAGGCTTTTCAGAAGTGATTTGCCATTGCCTCCTTCCTAGGGCTGAGAGAAAGTGACTGGCCCAAGGTCACCCAGCTGGCTTTGTTCCTAGGCAGGACTAGAACTCACAGTCTCCCAGTTTCTAACCTGATGCCTTAACCACTATGCCAAACTGGCTGTCAATAGTGCATGTCTAAAACTTAGTAGGAAGAACCTGATTTGATGTTCTTCGGAAGGTGTTGCATAGGGTTGTGCTATAGAGGAAGTCTTGTCTAGTTCACCATCAGTTTAGTCTTGCTCGATGTTGGTGTGTTTGTTGTTTGTGTGTTATGTGTGTATAGGATACAAAGTGCTGGGTCATTTCTCTTCACAACGATGCTGACTCTTTTCCCTTTATAGAAGCTTTTCTGTGTACCTTGATAATGGTTTTATACATACATGTGGAGCTGCCTGAGGACTTAATTTATCTCCTACATTTATATCTTGCCTTTTCCTACAAGGAACTGAGTCCCATCTAAGAATCCTGTGGAGTGGGTAACATCAAGAGATAGTGACTTCCCTAGTGTTAGAATAGCACTCTAACTGCTATGAGTTAGAAACAGAGTTTGTTTCTCTATGTTTGCTTCATCAAAGAATGGGATTCAAAAGAGCAGAATGGGGCCCACTAGTAAACACACTGAATTAACAAGAGATAGAGAAAATACACTTCAAAAGCAGACTTCAACTCTAGAGAGCTTTGAAAGTATTTAAAACAAACTTTTTGTTAAGAGTTTAACTATATTGTTGCTTCCTCATTTTCATGTTTGGAAAAAGCATTTTAAAAAGCAAGGAGTTTAAAGGTGCTCTTTTGTAACCTCTTCTGTCCTCCCCTCCCCTCTTCAGTAAACTCACTGTATTAGTGGAAGAGTTTAAATAAAATACTTTATTAATTCGTATCCGTTCTTTACTGTATGTTTGAAATTCTCCCAAATGAGACGGACCCAGGACAGAATTTAGTATGGGGGAGGAGGTTACCTAAGGACAGCACAGAAGCAAGTAGAAACAAGATAGATCTTACTTAAGAAAACTGAAATCATGTTGGTATGTATGTAGATGAGGTAATACATAGGGGCTTTTGACGGGAGGGCCAAAAGTTCTGTGATTGTAGCAGCCTCCTCTAGAGATACAATATTAAACATACAGTGCTCTCACCACTTTGAATCTTTCAGCACTGATGGATTGACATATTGTAAATAATGATGAAGGTGCATTTTAATCCTGGCATGATCTGTATTCATGAAAAAACAAAAGAAAAGAAAAGTAATAATTGTACCTTCCAGGCAAATATTTTGGAATCACAGTTTTTTAAAACAACCCTCAGTTATTATGTATATGGCTGCTGCAGTATGTCTCTCTCCCTTCCATTCCCATAATAACAGTGCAGGCATAAAGGCCTGATTATCACACTTTACACCATAATATGGTTTGTTTGCTTTAACTTAATGAGGTATATCAATTGATACATTTTAGCTTAGCATTATGTATGAATCAAACCACTGTGATTTGTTTAATGAACTCTGTTTAAATAAAAGCAATCATTTGCCCATTACAATGGCTCTAAAAAGAGAATCAAGTAATTATTTCTGGTCCTAGCATCAGAAGAAACTGTGGTTTGTGCAAACCACATTTTGCCACTTAGTAAAACCAAGGGCCCAGTTTTTTTCACCCAGAAGCAGAGCTTCTGGTGCTTCCTTTGTTCTGAGGCTGGGCTTAAATTAAATCAAATTTTCACAGCCAGGGTTAGGATTTATCAACTACCTTGATTATGATTAAATGCTATTCTGCATTTGTTGAGATTGCCACCTCTGCCTGACCAGAATTGGAACAGGGTAACTTTCATTATCTACCCGACCAATTATTTAGATTAGTTATATGAATATGAGCGTGTGTGTGTGTGTGTGTGTGTGTGTGTGTGAGAGAGAGAGAGAGAGAGAGAGAGAGAGACTAGTCTACTAAATTATATTTCAGACTCGTTTGTTAATGGTAAAGATTATTTTTTTATGCTGTGAGAAATGATGATAATTAGTATGGGATTAAATATATGTCTTGATTGTAAGGACTAATAGTTGGCTGTTATCTGTTGCCTGCAGAGATGATGGCATATCAACAAAGAGGTCTTTAACATACATTTATATTTAAGAGGAAACCAGATGCAAAGAGCATAATTCGGAGATATTTGCTTCCAGCCATCTGTGTTGTTAAGCAGATGGTATGCAGACTATCATACCTGCTGCAATTTTTCTTTTGGTTAGGGTTCATTTTAGGTCTTAATGGTAAGAAGTTACATAAAAGCAAAAAACCCTTTTGTATACTCCATATTTAACAGCTCACTCCCTTGGATTTTTCTTCTCTTCTTTTTCAGCAAACATAACAATGTTGTCTTGCATCAGTTTTGGGTTTTGTTTACAAAATCATGCTTGGTCCCCTCCTATTATTGAAATTAAGTGTCTGAATTAGTTTCACTTTGATAGAGTTTCTAACAGAATGCCTAAAACAATGTTTCCCCTTTTGCTAAGATTTCAACGAAGTAATTAAAAGTATATTTCAGCCCTTTGACTAATTTGCATTAGAAATCTTTACATCCTAGTAACCTGATAAATGTAGGTGTGCAAAAGCTATATTTGCTTTCTATCAATATTCATGATTTAATCATTGGGATATAGCTTACGTTTTTTAAGGTACTCTAAAATAAGTTGTTTTGTTATGTTCAACAATTATTGTTAATCCCTGATTATTTTTAAAATCATGGAAACATGTTTTATGGTAGAACACACTGATGTATACAGAATGTACAGTTTAATCGCCTTTAAATTGAACTCAACTCCTGGTGATTTAATGGAGACATCCATGCATTTTCTTGGCAATAATAGGGAAGAAGTTTGTCACTGCTTTCTTCTAGCATGTTTTTTTAAGCATCCCACTCTAGCCTACTTAGTCTTCATGCCTTCTTTTTTATAGTAATCAGGCTGAAAAAATGGTTGAAAATATGGATAATATTTGAATGTATTTTTCATAACATGTAATAAAAAACACTTGTACAGTCTTCCTGAAAGATGAAATAAATAGAATTATAATTTCTATAGGAAAAGCCAAAAATGATGGCCACACTTTGCAAGTTCTCTTCTCCCAATTCTGACTGTGAGATGTTGATTTCTTTTTTTTTCCAGTGGCCGCACTTGAACCATTTCCAATTTTACAATGGGATTTAATTGATGCTTCTCTCAGCTAATAATCCCATGATATTCAAACACCACCACCACCACCAACAACAACAACAAAAACAGGTCTGACCTGAACTTGGTTCTTCATTTGATTTTGATGTTTGGGTGTTTTCATTCTTTTGTACAGCTTACTAAGGATCTACCTTCTTACGTGACATAGAATTTCACATAGTAGCAACCTGCTCAAGTAATTTTCCCAGAAAAATAGTATCTGAAGCCATCAGTTAACATCTGCTCATGAGAATTATGAAAATTGGGATTATGGGAATTTATAGTACAACATGTCTAGTGAACACTAAGTTGGGAAGTCTAGCTTTGGGAGAGGTCCATGTAGAATGACTGGAATTGTAAAATGTTCTTCCAATTTCCTATTAAGCATGGTAGCCATACTTGTCTAAGAACCCAGTCCTCATCCTCAGATCTCAGTTATTCATTCAGTGGAATAGGATTAGCTAAAGAATGCACTGTCCCCATCAGTGGAGGCCAAAGGTACTAAGTACCTTAATTAGGTGACGGACATGATTAACTATGGAGTTTCAATTATATGTGTGGTAATGAGAATTGTATTCTTAGGCATGATGCTATATGCCCTTAATTTGGAAAATGTTATAAGGGCCCCATTAAAATGCAGTTGGCACCACAGTAGCTGCAGGATGACATAGCCTGCTTTTTTTCCCCCCAGTGTGCTTAACATACAATTTACTTGATTTCTGGAGATATAAGACAGGCACAGCATGCTAACACGCTGCTTACTGAGGCAAAAGACAAAGGAGGGAAACGTGTGTAAAATGTGCAGACAAGAGTGTGTGATACTAAAGGAGTTAATGTTATGCAGTGATGTTACCTCTGTGATAGGAAGTGTAGGAACAGTGTTCTCCATGGAATGCATCGCCATCTGAGCTGCAAAGGTTTCAGTTCCATGGCAACACAGAAGAACCAATTGTGTTCAAGGTGCAGATTCAGAAAGAGGAGTTGGGACTGTGTGCATGATGTGGCATGGAATAAAAAGTAAGCACTCTGAATCTTTTTGGTTTTTTAAAACCTTTTAGTCTAGAATGAAGTGTATGTATTTTGAAAGATCGCTGGTTCAGTTATGTCACTGAAAAAGGAAGAAATCAACATCTCACGATATTCTTCTCTGGTCATTTATTACTCCCACTCTTTTTAAGGATAAAGTACAGATAAGGACACAATGAAGTGATCTACAAACCTCCAACGCTGTAAATGTTATTGGGCTATAGCAATGAAATATGGGATCAAGATAACAAAAATAGCCTCTTTGATTATAGGCTGTTCCCCAAATTATGCAGGTTTAGGCAAGGGCATGCAGCAGAACTTATTTTCCGCAAGACACAATGCTTTCCTGCTGATTATTTCCTCCTCCTCCTCCCCTGTCCTCCCTTTGCCTCCTGCAGACTTCCTCTTGCCATCCCTGATTGAAAAGTGGAGATCTCTTTCTTTATTCCAGTCACAAAAGCCACAGGAGGATGAGGGGAAGCTAAACAGTTTTTCTGTTTTCCTTTTGCAACTGACCATGGTCTGCTGTTGTGCACGGGGGCTGCAGAGGTAAAATGTGCTGAGAATGTCAGGGTTTCAAAGCAGCCAGATGGAAAATCTCTGCATTTGCAGCAGCAGCAGCAGCAGCATCTGGAGTGCCTGAGCTGGTGGGTTATCCAGGCAGTCATAAATCAGGCTTGGTTGAGTGAATGAAGATGTATTTGCAGCTGGTTTGCACTAGAATGTGCAATAAAAGAGAATATGACATTTTGTTTTCCTTAGGGCTACACAAGTGTTAGTGCGTGAAGAATAGGAACTCTTGTGTTTTGTGTTCTTTGAAAAGAATCTGTTGCTATATATGTCCCTCAGAGTAAAATCAGTCACCAAGTTTCTATTTTTGTTGGCCCTTCCCTAAAAAGAATATTATAGAAAACATAATGGGCTAATTCTGACATAATGTCTTGTGAACAGGGACTTGGATTTTAAGGGAGCGTGAGAACATGATACCAGTACTGAGTAAAACAACACTTCTGCAGCTGAATCTCTGAATGCCACCCCATAGAAACATCTGACTCTCTGTGTATATCTCTGGCATGTGTCCCCATATCTGTGTATAAAGTTGTAAAAGTGACTTGCCCAGTCATCTCTGGTGAACAAAAATTATTTCTCAGCAACCAGCAGAGGTGGTTCAGCCACTGTGGTGTAGCACTTCAAGTGTTGGGCTAGGATTAGGGAGGCCCAAATTCAAGTCCATCCTCAGCTACAGACGCCCACTGGATGACTCTGAGCCAAGTTACTCTCTCTTTCAGCCCGACCTACCTCACCGGATGGTTGTGAGGACAAATGGAGGAGCAACTGCTACACATGCCATGTTAGGCTCCTGAAGAAAACATAGGATATACATTTATCAAATAAAAACTAGACTGTTGAGGTCTCTTTTAAGACCACAGATTATTTACAGGCAGGAAAATTAAATATTTGGCAGGCTTGTAACTTTTGTGGGCTTATTGGTACCTGTAGATATGCAGAATTATTTTAGAAAGGACGTATTTATGAGCACAAACATGAAACTTTGCTTGCCCCCACTTTTCTTGAAGTATACAGTGCATTCGTACTTGGGTTCAGAGCACCAAAACCCCCTGGTTTCAGCCAAAATAGAATTGAGCCCATGTAGTGATAAAAGCTTCAATTTTAGACACGTTTTGTTCATTAGGCATCAGTAAAGTTTGGTGCATTTTAAGAACTTGTCCATGCAGGATTGCTGCTAAAGTAACCCTCAGTGCAGCCCTAATATAAACGTTATGTTAGGTCTTTCTGAAAAACACAGTGACTATGGAATCAGATGATGAATATTTCAGTAGCTTACAGGTGAAACTCGAAAAATTAGAATATCGTGCAAATGTTCATTTATGTCAGTATGGCAACTCAAAAGGTGAAACCAATATATGAGATAGACGCATTACATGCAAAGCGAGATATGTCAAGCCTTACTTTGGTATAATTGTGATGATTATGGCATACAGCTTATGAAAACCCCAAATTCACAATCACAGAAAATTAGAATAGTGTGAAAAGGTTCAATATTCTAGGCTCAAAGTGTCCCCCTCTAATCAGCTAATGAATCCATAACACCTGCAAAGGGTTCCTGAGCCTTTCAATGGTCTCTCAGGCTGGTTCAGGAGGAATCACAAGCATGGGAAAGACTGCTGACCTGACAGTTGTGCAGAAAACCATCATCGACACCCTCCATAAGGAGGGAAAGCCCCAAAAGGGAATTGCAAAAGAAGTTGGATGTTCCCAAAGTGCTGTATCAAAGCACATCAATAGAAGGTTATGTGGAAGGGAAAAGTGTGGTAGAAAAAGGTGCACAAGCAGCAGGGATGACCGCAGCCTGGAGAGGATTGTCAGGAAAAGGCCATTCCAAAGTGTTGGGGACTTTCACAAGGAGTGGACTGAGGCTGGAGTTAGTGCATCAAGAGCCACCACACACAGACGGATCCTGGACATGGGCTTCAAATGTCATATTCCTCTTGTCAAGCTGCTCCTGAACAACAAACAACGTCAGAAGCATCTTACCTGGGCTACAGGAAAAAAAAAAAAAACTGGTCTGTTGCCCAGTGGTCCAAAGTCCTCTTTTCTGATGAGAGCAACTTTTGCATCTCATTTGGGAACCAAGGACCCAGAGTCTGGAGGAAGAATGGAGAGGCACACAATGCACGATGCTTGAAGTCCAGTGTGAAGTTTCCACAGTCTGTGTTGATTTGGGGAGCCATGTCATCTGCTGGTGTTGGTCCACTGTGCTTCATTAAGTCCAGGGTCAACGCAGCTGTCTACCAGGAGATTTTGGAGCACTTCATGCTTCCTTCCGCAGACGAGCTTTATGGGGATGCTGACTTCATTTTCCAGCAGGACCTGGCACCTGCCCACACTGCCAAACGTACCAAAACCTGGTTCAATGACCATGGGATTACTGTGCTTGATTGGCCAGCAAACTCGCCTGACCTGAACCCCATAGAGAATCTATGGGGCATTGCCAAGAGAAAGATGAGGGACATGAGACCGAACAATGAAGTGGAGGTGAAGGCCGCTATTGAAGCATCCTGGTCTTCCATAACACCTCAGCAGTGCCACAGGCTGATAGCATCCATGCCATGCCGCATTGCGGCAGTCATTGCTGCAAAAGGGGCCCAAACCAAGTACTGAGTACATATGCATGCTTATACTTTGCAGAGGTCCGATATTGTTCTATTTCCAATCCTTGTGTTATTGATGTCATGTAATATTCTAATTTTCTGAGATTGTGCATTTGGGGTTTTCATAAGCTGTACGCCATAATCATCACAATTATACCAAAGTAAGGCTTGACATATCTCGCTTTGCATGTAATGCGTCTATCTCATATATTGGTTTCACCTTTTGAGTTGCCATACTGACATAAATGAACATTTGCACGATATTCTAATTTTTCGAGTTTTACCTGTATATACTGCATTTCTAGTTTCCATTTGTGATAAATAAACATCAAATAATGCAATGCAATCTTTATAATACATTTAGGGTAAGGCTGGAATTATTAAGCATCTTCTTCACTTTATTTTTGCAGTAAATCGATTCCCTGCTTGTATGGATTGCAGGAATTTGTGAATTGATAGTTACAGACAAGGTTCTCTGTCTCCCTCAGGAATGCTACAGCTATAGACTGAAGAGGCCTCAGTGTGACTGCCCATGTCTGGGCCCTTTTCTGAACTCAGAAGTTAAGCAGAGTCAGGCCCGGTTAGTATTTGGATGATAGACCATCAGGGAATAGTAGTGCTGTAGGCTAAATTGGGAAGTTGAAAAGTATCTCAGAAAAAGGCAGAGGTGAACCACTTCTGCATTGTTGCAAAGCAAGCTGCATGTACATGGTACTAGAGGCAACCAGAAAGAACTAAAGATTATAATTAAAGGAGAAGACCCACTAATACAGAATGGATAAAAGTATTTTATCTCTGGAAGAATTTAAGGATATTTGGCAACAATGTACTCAGAATTACTCTTAAGTTTGTCTGCTACTATAAAAATGGGTTTAAAAGAGGAGATAGAAGAAGATACAACTGAGAATCAGGCTGTTTTGGATATGAATTTAAAGATGACAGGCTACAAGAATGATACTGGACAAAGATGCTACACAGGACTTACAAATGAAAGTGGCTGATGTTTTAATAGCTAAAAGGGACACAGAAATAATAAATCAGAAGAGTGAACTAGATGTGTGGATTTCAACTCAGAAGAATGACTTGGACAACTTATTTTGGACCTACGAAAGAGATGTGTTATAAGAAAGTTCCTGAGAAAAGACAAAGAGAGAATGAAAAGAAACCAGCATTTGGGACACTACTTAAAAGGAATAAGCATCAAGATTTTTAAAAATAAAAAGAAGGATTATAAAGTTGGTTTATTTGATCAAGGTTAAAGTATATATGATGTTTTTTTCTAGAGGCTTTTAATGGGTTTTTCTTGAGCAGGACTGAATGATGAGGCTTTAAAGATTTGTTAATAGATAAGATATAGGAAGAAGAGATTTTTTTATTGTATTTTTAGAGAAAGTGATAAGGTATGGTGTTAAAATTGAAGGAAAATGTTTAACTTGGGAAGGAATTTCTGAGAGGAAACAAAGAGAAAATGATAAAAAATTAATTTGTGGGATAATATTTGAAGGGATTAAAAATCAAGATTTTCGATAACTGATACCTCTTAATGGAAATTTTCTTGATTAAGTTTGAATGATAAGCCTTTAAAGATTTGTTTAATATGAGATAATGTATGGGAAGAAGAGATTTTTTTGTTGCATTTTTAGAGAAAATGATAAATTACTGTGTAAAGTAAAGTAAAGGAATAAGAAATTGATTTATTTAAGGTAGAGAAGCCCCTGCATGGGATGTACCATCGACAGATAGCTGAAGTGGCTGACATTGGGAAATCCTATCAGTGGCTGGAAAGGGCCGGACTAAAAGACAGCACTGAGGCACTGATCATAGCAGCACAAGAACAGGCACTAAGCACCAGATCCATAGAAGCAGGGGTCTACCACACTAGACAGGACCCAAGGTGCAGATTGTGCAAAGAGGCCTCAGAGACAGTCCAATACATAGTGGCAGGTTGTAAGATGCAGGCAGGAACAGCATATACTGAACGGCACAACCAAGTAACTGGCATTGTGTATACGAACATCTGCACAGTGTATGGGCTAGACCCTCTCAAGTCCAGATGGGAGATTCCGCAGAAGGTCGTGGAGAATAACAGGGCTAAGATCCTGTGGGACTTCCAGATCCAGACTGACAGGCAAGTACTGGCCAATCAACCAGACATTGTGGTAGTAGACAAGGACCAGAAGACAGTGGTGGTGATAGATGTATCAGTGACAAGTGACAGCAACATCAGGAAGAAGGGGTATGAGAAGCTGAGGAAATACAAGGGCCTGAAGGAAGAACTAGGGAGGATATGGAAAGTCAAGGCCAAAGTGGTCCCAGTGGTGGTAGGAGCACTTGGGGCTGGGACTCCTAAGCTGAGAGAGTGGCTCCAACAGATCCCAGGAACAACATCACAGCTCTCTGTCCAGAAGAGTGCAGTGCTAGGAACAGCTAAGATACTGTGCAGAACTCTCAAACTCCCAGGCCTGTGGTAGAGGACCTGAGATTGAGGAAGACACATAGCACCCATAGGGGTGAGAGGGGAATTTATATATATATATATATATATATACACACACACACACACACACACACACACACACAGCATATTTATATTTATTGTTATTTCTGGCAATTCTTAATGGAGTTTTGCTGATTAAGATTGAATGATGAGGCTTTATTATTTGCCAATAGATAAAAGATGAGATATGGGATGAAGAGATTTTTGGTTGAAATGTTAGAGAAGGTGATATGATGGAATGGTTTGGTGAAGGCTGCGCTTGGGGAGATAAGCATTTTCTTAGCCCCCAGAATGAGCGTGGGAAGGTGAAGAGGATGAGACTGGCACCACCCTAAGGAATTCGCAGTGTTTGCTTGCTGGCTTGGGAAGTTTAGATTCAGTCTAGCGAGATTCTGTCTTGTAGGCGGAAGCTAATAAATGCAATAGAACTGTATCTCTAATGTCTCGTGGAGTTCTTTGGGCTGAACCTGACAGGTGATATGTTACTGAAATTGTACGTGTCTTGATGAAGGGGAAAGTCATTTCTTTATATTTTTTTCTTTATATTTTTTTCCTTTTCCTCCCTTTTATTTCTCTCTGCACTTCTTATTTTTTCTTTTTCTTTTCTATATTTTTCTTAGTTTGTATTAGTTTTTTATCTTTGTATTTTTAAACTTCAATAAAAATTATTATTAAAAAAAAAAGAAGTGGTTGAATTACTCACCATTGGCCATGTTGGCTGGGGCTCTGGGAATTCAGTAATGATGGCTTCATTTAATAAACTGATATTAAATGGATATAAATGTGTAGGGTAAATATACCCGGAGTGAATCAGTAGTGATAAAGAAGTACAAAACAAAAGAATGCTGGGATAGCCTGTGATTTTAAAAAGCTTCCCATCTACAACTAACATTTTTTGTTTGTTTTAAAGTTTGCTTCTTTAAAGTTATGAGAGAAGGAGGTTTGTAAGAGACAAAATTAAATACTCAGAGGAGGGGAGTTGTATTGCAAATAGAAAACTTCATATATTATTTCCAGTGCTGAGCACTAAGATTGTGTGCTAAGGAGGGGTCTGGATCCAGAATGAAAGGATGTTTGGTGTGGGGTCCCACCTTGGGTATGAAGCCAACTGGATGACTTTGTGCCAGCCACTCTCTCTCAGCCCTAAGAAGGAGGTAATGGCAAACCACTTCCGAAATCTTGCCAAGAAAATTGCAGGGACTAGTCCAGGCAGACGCCAGGAGACTCGAAGGGTTGACACACAAAAAGCTAGTGGAATGATGCTAGCAATGTAGGGTATCCCAGGAAGCAATCTTAATTGCTTTGTATCCCAAACCCAAAGAACAGGAGAGTGTCATGTTTACCGGTGAAAGCAGACCTCCTGTTCTTCCACACAGGGTGAATGGCAGGAAGAAATTCCTATTATTACAGTGTTACATGTTATCTGATAGCCAGTTTTTCTTCTGTCCTGATGTAAACATGCAAAGCTTTGTGTAGGTCAGTTGAACTGTAATACTGTAGGATTATTACATTGGGTTAGCTGGGACCAAAAGCAGCTCAAGTGAAAGAAAGAGGCTTGCAATTCAGTTGAGTATTCAAAAGATACTATAAATAATACTGCATTTTGTGAAGAAGAGACTCAGAGTGCAAAATAAGTAGCTGCATGATGCTGTTATATAGTGTTTCCAAAGGCTTTTGTGTTTTACATTTTTACGTTTTAATTTTGAGGCATACAGAAGTTAATTTATTGAAGCGGGAGTAATCATTGTATAGGTTTAATTTAAAATGCATACATAATATACCCTGAGGGGTTGTGTTTCTTAGACTATGGACACTGTCTCATACACATTCTATAATACCACCACTGAACTTTCTTCTAGCTAGATACAATTAAAATGCTTGAATGATTTGCTTTCTTTTTACTTTATCAAGGAAAGAAATAGCACTGCCTTCTAATTTTTCTCATCCATGTTGTCCCTTCTCATATTATATTCAGAAAACCTGTATCCTGGCCCAAATGAAGAAGGTAAAATGAAACAATGGGGTAGATAATGTGCACAACACTTTTCTTATTTGCTACTTCCTTCTAAATTACCCCCATCCCAAATAAGACAGCCTCACAAACATGAATTTGGAACTACGTTAAGAGATGAGTGTCTATCCTGATTAAAAAGAGAAGTCTCCTTCCCTTCTATATAAGCTGTGCAGCTAGTGTTAGGAAAGGGAAAATGTTTCTTTTGTTTGATTTGAATGCAAGCTTATCTAATTTTGATTTGCAAACCAGTTCCCAAGCTGCACAGTCATCCTTCAAAATGCCCCCTTTGAATTCTGCAAAGCAGGTCACCAAACAAAAAGTATTACGGAGAAACATGTACAAATACTACTTATACAAAATATACTGCACTATATCAGGCAAAATTGTTTGCAAAAACTGCAACATAATAAGCAAAAACGTTAATGTTTGGAGAGGTGTGCATAAAAATGGATACAAATTGTAGTGCAAGCTTTTCTTTAAAAAATCTCAATCTGGCATGAGAATGAGACAGATTGAGATAAAAATGGATACATGAGAAACTAAGATAAACAAAAATGGACAGATTCACAGAAATGAGAAACTAATTAATTATGCGCCATCAAGTTGTTTTTGACTCCTAGCGACCACATAGATTGAAAGAGAAACTAGTACAAATTAAATTAAGAGTTGTTGTGATCCTGAGATTTCTGTGGAAGAAATGGTGGACTGAAGACGGCTCCACTAAAAGTGGAGCCAACAACTGAGAGTCAGCGAGTAGAATGACTCTTTGTAATCCTCTGCAGATAAGGAAAGGACTTGAGATCACCCACAAGTGCTCCATACAGTTGCCCCTCATGAAGAGACCGCAAGATAGCAGTCTCTGGTGGGTTTAGAGCTCTGGGAGATGAGGGAATCTTGCTCAAACCATGGTAGGCACCTTTGAAAAGACACTAAGTTCATATACTTTCTTTTCTAATCACTTTTGGAAATTGCTTGATAACTGCTTTTCAGCTATTAGGAATCTTTGGATTGACAAGTTTGACAGCACTGAGTAAGTTTAAGAACTTAAAAAAAAATGGGGGGGGGGAGAATAAACAGCAAAAGGGAGATTAAAACTTTGATTTTAGAAAGCTACAAATGGACTAGGAGTCCAGATAAATTTGAAGTAAGATTTTGGAATTAATTATAAAGAATCCTTCCTGTGGGAAAATGCTTTGTTTTGAATTGAAAAAAAAAAAACATAATAAGGTAAGATTTTAAAAATTGGACACTAGAGGGAACTAAAGATTACAATTAAAAGAGAAGAATACTTAAATGCAACTACAATTGTAGAAGGAAGCAGAATATTTTAACATTGGACATACTGAAGGATATTTTTGAACAATGGACCCAGAAGTTAATTTCAATAGTGTCTGCTTCCATAGACAGACTGTACCTAAAAGATGTTATGGAAGAGGAACAAGTTCTACCTGACAAGATCAACGCTGACATGGAAAAAGATGTTACACTGGACATCCAAAAGAAACCGGCTGATGTCTTAATAATTAAAAGGGACATTAGAAACAACAAACCAAAAGAGTGACCTGGATAATTTTCCTATATTGGATTTACAAAAGAGGCTTGTTAAAGTTTTGGAGAATTTGGTGTGAAGGGACAAAGAAAAAATGAAACGATATCAAGTTCTAGGACATTATTTGAAGGGAGTAAAGATTGTTAAAAGTAAAAGAAAGGAATATAAATTTGGTTTATTTGATCAAGGTTAAAATAGATATGTTTTTATCTCTGGTAACCCTGAATGGACTTTTACTGACATCAGGACTGAAATGACTATGCTTTATGGATTTGTTATAGATAAGAGATGGGATATGGGAATAAGGGATCATTTGTTGTATTTTAAGAGAAGGTGATAAGTTACTAAAATTGTTTATACTTGTGATGAAAGTGGGAAGTCACTTCTTTATAGATTTCTTTTTCTTTGCTATATTCTTATTTTTTTCTTCCTCTTCTATTTCTTTTTTTCCTTTTTTCTTTTCTGCACCTTCTCTTTATTTTTATTTTTCTATTTTGTTTTCAGTTTGTGTTAGTTTTTACTGTTGTAATTGTAATCTTTAATAAAATTATTATAACAAGAAAGTTGTTGTGATCCCAGCTAGAAATGATTTGCCATGCCGCCCTGTGATCCATGTAGCAAAATGCTGATCACAGTTGTACATGGTGGCACATCAGTAATTGTGGAGGCCACAGGAAGCAAATCATTGGGTTGTGCTTGTCTTGGCAAGTTGTAATATATACAACAGGTGTGCTGTACATAGAGCCAGTAGGTTTTTAAGGACGAATAACTTGTTACCTTAAAGGACATGTGGCCTTACAGTAACTGAATTGTAGTCTTATTAAATATAGCAAAATAATCATATTAATTTTGTTAAATATTTAATTCCTGGTAGTGGCCCTATGGAGCACCCTCCCCCAACCCTTTCCTTCCTTGCATTTAGTAAGCAACTTATCATGCTGTACTGTTGCAGTATGATTTGGGCCCTTTGTTGTCTCTGTACACCCATCCCAGGTAGCTTGTTATGGATGGCTTTTAATGATATGCTGGAACTATGTTGTTTACCTTCTCAAGTCTATACAGATTCGGTTGGCCTATTAAATGCCTAAATAAACAAACACATTTGGCTTTTAGCCTGGCCCTACTCTTGTCTTTGTCTTAGCTCTGCTTACTTTTAAGAGCTCAGCTCCTGATACTCCTATTCGTGGAGCTTGAAGCATACAGGCTTCCTAAAGTTAAGGGACGCCTCCTTGTCAGCAGAATATGGAGCAGTTGTGGTGTGATGACAGATCGGTTCCACTCAGCTCCAAAAAGGATGTTTCCACCTTTTTTTCTTCTTACTCTTACGTCTTCTTTTCTGTTGAATGTTGTTATTTTGGGTAAGTCCTAAAGGAGCCATACCTTTCCTGTTCTAGGGACAGATTTGCTACTTTTAAAATTAGGATTTTAAAAGTTTCCTAGATTAGAGGGGACGCTGTGGCGCAGTGGCTTAATGATGCTGAAAGTTGCTGGCCAGAAATGGTTGACGCTTCGGCGGTTCGAGTCCAGCCTTCATGTTAACAGGGTGAGCTCCTGTTTCCTCCCAGTTCCTGTCAGCCCAACAGATCGAAAACTCACGTGAGTAGATAAATGGGTACTCTCACTCCGGTGGGAGGAAAAATGCTGGTGGCGCCTTGCAAAAAGGAGTCAGGAGCAGTTGCCAGTAAGCGCGAAACCACACTCGCCCGAAAAAGGGCATGAAGCAACGGAAACCCCGCCTCCTGCGCTCGCCAGCTGGGCTCTGCTCTAGGAAGGAGGCTCTGGCAAACCACTTCTGAAACACCTCGCCTTGAAAACTGCGAGGACTCGTCCAAGCAGTCACTGCAGAGTTGGTAACGACTGAGTGCAGATAAAAAAAAAAAAAATTATTCTTAACTCAGTGTAAGACAGAAAAAGTTTGGTGCATCATTGTTAATGTGAAAATGAGGGAATTTGTGTTTTATTCATTAAGTTTAAGGTGTCTACTGAAAGTGCTATACAGAAATGCTCCTGATTCTTTTCTAATAATTTCTCATTTAGCCATATGGTACTCATAAGAGCATGATGAAGAATCAGGATGGAATGCTTTAAATCAGAGGTCAAAGAGAATAGTAAAATTGTCTAAAGCTATGTCTAGTTTGTGGAGGACTAGTAGTGCAGGACTGAAACCATTTAAAACTGGTTTACAAATCATGGTCAGTGTTGTTATGGTTGAATTTATTGACCTTGCAGTGTGGGTGTCACAATAGTTTGGGTTCTTCCTTTACTAGTAGGATGATGTGAGGAGTGTGTGAATTCAACTGGCAGTAGCAAATAATTTAAAAAAACCCCAAACCAAATACTTTGTTAGATGACAAATGACAGAACTTAGTATCAGTTGGTTCCTTATTAAATGACCATGAAAATGAAAGATGCAGAAAGCAAAATAGCTTTGTGTTATCCCCAGCCTCCTTCTTTTTAGATGTGCTGGATCTGAACTCCTGTAACCTCCTAGCAGGGTGGGCTGCAGCCACGCCAGTTTTGAAAATTCAGAGCCAGCGTGTCTGGAGAACACTAAGTTAGGGAAGGCAAGGAGCAGGACTCTTGTACATACAAATCAGAATTTCTCAGAGTTTGGCAGGGGGTTTTCACTACTCTGTTAGACCTGACCTCAGTTTAAACTTTTAAGCTTTACATTTTTTAAAGTTTTAAGTTTTAAGCTTCTAGGAAAGGAGTAGTTCGAGGACGATGTGGCTTCTTTAACTCCTGCGATCAGACATTGTAAAGGTAAAGGGTGACTCTTCAGATTTTGGCTTACAACTACAGTGTGTTTGGTTACTGATAAATGTATTTATTCCCCCTTTCCTCATGACTCTTGAGCCAGCCTGCTTCAAAACTAAAATAAAAATCCACTGCTTTTGCCAAGCATGCACTAACTACCATAAAAATGTTTAAAATAACAGAGATACCCATAACAGCAAAAAATAAACAGAATCTAACATCCAAAAGCCAGTACTAAAGCCTCAAGAATAATACCTGCAGTTGCTTTAAAAGCTGCTAGAACAGGTGGAATTTGCATTAAAAAACTGAATCCTGGATGTGTAACTCTGTATTCCAAATGCCATTTTACGCTGCATTATTTATTATTCTATTTAGGAAAGTCTTCCTAGCAGAGACTCTGTGTCTTTTTTCAAAGTGGGTCTATAGGTGGGATTCAAAGTAGAAAGGAGAAGCAAGGTGAGTTGGACATATTTAGAGAACAGACAAGGCATTTTTTTTTTTTTTTTTACAAAACACGTAATAAAAATCAGTTTGTTCTATAGCATCACTAGTTTGAAATCAACGTGCAAGATAACACATTAGTTTTCTGACAAAGCAGATTTATGTTGGGTACACAGATTACCTTTCTAACTTTTAGGAGGCAAACATTGATTTCCCCCCGCCCCAGGAACTTCCAAATTTTCCCCAACTTCTGGGTTTAAAAAGGATCTAGAACAGTTCAGTTTATCTCAGTAGACTCAGTAAACTACAATACCATATCCAGTTATTTGTTCTTATAAGCATTGTTTAAAGATTTGTCCCAAATAGATTTAAGTAATGAAATGTTAGTGATACAAATAGATTATTTCAGGAATCTGAAAGTGGAGGATGGGTCATGCATATGGTGCTGCCCTTACTTTCTCAGTTATCCATTGTTTAGCAGGAAGGTCATATTTGCTCAAATATGAGTAAAGCTCTCCTTATAATCTGGAGCTAGTTCATAAAGCAGAGTTCTGGATTGCATAGTGAGTGTCATCCTTCCAAATCCTCACTCATTCAGGCAAATATCTGCAGCAGACTAATTCCAGAAAGTGACATGGTGTATTATGACCTTGTAAATTGTCTGTTTCTTTCTTTCCCTTGACCATCAACAGACTCGACAGCCTAGATTTACATTAATTAATTTATTTCCTAATTCCAGCAATCAGCTTCAGTTCAGCCTCTTCAAATCTTTTATCACTGTAGTCTGTAGATCACATGACTTGTCATACATTTCTACGGTGAAATTTGTAAAGTGCATCGTTGTCAATTCTATATTATCATTAGCATATGTTGTTGAAAATTTGTTGGAAAAATATTACAATTGAAAAACTAGCCTTTCTGATTCTGGAAAAAATAATTTCATATATTTTTAGGCCCAAATACTTTTTTTTGCAGTTTTTCACTGTAATTTTTGTTGCGGATGAAAGTTAAATAGTTTGTCTCCCCCCTCCCCCGATAATTTGTACTGCTTTCCAATTGTCCATGTACTCCCTTGCCTAATCAGATATCTGATAAGCCTAGCCCTAGGAAGAAAGCAAGGGCAAACCACTTCCAAATATCTTGCCAAGAAATCTGCAGGGACTTGTCCACGCAGCTGTCAGGAGTTGACTCAAAGGCACCTCCCCCTCCCCTCCCCCCCAAATTATTGCAAATTCCTCATAAATAATTGGACTATAGTACTGTACATTTCCTCCCACTTCTTTTTTTCATGTTTTAGTTCAAATGAAATTCACTTACATATGCCAATATACATAGGAGCTAGGTTGAATGAAATTTGTATATACATATGATATAAAAATAATACTTGCAGTATCTAGTTTTAAAAGTACTCAATAGCATACTGTTTTAGAATAATTTTACTCAGTTTCATAGCCACTGGTAAATAGAAAACGTAATTATATATAGTTAATGGCTGAAAATAGTTTTATTGGCTCATATTTTTTAGGGACATGTGTTCATAAATCTTAGTTATGGTGTTTTGAATTGCCTCTGTATGATGCAAAAATCCCTCACACGTCTTAAGTTCAGCTGGCCTCATGCCTTGAACCCTTCTGGGACTAATAGATTTATTCAAATTATAGTCCACCAGAAACAAGTTTTGCTGTATTACTTAAGATTAATTTAAAATGGACCAAACCTACATAGTTTTTAATCATTTTTTTCTTTTATTAATTATTGCAATTTACAAATTGCATTATCCCAAAACTATCAGATTCCACCCCCAGCAAGACATTCCTCTCCTCTTCCTTGGCCCATAAGCACCATCAAGATCTCCAAACTGCTCTGAGGGTTCCTCAGCTAACTCTCTAGAGTAGATCCTGGGGGTGCTCTATGATTAATGAGCCACATTAAGATGGTATTGATTTTTTTTTCATTTGAAGCCTTATTGTGCCCAGGAGTCACTTGTTTGACATGGATGGCTATACAAATTGAATGAGTGAATGAACCAATGAATGAATATATAGAGATGAAAATTGGTCCTGTTGCATTTGTTTCTGTCAGCTCTCTTAATCTGCCGTGATCAGCCAAATGAATTCAAGTATCACTTGAACTACATGGCTACTGTTATCTCACAATTGCTATTGTGCCACTCACAGTGTCTTCTGTGAAAGACAAGCTGGAACTGCTCTTTTTATAAAGCACACCTGATAATTCTGGTGAAGTTGGAGGGACTCATAGATCACAGTTAGGTACACATCTACCACCTGATTCGGGTAATGTTAAATCTGCAAGTGCATATAAAGAAACACTTTCTTCTTCAAACCATTCTTTTTTTCATGCACAGAACTGTGATTGGCAGAAACACAAGAAGCTGTACTACAGCAAGTTACAGCAAGGGTGCATAGGCATTTTTTTACAGCTCTTAATTCTCCAGGATTGAAAAAAAAATCTTTAGAGTTTTAAGAACCAACTGATCATATCTAATCTTTTGTCAGTTGGAAATTAGTATAATCTTGTATAATCTTTCATCAGTTTATTTTTTTAAATTTATCATTCAATTTATATCCCATCTTTATTTTGTAGATACATAATGCTTCTGTCTTCAGTTTTCCCCACAACAACAATGCTGAGAGAGGCCCAGAGTCACCCAGCTGGCTTTCACGCCTAAGGAAAAACAGGAACTCATAGTCTCCTGGTTTATAGTCCCACACCATAACCATTGCACCAAACTGGTTGAAAGTAGGTCTGTAGTATCAGGTTGCAAAGAAACCTCTAACACTTTGTTGCCATCTAATGTTTGTCTAGATTTTTGCAGCCTGGATATGGTAGCCAGACTCATCCTAGAATCATGAAATATAAAACAACGGTTACTTAGACTGGGGGAAAAGTAATAAGTGCTAGACTGTTGACAAAACATCTTCAGTTTTATGCAGTGTGGTGCAAGTCTGTTTCCATGTTATTGCTTCTAAATCTCGTCTAGAGCATATGTGGGGTCACATGAAGTTTTTCAGGAGGAGAGGGGAGAATACAATCCACGAGCTGTTCCCATTACTTTGACAGGTGAACACAGTTGGATGCAAATCAGATAAACTTCATTTTAAAACTAACATCTGGCAACATCTGTTCCTCAGATTTGAAGGCCTCTAGTACTCATATGTAGCTTAATATGCTAATAAGTGGTAAACTGAAAATTCTGCTACTTACAATTGAATAGACCTCATTGTTTTTGTTCTAATATTGGGCTGAGTTTTCTTTTCAGAGTATCATGCTCTCTTCATAGCATCTTTTAGAGTTATGTAACTGTTGTGTCAAAATAACATTAGTGAGGATAGTGTGAGAGTCAGAACGAGGGGAATCAAGAACGTGCTCTCATCACCAGAGCAACGAGGAGGAGATAAGAAGATGAGACTGGCCCCTCCCTAAAGAATGCAAGGGAGGTTGGGAGGGTGACCCTGGAACTTACTCTCACTCTGAGAAGATTTCTGTAATGGGACTGAAGCCAATAAACCTTGCTGAATTGAATCTGTACTGTCTCCTGGAGTTTCCTGGGCTAATCCTGACAGATAGGCCTTATATCACTTTAACAATGGCTGAGTGATTCTATGATGATGTTATAAGTTATATATGGGGAAATGATCATAATATTTTGAACATCCAACCCTACATCATATATTTCTTTTATTCTTAGCTCTGTTTTGCTGGATTCCCCTATCTGTATTTCTGTTAAATTTTATTGTTTTTAATCTCCCATGATTTTTTTTTTAGAAAATAAGTTGCTGTTTTCCTGGATACTGGTGAAAATTGCAGTGGACAGTGGACACAGAATGCTAATCTGGAGACAGGAAGAGAGAATAAATACCACACTTCTACCTGAGTCCTGTTTGGGATAAATCAGCTTGATGTCACCAATGAATATTTCTTCAGAGGGCTGTTAAACTAGGGCAAGCAGAACTGCCAGCATTTACACACTGGAGAGAAACGTGAGTGCTTAGCAAAATCTGTGTGCTAAAAATAATTTGCACTTTTATTTATAACAATGTTATCTTCATTGGGGAGAGTCAGGTAGAACTGTGTATCACAGGGCAACAAATGCATTTTTTAATTTCCACCATTGCTTGTTATCTGCTGGGGATAAATACAGAGAGAACAAGGTGGCCTTCATTGTATTGTATAAAATGACTTTCATATAGCTTTAAGGCTATTCCCCTGCAATCTGTATTGGGACTACAACTCCTAGAATTCCTGACTTTTGGCCTTGCTGGAAGTCGAAGACTCAACATATTTAGAGGGCACCAGATATGCTACTGTAAGGAATGATGACAAATCACAATAAGTAATTATCGTCTGCCAATTTGTAATCCAACAGATTTTCATTAGATGAAAAAAGTAAGGCAGAAATGACTTAGAAATAACTATAAATTGAATTGACTTTACTTTTATAATTTCATGCTTTTATATGAATATAAAGTACATTCTAAAGTTAATTTGGATTTTTTTACATGATTTCAGATTGAGAAATATAAGTTGAATGAGAGTTTAATTGCCATTTGCATTTCTAGGGTTGCAGTCTCTCAATGAACCATGAATGGAGAATAAAGTACAGTAACTGTTAAATATAATAAGAAATTAAGATATGCTACAGAGAAAATTTAAAATTGTGAAAACTAAATCAATACTTTAAAAAGATTTTAAATCCACAGAGAAAAATGATGCTGTTAATATTTTTTTTAAAGTCTCATCCAACTGGTTAGTTGGATAATAATAATTGCTTATTAAAGCAATTCAAGAAAATGCTTGCTAGTTCCTAGGGAGACAGAAGCATGTAATATCATCCACTGTCTTAACCTATTTGTTTTGAATGTACCATTCTCAAACTAGTCCTTCCATGTATTTTATCCTGAAACAAACAAACAAACAAAAACAAGAAATGTTCCAACATTTTAATTCTTCAGAGTAGATTTTCTTAGCACTGTTTGATGACTCTCGGTATAAAATATTGTCCCGTTTCTTTTAAGGGATATGTCTTGGGCTGGAATAACCAGAATATAAGAGTTTTGGAATTGGAGTACAACATCATTAAGTGGCTTTTGGGTGATGAGGGGTGAGCCAGTAACCTCCCCCCCTCCATCTTATGAAAGTCATATTAATGGGGTTGAAAAAAGAACTTGTCTGAGAATCATATACAGTGGAGGTGGAATCTGAACACACACACACAAAATCTCCACACCTTTGCAGCTACAAATTTCTGTTCAAACCACATTGTGCACAAATGCACACATAAGTCTCTTCTCCTCATAGGTTGGGGAGGAGGTTGTATGCTGCCCCATCCCCTTTAGTTCTCATCCTCCTTTCAGGTTGCTCTTCCTCCTGATATCCCTCCAGTACCTAAACATGCATGGTACAAAGGACCAGTTTTGCTTTAAAATGGAAAACAAAGGATGGTGAAGCTGGGTACCCTCTTCAGAATGAGTGAAAAGGCATTGGGGAAAATTAAGATGGTGAGTGCCTGGAGTTTTGTCAACATTGCTCTTTGTACTATATCCAGACCCCCTTTTTCCTTAGGTTATATATATTTGGAGAAAAACAGGTGATTTCAGAGGGTTGAGTACTCTCTCGTTGAGTACTGATTTTTATATGCCACCCAGAGTAATGTTGTTTGAGTTGGGTGGCCATATAAACCTGGTGCTAAGCAGCTCATGCCAGGAAAGTGAAAGATGGAATCAGGATGTATGTATGCTGGTAAAAGAGTTAGGCTATACACACTGGATATTATTAGATTTCTATCCCACCTTTCATTCAGTAATTTAAGGAGCCACACATTGTTCTCCCTCCTCCTGTGTTTCCCCACAGCAATCCTCATGTGAGGTACATAGGGCTTAGAGTGACCAGTCTAAAGTCCCCAGTGAGCTTTGGTGTTCCTAGTCCAACATCTTAACACCTACACCACACTGGCTGTCCACTTCATGGGTTGGAGAACACATTTGGCTCCTCAGAGGTATCTCTGAGTTGCATCCTTCACTTTATCATGGATATGTGAATGGTTGTAAATAATACAGATAGTAAAAGTGCGTCACTGAAAGTGGCAGTTATCATCATAATGGGAATAAAACTCTTCCTTTGGCCGGATCTGTGGCCCAGGTTTGTCTGAGGCACAGAAGAATAATGAATCCTCCAGAGACATTTCAAAATATACCCCCCTCCTAATAATATGTATTTCTTGATTTACAAATTATCATTCCAGATTTTTTTGCTCAGGCATTCAGTTAAAATAAGGAGAGTAAATACTCATAATTTTCTTCTCTGCATTTTGTTAAAATGATATTGCTTTTTAAAATGGGGAAGTCAGTTGCTTTTAAGATGGTTTAACATATGTACAACCAGTGAGATTTGGGTGGAGGGCTGAGGAAGAGAAGAAAAACCTGTAAAAATATGTATATATTAAATAGATTAACATGTGTGTGGAAATGAAATAAAAAAGCTAGTAAATGAAAAATGAACAGGGTAAAAGTAAACCTTATGTGTCTCATTTTCTACCCAGCATGTCTTGTTCTTCTGAATCTATGTAATGCATTATGCTTGTAATGCTGTAACTTCTTTAAACCAGCTGTTTGTAGTTCTGTTTGCTACAAAAGCTCCAACTCCAACATTTCATTGCCACCTACAAGCAACAAATTGACTTTGGGTGCCTTGTAAGAATATCTAAATGTAGGCTGTTGAATAATCCCTTTGAGGGCCCTGTAACTATTTTTATGCCTGGATATGCGTCATCAGTGGGTATTTTCTCTGGTGACTAGCTTACATCAGTAGGTCTCCTATCATACATTCTATATGATTGATGGGAGTCACTGCTCCTGTTTAGCTTTTATCCGTGACCTCGAAGAATGAACAACTGGAATTTACAGGCTGTTGCAGTCTTTGGAGTGACTGGAGAGATGGACAGATGGTATTTTTCTGATAAATTCAGGTAGTGCTGGAGATGCAGTTCGGTGGGGAAGGGGGGAAGAGGAAGGGTGTTCCTGGTCTCAAAAGCTGTTAATTCCAGCTTGGTGGTTCTGTTTTCAGTGGAAAGGTATGCTTCCCTAGCCAAAGGAAGAGGCTGCAGGCAGATTTCAAGATGCAGTGTGTTGCTCGTGTTGTTTCCTAGTGATATACGCTACTGCAATGTAGCAAGAGCAGTGTGCCGTGGTTCAGTTAGGTGATCTGTTATTGAAAGATTGCTTGCTGCTTTGCAGCTTGGAGGGGGATGCTGTGGAATGTAAAGCCGAGCAAAGGCTTCGATAGGTGCTCGTTCCCTTAAACAAAACCATAAAACAAAACAAAAATAGGAGAGGGGGAGGGGAGGGAGCGAATTCAATCCAGGTGAAACCGTCAGGGGCAGCGAGTAAGGCAGCTCTTGAATCGATGGGGTGCACCTGCCTCCAGGACCTGCAGAGTTGCTGGTAACAATTAATTTCCTGATCTTTCTTAAGTCGTTTCTCGGAGGGAAATCAGTAGTGCTCATACATACACATTACTACTTTAGCCCCTTCCGTTCCCTTCCTTTGATCGTTTGCCACCTCCCTCCCCACCCTGCTTCCTCCTACTGCATGTGTAAATGAGGCTGCAGTATGCGTGTGTGATTTTGGTCGGGCGCATTCTGCGAGGGCAGCTGAAAGCAGAGAGCTGCCTTCAGGCACTTTTCCTTTCTTCCTCCCTTTCTCCCTCCTGTTTACTCCTTTCGACAGAAACGTGATGGCAGCGGATGCCATGCTCAACTCTCTGTGACCTCTGACTTGAGGACTGTCAAGCTCTTTCGCTGGCAGTCAGGCTGACAGGGGAATGGCAGTAAGGTGCATAAATACTAGAGGAATGAGAGCTGAAAATAACCATGCAAACGCTCTGTGGCTGCATGAAGGGACTGCTGGGGATTTGCCTGTGAAACTGGGTAATGGAAGGGTCATGGAAGGAGGTTTTCCCATTTTCCTCTAGGGGAAATTTCTTCTGCTAAGAGTGGGAATCCTTCGAGTGGGATAACTCTGCCTTTTCAGCCTCAAGGGGCAGCTGAGGGAGGGATGGAGGAAGGAAGGAAGGAAGGAAGGAAGGAAGGAAGGAAGGAAGGAAGGAAGGAAGGAAGGAAGGAAGGAAGGAAATCAGCCTTATTTTTCTTTGATTTGGGATGTCTGGGAATTGCAGTCCCAATATATCTTGGGAAGGCTGATCTGATGTATTGTTTTTCATTATTGCTAAGCCTAGACTTGGGATATTAAGGATATAAATTCTAAAATCTAGTATACATCCATGGATTTATCTAAAAATTAAACATAAAAAATTAGGTTTTGATCTGGTATCTGACATGTTAAAATTATGTGCAGTCCCATATGTGTATCATCACAGACTGTTAAGTTATTAGGCCAAGAAGTTTTGCATCAACTATTTGGAAACCTGACAGATTATTGGTGCTTTGATACCTTCTATCTGAGGAAGCGGAAACATTCATACTAGATGTTGGAAAATGTTTGTAGTTAACTGAGGCAGGTGTGATTATATAGGTCTGGCTTCCCTTCTTTCATTAATTCATGACTGGTGAATTTTGAGACGCATGTAACAATGTTTTTATAGTGTAGTTCTATCCATCTCTGCCCAAAAGTAAGCCCCACTGAATTTAATGAGACATAATGGCTAGGTACATTTGTATAGGACTGTAGCCTTAGAAAATACAAACATTCAAGTATATTCTAAATATGTGATAGCTAATAGAATGTAAAATCTACATGGTTATGCATGGTGCTTTATTTCAAGATCCTTTGATGACTCATGCCAAGTTGGTTATATAATTCACAGCCTGCGAAAGGTTAAATTCAAAATCTTGATGGGATTGAGTCATTTGTTGGGGAAGAGAATCACTAACCTCTTCTGGAGTTTAGTGCTTAGAAGATTTATGGTGTATGTTTTTACCTTAATGCATTTTACAGCCTTTGATGAAGCTTCAGAGAGCATCCAGGTTCTTCTTGAGAGAGGAATGCTACATGTATTTTATTGCTACCCACTAGAATAGGTGGATTTTGTTTGTGTTTAGTATATTTAAAGTAATGAAGGAGTTTCTCCCAAGGTTCTTATTACTTTTAGGCTGCAGTTGCTTTTTTTGGTAAAATCTGACTTGACTCAATTACTTGAGCTGCCTAGATCACTTTTCATTTTGGTGTCTGTTGTCTTGTGGCATGATTTAATTTAGTTATCTTAGATCAAAACTGCACATTTGAAAGCATATGTAGAACAATCAACAATGAATTGTAACTCTACCTTTTGGGGGAGAGGTGTAGGCACACAGCAAAAACATGTTTGCTGAGTCCTGATAGCCTGATAGCCTGATAGAACTTATATATTGTATATCTCCACTGTGTATTGATTTTTAAGGACATAGAGACTGATAGGTAGATTTAAGTGTTCTTTTCCAGTGTTACAATATAATTTGCTGCCATATTCCAGGAATTTTGTAGTTATTTCCAAGTCATATCTCTGGTTAAATTAAAAATAAAAAGCAGGCAGTAGTTGTTTTGTTTCTCACAAAAGTTGCTAACCTTTAAACAGAAAAGCCATCACAGTATTTATGATTCTTAGGGCAGGTTTAATAGATATATGATGCTTAAATGTTGGTTCTAATTTTGATTGATTCATATCCTAAAATGTGTGGTATCCAGATTGAATGGAATTAAGGATGTGTAGTGTCTTGGATTTGATGGCAAAACATTGCTTTAGAGGTCATGGAAGAACACATGTAGCACATGTCTGCAATTCTTTACATCAAATACATCTTTTCCCAGGATCATGCTGTGGCCACGCAATCTTAAGAAAAGACATAGCTGTTTTATGGAGTTGCCACCCAGTGCTAGGTGAGCGCTACAAAGAACCTTTTTGCCTTTGAATCAGTGTAGGTCTGTCTGTCTGTCTGTCTGTCTTTTGCCATTCAACTCTACATCTCTGGGTGGCAATGATGATTCTGGCAACTTTATTATTATTAGATATTATTGAATTAATGGTTTGTCTGGTGATAAGTTTACTTACAGTTGGCGAATACTGGGATTTGAGCTTGTTCATTTTGGTGATTATGAGAGGGAGACATTGTATAGGAAGCATGCTAGAAAAAGAATAATTTCCACTCACTTCAGATATACTTCTTATTGCTCTGCTTTTTGTACAGTATATGGATGTTGTATATTGTTGTTGTAAACAGTTTCAAACCACATCACCCAGTTATGCTTGCCATGCCCTATTAAACTGCCCAGAATCACTGGAAATCAGGCGGCATATACATTTAATAATAAAAAATAAAATAGTGTGCTTCTAAATTTCTACGTTAGATGCTCCTAGTTTACTATGGAATGGATTGTATTATTGGTAGATGGGATGGTTATTTATACATTTCTATTTAATGGAGCAAGTACTTCTGCACTTCAAGTATTTCCTTTCTTGACTGGTCAGCAATTGTGAGGTTTGCTTTTCCAGAATAAGAATGAGCTGCTTTTATTTTGTCATTATTTTTTAAGGCATATGCATGTTTTTAGTGAATATACCCAGCAACTGCAGGTGTGGCCTGGATGCAGCTGAGATGGATCAAAATGTGTAAAGATGAAACGTCAGCCTCTTGTTTAGCCTATCCACAGTACCAGTTGCATCTGTAGCACTAAAAAAACAAGCACTCTGAATGACGGAATGATTTCACATCAGATCTATTTAGGAAACAAATGAAGCAATAAACAGGAGAAGATTCAACCTTTTGACTGTGCTTTACTTTTCTTAGAAAAAAAATTAACGATTCTATTCATGTAACCTTAGAAATACTGTAAGTCTCATCCTGTTCAGTGAGCTGTTTTGCACAGTGGATCTGGAGTTGGAGTTTAAAATACATTCACCATCAAATTCTTTAAAAATACAGGAAGCAAGAAGCAAAATTCAGAATTCATGGCTTCTCATTTTCAGTATCAGCTTTTCATTGTTGAATTTAGTATGAGAAAAGATATTTGAAATTATTTTTAAAAAATTCTAATGAGATTGAGTTTCAGAGTTTAGATTGAAAGCAATACTATTATTGAATTCTGGTAGAGGAGTGATGTTTTTAGTAGAATTGACTTTAGAAATCCTTGGAAGCTTACAATAACTGGCTTATAAAATGCTTCACAGCTAAAATGGTCAGATTTCATGTTTTCTATTCAATATTGAAATAAGTAAGGCTGATCATGTGCTTGTTTCTCTCTCTCTCTCTCTCTTTTTTTCTTCATCCTGAAAATATATGTGGCCAGAAATTTGTCAGTAAAGGTACAGGCACTTCATTAAGAGATTATGTTGTGCAATTTGTGTTTAAAAAGATGGTAGCGGCTATATGAAACAAATAAATAAATACAATTTATTGAATATGTAAATAAATATAATTAGATCAAATGTGTTGATAAGGCACTGGTGCAGTTGACTCAACTTCAGGTTTTCTTGGATGATACTGTTTATCTATATTTTCCCTGTACTTTGTTTCAGTGTACAACTTGTACTACAACATATAGCAAGGCCGTTTCACCTTCTTAGTTTTCCTGGAGTTCTCAGCAGAATTTGATTCGATCAATCATGTTACTCATCTGCAGAATATAATGAAGATTGTAGTCAGTCTGGTGTAGTGGTTAGGGCACCAGGCTAGAAACTGGGAGACCACGAGTTCTAGTCCCGCCTTAGGCACAAAGCCAGCTGGGTGACCTTGACACAGTCCATCTCTCTCATCCCTAGGAAGGAGGCAAGCGCAGACCACTTTCGAAATCTTGCCAAGAAAACTGCAGAGACTAGTCCAGGCAGTCACCAGGAATCAACAGTGACTCAAAGGCAACCCCCCCCACCAAAAAAAAGTCTGAAGAACACATTACATTCCTTAAAATCTAGTAAATTATGTGACATGCAAGATAGCTGTATTTACCTGGCTAAAAGTCCAGCATCCTTACCATAGCTCTTATTCATAGCTCCCTTCATGAACTTGTGCTTTCTCTGTTGCCTACTTCTGTCCTCCTAATACAAATACAGAAGCAGATTGGCTGTACAGTCATTGCCAGCTTGCTTAATCATTAAGACACAGAAAAAGTACAAAGTACATATGAGGTTCACATGATACAGAACTGCAGCTGCTTACACTATTTTTTCTCAATATTGTCTTCCTGGAACAAGGCCAAAAATATGAAAAAACCCCAAAGAGTTTGGATTCACCTCATTTCCTGTCCTTTTTTTCAAGAAAAAATAGAAAAATTAAAATTCTGATTTTAGCACCATTTACTGATAAAAAAAATCATGTTACTTTAGAAACATATAATGCATTATGCATAGTTTAGTTTGTTCATAAAATCATTATACCTAGTATATTCCATTTAAAACAGTTGTTGTTCCATAAATTTAAAAGTGTGATGAGGTGGGTGTGTGTGCCACAGAATCTCAAATTACTAAGAATTTGATTATTATTTACATATATCAGAACTATACTAATGAATCTAAACAAATGCTTAGTATATTGAATATGGAACTTTTATTTTTATTCAACATTTGGCTCTTTCTTCCTGTTCTGTTCTTTTGTAGAGTTCAGTGGTGAGGAGGAGGCCTTCCAGTTCAAAAACATACAGATTTGCTCTGTTGAAAAGCCTATAGATTTGTACATTATCAGAAATGAATGTACTGCAGCCCATTCCACAGCACTATCTGTTAGGGCCCAGACAGGCTGGCAGAACAGGAAGAAATCCATTAACCTCTACAAACTTGACCTAGAGAATCACTACTTCCTTTTTCCTTTTCTTGTGAAAATGTCACTGCCTCCGGGGACATATACTCTTGTCCTCAGGATAGCAATTGCAGTGATACTGTATACAAGACTCTTCCTTTTGTACAGTTTTGAGAGATTGTGTTGGGTGGGTAAACTGCTTCACCCTAAGAACATTTCATTGAATCATAGAGTTGAAGAGTCCAGTTCCCTGCACACTGCAGGAGTCACTACACTATCCCCACTAGATGACTATCCAGCCTCTGCTTGAAAACCTCCAGTGAAGGGTAGCAAACTACTCCATGCAGTAACCTATTCCACTGATTGACAGCTCTTACTGTCAAGAAGGTCTTCCCTAATGACTAGTCTGTATTTACATCTTTGAGGTTTCATCCCATTAGTTCTAGTCTTATCCTCTGGAGCAAGTGAGAGTAAGCCTGAACCCTCTCCAATGTGACAGCTGTTCAGATATTTGAAGACAGCTATCATGTGCCATCTCAACCTTCTCTTTCATTTCATCTATCATTGTAGCCCTTAAGGCTACAATCCTTTGCATGTTTATTGGGGAACTGATGGTTGAACTCAGTAGGACATGCATCCAAATAAGCGTGTGGAGATGGCACATTACTTTGAAGTAGCCTTAATGCACTTTCAGGAAATTGGAGATATTGAAAAGCATTGATAGTTCATCAAAACCACCTTTATTATTTTAATTGGATGTTCTGTCATATTCTTAACTGAAAGGATGACCTGATAGCCACTATGCCACTGTGTGGTAATGGCTGAGTAGCTCAGTTGCTGTACTTTTTATTTATACACAACCTAACCTTTGGAGTATAAAATTTGGCATGCTTTGACAATTTTGAATCCAGTCCAGTACAGCTGGAAAAATGCCATTGACTACAATACAGGCAGAATTTAGTCCTAAATCAGAGAGATACAATTTTGTTTTGATTGCATTCTGGTCCCTACCCCCCCCCCCCCCAAGTAGTTTTTAAATTTACACTAAATTTCATTCCTGATTAGTGACAAGGAATGATGGAGTTCTATTTCTAAGTTACAAATGAGGCAAATGGTGAAATATACAAAAATGGTGAGCACAAACTGTCAGAGTTCCTTATTGGTGATGAAAGTATCTTGCTGAAACATTTGGCTTCAGAGAATATATGCATTTAGAGTAAAATATTCTAGAATACTTTGTTGATTCCAGAGATCCCAGCCTATGTGGATTAGCTAGAGAAGAATTTGAAATTATATTTGTGAATATTTTCTGCTGCTGATTTTTAAGAAATAAAGTTCCTTTGGATAAAGGAATAAATCCCAGTACATATGCAATTATAGCCACAATTCACCTGAAGTGAGATGCTTTTTTCTTTCTCCTGATTTCGCTTCAAAGATTTAAGAATAAGTAGTCAAGCTTTATGGGAAGCATAGTTACTACCTCTTCAGATCTGTTCATTTCAATTGGAGAACATTACATACATTTGCATCAATTCAGATAGATTTTAATTAATAGATTTTGATTTCCTATTTTCCATCTAGACTTTTAACGTAAACTATTCTATCATTTAAAAGTACTTCAGTCGTACAGGCACTTACGCGTTTAATCCTACTGAATTTCTTAGAACTTACTTTTGAATAGCTGTGGTTATGATCTTGCCCTCAAAGTACAATTTACTACAATCCAAAACTCTTTTACTATGGTATTTGATCAAACTTTTATACTAAATACTAAAATACCACAAAGAACCCTTCATACACCAAAACCCTAAATTACTAAAATGCTAAGATATTAGTGTAATATTAGACTACTAAAATACTAAGATACTGAAGTACTAAGCATCCTCTTTCTCTTCTGTACAAAATGATTTTATCTGGCAGATCTCCATACCAAATGGTGCTACTTGCCATATAACACAAGTTTAATAAATTATTATATTAGAATCAAGATCTTCAATTAAATCTCTGACATAAGAGTTGAAGAAATTTCCAAGAAATACAGAGATTACAATGTATCCTTACAGTTATCTTTATAAAAAGAGCATGAGTCCAAGTACTTGGAACTGATCCATCACCACTCTTTCAGCCATCTTGGCAAAAAATGGCAAATTGACACAGGCCTAAAGAGAGTGATTTCAATACTTTTTTTTCCAGGAGGGGAGATATCACTGCCTCCTTCAAGGCAGACAACACTTCCCCCATTTGAAAGGGACATTAATGATCCTACATGAACCACCCTCAGCATGTTATTCCAAGAAGGAGCTAGGTCCAAAAAACATGAGGTAGCCTGAATTTGTCTTAGCATTCTGTCCACATCTTCTAGGTGCACAGGAGATTAGAACAAATAAGCATGTTGGCCTTCTCCTTACCAACACAAATGATGACCTCTATCTCACAGTAGATATGAGCAACTTTGCAAAAATTCATAAAGCCTTTGTCTTTTGCTACCAATGGCACTAGGAGGCCTTCTCTAACCCTTTGGGCTGCACCATCCAACAGCTGTCTTGGCAGTTTTCAGCACATGTAGTAGCACTAGAGAAAAACCTCTTTTTTTCTTCCTCCAGTGCCACAACATAGGCTTTCCAATTGTTCTGAGTTGGGCTTGGTCATATTCACTTTTCAGTTTCTGCTATCAGCACTCTTATGTGTCTGCCTACTTATTCATACTAAATGGAGACTTAGGAGCTGGGTGAACAGGCAGAAGTCAATGAGAAGTCAATGACTTAAAACCTTAACATCATAGAACTCTTGTTTGGTACTTTTAAAAAGTAATATTTATGTGATGATCTTGGCTTTTCTTGGATCTCTGAAATCAGATTTTTAAATATGTGAGTATAGGTGCTTTGGGAAGAGTTGTATTCTGAGAGTAAACCTTACTTTTGGTTGGTGGAGGATATAATAATGTTGGAAGGGGACTGGCGAGAATTCAAAGAGAGATGTATATAGGTAGTTGAAAGGAAGTTTTGAACTGAGGTTTGAGCCCAGGGCGTAGCACAATCTAAAAGTACTGACTTAGGGATATGACAGTAAAAGAGGGAAAATGGGAACGAAGAAAAGCATGGGTATGGTGTTAATGGGGGCTTTCCAAAACCTTTGTGTGTTCTTCCACTTCCACTTGGAATATAATTACATGTGCATTGTTTCTAATAGGACTGTGCATACTTCAAAAATGATTGAGAAAGAGTGTTTGGATGGTGCATGAGACATTACCTCTTTAAAGTGGTAACATCTTTTAACAGACTTTTGTGTGAATCTAAAAACAAGCAAGTGCTTTAGGGAGTCACATAAAGAAGTGCTTGTTTTCATGAATTAGCTGCTTAAAGTCAAATTTCTTCCAAATCATTTTCAAAGCATGCATAGCCCTAGTTTCTAACTTGTTCTTTCTGTGAATACTGGTGGTGTTAATTAACTTGTATGTCAGCTTTTCATTCAGACTACTTCATTAGATTTTAAGGATTGATGAAAGGGCTACCTCAAGGCCTCAGAACTGGTTGTTGCTCTGAAATGTCAGGCTTTCATATAAGCATCTTAGGACACCTTTTTTCTGTCTTGACAACTGTCTTTCTTCTGTTGGTTTTTCATAGGGACTCAGGACCAGTGTATTGTTGTCTTTATGGTCTCGTTTTGTGTCTTCTTCCTACATGCAGATGAACAATTTAACAGGCCCAACGACATGATTTCATGAGAAGGTAACAAGGTGACATATTTCACATTACAGAGCACAATCTGAAGGGCCAGATCTTCATGAAGCCCTACAAAGCCTTGGATGTGGCCCCTGGAAACTTCTAAAAGTTCTATCAAATTGTAATTTTTATATGACAAAAGAAATAAACATTTAAATGTTTGCCTAGAGGATCAGATGTAAATATTGACTATATCTAATTTGAATTATATTCTCAGGCAAATCAATGTTAATGTTTGTTCTGGTCCTACCCACAATTTTTGGAGTGTGGCAAAATTCAAAAGCCAAGCTCTGCCGGTCCCAGAAAAAGTTGTGTACCCTTGTTTTACTTAACCATCAAGTGTTGGTTTAATTTATTCTACTTGGCTTTTGTACTGTAGGTATCAGTGTGGTAGAAATAGCGCAGGGTTGGGTTTCTGTTGTTTGTTTTGCTACCTGTAGGAAATATGTGCTTTATTCCTTCTTGCCTGCTCTGAACTGCAAGTCATAAATCCCAGCTGTAGTTTTAGCCAGCAAAGAGGAAGGAATTTGTCTGCATTACAGTAAAAGGAAGTATTTGCTGTGTTATTGTAGTACATGGCCCTTTGCCATTTTTGATAAAGCATTTAAGCGTTATGCACCCAAAGTCTACTGGCCTCTTGACCCATCATCAATCATCCGCCGTACAGTGAGTTTGCATGAAACAGTAGCCCAATAGGAGAGCCATTGTTTCAGCATTGCACAACTTTTCTGGAAACGGAAACTTCAGACAAAGCATCCAGATCGCTCTGCTTTGTGCTATACTGTCCCGGCCCTGAGCTGTTACAATGCAGAGAAGCAAACACATTCACGCTTAGGGGATCGAAAGTGCTTCTGTTACATGTACCTTATGTAGCAGAATATATTTCCTTAAGTTTTTAAAGAAAATAATATATTTCCCTGTTTGTTTTTCAAAGATGTCAACTAGTATGCCATAGTTTTCACACCAGCTGGATATGACTGCAGGAATATGAATGCGCTGCAGTATTATCTCTGGTATTGTTATGTACATTTTTGAGGATAATTAGCAGTGTGACCTTTTGCGTATTTTCTCAGAAGTAAATTGCATAGTATATTTTGGGTGGCAGGGGGAAAGTTTACTCCTAACTGTGTATAGCATAACCTTTTTCAGGCTGTACTTGAATATGATTTAAATTAAATTAAACTGAATGCACTTAATAGGATTACTTTCCATGTATTCAACAATAAGTTTTAGGGAATCTCTGGAGCTACGTCTGAGGATTTTGAGGGTCTTGTACAGCCCTGAAATACGACATTTCATAAGATCGCAACCATAAGGCAGGCTTTGGTTTTTGCTTGTTTGTTTTGTTTTGTTTAAATAAATTGATTGATTGATGCAAAATTAACACAACTCTGTTTTATTTTCTTTGGCTGACACGCACATTTTGCAAATAAAAGTTGATTGAGTAAAATATTTGTCTCCACGGTTTATTTGATAAGGTTGTTTCATCATTTATCTCTGCGATGTTCCTTCTAATCTGTAGAAATAATAATAAGTTCACTTTTATGGTACAGCTAGTCCCTGGGTTAAGAACGCCCAAGTTACAGACGACCCATAGATAAGAACGAAGCCTATTGTAGCAAAATTTGAGTTAAATATGCAATGATTCAAGTTAAATACACAATGGTTCGAGTTTATTACATAATACTACTTATACAGTATTATACAATAATACTGTTCCGGCTTATGTACAAATTCAACTTAAGGACAGACCTGGGGAATGGAACTTGTTCTTAAACTGGGGGATCATCTTCCGACGTCATATCTTTTAGCCTTTTGACATTGTCCATGGGGTTTTCTTGGCAAGGATACTGGAGTGGGTTGCCATTTCCTTCTCCACTGGACCACATTTTGTCAGAACTCTCTGTCATGACCTGTCCGTCTTGGGTGGCCCTGCACGGTATAGCTCATGGCTCACTGAGTTATTTGACTCTTAGTTATGTTAGTGTCAATAAACATTTAATAAAAGCCAAAATATATAATTTCCCAAGTGCCTTAAGCAACCAATTTTCTGAACTTTTATTTGGACCACTAAACTATTGCCAAATCATGAGAAATTTTCTAAGTTCAGAAAAAAAGAAGATCACTATTCTTTGACATTTTGATTGGCCCAGTGTCTAACCATAGGGTATTATCCTATTTTGTAAACCTTGTATTTTCTTCTTAGGAGTATCATGGCCATTCTTGACTTACTATGCCCTAACTGAAACTAAGTTTGTCAGTGTAAAATAAGTTTGGGCTGATTCCAAAACAATAAAAAATGAACAAATTACTGTTTAAATAACAGTAGAAGTTAAGATACTTTATGTTTGCATGGTTAGAAAGAGTCCTAAGCTCTAATCCAGATGCCTGTAAATTTGCCATGAATTGCTAGGTGCCTGCAGTATTTATTTATTTATTAGATTTGTATACCGCCCATCTCCCCCAATCGATGACTCTGGGAGGCACATTTCAGCTCCCAAAATGTGTTTGTGTGGTTCTGAAATAACATGAGAGTCCTAAAATAACAACCTTTTAACTTGCATCTTTGCATTGCTTGTTTGCTTGATCAAAATATTAATCAGAAGCTGAAGTGAGTTGAAAACAATGAGAAAATGTTTTGATGTAATTAGGAAATCTTGATTTCCGTTTGTTTTGCTCTCAAGCAACTGTCAGCATTACAGAATCTACAAAATAGCATAATCAATCTTGCATTTGCAAAGATGAACTGAGTTAAGAATGCATTGCAATTTCGTATGAATGCAAATTTTGGGGGATTTATTAAACCAGTTGCACATATGTGTTAATACTAAGTGTGCAACTACTTAATAACGCCTTCTTCACTTACAAAAATTTAAGACTAAAACACTTGTTCTATTTCAAGTGATACTCAAATTTCCAGAAATACTGCTTTTTATAGAAAAACACATTTCATGCATTTGAGTTTTTTACTGCTCATACAGCAACTTCAAAATAGTAGCAGTACTGATTGTCCAAATGTAGGTTTCACTGTGGAATTCACTGCCCTTAGATGTGCTGACAACTATCAGAATCAAGCTGCCAGTGACTATTTTATGTCTATACAGTATACTAATTCCTGAATTCACAGTAAAATATCTTAGATGAGACAACAGTACTTGTCTGTTCAGGCTTTCAAGATTACTCTCTTCACCTGGTTCTCTATGGTTGAATATGTCTCACTTAAAATTGGAGAACGTTAATGCCATTGAATCAATTTCCCCCATTTTTATGCTAAATACTTAGACTCTATAGTATTTCAATACTATGTAGATTTTCAGAGTTTCTTTCTCTAGGCCATAGGTAGTAGCATTTTTCACTTGTAATCTTTCTTATTTTGCTGTTTTTTCTTAGCATAGAACTCCCATGTGTTGTTCAGTTACTTTGTGACCTGATAGACATTATTTCTCCAAGATTGTCAGTAACTGCTTCTTTTCAGTCCCTGCTTGTGTCATCAGTAATAGTTCTTTTTCTGTTGCTTTTTATTTTTCCAGGCATTAGGGTCTCCTCCAAGTCTAGCTTCATTAGTTGTCCTTCCAGTAAGCAGAAAGCAGCCTCATTTTAATTCATCTGGAATTGAAAGGTTTCTTCTTGTGGACAAAGGTATTCTTAGAATTTTTATTCAACACCAAAATTCAATCTTGGTTCACCTTTTCTGGTGATCCAGCATTCATGGCCATATGTTTCAGCGGTGAATACCATAACCTTGACAATACATACGCTTGTTGTCTGTATGATTCTCTGCACTTTAATATGCTGTCTAGATCTATTATATTCTTTCTCCCAAATAGCAGGCTTTTAAATTTTATGACTACAATCACCATCCTGTGAAGATAAAGTCTCTTACTCCTTCTGTTTCTTTTCCTGTTTTCATTAGGTTGACATTGCTGGTTGATATAATTTAGTTTTTTAAAAAGAAGATTAAGCAGTAGACTTGCTTTTCTATCCCTTTCACCTTCAACAGGAAATTCCGTAGGTCTTCCTCTTTTCCAGCCATCAAAATGGTATCACTAGCATATCTGAGGTTGCTGATGTTTCTCCCAGCAATTATAATTTCAATTTCTTCTAGTTCAACATTTTTATTATATATTCTGCATATAATTTGAATAAAATGACAATATATAACCTTGATGTACTACTTTCCCAATGTTGAACCATTTACTTGTTCGATATTGCTTCCTGATGAGCATACAAATTCTTATTTAGACAGATAAAAATGGCTTGATATATCCATGTTTTAAAGACTGTGCACAGTTTGTTGTGGTCTACATAGTCAAGAGGGGACGCGGTGGCGCAGTGGCTTAATGACGCTGAAACTTGCCGGCCAGAAATTGCTGATGCTTCGGTGGTTCGAGTCCAGCCTTTCGCGTTAACAGGGTGAGCTCCTGTTCCCCCCCCCCCCACAGCTCCTGTCAACCCAACAGGTCGAAAACTCACGTGAGTAGATAAATGGGTACTCTCACTCCAGTAGGAGGAAAAATGCTGGCAGCGCCTTGCACAGAGAGACGGGACCAGTTGCCGGTAAGCGCGAAACCGCGCTCGCCTGAAAAGGGCACAAAGCTACGGAAATCCCACCTCCTGCGCTTGCCAGCTGGGCTCTGCTCTAGGAAGGAGGCTCTAGCAAACCACTTCCGAAAAAAAAACAATTGCCTTGAAAACTGCAAGGATTTGTCCAGGCAGTCACTGCAGGGTCAGTAATGACTGAGCGCAGACCAAAAAAAAAAAAAACACAGTCAAGAGTTTTAGATTATCAATAAAACAAAAATAGACATGTTTTTAAACCTCCCTTCCTTTTTCTCTTATCCATCAGATGCTAGCAATGTGCCCTGCTTCTGAAACCTGCTTGTATGTCTTGCAGTTGTCATGCCATGTATTGTTGAAATCTGGACTACAAAATTTTGATCATGAACATACCATTTTTTGACTGTTTGATACTGCCTTTTTTTTTTTAGTATTGGGATGTAGATAATTTTTTTCCAGTCCCTTGTTCACTACAAACCACAGGTAGTTCTTTAGCTTCATCATCTTGTAAGTTTGTAAATAGTTCTACTGGTACTTCATTAATTCCTGCAGTTTTGTGGTTAGCTGTGTTTTATAGGAGTCATTGAACTTCACTTTCCAGAATGTCTCATGGTAGTTCAATGATTATACCTTCATATGTATCATCAGTTTTTGGATCTTTTTCTGTATATTTGCGCCCTCTCTTGATATTAATTTGCTGTAATTAAATCAAATCTTTGTATAATTTTTTACTCATTTATTTAATTGGGTTCTCTTTATCTAGTTTTAAGACTTGTGCGAAGTACAGATCATGTTTTAGGTCATATTTATGCAGAAATATTGAAAATTCAAAAGGGTTCACAAACTTTAAAGCACCACTGTACATTGTTCTTAATGACCCAGCTTTTATTAATTGCATTTGATCCATTTGAAATGCTGCGTGAAACAGTTCTGCAGTCCAGATTTAAAAAAAAAAATTTAGAATAGAAGATTTTTATGTCACATTGAAAACAGCTTCTAAAAAATCATGTTTGCTTCATATGATTCTGCTGCGCTTCAGGACTTGGCTATTAAACTACTTGGAGTGTATAGTGCAATGGTGGATCAGTTTAAAATAGCTCTGTTTTACTGTTCCTGTTACTAGGGCAGTATTTTAGCTCATTGAGAGTTTTAAATTTTTTTTAGTAAAATTCCTTAAAATTCAGTACTATTCATTTTAGCTATTTTTCCTAATAGATCAGGTTTATGAGGAGAAATTAAGGAAGAAATGCAGGTATTCCTTGGGTTACAATGGCATTTGAGACCGGAATTTCTATCGCTAAGCTGTTCAGTTGTAAAGCATGATGTCACGTGACCACAGTGCTTAGCAATGGCAATCCTGGTTGCTGTCATAACCCCGGGAACACGTGGGTCGTTAAATGGGAACAGGTGGGAATCCCAGGTAAGGAGTGTGTGTGTGTGTGCTGTGGGCATTAAGGCGTGCAGGTGGGTTGGTGGGGGCCATGGGCAGGTGCTACAGAGCATGGGCAGGCTGGCAGGGGCCGTGGGTGGGCACAATGGAGTGTGGGTGGGCTGGTGGGCCAGTGGGAGACCGTGGACAGGTGTGAGCTATGGAGTCAGGCAGGATATCATACTCTGTAGCGGGGCTCCTAGAGAGGAAAAGCAGCAAAAGTGACTTACGGGAGCAACTTGTGACCTTCACTGCCGGCTTCTCCATTGACTTTGCTTGTGAGAAGCCAGCAGGGAAGGTCGCGAATGGCAATCATGTGACTGTAGGATGCTGCAACCTTCATAAGTGTGAGCCGATTGCCAAGTGTCCAAATTGCAATCACATGACCACAGGAGTGCTGCGACGGCCAGAACTTCAAGGACCAGTCATAAGTACCACTCGTTCAATGCCATTGTAACTTTGAATGGCTGCTGAATGAGTGGTTGTAACCCAAGGACTACCTGTACTAGAGAGGGAGCATGCTTTGGGTGAAAGGAGAAGTTACTCCTGCTTTTTAATGTTAATGTTGTTACTTTAATCTTAAACTGCATTAGCTTGTTTGTTCTTTTCTCCTTCACTAAATTACACAGTTCCGTTCATGTCCTGTTATCGAGCAGAACATAGCAAGACAGTCATACCAAATAATATAATCATAATGCTTGTAATCTAAAAGAGCCCGCATACATAAGGGAAAATGAGAAGGCTTTACCATCCCTTCAACAAAGATTACCAAAAGTATATAGCAATTGAACAGCATCTGGCTACCTTATATAGCTATACAATACTAGATTGAATAATAAATGGGTAGTATATAGTTCATCTTCTTCACCTGGGAAATTTTCCAAAATGGAGAAGGTAAAATCTGCCCTCAGTTCTTTATAAAAGTTAGAATACAATAGGATATGGATAATGTCTTCTATCATTATTGCACAGCAAAGCAATGACATTCCATGTATGCAGTCTGTCTGTATCTTCCTTCCATTACAGCTACAGGTAGTGTATCACAGGAGGCCAGGGTAAATGCCATCTGATATTTTAGCATTGTTAGTAGCAATAATCCATTGGTCTGGTGGATATGCATGCCTCCAAGATGTAATATGTTCTGAGGCTGCATTTCTGTCATGCTACTATACATCTGGTATATATTGTTCTAAGCTCTTTTGGGTCATAGGCCCATAGTCCTCAGCAACTCAGAAGAGAGGCCAGTTTTCTCATAACACAACTTTCACTGAGTTTGATAGTTACGTAAAGCAGTGTTTCTCAGCCTTGCCCACTTGAAGATGTGTGGACTTCAACTCCCAGAATTCCCCAGCCAATATGGCTAGCTGGGGAATTCTGAGAGTTGAAGTCCACACATCTTCAAGTGGCCAAGGTTGAGAAACACTGATCTAGAAGGATCAGTGGAAGTAGTCTCCTGGGGAAAAATGACTTTGAGTCAGTAATTGTGGATTGAGAAAAATATCCAAGTATTCGTTTTTGGAAACCTAACCTTTGTCCCTAATACTTGATTGGATACACATTTGAATGTTTATAAAATCTTTCTCAGAATTTGGATTGTACTACTTCAGCTGAGTTCATGTTTGAAAAGAAACCAGTTGAGAACTGTCTAACAATTTTGCTATCAATTCTCTTTCAAAGAATTTCAGTGCTGTAGCTATCTTAACCACTTTTAGAATCGTAATATGCTTGAATCTCCATAGCATTCATATGTGCTATTTGAGATATATGATCTGAATTGGCATCTCTTCATTCAGTATGGTAAAAGCATACTCCAAGTTAGTTGAAGTATTTGACCTGCTCAGTTTTATTACCAGCTCCTACTCGATTATACACTATAAAACTTTCAAAAAGCCGTCTTTTTAGCTTTCTGAAAGCTAATCTGTAATCTTTCAACTTCATAAAATTTGATGAGTGATCTTAAGGCTGTTTTTTTAACCTACTTTCAAATAATCTATTTGAAAGAATGGCAATACCGTACCATAGAGAAGGGCAATGGGATGAGGTGTGCCTCTCAGTCAACCTAGATGGATAAAACTTCTCCTTGCCTAGACAGGAGACTACTGTTCCATACAACCTTAATTTAACGAACTCGATTTAATGGACCAGGTGTAATGGATGGATAGAATTTGAGTGTAGACATCTTGCTGAAATGCAAAATCAATATTCATCACTATTCTGGGGAAGATGCTAGAAGATCCATAGGAAGATGCTGGGAGGATCAGTGGCCTGTGGTGGAATGATTGTCAAGAAGGTATTCTCGTTAGACTTTGTTTGCAGTGCTGTGGATCACTTTAGACTGCATACTTTTATGCATGCACAATAGTACCTTATGGATTTAGTGGACATTCAGGTTTAATGGAGACCTATCTCTCCACACACACACACAGACATGCCCCTCCCCCGAATGGCCTATTAAATTTAAGTTTTACTGTTAAGTTAAAGACTAATGGGACACCATTTCTTGTTTCACCCAGCAATTTGTAATAATTGGGCCTATTAGTTTGCCTTGTGATCCACATCTAACTTTTAACTTAGAGTTAAGATCTGCAAAAGATGCACTGTGGCCTTCTAAAGCATGCACAAAATTTCTTAATGTAAATTTTTGATGTAATTTTTTTTGTCTGGTTAATAGTCTTCCCAGTCTAATTCCTGCCTGTTCTTCTGCTGTACCCAATCAAATGGTTTTACATAAAGGTGCATAATAAACTGATTGTGATCTTTTCTCTGATATTATATATTAGGACAATAACAGTAATGTCCAGTCCTCTTCACTAAACTGCACATTGTTTTAAACTTAAAGTGTAACAGGCAGCTGGATAAGCTTATTTCTTATGAGAAAAGGAAAATGCATATGGAGACATGCCATACAGATATTGTGCTTTACTGATATTGCAACTATTATGCAGAAGAGATGTCCATGTCTTGCATGAAAACATGCATGGGGAAGAAGAGTTCCATTTACTCAGCCCCACAGATTAATTCCCCAAAAGATTTTACCTTTTTTCTATGTAGCTGAGTTTAAATAGCTAAGTAGTAGAGTAGGGGATGCTATAGTGATAGCATTTCACCTACACATGTTCTTTCTGTGGGGTACAGCCTGTGGGGTTTCAGTCATTTCTTGTCTGTTAAGAAAATCTGTGTAATCAGTGGGACTCTGCAGGAGCATTGTTTAATGACTTGAATGCATTTGTTCTGATTGTGGTCTACTTTTCTCTAGTTTTCAAATTCTGTGCGTAAGATGGCACTTAAAGAGTCGTTGGATACTCAAAGATTGTCTGCAGATTTCTCTGAAGAGGATATTTCAGAATTAAATTGCTGAGGAATTTGTCACTATTGAATTAGTCTACTGTATTTTTCATTCTATAATATTCTTTGTGCTGTAACCTATACATAATTTCTCTGGGGCAATTTGTCTGGAGTTTTGGAGTTCAGTAACATTTGTTTGCAGAGGACACCTACCTTTATATTGATGTCTTTGTCTAAATCCAAGGACTCCATTCAATCTCTGAATCAGCACTGAATGGGGGCAACAAACTGAAGCACACACTAGACAAGAGAGAGGTGTCTTTAGTCTGTTGAAAGACAGAACATGGAGAAGTATTAAATCTAGGTTGCCTACTTTGCACTTCCCTTGAACACTCAGGTTTGTAACTTGGGTGTACTTCTGAATCTAGCCCTAATCCTGAATGTCTTAGATGTTTTGATAATGGCCAAGGAACTAGATAGGAGTAGAGCTTCATCTAAACCCATTCCTAGAGTAGTCAGATCTGACTACAGTGACAGATGGCAGAGTTATATTCCATCTATTACTGAATTACCAGTGACAACAGAGATGTAATTCATCTCAAGAGGCTACCTCTCTATGTAAGGACAACATTCAAAGCGTTGTTTGGACCTCTAAAGCTTGAGACCAGAATACTTCAAAATTCACATTTTCTCATATGAGATTGCCTAGGTTTTAAGATTATTGGGAGACCCTCTTCTCTGATCCTACACTATCAGAGGGGAACTTCACTGTGAATCATAAGAGAAGCTCTTATTAGTGGCCTTTCAATGTTCTAGAATTCTCTGCCAAGCAAAGACTGGCCACCTGGATCTCTGTTATATTTGCTTCTGGCAGAAAAATTTATTGAGACAGGCTTTGGGCCTCTTGTTTGTTTTGATTTGATGAATACTGCTATTTCTTTTCCCTAGATGTATGTTTGAGTTTGACCATTTTAATTGTGTCATTTTATATTTCAAAGTAAGCAGCCTTATATTATTTTAATGGAAATAAGAAATGTAAATTTAATATAAGGTGCTTTGAGGGCATCATGTTACATATTATGTAATACAGCTGTATTACAGAGCTGTAATTGCACAGAGTGTAGCTAATCTATATTATGCAGATTTGCTGATGTTTATCAGTATTTTGTTATCAGTATTTTGAGTTGCATGGGGAGTATTATCAGAAATTATGTTATTGACCAGCATTGATCTTTTCTCCTTGCTTTATGCTATTAAATAATTAAATTATACCAGATAGTTGTACCGAATCAGGTAGAGCAATTCACATATCATAATACATTAGATTTTGGAGTACCAACTTGAAAGCTTTGTCTTTCTAAATACTTTGCTCTCTGCTGTTGCTCCTCCTTTTTTTTTTTTTATACATGTGGATAGAGCATTAGCCATTCAGCTGTCTTTGCACATCAAGCCTGGCTAGTTAGGGCATGAGGCCCAGCTGGTGGCATCTAAATTGCTATATCTGCTGAAGTTTGTGTGTTGAGAGGATGTGCACTTTCTAATTTAGCCCTTGGCCGGAATAAAAGATCTGTCTTTATGAGCAGCAGCATATAAATGATGCCTTGCATTTTCAGAATGGGTTTATTTATAGATTGTTTATAAAGTTTTTTGTTCAATACATTTCAGTCCAGCTAATAAAAAGTTATACTTCAGTGAAATATTCTCTTTCAGTATAAATACATCAATAAAGATTATGGATGAATCTGTATGCAAATCTATTTATATTGGTTAATCCACACTGAGCTGGGTCTGGGGATAAGCAGAATCTTACAATCCATTTCCAATAACTCCTGCAAATGCAAACTGCAAGCAGTAAAATAATATAAACATCAATCTGTATATCATACTGTTAATAAGTATATCATACAGTTAATAAGTACAGGAGAATATTCCCTTTGTGTCACAGAGAGGATTATCTTTTAAAAAGTCTTTCATCAGTGTACACTGATGTTCTGGAGGTCAGCAGAATGAATTACCCAGAATAGATATACAAAGGATACCAGCACTGATGATTAGCGCTGGTCCGAGATCTCATTTGGAGATCTTGTCTGGCCAGTTCCATTACTAGTGTTTTCCCCCTGTATTTTTAATAACAGTTGGCGACTGCTCATGTTGATGTACATATTTGGTTGGAATTTGTAGATTTTATGTTATAAAGGCTGGTTGAAGTGGTGTCCGTCCATCAGTAGAATGGACACTGTTTGCTGAACAGATTTTCCCAGATCTCCATATGTCTTGTAGATTTACTCAGGAGTTCCCTAGAACAGATTTAGTGTGAAAAGAGAGAAATACCAGCAGAAGTCCACTCACATGACATTAGACAGAGCTCTTATATCTGCTGAAGAAAACCTGAATTCTGCCAAGGAAAGTTAGACATGGACTGTTCTTTTAATTCATTAAAATAGTTAATGATACATTCCATGATTCACTTAAGTTTATAAAGCTATACTTTTTAAAATTTGTACTGAATTTTGGAGGGTCAGATGAAAAGAGGGCTTAATTTTATTGTTTTGCAAATAGCGGAATTGCTCAGAGATGGATTTGCATATTCTTTGTTAAAGAAGACACTGTTCCACTAGTGCAATGTATCATATCTGTCGGTTTTTATAAACAGAGCTTAATAGGAAAGGCCTTTTGTTGTGCTGCAGTGACAAACATTTCCACTGAGGAGGTGTAATCAGAAGAATGCTATGCCTTGAATGTAGTCCTCTGTGTCTTCATTCTGAATCACATTCTTCTGCTTTGAAGAGAACTGTAAGTGACAATTAATGCAAAGGGGTCGAAAATTCACATAATCATCATTGAATGAAGTAGAGAGTAGGGCCTGCTTGGTTTTCTCCATCATGCCCCCAGTGACCTGGCCTTGCCCCCAGCAGTTTTTGTCCATTGTGGCTCTAACCCTGAAAGGTAAGCTGACTTACCTGAGCAAGCACCCCATGCAATTAGTAAGAAACTTGCTTGCAAAATCTACCTTCCTCAAAAGAATGAGATAGTGACATGAAATGGGATGAACTTATAAAAAATGGCCTTCTCTCTGTCCTCCAACATGCCTTATTCCATGCAAAGAATGCCCCTCAAATGCTGCTTTGAATACATGTAATAGTTTTGTTTTTTGTCATGATAGTTTTTGCATTCTTACACACTTCTTTAGTACTCAGAAAGGCAAAATGCACTATTTTTTCCTGAGGAAAAATCATGTTGATACGTACGATATATGGGGACGCGGTGGTGCAGCGGCTTAATGACGCTGAAAGTTGCCGGCCAGAAATGGCTGATGCTTCGGCGGTTCGAGTCCAGCCTTCGCGTTAACAGGGTGAGCTCCTGTTTCCTCCCCAGCTCCTGTCAACCCAACAGGTCGAAAACTCACGTGAGTAGATAAATGGGTACTCTCACTCCAGTAGGAGGAAAAATGCTGGCAGCGCCTTGCACAGAGAGACGGGACCAGTTGCCGGTAAGTGCGAAACCGCACTCGCCCGAAAAGGGCGCGAAGCAACGGAAACCCCGCCTCCTGCGCTCGCCAGCTGGGCTCTGCTCTAGGAAGGAGGCTCTGGCAAACCACTTCCGAAAAACAATTGCCTTGAAAACTGCAAGGATTCGTCCAGGCAGTCACTGCAGGTCAGTAATGACTGAGTGCAGACAAAAAAAAAAAAAAAACCTACGGTATATGGCATAACTGCAGAAACAAGACGAGAGAGAGTGGCATAATTGTAAACTGACATCTGTTTAATCATTCTGGAATATGTTGTGACCTGTTACTTTCAATTCAAAGGTATCCCTGGATTTGTTAGCCAAGTTGGCTGGGAATTTTGGTTTAAAATATTAGGAAGAAGCAACACTGAAGAAGTTTGCCTCAGTGTTACCTAGATGACAATCCAGGAGCATTTTTTTAAAGAATGTCGCCTTTGGTGTATTTCATGTCTTCTTCATGTAGGAAAACAATACACTGTATGGAATCTCAAAAACATACTGTATTGTTGTACGGGCTGCATTTGCTCTGGGGCTGTAATTCTGAAATCTTTTCATACATTGATAAAATAGTCTTTTTAGCTTCCTTTTTCTTGGCCGAAGAGAGGATTCCTAGCAACTGGCTGAGATAGCAAGCTGCTGTCCTTTTTTCCAGCCGTGTCTGCTGGTGAGGTATGGAGCAGATAAAATGATCTGGAGCACTATGAGTTGGAGACCATTCCCCTGTATAGCCTCTGCACTCTGGTATATGTGCTGGAGTTATTTTGCTTGGTAAATCATTCAGTAAATGATAAAATAGACATATCTTAGACCTTTTTTTCTGTTACTAAATAGTAATGCATTTGAATGCTAGACTTTATTATAGAAAAGTGAGGGAATAGCGTGAGTTCAAGACATACTCTATCCTTTAGATTCTAACATTGTCTATAAAAAAGGGGTGGGCAACTTTTTGCAGGTGGGACACATACTTTCAGTTTTATTGTATTTATTTTGGCTTTAAAAGGAGGTGTGACTAAGTGATACAGATTTATTGCTGGGAGCAGGGGGGTGGATTTGAAGTATGAAATACATATATTAACGTTTGTAGAAACGAATGAAAAATTTTACGATGTAAGCTGGATATGCTCTTGGGGCAGCAAAAATAGGGTTGGGAAGTTAAATATGGCCTTTGGGCCATCCACTCATATAGCAAAAGCATATTTGCATTTCTGTTTGCTGAAATTAACTTTCTAATCATTCTATGCCTACGTATTAGATAAAACAATACTGAGAGACCCTCTTGTCCCTCCTGCATTTATTATGATGGTGGAAAAAATCCCAAGTCATCTGGTAGCCCCTTTTCTGACTAACAGATTTTATTAAAAGCATAAGATTTTGTGAGGTGCAGATTATTTCATCAAATGCATGATTTTTTGCTACCATAGACTAACACAGCTCTCCTCCTACAATGTTTACCCTTCTATGGTTGCTTCTGCAAACAATTCATGAGGAGTAAATGACATGTGGAATAAAAGCAAATGGATGCACAACACCAAGTGAAGTTTAAATATACCAAATGGTTGCTAATGTGAATAACAGCCAGTTCTCACAAACATGGTGGACATGAGGTGTTTGTGGGTTCAAAATAGGAATGCGGAATAGGAAGGACTAAAAAAATATTGTTGTTATCCCATAGCTTGGCAGCTGAGAACTTGACCCTAACATTGCTAAACTATTTACATTATTTTGAATACTTTATTTTTTCATCCCAAGTACTATAGTAGTACATATACTAGAAATCCCAAGTTTCCTAGAACACATCATTTTATGTTGTGTTGGAATCACTATGAATATGTGATAAATTCTAAAACCCATTTGTTTCTGCATGCCTCAAACCATATTTTTACTTCACAGCCTTTCTCCTGGAAATGTATGAACAGAACAGCCGGTTGTTGGCCTGGGGTCCTTTTAGTTTCCTTTTAAATCATACTTCTGCCTATGTAAATAAATCACATAGAATTCACAGTGAAAGCACTCTCAGAGGGTTAACTGATCTTTTTAGTTTCCTGTGAGAATAACCCTTCTCTGATTTTGACCTCTCATCCATTTAAATAAAAATAAGTCTGTGAAAAAGAAAAATTGATCAGGATTTCAGAAGACAAATTAGCTGAGCCACTTTTCTTCATCTGTTGTAGGTAGCATAGTTTGGCCAAATCATGATCCAGACATATTAATCAATCTTTCCAAATAAAACTGACTTGTTCATTCTAACAGAAATTGATGGCAGCCATCAATAGCAATACTAGCTGACACATTTGGAGGAAGAACGAAAACCTTATAATGTTATTACGGAGCCTCTATTTTACTCAAATAATCCTATCCTTTATCTTATTAAATAAAAATTAGAATATGAAATAGATACCAAGAAATCCTGACTTTAATTATCATTATTCTTTGTGTCAGATAATTGGCATTGCTGACTGCTTGTACTATTGTAAAATTCTTGGATGGGAAGCAGTCATTTTTCAGTGTTTGTAGTTGGAGTTTATCCCATAGTTCAGTTTTGTTTATTGAATCAATTGCTAATGACAAAGCAACAAAGGAGCAGACATGTACTTGTCTACGAACTGATTTCTGCATTAGAAGCTGCAGAATAAAGCGCTGATTTATCACACTTCAGCTCTTTCAAAAGGAAGCACATTGTTTTTCATTCAGATTTAATGACAGTCGCTTTGAAAAAATTAATTGGTATAAAGTAATCAAGCTGCACTTATGTCAGAGATTAATTCAATGTATAGTTGATCCCTCAGTGGCATTTGAAGGGAAGAATATTGGGTCTAGTGAACATTTACATATTAAGCTTTTATCAATTATATATTTTTTCCAGTTTTAAAATGTTAACATGTACTTGGTATACATCTACAAATCATGAAGTTTTTAAAAAAGAGTTTGTAAGAATCCTGTAAGGGTTACATGAATCTGTTAATTTTGGTTTCATTCTCTTCCTTTTTTCCAGCTTCATGTCTGCATCAATTTACGTTGTTTAAACTTCTGTATATATATATTACTTTTGCACATTTTTCTTTAATACATGTGTTGTTGCATGTAATGTTCCTTAATGTGCATTTTTGCATGCAGTCCTCCCTAATATATTTTTCTGGGTATACCTTCCCCTGATATACACATTTTTGTATGAGATCTTATTGTTAAATGGCACTGCAAATTTGGACAAATGTAAACATACAAATGTTAAGTGTATGCAAAACATTTTGTCATATTTGATCAGGAACTGTGAATTAGCATTAAATCTGACTTAATCCCTCCCATACATTCCTATCATAAAAGGTTTTTAAGTCACCATGATAACGATTGTAAATTTGCAACATGCCAGTATACTTTTTTGGAATCCAGCGAAAAAATATATGTTTCTAAAAGGATCCATTTTAAGTGCAGGGGAGTACAGATTTTTGCCAGTTGGCAACACAAGTTTAGGGGAAAAATGATATTGTAGCATAATGTAATATAGTGTAGATATGCACACTTAAATTATTAGGGTTTATATGTCTTAAGGGAATTGGTAATTTATAACATAAATGAACTCTGCAGAGGGAATTATGCCTTATATATATCAGTTTTCCTTTTAAAATCCACATAGTAATCCAACTATAAAGCTTGTGACATCCAACTCTTGATTATTAATTTTGCAGTAGAAATACTGGGTTGCTGTTACTTTATTGGCTGATAACTTTTTAAACATTATGTTCCCTAAAATAGGTGCAGAAGATTATAAAGAGCCATTTTGAACTGGATTTATGAACCAAATAGTTTTACTTAGGACCATTATTCACTTGCATCTCAGATATCAACAGAGGTAAGAAAGTTACACTGTCCATATATTATCATCTTTTTATTCTAACTAGGGAGCAAAGCCTTCCTTTTACATGGATTTTCTGATTATGAGCTTCTTTCATGCTTTCACTTCTTTCATGTTCAGAAATAAAACTGGGTATATCTGTATGTACAGTAATTATTAGTATCAGTGAACACATTCAGGAAACACATTTTCTCTGATCCTCTTCAGATGCAGCAGAAACCTATTACAAAACAAGCTTGCTACATTAAATTTTGGATATTTTTTTTTTTCTTTTAGTGCTAAATGCTCATGTATAGACCTGTCAAATTTTTGGGAATTTTGAAGCAACAGGAAAAGCCTCCCTCGCCCTGTGGGCTTTCACGTCTTTACTCATGAGGTAGAGATGAGAAATTTTCACTATGAAACAAGTAGCAGTTCCCTGTGACTATAAAATTTGGGGAACTGTGGTTTCTTTAAAATCTAGTTAAGTCACATACGCCAGAGTCACAAGCTGAGGATTCTGATTATGACTTTCTGAAAATAATGAAACTTAAACAAATTTGTAGTTTCTGCAAACTGAGCGTTCTGAAAATTTAGATCAGCTTAAGGCTAGAATTAGGTATTCCTGATTTCCTTTTCCAGTATGGAAATAAAAACTGTGAGAGCTTATGGCTCATCAAACATTAACACAGTAGGAAACCAGGATTTTCTGTAATGTCTGAAACAGGCTAAAGCATCTTTATTGCTGTCATTCTGCTTAAATGTCTGGTGTCTCTCTACTTGTAGCCATCATTCTTTTAGCATGGTTATAAGTAGTATCTGATCCCCAGATTGCATACCAGCCTTGAAGAGGGAAGTGCTATGTCACCCAGGGTCAAAGATGAAATATCCCCAGAACTGGGCGGTTCAAACACCTACAGCAGTCTTGGTAGGATTGAGTCAGAGATGACTCCTCCCCATCCAAGTCAGGCACTAGATTTAGCATAGCCTCCAGGCACTGGATTTAGTCCCGGATTTTGCAGAATATGATGTTATAATTGTGCAGCTTATCTTATCACAAATTAGATACCAAAAGTGGGCGTGCACTATTTTAAAAATGCAGTTGTATGGTTTACATTAGTTAGAACTGTTATTTTTTTATATATAAAAATGGAGATGTTCTCATTGATGAGAACTATTTGTAGTATTTTAGAACTATTTGTAATATATTCCGTAGAGCTAAATGAAACCTATGAGATCTTATTTTTATGGTTCTATATTGTTCATTGCCTCCAGATTTCACAAGAACATATTCAACATCTGTTAGAAACATTCCACTGTGGTTTGAAAAGTCTGGGCTTGCATTCACACATGTTTGTATCTCCCCCCAGTTACACACCAAAAGGGACCAAACGCATTTCCTTTTTTCTTGTGAATTGCTTCCTCATAGATGAGAACTTATAAAAAAGTTAATGATATTTTTCAAATTTGGAACCCTTATTGTAATGTCTGGCATTAGATTGCAGCCTGAAGTGGGAATATTGGTGGTTTTTCCTTCTCCAAGCAGAAGCAACTGTCCGGTAGTTTTGTGTAAAGCCCCAAGGCTTGTGTGCTTGCTTGCTCCCTCCTGGTCTCAGATGGCTAATAAATGTGATGGTTCAGGCTCACCTACTCCCAGCAGTGTTCAGAGCCTCTCCAAGTATTTGGGGGGGAGGGGGGCAAGGTCCAAGCATGCTGAGGGGAAAGAATGGAGTACATGGTAAGAAAGCAAACTAACATCTTATCTAGGCATAGTATCCTGCCCTGTGGTGCTGCAGTGATTGTCTGAAAAAGATAACGGAGTCAATGTTTCCCCACCCAGCTCTTCAGAGAGTGCACAGTGTTCTCAGGGAATGCATATTTAAATTCATGCAGTGTCAGCGAGTGAGTACTATTGAAAATATGTAAACAAACAAACACACAAGGCTGTTATTTTGAGGAATGTAATCTGGACCCGGTCATGCTTAAACTTCCTGAAATGGCACAGGCAGAAGGAAGATCAGTGGAGTTAATGGTAATGTGCAGGATTGGAACAAATGCAAGGCAGGGCTGGGCTGAGCCAGCATAGCCATTACAGTGGAATAGCACATGAAAAAGATTTGAATAACATCTTTCAGCTTTCATTAGTGTCTGAGTTGTGGCCCTTCTGTGAATTGAGCCTCATAGAGATGGACCTATTGTATCTTTAGAAAACTCTGAATGATAATGAATAGTCCACTAATGGCATGCATTCCTTCCATCCAAGAGGCAAGTATACACTTGGCATTTAGGATGCGTGCATTTGATAGTGCTAATTTAGGTTCTCGAGGTAGCGCTGATATAATGGATACTGCTGTGCTTTGGAAAACAAAGGTTTAATTTCCGTGAGGCAGTTACAGAGGTATGCAGCCTTTTTCAGTGAGAAAAATGAATATGCTCAAAAAGCTTAGCCTTGGTGTCTGATTCTAGCACTGCTGATAAAGAGAAGCAGAAGGTTCAGCCTCATCTGTACTGCTCTGAGCCTGAAGGTTAAACACTAATGGAGTAATTTGACTGATTTCTTCCCCCCCATCATCAAAGTGAAAGATATTTGTCATGCTCAGCAAAAATCTAAGGGACATTTTATAGATTTGGCATAAAGAAGTGTTATCTTGGATGATGTTTTTTTCAGATTACAGGAGAACACATCTTCTTGTGTGTATTTATTAATATCTAGTGACTAAAGTAGATGAAAGAACATAGGAAATGGCCTTTTCTGTCCAACTAGCTTGGTGGTGGCCTGAGTTTCAGCAGAAGTTTTTCCCAAGCAGTTAAACTGACATCTTCTGCATGCAGCACAGATGTCTGCTGCTGAATTGCAGGCCTTTCCTTTTAGTTTATATTTTCTCAGTGGAGAAAAAAGCACTTACTCCTTGATTTTCCTGAATGTAAAAAGCATCTTGCATTCTAACATGGGCTGTCAGTGTCTGCTAGGTCACTGGGTGGAAGCTAAGAAGTGGTGTCCTTCGTGACCACTCCCATACTGTTAAGACTTTCAACATTGTGTATCCTGATAGGTTGTGGCACTCTGATCCAGAATATTCTGGGTGTATAAAGATTCCCTGAGTATCTTGCTTTGTTTTTTGTAGAAAAGCGCAGTTAAAAATATTTTAAATAAATAAATTTAAATAAACCTGCTTCTGATTGAGCTGATTAGCCATGTCTGATCTTTCCATGTGCTTTTGTTAACAGGATAAAACATGGACTATGAAAACGTGCTCATTTTCTGACATATTTGGTGCAATTTTACTTTCACATATGGAAGACATACCTGTAGGTAGATGCTTAGAATCCTGGCTACACAGTATTAATCCTTCATTCATACTGGTTTGTACTTACACTGAGTGTTTACATGGCAGTATTTTCCCCAATTCACCTGTGCACACCAAATACGAGTTCATAAAGTATTTCTGTAGTCTTACAGCTGCTTATAATAATTTCCATGGAACTATATTTGTCTTAAAACAGGATGAACTGCAGCATGTGCATTTTATTCTGCATGTCTTAGAACCTGCCTAAATAAATTTCATGAACAATAATTGGTTATGGCTGGATATATTTTAGACTTCAGTGGAAGATGTAAAGGACATACAAGCAGTACATTTTTATTTTGGATACTTCTCTGAAAACAGTTATAGAAATCCTTTTTGTACTGAGCTCTTTGATCTTCAGCTAAAACACAGATAGACAAGGACGGTTTGAAGGAGAAATTCTATTATGAAACTGAATTCTTCAAATACTTCATTTGCATGGTTTTTTTATGCAAAATAAAGCATTAAAAATCTGATATTCTGCTATATCAGGTCATTCCCAATTGGTGCCCCCAAATGCGTTAGTCTACAATTCCCAATATAGTATCTGTATTCAGTGGTGACTAGAATTGGGAAAGTAGAGTAGAAAAATTGCTTGAATTCGTGACCACATATATTTGAAAGTAGACTTATTGATATTAATGGAATTTATTTTCACGTTGATAGTTTTAGTATTCCACTTCCGTACTAGCCTTCCAGAGTTGTTCCTGAAAGTAGTTCTCTAATTCCAATGGCATTACATGAACTCAGAATTAAAGCCTAACAGGGCCATTCAGTTCATAATTTCTTAGATTAAAGTTTATGTAGAATTCTGAATTATAACAACAGTGGTTTAAATATATATTTGCATCTATTGGAACAAGAGCTATTTAGCTTTTGTGTATTGACATAGTAGATTTTCTTAGTATTCCTGTGTTTGGTGTTTCGGTGTGATTAAAATAAAATAATTAATTAAAAATTGTAGACATTCTGTAATGAAGTAAACTTCTCCATTCTTCGGTGTCATGTATGTATGGATAAGAACTAATTGCAAACAAAATTATTTAATGCAAGGCAGTATGATCTTTGAAGCACCATATCTAAAAACACATCTATTTAGGGAAATAATGAATATGAATTTATCTATTCATTTATACTCGTATCAGTTTTTCATTCTACAACTACATCCAAGACAAAAAGTATGTCCTCCACACTTCTTATTTCTGATGAATACATATAAAATTCTTTTAGTGAGTTTCCTCTTTAAAGAGAATCACATGGATTATTTATCTGAAAACATTCTTATTGGAAGTAATAATCCTTTAGGTGTAATCAAATGTCATGCAACCATACTTTTTCAAATGCTGAGAGAAGCATAGTAGGCAAACTGACAGTACTTCCTTCTCACTATAATTGTCCACTGTCAATCCCTGAAAAGCATTCCCAAAAAGATAAGAAGAGGAAAAGAAACAAGCAAGCAGCCCCTCAATATGCATGTGGAAGAGAAGGTTGAAATGACAGTATCTTGTCAATTTCAGTCCTATGTGCTTCTCCAGAATGATTGAGAGGGAGATGCAAACCTGTTGACCTTACATTCCACTTAGAGGACCTGCTAGAACTGCTGAAGATCAGAAGCCAGAAAAGGGATGAGACAAATGCTCTCTCTAATGAGAACTTACTTGCTTCCAAGCTTTGCAGCTTCAGCACTGCAGCTGAGTGAGGTGCAAACAAGAGGCAACTGTGGGATCCAGGAGTATGGAATTAATCCAGCATTGGCACAGAAATCTTATGTGAAAGCACCTTGGCAATTTCTTTCACAAGAAAAAACTGAATCTTGGAGCCCTAATTGTGATTCCCTCCAAATATGATGCTGACTGCACCTTTATTTCTGAGTCAGTTTATTGGTATCCTTTTCAGTTTCCCTTCCTACCATTCTTGGTCATCTCTGTCTAAAAGGATTTAGGTCCTTTGAGAAAAGAATGTTCAGTGCAATGCTGTCTGCATTCAATAAATGTTTTAGAAGTAGAATAATCAAAATTTAGATTTTCCCTCTCTGAGATTTGAGCATTGATAGGAGATACTTATTTAATCATCCCCATTTTTATCCCTTTGCTGCTAATAGCCTTGATAGCAGTGTTTTCTACTGCAGCTGATACAATATTCCCTCCCTGCCCCCTGCATACACACTTTGGAGAAAGAATGGAGGACTGGAAGATTGTACTGACTTCCTGAAGTGCATATGGGTATAACTCTGGAGATGTCTTGCCTTGTAGCATCAATAGTACAGATAGGAACCAAGAAGTGGAATCAATACGATCAGGGTAGATTTCATTGTTAGGATACTTATTCCTTTCTGTTGTGCAGCACTGGTGATATATTCACTCTTTTTTTTTTTTAAATGCCTTCTCTTGAGAGTATACCTGTGTTACATTGAAGCACTGCAATCAAAATATGAGGCTTGCTGCTTGCTCCCTAATAATAATGATTCTTCCTTTAGTCCATTGCTGTTCAGAAGCTGAATATGTTCCAAGCTGGCAAAGAGTCTCTGATCCATGTTAGCAGCTTTCACCAGATGGTTATATGCTGTTTTGAATTGAATATTAGTGGAACAAGTATACATGGACTGATGAGATATACTGTTCCATTTGTTTTTGCCAGGATGCACACACATACCGCATTCTGTGGCTATTTTGGCCACATGGTTTAGGTAAAGAAAAGAGAGTGGGCCAGAGAGATATTTGGGAGATTAATAAGATGGCAACCTTTTTTTTTTCCTTGCCCTATGTGCATTCACCCTTTGCTGGTGAAACAGCAGATGCAATTTAATGGCAAGTCATGAACTTCACTGAATTTGATCCAGAAAAAGACACAGCTGAGCAATCTAGAGGAAGCAGAATTTTCCTAGAAATATGCAGTTCCATACTGTACAGTGTCCTGTGCAGCTCATAAAGGTATCTTTGGAGTCAACCTGGACTCTTGGGTCCTTTCAAAAGAAGATTTTGAATTAAGGAGACTTGGACTTCTAATATGAAAAATGCACTTACTGTGCCAGGAAGTAATAGCAATAGGGGCACTCACTTGTTTCTACTTGCAGCTGTTACTAAATTTTTTGCAAAGTATGGACTAATTTGAGAATGTTGGTTCAGTAATGGTTCCAAGCTTGACTAGTGGAAAATATGACAGTTTCAATGAGCAGTTAAGAACAAGTGAACTCTTTTATTTCTGCAAGGAGATGGCATAGACAGGAAATTGTCAACGGCAACCTGTGTGCAGCTGTATGATGGCTGTATGTAGGAGGAAAAAGTTCAAAGCTTTCCTGTCGTCATATCTTTGACAGCTATGACTTCTTTATTGGCAAGATTGGTTGTTACATGGGATTATATGGAAATAGTGAACCACAACATGATGCAGGTCTAGGCTGATATTCATTGTACTGAGACAAAATGCTAGAATACATGACAAACTTGAAATTATATCCTTTGACAGACAGTATGAAAGCTAAACTAGGATAGCCCCCCCCCCGCCCCTGACTGAAGTCCATGCTCCTCTGTAGAAGCTCACTGGATGAGTTTGGGCTGGTCATTATATATCAGCGAAGCCTGCCTCATGGAGATACTGTTGTGGAGCAGAAGTTGGAGGAAAGAGTGCTGTGTATATCATCTTGAGCTCCTGAAGGAAAGGTGGGATATAAATTTAGCAAGTAATAATAATTACATGAAAATTATAAGGTTTGTCATAAACAGCAGCCTCTCAATTACAATTCTTTTTGCAATATATATTCCTCTACTAAATTAATTTATCGTTGACGAATTCTGACAGTATGCTCCATCATCACTCTAATACACTGAAAAAAGGACAATGTGTTAATCATTTGTTTCATACAACCTTGCATACGGTAGCTTCTCGTGCCATTCTTCTAGTATGTCAGACAGAATGAATCTATACCACTGCTTCTGCAAAATAGGAAACATTTTTGTGTCACCACATTTCAGATTTTACTCCTGTTTCTCTTCTTGTAATTATACCTTAATTGCACAGATGTCTTCACCAGATTCTATAATTCTGCACCAGATCCTACAATTTGGGAATATTTGCTAGCTAAATCAAAGTATTTCTGGCTCTGCTGCTATATATTTGAAAGGATGATGCAGTTAGTGTTTTTTTTAAAACTTTTCTAAATCCTTTGATATTTCATAATTGGGGGGACATTTGCCTTTTTCCACTTCCCAGCTTCTCCCCTGATTTCCACAGAGATCTTTTCTCATCTCCCCATAGAGCTTCAGCTTAGAATTTATCTGTGGGAACCGCAGTTGCTTGGCAAGGAAAAAAAGAACCAGGGAGCAACCCAGACACTTTGCAGCTATCTCACCCCCTATTAAAAAAAGGAGAAACAAAGATAAAACTCTTGTCAGTTTCACCCTTCCTTATTTCATTTAGGCAACTTGGGCCTAGGAAAAATTGCAGGGGTGTACAGACTGTCCAAAAGCTGAAAAACTGGTTCAAGCTATTGTGAAAAGCACTTTCTTGTAAAAATGCAACATGCTGTCCTTTCGGGTTCATCTTCACACTGGCTTTTAAACAGAATCAGAAAGGTTGCAGCTCAGTATGCTTCCCTTGTATCAGCATTGCCTTTTTTTTTTTTTTAGCAAGATTGCACATAATATATGCTGAAAAGATGAATGAAAGCTGTGGGGATTCAAGCTTCTTTGGGGAGGAATGTTACAGATTGTGTCATCACAGACCAAACCTAGTGTATCACTAAGTAATAACTCTAATACCGTAATACAGAAGTGGGCAGCTTGAGTTGCCAAAGTCTCATATCCCCCCACCAACTCTTGGATGTGATCCTCAAACCCCCTACAAAAGCTGCCTCTGAGTTTAAGTATCTGATATGATCAATGGGAAAATAATTCAATAAATGGAAAATAATCTTATGAACTGCATTTAAGTCAAGTGAAAATTATTTTTTGTCTGCTCCCACAACTTTTCACAGAGCACCACCCCACCACGAGACCAATAAGTCTCATTTAATGCTAGGAAAAAGGAGTTAGAACACAGAACCTTGCAAACTAGTTTATTCTAACCCTCGTTTGTTAGTGAGTACATTAAGGTGGTTTCTCTGAGAGCTGTTTGGTTCTCCTTCTCATAGACTCCCTAACAGATTGACACCTAGCTTAAGAGATAAGGCTGAAATATCCATCTGGTCCTCATCTGCCAGGTTTTTCTTTATAGACTCCAAGAATGCCTTTACAGACTGCCTGCCCTATTCCCTTAGACTGCCAGCAATACTGCTTTTGTGTACTTATACTGTGTATCCTCTTCATGTCCATAGATCCCTAACAAACAGTTGGCTTTTGTGTAGGCTTCTGCACGTGATCGCTTTGCTTCAGTTTTTTATTTTTAAATGGGGAATTTCCTCTGCTGAATTGAAACCTGAAAGGTCTGTTTAGCCAAAGCATGGTATTCCAACAATCCACATAACTTAGAAATTCAATAGAGAACGATAGATCAAAAGATAGAAAGATAGACCAGATAGATGGATGAAAAATGGGTATATGGATATGTGAAGGCAAAGATTTAATATGGAAGTAAAACTCAATTTTTCAAAGAGCAAAGGAAGAGCTTAAGTACTAGAACGTTTTTGTTTAATGGAGAGGCTGTTTATTCATTGCTGTCAGTATGCATGGCACTCTGAACAGGAATAAGAAGTTAGGTCTTTTCTCCAAGGAGTTTACAAATCTGAAGTTTGGTTGTGCAGAGAGATTGGTGTGAATAAGAAATAATTTTAAGCAAGTGCAAGTACTTGTACTTTATTCCTAGTAGAGATGCTGATATTATAATAATCTCTGTAGGATTGTTGGAATTCATTTGCTACAAAACTGTATGTTAAGGGTGTCTTTACTTTTCAAAAACTGTCCAACATTTACTGCAGTTTTATTGAGATCTTATTCTTAGCGGTTGCTAGCTATGGCACTTCCACGCATTGCAACGTAATGCTGAGGCACAGAGATGGCAGCCTTAAATGCAGGTTTGAGCATGGTTAAATTAGGCTCACTTGTGGAAACACGAGTGCTGTTAATGACGAAACTGGAGCTTTGTTAATAGTGCATTGTAATTATTGCTTCAGTCGGGCAATATCTCATATTTCTCCTTTTTTAACCTCAGGATTCTAATTAAGCTGACTTCGTTCAATATAATTTTTCTATTTCTCTATTTTCTAATATATATAGGAGGAGAGTCTGAGTGTCCTTGTTTTCAAGGGTAACATGCCTTCACAATGTAAGTATGCTTGCATGTGAATTGCATAGGCAGGGAATAGCCTACGTAATGAATACATGAAGGAACACAATTGTAATTATACAAGACACCTGATTAGCCCTGCCCTTTCCTCAAACAATGAAGATGTACGTCATTCTTCAGGACAAGCAGTGCTTTTGGCACTGTGTTGCCCACATTAAAAAAACCAAACAAACCTTTCTGGGTAAAAGGGAAAGGAAACATCTAATATATAATTGTACTAGCAATGAAGCCTCTAGATCCCAAGTGATTGTCCATACATACCATTCATACCTCTGTGAAAAGGTAGATTGCCCTTTCTGTTTTAGGAATTGATTATAATATATAGTAGAGCACTGGCTGTTGAAGTTCTTGGATTCAGTTTCTGGCACCTGCATTTAAAAGGATTATTTGGCAGGTGGTAGGAAAACCTTTCTGAGAACCTGGAAACACTTATCAGTTGGATGACACTGGATTAGGTGAACAAATAGATTTTTTAAATGTTTGATCATTGATGGGTTTTGAGTTAACATTGGGTATTATCTGATGAATGTTGATGGTTAGGATTTCATAGATGTTTAGGAAATAGAGTGTTGCTGTTTTTGGTAAGTCATAAGATGACACAACTCATAAGGAGGAAAACATGAAAAATTATTTTTGCCTGAATTTGAAGTCTTTCCACTCAAAACAAACTGGTTGAGTGCTCAACATATTTTGGAGGAGGAAAAAAACTGATAGATAGGGACAGAAAATGCTATCTACTGTTGGTAGGAATAGGTATCCCAAGAGGACTGCTTTTTTCTGGAACATAAACATCACTTCTGTGTGGCTGATGTTTTTCAGAAGGAAACCAAATCCAATTCTGCTGGGGGGCAGATGTTTAAATTTAGAATAAAGATGATTTTGGATTTACATAGAAGTATACATCACAATATGACAAATCAGTGTCTTTTGTAATTTTTTTTCCATTAGTGCTAACTTAGATGGCAACTTGTTCAACTTTTAAAAGTTGAACAAGTTGCCATCTAATTATTCACCATAGATAGAGGAGAATGCAATTTCCTATACTGAGTGGGAATTTACTAGTTTGTTTTTTTCCTACTTCAGTAGTATGCAGTACACTTCGGCTCACCTTATTATATTCTTTTTATATGTTAGATCTTACTTGTAAATCTAGAAATCCATGTGGTAAGACTGTATTCACAGGAGAGATCTTGTCGTCCTTCTAATAGGCCCAGACTAAACTAGTTTCCAAAATGGAAATCAGTCAAAATCATTCTGACTACTCAGATGGAATAAACATTACTCAACACTTCTGTCTCCTGATAGCAGATGTAATCTTGATAATACTTTTATTTATTTGCTGGATATAAAAGTTTCTGTCTCAGTTCGATCAGTTGGATTTGTTAGGGCAGAAGTGGGTTTTTGAAGTGGTTCAAGATTTTTTTCCATTCATTTTTCTATCCATTAGCTTTTTTTTCTTATTTCATGTCACATTCTTACTTGAACTGTTAAATTAATAGCAGCTCATGAATTTTTCAGTGATACTCAAAAATAACATTCCTAATTATATTTCTATAAACTTTCCAGATTTTAATTAAAAAAAAATGATTGAGCAGTGAAAAGTAGTAAATGCAGGTTCTTTTGCTGGCTTAGAACAATGCATGATTCACAGAGCGATATCTACAGTGGTTAGGATCACTGTGGAAATATTGCCGTGTAGCAGAATGGAACATACCCAGTAATATATATAAAAGCAGGATGCTGGTTTGTCTTTAGGTGAATTTAAGACAAGAAAGAAAGGAAAAAAGCCTCAACTGTTAGACTTGCTAAATATATGCATGGAGTCATACGCAGTAGGTAGTCCTGGCTATATTTAGATTTTATGCTTGCCTTTGTCTTTAATGACACTTCCACTGTACCTTTAGTTTTCAGTGAACTGCTGCTTCCTGGGTTAGAAGGAAACATGTGATTAAAGGAGGATTGAATCTTGTCAGATGTCATTTGTCAGTGTGTTGATAATAGCTGATTTCTGAGCAGGAAGAAAAGAGCTTAATATAACAAGCAAGTGTGATTTAAAAAAAGCAACTGCTCTTCTTAACAGTTTGCTCTTTGCAGCCATTGAACCTTATGAGATCATTCATGCTCATCTGGATGCTGACGCCATACAGACTTCATTTGCATGATCTATTTTTACAACTATCGTCTGTCTGTTGGGAAACCAAGCAAGATGGTTGGCTTGTACTGATTTTATTTTCAGACTGAGCAGGGCATCCTAAAATGTGGAAAGGAAAATATAAATATGTATATTAAGTTATCTCAAATATTTGAGTTGAGAAGCAGACCAGTGACAGCCAAGTGCAAGCATTTTTGCATACATTATACTGTATGTGAATGCACAGTGTATATATGTAACAGGTGTGATAAGGTGTGTGGGGAGCTTGCAAGCTATTTGCTTTGTGGGAATTGTATGCAGGAGGGCTTGCATGTATCTGGGTATCTGGGTGAGTGTGATTGTATATCTCAATATATGCAATGTGAGGCTCAGCTGAGTAACAAACCTATAGTGGGCTTGGAAACTTGTTTGGGAAATGGAAGCTGGCTGTTATATAACTGTAGTGTTAGGCTGAGGGAGATAAGGTGGGGAGCACCATGTGGGACATTATAGGGGAAGAGAGATCATCAGTCTTGTAGCAATATTGATTTCCAACCTGGTTGCTGTATTCTGGGTGAGATGTTGGGCCTCTTGGCCTTAAGATGCTGATGATTAGTGCTAGATCTGTCTGCAGTAAGAACACACTTCAACTACAATCTGATGGTAGATGAAGCAGCAAATCTAACATATGTTACCAAAGCCTGACTGGGTGAGGGCAGCGATGTAACTCTGTGGGAAATCTGTCCACCTTAGTTTTGGGTCCTTCAGCAACCTTGATGTCACGGCTGGAGACCTGGGGAGGCATTGATTGTTAGAGACACCTTATCTGTGATCAGAGACTCTGCTCCTGATATGCCAGGATGAGTATATAACCCTAACCCTAACATATATGTTGTTAGGCTGTAGAGATAAGCTTGGGATCCTGCTGGTGTACACAGTCACCCTGCTGCCAACAAGATCCCTCCCTCAGCTGCTGAAGCTGGTCTCCAGGTTAATGGTAGAGAAACCTCATCTTCTAGTGTTGGGGGCCTTCAACCTCTATGTCCTGGTGGCCAGCTCTGGTAAGACCCAGGAATTCATGGCCTCCGTGGCAATCAAAGGCTTGTCTCAAGGAGTCTCAGGCTTAACATATGTAGGTGGTCATACATTAGATTTTGTTTTTGTCTCAACAAACATTATTTGATCTAGCTATAGAGGGGGATTTCTATTATTCCACTGAATGGCCAGATATGATTGATAGCCACCCATGGCCTCCATGGGGTGAGGGGACCTATTTGGATGGTCCACCCATAAGGTGAGGGGATCTATTTGGATGGTCCACCCAGGCACCTAATGGATCCACCCAAGCACCTAATGGATCCAAGTGGTTTCAGAGGTTGCTTGGGGTGCTTTTTTGGGGGCTTGATGAGTTTCTGGCAATGGGAGGCAAACTGAACACTGGACATGATTGTCCCTGAGTGATCTCTTTTTAGAGGCTAATCCTGGTTGGCTTCTTGGTTTAATGAGGCCCTCTAAGAGATGAAGCACCAAAAACAACACCTGGAGTGCTGGTGGAGAAAGACAAAAAGAAAATTCAACCAGGTCCATGTTTGGGCCTAGATGATAGTGATAAGGGAGGGAAAGCATCTTCACTTCCCTCTTATTGTGTCACCAGGCTGTTATCCCGCAGCCTTGTTTAGGGTGACTAATTTCCTTTTGGGGAGGAGTCAGCATCATGATCTTTCACCTGTTCACTGTGACTAATTGCGCAGCACTTCACTGATAATTCACTCAGATTCACTGGGACCTTAACTCCTTATGGACTAGAGACTATCTTGCCATATTATCTGTAACTCCTTTTAGTCTGTGAACTCTGAGGAAGTGGATTGGGTTTGTCTAGGTTAACTTCTGCCACCTGTGGCTTGGACCTCAGCTTGTCCTGGCTATTGTGAAGTGTGAGATTGTTGATGCCTTTTTACAAGAGCAGAGCTGCCAACAGATTGAAGAGGCTGTCACTGGATCTGGTGGTCACCCAGTCTCCAACCTCCCATTTTGGGGAAAGGTTGTTGAGAAGTGGTGGAGGGTCAGCTACTGTAGTGAATCAGGGAGGAGTTTGCCTGAGTCTCTTCTGAATACTATATTGTTTCCCAGGACTTAAGAAATGTTTCAGTCCTCTTTGCTTATATAATGGTTCTTCTCTATTTCTCTTAAGATTATTGCCCTGATTCTCTACAGCTACAGTGGTACCTCGGTTCATGAACTTAATTCATTCTGCAACTCTGGTCACGAACCGAATTGGTCGTGAACCGAATCAAATTTTCCCATAAGGTTCAATGTAAATACAGTTAATCCGTTCTGACCCCTCCGAATTTGGTCGCCAACCGATTTTTGGTCGCGACCCGAGTCAAATTTCCCCATAAGGTTCAATGTAAATATGGTTAATCCGTTCTGAACCATATGTATTTTATTTTTAAACCACAAAAACATGAAACAAAGTACAGTACAGCACAGTATGAAGAGAGAGGACGCTGACCTTGCTCGAGGCGACTTCTGGCGTGGAGGACAGGAAGGTGGGTGGGGAGGCAGTTATTGTTTGGAGGGAGAGTCCCCCTCCCTACAGGAAGCCACAACCATGTGTGTCAGCAGGGAAAATGGCCGCGGATCCTGTTCGTCACCCGATGCCGAGTTTGCGAACGGAAGCAAAATTTTGCAAACGGTGCTGTTCGTGACCCGAATTGGTCGTGAACAGAAGCGTTCGTGAACCAAGGTACCACTGTACATAGCACCCCAGAAGAAACAGATTGTCTGGACCCTTTTCAGTCAGTATTTAGGTCTGGAGATATGGGATTGGAACAGCATTGGATAACCATTGGTTAACCTTTATTGGGGGTAGTGTACATCTCCTGGTCCTCTTCCACCTCTCAGCAGCATTGACTGTGGTGTTCTGCTGGACTACCTGCAGGGACTGGGATTAGAGGCACTGTGTTGTAGTGGTTCCACTCCTTCCTCAGGGAGCAGTTTCAGTCAGTAGTAGTGGCCAGCCTAGTGAACCTACCTTGGGGAGCACTGTAGGGGTTGTTCCTTTCCCCCTTGCTATTTAACATCTATATGAAACTTTTGGGCAGAATTATCTGACAGTTTGAGATGTAGTATCATCAGTATGCTGATGATACCCAAGTTTATCCTGGGCTGTGGGAGATGCTGTTGATATGTTATCCCAGTGTCTGGCTGGGGAGAACAAACTGAAACTGAACCTAAATAAGATGGAGGTGCTGCTGGCTCATTGAGGTTCTCTTTTGACACTAGTGTTATCTCTGGAGAGAAAGCAGTGCCCTTGCAGGAGTAGGTTTACAATGTGGATGTCCTTCTGGACCCATGGCTCTTACTTGAGCAGCAGGTGGAAGCCATGGCTAGAGTGGCCTTTGCCCAGCTTCAGTTGGTGCATCAGCTGTGGCCTTATCTGGTGAAGGAAGACCTGGCTACAGTAACCCATGCCTTCATTGCCACCCAGATAGATTACTACAAGATAAACTATATGGGACTGACTTTAGAGACTACTTGGAAGCTACCATTGGTCCAGAATGCAGTGGCTTTCTCCGGACCAATGGTAGTCATTGGCACTCAATGCTGAGAATATGTGAGGGTTTGAGTCCGGGAAGCACTGCTTTACAATGGCAGCATCATTGTTTTGGGACAGCCTTTTGACAGAGATCAGATTGGCTTTTTCGTTGATAGCTTTCAGGAAGATGTTAAAGACTGAGCTTTTTCAAAGACTTTCTATTCTTTAAGTGAACTTCGTAATCTTTTATTTTTTATTTTACTGTTGTTATTTATATTGTCCTATTCTGGTTGGTTTCATATTTGGATATATTTATTTTTTAAACTTACCATGAATGTTTTAATGTCTTTATATCACATTAGACATTGAGAATCACCAGATTGCAATGGGATATAAATGTAATGGATTAATAAATACAGGTACATTTACACACTGTGGTGAATGCTCCCTCATATTTCCATAATATATGAAACAGCTATAGGTATTCAACGTAATCTTAGTTAATAACAGTTTTTAAATCTCTCTCTCTCTCTCTCTCTCTCTCTCTCTCATCCCCCCCCCCCCCCCCCCCACGGTTCACATATAAGCATGCATTTGGGATGTGGAAATTATGAATCTATATGCAAAAGTATGTCAGTTGCTTTTGTTGAAAGCCTATGATGGTTAGCATCCTGTTGGAATATTGGGGTCAGGAGCTTAAGGGTCCTGTATTTTACAATTTTTAATTTCAGTTTTCAGTTTTGTGGTTTTTAAACCCCATTATGTCATTGAGAGTGGCTGGTAAAGGTTCAGTCTTTCTGATTAATTCTGAATGGATTCTGCATACAGTTTTTTTCTTTTCCTGTACTAAGGCAGGAAATGGTGATGCATTTCAATGTGGGCAGTCTTACTCAGTGGAAAAGAAGTCAACTGAAGGCAGTTTTGCCTCAGATATCTTCTAACAATACTTAAAAACCATGTTACATATTGTTGTTCATTTTTGTAATGAGTTGCAACCATAAAGCATGTCATAAGCCAACTTCATTTACAGAAATACGGTATGTACAGTTTATGCAGATCAGTGATTCAAAATCTATCAGGATACATTATCATTGAGATAGGTTGGTTTACTTCCAACTAACAGAAGTGGGCTTCAGGAACTCAATTCTTGGAAACTTTTATTCCACAATGATCTGATGTGAATAGCAGGAGTTTTAGTGAGCATGGCAGAATCATTCTTTTGAATATTCAGAAATAAGTGTGTGGAATAGAACTATATAGCACTTTGAATCTGAAGGGAAAAAGCATGCTTTAGAGTAGGCATGGATGCACACATACCAGATGTTGGCAACTCCCTAAACCAAACAAGTATTTTCCTGGGATTGTGCTGCAACTGTGGAGGGTAACCGTGCTGTGCCAGGAAAAGGTGTGGCTGCTTTAAGGAGCTGCCAAGAGGTGCTACATGAATTCCTCTATGTGTTCCAAAGCAGCTTTTCCCTCTGGATTTGAGGTGTTCCATAGCCATAGTGTAGAAGCATCTGCTGGAGACAATAAAGAAACTTGTTGAAGGAAATTTTGAACAAACATCAGAAGCTTGTTTTTCATTGTGAAAGATAAACTGAGATTCTTAGAGTGTTCAAAGTGTTCACAATAGCTGGTGCACATTTATTTACAGTGGTACCTCGGGTTACGAACACCCCTCCTTACGAAAATTTCGCGATACGACCAGCTCCGGTCGCAAAAATGTGCCTCGCCGTGCAACCTCCGCTTTGCGCTACGAACCGGATCTGCGGCCATTTGCCCTGCTGCCACGTGGTCGCGGCTTCCTGTGGGCGAGATTGCGGTAGCAAGGAGACGTTCGGTGAGGCTTGTGGTGTGTTTTGTGGCGTTTGGAAGGTTTTTGGTGTGCTTGTCAGCATGGCTCCAAAGAAAATGCAGAGCCATATGTATTTACATTGAACCTTATGGGGAAATTTGCCTCGCGGCGCGACCAAATTCGGAGGGCGGATTAGCCGTATTTACATTGAACCTTATGGGGAAATTTGCCTCGCGGCGCGACCAAATTCGGAGGGCGGATTAGCCGTATTTACATTGAACCTTATGGGGAAATTTGCCTCGCGGCGCGACCATATTCGGAGGGCGGAACGGATTAACCGTATTTACATTGAACCCTATGGGAAAATTTGCTTCGCAGTGCGACCAAATCGAGTTGCGATCAGAGTCAAGGAACGGATTAAATTCGTAACTTGAGGTACCACTGTATCTGTTTGTTTGTTTGTTTGTTTGAATAGTAGTCACATCTTCCTATCACCATTTCCTAAAAGTACTTTTAAAACTCTCCTGAAGTTCAAAAATAGTTTGAAATGTGCCATGGAGGGAGATATAAACCCAGGTTTTGTCAGAAAACACCTTTGAGGTTCTCAGCACAATAAGCATTTTATAGATGAGAAATAATAGGCAAACACAAATGGCTAACTTCTTGTGAGATACCAGAATTTTGTCAAGGGAATACAAAATAAAATCAAGAGAACAACTGGTGGCAGAGGGATATAGTTGCTAATAGTTTTCTTATTTACAGTTATCAGAAAGATTTAAAGTAGACAAAAGAGTTTATGGTACTGAACATTGTAAGACTGATTTTGAAATAGAATTGTGTACAAATGATGAACATGTAAATGCTAAAATGTATAAACAGTTATTGAAATTCGAAACAGAAAAAAACAAGTGAAAGAAAGTGGGCTAAAAGTTTGGTTATAATATTCAGATAGAACAATGGGAAAAGATGTGATTTAAAGGTTTAAAATTTACATTGTGTTTTAATCTTAAAGAGAACTTTTATAAAATGATGTACCATTGGTATATGACACCAGAGAAATTGTCTAGAATATATAAAAGTATTTCAAATTTATGTTGGAAATGTGAACAACAAGAAGGGACATTTTACCATGCTTGGTGGGTGTGTAAAAAAGCTAGAAAATTTTGGATTCAAATACATACACTGATTCAGAGGATTTTAAAGATTAATATACAATTGAGACCAGAAGTCTTTCTCTTGGGACTGATGGACAAAGAGTTGAAAAAAAATCATGGAACTTTGTTTTTATATATAATAACCGCAGAAGATTATTGTACGCACAAAGATGGAAAGATTCAGCACTACCCACAGTGGAGGAATGGTTAGTGAAGATGATGGAACTTGCTGAGATGGCCAAATTGACTTCTTTGATTAGAGAAAAGACAATATCTACATTTATTGCTGACTGGAAACCCCATATGGACTTTTTGCGTAAAACAGAAAAAAATGAACTTATGATTTATGGTTTTGATGATTAGACAGGAATGATTATAGAAAGAAGAGATTCATGGTATAACTTTAGAGAAAGAGATGAATTTATAATTGTACTTATAACTGCAGTAAAGAAGATCGGAAGCCACTTCTTTGTATCTTTTTTTCTTTTCTTTCTATTTTTGTTTTACTTTTTCTTTCTTTCTTGCGCTTTTAGCTTCTCTTTGATTTCTTTCTTTTTTCTTTTTTTCTTACTTTATATTAGTTTGTATTAGTTTTTAATCTTCCTTTTTAGAACTTTTAATAAAATTATTTTAAAAAACTATACCATGGAGGGGATAGCTTTCCAAGAAATGTGAGAATAAAGTTTCCTTTTAGAGTCTTTGTTTCACCTTTTCATGGCAACTAAAGAGAAGCTTCAGACTAAAGCTGTAGTTCTGTTAAACTCCAGTTTGTCCTCTTTTAATCTATAAATGAGGGCCACAGATCAGTCTGTGACAGTCATCTTCCCATTCAAAACTTGTATTCTGTCCCTGGGAGATGCCTCCTCTACATGACAGTTCCTGGCAGTGCTTTTTTATGATCAGTTTTTGGGGTTTGTGTAGGATGTTCTAGACAGCATAGACCAATAAGAATGTTAGAAATAACTATTTGGGGTTGATCAAGACATATCTAGTCTACCAGTTTGTTCCTACAATGACTGACTAGTTATGAATGGGAAGCAGGACATGATGATTTTAAAGTGTAGACTAGCTACAGGTAAATCTTACTTGGGAATAAAAACCATTTTGTTGCAATCCCCCAAAGTAATTTATAACAAATCCAGTAAAACAAGTACCTGAGTCCAAGTAGATGCCTCTTTGGTTATAATTATTTCCTTAAGCAAAAGGAAGAATGCTGTTATGAATAAGAAGTGTCAGCTATTGATTGTGTCTGTTCTTTTGGCTGTATTATCAAATGGTTCTGGTATACTGGCATGCCTACATGTTTGCTCCTTAGCTATAAAAATGGCTTGTTAGAAAATATGGCCACTGCAAAAGCTATTGTGGTTAGGATTGGACACCTGTACCTGTAGATGTATATGTAGCTTATGCTACTTATTTCTGTTAAAATCAAATTGTTTTCCTTTCTAGAATGTATTTGTTCATTTTTTTTAATCTGTTCAGTTGGGTCCAATTCTTGGAGACTGCTTGGACAAGTCCCTGCAGTTTTCTTGGTAAGGTTTTTTCAGAAGTGGTTTGCCATTGCCCCCTTCCTAGGGCTGAGAGAAAGTGACTGGCCCAAGGTCTCCCAGCTGGCTTTGCGCCTAGGCAGAACTAGAACTCATGGTCTCCTGGTTTCTAGCCTGAAGCCTTAACCACTGCACCAAACTGGCTATATGTATTCTAAAATGTTCTGTCCACATAAACAGCCTCCCTATATGAAAGGGGAGATCCCTGCTCAGGGAAAAAGAGAAATGTTGTAGTGGGCACAGATCCTCCTGCCCTTATGTGCAGATTTCTGGAGTGGAGTCAAAACTGCCCGAGCAAAGCAGACTGTTGCATGGAAAAAGTTCTTTACACCAGAGTTGACCCTTTTGGTTAAAAAAGAAAACATTCTGGACCATGGTCAAGAGGCAAAACTCTAGTGATAGAAAATTGGCTGCATTTGAGTTAACTGTGTTTTTTTTCCCCTAGTCTCTCACAGAACTCCATCAAGTTCTCACAGAATTCTAGGGTTCTGCAGAACATAATTTGAAAAACCCTGCTCCACACAGCTCTTTGTAGAATGTGTTGCCCACTGGAATCATCATAGTCTGTCTGCAAGTGTGGCTGTAGAATTTAGTAGACCCTTGCTGCTTTTGAGTTTTTTCTCATTGTGGGCATTTGTTAAAAAGAAAATATGTTATTTTCAGTGTTTATGTAATAACATAGTTATTTTACTTACGACCATCTGGCTTTCTTTTGAATCAGTTTTTCTATCTCGCAAGCAATTGTGCTTTTTTAAAAAAAAACGGGATAAGATAATTAAGATTAAGATAATTAAGATAAGTTAATTAGTTTATTAGTCAAGCCTTGCCTATTTAGGTAGTGACACCTAGTCAACCTGGTCTGATCTGAAAAACTTAAAAAGGTTTAGGCCAAGGTGATACTGGCATGGGAGATAACCAGGAAATACTAGGATTGTGGCTAGACTGGGAAGTGGAAAAAACACCCCAGGCAAACCATTTGCATATTACTGCCAAGAAAATGACATGGATGTGTCCATGAAGACACCAGCAGTTGAGCCATTATCATGCTTCGTCACATTATTATATACTGGCATAATCACATTAGTTGTTTACTCATATCTACTTTTGAATAAGCAGCTGTAGTATTCAGAAACATTGTAGAACACTTCATGATTTAAAAGAATTCAGTAATACTCAATAGTGGTTTTTTTTTTCCAAATAGCTAGAAATGTGGCGTTTTTTAATATAGAGTGTGCCTTGTGACATATTTGAGCAACTTCAGGTAGTGTATCATTAATGGGCATTGGGTATTTGATCCTACCCATATATAAGATTGAACTCAGTATGTGATCAGACTTGCCCCCCAACACTGCACCTGTGTTGTCACTTCAGAACAGACTTCGGCACATACAACAAGGACATTAGCAGTGAGGTCATCTTCACACTTGGGATTGTACGTGTACTGATTTTCATTCCAGGTTGGAAGCAGGTTCAAGTTTACAAGGTGTTGACATTTTCACGGAAGCCAATTTGTATGCTCTGAGGTGCTCAAAGCCCTTTTAAATGCAGATGTTTGTGTATTCCTGCTTTAATAAGACACCACAGCCATTATGTCATGAGGATTATCTCTACTGCTCTTATAGCAAAGTCTGTGTCTGTTTGGAAGAAATAAATAGGTTCACATTATATCAGTTTTGCATCAATTTCTGAGCTCAGTTTAAAATTTGGTGCTGATATTTTAAAGCCTGAACAGTTTGAATCTGGCTGTTTGAACAATTGTGTATACTGTTACTGATCTGTGCAAGTCTTAAAGATTAATCTCAAAAGCCCTGCTTTCAGGCCCAATATAAATTTTGATTTGACTGTGGCTTTCAGGATAACCTTTTCAATGGTGGCCCTGCACGTGGGTTCCTTCTGCTGAGAACTGTACTCATCTTAGCTTTCTCTCTTGGACCATTAAGCTGAGCCGGAGTACTATTCCGTTTTACCAACACATTTCTGATTGCAACTGTTTTATGCATTGTGTCTTGTACTGTCTTAAATCTTAATGCTTGGCAGTTACATCTAACAAGCAATATATCAGCTGTTTAGACATCCTATTACTTTAAAGTTATTAATGCGATGACACAAGTAGCTGACAATGAAGAAAAAGAGGTTATGCCTCAGTAAACAGAAGCTGCTCTTATACCTAAGGCCCGAAACCTGATGATTTGACCCAATCATTTGTATTATTGAATCATAGTAATACTATGGAAGGAGCCATGCAACCTCCGATCCTTTCAGTGGCATATCTAGTATATTTCACACGCGGAGCAGATCAGTGAACTGAGCAGCAACCAGGCTGGCCTAACCTCGCCACCATCAGCCTGCCCTTTTGCACTGCTGTTGCTGTACCTTGCAGTCAACTGCCAAACAGCGGATTGGCACACTAGGAGCAGCAACAGTCACCACTGACCCTCTGGATAGCCTCCTCAGTCAGTGCACCCCACCCTTTATTGCCTTCGCTCAGGGTGGACCACTCCCACCACCCCACCCTTGACTGGATCCTTTGCCGTTAATCCTCAGAATGGTCTCTGTCAAGCCTTTGGACCGATTACAATAGCTTCAGCATAGTAATTTTGCTGTCCTCCCCCTGTCCAGGTTTTGCTTCAGAAGGACTGACTAAATGACAATATTAGGTTCTGCTTTATTTAGAATTGCTGGTGAGGCCAGTAGCTGAAATACTTAATTCCTAAGAGGTATTTCAGTCAGAGATGTAACTTGAAAGTTGAATTGGCTTTCACCAGGACTAGAAAATGCTTATTCTTGAAAACTTATTTTATCCACTCCCTTGTTTGGAGTAGACCTTCTCATTTCTTGTAGATGAATAATTATTGCAGCATTTCAAAATATCTATTCTATAAACTCCCTGTAGATTTCAAACTTTTCCCTAATTGCTTTTTTATTTCTCTTTCTCTCCAGGAACCTTCAAGATTTATCATGTATAATAGATGCCAACAAGATGAAGGTATTTGAAAAGCAAAAAACAAATAACCCTCCCCCCACCCCCCCAACTCATAGCCTTTGCTCTGGACTGATTCTTGTTAGTTCATGTCTTAGCCCTGATGTTTTATTTCTTAAAAAAAAAAAAAGCTAACAAGCCTGCATTACATTTACCCCTATGTGGTATTTCCTGATTTGTTGCCAGCGCTGACGTTCAGTTATTACCTTAGACACGTGATAGGACTTTTGCATCTTCTCTGCTCACAGATCAGCAAGGGAACTTTATTAACTGAAGAAGAAATCATAGTCTATACATTTATTCTTCATGTATGAATTAGTGCAGGATTTGCATGCTTCCAAAGGCTAGCTACACTAAACCCATAAGAATTATGTGTCTGTGACCTTTGGACTTCCAAGCTAATGATATAGGATCAGATTCTGCTAGATTTACTTTTTACTTAAAACCATAGCAGTTATAAAGCTAATAGTGCTTTGTAAGAGAACTATGATGCAGAGGAAAGCTTCTAATCTGGCGCCCTCTGCTGCTGCTTTTCAGCAAAAAAGTTAAAATGTCAAGAGATCCCATCTACAGATGTTAAAAAAGTCTAATCCAAAGTGACATGTAGTTTAGATTTGAATATGAGGTCATGTGCACAAGATTCAGGATCATACCCGTAGAGACTGTGAATGGTCCTGCTTGTGTTTTGTAGGAAGCTGTTTATCAGGAAAGTGAAGGGTGACTATTGAGTTTTTTTCCCTGAAGGAACCTGTTTCTAAATCTTTATTCAGTAATGAAGCTGAAAGGACTTAGAAAAGTGACTTCTCAGCCTAAATGAACCCATAAAATAGTTAAAATTAGGAACCCAATAACACTACTCTCCCATCGTTTACCAAAGAACTTATAAAAATCAGTTAATAACAGAAATAATCAAAGATCCACAAAACCACCTAATGAAATAAACCCTTCTATGGTGCGAGATGATTATGTTGTCATTTTCTCCACTCCCGCTAGTGACATTTATAAAAAGGAAGCAAGCTTGAGAGAATGTCACAGCATAGTAATATCACATCCCACTTTTGTTATTGTTACAGAACACAGGGAAGAACAGAGAAAGAGTTGGGAGGGGGTGTTCTTTAACATCTGCCTCCAAAATTAAGGCAAACGTTTCCCTTATAAGCCTTCATGTGCCCTGAAGTCCATCTTTATCTTTTGAACTCTTTTTTGCAGGCAGCTGTATTTTTTGGAAAAGGATGTGTGGAACTCTGCTTTAGTAGATGAGCAAATATATCTCTCTGGTTCATTCTTCATCTGAACCTTTATTAACCATGGATAGCCTTCAGATGCCACATCATGTCCCGACGGATGTAAAATAAACTGTTCAGAGACATTTCCTGCCATGAACAGAACTGTGTAACAATTACTTTTTAGCATAGAACTACAAAAGATCTGATGCCTGTAGTATGACTATGTGGAAAGTTTCACAGAGGAAGTGACATCTGTGAAGTTAGAACAGCTCTGGAAAAATGGGAGCACCTGAACTTTAAAAAGCACAGCACTGGATACACTTCATGTGCCTGTACAGCTTTCAAGTGAACTAGTACCTAAGAGCTTCGGTGACAAAATGGACTCTGGAGATATAGCTGTAGGGCAAAATGCTACCTCAAGATCTGGAGAAGCAGCAAAAGTATCAAGCAGATGGAGGCAGGAACATTCAGCCAATGTGAAGATGAGTATGGTTGGTAGCCTGGAAGATCAGGCACAAATTGATCCAGAACACATGGGAAGCCCTGCATCGTCTCAGCTCTTTAGTTCTGGGAAAGGGGTGTCACCGAGCAATGCGACCCAACAAATCACAGACAAGCAATACCCTCAGCAGCTTCCAAGTCCATACTCCTGTCCGCACTCGCTTTCATTTCCGCAGCCATCGTTGCCACAAGGTTTCTTGCACAATCTGAAGCCGCGACAGAGCCTCGAAGGCCATAAATGGCAATTTTCTGGCCCTCTGCAGCCAGTTGCCTCTGAGGACTTGTTTCCATTTCATGTGCATGGCCATAGTGGAAGTTTCTCTAGAAAGAAAATTTCCAATCTGAACCCTGCTTATAACCAGTACTCTCATAAATGTATAGAGCAACAGTCAGAAGATGGTTATAAGAAAGAACATAAACCCAAAAAGCCTGGCAAATACATTTGCCCTTACTGTAGCAGGGCTTGTGCCAAACCTAGTGTACTTAAAAAACATATTAGGTCCCATACAGGGGAACGTCCCTACCCTTGTGTCCCTTGTGGTTTTTCATTTAAGACAAAAAGCAATTTATACAAGCACAGGAAATCTCATGCCCATGCAATTAAAGCAGGATTAGTACCTTTCACAGAATCTGCTGTATCTAAGTTGGACCTAGAAAGCAGTTTCATTGATGTGGAAGCAGAGATACACTCAGATGGGGAGCAGAGTACAGATACAGATGAAGAGACGTCGTTACTTGTGGAAAGTTCTGACAAACTGAGCCCAGTTCCGCAGATCCCTTTGGACATTTCAAGCAGAAGTGGCTTTCATACATCCATAGAAGAATCCTTGGGAGGCCCAATGAAAGTCCCTATTTTAATTATTCCCAGAAGCGGGGTGTCATTGCCGTGTGAAAGCTCCCTGCATGTTGGGTCTGACAATCTGCAGAATCCATTAAGTACTAAGTCTGATGACTCTCACACAGTTAAGCAACGCCTTGCACTGAGACTGTCTGAGAAGAAAGGACAAGATTCTGAGCAGTCATTAAATCTCTTGAGCCCACATAGCAAAGGAAGCACTGATTCTGGTTATTTTTCACGCTCAGAAAGTGCAGAGCAACAAGTAAGTCCACCAAATACCAATGTGAAATCTTATGAAGAAATCATCTTCGGGAAATTCTATAGGATTAATCAGAGGACTGCACAACCATTAGCGACAGCCAATCAAGATTGTAATTTAATGGGTAGAAAAGACAAGATGGAGCCATTACCTCTTGTACATCCTAGATTAGACATTAACATGTCTGAAGAGCGAATGTCTCCAAATAATGAAGCACTAATTGACTCTGGCAACATGAGCACTATGAAAAATAGTCAGGTCTTTAATGACAGCAGTGCAGAATCCAAACAGTTGCAAACTGTCACTTCAGCCATCAAAAATGAATCAATCCTTTACCCAGGAAGTCATCTGGGTGATGCATCTCTGCTCCTGGAACCTTCAGCAGATACAAATCCACTGATTAGAAGCAACTCCATGCCCACATCATCTGCAACTAACTTGAATGTCCCATCATCTTTAAGAGGAAGCCATTCATTTGATGAGAGAATGACAGGTTCAGATGATGTATTTTACCCTGAGACTATAGGAATACCCCATCAGCGAATGTTAATAAGACAAGCAGCCTTTGAACTTCCTTCATTGCATGAAGGACACCCAGACTCTGAGTATCATGGACGAATGGGGAAGAACATTATGGTTGCTTCCATTAGATCACCTATTGGAGAAAAAGGGTCAGGCATGAGAGAAAAGAAGTTGCCAACAGGGGAGAGACATATTTATGAGGGTGACTCTTCTGGAAAGCACTATAGAAAATGGGAAGATTATGGGACTCTGAAGCAAAGCTTCAGTGGGTCAAAGCAAGGTGGAGAATTCTATACCGAATCACCTACACAGTTACAGGCAGTGTCTTCCACATATGGCATTGTATTTGAAAACAGAAAGCGTAGAATCCAAAAGAGTGTTGGAGATGAAGAAGACACACCATCATTGTGCAGTGGAGTTAGTAGCAATTCCGTGACTGGTGATTTTGACCCAAAATCACAAATCCAAGATGGACCAAGGAGTGGATATGCCATACAAAGCCATGATAGCGCTGCTCATTGCCATTCAGAGCGCTTTGAGATGTGTAGACCCCATTTACAATCATGCAGTCCAGCCACTAGTTTAGAAGAATGCTCTTTAGCTACTGATCAAGAAAAGGCAGCAGAATCTCTGAGCAGAAAAGGAAATGTGATTTCTGTTATTCAGCATACAAATTCATTAAGTCGGCCAAATTCATTTGAAAGATCTGAATCTACAGAGCTTGTTGCTTGCCAGCAAGAGAAAATCTATCTGACATCTGAAAGTTGTGAAAGTGAGGTTGTGGAGTTCCCAATGAGTCCAGAGAGAGTTCAGCAGACAGAAAATGCTGATGTTGTTAGCAAACAGCCTTCCTCACTGCAGCCTTTTCAGGCATATATGCAGCCGAGGTTGGTTCGTCAGCATAATATACAGGTACCTGAAATTCGTGTCACCGAGGAGCCAGATAAACCTGAAAGAGAGAGAGAGGTCCCAGTGAAAGAGCAAGAAAAGCCTGCAGAAGAATTCCAGTGGCCACAAAGAAGTGAAACCTTGTCCCAGCTCCCAGCTGAAAAGCTACCGCCTAAGAAGAAACGTTTGCGTCTTGCTGACTTGGAACATTCCTCTGGAGAGTCTAGCTTTGAATCCACAGGAACTAGCCTTTCTCGCAGCCCTAGCCAAGAGAGTAATCTCTCTCATAGTTCAAGTTTTTCAATGTCTTTTGAACGGGAGGACAGTGTCAAGTTCATAACATCAACCAAACAGGACGAATTGGTCAAACAGCCTGAATTTTTGACTGTCCCAGCTGGTGCTTACTCTCTTTCTGTCCCAGGACATCACCAACAGAAAGAAATGAGACGCTGCTCATCGGAACAGATGCCGTGTCCTTATCCTGCTGAAATCCCTGAGATACGAAGCAAATCTTTTGATTACGGGAACCTGTCTCATGGTTCTGCAGTAGGAGCACCACCTACTGCTTTATCTCCAGTGAGAGAAAGGAAGAAATGCTTTCTGGTTCGCCAGGCTTCTTTCAGTGGCTCCCCAGAGATTTCCCAGCCTGATTCAAGCATGGAACAAAATATAAAGCAAGAGCAAACAGAACATGGACATGCTGGTCTTCGGTCTTCCCAAACTCCTTGGTCTCATTCCTCCTTTTCTGTTCCTTCAGATGACTCTGGGAAGCAGGCTGCTGGTTCTTGTCCACCACGAAGCACTAGTTTATCACCACTTTCCCATCTCTCAGTCCCCCAAGCACCTTATATTCTAAGCAAATATCCAGCAGAACAACAGCATCTATTTGCACTGCAAGAAAAAGTTCCCTTTTTTCCTATCCACAGTGCTATATTGCAGTTCCCGTACCCATCTGTCTGCATGGTTCACTTACCATCTCAGCCTCTGTGGCCTTCAGAAATTTCACAAACCCACTTTCCACATCACTTTGTACAGCAGCTTCAGAAATCTTATTCTAAGCAACCTTTCCCAATGGAAAGTCACCCAGGCTGCCACTTGGAATATGCTCAAGAGCATATTCGAAAGAAACCTGATTATGTATATTCTAAAGAGCAACCTTACCAGCGTTACTCAGGAACATCTGGGCAGTATTCTAAAAATGCACTTGCAACTTACCAGCCAGATTGTAGCATTAAATCAACAGATACCTCTTCTGAACAGCAGCTACAGGTGAATTTTGAAACTCAGAATATTGAACCTGTTCAGTCATTACCAGGCACCATTGTTCCTGTTAGAATCCAGACCCATGTTCCATCCTATGGCAGTGTTATGTACACAAGTATTTCTCAGATTCTTGCTCAGAGCAGTAGTCCTGCTATTGTCATCTGCAAAGTAGATGAGACTCTTTCTCAAAGGACATTAGCAACAAGCTCACCCATGCATGGAATAGGGTTTAACATAGCACAGATGTTAAACGAACATGGAGGGCTGGAAAAATATCCCTTGTGGAAAGTACCACAAACTCTATCACTTAACTTAGACTCTTCTATCCCATTATGTTTGACCTCCAGTTCAGATACTGCCTCTACCCTAGGTGGAAACAAGCGTATGCTTTCACCAGCAAGTAGCTTGGAGCTCTTTATGGAGACCAAACAACAAAAGAGAGTCAAAGATGAAAAAATGTATGGACAGATTGTTGAGGAACTAAGTGCTGTAGAACTCACTAGTTCAGATATAAAGAAAAGTTTTCCCAGACCACAAAAGCCCCAGTTGGTCAGGCAGAGTTGTACCACTGAGTCAAAAGAAAGGGTGCAGTCCCCTTTGCTCTGTTCTCCATTATCATCATCATCTCAAGACTTGCCAGCTACCAAACTGTCTCCCACTGAGTCTTCTCCATTAAACAAGGAGAAGCTTCCCAGTTTTGATTCTGCTTCACCTGGGCAAAAGTCTAGTGGCACCTCTGAAGGCAGAGAGTCCCCAGAAGAACTGGATGTGGATGAAACAGCATCAGATATGAGCCTAAGCCCACAGAGGTCTTTGGTATCATCAGGAGAAAGTCAGGTGGAAGACCAGTCCAAACCACAAAAAATGCCTTTTGGTATGTTGGTACAAATGGCTTCTCAACCAAGCGGGAAAGCCGTGACCTCAACAATTCTCCTGACAGATCTTGCTGACATCCAGCACATTCTGCAGTTCCCTAGTTTGCGTACTACTACGACTGTGAGCTGGTGTTTCTTAAACTACACAAAACCCAGTTTTATTCAACAAGCAACCCTGAAATCATCTGTTTATGCTTCTTGGTGCATTAGTTCATGTAACCCAAACCCATCAGGACTGAGTACAAAGATTACCCTTGCACTCCTACGATCTAAGCAAAAAAGCAGCACAGAAATCTATACACTGTCTCCGATGCATAGGCCTGGAACAGGAAAACTGACATCATCAAGTGCATGGAAACAGTTTGCTCAGGTAATTATCCAATTCTTAAAGATCTATGTATTTTAGTTAGGTTTTCTATTATATAGAAAAATGCAATGCCTGAGAGACATTTCAGTATAATGTTTTTGGAATAGTTTAATGAATTCATTGTTTCTTTCTAAGAGGATTTTTCAAATCTATGAGCAAGAGTTAGTAGGAACATAGCATCTTGATTATGGATTGTTTCTGAAAAACCTTGTGGATATTGAACATTTTCCAAATCCATTTTGGAATAGAAAATAATGGAAATTATTCCAAAGCTGCTCTCTTGGAAGAAGACATTGCATCACCATTAATGGTTATAAAACAGAAATATAAAGCATTAATTTCAAGAGTTTCATAATGTGTTAGTTGTTGCATTAACTGATTTTCTGCATCTTTCCATGTAATGGATTTCATTTTTCAGACTGAAAAATATATTGAACCCTAAGTGTAACAAATTCTGAGCAATAGGGGTGGCCTTGCTACTTTATTTTTAAGTGTGTTATTTCTTTGTGCACCAAAGTACCATCAGATAAAATCAACAATTAATCTACATGTTGGAGTTGTGCATGTTACACAGTTACATGTCTGTACTTTCATTTTCACTGTTCTTATTGGGCCCGTTGGCTAAAGAAAAAGGAGCCAGTGTGGGACATGGATCATGGAGATCCAGGTTCAGTTCCCATCTGATTAAAGAATTCATTGAGTGTCTTTGGATCAATCAGTCAATCCCTGCCTAATCTATCTCATGGAATTATTGGAAAATTTAAATAAGGGAAGACCACAACATAAACTGTCAGGGAGAACGTAGGATAGAAATTCAATAGCTAAAGAATAAATAAAACGAGGTTAAAATAAAATTAGATAGAGGCTTCTCTACAAAGTTAATATGGGAAGATGAATCTGCATTTTCCTTACATGGCCATGGCCATTTAACAACTTCAAAGTTACAGGAAGATCATATCTGGAAAAAATCCAGGGCCTCAAGTTTTATTTGTCTTTGGTTTAAACCGTAGGTGGCAGTGCTATGTGGATTCTCCCTCCCCACTCCCCTTCACAAAAAAAGTCAGATATGAAAACACTAACATCACCTGGGGTTTTCCAGCTCTTATGTGTCTATGCTAGTTCTAGTGAAGTACTTGTTTCTGTCCCAGGAGATTGTGGATTTATTTATTTATTTAGTGATGAATAAATTCCTAATATATTGGGTTGGGGAGATCAAAGGTAGTTGGTCATAGTTTGTTGCCACATCACTACCTTTTGAACTATAGGCAGAGAAACTAGTGTGTCTTAACCACACCACCCCTGATGGGCTGGATGGCTTTGAGGAGACTATGACTTGAAATGCCAGTGGTCATCAATTGACTGATTTTGATCGTCTAGTAAGTCTTATTTATCTTTACTTCTTATGTATAAATGGCAACATGTTGTGCTATGTTTACAACATACTGAGGCATTTAAAAAAAAATTCTGCTGCTGCCTACTGCCTATCTCTTTTATTCCTTAGAAAATCAAAGGACTTAGTTAATTGGCTTCCTGAGTTTTCAGTGTGATATAAGGCCTAATTATGACTTAAAGCATTTACATTAATATGGCACAACACAGTTATTCTGTTTATGTATGTAGTGTGTATTCTGAGCTTCAAACATTTTCTACAGTTAGTGACATTTTCCCCTGCCTTTCTTTTTACAGATGAAACAGGAGCCATTATTTGTATTTGGCAGCAAGTTTGAAAAGAAAGTAGTGGGGAATGTTATCAAAGAACGAATTAAAGGAGACGGCCATGGTGATAAAGATATTGTAGCCAAACAAACTGAGCCAATGCGAATTAAAATTTTTGAAGGCGGGTAAGAACAGAAAGATGGAATTGTTGTGTGTGCTGTGTTACTTTTAGGGACAAAATCTAAAGAGTTGTTTTGGGTGCTTATGCATTTGTGATGAAATTTCAGGGTACAATCTTATATGCAAATTGATGCTACAACTGATCAGAAGTTAAATAAGGCCTAAAAGTGAACCTACTGAGAACTCTGTTTTGAAATCATGAACAGAAAAAAAACAAGAAATAAATAACCCACTGGAACTTCTGCCATTTCCCATTTTTTAAAATACATCTAACTTTTACCTAATCTAATGTGACCTTACACACTTCATAAGACCTTACCAATGTTGTTGCATTGGAAACCTCTGAAATATCTTCAGGATTTGTCTTTGGTGCTTATATGATGGCTATTCTGAAAGAATGACACCTTGAGTTCACAAAGCTAATGATGGAGCTCTTTGCAACAGAGGGTTTTTTTCAGCTGTTTTTATAAGCCTATGGTAGTTGCACCTATTCACAAGTAGGACTAAAGTGGTCTGGGGATGTGGTATATGCAAGAGTTCATCCAAAACATCTACTTCAAAAGGTTTTCATTAGAGCTGTGCATGAAATAAAAAGCTATTCATTAAAACTTCAAGTGGATTATGTTCAGATGGAAGAGATTTGATAGAATAAATAGGTGATGAATGTTACATACTACCTACTCTACTGAAAAATGAGCCAACATTTTTTTTTAATCAAAAGTCCTATAGTAAACAACAGGAGCAACAGTTAAGCATGTTTTATGGAGCTTTATTGCAGACCAACAGCAACAGATTCAGCAGTACAGCCCATAAGCAATATAGTTCATCAGCTATTAGACGGAGGCCTGCTTCTAATGGGCATATTAGTACAGTGTACCTTATCTGCATTTGGCAATATGACTGCAATTGCAATGTGTTTTTTTAATTTAACCACCCAAAAGCTCAAAATCAGACCAACCCTAAGTATAAAGCACAGTGTACATTTCTGCATGTGGCAGCCTGCCTGAAAATCAAAAAATACATCACATACAGGCTATGTAAGGATGATATCATATTATAAATCACAACTCTTAATTTCCCCATAGCAATGAATTTGAAAACTTACCTAACAGGCAGACAACAATATGTGCAAAGCTGATTCTCCTCACCCCCAGCCTCTCCTCTTAACTAGGAACCCTCTTCAGGCAGTCTTAATGCCCCTCATAATATAAAATAGACAGGTAATGAGGTTATATGCATGGGCCCAATCCTATACTAGGGGCAGAGGAAAGAGGAAAGAGATCCCTTTTTAAATAATAATGATGAGAATACTACTACTACTACTACTACTACTGTTATTTATTATTGTTTATATAAACAGCCAGTTTAGTCTAGTGGTTAAGGCACCAGGCTAGAAACCAGGAGACTGTGAGTTCTAGTCCTGCCTTAGGCATGAAAACTGGCTGTGGATGACTTTGGGCCGGTCACTCTCTCTTAGCTCACGATGTCAGGCTTCGATGACAAGGTGGTCGTTCAATTCCGGTCACAAGCAATGGATCACCATTCAGTTGATCCAAAAAGAAAAGTGGACCCTGCACCTGTGGGTAAAACACTAGGAAGGGAAAAAAAATATTATTATTTATATATTTATTTAAATTTGTTATGAACACCCACTCCCAAACTCTGGGTAGTTTATTTTTATTTACTCTATTTATATAGCCGCCCATTTCATTTTTACATGAGTCTAGGCGGCTTACAATAAATCAAATAAAAAAACAAAATACATAATATAAACGAAAATAAAAACACATAGCCAGGTATGATCTAACCTATCATCCATACAACCAAGAGACGGGCTGTAACCCACATCCAGGGTCCCAGGCTGAGGCACAAAGCCAGGTTTTCAAAGCCTTACAAAAAGCCAACAGGAATGGGGCCATTCTAATCTCCTTCTGGGCTCCACCAGTTGACACTCTCTAGCTGATGGTACCTCGAGCAGGCTCTTCCTGCCAGATCGGATAGGAAGGAAGAAACAACTGGGGAGAGACAGTCCCGTAAGTAAGCCAGTCCTAAGCCATGAAGGGCTTTAAAGGTGACAGCCAGCACCTTGAATTGTACCTGGAAACACACCGGAAACCAATGCAGCTTGCAGAGCAGTGGTGTCATCAGTAACAAGTGATGAATAACCAGTAACTGCCAGGCCACCGCATTTTGCAGCAGTTGAAGCTTCTGAATACTCTTCAAGGACAGCCCCACGTAAAGCACATTGCAGTAGTCCAATCTGGAGGTCACAAGGGCATGAGTGACGGTGAGCAGGGCCCCATAGTCCAGGAACAGGTTTAACTGATACACAGCCCTATGCTGTGCAAAGGCCCCCCCAGCCATGGCTGCCACCTGCTCTTTGAGCAGGAGCCACGTGTCCAGTTTACAGAATCTAAAAAAAGCAGTAAAAACGTAACGAATATAACACAACACAAACAGCCATAATAATAAGTAAAACACAACAGGGGCCCCACAGACACATCAACCCCAGGCCTGGGACCAGAGCCAGATCTTAAGGGTTGTCTGGAACTCTAGGAAAGTGGGCAATATCTGTATCTCTGGGGGGATACTGTTCTAGACAATGGGGACCACATTTCCTCGCATACTTCCTCAGTCCCATAAGATGACAATGTTTAATAGAAGGGACCTGGAGCACACCCAATCTGCCTCAATGTGATGGGAAGATGCACTTGGAGATAGGCAGTCCCTCAGATAACCAGGCTCTATGCCATGAAGGTCTTTATAGGTGAGGACAGCACCTTGAATTACACTCAGAAGCCAAGGTGTACTGCTACACAACCAGTACAGCTTGTGTAGCAGCAGTGACACATGGGCATAACAAAGAGTGCCTGTTACTGCTCACACCGCTGCGTTTTGAACTATCTTTAGCTTCCAGTTGGTCTTCAAGGGCAGCCCCACGTGCAGCACATTGCAATAGCCCAGCTGTGAGGTGACCAGGTCATGAAAGGCCTCCTGGTCAAGGAAAGGATGCAACTGGGGCACAAGATGGACTTGTTGAAGTTTGAGGTTTTTTTGTTGGTGGGTATTTCTGTTGAAAAAAGAAATATAAAATCTTCTGAACACTACTGGTAGCTAGTAATGTTATAATCTAAGTTCTTGCACCCAGATGAATAGAAAGGACAGTGGAGAATGACGTGGGCAACTGATTGAACTTCCCCAAATGGGTAGGGGAAGGGATAGACTTACAGAGAAATGCCATTAAATCTTCCTTCTTTGGGCCAGTCACTGGCAGTGGCAAAATCACTTCTGAAAAATGTTGCTAGGAAATTGAATGGATTTGTCCATGCAATCACCAGGACTCACAATTGACTTGAAGAAACATATTAATTAATTTAAAAAATAAAAAGGGAGGCAGGAAATCATAACTAGCTAATGCGAATGTTCTCCTTTGCACTAGAGAAAGGATATTAGCAAAGAAAGAGGCTGTTGAGAGAGTTCTTCCAAATGATCTTGAGCTGTATAATTTTGGGCTGAAATATGTATCTTTTTGTAGATTGTAGTCTATGACCACTGCTTCAGTACTCACAGAGTTCTTTGGAAGCCAACCGCATACAGATATTGCATAGATAAGCCACAGGGTTTAAAGTCTGAATTTACTGCAGTTGTCCATGAGACCAGAGGGCTCTTGAAATAATTTAAGCCAGTATTTTAAACAGTTGAGTTTCATGCAGGCTTGCTGAAATCAAGGCAGATTTTAATGACAAATTAGATACATATCAGGGGCTTGCCAGTCAGGGCTCTTTAGAAATTTGATTAAATGACTGAATTGAGCCACACCGTGATAGTTGCAGACCTGTGCACCAAGATTCAGACAGCTTATGGCCTTTGCTCTGCACTGTATAGAACTTAACTGCAGCCAGGACATACTCCTTGCCACTGCGGTTGACAAAATGTGATATTTGTGAGACTTGGACCACATAGAAATGGTCCTTGGTTGTTCATTCCAGAATGTTGAAATATTAAAAGAGACTACAAATACCTTTTCATGCTTCAGCACTGAATAAACCAAACCAATGATTTAGTTTAATTCATGCAACTTCACTTTTCTAAGAATGGCATCATATAACAGGATTTCTTGAGAATGCCATTCTTTCTGTAATAAGGTGCAAGTTCCCGAAGGTATCCTCTCAAAACCACTTGAGATATAGATAGGATGGTTGTATTGTCTGCATACAGGAAAAAGCAAAACAGATTTGGTGGCCAGCGTAGTGGGATGAAACTCTTTTGAACTGACCTGCTTTTCTTAAAACCAACTTGTTCCTCTGTCAAAATTTTACCTACTGTATGAAGTCCACCAATTTCTAGTAGAGGTGTCTTGCATAAAGCTTGCTTACAGTTCTCAGCAGATTGACTGCACAATCATTTGCTGGATTCTTTGTCCCCTTTTTAATACAACGAGACAGTGATCAATTTGCTCCAGTCCAATAGCATCTGCTGCCCACCAACCAACATTTATATTTAATTCTGCTAGAATTTAGTCAGCCTGATAACTTTACCATTTTTTGAATGAAAAAATAAGTCTAGTGATCATAGAAAGAGATATGGGAATCCAATGAGAGGCATCATGGTGTGCCTTCCTGCACGAAGTCATCAGGTGTTGCTCACCCTGCCTGTCCTTTATTCTCCTGGAGGTTGGGGAAGAGGTCTGAAAAGGAGCTGTACTTGAATTTGCTCAAACCATGATTATAGATCCTCCATGCAGTCAATGATCCTGCAAGGACCCCAGATAACATGGAATGTGTACTCACATTCAAGCAAATGTAAATTCAGCTTCCTTTCATACTACCTGTGTGAATGCAAGGAGAATGAGGAAACAAGAATGGTAGGAATAGGGCTAACATGCACAGCCCTGTCCTCTAGACACTTCTGCTTTCGCACATTCAGTAAATGTGCTAAAGAGGACTGAATCCATTCCTCAATATATGTCTTCTGTAGTTCTTGCTACAATTTTACTGCTACTTTAGTCAACATATTTCCCACCAACTCTTTCTGTTATTCAATCATGTCTTGTAGGATTAAGAAAGATAACCTGCATGTAGACAAAAGGTCTTTCCTACTACTTCTCTTTTAAAAGACTGCCCTCTAATAGTCTCACTGTAAATTCTCCCGTATTACCAGATAAATAAAAGATAAACGTACAGGTCCTTGTTTAGTAACTGTCTTGTTTAGCAACCGTTTGCAGTTATGACAGTGATAAAAAAGTAACTTTGCGACCAATCTTTGCATTTATAACTTTCACAGGTCTGTAAAGCAAAGGAAAGCTGAAGTAAGATCATAAGCATGGTCACAGTTTCAGTTAGTGACTGCTTCACTTAATGACTGAGTTGCAGTCCCAATTGTCACTAAATGAGGACTATCTGTATTTGTAGTCTCCAGGCATTTACAGTGCAGCAAATCATAGTTTGTAATCAAACCAAGGGTTCAAACCACATATGTAAGACATGTCTAATACACACAAAAGGATTCAAGGTTGATATGTATAAGGGACTTAGACATCTTGACTCAGACTCATTTTTTATGAAATACAAATCCACACATACAGAGCCACTCCACATTTTTGCTTATTGGAAGAATTAACAGTAAGCTGTTATCAGCTACTATGATCCAAATTTGGAGCTGAATGTGGCTATGTTTTTTGAGAGTTTAAAGTTCAGTGATATCTAATTTCAACTTATTTATATGCCTCTTGCATATATGTTCATCCCTTCCAGTAGAACAGAAAGAGGCAATTATACAGAAACATTGATCTCGCTGTCCAGAACAGATGTTGTCATTGGCCAGGCCCTGTATAGGACACTGCTACTAACCACTTTGCTATGGTCCCATAGTGGACATCTGGAGAACTGATGGGGGGAGAAGAGTCAGTTTTTCTCTGTATTTGCATCTGTATCTGCACAGAAATTATGAAATTTCTCTTCATGCAGTGGATTCTGCTGTATATGAATAATAAAGGACTGCTATTAGACAGGCAGTATATTTATCATATGTGCAAGATGTCATACGTGGCATACATGCAGAACATGGCACTGTAATTGTTACAACCAGTCTGTCACCTCTCAAGCTTCTTTTTGCATACTGATATTTTGCTGTATTTCATTAAATATATTTTAATATTGTTTCAGTGTAATAATGTGCCATCTTTAAAATTATGGTGGCTATTTTTTCTGAGGTCCTCCTTAGTTCTATAAGATTTTTTTCTTCATTGCAGTTTTAAAAAATTTAAAAGCCTTTTGTTGTTGTTCTTACTAACTCTGCTTTGCCAGTGCGAATTTCCTTATTGTTTGTCATTTGGAAGGCATTAGTATTAGCTATTGATAAGTGTGATTCAAATGAAGGTATTTGAATAGCAAAAATTACTTTCCATAGATAGCAGTTTTTAATACTTAGAGGATTTGGAGAAACTACTTATTAGGAAACTCATAAGTTTAATAAGCTTAGTAGATCACCTTCTGGAGCCTCCGTATCAGGAGCAGATCAGTGGTAGAAGTGGGATAAGATTACAGAATATGTGTAAAACAAGAGGCTGAAGGACTTTATGGAAAATAACGTATCACTGACTGATGTACCTAGCAAATACAAACAAACAAGGGTCCATGTGGAGATGGCTCAATAGAAACACTAAGCCATATGTTGTTATACTGTTTCCTATATAAGGACTCTAGACAGATATTTATATACCCGATACTGAAGAGATTTCCTGGCAGGGAGAGTGATTTCTATTTAATGTTACTCCTTTCGGACAAGGATCTGTAAATATCCTCCCAAGTTGCCCAGTTTTGTGCTACCATCTGCACAATATGCTCCACCATTGTTTAGATTTAAAACTTCATAACATAGTATTTTACTTTGATATATTTTAGTACTTTTATTTTAATTGTAGATTAAATAATATTGGTTTGTTTTATATATATACATAAATGTAAGATGGTTAATATTATATATTTTGATTGTATCTGGCCTTAGGGCTGTAATAAATGTGTGTGTGTGTGTGTGTAACAAACAAGGTGCAAAGACCTGTCTGTCCAAAGGGTTATGGAGCATCTGCAGGATGGCAACATTTAATCTAGGTCTTGGTCTTTCAAAAGCAAGATTCTTCATTGCCCTGATTATCTAATATTTGAGATGTGTATTAAAAAAAAAACCAAACCAAACTAAACCATAATCATTTGCAACATGACAACAGAAGAAAGATCATTGCATGTGCTCAAATTTTAGCTGTGATAAGATAGAAAAAAAGGTAACACCCCACCACAGGGACATATGATAGAGGAAAGCTTACTTTGTGAGGGACTGTCTACTTGACAGTGTTCACAACAGGATGATGAATTAGACTAGATGGAGCCAACAGAGCTCTTAGCTGAAAGACCTCTTTGGAACATGGCCAGTCATGACCCCTATATCATTTTCATCTCTCTTTGTTAGTAAAACTATAATGTCTTGCACTAAAGGGTAACATTGATTTCCTAAAAAAATAGAATAGAAATCCTATTCCTTCTTAAACAATTGCTTTGTCAGTTCTGTTCATTATGTGTCCATTCTGGAGTTTAGCAAATTCTAGTATATTTTCAATAACGTGGTCTTTTCTCTGGTTAAAAATTATCAGGAAGATCATCCTACTTTAAGGGAAAAGGGTGTGTACAAGATATAGTGAAAATCATTCATGTGGCCTCCCATAGTGAGATAACTATCTGCCATGCAGACATCCTTTTGGAAGTTGGTTGTCTTCAGAGACAAGAAAAAAGTATCAGTGCAGATTTTCTAGACAGGAAGAGTGGAGGCATGTAGTCCTTTTACCTACCAACTGTCATGAATTTCCTGGGACCTCCACGTTTTTCAAAGTGTGGTCCTGCTACAAAGTCTTGACCTGGAAAAGTCACCAATTCCAAACAGCATCAGCAATAGATTTACTTCTAGATTCTGCTTGTCTTTTTTCTCCCAGGGGTTCTTGGCACTCACTTTATCAGTGGGCGATTTAACATCCTCCTCTTGCTGAAAACATTACTTTTTTTTTCCAGTTGGTTAGGAGCAAAGGCAGTTTGACAATGGTAAAAAAATGAAACAACCATCAGCAGCCATTTACGGCTGGGTATTCCGTTTGCCTCCAGGATCTGCCATGTGCTTAAATGATGGCTGGGAGCAAAGCAGAGATATTTGTGAGCGAACCTAGCTATTTTCAGGAAGTAAAGACATTCTGGTCTTCTGTTAGAAGCTACTGCAAAAATGCTGTCTGATTGTCTCTTGTTTGAGTCTGTCATGAAGAGTGCAAGCCTGCTACTCTCTTACGTGGGAATAAACCTCACTGAACTTAGCTGAACTCACATCTGAATAGGAATGTATAGGATTGCATTGTGCGGTTGGGAATGTGCACACTAGCAACTTACGCAAGCATTCTTTAGGCAAATGTATGCTGTAAATGGTTTTAGAGTATATTGGACAGAAAGGAGGAATGATTGGAAGAAGAATGAATTCTTCTACGGCAAAGTTATTGTTTACTTCTCTTTCAGAAGACTGATAAGGTGCCTGGAGCTGGTGTGTAGAGGTGTGATGCATGCATTGATGTCCTTGCTGATTTTGAAAATGTCTTCTTATCTTGCTGGTCTTTATTTACTCTGCCCCAGTCAGAGTTAGCCTATGATCTTCAAAGTCTTTCCCAGAACTGGGTATAAACGCTTCTCTTTCCCTAGTATAAATATGGAGTAAACATAAAGAAATCATTGTTTGGGTATCTTATTTAGCTGATCTGTAGGAGAATGATCCCTTTGGAACTCAAGAGGGAGGACATGTATGGTGGGGGTGTTAGGTATGTTAAAATAACTGCAGCTGTATGATTGGGAATGCTGGAAGTTTTAAATTCCATGTCTTTAATGAGGAGTATACATTGAAAAAGGAAAACAATTTCATACGGGCAGTTCAAATTTGCTCACGTTTGCATATTTGATCTCTGTGTAACAGTTCTGGTTCAACAAGAAAAAATGGTCACTGAGCAAAGGTCTGTCTCTGTAAGAAGATGCATACAGTGAATATTTGCCAAGTATGTGGTCATATCAACATGATGCTGACATATGAAAGCATTCCCTTGGTTTTGTTGGGGGGGGGGGAAGAGGGCCTTCAATGGACCATATGATCTGCTTGAGCAAGGAACTGTGCTGTTTGTTATATTGTATGCTTCTGAATGTAAAGTAGTAGCTAATCATGAACACATGCAAAGCAAAGGAACTGAAACAGGTTTGCTGATAGTCCTGTTCTGCAAATGCACAAATGCATGGAAACTTTCTGGAATTCCCTAGTAGAAAAATAATTTTATAGTCCCACAATAGGGCCTACGCCTAAAGATATTGACAGAGTTGCCAGCTTTTAAGAAAGCTTTAAAAAAAAAAAGCAGGAGGGGAGAAAGTCCTTTGCCTAGCTTCTTCTGAATAGGTGTTCCTGCTCAGACATAACTGTGTGTCTTTGTGTGCGTGCGCACCTTCGAGTCAGTCTTGACTCCTGGCGACTGCCTGGACAAGTCTCTGCGGTTTTCTTGGCAAGATTTCAACAGTGGTTTGCCCTTGCCTGCTTCTTAGGGCTGAGAGAGAGGGACTGGCCCAAGGTCACACAGCTGGCTTTGTGCCTCAGGAAGGGCTAAATCTCATGGTCTCCCGGTTTTTAGCCTGGCGCCTTAACCACTACACCAAAGTGACGCTCTTTATTATTTTGAAGGGGTGTTTTAACTTTTATAGCATGTTGGCTTTCTTCCTTTTCTGCTTGTAACCCACATTAGCAGTGTTTTTGCCTTGAAAGGTAACATTCAAATACTTCAACTAAATGCAATCTTTGTGAATAAAAATGGCCAGTTAGGTTGTCTCCTATTTCATTCTGACTTTCTTCTAACAGGTATAAATCAAATGAGGATTATGTGTATGTCAGGGGACGTGGACGAGGAAAGTATATTTGTGAAGAATGTGGAATCCGCTGCAAGAAACCCAGCATGCTGAAAAAGCATATCCGGACTCACACTGATGTACGGCCTTATATATGCAAGTTGTGTAATTTTGCCTTCAAAACAAAAGGTATCTGATCAGTTTTGTTTTGATTTGATTTTTTGCTGGGGGTTGGTAGATGACAAAATGTGCTCTTGGTGCTCTGACCTCCATCCTTGCAAGTATAAGAGAAGTTTCTTAAACCAAGGGGGCTTTTATTTCTGAAAATAAAATGCCATGAAATGCACCACTCCTATTTGAATAAGTGATTCAAGGTTTGATGTGTTTGTGAGAGAGATCCACTTTGTGTAACTACATTAAGAAATACGGGCTTCGACCCAGCCCATCTGTCTGCAGAGGAAATGTAGTGGCATAAAATTGCCTTGGCAATTATTACTTTTGTGCTGAAAATGTTTTGGTGCAAATATCAATTACATCAAGAGATTGTACATTTGCAATAGCACATTGCAGAAGTGGAACATTAGCTGTGCCAAGCTGAGAATTCCTAAGCTGCCTTTACGGTGGGTCAGTTTCACAATTATTAATAATGCACCATTCCACAGACTCCAGGTGGGCCCCTCCATCCACACTCACATGAATTATGGATTGAGATCTGCTAGCACATGTCCGTGGGTACTCACTGCCACAGGGAAGGAGAAACAGTTTCCATTTATCATTTCTGCAGAACTGCCCCAAAAGATGGCCATGGGAGCCAGAACTTATTTTTAATCAGCCCCCCTTTTTTTAATGAAAATAATGCTAATTGCTTAATTTATAACACTAAAGCCATTGGTGGCCTGCTCCTGCTCCTAATGATAGTGGGGAAATATCTACTCTCTGTGTCTGTACAGAGGAGTAATCTGCTTAATTTTTCAGTACTAATGTACGGTTTGACCTCTCAGCAGCATTTGATGGGCCAACCTTCCCTAGGGTTGGTACACTCCAGATGTGCTGGGATATTGAGGAGTTGTAATCTAACACATCTGGAGGTCATCAGGCTGCAAAAATCTCCTGTAAAAGCTGATGCCTTCACATGCTTGAGGTGTTACATTGAGACTGAATAGTGTGAAGAATCAGCAAATATCTGTAGGGAGGATAGCACAATTAACAGAACTATTTATGAACTCATTTTTCAAATATATCTGATTGTTAATTATGTTTCAATAATAACTTGTAACCTGTTGTAAATGTTAGTCTAGTTGCACCTCAAGGACTTGCACATTTATTCTGGAGTAGGTTGTCATGCACTTGTGTGTAAAGAAGTGGAGCTGAGTTTCTAGAAGATCCCCTTCCCCCATATCCCCAGCTGATTGAGATCTTCTGAAGAAATTCAGCTACAGCAGCCTTTGGCCTGTCCCACAGTGATTCATGGTTGAGCCTTCTCTCTGATCATCCCAGTTCTGTGGATTGCACTCCCTGCTTTGTTCAGGGTCATAACTTCTTTGGTAGGCCCTACAAATGCCTTTTTAAAAATAGGCTTTTAATTGTGGTTTTTGGCTGCTGGCTTTCTTTTTTTAATTGTTGCTTGAGCCATATATCTGGTTTTAATGTTGATTTTGGGTCTAACCATAAACCTCTGATTTATGTATAGTTTAATAAATAAAGTAATCCACAAGCTTAGATAATAATAAAATTATTAGTCTCAAAAATGCTGAACAATTCTTTGTTTACTATATTTGGGAAGTCTTCATTCATTCAAGTTTATATAGCTGTCCATCTCACTTTCGTGACTCTGGGCGGCTTACAATTAAGTAGCTAGAAGTCAGAGGCAGGCAAATGGGAAAACACCTTGTGAAGTTTCTGCCAAGTGTTTATGTCCTCCTTGTTCATTGCATTCAGGGTGGGAGGTGAGAGCAGCAGCTGTTTCTTTTTTTATTTGAGTATTTTTTACTGTGCAGTCATTTCTTTTTAAAAATCCCCTCCTACAAGGTATCATATTAGTTACAACAGTGCCAGGACTGGTGTAGATTCTGGGCCGTTTTAGGGAGGGGCTGTGCAGGGTGCATACTTCTGTGAAGCCACATTCAACACCTCCCTTCTTCTCCCCTAATCACGGTTGAAATATTGGTAGTAGAGGAGCAACAGTGGAAGAGGTTCTTCTTATCTTGATGTGATGGCAGATCTCCTTTTCCACCCATGGAAAGGGAGCTCCACAATATCTTGCATGAGATCATTATATGATAGTCCAAGTGTGCCAACCTGGTCAGTCCTAGATTAACCATTTGTTTCCTCCTCTTTTCAAGATGGGAGGAGGAATATTTATGGCAGATGGCAGAATTGGCCTGACATCTTCAATTTTCCTTCTCCTTCTCAGTGACAGCCTTAAATATGTTCACATCTCATTCAGACAATTGAAATGTCAATTCTTTTCCAGTATTTGGTGGTGGTGATGAGATGATGATGATGATGATGATGATGATGCATTATTAACAATGACAGGGGCACAAAGAGAAGATTGAGTTTCAGTAGTCCTGAGTATCACAGCTTGGCTGTGAAGAGAGAAGAAAAGAAGAAACACATGCACTTCTATGAAATTATTCTTGCTGCAGTGACATTTATAAAATGAATTTATTTTATCTCTCTGTCCAGTTCACTAATTCCCTACCCAGCTGAGAAGGAAAAGATGGGAAACATCTTGAAGAGTCAGTATGAATTCTAAACTGGTGCCATCTTGTCTAGTTCATCTTTGTGTTTTCCACAGGGAATCTGACGAAGCATATGAAGTCAAAAGCGCACATGAAAAAATGCCTGGAGCTGGGGGTATCAATGACATCAGTGGATGATGTGGAAACTGAGGAAGCAGGTATATGGGTTTCTGGGCTGCTGGAGTCATTGCAGTATACAAATGATTCATCACATTCTATCACTTACTGCCAAGAGAGGCTATGTTAAGAATTTATGTTTTCCCCTGTCAACACTAAAACATTGGAAATAATATTGATATGTTGGTTTGAAGTTTACAGAATGTAAAGGTTATCTTTATGTCTTATTTATCTCATCCTATCCCATCCCACTCAGTAAGGTATGTACCTGGTTCTAACACACAATATCCTTTGAAGTTGACATAAATTTTTTCTCAAAAGAGTGTGAGAAATTTTGGTACCACACATTGCTGTTAAAGTTTTCCTCACTGCACTTTACACAAGGTATCTGAGCATCTCAGCTCCTAGTTTTTTGGCAGGAGAAAAATAGTAATTTAGGCCTCATTGTGGTATAATAAACTTTTTAAAGGCATATTACTGGATAACTACAGCTCATATCTTTTAATAGTACAACTCTACTTAGATGTAAGCCCTATCAAGTTACTCAACTATTCCCTTGAAGCAGGTATACAGTTGTAAGTCAAGTATTTTAGGATCATGTAAATGCTGGTTGGCAATCAAATATCATGTGATTTTGGTTGTACTCTGAATTTATTCAATTTTGCAAAAAGTCTCAGAGAGGCATGGAAATCAAACAGGTTTATGCATTTGATGGTGCAGAAAAATGTCTAAAGTAGATGTCTTATCCATGTATTACTGAAAAGCATCTTTCTCTATCACATTGCAATGGGAGCTTTAGGCACAATCAATAGCTTTATGGGCAAAAATGGTCTGCAGTCAAGTTCAGTTTTGTGTCCCTTGTATATGACTAACTGATTTGTTACATTGTTTCAGAAAATATGGAAGATAACCACCAAGAAATTGAGAAGAACAACATGACTGGCACGTCAACTGAGCATCAGTTCTCTGATGCTGAGGAGTCTGATGGAGAGGATGGAGAAGACAATGATGAGGATGATGAAGATGAAGATGATTTTGATGATGCTCTTGGAGACTCAACACCCAAGACAAGATCTCGAAGCACTAGCCCCCAGCCACCCCGATTTTCCTCATTATCTGTGAATACTGCTACTACATCTTATGGGGGTTCTCCTGAGAGTTCTGTGGGACATTCCTCCTTGATAAGTTATTTGGTCACTTTACCTAGCATTCAGGTTACTCACCTCTTAACAACAAGTGATTCTTGTGATGATTCACCAATGACAGAATATCAAAGATTTTTCCAGAATAAAAGTACAGATTCTGAACCTGACAAAGACAGACTTGACATACCTAGCTGCATGGATGAAGATTATATGATTTCCTTGGAGTCCAACTCATCTCCTAGAGATTTTTCATCATCCAGCCAACAATCATCCCCTGGGTATGATTCCTCACCATACAGAGATAACTCACCAAAGAGATATTTAATACCCAAAGGAGATCTGTCACCTAGAAGGCATCTATCACCAAGAAGAGAGATTTCACCTATCAGACATCTTTCACCAAGAAAGGAAGCTGTCCTAAGAAGAGAGTTATCACCACGTAGAGATGCTTCCCCAAGACGGCATCTGTCACCACGGAGGCCAGTGTCCCCTGGAAAAGATGCATCTTCTCGAAGAGATCTGTCTCCACGAAGAGAAAGACGATATATGGCCTCTATTAGAGCAGCATCACCCCGGAGAGGCTTATACCATAACCCATCATTGCCCTTGGGACAGTATATACAATCTGAGTCAGTTCCCTTGGGACATTCGGTAAGTTGAAAATAATGTGGAAATAGGCCTCCTAAAATGATTGTCTACAAAAAACTTTTTAACATTCTTTCTTCCATTATGTCAGTTGGATTCTGAGGTAATGGAAACTGAACTCTCAGAATTGGCTTAATTGCTAGCGTATGAGCTCAGACCAGGATATTGGTTTTGGTTGGCAGACAGATCCTTACATCTTGTTGTTAGTCAATGAGATATGAGCCCCATAAACATCTGTTTCTGCTTAGGTTGTTGGGTTTATTATTATTATTATTATTTTTTTGCTTTTCCCTGTTACTGCAGCTTCCTATCCCATGGCCCAGGCCCTTCCTTATCTGCTAGTTCTTGGAGGTCTTTTTGGAGGCTTTGATGGGAAGGAGGAGAAATCTATTTACATTACTGTACTTTCATTCATGTAGAGTTGGATCTAAGTTCTATTTATTTAAATGAAGCAATTTGTTCTTTACATTGATGAAAACAGTAGAACAGAAGTGAGCAACCTGAGACCCCAGGACCAAGTCCCCTAAGCCCTTTTCTTGTGGCTACCTCTGACAAGAATCACTGACAGTTAGTGAGTATCATCAGCATATTGGGGAGAGAATAGAGCCCCAAGGAACTCCACAAACAAGGGGAATAGGTTGGAATTCTCACTCTCCAATACCAACTCAAGCAGCCCACAGAGGAAGGAACAGAATCACTTCAACACCATGCTTCTCTCTCCCACCCACTAAGCCAGTCCAAAGAGATGGTGCCAAAAGCTGCTGAGAGTTTAAGGAGGGCCAAGATGGATGCACCAACTCTATTCTCGTCCCGCCAAAAATAATCAGCAAGTGAGATCAGTGCTATCTCAATATTATATTTCCAGGCATAAAACCCAGCTGAAAAAGGTCTAGATAATCTGTTTCCTCCAGGGCCCTCCAGAGCTGCAATCCAATCTCCTTCTCAACAAGATTCCCTAAAAAGGGAAGAAATTTGTATAGTCCATGAATCTAGCAATGGCTTCTTTTTTCCCCCAAAACTTTATTAATTAAAAATAACAAATGAGTATGTATAAGACATTGCATAATACATACAAAACACCGTTAATATATAACAATATATACATAAAAGTATAACATAAGACAATATACACATAGAAAAGAAGAAACATAATAAAGAAAAATACAGAGAAAGGAAAAGAGAGGGAAAAAAAGAAAAAAAAAGGAAACATTTTAAGAGTGGGGTTTCTAATGTCTGAACAGTGAATGTATCTACAAATATATTATTTATATACGTTGTGTATATAAAATGTAGTTGTCAAATATCTAATTAAATAGAACCTAGCAATGGCTTCTTGAGGAGGGGACAGACCACTGCTTCCTTAAGAACAGGATCACTCCTTTCCTCAAGGATGAATTTAAAACTACCTGGATCCAACCACATGTCTCCCAGGTTGCTTGACCAGCCAGGAAGGTTTTGGATCTAATACAGAGCAGAATCCATGTGGAATAATATCTTTATTTGGCCAGCTGAAGAATTAGGAAATAATGTATAGGTTTTCAAATATCAAAGTCCTTTGCTTCTTAAGAATAATGCCACTGACCTTTTCACATTGTGTCAGAGGTAAATCTAGTGGTCTCTGATCCACACTGTCTTCTTTTGCACTTATTTGCATTGATGGTGCTTGGTACAGCCTACTACATAGCAGAGATCTATAATTTCATTAAAGGCTTTTCTGTAGCAAGTTCTCCGTATGTTATAACAGCACTGGTTAACTGTCCTGGATGTCTTAGAGAGAGGCAGCAAGTTCAAAACACTGACATGAATAATTGTATTAGCATTTTTTTTAAAAAAAACTGTCTCTGTAATCAGCTGTATTTTTAGATAAAAATTATTAGATGTATGAATAACTGCACTGTTTCATGCCAGTCTGTTACCCACAGATGTATTTTTCAGAACAAGATTTTAGAAAAGTGTCTTTATTTATTTATACTTACACCTGAATTCAAAATGACCCCCCCCCCCCAGAGTAGACAGAAAAGAAATTAAAACACAGACAAAAATTCTGGGAAAGCATTGCTTGTCAGCCTTGAGTTGCTGACTCCAGCTGCAAACAGTCCTGCAGATTTCTGCCACCTCCCGAAAATGTGTGCTATAACACTTTTAACACATGCTTGTGTGTATACTTGCTCGAAGCCATGTTCCCAAACTCTCTTTCCAACAGACGCAGCAAAAAGAAGGGGAAAGTAACAAGGATGGAAATGGGGTAGGGGATAAAGTAGACTGGCATTGAAAAATGGCGGGGGGGGGTGAAATTATATGAGGATGTAGTAAATGGAGGAGGTAAATGGACAGAGAAAGAAAGGAGAGACAAGCCCTAATTAGGCATAAGAAAAAGAGTTAGAATTCAGCAGGCTAATTTTCAGAGGCATCACCTTTGCAGCAGTGAGGTCTGTAGTTTATTTACTTCATATTTATATAGCTGACCATCTTACAAAACATGACTCTGGGTGGCATACAATAAAAAACAAACTATAAAATAAACAATATTAAAACATTCTACTATTAAAAGACATTGATCAGTGTTACTATTAACAGACTAGCAGAGAGGGTTCAGTGTTATAAGCAATGCAGCCACCTCACTAGTTCAGCATTTCCTTGAGATCCCCAAGCCTGTTGACATAACCATGTTTTGAGAGACCTCCAGAAGGTTATCAAGGATGGGGCCAGTCTCACCTCAGGGGGAATGATGTTCCACAGGGTGGGTGCCATGACTGAAAAGGCCCCTCTCCCTGGGTCCCACCAGATATAACTCCTTAACAGACGGGACTGCAACATACCTCTTCTGCCGGACCTGATGGGGCAGGCAGATGTAACCCGGCAGAGGCTGATTATTGTCGAGCAGTGCAGCTCATGGAGCAGAGGTGTAATATTGGACACATGTAACTGCCCATGCCGCCGCATTTTGTACCAGCTGAAGCTTCTGGATACTCTTCAAGGGCAGCCCCATGTACAGCACATTACAGTAGTCTACCTGGGAGGTGACCGGGGCATGAGTGACAGCGAGCTACTTGTATTTTTGCCCAACAGCCCTCCATGGGGCTGCATTTGAAGATGACTCGGAAGACTCAATTGGTCCCAAATGTGACAGCCCATCTGCTACATTTGAGCCACCCAGCACCTATGTTCCAGTTGTTGCACTGGTTGCTTCCAGGTCTAATTCAAAGTACTGCTTAAAGTTGTATCTGGATCAGCTCCTGGGTACTACAGGACTGTTTTCCTAACCAGATCTGGCCTACCCTGTGTTTTACTGCAGGGAGGGATTACTCAGAGTCTACAATCTATCTAAAGTAGGAGTGTAATCTGTTGCCTTCCGACATCTGGAACCCCAAACCTTCTTTCGTCAAATGCTCAATGGTGTGCAGGCTTGTTATTAGATAGTTTTGATTTGTGTGCTATTGAATTTTTTGTATTTTCCTTGCTTTTGTAAACTGCCTCAAGTCCTATGGAAAGGGGTGGTATTTTTATTTATTTTTTTACAAATGTCTTTAGGCCACTTAAGTCATTCGACTGTGTGGCTTATAATGGCGACATACATAACATTACAAAAATTATCAAGTTATCAAATAATCACAATCAACATAAATCATAAATATAAAACCTTGAATAAATAACTTTTGTTGTCTACATCTGCCTGCATGTTTCTCAGTGACTGTAAAGTGATCCCCTCCCCAATTCACCATTAATTATTTGGGAAAACAGATGCTTCTTCCTGCTACATGCACAATCCATACAGTTCTAGAAGATATCCAGGATTAAAACAGTGTAACAGTTGAATATGTTTAGGTCATCAACCTAAATAAACTCCTACTTTTTCACTCAGTGCTACAAGACATGTAAAAGATTACTTCCTTGTGCTGTTTAAATTCTGAGATTTCATGTACTACTTCATGTGTAGTAGTTTCTTGAACTAACTTGAAGGGCTACCTTAGAAACTTCCTTAGAAAACTTCAGAAGATCCCCAAAACGAAGCATTCACCCTAGCTATGAATCATCCTGCAGCCTGCCTTTGGTTTTCTTGTGAACATTTTCAGCCAGTAATTTGTCAGGATTATGCCCCTTCTCCAAATATTTTTGTCTAGTACAGTGTTTCTCAACTTTGACAACTTTAAGAGATGTGGACTTAACTCCTAGAATTCCCCAGCCAGCATGCATATGAGTAGCATGACATTTCATCCTAAATATAGTTGGCTAGGGTTGTAGGGTTGCTAATGTGCTGTATGGAATGAGTGTTTTGCCAAGCCACTAACAAGAATGGTGTAGTTCCCCCTCCAGAACCAGGGAGCTGTTGCTTCATCTTTATCTTTCTCTGCTTGCAGAATTCAAGAGCAGGATTGCTGCAGGCACCGTATTTCAACTTGCCTGGAGAAAAAGGCATTCTGGAGCATCACATCCCTAACCTGTTTCCTGAGGGTCCTACCGACTATGTCTTTAGTCATCTTCCACTACACTCCCAGCAGCAACTTCGTGCGCCTATCCCTATGATGCCCATTGGGGGCATCCAAATTGTCCATTCGCTCCCTGCAGCCCTGTCCGGTTTACACGCTCCGTCCATCTGGCCTCTCCCCAAAGAAAGCTCTGGGGAGAAGCAGTGGGAATTAGGCATCCCCCCAAGGCATCAGGAGAAGCATGCCTGTCCTCCCACTTTGCATGCAATGGCTCAAGGCAGCACATCTACTTCTGAGTTACTGTTGATGAAAAAGAGTACTTCGGAGGAAGGGGTGGTTGAGAGGGAGCAGGAAGAAAATATACAGACTTGTACAAAAGCCATAGCCTCTCTCCGCATTGCCACAGAGGAAATCCTCCATGGGACGGAGCAATTGCAAAGGGATTCCGAGCCCTTTCAGAAACCCTTGGAAAGTGCACATTTTAGCATGGAACACTTTAGTGGCTCTGAGCCAGGTCAGATCTGTGCCTCAGCCACCAGCCCTGACTTGCACAGTGGTGAAAAGGACCTTCTTGGTACATCACAGCAGACTGCGGTATCTCATTCCACCTTTTACAGCAACAGCAGCGTGGAGGTCAGGCCGTTAGGCTACCTGAGCAGGAAAGATTCAAGCACACAGGAACGGAGAGAGCCACCCTCTGAAAAAAGCAAACCACAGTAATCTGTGAGGTGTGAAAACTTGTTGACTCCCCCCTCCCCTTCCCCAGTGATAGAAGGAAGTATTTGAATTTATAGCATGCTGGTTCTAAGTTACAGTAGTTTGCTATTATATATACTTTTGTTGTATCAAAAGAATTGAGTAAAACTACAAGTCGTCATGAGCCTGACCAAAATGAAATTTCAAAATTCTTATTGGGTCTGGTACTTTTAACCTGTACAGGTGTTTGTGCCTTTTCTTTACTTTTGCTTATATTCTTATAAGCATTTTTTAGCAGTAATTTGTACATATTTTAGAATTTGTGTATCTGCTTTGTAATAAATGTAATTTCTTTCCTTTTTGGGACACTTTGACCTAAACAATGTAAAGCAAAAAACAAAAAAAGCATCAATATATATGTGAGGTTGCACTAAAATATTTTTATATGATTAAAAACTGAACAGCTTTTATGTACAGCTCTGATTCTGTAATACTAATATTTATTTACTTTGTTTCATAAATTGTACATTTTTTCTTAATGTTGCGGGTTGCTTTTCTATGTGAAGCATGGGATTTACTGTTGCATTATTAGAACAAAAATGTATATTGTAAACAAGATATTTAAACTAGAGTATCTTATCTTATTCTGCACTTATGCATTAGTTAAAAAATAAGATAAAAGGATGTATCAGTCCATTCTTAACTCTTGTAATTTTTTTTTTGTCTCTTGTTTGCTGGATCAACTATAACTTAAAAGTGCTGATTGTGATTTTAAAGAGATAGTACCGTAAAGCATTAAAGTAAAACCATGTGCTATTGTGAGTTTTTTCAAAGCTTTATAAAACAGTTATAAATATATTAAAAGTATTTGGTCTTATGTGAACATGTTGCTATATGCTCCTTTAAAAAGAATATGGGAAAACATTCCACCCCGTGTAAATATATGCAACTTCAAAAACTGGTGCAATTTCATATCGATTGTGTGAATGCTTAAAGGGTTCTTCCCATTTCTAGTAAGGGTCAGTGAATAGTGGGATCTTGACCAGAAGAGAAGCACGATCAGGTGATAGGACATCACATATCAGTATCGAAGTGTCTTTAAAACAAGAGCAATGAAATCTGGCATCCTTAGCCTTGATTACAGAGGAATCAAGCTTCTACTCCAGGTGAGAAAGCACAGGTTTGTCTGCACAGAGCTTAGATCATCGGCTGGTCCGATAGCTGGCAGTCAGTGCTGGGCACTGCATACAGGAGACAGAGCCATGGAAGCGAGCTGGAGCTAGTTGAAAGCAAGGAACTGAGTCATGTTGCCAAGTTATCTCGCTTCTCAGGGGGCAGGGGTAGGCTGGGTTATGGAAAGGAATGGAGAGAAATAGTTGCTCACAGCTGTTTTAGGGACAGACATTCTTCCTTGTTGGGAAAAAAAATGTCTTTCATATCTGCAGATCTGTCTAAGAGGAAAGATCAGCGGGCAAAATCAAGATTTAGGGCATTTAGAGCATTCAGTTGTCTTGGGAGAAGTTTGGGAGGAACTGTTCCTTGTGTGTTTAAAGGTATGATGGATGCCCCCAAATATACACACATCTACCCAAGTCAACAACAACAAAAAAGCTGGGTTATTTTCTGTGCTATTTAGTGGATTATAATTCTGTGAAAACACATTTGTATACTGAATTGCAATACATTTAAGGAGTGTTGTTTAAAAAGAAATAAATATACAGTTACATTACAGATCTAGTGTCCAGTTTTCCTGTGGTGTTTTGCTTTCCTCCCCAAGTTAGCAGGGGAAGCTCTGAGCTGCAGTCCTGGATTCTGCACTTCACTTGCAAGGAGGCCACCTGGAACTCAGTGGAATTTGTTCCCAAGTAAAGAATTGGGCTGCATGTTGCCTAGAGGTGTGTAAACTGATGTTACATTTTGTGAGCACAACAACATATGTAATGTATTTTATTTTGCATGTAACGACAACAACTAATAATTGACACTGGTTGTCTGCAATTTTCCCAACTACTGTATTACAAAATTATTATTGGAATATTTGACACTCATTGCATGTTTTTGAAAGAAAAAAAAATCACCCTAATTCATCCTCTCAGTTCACCCAAACCTTCTGAATGTAGGCCACTTTACTGAAAGCATCTTTCAAAGAGATAAGTCCGAAATAGCTATTATTAGCCAACAGACCAACACAATTGCACTAATTAATCCTTACCAGGGTCAGAATCAATGGTCCTCCATATTGCTAGCCCCAACAAAAAGGACCCAATTTAAGGGATGCTTAGAATGAATTTCAGCATTGCAATAGTAGCATGATATACAGAAAACATAGGAACAATTCCATGTGGGAAAAATCACTCAAAGATATGGAAAACTTCGTAAGTTTGGATGTTAACAATGCAAACCTTTTTTGCTTTATTCCAATTTTAGCATGTGCATTGCCAAAGCAAGCATTAAGAGGTGCAATTAGAAAGCCAAAGGTATACACAGTTCAGGATATAATTTAGTGCAAATTTATGTCATTCTGGCACTTGATTCTTTGTAGCATATTTAGGTTAACAAAGCAAGCAGAGACTAGTTTCTGTGATAGAAAAGATGAGGTAGTTCTCAATAAATTTCCACTTAACCAGGGATGATTGCTCATACGACAGATAGGCTTCAGACTTTAAAAAGAATGACAAAATGTCATTAAAATGTCAAAAAATATTTGGTTACATAAAATCATAGCATATATGCATCCCAAATTGCAATCTCTTCAATCTGTTTCCTATATAGCATTTGCTTTTTTCTTTTCTGGGGGGTACAACACTATTTAGAAAACATTCCTCAGATCACAGATACATGGTAAAAAACTGCTATCACAGGACTTTTCTACAGATTATCCTATGAGTATAACCCAATAATAATCTACCTTCACCTTCATTCATGGGATAACACCTGCAAACATAGATGACCAACACTTGTTTGCCTCTATTAAATTTAGTTGCTAGTAATACAATTATATATAACCATCTCTAATGCAACAACAGTTCATTAAAAAATAACTTCAGGAATTCAACTGAGTCTCCTAACAGTTTTTTTAAAAAATGCAATATTACATTCATACTCTGTTTTATAACCATATGTTTATATCTCCAATATTTTAGAAATTCCCCTTGAACATAGCACCTTTTAATATCTAGTAATTAATATATTGACAAATTTAAATAAACTATTCAGTAGCAATTATGGCCCTGTTTGGAACAGGGATGTTATGAAAAGATGGAACAAGAGTTATTTTGTTATTTTAGACATACAGCAGCAATTAAGATGTTATTTCCAATTTTTTTCTTGATAAAATTCTCACCATTTAGCAAAAAAAAACCCAAAAACATTATTTTGCTTTAAATCAACATACAATAGAATAAAAATATGTTATGTTTATCTCAAAATAAGAGAGGATGGGCATACCTTGTTTAAGAATATGTTATCAAGCAGCTTGGTTAGCACAGGTTATTCCTTTTATAATGGAAAATCCAACAAAACCACAGATCAAGATGGAAAAAATTCAGTTCTTAGTTAAGAATTTAACCCCATCCCTTTTCTCCCAACTCAAATACAATTTTACATAAGTAATGCACTGAATGTGGAGAATGAGGTATTCAAGACTTATTCCAGGGATCTCTTGCTTAAGTCCATTGATTCAAAAAAACAGAATAGCTTTGGAAGACTGTCCCTCAGGTAGAGGGAACATACCCATATCAGCTCAACGTGGCCAAGAAAAGCTGGGCTGATTTGACCCCGAAGCACCTTTTCCCTGGTAGCTGGAGTATTTGGTTGGAGTTGAGTTGCTTTGTGCTGCATATCAGTGTCATCATTTGATCGGCTTTTGCCCCCACTCCTTTTTAAACGAATACTCTTCTAGATGGACCAACAATCTGATGTAGGATATGCAGTATTCTAGGTAAACAGCAACTTTCAATATTTGTGCATTGCATTGTTCAACTGAACTTTTGTGTCTATTCCATGCATATCCTAATTCGATTTCATCCATTTCTAAGTGATTTTAAAATACAAACTAAAGAGCAGTGACAATAGGTTTCAGGCTACTTACTTCTGTTTGTATGTTTTTAAATACTTATACTAATAAATTATCCCTGAATTGTAAATAAAAACCAACAAGAAGGTTTTAATTTTGTAAAAAGGAATTTTTTTCCTTTGAACTTTTAGGCTACATAACTTATATAATATTAGGCTGTATAACATTAGGCTGACATTGGGAAATCCTACCAGTGGTTGGAAAGGGCTGGAATAAAAGACAGCACTGAGGCACTGATCATAGCAGCACAAGAATAGGCTCTAAGCACCAGATCCATAGAAGCAGGGCTCTACCATAGCAGACAGGACCCAAGGTGCAGGTTGTGCAAAGAGGCCTCAGAGACAGTCCAACACATAGTGGCAGGGTGTAAGATGCAGCAGGAACAGCATATACTGAATGGCACAGCTAAGTAGCTGGCATTGTGTACAATAACATCTGCACAGTGTATGGGCTAACCCAGTGTTGTCCAAACTTGGCCACTTTAAGATGAGTGGACTTCAGCTCCCAGAATTCTGGGAGTTGAAGTCCACTCATCTTAAAGTGGCCAAGTTTGGACAACACTGGGCTAGACCCTCTGAAGTCCAGATGGGAGATTCCACAAGGTCATGGAGAATAAGATCCTATGGGACTTCCAGATCCAGAGGGACAGGCAGGTACTGCCCAATCAACTAGACATTGTGGTAGTAGACAAGGACCAAAAGATAGTGGTGGTGATAGATGTAGCAGTGCCAAGTGACAGCAACATCAGGAAGAAGCAGTATGAGAAACTGGAGAAGTACCAGGGCCTGAAGGAAGAACTAGAGAGGATGTGGAAAGTAAAAGCCAAAGTGATCCCAGTGATGGTAGGAGCACTTGGGGCTGTGACTCCTAAGCTGGGAGAGGGGCGCCAACAGATCCCAGGAACAACATCAGAGCTCTCTGTCCAGAAGAGTGCAGTGCTAGGAACAGCTAAGATACTGCACAGAACCCTCAAACTTCCAGGCCTCCCATAAAAGTTTTAAAGAGAACATAAAAACTAACACAAATGAATACAGAAATAAAGAAAATAAAGAAAAAGAGAAAGAAAAATGCTGAAAGAAAAGATAAAAAGAAATAGAAGAAACTTCCAATTTCCTTTGCAGCAAATATAAGTATGAATCCAAAATTATCTTTTTTCTAGGATTACAAAAAAAGCTCACTTTTTCTATTATCCAATTTTTTTTTTCTAATCCTCAAAATCACAAATCATAAGTGCATTTTTTTCTGTTTCATGCAAAAAAGTCTATAAGGGGTTTCTAGACAGCCATAAATGTAGATACTGTTTTTTCTCCAATCAAAGAAGTCAATTTAGCCATCTCTGCAAGTTCCATCATATTCACCAGCCATTTCTCTATTGTGGGTAGTGTTGAACTTTTCCACTTTTGAGTATATAGTAATCTCACTGCAGTTGTCATATATAAGAACAATGTTCCATGGTTGTTTTTCTAGCTGTCTGTCCATTAATCCCAAAATAAAAGTCTCTGGTTTCAATTGTACATTAGTCTTTAAAATCTTCTGAATTAATGTGTTTATTTGCATCCAAAAGTTTTTGGCTTTTTTATATGTCCACCATACATGATAAAATGTCCCTTCATGTTGTTTAGGCTACATAACTAATGTTGCTGAACTGCTTTCACATGGACCTTATACTCCATATAATATACCGTGTAGAGAGAACAAGTTGAATCCGGATGTACTGTTCTTGCCTTTTCTCAAATGCATTCATTATTTTTTAAAAAATGAACAAACACTGTTTCTAGGGCTTCAGAATTCATAAAAAAGAGAAAGGCCTATGAACTTAAGCCCTTTCTAATATTTTCATTGCATTCTCAAAAAACAAACAAACCTGTATATGGTCTAACTTAAAATGTTAAGGTCACCCAGAACTGAATTCGTCAAAATCCATAGGCTCAAAAACATTACAAGATATCACCGTATCATCTTGATAGATACCATCCATCCAGCTTCCAATCTGGAGCAAACATGAACAGTTTTATCCATGAAATGCTTGGCCAGCAACTTGCATCACTTGGTTCTTCAGCCCCATCTTTCCCTAAAAGATTTAGGGAAGCTTTAGAAGCGTCCACGATATCACACTGAAAGCTTTTTCAACATCCCCCAAAATAATTGGTGCTGGATTCTATCTATTTTGAATGAAAAGAATTACATCAGGTCACTGTAGGTTTATACAAGGTTAACACAGTTCTGATAATATTCAGTTATTAGAATCTTGCTGGCCCTGTAGAAATCCAGTCTGAAATAGGCACAGTCATTGGAAGAACAAGCAGCAATCTAAAGAGCAAAACACTTAACAGCTTTTCTTTTATGAAAGAAATGATGCATCTGACTTTAGGCACACAAATGGCTGTGTAGAAAAACTACAACAAACGCAGCACTTAAAATAGAGGTTTAGAGGAGGAGAAGGCAGAGTCTGCCTTACTGGATGCCTGATTCTCTCCTTGATTCAGAGGGGAGAAGATGAAGGCAGAGGTCAAGAGAAAAATTAGACTAAAGAAAAGCAGACATTGGGGATAAAAAGGCTATGAGACTAAAGGAAGAATAATAGGTCTGGCACATATCTATTCAGAAGACAAAACTAGGCAAAAGGAGGACAGAGTGGTGTTCACTTCCAACAGCACCAATACCAATCTCTTTCGATCAATCACTATCTCTTTCTAGTGAGGTGGAAAAAACCTAGATCCCCAATTAGGTCCATAGTGAATAAAATCTAATTTCTTGATAAAATACTAATACAGGTTGTCCTTGTTTAGTGACTGCTTCATTTAGTGACCATTTGCAGTTCCAATGGTGATGAAAAAGTAACTTTATGACCAATTCTTGCATTTACGACCTTTGCAGGTCTGTAAAGCAAAGGAAAACTGAAGTAAAATCATAAGCACAGCCAAGGCTTCACTTAGTGATCATTTGGCTTAATTACCAATTGCTGGTCCCAATTGTAGTCGCTGAATGAGGACTGCCTGTACAGTAAATTATCAAAGAGTTGAACAATTAATGTCTGAAAATAACACCAAAATTAGAGTTGGGTTGCATATTAAAGGCAAAGGAAGGATGACAGCTGTTTGAGGAGCACAAGCTGCAGGAAAGTTGGGGGTTCATCCTTTCCTCACCAACTAACCTCTCCCCCCAAATCACCTGCCAGGGCTGCAATAAACTTGAATTGAGTTGCCTTTAAAAAGGTCTGAACTGACATAAGGTAAAGCAAAGACTCCCTCAAGCTTGATTCTTGGTGACTTTAGATACATCCACACAGGTTCTTGACATCAAAGTTGTTTGCACTTGCCATCTTCTGGGGTTTTTCTTTTCCATTTCTCAGTCTGCTCTGCAGGGCTGGTGGTCTCCTGCCCAAAGGACTAAGCAGGTCTAATTCAGCTTAGCTTTTCCTAAGATCAACCAAGTTCACTAGGCGCTGCCATTTTCTTTGAGATACTACTATAAGATTAACACATTTATTATTATGCATTGTTCATAATTTCCATTTATCGTATTCCTAACATGCAATTAAAATTATAAAATGCTATTACAAACTGCAAAACCTGGAGTTAAACATTTTCAGTTCAGTTCTAACCTACCTACCAACCAATCAGCAACAGCAGCTATATCTATAGAACTACAGTAGGTCTGCATCAATACTGTATTTAGCTAAAATGGTTTAAAGGTCCATATAAAAGTAATCACAGTCAGAGTCTCCCAGAAAGGGCCTGTCTCTTGCCCTTGGATGTTGTTTGGTATGCTACATGTATTAGTTATGATATGCTTTATGTATTAGTGCCGGTATCTTCTCTCTCATTCCAAACATGAATGAGATGTTTCCATTTGCAGCTCTATCCAGTTGGCTATTGCTGAAGTACAAAATGAGATACACCTGTATCCAAAGCATTTATTTTCACATCAAATCCTATATGCATCCTGGAGCTCTCGGGTCAGGCACCTATTCCAGAAGCATTACTATTGACAGCTCCATACTGGAAGTGTTACCATTCCTCAGTATCACTATATTCTAAAGAGGTGATGCAAAATATATATATATTCAAAGAGCCCAGGGCAGAACTGCCCCACGTTCAGTGCCTGAATGCTGCTGCATTTTCAGCAGCAGAACATGAAGCTGTTCCGTATTATCACAACTGAAACCCAACAATGGCATCTGAAAGTCAAAATCAAGTCACAGCTGGGGACAAGCGTGCTACTTTCAACAATGAAATTATTTGCAGATTGCTAATTAAACCCACTGCAAATAGGATTTCATTTTTATTTTTGATGGAGAAAATGGTTTTAGTATATTTATATGGCTGGTTGCCAAGAATACGACTCACTATGAATCAAATAAAGCTAAGGACTTTTTGCAGCAACATATGGATGCTGGGAATAATTGAGTCATAAATGGAAGCTGATGAAAACAATTTTTTAAAGGATGAAATACACAGTCAGAAGGTTGCAACTATCCTTTGGTTGATAACTATATTTCTGTTGCTGTCCTCATGTTCTTCTGGGCAAGGGGGAGAGAAATTATATTCCTGCATAACATGTGAGATGGTTTGTGGAGCACACGGGCTCTGCCTTGTTGTTCTTTTCTTTAAACTAATTAAAATCTTCATGCAAACACTGTTGCTGTGATATATTTAAAGATGACTCAGAGCACTATTTCATCATAGTTTTTGCTAGGGATGGCTTAGAATTTGGTTTAGGTTCTAGGAAGAAAGGTAGGGAGTTACGGGGAAGAAAGTTTCACCCAAACTTTCAAATTTTGTCATAAAGAGAAGGGAAAATTGTGATTGGGGGATGTGGTGTGGGAGGGGAGAATTCTCAGGCATTCCTCTGTTGACATGATGACTTGCTTTGTTCTTTCCAGGTAGGGCTAGCCTGCATTATAATACTCAAAAACTATCGAGAAAAAGGTCAGTCTACCAACTTTTGTATGTTTACGAGAATATGACTGCTAGGAAGACATTGTTTTCTCTTAAATGCTGTGTCTCTCTTGTGGTACCTTGCTGGATTATGAGAAAATGTTGGTCAGTAAGATAAGCCAAACAGCAGCATAGCAATTTCTTGCTCTCCAAATTACTGGTTTCTAAATTCCTGTATATGTGGGGACAGATTGCCTTCGCTTTCCCCAGCAAGTAAGGTTTTGTTTGTGTAGAAGTTAGAACATTGGCTGTTAGCTGGCTGAATAGGTCAGTTTAGCTTTCCCCATTCGAGGCTGAAGAGATGTGCTGTTGTTGAGAATTTTGAAAATGGTTCATGAACAATTTGGGGCTAGCATTTTACAAAGAACTTTTTTTTAGCAACCAGATAAGAACCAGAGAGGTTTGGATCACTTCCAGCTTCTGAGATCCCAACTATTAATAAGAATTAATTTTCTCTGAGTTTGACATGCAGATCAAATGGCTCTTCTTTCCTCTTCAGATTATCCCCACCCACGATAAGTAATTAAATAAACACCCTGATTTGTGTTATTAACATGCTTTAAGGGTGAACTGCTTAATTGGAATGCACAAAGCATTTTGAATTCAAAATATGTTGAGCTCACAAAATTCTGTTTTGCATTTGAAACAGTTGTTTCAAGCTTAGCATAGATTGTTCCGATCATTATGAAAGTGTTTCAAGTAAAGAATGGCTACCATCTTTGTTTCAAAACATAAGCCACTCCAGAATGGCCAGACTAACTCATTTTGAATTTGAAACAACTTTTCTGAACTTTGTTGTGTGCTGCCCAGAGTCACTTCTTGTGAGATGGGCGGCTATATAAATTTTACACACACACACACACACACACATATACACACACACACACACACACACACACAAACTTGGAGTGTTTTAAATTTGAAATACTCTGCAGATCTCGACTATCTAAGACCAACTAATGCTTTCTACAGTTGAATGGATTCTACTTGCCTAAGGGGGTGGAAAATTGTTGAGATAATGCTTGTATGTATGTATGTATGTATGTATACACTTTTATATGATAGGGAGGACCTGTGTGCAAGAGGCACACTCAAGCATAATTAGGAAAATCTCTTAGGAAAAAGAGTGAGAAATAGGTGAAGGTAAGGAGTAAGAAACTGAGAGAAGATGGGTGAGAATAGGAAAGAATAAGGTATATATGAAGTCATTTTCTCTCCTGAGTTACTTCCAGAATTGGAAGGAATCATTTATTCAAGCTCACTGTTGTAGACTATCTGGCACAGACAGAGAATATGTGGTATTTTGACTGATAGCTGTCTTCTTCTCTTTAACCACCTCACATGTAGGTGAGTTCACCATGTGGTGGACTAAACAAGTGCTAAACAAACTTTCACTGTGAAGAAACTTCTAATGTTCAGCCAAAATGTCTTCCATTTTGTACCCATTGGTTTTAAAATTGCCTTTGGGAGCAACAACTCTGTGTCATCTTCTCCATCGTAGCTCTTCAGCTACTTGAAGAAAACAATCACCTTTCCCTAATTTTCCCCCTTCTATCATTTTCATCATTTCCAGTCATAAGGACTTGGTTTCCAGCCATTTCACCATTTCAACACACTCCATGAGCCAATGACTTTCTTAAATTGTGGCTTTCAGGACTAGTCACTCAACAAACCAGTAATTCTCAATCTGCTATCTTGCTACTGCATGTTGTGGAGTGATATTTTTATTTAACATTAAGCAGCTGCATCGGTCTTTTTTTTCCTTTTTTTGGTTTCACACAATGAAAGATCTATTCACCAGCAAAGTTCTGCCTCTTGAAAGCCACTAACTGGTGCAGCCTTTACCAGAAAGACAAAGCAAAACGGGTAGACACAAGGCATCACATGCCCACTGTAGGCCAGTTGTATTGAGAACCAGTCTGAGAACAAATAATGAAACAATGCAGTGGAATGTGGTGACAGTCCACACTTCAGCCTAATCCACACTTTCTTTGAACAACGTACGTCATCTCAGGAGCGGAGTGAAAGCTCTCTTTTGTTTTTTTATTTCTTTTCTCGTTTGAAAGGGCTCTCTCGTCCCTGGAGGAAAAGAAAAGGATCACGTTTTCCTATACCTAATAATTCCCCAGTTGCATGATAGGGAGTGGATCCATTTCTCCCCATTTCTACAATAGACATGGGTGTGTGTGTGTGTGTGTGTGTGTGTGTGTGTGTGTGTGTGATATGTCTGCAATGTGGGGTGGGCTAGGCCAAGAGAAGATAATGCCAAAAGGAGAGGGAGAGAGAAACTGGGTGAGTTGTTAGCACTTTGTATCCAAGTGGTAGTTACGCTGGTGAAACCAGACTATGTTCAAGCGTCAATAGTGTTCGGTCTGAGCCCCGATCAGAGGCTTTATTTTAGGTAAGGTATTTATAACCCACATCACCAAAGCAAACATATACCTTACTGACAAATTAAAGGCTAAACAGCTCCTGCGGTTTGTCCTACAACTTGAAAAGACACAACGTAGGATGAAAACAATGATGCAGGGGGACCCTAGACAGAAGAAAAGACAGTTGTGATGGCTACTGAGGAAACTAGTTCAGTACTGCCCTACCTGATGGCCTGGTCTCTGGGAGTTTAGACTGAAATGTTTCCTAGTCCTGCCTGAAGATACCTGGATGCTGAGCCAGGCAGCTTAGCCATCCCGCCATGAAGCTGCATGACAGCACTAAGCCAGGGGGTTGAGGGTGATCCTGGGCACCCCGGGGCCCTTAAGAAGAATAACCCTGTTCCGTTTAAGAAGATTAGGAGGGATCTGCAGTTCTTTGACAGAGCAATCCAGTTTGTTGAAGAGCTGATGAAAGTGTTCCGCTGAAGCAGATTCAGAGATTCATTTGGCAATGATGTCTTTTATAGAGAGTGGCCAAAAGTTTTACTTGCTTGGGTGGCAAGACTATGAATGCCATTTGCTTTGTGCCAACCTCTTTCTTTATAGCACTGCATCTCTGTGGCGTTGTGCCAGTCTGCTTTGGCTGCCTCAGCTAACGAATGATTAACATAGACCAGTATTTCTCAAATTCTGGAAATTGAAGTCCACACATCTTAAAGTGGCCAAGGTTGAGAAACACTGGTGTAGACGTTTTAAGCCAGAACCCTGACATAACCACCATGGACTCCCAGAAGAGGCCAAGCTTTGCCAATGTGCCCTGCCCAACTTCACATACCACCAGAAAGGATGACATGGGAGTCCTTCCAAGCAGTGGCCAAGCTAGACAGCCAGCTAGGCTATCCGAATTGGCACTACTCAAAATCCATTGATCAGAGGCTGCAAATAGCAGTATTCCAAAAGGGCATCAAAGAAAACAAAGAGCTTTCTTTCGAAACAATTGTTGAAAACATTTATTTTTATTTTTAAGAAAGCTCTTTGCTTTCTTTGAATTGGATAGGATCATTTCTACAAACCCAGGTGCCGGCATCCACCCAACCTTGTCTGGGTTTGAAAGCTAATCAGACAAGTTAGTATTTGGATGGAAAACCATCAGGGAATTCCAAAGCTATATAGTAAGCTGGAAAGTAAAACAACAACAACAACAACAACACACACACACACACACACATTAGTTAAGACAATGACATGGGAAAGAGGTGTCCATATAGTCCACCAAAGCTGCCCTTGGTTCAAAGGTATCTTTAGGACACTTTCTGAGTCAGGTCAGCACGAGTTCGCTATAGGTTCTTTGGTGGACAGTTTGGGTGGGCCTGTGCACCCCTTTCCTTATTCCTTTTGTGTCCCCCTTAAAAGAGGAGGAAGGTGAATATTTCAAAAATGTATTATAGTGAGATTCCTTGAAAGTTTGCAAAGCTGAAACTTAGTAAGATTAATATTTTCTATAGGTATGTTATTTTTGTTACATTCTGCCAAAAACAAAGAAGCTACACACATTTTGATGTTTCTCCATTGTAACCTATGGATGATTTCCCCCCCCCCCCCCCCCCAAGCAGCTAGAATTAAATATTTTGCCTTTGAATCTCAAATTGCTAAGCTGAACTGAATCATGGTCTCTCGGAATCTTGAATCCCCAATTCAATTCAGAGCAGAGCAGAGCAGAGCTGATCTGCCCAAGCCAAGGAATCGGATGAATTCTGGTGCAATGGTGCTGAGGCCAAGGATGTGTTCACTGAAAATAGCCTGAATTTTGAGAAAAAGTTTTACAACTAAAATATCTCTGGGTTATTCCCCAACTGTCACTCCAGATGTATTGAGGAAACAGCCACACTGGCTGGAAATTCTGTAAATAGCAGTCCTGATACATCAGGTTGGGGGAAATTGTTTGAGACTTAAATTTCTCTGTGTAAAGAGTCCTGGAATTACAGTATATTTTGATTGAGTGAGTGAGTGAGTGCCATTGATTGGTACACAATTGGTAGACATGAAGCATCAAGTTGGGGTTATATTATTTATTATTTTAAGCACGTCTTTGGCAGATCTTTAAAAAAGCAAATAATGTCAGCTGATGAAATATGCCTACTACAATGATCAAGACTGTGGTAGACTTGGTGGAGAAATTTTAGCTACTAAAAATTGTTGTGTCTATTTACCCTGGACACACCAAGAAAAACCATGGGCCTTGCATCAGGTATTGTGATGACATCTCTAACAAACCCTAGGAAAATGGAGGATATTGAAAAATCATTATCAGAGGAAACAGGCTTTTTACAGAAAAGATTCCTGAATCCAAAGGGGGTAAGGAGGGAACATGGGAAGGAGACTCAGAGTAACTCTGCCATAATTATGCTATGTATACATTGTGCTGGAGAACTGCTTTGACAGGCTTTCAAGTTTCTGTTACTTTACTCTACTAGAAATAAAGATATTTCCAAGTGCCTTAAGAGAAAATCCATAGCATTGCAGTTTGTTGATGATTTCCAAAAAGATCAATAGCTACCATAAGTGTAAGAAGGTTCTTATGGTAGAACATTTAGCCTCATCCCATAACTGAAGGTGCTGTGGTCTCCACTTCATTCTGCCACATTTCTATGTAAAATCTCACATTAAGAATACACTGAAAGACACTGCACCTCTGAAGTGGATTAAAGAAGTGATAACTGATGAGTTCCTTCAGGCTTTTGTAAAGCAGGTGTAGTATGAACATTCTTGTTTCCTTATAGATTAGAACTCTAAATATTTGAAATACTCCACCTGCTTTATACCAGGTCCCTCATAGATCCAAGTTGATTTGGGTGGGTGTCTGTTTACATTTTATATAACCAAATGTTATTTTAGTGAGTGTTTCCTACAGAAGTTCCCTACCCTTTGCATTGCTCTCCTTAGATTTCCTGGGATCTGTGATAAAACTGTTGCATCATCTCCATATAGCTATGTTGCTACAGGTTTGCTGGTGAACTTTGGAAGATGAAGTTCTTCTTTGATAAAATACTTCACCATGGAGTTGAAGTAAAAATGGAACAATAGTATGGCAAGGAGATAACCATGTTTAACCTCCTTTCTCGTTTGCATCAGTGGAATTCTCTAGATGTTGGATCAAAAGCTGCTTAAAGCCCACAAAACAGCATACAGTGCTTTTCTACCAGGTGGTAAAGCACTAAGCCCTGATCCAACATATACTAGCCTGATATAATGCCTGCCTCCCCCTCATGTCTTCTTCCTCTAGTTCGGCAGCCTCCAGTAAAAGGGACATTGAAATAGGATATAGGATATTACAGAGGATATTACAGAGCTAAAAAAGGATATTACAGAGCTAGAAAAGGTGCAAAACGGGCAACCAAAACTATATGGAGGCAGATTCAGGATCATCAGAAGGAGATTTTTTTTTTTTCACACAGCATATAAAATACAGAATTTGCTGCTAACAAATATGGTTGTGATAGCTAATGTGGAGGTTGGATGGAGGATCGAGCTATCAGTAGTTACTAACTCTGAGTCATAGGCAGCATGCCTTAAGCCCTGGTTCCTCAGAAGTGAGAGAGGAAGGGGACTATCATCTGCCAGTCCAGTCATGTGAACTCCAATTCATTCGTCTGGCCACTATGTGACACGGAAGGCTGGACTAGTTGACTCGATGGCCTGACTCAGCAAACTCTGATGTTCTTAAATTGCCTGTGCTAATTTAGTAAGGCAGATAGGAAAAAGAAAAAGAAGACAACATTATCTTGTCTGGTCATCTCTTGTTTAGACTATTGCAATGCGCTCTATGTGGGGCTACCCTTGAAGAGTATTCAGAAGATACAGCTGGTTCAAATGCAGCCATGCAGGCAATCTTGGGTGCCCCAAGGAGGGCACATGTAACACCTTTGCTGCGGGAGCTGCATTGGGTTCCACTTTGTTTCCGGGTCCAATTCAAGGTGTTGGTTATCACCTTTAAAGCCCTACATGGCATGGGTCCAGGTTACCTGAGGGACCATCTCACCCCCGTTACATCAACCTGTCCCACCCAGTCCGGCAGAAAAGGCATGTTGCGGATCCCGTCAGTGAGAGAATGTTGACTGGCGGGTCCTAGGAGGAGAGCCTTCTCTGCCGTTGCCCCCACCCTATGGAATACTCTCCCCCCAGAGGTAAGGCGGGCCCCTACCCTCCCAATTTTTCAGAGGGAATTGAAGACTTGGCTCTGCCAACTTGCCTGGGGCAAAGAAACATACATTCGACTCTGGGGATGGCTGGCACCTTGACGAGGCTCCCTGAGTTTATTAACACCTAATTAACATCTGCCTCTTGGAAGTATTATAAAGGAAGTGTGTTTTTAACATATTTTAATCAATTAATTAATATTTCTCTATTTTAATCAATATTTATTCTATTTTTACTGTAAACCGCCCAGAGTCACCCCAGTGAGATGGGTGGTGACAAATTTGAAATATAAATAAATAAAAATAAAAATAAATAAGTTATGTTTCCTTATCTTTCTATGTCAGCCAGGTTTACAGAGGCCTAGAGATTAACACTACCTCCATAGACATTGAAATACTGGGGGAAACAAGGCAAAAATAAGGGCAGACTTTTGCTCACTGGTTGCCATTTCATCTTGTCCACTACAAAAAAGACAGAACCAAGTAAGTGTTGAAAGTCATATTCTTAGGGTGACATTTCAGATCAATATCCACTGAAGGTCCTTTAAAAAAATGTCATTTAAGGGCAAGATGTACGTGGACCACATGCAATAATGTTATGCATTGCTGCTAGGGACAAATATATCTTAAGATTATGGTCACATCTTTTGAAGCAAGTACTCCTTATTTTTCGGTCCTCTGTCCTTCATGTCTCTTTGTTACATGATAATTTTAATTCATTAGTTTAGATTATGTATTTCACATCCATCAGGTTTCTAAACATCTCCTGCTCTAAACTGGGATTTGCTCATGCATTTTAATGGATCGCTCCCTGTACCTACATTATGCACATCTACAGAGAAACTACCATCAGATTTATAAAATAAGACATTTTAAAAAGAGGGCAATCCTACATAAAGTTAATTTGCCATTTTTGTAAGTACAATGTGCTTCAGATTTTTAAAATGTTTTATTAATCTTTAATTGTTTCAAGAATGGTCAGAGGTGGTCAATGAATTCATTCTTTCATTGTTACAGCTTCAGTATCCAGGTATGATTAATTTCCTTGTGAAGTCTCAGGTGGGTAGCAGATGCTTGGCAACATGTCATAACTGGCAGTATACATTCTGGCACCATAACCTGCACATATATCTTTTAACCAACTAAAGATTGCCTGAAAGAATTTCATCTGTTAGGGCCAAAACTCAACCTAACCCTGACAGCATGTATGTTCAGCCATCAAGAAATACTTTATATCATGCCAAAGGTAGTTCTTAGAATCTCTAAATTATTCACAGATGTTTAGGTTCTAAGTTCTACAAGCTTGGCCAACACCAAATGGCAGACTGAATGAAGATTTGTTGTCATGTCCCCATTTATAATCTACCCTTGAATTCCATAAGTTATGTCTTTCATAACTTATGGACTTATAAGGTTATTTGTGGGACTGCCTCTCCCTGACAATATCTGCCCAACCTACCAGATCAGAGAGGGTAGGCACGCTCCAGGTCCCTTCCCTAAAATCTTGCCATCTAGTGGGACCTCAGAAGAGTGCCTTTTCCGTGGCTGTCCCTACCTTACAGAACACCCTCCTCCCAGTGATTTGGCAGGCCCCCACCCTTTTAGCCTTTCAGAAGATCATCAAGACCTGGCTTTTTACCCAGGTGCTGGGGTAGAGTGAGGAGTGGTACATTCCAAGGGGATAATTTACCCAGGTGCTGGGGTAGAGTTAGTTGTGGTACATTCCAAGGGGATAATTGAGGGACTGGCTTTGGTTTGTTTTTATGGTTTTATGGTTTATGATTGTATAGTTCTGAGTTTTATTATTGTGAGCCGCCCAGAGTTGTGTTTTTAGATGGGCGGCCATACAAATCTTTTAAACAAATGAACAAACAAATAAATAAGAATTTAAAATGTGCAATATAATGGTGCAAACTATATATTGGACACTGTTGACCTAGATTTAGAATTTCACATATGCACTTTTCATCCATTTGTTGGCACAATCATTGCTGCACAGATATTTGGCAATATTGAATTTTAGTACTGAAAGACAGATAGATAGATAGATGATAGATATTGCAAGTAGTTATATGAAGTGCATTACTTCATCTACTACTTACTTCATCCATACAATATTACTTGTACAGGTACCATATCAAGCATAATATATGGATAGGATGTTGCCCAACTCACTCAATGTAATGGTATGTAGGAATGACTGTGGGAGACAGGAGGAAGAGCTGCAGACTAGACAACCATCATGCAAAAGGTATCTCAGGCCACAGAAGGAAAAGGGGTGTGGGAAGTGTTTCAGAGGGGAGCCTCCCTAGTTTTCTAGAGAGTAAAAGGAAAGGAAGGGAGAAATACTTTCAGTTTTGCAAGCTTGATATTAGCTCTTCAAGGTAGTACAGATAAGGAGCACAACTATGAGTACTAACTCTATCATTATTGTAAAGTTACATTAACAGAACCTTGCAAGACTGAAAGTATTTCTCCCCTCAAACTAGAGTCTGCCTTTGAAGGAGACCCATCCATTTCCGCTAGTACAAAATATGTCTGGAAAAGTTCCAACTGGGACCAGACATTGCAATCATATCATACGTCTCCTTTCTTGTCTGTACCGACTTCTGATTTGTTGCTGGGAACATCAACACACTCATTCAGGCTGTGCACAGCTGAGGTTCAGTAGGTAGCAACAAAAGAAGTCTGTTTGTGTTGTGCTGCCTTCCCAGAATGTTCTTCTTAAAAAGCTTATCTGCACTCACTTTCTCTCTTTCTATGTTTGTTTATTTTTGTCCTTTCAGGCTCTTTTCAAATTTTGGGATGTTCTCCTTTTTTTATTCTTTCAAGACAGCCTTGACTCCTGGTAACTATATGGACTTGGCTATATAGGGGTGTTTCTCAACCTTGTCCACTTTAAGATGTCTGCACTCCCAGAATTCCCCAGGCAGCCTTGAAGAATTCTGGAAATTGAAGTCCAGACATCTTAAAGTGGGCAAGGTTGAGAAATGCTGCTATATAGCCAAGCCCATGTGTTTTCCTTGACAACATTTACAGAAGTGGCTTTCCATTGTCTGCTGTCTGGGGCCGAGAGAGAAGGACAGGTCCAAAATCACCCAGCTGGCTTTGTGCCTAAGATGGGACAAGAACTCACAGTCTCCTAGTTTCTAGCCTGGTGCCTTTAACTACTACATCAAACTGGCTCTATTTTATTTACTACTTATGTAATATAATTCTAAAATTCCTGTGCTAAGGCTTAATTTTTCATATCTGACAGTGGTTTTAAGTATTGTTCTGTGTCCATACTATAGCTTTATCACACTAAGTCAGTCCATATTTGCTTGATGCTATGTTGTGCTAGATTTTATTGTTAGAGCACTTGAGTAAACTAATTGCTGAATGTTTATTACATTATGATTGCATTTTATTTTAAATTGGAGTATACAGTTCCTAGGCAAAACAAGTTTAGGGGTTCAACAAATCCAGTAAGCAAAATCATAGTTCTATTATAAAGAGAAACTGAATACGTGATAGCAAGTGTTACAGAACACTATTCTAGAAGAGCTGAGTATGGTATAAATAACTTCTTGTTAGGCAATTCTATTTGCTAATGTGTGTGCTGGTAGCTTTCACAACTGTCAATCCATTTCACAACTTCCCATCCCTACTATATGGCACACTAATTATGATGGCACAGTTGTAGCACAAGTTAGGGCACAGCCCTATAATCCCTGGGAGACCAACCAAAGACTGTAAGCTATGGTAGACCTCCTTTCCAGAGATGGTGGAGAGCTGTTGTTGGAAGCCTGTTTGATTAGCAGAAGGTCCCACCACTGTTGCTCCACTGCCATTGAGGCTGTACAGCAGCAGGAGCTAAACAAGGGTACAAAGAGAAACTTTAGAACTTCTGGATCTTGGAACGGTGTTCCAAAAACATGGTTGCTAAGAGGAAACAGCTATCTCAGCCTTCCTGAACTGGAGTTGTTATCTGTCCTCTCATTAGAAGAAGAGGGAGAAGAAATAAAAAAAAGGTCAACTATTGCAAAAAAATGAAAATGAACAAGGAACCTCCCTTCCTCCCCTCTGACAACACACACACACACACACACTTCCTATCTCAACCAGTACAAGCCAGGCAGGATTCTGGACGTGGCATTTCTTCTGTCACAAATCTTTCCTCCTCCACAAATAATAGTTGCTTATTATCTAATGTATTACTCATGTAGGAATTTACATGGAATGCTTCGAAGCATTCCAAGAGCAGGTTAGACAACATAGTTTTCACTATCATGTAATAAAATGTAGACACTTTACTAAGCTGAAAGATTTGGGTCTCCAAGGTTGATTTATTGATGAAGATGGACCTTAAACTAGCTAGATCCTGACTGGAACATTTAGGTCTCACTAACAGGGACAGGATAGGCATGGAATGCTGACGCTGATACAGCACAGAAAATTATTCACTTATAACAGCAGCATTTTTTACTAAGCTAGAAACAAATAGGCACCAAGTGAAAACGATACAAGGTTCAGTATCTGAGTGGGAGCCAACGGAAGTTTCTGAATTATTTTACGGGGAGTCCAAAGCTTACAGGTAAGATTGGGACTGTTGTTTCGGACAGGAGGATACTCTTGCGCGCCATCCATTCATACCAAAAGAACTATTTCTGACATGCAGCAGCACGGATCATTATTTGGTTGTACTATCAGCAGGGTGCATGTAACATTTCCACCTATGCTTAGCAAAGGGTAACACAAAAAACCACAAAGAAACACAAGCTGGGGACAAAAACACCCTAACCTCCTGTATCATCATTTTGTCTGGTCTCTCTCTCATTAGAATAAAAGCTCTCTGGCTGATACGCAACCCGCTCTGCCCCAGTCGTTTTCTGGGAAAGGCTTACACTGAAGCATGTTGAACCCCTGTGCAGTCAGATCAAAGTCAGATCAAAGAGCTGTCTGGAGAAGTGTCAGCCTTAAGGCAGCTGGAAATGATGGGTTTCAGTGAAAAGAGCAGCCATAAAGGGTCTCCGCTGTTGTCAGCTGGTTGACTATCACCAGATTTATTTCTGGGATGTGAAAAGTACAGAGAAACTCACCTCACTAGAGGGTCAGATGCCCCTCAAGAACATTAATCTAGTGTGAAGCCTCTCAGAGATGACAAGACGAAAAAATTATTAGGCCTCTTTTTCCTCTTGGTCTTCAGATACCTCATGGGGAAAGTGAGTTTCATGAAACATTGAAATATATTATTTTGGATCTGATGGGTTCAACATGTTTGGTCCGAAATCTTTACATCTTAGTGAAGACATATAATATGATAATTATTTTTATTACAGTTGGTTTAGTTGGGAAAAATGCAACTTAGAGTGGTCACCTAGAATTATTTCACAATGTGTTGTGTGTACATGTACTGAGCCTCCACATACAGTATACTGACTGTGAAGTCATATCCAACTTTCCTTCCTTCCTTCCTTCCTTCCTTCCTTCCTTCCTTCCTTCCTTCCTTCCTTCCTTCCTTCCTTCCTTCCTTCCTTCCTCTTATTAATGTAGGAGTGTATACTGCAATATGACAAGCTAAAAAATATTGTAATAAGATAGCACAAAGTAAATATGAACAACTAATGATAGAAGCCCTATTGTAATCTACTTGGTAAAGTGTATGTGTGTGCCTTCAAGTCAGTCTTGACTCCTAGTGACTGCCTGGACAAGTCCCTGCAGTTTTCTTGGCAAGGTTTTTCAGAAGTGGCTTGCCCTTGCTGTCTTCCTAAGGCTGAGAGAGAGTGACTGGCCCAAGGTCACCCAGCTGGCTACATGTCAAGGTGGGACTAGAACTCATGGTCTCCTGGTTTCTAGCCTAGTGCCTTTAATCACTACACCAAACTGGCTCTCCCTTGGTATGATAGGATAGTGGTTGAAGAGATTGAGGTTACTTTTTGTTGAAGTAAGACAGAGTTTGTCACGTTTTCCAAGAACCTCAGGGTAATGGTGCATCAACACAAAACATCAATATATTTATTTCAAAGTGCCCAAACTTTCTGTGATTTCACACCATCTCATATAAGAAAGAGTAATTTTACAGGCCTAGCTAGGTGGCTCGATCTCCTGGTAGACCTTGGCTGATCTCAAAAAGCTTAGCTGACTTGATTAGTAGTCAGATGGCTGACTACCAGAATTACCTACCATACTGGAGGTACTCTGGGCTGTTAAAAAAGACAACCCAGACCAAAACAAGGGCAATTCATTTCCATACTGTTGCAAAGCAAGCTTCATGCGTGTGCCTCTGAAGTTATCAGGAGTCAAACTCAACTTGAAGGAGACTTTACTTTAAAGAAATGCATTTAATTTTGGGCTTCCAAATTAACTCCATCTCAGGCTGTGACAAGTACTGTACAGCCAACCCTATTGTAGGAGAGGAAGAGAATCCAGGTTTATTTATTTATTTAGCATATTTATATGGCTGCCCATCTCACAAACACATGATTCTGGGTGGCATAGAACACAACAACAGTTAAAAACTCCATAACAATCTAAAAACAATCAAAATAAAATAAACAGATAAAGTAAACAGATAAAATGAACAGATAAAACCCAAGAAAGCAGGAGAACAAACATCACTTAATCTCATACAGCCACCTTGCAGGGTCTCCCTGGGATCCCCAAGGCTGGTGAAAAAAGCATGTTTTAAGGGCCTTCCAGTAGGTTAACAAAGATGGGGCTAACCTTATCTTGGGGGGAATGATGTTCCAGAGGGCAGGGACCACAGCAGAAAAGCATGCTGCCTGGGTCCTGCCAGATGGAGCTCCTTTGGAGACAGGACCCGCAGCAAACCCCTTCCTGCCTGGCCTGGCTGAACATTCTGCACCAGTTGAAGCTTCTGGATACTCTTCAAGGGCAACTATGTCTCTGCATTTGCACTGATGTGTTAAATTCTCAGAGAAGTGTCAGAACTAAAACTTAGTCTTTTCTCAGTTTATTATCTACAGTAGTGGAATTTTCCTATGAATTTCCTTCATTTTAGCTACTCTAACAAAGAGCAGGATGAGATTCCTATTTTAAGAAAGTATTGGTCTCCTCATATATTCCAAGCAGCACTCTTTTGGGGCCTAGTGCTATGAGGTACTTAGCTACCTTAGTTATGGTTTCTTAGGACATTATTTACATAGCTAGATAAACACCTCTATATTTCTTCTGCTTCAGTCATTGCTTAGAACAATTAAATAACTTGAGATCCATGCATAGATCATCCCCTGTATATTCCTTCCTTGTAAGTGACCTAAAATATTGAGCTCAAAACTAGCATATTCTATTGTTCAAAACACACATACTTTCATACTCTTGCTGATGTCACCTGAGAATCTACAGTTCTGACAGCATTTGTGATTATTCAGAGTTAGTTCAGTTCCTTAAGAAAAAAGAAGAAGAAAGAAAAAAACTGGGGTTTTGAGAGGTTCTTCATTACCACCTTTTCCCACTTTCTAGTGCTAGACTATATGTTTTGTGCAAAGTGGCATATTAATAGACCAAGAGCTGTTATGGTGAGAAGAACAAAGATACAACGCTCAGCCAGTGTTATATACGAAAGCAACTACTCTTTTCATACCTGATCTTATTTTATACAAGTCAGCTTTTCAGTCTAGTGTTTCAGTTTGTGGCCTGGAATTGCTAGCTGAACAGGACAAAATGATGAGGCCTATTTCTAATAGCTGATCAATATTAGCTGAAAAAGAGGTGCTTGTATAAAAGAGGAATTCCCCCACTGAAAGTAATTTCTGTAAGAACACAGAAATCAGCAGGTGTCACTTTCCACAGTATGAGCAAAGTAACCCTGTCTATAAACTGTGCCTGCCAAGTATTGATCTGGCATTCCCTGTGTCACAGTCCGCATCACTGGGTAAAAAAATAGATATCCTGCATCAGTGGGATGCTGTTGTCAATAGAGCATCATTGTGCTGCTAATCTCAGACTTCTGGATGCAGATTAGTACTCTAATTCAGTGGACCATGCATCTTAAAAACACACAGACATATACACAAAGAAACAGCAGTTTGTGTCTTACCCTAACTCTCACTCTCTGTTGAAAATTCTCCAGACACATCAAGATGCCAAGGTCAACTGCAGCTTTGCAACACAACCAAATTCTTTTCAAAAATTAAAGCAAAGGAGGGAAAAAAAAGTTCTATATCCCATTGCCTAGAAAAGAGAAGTACACAGAGAGAAAGAATGGAAAGAAGAACAGAAAACATCCAGGACAGAGAAAATAAGAGAGGGAAAGCGATAGGTGAGAAACCGAGGGATTAATCTTGGTAGCACTAGTGCCAATGAAGCCCAAGAATCAAAAAGTATGTACAGGGTAAGGGAGAAGTTGAACTTGTGAGAAATTCTATGTCTAGTCCCTTTGTTCCCACCTCAGTGATTGTGCCCCATCCTCATTAGATCACGGCCAGAGCAAGACACACGTCTTAGATCAAACATTTGCAGGCAATGGAGTCCTAATTCAACACCTTACATGGGGTAACAGAGGGTTGCCCCCATGACTTCCCTGGCAAATGAATGAAACACACCATCCACTGGAGATCCAGCGAAGTGACTACAACTGATATGCCAACCTTATGCCTTCCAGCTTTCAAGATGCTGAGGTTAAAAGCTCAGAAAAGTCCCATGGCTTAGATTCTATTATTAGTATTAGTCTTAGCATTTGTCAATTTAGCTGCACACCTATATTTTGTTAAGTGTGAACCAAGGCACAAGTGGTGAATCTCATTGCAGGCATTTTACAAAACGTTAAACTCTTCAATGTGTGCCCTGCACTGCCTTGAATTTTATAATAAGAAAAAAGAGAGACTGCAGCTGTATTTAATCCTTCTATAAATACAGGTAGTCTGTGGGGGTGGTTAGGAGGAATTATTAGGAAAACTCTGTAGTGATACATGGTGCAGTAATAGCTCCAAATACAAAATGACCACATTGCTGAAGACTCACAAGGCACTGAGTTACAACGAACAATGCAGATCTAATCCAATAAGCTGTTATTACTATGTTGCAACACCGCTGAGTATCATGAAACCCGCTGTTGCCAAATGGGCTATATTTGGTCCAGTAGCAACCATGACTGCAAAAGACAAAACACACTCTGTACCTTTAGAATGATGAGATATGCTTTGATTGCTAAAAGCAAGTAAGTATTTCTCATTTTCTTTTCCTTCCCGTCCTTAGGGACATGCCCTTCCACTGCAAAAAGCAAATATTATTGAAGGTGTATGCAGATTATGGAATGCGTAGTATTTTCACGGTATTACCGCAGACTCTGCTTTTCAACATGTTCTTGAATGTATTTATGAGAGGTTGTCACCTGGAAATCTAATGCTATTTGGATCTGAATAAAGAAGCAGAAATATGTATTGGGGACACAGAGATGGCCATCCGCCAGGATGACTTTTAAGAGGACTAGATAAATTCATGGGAGACTCATTTATCAAGGGCAGAGTTATCTATGTGCTTATCTTTTCAGATTATTCATATTGACCTTGCCACATCAAGCAGTTACTTTCTGACAAAGGGATATGGCTTGCAAATCCTTCAATATATTACTAAAATTGGTTCTATATTGTATTTGTGCCCTATCAAAGCTGCATACAAAACAAAATATCACAACCGAATTAAAGGCAGATTATTAAAACCAAAGTGAGCAGAGTTAAAGTGCTGAGCTCAAATTAAGATCCAGGTAAATAATCTACTGTATATTTTTGCTACCTATCAAACAGGCATCAAGGATAGGGCTAATCTAGCCTCTCTTTTGCTGTAGGTGGGAAGATAATTCAGTATCGCAGATGGTAATAAATGAGTCAGTTCATGCAGGGGGCACAATCTTTCCAATATCCTAAGCCTTTTATTATAGGTAAATTATAATGATAGAATTTCTGACACATGAATTGACCCAAGAGATGAATGAACAAATGGAACTTACAAAACATTCGGCCGTGGCTAGAGTTGTGGCACTGCTCGGAGAAGAAACAATCTGTTGAAATTGTATACAACCTCAGAGCGATTGTGAGAAGGGGGAAAAATTGGAAGAAAGGCTAAGACAAATTCTTCTACCCCAGAATGGAGAATGTTTGGTTAGAAGGGCCATAGCTTTTGTAGAAAACAAAACAGAAAGTAATGGCATTACCTTACTACTACAAATAAAAGTTATGCACATTTGTATATTATCCAGCATATTGTTTTCTATAGCTACTGACCTATCTCTTTTGGGACAAACAGATTTTAGCTCATATGATGGACAAGGAGCCAGGAATTAATCTGAAGCCACAGGAGACACAGTGCAGCCCTTGGATGAAGGCCACCCAAGGTCTTTCAAAAGTAAGGGACAATTGTCAAATAGATATGGAGTAAGCATATTCATGATACTTCATCTGATTGTACTTACTTTTACGTATAAATACATTTAATTTATTTTAGTTCTAATAAGGCTTTCTTTTTAGATTTTTCTATATGCATTTTTAGCTTTGTGCCTCGTATTATATTTTTTGTGCTAAGCTGTTGTTTATTTATTTGGATTTTAGGTTGTGCAGGATTTTACTGAAGATTTTAACGATGATGTTTGGCTTGCTGTCAACAAAGAACTGTACATTGCCTAAATCCTACACGTAAAGACTCTGTTTTAATGGCATTACCATTTCAAAAATAAATACATTAATAGTGGGGGCTTGCAGTTCTTTTAACTGGATTAGCGCAGGGAAGCAACCGTTGCAGGCAGAAGAAACTGGCCAAGGGGAAGTGAGTCAGCCGGAGGGGTTTCAATGTTTGGGAGATTCTCTCTGCAGCTGGCTTCGCTAGTGCCACGGGTGTCTGTGTTGGGGGGGGAGGGAAATGATGACATGTCCATCGCAATGATGACACAACTTATGTACTTGGATCAGACGTCATGACACAACTGACACAACTTAAATAATTGTACCTTTGGCATGTTAATATCATGACAAACATGGCTTTTTGGCATCATCATGGCTTACAGTAGATGCCAATATTCACCCCTAAGCAAAACAGAAATCTAGGACATTTACAAAGAAAAAAGCACAAGAAGAAGCACTTTCATGTAACAATCTGAGCAGAAGAAGGCATGTCAAAACACCTACCTTAAAGGCAGGTTGTTAAAGATATAACATAGGATAGGCTATCAACAGGCCAACCACTACACTGTTTTGAGGAGGGTGGGATACCAGTGTCTTTGATCTTGCACGCTCCCTTTCTGAAACAGGCTTGTTGTGCAATAACAGGCTAATCTCTTAAAATGTTGTAATAATGGACTATCAAGAGCACTTGCAGATTTTTCATTAACCATCACCTCTTAATGTTATCAGACATAAAACACTCAATCAACTGGGAATCACTGCAGAACTTCAAGATTTCCTCCCTGGTGAATAATCTGTTGAGAAAGTTAAAGCAGCAAGGAAGTTCTCAGATCAGATGAACAAATAGAAATCTTGCATGCAGATGCAGTGTGGAACATTCTGCTTTTCCATCACTCTAAGCAGAATCAGTGAAAAAATGTTAGACCTTTTATGCCACCTACTGCAGGATGCAATAATAATAATAATAATAATAATAATAATAATAATTATTATTATTATTATTATTATTATTCTAGGCTTCTAATGCTACCAAGAATTAGGATGAAAATAGGGTACAGCACAAGGACTGAACTGGAAAAAAGTGAATATTATTCATTTCAGAAACCATTAGTAAAAAAACACCTAGTCCCAATATTTTGTAGCCAGTTGAGGCACTTTCTGATTCTTTTCAGGGCTATAAAGAATGTAGCCTTGCTATTTTCAGTAGTGCTTCTTGAACCCATTAACCTGTAATTACAAAACCTCCTGGCTCTTTGGAAATAAGTCAGCACAGTTCAGAAGTGAGTTCCTGAAGAAAGGAAGTGCTTTCTTACAATCCTGGAAGTAGATTGAAAACAGAATATTACAGATTGCCAACACTATTCTTAGTTACACATAATTAAATATTATTTATCTATACATAAGAAATAATGTTTGATATAATGCATATAAGAGCCAGTTTGGTGTAGTGGTCAAAAGCTCCAGGCCAGAAACCAAGAGACTGGGCGTTCCAGTCCTTGCTTGGGCATGAAACCAGATGGGTGACTTTGGACTGGTCAGTCTCTCTCGGTTCTTAAAAGAAGGCAAGGGAAAATGTTGCCAAAAAACCTGCAGGGACTTGTCAAGGCTGTTGCCAGGAGACAAGACTGATTGGAAGGCTCCCCCCACCCCCAGATCTAGCTATCTACACACACACACACACACACACACATGCTTACAACAAAGCTATTACTTATTATAATAATAGAGCTGATATAAGAGAACAAAAAAAAAATCTGAAGAATCCTACGAGGAAGAATTATAGCAATAGGTGAATTAATTACTGCAATGCAAAGAATGGTCCATGAAACATTAGCGTTCTTTTAGATCTTGTTGCCCTCCAATGTCAGAGACTGAAGCAGTTAACTCTTCAGATGAAATCAAAGGGACTGAAAAAAAAAGTATTTTTTCATTTGATTGTTCATTTGTAATGTTATAGTTATTACGGATTGGTAGAAGGAGAAGGAGAAGGAAATGGGAATTTGGGGCAGCAAATTTCATCCATTTTGTAAGACAGAAAGATCTAGATGTAGTAGAATACCAAGACATCACTGTACTGAAGCTGAAATTATATATGATGTAACCTACTTTGGATGCTCTTTTGGTTTAAAATTAAAATTTTTTCCACCCAGAATGTTTCAAGCACTTTTTCCAAATGTCTTCATGATGATTTCAAAGATTAGTCAAACTCTAGGCCAAGCAAGACGAGTCAGCATGGAGAATAAAGACAAGTGATATTGGAAACAGATGTAAGATCAGGGGAAGAGACCAGCTGAAGCTCTGTTATTCTCTGCAGCTTTTTGACTATCATAGATAGTCTGGAACACTGCTATGATAGTGGCAGTGTGATCTCCATTATGAATGAACAATTCAGTATTTTGCAAAGTAATTCATCTTGTTGGAACAACTGCAACAAATGTCATTTATACATAAACCTGTAAGACTGTGGAAGAATCACAGTGACCAGCCACTTGAAAGGGCCCTTCCTATCCAGGAAATAAATGTGAACATTCTAGATTGATTGTGGTTCTGAAAAACAATGGCAGTGGGGGTGGTGCCAGGGGTGGGGGGCAAGGGGGAGAACCCAAGAACACAATGAATGTTCCAAAGATGAATGGAATAGATGAGAAGTGGACACTATATTTTGCAATATATTAATTTATATTGCAGAAATTCAGAGTACACATATTCATGAAACACTTGTTCCAAGTTGCTACTCAGTTATGAATAATTTTGCTGGGACTTTAGATCTTGTCCAACTACAACAATGTAACCCTGTGAACTCGCCCCTTACAAGGGAAGTTTTGGGGAATTATTTCTCAAAAAAAGGTGTGGAATCAAACTAAAAAAAGGCTATCTTATCCCCTCCCCACCTTCTGTTTTTTTAAATAAGTGGAGCCAGTAATCTCTTGAACACAAAATCTGTCTGCATTTTCTCAATGACAGCTGAAAACCAATAATGATTCAGTGCCAGGGAATGTACTGGATCAAGGAGTTACCAGTTTTCTACTGCTTTCTCTTTAGTAAGCCAACAAAGATTTGTTTCTCTTGTAAGCACACCTTGTGTAGAGAGAGGACATGTGGCTTTCTTCCAGTATCACTAGAACAACAGATGATAAGAATTCCACTTTTTTAGAGAGACTCTTGGTGGTACCAATAGAAGCGAAGCCGGGTAGCGAAACGTTTGCAAGAAAACAACCAAGCTCAGAGAACCCCAAGGACTCCACTCTTGGTGGATCTTCTAAAAGTAAATTCTAGCCAATGGTGTTTTTTTTTTTAGATTTTTTATTCCATCTTTATTATTTTTATAAATAACTCAAGGTGGTGAACATAGCTAATAGTCCTTCCTCCTATTTTTCCTACAACAACAACCCTGTAAGTTGAGTTGGGCTGAGGGAGAATGACTGGCCCAAAGTCACCCACAGCCAGCTTTCATGCCTAAGGCGGGACTAGAACTCAGAGTCTCCTGGTTTCTAGCCTGGTGTCTTTACCACTAGACCAAACTGGCTCTATATAACAGTGTTCTTATCTGGAATCCAGAAATACATACATACCTATCATACCCTTTCAGGATAAGCAAAAAACAGAAAAGGAGTAAGAAACAGTAAACTGAAGAAATTAAAGATAAAAAAAGAAACACAACTAAATTTAGTATATATCCACAACCTCCACTATGCTTTGCTATATCTTTCTAACTTTCCAAATAATCTTTGCTTTCCCTAAATCCATATACCACTTCATACATTATCTCTGCTTTTTAAACTTCTCAGCAATTTTTAAAGGCCTTCATCAAGTCTATCAGCTCCCATTAGTCTTCCCCTACCTTTTAATCCATTCATTATTTCTATATCTATTTGTTTTGCAATTTGATCCCCATTCAGTGTAATGGGCTTCTTAGACCCTGGCACTATTATAAGTGCAGAATACCTGCACATTCTTCATTTATCAATAAAACAGATAACTACCTTCCTAGTGCATCAATGCACAGTTAGCAAGAAGATCAAAGAAGTTCCATCTTAACAAACTTAGAGATAAATTGGGTGCTAAAATAAACATATTAAGTTGCCAGCTATATGCTAGTCCCCATTTCTCATTCAATAAATCTGATTAAAGAAGACCCTGGCAATACTGGCTTTTTGTTGTAGTGACTGCTAAGAACTTGATGTTCATTCTCTATGTATGGCCAAACCATCTCAATGTGTTTCTTTTGTAATCCACATTCATTTAGCACCTATTCATTCCTGACCTTATTTCTTCTTTAAACACCCCATTCCTCCTGCGTTCAACTTACATTTGTATATCCATGTATCGAAGTCTTATACTCTATACTCTTATACACAGTTATTCTCACTTCTTTTGGCAAACATTCATTCCTGACAATGGATCACATACTATCCAATGCCTTGAACATCTCTATCTATTTCCTTATATTTAGTAAATGTTCTACCAAGGGATACAAATGTAGCTCTAGGTGGTGGTGGTGGTGGTTGTTTTCCCATTTCAGTATAATTTGTAATATCTCACTCCACACATCAAGGACATGCTAGTGGACATTCTCGGGTTCAGAGAACTTTGAACACGTGGTTCAAATTTAGGTTTATCCCACCTCTTCTAGCCAATTTCATCTCTATTACAGAAATTTCTAGCAACAGTCCAATGAAGTTTTAAAATAATGATTCATGGTGTTTCCTTGTCTGTGATTAGGGTCAGTTCCCAAACTATGTGCTCCAGTGTCCCAGGGTGCCCCAATAAATTCACAGAGACATGGTGGGCTATTTTAAATTTTTGAGGGAAACACAGCAATATTTGGCAACTGTAGGACACCACACAAAGTCTAATAGTGCAACCTCAGTTGATGAGTTGCATCCTTAGTTATACCACTGTCCTGGGTCATCTAGCAATAGTTATAGCTCAAACCTGGGACCAGAATTTGGGTCACCCAATGACCTTCCAGAGTTTAGCAGATGAAACAGGCCCAATATCTGCACATGGAACAGCATGGGCATGCCAGGACTCGGTGGGCTAACACTGCTTGCCGCAGTATCTTCCCATATGCATCAGCCTCTCTGTACATTTATCTATGAGTGCATTATTTTCTACAAACAAATATATTTGTTCCCAAGTAACTGCAAATCAGGACAACAGAAAGAAATTCCATTCGATTCCATTCCGAAGCCATGGTGGAGCCCTGAATTAAAATGTGCAGTTGTACACACTTAAGCATTTCTGGCGGTTATGTATTGGTTGATATCAATACCAGGAATGTAGGATACTTTTAAGGCATAGGATGGCAGTAGGAGGACAGATAGAAATGTTAATTATAACCTCAAAACACCCTTCCTATCTAAGATGTTATGTGGTATGTCCATATCATATTGTGCAATTAGTTTATTTACATTAAAATCAGTTTACCTAACTGTAAAAGAGGAAACAAATAGGTGGTTAAATATATACCTAGCAGCATAAGTGAAACAAATGCCTAACTAGTCTTCCAGTCAAATTTGCTGAGGATAGTATGCTTCTTCAGATATGAAAAAATCAGCCAGTTCTTCACATCATTGTATAAATGATGGAGAATAGGTGTCCTTCCATCCTTCTAGTCTTTTTGCAATCATGAGAACATACATTGTCTGATTCCTTTATCCTCTTGTAGGTTTCCATACCACTAATATATAGTTCAAAAGAAGGTGAGCATCTACAAAAACCAGAGAGTCTTCCAAAACCAAAATGAGAGCCAAGGTAACTTCTACCCAAAAGGGAGCTACTATAGCATAAGATCACAATGTTGGGATCAGTGTTAATTGTTTAGCACACTTCTAATAATGAGCCTGCAGAAGTTGTTGACTTGTATACAAAAGGCTCCTGCACATTCCTTGGTCAGCAAAGTTAACAAAAAAGCAAGTTCTGGAGCATATAAAACCACACATATCACTGGAGGGCAAAATCACAAAATTCTGCCTTACTTATTTTGGCCATGTCACATGATCAAACTCACTGGAAAAGGCAGTTATGCTCAGAATGGCCAGTGGTAAAAGGAATGAGGCTACCAAAAAACATGGTGGCCAGACACCATCAAAGCTGACACCAGCCAGAGCATAAAACAACTGAAAGAAGCTGCACAAGACTGGAAAATGTGGAGAGAGCTGGTCCATAGAATCGCCGAGAATCAGACACAATTGAACAGATAGCTGCCGCCGCCGCCGCTTCTCCTTCTCCTTCTCCTTCTCCTTCTCCTTCTCCTTCTCCTTCTCCTTCTCCTTCTCCTTCTCCTTCTCCTTCTCCTTCCCCTTCCCCTTCCCCTTCTTCCAGCTTTGCTTTTAACCATTTGCAGAACTCAAGCATTAAAAGAAGGAAGACTCTGTCTTCATCCAAAGGACCCAAAGCTATTTCTGTATGGTATAGTACTATATATTCATTAAAGTTTTTCCTCTGCAGCTCTGTATGTGAATGCTGAATTTACTTCTATTCTTTAAAAAAAGTATAATTATTTTTTGATTTTATGGACTCCCATCCAGCAGGTTTTAGATATAACATAGAAAATTTTAGTTTGAATTAAGGACAAAATCTGTTCTTTCCCAAACAATCTGGATAACTGACATATGATGCAATGACAAAATTACGTAAGTATGCAAATGTCATCAATTAGTGAATTGTAATTTAAGAGACATTATGATTTAATGGACACTGTTTTCCTCAGTTGATTCACAAAATGAAGCTTCTACTGTAATTAGATTGGTTAAAATACTTTATTACTGACACATGTTTTGGTTACACATAAATATTCTTAAATAAATAAATGATTTTGAATTTAAAGTTTGACTCTGTGTTGTTTTCCTGCATTTACTGTTGAAATTTCAGGGCTATATTACATGAGTGGAAGTTTCATTGTCAATCCAAATCAAAGTCACTAGTTTCCTGCAGATATGGCCATGATTGTGGATTATACATACTGTAGTTTTAATTTAATGAAGAATTTAGTTAATCAAAAAGTGGGAGTAGATACTCCCCAACTCCTTCTGCAACTGCAGAGAAGGTGAACTCGAAGCCCACTTCTGCATGTTCGTGTCATTTTAAACTGTGGTTTGGCATTTGATGGAAAACTGCATGTACTTAATAAAAACCAAGGGCCAGTTTATGTATACAATAGAAAGATTCTGTTGCAATGGGCAGAATCATACTACAGGACGAAAATCACATTTGTAAGTGTTCCTGAATATAAACAAGTCTTTGAGCCAGGACCTTTCTTTCAAATATGCTGATTTTTTTAAGTACAGCAAGACATTTCCTTCAAGTGGTGTTTGCAACCATTAAGAATCATGCAGGGGTTCTATAAAACAGAAATCCTTTATTTATTTAGGTTGCTGATCTCACTTCACTGAGTGTGTCCTTTAGCTGTTTTTACTACTGTGTTAGTCTCTTCCTGGTAGCTATTGTGGTGCCCGAGAGATGCAGTACATAAAACACACCAGAAAAACCGAGGGGTCTATGTCATTCAGTTATACTTTGTATCTGCCACCCCAGCTCTTCCACATATATGATTAGTGTTCATGTATGAGTGCATTCAAAAACAGCACCATCACTTACAGTCCAAAGTGGCATGGTTTATTTCAGGAGTGGGAAAATATCACCTTTGGGCTGCATGCCAACACAGCTTCCTTTGTTACAGCTAAAGGCAGAGATCTCCAACCCAAATTGCTGAAAACTAGTGGCACTATTTCTTACCATTCTGAGGGGGAAATCACAGCTGTAAACTTTTTAAAACATGAGATATGAACTTTAAAGAACTAAGAAAATCGGCCTAAACCCTCTCCCCAAACCCAGGAAAATAATCACAAGACTGGCCCCACCTACTTTGTTTAATCCTACTATCCAGGGTCGCCCCCACCAAAAGGGTTGAAAACAGCTTCTAGCCACCAAAAGATGGTCCTCCCTTGCCTTATTACACCACTTGAAGATTCAGCCATTTTATCCCATTAATGCAGAACTAACTGAAGACCAAAAAAGAACCTAACGTCAGTTTTAAACTTAGTCCAAAGTTTCTCTGGATCAGTTATTTAATGCATTATCAGCCTTCTGTGTATCCCTGGAATGCAATGTGATAATCCCAGATGTCTACTGTTTCCAGTCAATCTGTAAATCACCTAAATTAGAGACAATGCAGTGGAGCCAGAACTCCTCTTGGAATTCCCATTCTGCTGTTCCATTTCCATTGACGTGTCTCCATTACTGCTGCTGGTTGCCAAAGCCCAAATAGGTCAGTGATAAACAAAGGAGCTTCTAGACAGCAAAAGCAAAGTGCTCCTTTCCCAGAAAGAGGCGAGGCTCCTCATGATTGGGAAATAATGGGGATGCATTAGCAACCAAGAAAAGGAAGTACCAAACATCTGCTATGCTTCTGACTCCTTGGACTCCTGTCAACTCATTAAGAAGCATCCAAAAAACAACAGAGGATTTGGGGATGGGAAGTGAGCCAGAATTTTTAGGATTAAGCATTCAGCCATCATGATGTTTTCATTAATGTCGAGAGTATCCCATACCCACCCCCACTCCCCCCAATTTTATGTAATCTACAGAAGAAGAAATGTGCCTAGAGCATAATGCTGAACTTTCACTGGGAAAAGGATTGTCACACTATCGTGGTGCCCGAGAGATGCAGTACATAAAACACATCGGAAAAACTGAATTCTTAGTTGGCAGTGAGTTCCTAACATCACCTGTGGCAGGGTGGGGAATCTGCCTGCCCCTCAGAGGTTGCTGAACTACATTTCTCACCACTCTTTACCAACAAGACCAAAGAGGAGAGAGAATAAAAACTGCAGAATAACAACATCTGGAAGGCCTCGAGTCTCTATCCTTGTTTTAGGACAATAAGGGCAGAATTAGGCGCTCTAGGCATATTTATCTTTTGGAAAATTCCAATTCAGAAATGGAAAACCATCTCAGGGAATCTGGAACCTACGTATTTGAAAAACTGTGATATGTATGTATATGCATCTTAGAAGTGAAGCCCTCTGAGTCCAGGATGAGACAGATCTCAGTGGCTGTGGCTGAACTTGGAGTCAAAAACCAAGAAAAGAAAAATGGATAAATGAACAGATCTGGGAGCTTCAAAATTTATCTGGTGGTTTCGATGAGTTTGCCTTTATCCTTATGGCAACAGAGAAACTGGCCTTTAGTTTGCAGAACAAGAAAGTTCATTAGCAGAGATTGTTCTGTGGAATAATCATACATGGTTGTACACAAGGGTACAAGGTAGTGGAGTCTGTTTCTCACTTTTCTCAAATATTGTCTCTCAGTTTAAATACTTCATTTCTAATTCACTCTCCTTCCAAACGTGGCGGTAGGTGGCTGGAAGAAAGCATCATAGCCTTGTATTGCATGTTTCTGGTACATGTCTCCTATTTATGAGCTCAGAAGGAGGTCCAGCAAAGTTAGTTCCATTTACATTTCCAAAAAAGACACTTTAGTCGTACTGCAGCTAAGCAGTTAGACTTTTATACACCATTCCTTTTGGCTAGCTGGTGGTCAGTGTTTCCCTGTTAGATCTTCCTGTGGCCCTTGGAATTGGGTCATGTAAGCAAACAGTCACATAAAGTCATTATTCAGTTTATATGGGTGTTCTACAAAACCCGTGTAAGGCCTTACTCCAACTGGTGCAAACTGGCATGCGCTGCTGTTGCCAATGCAGCAAATATCATTGATGTGTTTGGTCTCACGCTTCTATATTTGGATCTTACACAGAGCTTTATTAAAACACCCTCCCTTTTTATGGGAAAGGTAGGTAGCACTAGCCTGCCCAGAATGACTCTCTGTTATGTGCCCAAAAGCATACTTTTACAGTTAAATGCCATTTTCTAATGGTGGTGTTAATCTTGGCATTCTCAAAGCTTTCCTAGTGGTATAAGATTAATGACAAAATTCTGTAATGAAAATTACTTTTTTTTTTAAGTGGTGATGAGCCATGCCAAAATGGACAACGCTGGAAACAAATTCCCTATTGATTCACTACACAGGTGTAGCACGGACAGTGGTTGAGAAAGCCCTTCTAAATTAATCCCATAAATATGACTTTTCATGAAAACTCAGATTTAAGCTTAACCAGCGAAGACCTCCCTGTTACAGGGCTGAGAAATGGTTGAACTGGCTCTGTATGCATGGATAATAATGCCACCATTTTGCTGAAATAATGAAAAGGAGCAGAAATGTGAAACTTCTGCTATGTATGAAAAGCAAGTGAACTTCTATATTCAGAGCCAGGTATCCATAGCCAGCCCTATCTTTTGTTGTGGCACATCTTTGGCCTCTTTTGTTAAGCTCAGCCCATTTGTCACTGTATCATCTCTAATGCCCAGATCTAAGCCCAAACCTATTTTATATAACTGTTTGCCAATCTACAAAGATCTTACAAAAAGAAAAAGTACCCAGAATTCTAGGCTTATATTCCATGTTGAATGGATCTATTCAAATTCAACATACATGTGGATTTGTGTTCAACTCACATCCCAATCCATCTTTGCGGGACCACATCGTAACTCACTTTGGGCAGCCTTACAGAGAAGGAGAAAAAGCAAATTTCCTCTGCTTCATGGAAGAGTTCCAAAGTATACATATAAATTGAGAATAGGAAACAAGCATTTCCATATAATCTGGAACACATACATGATGTGGCTTGGTGATATATGTCACTGTATATTTGGGGTATGTGCATCCCCATAGTTAGGGCTGTCTGCAGGAAGGTAAAAAAAAAAAAAGGCACAACACACGTAAATAAGGCTGGGGCTTTGATCACATGGTTTCGGCCGCCATCTTGACTTTTTTGATTCCTTTCCTGCAGACACCCCTGCTCACAGCAAACACAAATCAGACCAAACACTGATGTGCAGGGCATATTGTGAAGTGATGCTAAAGGTCAGCATTTAGTGACTTAAGAGGACTTCATTTGGTGAGAAGCAATATATTCAGTGGTACACCACATGTCAATAGCAGCCCAAACATAATGTCATAGGTGGAGCTCCAAGTCCAGGCACAGGATGTGCAAGTCACTGCTAGCCATGGGGTTTCTTTTTCAGCCTGAGTGCAGAATTCCAGTCAGGGATGATCTCAGGGGCTACGTATTAGCAAGAGGTCAGGGAACAAAGTCAACACGAGCAGGGTCAAAAAGTCATTCCCATGTATAATTGTGGCATGTGGCTTCCACTTTTTTTCCAGACACTCCTACCCTCAGCGTGCTTCCAGCTTGAAGTGAGAAACTCAGAAATGAGAAAAAATATGGCATTCCAGAACTCAAGCCTAGATACACCAACTCAGAAATAAACAGGACGGAATTACCCAGGAACAGGAAGAAGAAGCACTTTGTGGCAACTTCTCAGAAACAATGCATTTCTGCTCAAAATAAGCGAGACTAATCAAAGGAAATCAACACTAGCATTATCTCAAATTATAATTACATGCTTCTCTTATAATTAATGATAACATCTTACCTCAGATATTTCCAAGTTTACAAGCATGTATTGCGGTTGCAGTTCTCCTCACAAGTGCCAAGCCTCCTTCATTTTGGAGCTACCGCAGAGTTTATTAAGCATTGAAGACTGGAGTAGAGAAGTTAATTATGTTGTTAAAGACCCCCAGCAAGATCAGAACATCCAGAGAGGGGGAAGGCTCACAAAGCCAGGCTTTCTGTGAAATAGAATGACAGTAAATGCTGAAAGAGCTCCTAAGCAAGTCTGTTGCCCTTAAGTGCATTTTTCCATTGCTGCTGTTGATGTAAGCTTCATGGGAAGTTCTGTTCTTCCCGTTCTTTATGGATATAGTGCATCTTGGTTTTGCAACATGGAATAAAGTCCCTCCCTCCCTCCCTCCCTCCCTCCCTTCCTTCCTTCCTTCCTTCCTTCCTTCACTGTTGACTCCCCTCAACTGCCTGGACAAGTCCTTGCAATTTTCTTGGCAAGAGTTTGGAAGTGGTTGGCCCTTGCCTTCTTCCATCTTCCTAGGACTAAGGAGTGACTGGCCCAAGGTCACCCAGCTGGCTTCGAACCTAAGGTGGGACATCACAGTCTTCCAGTTTCTAGCCAGGTACCTCAGCTGTTGCACCAAACTGGGTCTCATCTTGTGCTACCCCTGCCAATTTTACTATGTAATTTCAATTTTAATTTTCCGCGTTACTCATGACCCCTGAGCATCTTGTTTTTATGTTGCCCAGGGCTATCCTATGTAGGACTGGCAGCTATATAAATATTTTAAATATATAAATAAATAAATAAACCATCACTCCTTACCTTTTCCTATTATTGCTACTATAATTTACTACTAAGAACAATTGGCACTCTTCCTATTAATTCTTTAAACCAAGCACTTTCTAAACCTTTAAACCATATAGAAATTATATCTGAAATGCTGAAATTCATTGTTCCATTACATTCACTTTTATAATACAGGTAGTCCCTAGTTTAAGAATGAGTGCTGTTCCCAAGGTCTGTCCTCAAGCTGAATTTGTATGTAAGCCAGAACAGTATTATTGTATAATACTGTATAAGTAGCATTGTGTAATGAACTCGAACCATTGTGTATTTAACTGGAATCACTCTGTATTTAACTCGAATTTTGCTACAATAGGCTCTGTTTTTAACTATGGGTCTTCTGTAACCCTGGTGTTGTTAACCCCGGGACTACCTATATAATATGTGTCTATTCCAATGTAAGCACACTGAATTAAATTCAGTATACAAACAAATAAATAAAGTGGGTTTACCATAAGATAAAAGTGAATTCCAGTGAAAGTTATACTCGCATGTTGCAGACTTCTGGCCAATGCTTTTAATGAACGGTTTAGTACTTTCAATTAACGTAGATAACAGAAATACCCATATTGAAAAGAATTAAACAGCAATTGCACAATTTTGAACTATAAGCATATCAAGATAAACTTTCAAGATGTAAGTCTCCTGGTTGCAGAATTGGAAAAGCAATTTGCAGGCAACTGAGATCTCTGCCTATGTTGCTTCCTGATAAGCAATATACTCTATTAGAAATTGAGAAGATAAGCACATTCAAATGAGTAGAGAATGATATCATTATATCCTATAGTATTCCAAAGTCTTGTACTTGTGCAGTAGCAGCAAGGTAACTTGCAGAAATGTACCAAAGTAACAGTCTCAGTACAAGGCCAAGGGTTTAAGCTAGCATTTTTCAACTTTGGCAGCTTTAAGATGGGTGGACTTCAATTCCCAGATTTCCCCAGCCAGCATAGCTGGGAGTTGAAGTTGCTTAGCATCTTAGTTGCTAAGGTTGAGAAACACTGGTCCAAGTAATATCCTGAGGCAAACTAACTAGGTCAGAGTCTGAGCTGAGGCCAGGCACTCCAATATCAGGTAGTGCTTAGGTGCCAAACTAGAATAATTCAAAACACAAGGACCAGTTCCCACATTTGACTCCAGTATAGTTCTGCTACAAATCGCATGATGTTTGCTTCAGATTGTAGGATTCACCCAGACTCAGCTGCTAGTCCTTGGCAATTAATTATCAGAGGGGCAATTCACAAATTCTTTGAAACTTAGCATTTCTTTGTATGTCAAATCTCTGGCTTTGCTCCTTCAGGTATCTGCACTCTGGGGTCTTCAACCTGCATATCAGAATGGGGGGTCTTTTGTGCTGGTCCCTGTGAAAACAATTGTAGTGTCCTTTCCATGGCGAGTCCAGCCTGTCTGGTTCTTAAGACACCCTTCTGTCCTTTTGCAATGACTCACATATGAGGCTTATAACAAACAGTGGTTGGGGCTTAGCACAAAGGGTTCCCATTTTTCACCATTTCCCCCTCAACTTCTGGGCTGTGTCTCATTCTTTCTTTTTAGGTTCCCATTCTACACTGGATCTGCACCACATGCAGCTCAATTTTCACTGACATCCAGCCTCAACTGCTAAGATCTGAGATCATATTAAAACAACCATTATTATCTCAACTGGTTTCTTAAGAAGTTATTTGAAGAACTGGAATCTGAAGAATGCTAACCTGATAATGAAATGTTAACGAGCAGTAATGGCAGATGTTTAAGCCTTAATCTTGCTCCCTTTAATATACGGATAACTTGTTGGAAGGCACCGGTGTGTGTTGCATTTAGATTCCTTAGAAAAGGACAACAAAAGACTTTTCCCCCCAGCTGGTTCATTTACTTTATGATGAATAAAAAGACTTTTTCAGATTAAGGCAGATGTTATAGAAATTTGGTCCTTAAGCAAAACTGGATTTGGGACAAAAACTGGATTATGTGCTGGAAGTCCTTTAATTTCCTTTATGAGTAAAACTGTGTACATGTAAGTATTCCTTTAATAGGGTTGGTTTGAAATAAGATTAATGGAAAACAGTATGACAAAATAATCTTTCAAACTTCTGCAGGTGATATGATGAAATAAATTGATTCATCCCTTCTGAGTCAGGACCAGAAAAAATTATTCTGTGTGAAACTGATACTTTGTGATACTTGGTCAGGCTTGTCTTACACACATATATAAGTACCCATTCTTAGTGTTGTACTATATACTCAGTGGCTGCTAGATTAATATGTGAACTGACTGAATTGGGTCCAAAGTGATATGTTTTTAGCCGTATTAGTAATCTGCTACTATATTCAGATGTGCCAATTATGGTTTGAAGTCAATGGGTAATGCATGCAAACCAGCTGCATTCAGACATTACTTATTTCACAACTAATTTGTAATTCCACGCATGAGAAAGTTTCATTTATGCTTTATAATAATAGGCATACCTCATCAGTCCCATCCGATATATTGTACTTGTTACCGATGAACACAGTAGTTGGAATCACACATCACACTAAGCCATAAGAGGTTCAGTTTTGGCCTTGCATGTTGAGTGCACCCAGTGGAACTCATGGTTTATTAAATAAGCCATTGTAACAAATGATAGCTTAGCGTGCTTTGTGAACAGCATTTGTTTTCATGTGCTGACTTTAGTATTTGTTCACGGAGGGCTAAAGTACAAATTGCGTTCACTTGGGCAGGGCTGATACTGATTTGGACTGCAGTCAGGCCTTTTTACCAATTGGTGCCAGTGTGGTATCCCCTCCCCAGTCCCACCAAAATAAACACCAGCTGCGGACAAGGGATTTTTCTTTACTTTCTTAGAAAAGAAAATGGTTCAATATCTATTCCATCCTTCTTCTGCTCCTGTTATTTCCCAGTGCTTCACCAACTGATCCAAAGGTACCTGGGTTTGAAATAGTACTAGTGAGAAGGATGTAGGTGTCCTAGTAGACCACCGATTGTGCCTGAGTCAGCAGCGTGCTAATGCAATCTTGGATTGCATCAACAGAGGTATAATGTGATCATGGGAAGTGATCTATGCTGTAGTGGTCAGGCCGCATCTGCAATACTGCATCTAGTTCTGGTTGCCATGTTATAAGAAGGATGCTGAAACTGGGAAGAGTAGAAAGAAGACTGATAAAAGTGGTGAAAGGCTTGGAAGCTAAACCCTATGAAGACAGGTTAAAAGAACTGGGCATGTTTAGCCTAAAGAAAATCAGGCTAAAGGGAGACATGGTAGCAGTCTTCCATACATGAAGGGCTGTCACAAAGAAAAAGGGGTGGATTTATTCTCCAGCACACCTGAGATTAAAAGAACCACTGAGCAGAAGCTTTACAGAGGGAGGTCCACATGAAAAATAAGGAAGAATTTCCTGACTGAGAGAGCTATAAAGCAGTGTGTGTCCTGGAGTCATGAGTGGTGCCCCACCAGAGGTTTTGAAGCAGGGGTTGGACAGCCATTTGGCTGGGATGGTCTGAGGATTCCTACCCTGGGCAGGGATTGGACTACAAGACCTCCAAAGTCCCTTCCAGTCTTATGATTCTATGATGCAATTTGTCTTGTTAAAAAAGAAAAATCTGTTCATGTAGTTGAACCTTGAGCTAACAACACTCTTCCCTTCTCCCCTACCCCCACCCCCCAGCAAGGAGAAACTGTTAACATGATAAAGGAATGAATTCATTCATGGTTGTACTTATTTAAGTTATTAATTTTGGTTAATTGTTGCCATACGTAAGTAGAAAAATCACACAGATCTCTAAATCTATCTATATACAAACACACTTCTGTTTAAGCTGTAAATGCCGGACACTCCAGCAGTGCAGGATTTGGCCTGTTCTCATAAAGTACACAGGTGTATCGGGCTACCAGCTCTGAGCTGCAAAAATATGAATGACACTACAGGCAGTCCTTGTGTGCATGTTTGTGTATCTAAAAACATACCCAGGGTCTCAGCTGGGGCCAGACCTGCCCTTCCTGTGTTGATGGGAAAGTTTTGAAAGAGGCTGCAATTCACATTTGCTCTGATAAAGCAAAGGTTACGGTTTCTTATGAATTTCTACTTACATCCTGGCTCAACGTGGCTTTGAGTGAGTCTGGTAGCAGAACCTGCTTTATTATTGTTGTAGTTATTATCTCTGAGCTGATTTTGCTCCAAAAGGAGCCCATGGAGGTGTGCAAAAAGTAATAAAAACCATCTCCCATAAAATAAAATAATGAGAATACAACCCTTTAAAATAGAGTTCAGTTGAAAGACAACCAGACTGGTCCTGGGGCAGCTGTTACTGTACATTTTTCTCTCCATCATGAGGCCCTATGGGATTTGAGCAGGATGAATACTGCAGGGGAAAATCTCATGCTGGAGGTGCAGATGCAAGAGTGCATCTCATGACTTAGTAATAACAAGGTGGTAGAAAGATGTAGATAGAAAATTCAGGGTTTTCTTGATGTCATCTCTTGGAGCATATCTGCACTGTATCCTTACATGGTTCCTGTCCCATATGCTGGCTGCACTAAGCCAATTTAAGAAAATTTGGTCTGGATTGAAATGTTTCAGCAGCAACATATTTATTCTGGACAATTCCCCTGTTGTTGTACCCTCCCAACTTTCCATGCCGGGAAAGCAATTGCCAAGCACTTTCTGTGGGCAGGTCTTACTGGGGATAGATAGAGAGAATTTTCCCAGGTTTAGTTCAGTAATGTTGGTTGGCACTACTGATTAGTTTATTGGTAGTGCAATGGTTATAACATTTGCCTGCCGTACAAAATATCACCAGTTTGAAACCCAACCATTTTCTATAATTAGTTACTACAATTACTATTTTTCTTTCTCTCAGCTATCTACTTTACTGCTTTTTTAAAAAATAAATTCACTGGTACACCATTTCATCATTTCTCCTGTCACTTGAGGTAGAAATGTTTCATCCCAGATCCCAAACAGTCTTTCATAGTATTTATTTTGGCTAATTGGATGCTGAGTTGAAGAAGAAAAGAAGAGAGAAGAGAAGAAAGATCTAGTACTTCAACAGTGCACTGGTAGACTTATTCAGAAGAAAGCCCAGGAAAAAGATAGTAGCTCAGGGAAAGAAAAAAAAAAAAGGTATATCTTTTTTTGTTCTTTTGTTCTAAAAAACATTTCTAACCAGTGATCCTTTGCACATTAGGCAAATTTTATAACTACTATGCTACTGGAACACCGTTACAAACAGTGCTGCAGCACAGATTAGAGTGCTTTGTGTGTTTGTGTGTGTGTGTGTGTGAGAGAGAGAGAGAGACAGAGAGAGCTTTGTCCTAGATAAAGGGGTGTTCCTGCTGCTACATGCAGTAGCCAATCCAACTGTATCACTCAGGAATGATAGCTCATTCCATTACAAGCAAGGGAGTGACTAATCATAATTTAATCCATCTTTACCATTAAAAGGTTGCCCTGGAGCTGAAAAGTAGCAAAAGCCCCTTTAGTACCACTTCATTAAATATAGCTAATAACTGAGTCACCTAAACCCTCTGAGAGAAGTCTAGCTTCCAAGTTCTTCTCTTATTAACTTTGGAGATTTATTGCTGAGGTAATGACAAAAAGACATTATTCATTTTGCCTATTAATGCAGAGATGATCCTCCAGGGCTGCACAAATCTGAACGACTTCTAGAAGGCAGCAAAGAATTTTCTGCATTTCTTTGCTGACCTCCATTGGACATCTGGACCATTGCAGCCAGATCAGGTAGCTCTAATGTTATTGATTTGTTTCTACACCTGCTCTCTTGAAGGGGTTTATAATGGCATTTTACATGTAATTAATAGAAAATTACCCCATTTCTGTTTAACCATAGCTATTTCATGTCAACCCATAGAAGAAAGATTTAGTCTTCAGAAGGTTTGGATTTCAGCTTAAAGCCAAAGGAAGAATTCTGTTTCTGAGAATTTGTTTTTATAAGCCCATCATCTTTGAATTTAATGGGGTAATCAGGATAATGTTCAGTTAATCAGTTAGCAATTTAGGTTTCAGGAAGCTGGAGAAAAATGGTAGAAGCCAGGGTAATGAGTTCTCTGCACTTCCTCAGTAGAGGCAACTTCATTCTGTGGGAATCTTATTCTATTTTACTTGAATTCTCTGTTTTTATTATCATTAATTCCAACTACATTCTATATTTTAGTGATAACTGATTACTTTTAATCCTTCCATATTTGATGGTTGTCTTCTGCTCTGTTGCTTGGTGAGATTCCTTTGGGTTTGAGTTGGAGTCTGATGTTTACAGATAAAGTCATTGTGCCTCAAATGTTAGGCCAGATGGCACTAAGGAGAAAAAGTAACTTTATAAGCTTCTTATCTTGCCAACAATTCTTCTTCTTCTTCATCATCATCATCATCATCATCATCATCATCATCATCATCTGCATACTGGATAGGCAGAAATAATAATAAAACAAGAAGACACCATGATGATGTTAAATGGGATGGAATAAAGTCCAAAAAAGAAAGTTCATGAATCTTGGGGACTACAGTTCCTTTGGTGCACGTATATACTGGATAGTTTTTAAAATTATTTTTTAATCTGAAAGCTACTGAATTACCATCATTGTTTGCATTTGTTTGTAGAAACTGTGCGACTGAGACTAGAGCCCTGCTAAAAGGCCTTGCTTTGTTTTGTATGTCAGAGGATGCCACTAATTTTTACATTTACCTTCTCTTTACCTTCTCATGATGACCGACTTCTATAATTTTCGTGGATAACAGCATGCTGCAAGGTTTGATAACATGATGCCACTGATAGCTGTAAGAAAATAATGTGATTTGTGATGTAACCAATTATATCATTAGAAAAGAATTTGTAAGAAAGTGAGCCTGTTGGAGGAGATGGAGAGATAAAGTTGTATCAGAGGAAGATGTGTAAAGAATACCATTATCTCACTTGAGTACTTTTCAGTAATTTGTCTGCATCAGTTCTGATAACTTAAGGTAAACAGAGCCCTTTAAACCATATCTGGGTATCTTGATTGCAAATATTTGTGGAAAGAAGAGAAATTCCTAATTGCACTCATTCCTTTTCCACCATCTTCCATTTTTCATCCTTCAAACTTTCATAAACCATATCTTTCTTCCCACATCTTCCACTCCAGCTGGTTGTTATGAACAAATGCTTTGACCTAAGGCAAGCCTAAAAATTGCAAGAGAGAAGAGGCTAAGCAGCTATTCTTGCAAAACGTTTCATCTAAGCAAGATGAACAAGGCTCTGTATAATATATTCAGAATAGCCACAGGTCTCCTGCGTTGTAGGTAATAAGAATGTTTGCTATGGAGTTTAGTGATTATAGAAAGCCAAGAATCAATTTAAAATATCAAACGTCCACCACAAAGATGTATGTATCACAGTGTTTTAGAAGCAACACAATAAACCTAATCTGCCCTGAATAATTCATCACAAAAGGCTTGCTTCTTTTTCAAGCCAATGCAATCTTCAAAATACAGTTCACTCCCCCACCCCCAAAGTGGCACTCTCTGCTGTAGTCCTTCAATGCTTTTGTATATAGAAATCTGCTTCCATTATAAGTTTGGTTGTTGGCCAACTCAGACAATTGTCTTTTATTCTGCTACCTAATCCCTCTGAAAGTGGCCTTTGGGGATAGTGCTTCATTATCGCAACGCTTTCCCTTTCTATTTTCCACTGAGCCAAGTCTCTCCACTTATCTAGCTAGCAGGGAAATTCTGGAGACAATCCTTACTTAGTTCAGCTTTACTTGGAAGTGGGGGCAGGAGTAGAGGAAGGAATAGGTAACGGAAAACTGAAGAATTTTTGGAATATCTGAACATGTACAAATATACCAATTGAGTGCAATGGAGACACAGCGTAACACTTGCCATATCCAAGTTCCTGGGAAAAGAACATTCATCCCAAAAGTTCGAAGTTGGTTCTTTCCTCTCTCCTGGTCAAAATATTTTGGAAACAAATAAACCTGCTTCTTTTGTACATAAATACCTAGCTGGAGGTCTGGAGATAAAGTTACTTTCCACCTGTAGCCTTTCTTGGTCATTTGCTTTATTTTCCTGAAAATACATATTGATCAGTTCTTTTCTCACTAACAAAAGTTTTCATGCAGTTTAAACATACAGGTAGTCTTCGCTCAATGACTGCAATTGGGACTGGCAACTCTGTTGCTAAGCGATGTGGTTGTTAAGCAGAACATCATGTGACCACGCCCAAATTACAATGTCAATTCTGCTGTGGTTGTTAAACAAATCACCTGCAGTCATTAAGTGTGACATCATGTGACTGTGACTTGCGACTTCCTGCCAGCTTCCCCATTGAACCTGCTTGTCAGAAGCTGGCTGTGAAGTGTGCACATGGTGATCACGTAACTGCTGGATGCTGTGACTGTCATAAATGTGCACCAGTAGCGAAATGCCTGAATTGCAATCACATGACCGCGGGGATCCTGCGATGGTCATAACTTCAAGGATCGGTCATAAAGCTACTTTTTCAGAGCTGTTGTAAGTTGGAATGGTTGGTAAACAGGGCAGTTGTTAAGGACTACCTATAATGAATCTCTGCTTTTCCAAACCTTGAAACTTGCATAATATGTAATTATAACTTAGAGAATCAGCTAGAATTAGGGCAGCAAAATAGATTCAGGTTCCTTGAGCAATAGATCTAAAACTTATTAATCAGTTTTAGTACTGGATATTTGAGGTGGTGGTAGGGAGTGTCAGACCAGAGATATATTCCAAAGCCTACTCAGTTTTGCCAGCAGTCTTTCTGCAGAAGAAAGGAATCAAGGCAAATATAGAGATATGATTTCTATTGACTGCAGGGAGGTCTGGAAACCTACCAATTTTAGTTACTTTTATGCTGTCTGTAGCAGCATAAAAATTGTATGGCAATCTTTAAAGCTTATGTAGTTTTTGGTCTGCTTTATAAATCATCTTTGTCAGAACATATCTTTTTTGTAATATCTTTTCTCTTCTACTGACATACAGAGTTAAAAATAAATGGACTGGGTGGGAAAGATTGGGTCACAGTACTACCATCCTGAGACATAACTGCAAAAGCTCTGATTCAGTTGTGCCCACAGGGAACAGCAAGTGTGCCAATCAGCTATTTAGCACTGAAGAGTTCATCAGCCTCATACCTGGTTTTGCATTGGAAAAAACCCACTGGTGGCCGAACCAGGGAAAGGGGGCTAGTGTTTGTATGCACAAACAGTTTGTGTGTGAAGCTTGCTCTGGGGACCTATGCTCCTGAATCAGGGTGTGCGTTGCTGGGAGAGGCCCCTAGGGTCAGGTGACTTTCTTTGTAGCCTGAGTTATATGTAAGAAGAGATACTTTCTATGAATGCTTTCAGCAATGGCAAACCCCCACAAAGCTACTTAACACTTCCTTGGAATTCAGGTCACACTAAATCAAAGGCGTCTCACCTGAATTGCCACAGCCACTTGCGGCTCTCAGAAACTTTGGCTATAGTTCTAGGAGAAAAAATACCTCCTTCATGTAAGGTTTCATTGCTTTGACTTCAAGGACACACCCATGCAGTTTTCTTGGCAATGCTATAGAAATGGTTTGCCATGGCCTTCTGGGGTGTTTTTCAGTTTCTCTGTCTAGCCCACATTTGTGGGATTCCCTGCTCGTCTCCCATCCAAGTACTAACCAGACTTGAAGCTGTTTAGGAAAAATTTAAATACATTAACTCATTTAACTAGTACACCTCTTTAATGAAATGTAAATTACATGAAAACAAATCTAGTTTTTCTCAGGGGCCACCAACTTCATTATCCTGGCCATGCCCACTTTTTGAAGTGTGGCCCCTGGAATGTCGCTTTAAAGCCAAGGCTATCTTTTGCCTAAAAACAGTTATATATTACTGCCATAAACCCAAGGTTTACAATCCAAGCACAGCTGGATTCATGCAACATGCAATGTCGAAACCATGCAAATATGCTCATGACTTAGTGTAATTTATGAACCGCGATAAGCAGTTCAGATGTTCAGCTTCAAGCTATCTAAAATACAGTGATTAAATGAAAAGTACATATACTTGTTATTGTTAAGTTTGGTTCAGTTAAACTCAGGCTGTAATAATGGCATTGTGCTGAAACTCTTCTCAACAAATGACAGGACAGAACTTTAAAGCAAAGCAGTAATTTGTATACTTGCTTGGACTGAATTTGTCAACTAAATAAATAATTGTCAAATAAATATATAATGATGATTTTCTTCTGCCCTTCTGAGAATTTTTTTTTTTTTGTACAAGCCAAAAAGATCTAACAGAAAATATAACAGGGCTGAATCAGTTCAGCCACCTTGCCAGTAAATGGCATGCTATTTATTTGAGTTGGCAAACTTGTTAAGGAGGATACCATCTGGGAGAGATTTATTTTCCCTAAGTAAAAGCAACTGGAGGAAAACTTAAGAAATTTTAAAAGACCATATAATCCTGTTGAAAAAGAAGGGAGGAAGAAAAACATTAAAAAATAACTTTTTCTTGGAAGAATCCAAATTAGGTTTCCAGCTCAGAACAAGATTTATACAGTGATGCATCTCAATGTAAAATAGTGAACTTTCATGCGGCAAGAGAGGAAAAATTCAAAAATGTGTACGAGAACCCCAAACTATTTAGTCTGCCACATAATGGCTGACTCTCCTCTCCATCTGATTTTTGATAAGTGATCAACATCTTTTAATTCAGGGATCTCTGAAAGGGGAAAATAATTAACTTGACAGTTCAGACATGTCCACAGTCCACTTGTCAAGAATGCAAAGATAGAAAATGAGGGTGAGGCTCATATAGCTAGGTCCTTAAGACTTTCCACTGTATTGCTCTAGAACTTCATTCAGTTTGGTTTCAGATTACGAAATATGATTTGTTGGTCTATAAAAGAATACCATGTTTTGAAACTTTGGGGTCATTATTACAGAATTATAAATATTTAATAAACACTTAATGTGAATCAGGTTGGAATTTCTCTTATTGCTGAAACATTAATTTCTGGAAAAGAGTTGGGCGTATCAACCCAGGATTCTGCCTGTGCTCCAGGGTGAAGTCCTGAATGTACAACAGAACCTTCATTCATTGCATTCAAAGGAAGTGCCAGGATGTGCACATGTGAATGAACAACTTCTGCAACAAGGAAGGGAACGCCTGTATGCTAGCAGTTGTATATACAGCTGAATGTTGCATGTGCAACAGATGATTTGGAGAAGTGATGATTCTTTTGTATAATATTTGGAAAGCTGAACTAGCATTCTGGATTAAATTATTGCCACTACATTAAATAATACTTAAAGATTTTCTTTCTGTCTATGAATGTTTATAATATTAGAACTTTGGTTCATAGCACTGTATGTAAAGAGAAGAATTGGTGATGAAAAAGGACAATTCTTCCTTTATTTTTAGAAAGTGATGATATTTGATAAAACCACCTAACTTGAAGGCAGATTTCAAATAAGTACTGTGCTTAAATTAAATGACTTTTTAAAAAAGGGATTAATGGTTTCATGAAATCGAGTAAAAACTGCTAACCAGAAAGTTATTTTTTTTCCTTCAGAAATGAAAGGAGCTCTTTTATCACAGCTGAGCATACGAACTAATAGAAGCATACTAAAGTTGTAGAACAGTAGTAATTTCTCTTGGAACAGAGATGCTTCTCTAACCTTAAAGATGTGATCTACTTTCTGGGTCATTCTTTTAAAGTTTGAACCAACTTTGTGAATTCTAATTCTGTGAAACTGCAGCTGGGTTTTTATTAGAGGTTAAGGCTATATATCAGTGCAGGAGAGCTGAAAGGCAGAATCGCAGGGATAATGGAGGCCTTCAGGTGATTGGAAAAAATGGTGGTGTAACAGGATGGGCCTTATGAAGTGGAGAAATGGTTAAAGTCAGCTGAGAAATGATTCTCTGGAAAGAGGCAAAAATATTATGCAATGGTCTTCTAATTATCTCTTACACCCTTGAAAGCTTCATTCAAAACTTCTGTTAGGAGAATTTTATCTCATTGGATGAAAATATTTCACCAGATCCATTGCCTCAATAATTTTTCTCATGCCTCCAGTATTGTGCATTTGTGTATGTGTACATACTTTTCAATTTTTGTATATGATCATTTTCTACAAATCATACCTCTTAATGTCCTTGCTCTCTGGTCCATATTCTATTTTTAAGATTGCTAACAGAGTTTCTTGGAATAGAAAAATAATTGGTTCTCCCAGATTAAGGGGAAAAAAGGCAATTTTCTGTTTTATGAGAGTATATCTGTGAACTAATTTTTGCTGCACCAGCATTGGAACTGCTAGCTGAAGTTTGAGGTGATACCAGGTGCCTTGTTAAGAAGAATTTTGGTCCTCCTTGATGAGAATCCCAGATCTTCTATGGTGCAAAGTCCTTCATGGAGTGAATCTAAGCTATTTCACACAGCCTAATTAGTATAATGTAGTGTAATATAATTGCTAAGAGAATGAACTGGAGTCCTTTTTCAAATCTCAGGTCTTCTTCAGTCATGAATGCAGTATTTATTATTAAAATATGACTAATCTGATTTTGAAATCAAGATTTCTAAGGCTGCTATCCTATAGAGAATCCCACTGAATACAGTGGAACTTACTTCTAAGTAATCTTGTGCTAAACTATAAATAAAATATTTTTTCTTTAAAAATAACAATATTCAATGAATTCTAGTTATTACTGTACTGTCATAAAGATTTTATCTTAATTCATAAAATAGGCTGCTTTGGGCTTACTGAGGAAAGATGGGATAAAGGAATCAGTGGTGATGCTAATTAGAGTAGAAGAAACATCAGTCCAGAAGATGTTGGCTTTTTGTTTGATATTGACGGTTCTTCCATTCACATACAGATGTGGGCTTGTCTATGCTGTATGTATGTGAATGGATAGAGACAAAGAAAGAAGGACTTTTTGAAAGTGTCAGGGTGCAAATAGCAGTTTTATGCACTGTGTTTTAACAAAGTGAGAAATATCTACTTCTATCTTTGACTGGATATCAACTTGACTATTCTTCAGGCATTTACTGTATGCATAGAGCCAAGTCCCCAGAAGCAGCTTCTTTAAATCTAACCAGTGAAGGAAGCCTCTTTCTCTAAATGATGGGTCTGCCATCCATGTGCAATTTTTGAGCATTATATCCTTGTTGCTAGCAGTCCCCCAGCTTCCAATTTCACTGTCTTTTCTGGAACAAATTGGCTCCTTGAGGAAATGTATCAAGAAGATGATCAGCAGAAAATACAATTGTATATGAATGAAGAACCAGATATTCACATTCCTCTGAAGCAAGTTATAGTGGGAAATGGAAAGGAAGATATAAACTTTCCCTGCATCCTTGATAACAACTGTCATCTCCAATGTTGGCTTGCAGATTGTATTAAGAATACTTCTAGCCGGGCTCTTAAAAGGCTGCACACAGTTGCACGAAACTTTTGTAAGCATTTGACACTTGTTAACTTCATTTCTTTGGGAGGTTATGAGAAACAGGTAACTTAGAATTCAGTGTTCAAATATTAGCAATTTGATTCTGATTTCTCTGATAATTTTATACATGTGGTTTTATTTCGCCACTTTTTAGAGAATGAAATTCCCCCCTCCTAGCTATATTTAGCTTGTAGGCTGTGGGTGTCTATTGGGGAAGGGGTTGGTTGTCAAAATTTGCAAGACTGCAGGTGCAGAATTGCAATACAAGCCCCACCTCTTTCGTACATGTGTGTAATAATGACCCATACAGTATACAAAAGAGGAGGGGTTGGATTACCGTCCATCATCTTGCAGACTTGGCTACTTCTGTCTGTCAGCCCAACAAGTAAGACCAGACTAAGAAACCAATACCATGTAGGTCAGGACTTCTTTTATTGCAATAACAGAATATGGGAGTGCTTTTCTCTCCCTCCCATTATCTTTGTGTAAACTATGGAGGGGCTTGTCTGAGATGATTTTTCAAGTTACTTTCTTGGCCTGGGCTTAGACCCCTTTTATCTGACTCTTGTCTTGGTAGTGGCTCTTCCTCCTATCCTTCAAGGCCATTCCCTCTTTCCTCTACATCGCCCCAGACATTACTGTATTAGGCATACAATAATGAGGAGTCATTTTCTCATCTAAAGGAAAGCAAAGCTAGTAGCTGTTGATTTAGATATGGTACAAACCATACATATGCCAGAAATGACTGGTATTGGCAGTGCTATCTCAAAGGTATATGGTGTCCCTAGGCCATGTTGACTAACGGTGCCACCTCCCACAAATGTGGAGTTTTGTATTTTTAGAATGATTTATTTAACATCTGCTCTTTGTGATGTGGCCTCGGCAACTACAGCTTGGTCCCCGTTGCACTGGAGCAGAGTTGTCAACTATAGTTAATTGAAAATTGCTAAGCCTCAATACAAACATACCTACAATCCTGTATTAACAATATGAAAGTTTGATTCTTTAAAGGTAGGTGAAATGTAAACAATTTTTCTTGTGGAATTTGTTCTTGGAAAGAGGGGTGGCATTGGCCCCCCAAGCTAGGAAGCTTTGGCATCCTAGGCCAGTGCCCACTCAGCCTTAGCCTAAAGCCGGTCCTGGGTATTGCAATTCACTTTCAGACATATATAGCACAATCTTAAACATACCTGTTTAGAATTAGCCTCACTGCCTTTAATGGAACTGCAGCCTTTAAAAAAAGATCCTTAGTTTTGGAGAAGATATAATTCCAACAACCACCAGGAGTATTATCCATGCTTGCCAGATACATGCTGAATTTACTAGAATGGCAAAAATGTAGATTGAAAGAAATAAGGTATTCCATACCCAAACAGCTTTAACAGATTACCTCATGCCATTTTTTTTTACTTTAGGGAAAATTATTTTCCAACTCCAGATGTGCACAAAAGGAGACAAAGTCTGCCAAGCTTTCCCACACACTAGTTCAAACTGTCCCAAATACCTTTTCCAGCTGTAGCCTTTTCCATTGCTTTGCAGAAAAGGGGAAAGCCTAACATCTCTGGGGTCAATATTCTGCACTTTATTTTTTAGGCTTGTCTTTAGCTTAATTGTTTTTGCCTCAATTCCGACTGGGTACGACGCTTAATTCTTATCATTTCTTCCTTTGAAAGGGTCGTATAACTTTGAGGAAATACCTGATCTATTCTCACCCACCTTTTTAGCCTGGGCTCTTTCATTAATGTGTTTACAGGCTCCTTAAATCTGCATTTGCTGCCCGGTCCTGTTTATGGGCTTCCAGGTGTTGTTTGGAGGGCCCCTCAAAGAAACAGGATGCCGAGCTTAGAGATCTTCTGCTACAGGACTGTAAAAAAAAATGAACATAAATGAGTACAAGTTAAGAAAGTTTAGCTGTGTCAATGTATTTCAGAACGTTGTGGATTTGTGAATACAAATACTAGTTTTAGCTACGTTTCCTGTTTTTTTAACTCATGTCTTTAATTTCTTGTGCTCGCTGCTTCTTAACATTCCCTGCACTCTACATAATATTGCTTAGCACAAAAGAGCATAGCTTAAGGGCTGTGTTTCTCTCTCTTTCTCATCTCTCTCTCTCTCTCATCTGCCTTTCCACTTGTCTTCACTTGCACCTCATACAGCCAAATCTGCCTTTCAGAGATAAGAGGTGCAGCTATAATATAACAGAGGACTTCAGTTATCCTGGTATCTGTTGGAAGTCAAACTTTGATGAGCTATGTTCTAAAGTTCACCAAGGAAATTGCCACATTGATAAAGAATGCCAACTTTATTTATTTATTTATTTATTCATTCATTCATTTATTTATTAATTATTGGTTGGTTGGTTGGTTGATTAGATTTATACCCTGCCTTTTCTCCAGGAGCTCAAGGTAGGATCTCTTTTATTCCCCCAAAGATCAACTGTGTGAGGTGGGCTGGGCAGAGGGAGAGTAAGTAGCCCCAAGTCACCCTCTTGAGTGTCCATGGCTGAGGATGGACTTGAACCAGAGTCTTCCAAATCCTTGGTTAATACTTTAACCGCTACACTGAGAAATGTCTGCAGAGTCCAATGCTTTCAGCAGAATGACGAGTGCCACAATGTTGTAGTGGAAACTTTGGCCCTTGGATATGTGATGTCACAATGCATGTACAAAAGGGGCAGAACTTACAATGCAGTGCTTGTTTGATCATTTGTTCTCCCTTGGCCCTGCTGAATGCCTCTGAGCATACCACTATTATTATTATTATTATTTAATTTATTATTTATTTAAAAGATTTATATGGCTGCTTATCTTAAACAACTTTGGGCAGCTCACAAGTCTCTAGTATTTTATAGTGTGTGTGTGTGTGTGTGTTAGAAGCCTCTTCCAGCAGCCTTTTGGGGTTCCCCAGAGCTCTAGGGTGAAAATTAGGAATAAAATGCAATGTTGTTAGAGTAAAAGCACTAATCACATCTATATGGGGATGGTCTCTTGACTGGTTATATCATTATAATTTATTAAATGTGTATGCCACTCGACTCCCAGCTACTCTGGGCGGCTCACAATAATCAAAGAAATTACAATAAAATCAATAAACGTAAAATGTAAAGATAAAAGATGGCAAGTGCAACAGACCAAATGGAATGAAGCAAGGGACCTAACTCTCCCCTGCCAAAGGCCTGGGAGAAGAGCCTGGTCTTCATGGCTCTTCTAAACAACAGCAGAGAGGGGGCCCTCCAGATCTCAGGGGGAACCCCATTATGGAGGACAGGCTGTGCTACAGAGAAGGTGTGCTTCCGGGATCTCGATATATAACACTGTTTAATCAAAGGAACCCAGAGCCCACCAGTCCTGCAAGATCAGATACTATCGGAGACAGGCAGTTCCTCAAGTAACCAACTTGCTATGCCATCCAGTCATGTTGACACTTTAGTGACTGTAGAGATTTTTCTCTGGGACAATCTGTCTCCAAGATGGTCCTTTAGGCCTTCCAATGGTACATCCATTGCCAGTATAATCATCATGCTCCTGATTGTCCTCTTTCCTTTCCCAGTATTATAGATTTCTCCAGAGAACTGAATCTTTTCATAATGTTTCCAAAGTATGATAATTTGAGCCTGGTCATTTGTGCGTTAAGTGAGAACTCTGGGCTGATTTGTTTGATGAGTTGTTTGTTTTCTTGGCTATCCATGATATCCTTAGGAGTCTTCTCCAACACCAAAGTTCATGGTTCTCTAATGTAGCGTTTTGTAAATCCATGTTTGGTAGATTATGTATAGACACAGAGATATTTCATGGAGTAAAAATGTATATATTTAATGGAATGGGCAAGCTTCAGAAGGTTCCTCATAACAGACAGGGCAAACATCTCTTTCTGTTTGAGAACAAAGGAGGTGGAAAACAAAAGCTGATACAGTAGTGTACACTGATGTATCTTCTTTTTTTCCTCCTCAAGTATTTTTTCAGTAGTCATTTAAAAATGAATAAATACTGGATTATGGGATGTGAATATTCATAGAAACTTTTAAATTAATCAAGGAAAACATGCGCTGTGACATGAAAATGGAACGTAACATGAGAGCTGAGCCATTGTTCTGTTTGCTAATAGGCTTATCTATCATTTAGTGGTGAAGGGCCCTGGCTACAGAAGGCATTATGAATGTGCTTTTCTTCTTCCACCTCTTCCAGTGTTCACAATATCCATTATTATTGAATCTCTCATAAGTATGCAGAATTAAAATTTGCCTTATGTTGTGATATACCTTCAGGATGTAAGAGTTGAGACTTTGGTCTGCATGTAAATTTTCCTGCTAACGCAACTCCATTTGCAACTGCGTACAGAAATGAAAGGTTCTTGAATGTTTCTGCGCATAACTAATACTGGCGCCATATTGCCCTCCACTGGCTCGTTCTAGCTAATGCAGGCAACTAGGTTTCAGCATAATTTCTATTTTTATTTTGAGGCAAACATGCTGGGAACTACTGCAATGCAGGAATGCTAAGTCACTAAGATCATCACACCATCATTCTCCACAGATTGGGGAGCAGAAACGAATGGAGCTGTAAATACCTCTAAGTACTGTAAGCTTCTTTTATGAACTGTCAACATCCAAAATTTAGTTTCACTCCAGAACAAGCAGTACCTAAGAGTTTTGGAGAGCAGAGAACATGTTCTTGAATAATCAGAGCAATGGCTTCTATGTCACAGAAATATTGAGAAATTGATAATTATCCATAATAGCTCATAACAGCATAGTTATATAAAATTCCCTTAATAGATAGTTCAAAGTTCACGTGTTCCATTATCTCCATCAGTACATAAGCAGGTGTATCTGGGAAGATTACAGATGCAGAATTAAGATTATAACTACATTTTATGATTTGCCTCCCGAATTTCATATTGTTCAATGTATCCAGCTGCTAATATTTGAACAGCTAACTTTAAAACTGTAGCCTTTACCCGGAAGCATACTTACTCAGAATTCTGTTCCATTCATATGTACTTAGAGGATATGGACTATCTGAACCCATTGGGAAAGTCTGGAAATCTGGACAGTCAGGTTTCATACCTGGTTTGGCACCAAAAATGCCTTGGTCCCCTGACAGCCAAGTGCAATTTAGTTTATCCTCCTGAATCTCTTGGTGGCTTTTGATGCCATCATCAGCCATGGTATGCTGAATATATTATCTGGGGGTGGAGTAGAAGACATTGTCCTTCACTGGTTCTGCTCCTACCTTCCCAGTTGGCTTTGGGAGATTTCTGCTTGGCCCCATGGATGCTAGGCTGTAGAGTTCCAAGGGAATCAATCTTTCACTCTTGTTATTTTACCGTTCACATGAAACCACTGGGTAAGATCATCAGAGTATTTGGAGCTGGATGTCTTCAGTTTGGACGACACTCAGTTCTTTTTCTCCCTTTCATAAGAATCCTGTGAAGTAGTCCAGGTATTGCATCTTGCCAAGTCCATTACAAGGAGACCCTTCAGAGGCTATCCTTAGCTTTCAGAAGAATGAATGCCAAGAATATGGGTCAAAATTGTTTTCTGCATCAGTGTTTTTGACTGAGATTCACTGCATGGCTAACAACTGATTTTTGTAGATCTTAATTTTTGTTGTAAAATTTTTCACTTCCTGAGTTCAATTTTGTTTTGCAAAACATATCTTTCACTGTTCTGACATTTCTCCTCCCCGGTACACAAGCAGTGAAACACCAATATAACTTATGGAAGAAAATGGCTGGACAATTTCATGGAAAGTAAACTTTTGTTCCAATCTAAGGTTAGTTATCTGGAGTAATCGTGTGAATGCTAATTTTATTTGAAATAATATACTGTTAAGGTGCAGGAATGAATTTGCATTGGTGTCTATATCTGAACTGTGTGCTGATCTGCTTCACTTTAATTTAAATGCCTGTACATTTGAATTTGTATCAAACTGGATTGGAAGCCAGGAAGGGGGTCTGTAATGATTTTATTTTGGTGACCAGATGTTTCATGGAAATCTGCCAGCAGTAAGAGTGTATGCTGCTGCCTTTAGTTGGCTGGGTTGCTGGAAGGATACAGTGCCTAACAATCCCTCTTCTTGAGCTAGTTAGGCCTTGGATTACCCTGGGATCTTTGTCCTGGGTGATTTCTGTGAGAGTTTTCATACAGGAGCAGCTTAGAATTTCATGTTCTCCCTGGCTACCATGAACCTACCTATCATCCATCCATCCATCCATCCATCCATCCATCCATCCATCCATCATCTATCTGTCTGTCCATCCGTCCATCCATCATCTAGCTATCTTCTATCTATCTCTGGCTGTTCTCTCAGGTGTTTGGCCAGGATGATAGGTGAGCTAGGCTGAATTATCAAATGATTGCAAGTGTGAGTTATTTATGTGGCCTCAGTTACATTATGTTCTGTAACAATGCTGTATGTTAAGTTGCCCAGATTCACAGGAGAAAGATGGGTGGGCAAATAAAATATATAAACAAAACATAGGGATCTTACAAACCTAAAATGTTTTTGAAGAGAAAGGGGAGAAGATATAAATAATAATTAGTGTTTCACACACATTGTGTCAACGTTTAGTTTATATAATTTGTTATCTTTTTCCATCTCATACAAATGTTGCCAAGAAATAAACTAAATGCCATCAATCTAATTCCAGTTTGGAGCCAGGATTCCTGAATTTTCCTAGAACAGATCAAAAGGAAGGATTTCTCTTTGTAGTTGATTCCAATGACCCACCTCCAAGAGACCAATCAATTTGGCCAACAGGCTCTTTGTAGTAGTAGTAATACATTTATTTGCAACCATAGGTTTTAGCAAGATTCACATAAAATTGCAGCAATCCTTATCAGTTCAATTTGTTCCCTCTAATATTAACTATCTGTCAACATCTGCTTTCATATCTTCCTTGCAGCCATTGCAAACAATGCAACATGTTTTGTTACATATTCATCTATATCAGTCAATAGAAAATAGATTTCTTCTTTTGTGCTAGACTGATTCAATTGGGTTAACAAAGGCATGATGAATCTAGCACTAGGTTCCTGATATAATTTGCAGTGTAATAAGTAATGGATCAGATCTTCCACCGGTGAATTATTACAAATGCATAAAAGATGTGTAGTTGGTAATCCTTTATATCTTCCATCCAAATAGGCCATTGGCATTGTCTGAAAATGAAGTTCTGTGAAAGCTTGTCTCAAGGAATGAGATGAAATGAAAATATAAAATGTATAGAAGGAAAGATAGCTGCGTGAAGAAGCCTTCAGCAAGTGAATACAATTAAAATGGATAAAATGATTTGGAATGAAACTGAAATGAGGGTATGCTGGAAGGAACATTTTAGACATTTGCATGGGATACGTCAAAGAGTGGGATAGAAAGAAACACTATAAATGTTAATATTCAAGGGAAAAATGCTGAAAAGGAATTCATAAATGTGAGAATCTTGAATAATGCTGAATAACGGTAAAGCTGCAGGAGTAGACGATATAACTGGGTAAAAGTTTAAATATGGATGTGGTTTGCTTAAGGAGCAGCAATGTTACTTCTTGTGTGAAGTGCGGATACTGCATCCATACCAGACAGTTGGAAGAATCCCTTTTTCCTCCTATGCAAAGGGAAAGATAGCAAGAGTGGATGCAAAATTGTCATTTACCCTTAAAAAGTGGTGTCGGAATAAATGGAAAGAGCAAATTTGCACTGGGAAAGTGTCAGAATTTGGACTGAAAAGTTACAAGAGGCAACTATGAGTAAAACTTTGTAAATGCAGTATGACTTTTACTTGGACTGGTGTGTAGACATAGTCATTGAGAAATATATGAATGTGAGAAAGGTTTATGTTTACTGAATAAAGTGAATAGGCTTGAATCTTGGAATACTTTGTGCAAGTATGGAGCTGAAGGTTGGTTGCTGAATTCAGAAACAGTGACAGATGATGGAAACATCCATGTGAATAAATTAAATACTTAGAGAATGGTTCAGAACTGAGAGCAGGGAATAAGGATCTGTGATGTACCCTTGGTTGTTTGCATATTTATGGATAAATGTGTAAGGACTACATGTGGTGATGCTAAGCATGGGCTGGGGACATAAAAGTCAATGCACTTTTTTAACTCCTGCACGATTTTAGTGTTAAAAGTGGGAATAGGAGTGAGAAGCCCCTGGGAGCCAAACCACTTCCATTCTTAACCCCACCAAACCCCCCTGAAAAAGGTGTGATATTGGCCTAAAATGGTAATTTTGCACTATTTTGGAGGGAGGGGAGAGTTAATTATGAGATTGTTTGCTTTTCTCTCACCTTGAAGTCCCTGACAATATATAAAAAATGCCCTCCCCCCCATGTCATCCCTACCCTTTCCAATTACAACACCATCAGGTAGCTCCTGTGATCCTCAGAAGGTCATTAGGCAGAGTTTAAAGTTCCTTGTCCTCCAAACAGTCTCTTAAAGTTCCCTGTCCCTGTCCTCCAAGCTCTTCCTTCTCCAAATTCTGGTTGAAAAAAGTCAGTCGGAAGGAATAGGTTATTCTCCAGCATTCTATCAAAGAACTTCACTGATTAGTTGCAAAGAATCAATGTCACTCACAATTTTAAAAAATTTAATGACTTGGACTATTGATATTACAATTCTTTCTATAAATTGTATCACTAGTCCCCAAAAACTAATATTTGAAATTATATCAGTATTTCCCTCATAAACAAAAGCTTATCCAATAAGCTGTACACATAGCAAATCCAACATGCCCAGACATACTCACTCATGCTATTTTTCTCCCGATGACTTAAAGATTGCATATAATTACAAGGATTGCCAGTATGCAGCTGAAATATGCTTACATAGTTTGAATCTCAGAAATAAATAAATATATACAAGAGAAGTTAGACTTTGCTAATAAGAAAATCAAAGTTTTACATAGAAAGACAATATGATGAAAGAAGAGCACTGGAAAATATTCATCTGAAATAGATTTTTAAGGATTACTACATGGTAGTAAAGACAAAGAATATTCTTAATTTAGTGAAAATACAGGCAAATTTCACATTAATCTGCTAGTCAGATGAAACTGTTTTAAGGAAAAACTAAAGTATAACAATCTTCTCTAATGAAAGTAAAGCCTTACTTATCGTTTTAATTTTATTTACTTCCAATTACCATATTCAGAAACACATTTTCCCTTCTCATTTTGAATATTTTTATCCAGAAGAAATGTCACACAAACTACTTTCTGAAATCTATTAAGAGATATACGTTTACTAATTTTTTAGAAAGCACATGTGAACAAAATATTCTCCCTAGTAAAGCTGTTTGATCCCATCAGACTCTGGTATAATTTGATGTCATAAGGAATCATTCATGCACATTAAGTTAAATCCATAACCTGCGATAAATAATTCCTTTTAGAGATTAAGAAAAAAAAGATTAAATAGTTTGAAGTCAAGCAGCTTTACTATAACAGGGCAACTTAATTTGACAATTCTGATGGTGCAAATTAATAAATTGTAGTTCTTAAACAGATACAATACAGCAGAAGAAAAACATTTGAAATGTATTTTGAAAGTAAGCATGTAGAGATTATTGCAATAGAAATACAGGGGTATTCTATGACCGCTTGTCAGTGAGTGATAAAATTTGCAGTTGTAGTTCTGTACAAATTTACCTTAAAGTAAGTCCCACTGTATTTAATGGGAGTTACTTCTGAGAAAACACAATGAAGATTATACTATGAATTACTGGGAGACTAAATAAAGTAGCACACAATAAAGAGTTATTAAAGAATTGAGCAAGTGACAAAGATTGTTTATATTTAGCATGTAATTTTTTGATATTTGGAGCATTTATTTTAACTAATTTCATCCAAAGAGAAATTGTGTTAAACAATGAACATGACATGCTTCCCCTTTAAGGATGAGGGATACTGACTTTAGTAAATCTAAGTACATGTGCTACAATCAGAGTATGTAATGACATAGTCTGTAATTCAAAACATTGTATGAAGGGAAGTAAAGATGATGGTATGACTACTATACTTACATGTGAGTATCTCAGTTGTTTCAGCAGAGGCACGTATTTGAAGTTATACAGATTTCTGGATAGGTAAGTTTCAATACTTATCTTGGAAAAGGTCTATCTGGGTGAAAAGGTCTAAGAGCTGACACTGACTTCATGGCACACAATCAATATTTATATCAATAATTTTATGCATTGTTGTATATAATTGTACAGGTTAATAAACATGAGCTCCAATGTTGTACTCTATGTGCAGGCCAGTGAACATATGGATTTCCCATATAAATGGATATTTCCTCTTACATAATGAGGAGTCGTTTTTTAAATTTGCAAACATTCTAAATAAATATGCGCATTGTTCTTAAGGCAGGAATCAATAGAAAACCTTCAAGTTCCAGCCTGGAATTCCACATGTCTAAGGATGTGAAAAATAAAACAAATTAGGAGGAACCCATGGAAATTTATGTATACTTGGGCTGACTCAGAATTTCTATTCTTTGATCATGATGAAGATGCATAAAAACAGTGACACATTCAGCTGCTCAGTTTCTTTTGGTCTAGGACTAGGCAAACTTTCAAGTTACATAAAACACATCATTAAGCTCTTCTAAAGGCAAAGAAGCATACTTCAATACTTCTGCCATTAATACAATTATAAATATGGCCCAGAGTTTGCAAGCAAGAGTTAAGATCAAGAATAAGATAACCTTTGAAACACTTTTGGTTTCTGTAATTAGGCACAAACATGTATTAATTCACTAAAAATAGTTTTTCTTTGCCTTGTCTGTGGAGGAAAAAACCCTATAAAATCCTCCATGATACCTCTAGCACTGCGCAAGCAGACTTCTGCTTGTGCCACAAGCAGAATATTCTGTCATTCCTTTACACTCCCTAGTAGATTTGGTTATATGAAGAAAGGGGATCCATTCTACCTATGGACAGGCACAATTGGATAGCACTCCCTGTAAAAGGCTACACACACACACGTGCACACACTCACACACGCAAACATAACAGAGAGGAAAACTTCCAAGAATGTAGGTTTCCATACAACATCTTAACAACATGCTTTTAAAATGTCTTTGGAAGTTACAAAGCTTTAGTTTTGGGCTTTACAATATTTTTAATTTTGCAAGATTACAAATGGGATTAATTAACATGTCACTGATAGAAACTTGAGAACTGTTGTGATGAGAGAGGTCAGCATCAATACTGGGTCAGTGGAGAGAATTAATTAGATGTTCTGTTTCTCCAACCATAGATAGCAAGGATGTCGCCAAACAACTAATATAACTGGATAAAGCACAACACTTTGGTAGAGTTTATTTCTTCAGCCAGTCACCAAATCCAACATTTAGAATCGTCATTCTGTTTGTTGCTTTCTCTTCTTCCAGATGCCCAGACATTCAGAATTTTGTACTGTGGCTCAGAGAGTCTGACATGATCATATTTCTATAGAAATTGTCTGACTGGGTACTGTAGTAACCCTTCACTTTGTCAATGACTTGGTAAACTGGGATGATTGACGTCTGCTCCGTGTCCACTTGGGTGTATTTTGGTGAAGGCTTGTCAAGAAAAACATTGTCTGATTAAAAACAAGACAAAACAAAACAAAAAAAGTGAAAAGTGAGTAATTTTGAAAATAGGATTTACTGCCAAGTGGACGAACTCTGGCAACCCCTTAGTAAATACTGTAAAGCATATAATACCTTTTGACTTTTTTTTCAAAACTCTGTGATTTTTTTTTAATATAATCCATACCATGAGTGTGTAAGCTCTGTCAGTTTCAGTGTTACAACAGGTTTTGCGTTGCATGTTACCGATCATACTTCAAAAGTTTTTCCTTTATTAATTTATTGCAAAATTTTATTATTTTTCTGTTTTAGGGAGGCAATTACAAATAAGCCATGGGTTGTGTTTTTTTTTGGAAGCTTGGGGAAATAGAAGAAGCAAAATGGTGCTTTAAGCTTTCCTAAGAATTAAGTCACCAATTTTACTCTTTAAAACCTCACAAAATGGGAACAATCAACTGAACTGTGGGGGGAGGGAGGAAGGTTTCTAAAAGGTGCAATGAATGTCTTGAAGTCTTAAGGTACACATTTTGTCCATTAATAACAACATCATTATAATCTGCCTAAAAAATTCAGCCCACACATCCTCTCGGAGCTACAAAATGGGTGCTTTTGGACTGCATGTGCACCACACTTTTTGTACTCGCGATCTATCTAGATTAAATGACTTGATTTAAATTAAATTAAATTCTGCGCCTTCAGCCTACATGATCTGAAATTATAATGACCACTTCGCTCAACGATCGAGGTTCCGGTCCCAATTGTAGTTGTTAGGTGAGGACTACCTTAAATGCTTTTTGGTGTAAACATTAACCTGTTATCATATTGGGAATGTGATTATGATGGTGCTGTACAGAAAGAGGGGCATGTTACTTGCTTCATTCTGAACAGGATTCAGGATAATTTCACATGAACAGTCTGCTCTGAATGTATGAACCAATTCAGAATAAGGACAGGAGAAAATACATCTCACTAAGAGTGATGCCAGAAAGGGAAAAGAAATACATCTCTTATGACTGAATTGCTAAAATGAGGAAAGGGGCACTTCGTTTAAGTTGCACTAAAATCAAAAGCAATTAATGTCTATGGGTTTCACCATTTTTAAGCTCAGCTGGTTATGTGCTGAGAAAGTATTTTGAGTGCATTCCTCATTTTTAAGTTCCTCATTATCAATTTACTTTCACATTCCATTTTATTCGTGCATGCAGACTGTGTTATTTTCATTGAAATGAATGTCAGACTCATGTACCATTCCTGGAGATGCAGAATCTATCGAGCTGCATCTAAAGATGACACTGCTTGAAATTGTAAAGAAGGCACAGAATTGCCACTGAAACTGACAACTTTACATTCTTTCTTATAAGGTGCATCGTCTCCTACCCCGTGTTGTGGTACGATCATATTGTGCATTTCCATTATGCTGTACAAAATCAGCTGGGCCTTGACAGGAAAATATTTCACATCGTTATGATATGACTAAAGATTCTTGGCAGAACTGATATTGGCAAATTCTGATATAAATTAGGAGAGGCACACCTTCCACTATGTTTCCTTTTCATATAAAAGGTACCAAAATGCATTTAACGAGTACACTTTGAGAAGAAAGAACACGTACTGTATTTAAATGCATTTTGTGTGGACTGAGTTGTTTTCAGTGTAGACATTAACACAGAAACAAGAGTTTATGGCTAAATATCTGTGAAAGTAATATTGATTGATTCATCCCTAGTTATTACATAGAATAAATGGTATCACGTGTTACTGAAAAAGAGAAAGAGCTTGAATTTTTCCCCCCACTAAAACTAAGATATGTAATTTTGATCCAGGGTGCACATGAATGTCTATAACAACACTGATAGAATTTACCAAATTCTTTTTTAATAATGCTTAATAGGTAAGATATATTATTTTAATTCTTTCAGACTTTGGCAGAAGTACACTGGATCATAATCAGTACTGTCTAAAGTGTCAGCTGAAACCAACTGGGTACCATCAGCTGTGTTCATGCTGCTAACTTCAAACCTTGAGTGCACCCAGAACAAACTTCTGAGTCAGGTATTAACAGAACGCTGCAGTTCAAGCCAGTAAACAGCTTTGCTGGTCTAAATGTGACCATTAGATGGCACTCATATAATGTTCCTCTTGATGTGCAATTAAACACATTTTTATGGATATCTAACAAATAAGATTTCACCTGCTGATCTTATTACAATTGGTATGTTTTACTATGAATATTTAAATTTTATATTTATGCAAACAATAATTAAATATTCTTTAAAATGTTTTGCGTTCATTTACTCATACAAGCAACTAGATAAAATTTGAATTGATCACAACTATAAACAAGAAAGAAAGGAGGATTCCTCAAATACTTTTTACAATAATACAGTACATATACAATACAATAGCCTAAATTAGGTAGATTTAAAATGAGAATTACTTATGAAGTGCAAATGAAGCAAATGCAAATTACACAGGATTTTTTTTTCACATGGAAGAAAGCATAGGCATGCTAAAGTATACCAGAATGATTTTTTTTTTGCAAACATTCTTATATGGCAAGGTTCATGGTTTACTGATTTTGTAGTACTTTTGAAAAAATGTAGTTATGATTTCTTGCATGTTACATTATGTGCATTTATTATGTATCAATCTATACTCCTTAAATCATCAGAAAAATGATTTAAGGGCTAAAGCAGTTCTCCTACAGTGTTTAGGGTTTGAGGGTTTAGAAGGAAGATCAGTAAGGAGAGATACAACAGAGGTATATGAAATAAACCACAGCATGGAAAATATAGAAAGTTTTCCCCTTCACTCTGTTGGAACTTGGAGTCAGCCGCAGAGGTGAAATGTGGTGAACAAGACAGCAAAACAGCATCTACTGCCATAACACTTGTAAGAACAAATTTAGAAGTGAGACTAGATTAGGAGGCTCAAACTCCAATCATCCCCCTATGAAGACAGCTCATTAACCTGGGGGCTGCAATACTAAAACCTTTTTATTCATAAATACAACAATTACTTATTGCAATAACTACATTTTAATCCATAATCTGTGTGGCTCTGCAAATGTTGCTGAATTGCAATTCCCAGCAGCCTCAGCCAGTCCGGTCAATGGTAAGGGATGCTGGGTTCTGTAGCTCAGCAGCATTAACAGCAAAATCTTTCAAAGGGAAGCTTCGCTTTCCAAGGAAAACCCATTAATTCCTCCTCCACCCAACTGCTGGGACATACTTGCAAGCCTCCAATAGAAGAGATGCCTGTTGGAGGCAAAGGGAGAACAAGCACAGGATTTCGCAGGCCCCACCATCACTCCTTTGAGAGGTAAATCAGCCAAGGTTGTTTCAGATCCTTCCTTCTGGTCTTTTGGCCCTAATGATGGACCCAAAAGGGCTCTTTTCAGGCCCCAAAAGGCTCTTTCCAGCTCTCATCTTATAGGAACATCCAAGCTACCTGTTGGGCCTTCCATGGAAAGCCTCCAAACTACATTGGGGTCCCATTCACTTAGATAGGTCTGCTAGCCCCCGTTCATCCCTATTGTGGCCCCAGGTTGCTTGGGATGGTGCAATAAATTTCTTCCTTTCCCCCCCTTTCCTTTGGAGAGGAAATAGGTTTATTCCTCCTAATTCACATGTGAAATGTGCCAAAGGGGGAAACCAGAGAGCTGCAGTCTTTATTCCTCCTTTCAGTTCTCTTTCATCAAGCAGGTGGTGAAGGAGGATCCAAAGAGAGGCACACAGCCTTGGTGATTCATATCCACCACAGATAGGAATGAACTGCAGAAACTTGGTGCTGCAGTGGTGCTCCAGGACTATGGCCTTTCATAGTTTCACCTCTTTCCTTCCCTGTGGTGAGTGGAGAAGCTTCCACCATTGTTTCAGGCTTTCCCAGCTCCCTCCTTCTTTCTCTCTCCCCACTTTGCTGATAAGATCTTCTCCATCCCAGGAGCTGGAGACAGAAGCAGAACTCTCGGCTGCTGATCCAGAGTAGCTTGACCCACTGCCAGATGCCATCCTCTCCTCCCCTGCCTTGATCACTTCTTCTAGCCAGGTTAGGGGAAGGTGGACCTGCAGGAAGGGGGATGGCAGCTGCCTGCTTTCACGCTCATAATGCCTGCTCCCTTTCTTGGAGGCTAAAATAGAATGAGGCCCTGGAGTATGAACACGTGCATGCTGGCTTTTTGAATGCAGAGTACATGGGATTGAGGGTCCATGGGCTATGGACAGTGACTTGGAGAGTGGCAAGTCTAAGTCACCAGGGCAAGACTTATTCACAGAGAATAGGCGTGATGGCTTAATAGTTGCATATTAGGCAGAGGCTCAAAGGCAGCATGGCTTATACCAGCTGTAAGGGAGCAATAGCCGAAGAAGGCAATTCCCTCATTTCCTACCCATAAGCTTTTGGGATGCCTCTGTTGGTCACTATATGATAGCTGAATCCAGCAGAGTCCATCCTACTTTCATCAGGTTGGCTAGATATTACAATAAATGCTGAACCAACTTGTATACACTGTCTGTGTTTACTGCATACTTTAAAAATCTAATTCAGTTAGTAACTGAAAGCTTTTTCTAATCATTAGAAAAAAGTTCAGCATCAGAGAATACAATAATTTCTTGTAGACATTATTATAAATTAGGTTAATCACTTTAATGGCGTCTTTTTTGCTTTGTTTTTGTAAGCTACTATACACATTTTTGAGAAAAGTGTGTATTGAACAATATGTATTTGAGCCACATAATGGAATAAAGAAATGTGAGGGAAGCCTCTGAGAAATAAATGACTTGCAGTGATCTTTCATGATAGAAACTGTACATGAATAGCTCTTGGAATATGCACGCAAACTTCACCGTTTGATGGAGCTGTTTTCATTGTATGTTTACCTCAACCAATAATGAATGTTTAATTTTCACACTAACCATAATCTAAAGCACTCTTGTGTACCAAATTATAGTCAGCCAGAATTAATGATAGAGAAAATTGCATAGTATAGAATGAAGCAATATGTATGATTAGTTAATCTTTTCTGCTGATTGAAACTTCATGCAAGTGTCCTTATGCAAGCATTTGGAAATCATGCATTCAGCAAATGTGATGCACACTTTACCTTGAATGTTCGACCCCTGGTGAGGACACGTTCTTAGAAGACATTATCTATACCATAAACATATGAGCAGCTGAATCAATTACAGGAGCAGTAAAATAATTCAACAATTACTTGGAGATATCCACCACCATATAATTTACTAAATTATGATTCAACATGAGCATAATATACTAATTTGAATAACTGTATTTTACACAGATGTACTCAAGCAGATTACAATTCATATAGAAAAAAGGATTAACACAAACTGTGTCTTACAAAATTTGCATATAACATGAGCATATTATTATTGCTGTAATTTATACTAAAAAGGGGCTAATAGTCTGTATCATGACCAGGGATAAATAATCACCTACAGATACTTAAATAAAACAGCTACTATGTAATGTAGTACTTCTGGGAATAAAGTTTTAATTCACAGCAATGCATCAAATTAGTTACCTATGGTAATTCTTAAACATTTAATAGACCACTTGTAATTAATACAATATGGTGTGATATGCCAATAATTAGGATTTTAAACATTTTCAGAGAAATTTTTGTTGCACTTAATACAATGTTATTTATATGAAAAAGGAGCATTAGCAGTGTTTCATTGAAAATGCCAACAACCTTACTACGTTTTAGATTTAGGTAAGCCTTAGCTTTTGGTAATCTTAAAGGTAAATAATGCAATAGCATGGGTGGCTTGAGGGCCTTACGCCTATATATTTCACTTGTATGGGCTGCTGGGAAAAACTGCATTGAATCAGATGAACCTCAGCCAAATTCTGATTAATTCCTATGGGTGCATTTCCTGTGCATAAACTTATCTAAGGTTCCACATCAGTGTAAAGCAAGTTACCCCAGGTGGATACTTCATTTTAAAGATAGACTTTTCATATTGAAAACTACTGACCAGAATGGCTGTTCCTTTTATGGTAGGTGTTTGATGTGGATTTTGATTTTGAAGTCAGGTATGTTGAATTAGAACCAATAGAACTGGAAGATAAAGATTTCCCCAGGTTGTCTGAACTCTTCTTTATTATATTAGTTGCTGTTTTACTCCAGTCTGAAAATAAATAAAAGCAAAACTGGCTGTGATTGCATACCAGGTTAAAATAATTGTTCAGACCTTAAAAGAAACAAAGAAATGGAATTAAAGAAAGCACAAATAATTTTCATTTTTTCCTAGTGTGCTTATTACCCCTTATCATGTAAATCAGGCTATCATGCATTTCCTCTGTGCTGACAATATAGGAATTTTAGATGTGCAATGATATCACACATGTATAACATTAAATTATTCCCACACTGCCACTAACATAATATACAGATAGTCCTCGTATAGCGAGGCTTGGGGTTCTTGCTGCCAGGTAGGGGAGGGAGCGAGAGGGTGTGCAAGTGGTGGGGGAGGCATGGTGAGGCTCAGGGAGGGTGTGCGGGGGTGAGCGAGGCAGGTGTGGTGACACTTGGGGAGGGGTGTGTGTAGTGCAGTGAGGCTGGAGAGGATGCACAAGGGCATTGGGAGGCTCAGGGAGGGTGCATAAGGAAGGTGTGGTGAGGTGTGGTGAGGCTGGGGAGGATTTTGGGAGTACATGAGTGGCTGGCACAGTACAAATGAAAAGGGACTGGGGAGGATGGTGCAGGTGGGGGAGACTTACCCCAGTGACTTGTGGCCTTCCCTGCTGGCTTCCCCCATTGACTCTGTGGGGAAGTCATCAGGGAAGGTCACAAATGGCGATCACGTGATCGTGGAGTGCTGCAGCGGGGTGCTGCAACTGGTCTTAAGTGCGAGCCAGTTGCCAAGCACCCAGATCACGATCACATGACTATGGGAGTGCTGGGATGGCCAGAACTCTGAGGACTGGTTGTAACCACCATTCATTCAGTGCTATCATAGCTTCAAACAGTTGCTGAACGAATAGTTGTAAGTTAAGGACTACCTGTATGCACAAAGATGGAGAAATACTAAAATGCCCACAATGCAAGATTGGATTGTGAAGATGGCAGAATTAGCAGAGATGGCAAAACTGACCTATTTGATCAGGGACAAAACAATAAGTACTTTTATTAAAGACTGGAAACCTTTTATGAACTTTTTGCTGAAAATGGAAAAAAGTGAAATGGTGATTTCTGGATTTGACCATTGAAAAAAGATTGAATAAGGGGTTGAAAGAATGACTGTAATGTTAAGGAGAGAGGAGGGATAATGGGTTTGTTTGTAACTACTGTAAAGAACAGCGGAAGTTGCTTCTTCAACTATTTTTTTTGCTTTCTTTAACGCTTTTCTTTTCAGCACCTTTTCTTTCCTCTTTTTCTTTCTTTTCTCTATGTACTTCTATATTTGTCTTTTAGCCATTAATTAATTAATTTTAATAAAAATTAATTAAAAAAGTAATTACAAATGGTCGCTAAATGAGGCAGTAGCAGAACAATATACTATAATTACACCAAAAGTTAATCTTAAACTGCTGGCAGGAACAATAAAAGTTTTAATTTATTTTAATTAATTCCTTTTAATTTAAAGGAAAACACAGAAGTGTATCTTGAATTCAGAAGTGAGGAGAATTTCACTATTATGATAAAGAGTTGCAAATTTTAACTGGATGTTTTTAAAATACACTTTATATGCAAATGATGCTTTTAGTTCCTATTGTACAATGGCATACTATAGGATATGGAGAACTTCTATAAGAAACTATTCCAAGTTTATGCTTCTGAGTTATGCTCTTTCCTCTTTCAACCATGCAAGAGAAGCTATTCAACCACACATCCACCAACATAAGTCAGAGAAATGTATCCATCTGCCCAGTACACAAACACAAATGTTCCTCATTTGGGGCACAGTTGGTAGATTCAGGGTGTTCAAATGTTTGCAGTCTTGGGAATTTGGCTACTGACCTCCTTGAACTGGATGAGGCTATAAACAATATTTTCTAAGCTACAGAGACAATTTTAAAGAGGTTCACAGCAATAGAGGTATACAACCATGCAGAACCTCCTGGTAAGACTACTACAGAAGATCCTTTAAAATTCTGTTTACTACTAAAAATTCATTCATTCCTGAAATTATAAACATAAAATGACTGGGAAGTTAAAAAGAAATCCTGGAAGGTGACAAGGGGTTCCATACAGTTGCCCAGAAAACTACAAGGACATATGTATAAATAACGCACTCAAAGTGAAGGAGATTTTACTATAATAATGAATAGAACTGAGCTTAATTAAAGTAACACATCATAGAATACAATGACTATTACATATGGGTCCTGCCCATATATCTACCAAATGGGAATTCTGCCAGACTTATGAAGACATACATTTAATTCAGTGAAAGCTAAGATAAAGGGATCAAAGCGATTGTTCTCTTTCAGCCTTTACTTTCTAATATCTCCTCAAACATTTACACAAACATTGCAAAGAAACACTATTCTTTGAAATAACATCATTTGCAGAAATAGCATATTCTCAATTTTCTAGTAGATAGTTTCTATTAAGTAGTTCCAGTAAGATCTGTTTAGCAGGTCCTAGCTGGTCAGCACGTGGATGAGAAACTACCTTATCATGTACATTTTAGCTTTTTGAGCTCCATAAATGATCGTTCATATTACCTGAGTTATCTGCCAGCCTGAATCTTCCACAACAAAGATGTCTTCTCCATTGCTTTTGCACATTTTCTTTCATTGCACAGTGGAATATAAATATAAATAAACCTGAAAAAGGGAAATAATAATAATAATAATCCAGAAAATCTAGAAATGACTTTACTAAAAGGGTAACATGTAACATTTAGAAATCGTGTTTGACTCCTATTCCCTGCCCCTTTAGAAGAGCAGCCAAGATACATCTCTTTGGTTAGGTTTTAAGTACTAATTGGGGCATTAGTTTTATGCTTTTAATTTACATTTTGTATTCTACATGACAATTACTGTTAGCTACCTTGAATATGCTAGATTTTTGTTACAAATACTTTCCTTTTTCTGGATCTCAAGAAAAAATTATACGATATTTATGAAATCTTATTTTGACTGCTATTTCTCATTTAATTTTTTGTGTTCTGCACATTGAACTCCCAAGTTTTGCTAATTCAATTTTGGTTTTTAAATACGGATAAGAAACATACAGACACAAACACCTTTGGTTCATGAAATAGTGTATATGATATTTGGATGTATACATTCACTAATTGTTACTCATGTGCAAGCCCAACCAGATGTGAATTAAACTGATTCACAGTAAGCTGGAACTTCTAATAAATTAGAGCAGAGGTCCCCAAACTCTTCAGCGTATCAATCTCTTCATGAAGTTTCAGATTGTTCATCAACCCCCAAATATTTATTATATGAAAATAATTTAATAAATACTACTTTAACTAATAGTACAACAAACAACAACAATGGATAGTCTCATCAACCCTTGGGAATCGATATTGACCACTTTGGAGAACCTGAAATTAGAGAGACCACCACATTTTAAAACCAATCTGCTTAATATCTGAATGACCTCCAATCTAGAAAACCCTGGGCGCTTGTCCCTTCTCCCAGCAGTCTTAAAAACTCCTTGCCCCATCACTCCCACTACTCATGCTGATGTTGTATCCTTAATGGTGACATCAAATAGGAGAAAATAAAGCTTTACTAAAATCACTGTTACTTCCCCAATGCCATTCATACTTAGAGTCCTAATATAGCAGCACTCCAGATTCTACCGCCTTCCCCCTCCTGTAGTGCCATTAGCAACAGAACAATCACAGCACAGAAGTGGCAGGAAGGAGGCAAATTTGAGTACTGATGTGGGAAGGACCCTGGGCCAGAATGTGTAGATGGGGAGTGTGGTGAAGAACATTATTATTTTGCTTGGATTAAAATCTGGGTTAAAATGTTCAATTTGTGCATTATATAAACAGCAGGAAGAGTCAAGACTTTCCTAATCCAGAAATATGTCTTATCAGCTTGTCTATTATTACATCCACTTGGATGTAGATGTAGAAGATAAATCACATACTGTTGCATGTTCATATTATTCCGTCTTGCTTGTTGCTCCAACAGAATTTTGGCATGGACATCCCACAAGCTGACAATTGTTATGTTGTTATCCCATTTTTTTAGAATCCTATTTTGTTCTAGTTAACTGTATTAATGAAACTGAAAATGCACTTCCTTTTTTAATAACAAGGTACTCCAAATGTATTTATTAATTATATTATTTTTAACAAATAGTATTTTTCCATTTTATTAATTTAAAAATACCATAACATTTCTCTATTTCTCTATTTAATTTTTTTAAAAATCCACATCTATACTTCAAGACTACTACAGGTCTCTATAGCATACTGTATGTTGTAGATTAATAATCATCTTATGTGTTAACTTTGCAATATAGGCACTGGTAAAGAAAAACAAATGTATATAATCAGAACATGACATTATTAATATACAGCTATCTAGAATTCAATAGGGAGAGTAATTAGATTCACACTGCTTACATAATTTGATTCTAACCACAACATTTTGAATATAATTTATATAATATTCATATTACCTATAGATATACAAGTTGTACAATGAAATAATATGTCCATTGAATGATTTCTCACAGGTACCTGGCCTTTTTATTTGCTAAGGGAACAGCTATAGTAACTTTGCTGAGTTTTGCTTTGGTTCACATACAGTATATTAACAAGCAGATCAGAACAATTTCACAAATAGAGCACAGCTGCTTAAGAAGTGGGTACCTATGATATACTATTGTATTTTTCAGTAACAAATTTGCTTAATATTAAAAAAAAATTCTGTTCAACTTGTAATTCAAGTTCTTTTATTTAATTCCTGTAACTAATTGACACAGGCTACTATTAGGATTGTTTGCTAAATTGGAAACTTTCTTCTTCCTAAGAACAGTGGATTCTTTGAAAAATGTGTAAATGTTGGATCCAACTCTCACTGGATTTTCAAAGAATAACCAATAATTCAGCTGGATTTGGGATAAGAACCCAGATTCCATGACCTTACTCATAAAAATACAGAGAGAAAAATTCAGAAGCAAGTTCCTCAATGCCTCTCTATGGGTAATAGCTTGGAACATTACCAACTGTTTCATTCCAAACTTCCCTCCCCTTCCTTCTCAATCATGTGACTTAACTTTTAAGAAGTCATTTGGAAAGCACTGCAGAAACTCTAACTTGTTTGTAGTATAAAACATCTGTTCAGGAATATATCTCTACAAATTGTACTACCTAAATGCAAATGATGATGATGATCATGAAGATAAAAAATATTTCAACAATAAGAAACATTTTATGCTTAGTTTTGGAGTGCCTTGTTAATTCTAAATTAGACATTTTGAATAATCTTTCAAGTTGGAAAGCAGAAATGTGCAGATTCCACATTTCTAATTCCAGAGACTTAGATGAATTACTCTCTTGAAACAATCAGAACATGCTCCTATGGTAGCTTGAAGAACATCCAGATTTTGTCGGTTTCCAGTTCCAGGCAGTTCCACCCACCATGGTAGGACAATGCTTATGAATTCCATTATCATCAATTATTGTCATGTGAATTGTTACTATTTATACTGTGTAATTGTTACTATTGATACTGTGTGTGCGTATACACACATTTACACACATGGATAACAATGAATAAATCTGATGAAATGGGCTTTAATTTACAAATGCTTAAGCACAATTTATCTGTTATACTGCTACATAATGTATAATTCCATGCACAGTTACCTTTGAATCTGTAAGTTGCCAAAGCTTATTATTTATATTGGTTTTCCAAAATGGTCCATTACTTACCTTGCAATGAGTTGAAAATACAGAAGAGGTACACAAAAGGAAGATATAGAGGCCCCCAGGCAAAAAAAGCAAAACCCCACGTCATGCCTAGGAGGAAGGTCAGGCTAATAACACTACGAAGGTTCCTCAGGATCTCTTCCCGCATAGTCCTATTGCTTCGTTTGCCATTTCGTCCGCATATTTGCATCATCACCACGACAAACATGGCAATGTTCATGAGGAACATGATTCCAAAATAGCCAACACAAGTCACGTAAAATACAATACTGTTATTAATCCAGCAGCTGTAAAGAAAATATTAATTCTATGTTATACAAAATTGGTTGTCCATTTATTCTGGTTGCTTTGGGCTACTTTACACATCAGTATTGTGCTTTAGCTGTTACTTCCTCAAAGCTGTATATCAGGGTGAATTGGATTAGAAGGGAAACAAACTGTCCCTCCCTCCCTTCCTTCCCCTATACCAGCCATTTAGAAACGTTAACAAGAATCAAACAGGTCAGAATCGGATACTCTGTTCTGCACTTCTAGATGCTTCAAATATTACCACCACTGTCTCAGTGAAGATTGAGAGTTTCTCTGAACAAATCTGAGTATTTAAAATCTGTTGCTTCTTTTGATCTATTAGGTTGATATAGGAACCAACTCTTTCTGATTTCCTGAAATCTGTCCAAAGAACTTCAATGTTTTGATAGGTATTATCCCAAATGTAACATTCCTAATTTTATAACCATCTCTGGCTGCATTAATAAAACCTAAAACTGCAGCCTGAATATCTATTGATATGGAATTTAGTCAATATGAAAACATCCTATGAACAATGAAGGTTCACAGAGTGCGTGGTTATCTCACCGGGAACATATTTGTTTACATTGGAGTGAAAAATTCAGATAAATGCCTCATACACATACATTTTATGAGCAATGATTTCAATCTAAAAGTATATAAATGGAAATTAATCCCTTTGATTTCAGTGGAGGTTAACTCCAGCAGGAGCAGAACTAATAAATGCTGTGTCACGATACTGGTATTATATTAGTCTTTTCAGCAGCAAACACATAAAGTACAGATAAAAAATATGACTATCTCCATTTTGAACCATTCATGCACATGTGTCTGGAAAGTTGACCTTATCAGATTCTGGTGTTACATGGGCAGAGACATTTAAGTCCACAAGCAAAATGAATAAAGAACAATCATGTGAAGTAAATGCCACTCGTGCACCAACCTAAGTCAGTGGTTTCTACTAAATGTTTCCAGGAAAATAACCACAACTACTTTTGACATAGTAGGCAAAATAAAAACTCAAAATACTGCATTACTGAAATATTATTAATCACATGCCCCAGTTCAACTAGGAGAGAAATGTCTATGAGAACAAGCTTCCACATGTGCATCCCTACTTAGTAAAGAAATTCCATATGCATATAGTTTCCCACTAAATAATGCTTCTTCCTCATCCAACATCTAGAACTATTTGTGTAACATTTTAAACAAAGTGGAAGGCTCACTTAACTGGCTCTTTGGAAGGGAGAAGATCATGACAATTTTGCCTTTATTGTATTTGCCTTTACTGCCAGCATTTGATATACATACTCTATTGGACTTGCATCACTTTCAAAAATGATTCATAAGCAGGTACTAGGGTGTCTGCATCATTACATTTTATACCAAATACTTACAAATCATCTCCATCTTGTTCCTTATTATTTTTGCCATATAGAACTTTGTTGTAAATATGATTTGTATTTGCATGTGTGCTTGCTAGAATAATAATGATCACCAGTGCTGGTAAACCTGCAATAAAATAAAACATAGCAATAGGAAGTTTAATGAATGTATAATAACCCATCTGCTGTGAATGTAAACTGCAGATTCAGACATACAGTCCACATCATGAGTACACATGGATCTTCATCATGTAGATTTTTGTTTATCTTCTGTGGGATTGGGTTTACCTTCCACGGGGGAACGAAGGGCTGAACTCTCTAGTCACTGTACTTATATGCTGCATGACCAAGAGGTGAAATTATTTCAAATTCTGTATTTTGACTTTTCAATCACCAGAAAGGAAGGACAGGGTGTAACAGTCCTATCTCTCTCAAACCTTTGAAATAAAGTGTATATGCTAAGTGAGGGACCCCCCAGAAGATAGATGGTGGTAGCAGGAAGTACTAAGCTGTTATCTCAAAGCAGAAGCTGGACAAGTGCGTGAAGACCTTTGAAGTTCCTGGGAAAAGAGGTAGGACCTCCAGCCTTCCATCTTGTGAACCTCAGCCATCTGCTACACCATCTAATAGAGCAAATTAATGCAAGAGTAGCTTATCTGTTGCATTAATTTGCTTATTATCAATTATCAATATTTCTAAAACTATTGTACATCACTACACACACACACACAAATGATTATCAATTTATGCCTATATGCATTTGAGTTTTTTGATATGAACAAAATTGTTAGCATTCATCTTTTTCCTACATTAATCTGTTTTCAAATACTCACTATAATTGTTAACTTTAAGCTGCAGTGTATGTACTACAGATAACAACAAATCTGCCATTTGGTAATGTATCATTGAGGTACATTAATGTAGCTCAGCTTGACTTGTATTTCTGTCCCATTTCAAATACCTCAAGAGAGAAATAGCTGAATAAAATAATAGTAAAAGGCTTTATATGTGATGCTGCACCGGTAAGGGCATATCTTAACTGGGACAAGCTGACTTTTTCTTTCTCTAGAATTCCTAATCCTCTCCAACTTCCCAGAGCAGAACACATCTGGGGGTGAAAATCTCTCTTCCTTAAAAGAAACAGCTTCATCCGCAACAAAATATCACTAGATTTCAGTTTCAGCATTTTGCTCTAAGTAGCTGCCGTGCATAAGAGTGGTCCTACATATGAGCAAGGGAAGGCAATAAAGATTAACCCACTCTTTTAAAGAGAAGGTAGTGATGATGTATTCTAGATACTAATTTCAACTGGTAACAAAGTGTATAAAAAAAAAAATCTTCATTGGTGGACAGCACCATTTCTCTGCTTAACTGACAAATGCTGGACCACCTAAATTGTTCTTAAAATAATTTATTAGACTTTAGGGCACATTTAATGATGACATGTCATAGAAAATCGCATTCCAACCCATCTGAATTCTGAGGAGTCAGCCCAATGTCAATAATGTGTGGGTTAACATTCCATTCTAGATTAGTAGTTGGTATTTTGTACAGTATCTCAAAATGGGTGTCAACAATGAAGATAGTTAAAATTATATGAAATCTACTTACAAATTAGATTATTGCTATATTTGATGTTTACAGCTTTGTATTTCTTTCTATGTATTGTTGCATACAACAATTGTGTTCAAGCCCTCAAAGCTTTTTCCATAATTCAAAAATTACAAATGTTAGGAGAAAAAAAAGTGAATAGGAGCTTTGTTTCATGAACTGTACGGTTATTTATCAGAATCACTATTCACTGCATGTTTTTATAAATAAAAGCGGTCCCTCCTTCCAACCTGAAAACAGCACTTAGTATAAATATTTTTGAAATTAGGGCAGTGTTGAAGGAGTAGAACAGAAGTACTATATACAAATGATAGCATACTTCAAAGAATACATTAATCAATATAATCTTCACAATGCATTCTTATGGGCAACATATTTCTTTATCAATTAATTCCTATATTTTCTTTAGTAATTTTTCCTTAGCTTTATAGAAGAAACAGTTACTACTGTGCTGCATTAGATTATAATGTATAAAGATTATGCTATGAAAATGCTCCTTGTAGCCATGAATATATACAGTATAACCCAGAATAAAAACAACTGATATATAAAGTACATAAAGGGATAAACCCATCCCCTGCTCTCAGCTTCATTTCTTCTCCTTCTTGTATGAATGTAACTTCATCAGGCACTTTTTTATTTGTAAAACAAACCAAGCAAATGCTTCACTGAATGAAAACAAGGAATCCAGGGGAGGAATCACAGCATCCATGGCTGGAAATTGGTCTAATAAAAACTAGGATTATTTGGCCTAAGGATTCTAATTTTTTTTGTCCAAGAACTGTTCATAACTATTTATGAGATTATCACTTGGTCAAACTCTTTAAATCAGCAATATTTATATCTGGAACATATGAATGCCTTAAAATTATATATTATACTACCAGATAAGTTCTAAGCAACCACTCCCTGGCACTTTATCAGTTTCCATAAATTAGTCAGATAAAATTATGTAAACACATTTAAAGGAAAGAGCTCACTTTCAGGAATAAAAAATAATTGAAATAAGTTATGAAATATATGAAATATTTAAAACTTTTAAGACTATAAATGTAGCTGTATAGAATACCATGACCTGTTTGGGGAGAATCCTGCAACTTGTAAAAAGTATTAATTTAGCCAAAAACAAGGGGGGAAAGGAGGAAGAAAAAAACCAGAAAACCAAAATAATCTTCATACATTTACTGTACTTCTGTTGTAGCTCTGACTTCATTAAATTAATCAGAATGCGAATTTAAAAACAAAAACTGTAAAAACCTTACTTACCCCAACCAATGACGCAAAATTTTAATATGTATCGGCGAATGTAAGTATTGAACACTTTTACTAGAGCTATATACATATGAACAGCTTCCAGGGCCATCCAGGTGAAAGTCGCCAGAAGGAAGTAATGCAGGAGGGCTGCAATAGCAATGCAGAGGCCTTCTATGTCAAATGATGCAATCCAACCATCAAGGAGGAAGACCAGATTCAGGCAAAGCAAAGCTGTGCTCAAATTCATCAGGATTTTAGAAGGATAATCTCTTCGCAGTTTTCTGGTGATAAATGGATAGAAAATTATGATGTAGTTGAGTAAGAATTCCATCCCTTAAACATTCCTTTTTTATCTTTTTTTGAACCTCGGAATTATTTAGGCTGTAACAGGACACACGGATAGGTGTACTCATGTCTACTGATAAAAGGTAAGTCCATTAATAAACTTGTACACTTAACATTATATTGGATAGCATCCTGTGGTTGTCCCTTCTAAAATGCACAGACACAAAATTCTTACTCCTGAGTGAGTTTTTATCATTCAGAACATGATCCCAAAATCTACATGCAATCGATATATAATGTAATGTAATTCATAGCAGGGTCATTCCTATAGAACGTAGATGCTGACAATCCCTACAAAGGCATTGTGCTGTTCACAATTATTATTAATGATAAATAATGATTGTTATCATTTTTTCACAATTTTCTACTGTGAAAATAACTTATATAAATTTGATTTTAGAGGTATTTTTATTATCAGAGCAGATTGTTTTGTAATTTGAGTTTGATTCTATTTTTCCATAGATACCAGGACACTATTATCAGGAAAACAACTCTATGTCTGGATCCCTAAAATAACTGTAGGTATCACATGGACCTCTGTGTGTGTGTTGTATGGGCATGTATGTTAGACAGAGTAAGTTGGTAAGAGCTGAATTTTAATACTGATATCCCAAATTCTTACCTGGTTCAGGAATTAAATTTTTTTTTTGCCATTCTATTTATGGGCATCTGTTCTGGTTTGTTTGCAACATCAAAACAACATTCCTGCCACAAATGAAACTTATGTCTTATCTACTTGCTGATACAGCAGACTAAGGATCAGGGTTTACATTTATGAAATTTTCTTGATTTCTCATAGTCACTGACAATAACCTGAACTTTGAATTTGATCTTGTTACTCTCTCCACAGAATGATTTTGGGCAATACTGATTAGATTGAAAAGTATTACTGTAATGTAATTAAAAGTATTATTTAACAAATACTTACTCAAAAGCAATATATGTGAGAAGAGTTGCAGCAGAAAATATGGCAGATATTCCACAACCAATGTATGTTATGAAAGTGAGGACTCTGATATTTCCAGGATCTATTTGTGAAGCTGCTCCTGGCAAATCCTATGCAGAAAAATGAACAAAGTATATAATCTGTTAGAAATACATTTCTGAAAACCCTGTTTATTTTCTCCTGTGACAACAACAAAGATGAAAGTCATAGGCAATGCTGACCAAAAACACCGCCCTTGATATATTTAGTACTTCGCTGTCACAACTTTGGTTTCCTTCTTACAGTTCCTGAAGTCAGAGGGCATGTTGCATAACAGCTGGAATGAGCAGTGAACGCAAACCACTATAGTTTATATCATTTCATCCTGTAGATCACAAAAAGCATTTAGTAGGTAATCCTTCCACTTGCAGTCTTCTATTTCCTCAGCATTCCTTAGAAGTCAGGATTTATTTTCTTTTATCAGTGGAATGCTGCTTTATAAAACAGTCCAGAAAGTCTAACAGTCTTGTCATATATGACATTTTGCTGTGTGAAAATGTATTCTGGTGTTCTTTTATAGAGCCATTTGGGAACTTCAGTCTGAGTACTGTGTCACAGCTTGATAAAAATAAATGGAGCATTGGAAACATGTATGAGGAGATAAAAGACTAAAACTTGGATTTGTTCCTGGGCATGGGGGTCGGGAGGTTAGCTGGAGCCCATGAGATGTCATTTTCTTGTTGATTGGGTTTTGCCCTTGGCTGCCATTGTAGGCTTTTTATGTTGTTCTTTATTGATGCTTGTTTTGTAATGTGTTTATATGTGTATTAGCTGCCCAGAGTCACCAAAGCAAGATGGGTGGCCATATAAATTGATTAAATGAATGAATGAGTAAAATGAGGATTGATATCCTCATGGTTTCAAGAATATTTTCTTACACAAGTTCACCCGCTCAGTTTACTTTCCCCCCAGCCAGGTCCCAAACATTTAATAGCACAGGTAAACATGTAACTGCAATCTTGTGGAGGCATCACAAAGGCTGAGGTAATTTCATGTGGGGAAAGGGGACTAAACAGCTTTCATTGCTATTTCTCAACTACAAAATTTCCCACCTCTGAAAAGCTGCTTTTCCTTAGTTAAAGCAGCTGATAGGATTTAAAAACATGCTGTTTGTTTGGGATTTGATAACGATGACACCCTTAGACTTTCCATTCATTCAGATTTGAGTGAATTCAGGTTCATTACAGTGCAAGGATAGGCAGTCTGTAGTCTCTGTGTATAGGGTCACTTTCCAAGTGATTTACCTTTCTCAGAACAACACAGTGTCAACCTGCTTGTGAAAGTGGCCATACAAGAATGATTCTTATAGCACAATCACATTCATACCTATTTATACTGAAGTCCCTCTGAGCTCCAGGGGCTTTTACCATAGGCATTTATGTATAGTCTTTCAGCATTAAGCATTTCTGAGAAAACACTGAAATAGGATAATGACAGCATCTGAAGTTAGCAATGTTAACTCTGCTGAAAGAGACAGAAAGTGACCTGTACTAAAGCAGACAGCCACTAAAGGGGTGAAAACATCCATCTGGTGAGAGGCACCCCTGCCTCATGATGTCTTAACTGCAGCTGTAGGTTGGGAAGGTTCATACATTTCTGCACAGAAATAATCCTGGAAGTGTTATTAGGATAATGAAGTAAAAGAACTGGCCAGAAAATATTAAAGTTTTCAGACTGGAATGCTGCCAGGATTCTAAAGACTTTCCCCTCTCTTCATTTCTGAAACCCTTACGAAAGTTCTCACAGCAGGAGAAAGGACATGTTGAATTTATCTCAAGGAATGCTCTCCTTTCTGAAAAATATGAGGAAGCAGAACAAAACAATCTTGAGAAGGAAATAAAAAAGGCTGCCACATTACTAGGCTCATGGAAACCATATATTAAACTTTGTGGCTGTGATGTACTATAAATCATACGAGGGAAGCGTGATGGAAGGAGTGGGGAAAAAACTCATTCTCACCCTGCAACTTGATATTTCAAGCCTAATTTACTTAAAAAAAATAATTTAAACCAGTTAAATCAAATTTTGTGTACCTGCTTAACTTTTGTCCTAGACAGAAGATCACAGAAATATCTTGGGGATTGTCAATATCAAGAAGACAAGCTGAAATGGTTGTCTAAACATTATCATATGTTTTTAAGAAGCTCAATATTTAACACAGTTGCTATTTCTTTGCCTTGCCTAAAGATGGTTCAACAGGGCAAGAATTAACGGGGGGGGGGGGGGGGGGAGGAAAAGAGCCAGATAAATTCCAGAAAAAATGAAAGTTATTTTCCCTAAGACAGCAACAGAAGTACAGTTCTTATAGCAGATTCTCACTCTGGACCACAATATGTAAGAATATGCAAAAGAGCTGTGCGTAGTCCTCTGTGTTGCATAATTAACTGTATGCATAGGGCTCAAAGCAGGATAAGTGAAAGCATATGATATTTCTATCAACACTAAACACTGTGGATGAGGGTGTGTTTCCCATATGGTTTCCTGTGTAGATAACATTAGGTGACACATCCTCATCTAAGGCCTAATACCATTGTGTGGTGTCAAGAATACTAAAATTCAGGGCAAAAGAATAAAAATGTTTCATGAAATGTTTGGTATGTTCAGAAACAGCTCATTTAACTAAAATTATAAAAATACCTCAAGGAAGTAAGCAAATGTCACAAATGAATAAGACTGGCACTTACCATCAATACACCAAAGTGTGTCAGATGATTGCAGAGACAGACAGTCTCATTCTCATTTGACTCTGCAAGTGCATAGCAGCCTGTATCATTCCATCCACCTTGGCCTCCTAGAATAATCAATGAAGAAAGACTGCTCTTCTTCTTCATCATCATTATCATCACCACCACCACCACCCCCTTTTTGTATGTTTCCTGTGTGTTTCATATGTACAACATATGAAAACAGTATACAAGAATTATTAAAAAAAATACAATAATGCAATATAAAACGACCATAATGCAAGCAAAAATGAACACAGTGAAAGAGGCAGGTAACAAATGATGAAGATCAAGCATTAAAGTACACGGAAATAGAAAGTTTTTCAACTTTTCAAGTCTTTTCATTTAAGACTTAAAGTCTTAAAAAGATAGCCCAGTAAATCTTTGTAAGAAGGATACTGTATTTCTTTATCCTGATGGTACCAAAGAAAAGTCTGCATCTCAAACCCCCATTTTATCAATCCTGTTTAAAGGAAGACCACGAACAGAGATGGAGATTTTAATTTTGGCAGGGGGAAATCTAACATATCATAATGTTTAAGTTGAGCGTATATAGTGGTTCCTTCCCTGCTTTACCACAGGTTGGGTGACTAGAACAAAGATGATGGAATGATTAAATACACTGTAGGTTTAACAAGCCAACTCTGCAGGGGTGTCTACAGTGACAGTCAATAATGTCAAAATGGCAGGTGTGACTGGGTGACTGAAGCATTGCCATTTTTATGTGTGATACTTGAGATGCACTTTAAAAAGGGGTGAGGCTTCAGTTGCCTGGTTGTGCTTCCCATTTTGACTGTCACTGAAGATGCTTCTACAACTCTGTGATAGCAAGGTGGGCAACAAGCTAATTTAGAACCCTGAGCAGCTTTCCTCAATGGATCATAGTATGCTTCTGTTTATTCTAAATGGAGGGATTCATAAACTGTTCACGACTGCTATGACATGATTACTAAATACTTTCAGCAAAATGTTGCTTATATTATCAACCCGTCCAGTCTGGCTACACAAAGGCAGACCAAAAAATTATGGGATGAAGATTATCTGTGACCTGAGGATATAGACAAAGGGTATGAACAACCAGGTTCCATCTGTTTTGTCCTTTGTTCGTCATAATGCACCTCTCAGTACTTGAAGTAGCTCCTCCAGCTGGTATTTGGTAGAGGCTTCTGCCCTAAAAAGGTCTTTATTCCCAACATATCAGAAACTAGAAAATAATGTAACATCTAACCTGTGCTCACTTGGATGTATCTTAAGACTTCCAACAACTGCCCTCCATCAACACCCCTTTTTCACTACTCTAGAAAACCAAATATCTGGATGGGAGAAGTTGCTTAGTTGTAATTACTTTCTAGTCTATTTTCTGATTCCAGAGTTTGGCCTGAACTGCAATAGGATTACCAGACAACTCAATGGGCAAATCCCAAATAAACATATGGAAAGTATTCATCTATAATGGATAGTTGGATTATTTTATATAGTTGGATTATATTAAAGGGTTCTCCACTTGAGGGAGGCTCAGTGCTGTTGTTAGACCAAACTTCTTTTAGACTTTACCTCTTGTATAATTATTACTAAGTTTGAATGTGACTGTGAATTCTGTTTTACTGCTTAGTAGATAAAAAGATTTCAGAAAATGCCCTCTATTTTCCATATCAAAGAAGAGGGAAAAAAAAATCAAACTTACTGTTCTTGTTCATATCCCAAAAGACACAAGTAGTATTAGGAGCCTTCTAAAATTTAAACAAGCAAAATAAAGAAACCAAATTGCGTCTCCATTAAGTCCATGAATTAAAAGGCAACTTCTTCTAAAATATTACTAATTAAGCACACCAAGCTAATTCTCCAACTACATTTCTTTCAACTTATTGTTCTAATCTTGTAAACTGAGATAAATGACTAAAGAACAAATTAGATACAATCTTAAATGAGCCTTTTCAATTAAAAATGCAAACTTTTGAACATGCACATGAACATGGATGGTTGGTTAACTACTGGGACCAAAGCAGACATGGTGACGAAATTTAACCCTTTTTTTCTGTAATGCCATCCTGAAGAAAATCCATTTTTCTGACGTTAGTATTTGTTTAGTGAGGAAATCATTTGTTGGAAAAACATGCTCCTTTTTCTAAGATTATATCCTTTGTAATTTTGTGGCTGCGTCAAAACAGTAGGATTAAAAATGATCAAACTCTTAGTCCCATAACGAAGAGCTAAAGTGACTGCAAATGTAGAAAGCACTTGCAGGCATTAATTGGTGACTGTGGATTAGGGAATGTATCCTCTCTAGCAATAGCTGATTGTCCTTGAAAATGTTCCTGTATCTCAGGCCACTTTCCTCCCATATAGTGACTTCTAGTTTACATGGCAGCACCTGACTGGTATTCCTGTTTCGCTTTGTAGCTTCTCAGCAAGGAAAAGCAGTGAGAGCTCCTGTAATGGCCAGTCTGCTCTTCCCTTTCCCTAGTTCCTCCCATTAACAGTCATGAAAAGGCAGAGACATCATGGGTTGCCTGAAACACCTCAATGATTCGTGCACATTCAACTGGAACCTGCACACAGCCTCTCTTATTTGGGAAGAAAAACAAATGCTAACATGTTTAAGGAACTTTTACTTGCAGTTCACGTTTTCTTGAACAAGCACCCATGCAGCTATCACAAACAACAGAGTTTTTTGTGGGACAGAGGTGTATAGAGAAAACAAAGTTTCTGATCTATGTTTAACTTATTTTAAGAGTTACCCTATAACTTTATGAACAGTATTTTCAACAAAGGGCAGGAAATTTCACCTTCACTTTTTGTCTCCCAGGTTCCTGATTTCAGGGTTGTTTTTGGAGACAAAAAAACCTGGGGCCACAAAAATTAATTCAGAGGTTGCTCAATATATGTGTATTTTGTAGAGGCATTTCTGTTTCTAAAAGCTACTTTCCCCCCCCTCCTGCTCAGTACAGACAAATGAATTATTTTCCTCCTGCTCAGTACAGACAAATGAATTATTTTCCTACTCTAACTTAATTAATTATATTTTAAACAAAAGCTGAAAATCTCTTACCTGAAAGTTGTCATGTTTAAATGTATGCTTAATTGTAATTTTCACAGCTTCCTTGAGATCATGGATAGTGGTATTCCCCACGCTGCATGCTACCACATAACTGGTTAAGTTGCCACGAGCTCCTGTATCCTTTACGATATTAATTTAAAGATTTATAGAAAAATGTGGTTTTGTAAGCCCCCACAATAGTAACAAGAGTTCATAAATTTCTCCACATTACCAGAATAAATATTGCCAGTACACAGTGTTTAATATTACCTGATTATAAGAACATCCTGTTTGTTATTTTAAGAGGTTGCATTTCCTCCCAGAAATGTGCTATTTCCCTTACTACTGCAATGTATAGTGTTATAAGGAAAGCTTTACACTCATTCTGAGAAAATGTTTCCCTTTCAGCATTTGTTTTGAGGCAAACCTGAGTTAATCCACAAACAAAGCTGACTGATAACCAATGACATGATTAGATTACTTCCCAGTCTAAGAATGGAATAGCTTTCTTATCATATTAACAAAACTTCTCTACAGAAAGGAGATCATACTTATTTCTAGCTGTACTTATAATACTCCTTTACACACTACCATATTATGAAACGTCCAAAAGATAATGGACATACAGTTCTCAAATCCTGCCCCCCAAAAATCCTGGTGTGTTTTCACAAACTGCCTATCTGTTCACTCATCCAATTATTTCAGTATACCTCTTCACATAAGCCATGGTTTAACCCTGATTTGCATTCTAAATTGGGACTGCACAAGGACAAAGTTACTTTAAAAATGGAAATAGGGGTAGCATTGCCCCAGACAGACCCAGTGCATAATTTGGGGGCCCTCCTGGACTCACGGCTCCTGCTCGAAGAGCAAGTGGCAGCCATGGCCAGGAGGGCTTCTGCACAGCTTCGGGTTGTGCACCAGTTACGCCCTTTCCTGGATCAGGATGCCCTTCGAACGGTCACTCATGCCCTTGTTATCTCCCAGATAGACTACTGCAATGCGCTCTACATGGGGCTACCCTTGAAGAGTATCCAGAAGCTTCAGCTGGTCCAGAATGCGGCCGCGCGAGCAATTTTTGGGGCCCGAAGGACCCATATAACACCTTTGCTCCGTGAGCTGCATTGGGTACCGGTTTGCTTCCGGGTCCAATTCAAGGTGTTGGTTATCACCTTTAAAGCCCTACATGGCATGGGGCCAGGTTACCTGAAGGACCGTCTCGCCCCCATGATTTCAACCCATCCCACCCGATCTCACAGAGAGGGCATGCTCCGGGCCCCCTCGGTAAAAGAACTCCAATTAGCGGGGTCCAGAAGGCGGGCCTTCTCTGCTGTAGCCCCCGCCCTTTGGAACATCTTGCCCCTGGAGGTGAGACAGGCCCCCTCACTCCAGGCCTTTCGGAGGGATTTGAAGACTTGGCTCTGCCATCTGGCCTGGGGCGAGGAGGGAGGATGTCAGAAATGGGGTTGGCTAGCCCCTTAGCAGCCTGGTGTGGCCTCTATCGGCCTCTTGGATCTTTTAATCTCTTTTTTATCTTTGTAAGTGTGGTTCTTTTAGAACTTTTAATCATGTATTTATGATTTTAATTTGATGTAAGCCGCCCAGAGTCCCCCATTGTGGGGAGATGGGCGGGGACAAGTCCACTAACTAACTAACTAACTAACTAACTAAATAAAATAGGTGCTTCCAGTCTTTTACTCATTATGTCTTTTGATAAAGAGATGGAAAAGAAAAAAATCCTGTGGCTTGTTAACACCAATACATAAAATATTAATGTTTAATGCATGAGTGGGGAAACTGTTTTCACTCTAGTGTTGCACTCCCTCAAAGATAGTATGTTGAAATTCTCTGTTAGTGGAACATAAGCTAAAAACTCTATGAGAACACACCCAAACTGGGCAAAGCTATCTGTTCCCTTTCCATTTATGTGCAACATTAAACAGTCCAGACATGGTACTATACTTTATAAATCATATGGGACAGGAAGCAAACATCTCTGCTCTTGTACCAGTGCCTCCTTTTTAGTTCTCCCTTAGGCCTGGCAGGGAGAAACTTTGAAGATAATTGCAAGGGTATGTGGGGATGGCCTTGGGAGAATGGGCCAAGAGATGCTGCCTAGGGAACAGTCAGGTAAGAGACAGCATAGCCCACAGCTGGATAGCAGGCAGGGCAAGAGGCTTAGAAGAGACCCTAATTTCTCAGGCTGTAAAGGAGACAGGAGGAGAACTGTAGTTTCAGACTTGCAAGATTCTGTTAATGTAGCTCTACAATAAAGTAGAATTAGCTCATCTGCTTGTGTTTCCTGTCTGGTCTACCTAGTAAGGCTGACAATAATCTAGTTCCTGTCAAACTAGGACAGTTCAGAAGACCAGAAAATCTTCACCTGCCTCTGTTTCTGGATGACTACATATGGATCATCCACTGGTTCTTAAACTGCCTTCCCCCTCTGGAAGCTTAAGAATGCTCCCTCATTATATCTCATTAGGATGACATCACAACATAGTTTCCAATTACTATATGCCTCTGATTTTCTTGTCCACTGTAAATTTCTCTGTTGTAAAGGCATTTTGAAATGTACAGACTAAGAACTCTACACATTGCTGAGTGTATTTAAAAGACAGTGGCTGGTCATGGTGATTTGCCAAGTTACATTATCTTTCTACCATTCTGATAAAAAACATGTAATACATGCCAGCACAATGTGGATAATCTGGAGGTCATTAGAAAAGACTTGTAGGAAACAAACTGTTGAAAAACAAAGCTTCTTTCTGGAACTTTGCTTTAATATAATATAAAAAGATATTTTGCTGAAAGGTTTCTAAAACTCAGGACTTCTTATAGGAGGAAGAAATGGCGGACTGAAGACAGCTCTATGAAAACAAAGAGCCAGTAAGTAGACCAGCTCTTCGAACCTCTCTGGACAAAGAGAAGATGGGAGATTGCCCACAAGTGCTCCAGACAGTTACTCTTTCTTTCTTTCTCTTTCTTTCTTTCTTTCTTTCTTTCTTTCTTTCTTTCTTTCTTTCTTTCTTTCTTTCTTTCTTTCTTTCTTTCTTTCTTTCTTTCTTTCTTTCTTTCTTTCTATTTTTCTACCTTTCTTTTATTTACATTAGTTTTTACTATTGTAATTATAATCTTTAATAAAATTACTTGAAAAGAAAGGACTTCTTATATGTACAAGGAAGAAAACAGAGCAGGCACAATTATTGTACCTACCAAATCTTGTACTTACGAACAAATGCTCACATTTAAACTGAATTTATTAGCATCCGAGCTCTATTTTAAATAAAACAGATTATCATATTCCAAGCCCATGTATCACTTATTCCCACTGGATACAGAAGCTCTATTGTACGAATATTTGGAATATGTACTGCTGACCTCCACATGCTCCTTATAAAATCTTGAGGCAGATTAATATTACATATTATTTGAACACTTTTCCCAAATTAAATGTAAATGTTTATTTATGAAGGCATTGCTACCCTGCTTTTCAGGCCATATTGCACCATAAGAGAGTTTGCAAAAAGAAAAAGAAAAAGACCCCCCCCCCCCCCAGCAAAATTAACCAAACACAGAGTGGAATAATAATGTTTTCAAAATTCTTTTAAAAACCAGAAATAAAGAGGTCCATATGTATTTCACTGGGGAATAAGTTCCAAGGCTGTGAGGCAATTGGGAAGAGTATTCTTCCTACCCATCAGTGCATTATTCAGCATGAGAACAGGACCTCTTTGGTAGATCACAGAACTCAAGAAAGGTCTTATAGATAACACCAGTATAATGAGGAAGTGTTTACATTCCCTTTTCAAATCCTGTAGTTCTGGTATTCTTTGGTCCCTCTACAACTGTGCATTTTACAAGTTTTTTTAAACTTTCCAAATAAAATATCAAGATTTGTTTTTTAAATACCAAGGTTAAGAATAAGAATAAACCAGGGACAAAAATAAAAGCAAATGGAAAGAAAAAGAAAAAGAGCTGCTATTGGTATTTTTTAAAAACTTGCCCTTTAATTTCATCAGGCAATTCACATCACATCTAAATTGGTCTTTACGGTAGAAAGGTTCTGTTAAGATAGTTGCCGATCTATTGTAAAAGCCTTCAAAAGGTTTCATCAGATAATGAACACACAGAGATAAAATGAATGTCATCCTATTATCCCTCTCCCTAAATTTATATAGTGTCTGAACAGGGTCATAAAAACTGTAACATCTCACCAAAATTATAAACTTCGGTATTCCTATATTTTTCATGTGATCATTAAAGTGGAGTGGAGCACATTGATGCTTACCTGGAAGAGTCCATTTTTATTGAAAAAAGTGAACTGAGCCCTGGATACAGCTTCAAGTTCTTCTTGATTTAAATTCTTTAGCAAACTTGGAGGCAAAGTAATAGTAGCAAGGGAATTGTCTTGATTTTTATCAAAATCAATCTAAAACAGAAATATGAAAAAAATTCTATCAACATAAAAATAGAAAGTATTTTCCACGCTGAATGAGGGAATATATAATTTGATATGAATTCATAATTATTTAGTTAATAACAAGTTTTAGCCCTTCCTCGGGGTTATGGAAATAAATTAATATTTATTTTGCTTAGGTTTATAAAACTATGACCTTATAAGAAAAATTTTAAATCTTCTCTATTAATCTTAAATATCAATTTATATTTAATATTGTTTATTTTTACAAGATCAACATTAATGTTAATTCACTGGAAAATATTTAGCAATTTGGTCTAGTGGTTAAGGCACCAGGCTAGAAAGCAGGAGACTGTGAGGTCTAGTCTTGCCTTAGCCATGAAAGCTAAGGGTGTGATTTTGGGCCAGTCACTCTCAGCCCAACTCACCTCACAGGGTTGTTGTTATGGGGAAAATAGGAGGAGGAAGGAGTATTAGGTATGTTTGCCACCTTGAGTTAATTATAAAAATAATAAAGGTGGGATTAAAAAAAAAGCACTATATATAATTCATATCCTACAAGATCAACTTCTCATTTCTTCCCAGCTATTGTTTACATAATTTAATGTGTGGACAGTAGTGTTAAGCATGTTTTGGTTCTCATTCATTGAGAAGTCAATCATTAAAAGAGCCTGTCTCCCTCCCAGTGAAGCAACAACCAACAGTTGGAATGGGACCTTGAGCCCACCCTCAAGAGCTTCTCACTGCTCAACTCAGAAATGTAAGTCATGATGGATTAAATTAGACTCCTTTCAGCATGGGCCACATTGGCACAGATTCTCTTGAGATATAATGTTTAATAAAGTATAGTAGTAGTTTTCAAATCCTAGTATCTTGTGTCAGTCTCTTTATTTAATTTGCTGTTGAAAGTTCATGGAATAGTACATGATTGCATAGACTAGCAGGTAGGACACAGCCCCAAAGCCTTAAATCAGAGATGGATCACATTCTTCAACCTGGAGACAGCACACTGCTTATGTACCCTGCTGGGAACCACAAACAGCGTGGCCAGCGATGTCATAACCTCTTCAGAGAGGGTTGGACTAAACTGCTCAGGCTTTGTGATGTATATTGTGGCAAAAGGTTCCTTCCCATATACATATCAGCTGCATTTGCTACCAAACCTATGAGATGCCTCCCCATAACTGCTTAAAATACCTTTGTAAGAAGACATTAATAGCAAGCTGAATTGATCCTGAGCGGCGACAGGTAGAAGGATCAGTCAGGAACCTGTGGCCCGGTAAACCAAATTGTTTCTATTCTATGCCATATCTCATTCCATATCTCTATTCTACTCCCTGTCTCAAAGATAGTATGGCTAGCATGCTGACCTGGTAGAAGGGATAAATACTAATAAGGTCATATCGATGGGTTTATCTAAAACATTTCCACTGTATCTGCCTTTTTCTTTGTCTCCTCTTTGCAGTGCAGTGGGCCAAAGGCGTATAAGCTCTGGTTCTGCTTTTGCTTATGGCTGCTCAGCAAAGGGTTGATGCTTTGCTGGGATCCCAGTATATGCTGTTTATTCATTGCATGCAAATAAAACTAGGTTGTATCTTCAGAGTGATTTGGTTGCTTTAGGTGAGCCAGGTTTTGACCATAACAATATTTAGGGGCTTAAAGCATCCATTTGCCCTTAAACAACTCTGTGGGAAAAACCTGGCAGATATTTTTTGGGGTAGGGGATGGTAGCAATTTTTAAGGAGTAAAATGGGTGCTTTACCTTGCAAGACATCCATTTTGGCCTTTAGAAACTCTCCCTCCTACTAACATCTGGCCTCACTCTGGGGGGTACTGGAGGCCAGAAATGGAATGGGAAGCACATGTGGCTTACCAAGTATGCATTGCTCATCCCTGCTTTAAATTGACAAACTCAACATAAAAAACTGAGTTGAGTCAATGGAATTCCTGTCAATATAACTCGCTTGAAAATAAGCTTAAATGCTTATAGGTAAATGTGCTTGGTATACCTGAAAATCTGAAGCATTGTTCTGGGGACCAACACTGAAGGAAGATCCACTGAATAAAGATGAATTCAGGGATGAAACTCCAAGTGCTAAGTTTCGGGTTGAGATGCTCATGGAGGGACCTGTAAACTGAATCTTCAATGCCAAGGCATCAATTGTCTTTATAGCTCTAAAATCAAGCATATATAAAAAATTCATTAAAATAATGAGAATAAAAACATTTTGAGTCTAAAGAACACTTTGCACATATTAGAGGGTATTATTTTGGCATCGATTTACTTAACTATAAAGAAAAACTAAATTGCAAAATATTCAGATATTGGTGAGCAAATTCTACTGACGCATAGCTCCCTTCAGCTAGTCACCAATATTCAGTGCCTCCAAAATGCTGGGAGAGAGATTAAAAGCCATGCAGGTCATCTTTTCAGTGCTGGAGGAGGGAAAAGTTGCTTCTTCCTCAATGCTTCCTTCTCTTAGAATGTAGTATTTTGAACACTTTTTTTTTTTAATGGATTATGATGCTCCTCACTGTCTTTTTAGGTCCAATTCTATTTTATTTTTTTTTGCTCATAGTGATGGGGAAATCCTGTAATAACTGACAGATACTGGAGAAATATCCAGGCTCTTGATAGTTGATGCCCCAGCAATACAATTATAGTTATTCACAAAAGCTGTTGTATCCCATCAACTAGTATGGGCAGAATAGGAGAGACTTTGCAAAAGCTTTAATGGGCACTACAATTTCCATTCTACTGCCATGCTGGGAGCCACAATTGCTTCAAAACAAATGCCTCTCTCTTCTGGGCATCTGTTCCTTTTGACTACATTTGCAGTTAATTGATGTTACTTTAGCTAATGTGTTACAGTAATTTGATTCAATGAAGTACTTTTGTGCTTGTATCTAAAACTAGAGAATGTTATTAGCATCACTAGCACATCCTGTCACACTTATCTTTTGTCTACCTTTCACTTTGACTTCGTTTAACTGCTATGATCCTACATAAAAATTGATTTAGTATCAAAATAGCAGATTTACTGTCAAGCCCATGAATCAAGATGCTGATATACTTAAAATTGGGTGTCATTTCTTTATTGACTTGAAAAATTCACTTGAATATTCACTTAGAGAGTTAATTCTAAAATGCAGATAAATTTTCACACTGTTCATATGTCCTTCATGGACTACCAATATATAAACATTTTTTAAAACTCTGCATAACACCCATAGATCCTCTTTCTTTTTCTCTTATGCTTCCAGTAACACTTACTCAGAAGATGATGCAGCCAATATGTTATCAGAACTAGTTAAAATATTGGAAAATATTGTGATCACAGTAGAACCCAAAGATTCATTGATTTCTTCATCATTCACAATTTTTTTTAGTTTTTGGATCACATCATTGACTTTGTCTGAAGTCAACTGTTGTCCTTCTCCTGTAAGATTCAGTAGCTGATTGGCTATATCAGCAGCATTTTCTGAAAGCACATAAAGAAAACAATATAAGCCAGTTAGTCCCAGAAAAAAATCCTTTCCAATTACAGCAGATTCCTTACTAAATACAAGAAGATCTGGTGTCCCAAAAAAGTACAGTACAGATGGGTTTTGATTCTCGTCTAGAGTGGGCAGCATGTTATAACCTTACCCTAACCTAACCAAAAATCAGAATCTGATAGCACTTTTTAAGACTAACACATTTTATTATAAAGCACAAATATTCAGGAGAAACCAGAACAACTGAAGTTTCAACCTAATCAGCACAGATTTAGGAATATTTGAATTCTTAGAAATAAGTTAGGGGTGTGCAAACTGTTTCAACTCCAAAATGTTTTGCAATTGAAGCAGTTTGGCTCCAACCTGGAACAAAATATACATTTCAAGAATTCAGTTTTGAGTTCAGAAATGTTTCAGCTCTGAATGGACCGGCCATTTCCGGCAGTGCTGTTTGAAATATTCTGTTTGGACTATTTTGAGAGCTTGTGTTTAAGTTGCCTTTTTTGAACATTTTCCAGTCTAGTCAGCAGAGCAACAGGGGCTAGTTATGTCTGTGCTGTTACTGGTTTAGACTGGGTGGTTAATGGAGAAGTCAAGTGTTGAAGAAACAGTAGTTAAGCACATGGTCATACCATTGTATGGGTTTGGACTGGTCTATTGAGCATCAGGGTGTGTCTGCACTCAGTGCATATTTTGTGTCCTGCTGCTGTAGAGCTTCCAGAGTGCCCTTAGAAATGCTAAGATTTGAGACTCCGTATGGCTTTGGACTGCTGGTGAATGTACTCTGCTTTTTGTTCCGTGTTGTTTAGCTGTTTCAGACTCAGTGTTGGGTGTGTTTGATTGTTTCTTTCATCATCTGAGTTTTGGAATTCATTTGTTCTGCCTATTAGTTATGGAGCTAGTATTTTGGTGTTGTTGTTGCTTTTGCATTGTGTAATGAAGTTCTGTTTATTGCGCGTGGGGCTGCTGCTTCTTCCTATTCATGAAGCACCTCCTGCTGCTATGCATGCGGAAGCTCAAACAGTTGATGAGAGAGATTAGCTCACCTGAGTTAATATGCTGGATGAATGCCTCAAAGGTTTTATTTAACAAATTTAAAGACATGCTTTGTTGAGAGGTGAGGGGGAAAGAGGCTATTCTGATTTGATTGCTGCTTCAATTCTATGACTAGACCTATCCTATGGGAGAGATTCTTTACCTTTAAAGCATTTTTTCTGCATGCTGGGCAGGTACTACTAGTCAGCAGGGACTGCCACCCAAACTACTTATTTGGTACTGGGGTGAAAAACAATGGAGTGTGTGGGTTTGGGCCAAGTTCCCATTTTTTCCTATGGCCAAATGCTAAAAATATTTTGAGTTTTCTTCAGAAGGAATAAAGAACCCTCAACCTGATAGAGTATTTGGAGTAGAGTCTACTATTTATGCTTTAAAAAACACGTGCTCTGTTTTGTGTATGTGTCTAAAATAAATGTGGATTGTGCTTTTAGAATCTAACAAAACTCTGCATAGTTCTTCAGTAAAGCATTTAAGAGTTCTGCATCAGCAATCAATGTCTATAACAACTTTCTTAACTTGGTGAAGCCCAGTTGTGTTAAAAGCTGGGAAAGGAAATATTTCAAATTTATCTAGACGGAACAGATACCCAAATACTTGCCTGTGCAGTTTCTAAGATCAGGAGTATCCCAATATGATGTGTAATTATCCATGTTTAGAAAGCTAAGGTAACATAGAACAGAAAATATCATTAGCAACCAATATATGGAAGGTTCTTATGAAATCACATAGTCTTTCTGTATTGTTTTAAACCCTCTGTATCCTTTATTTCTTCACTTTTAAGAACCTATATTCTGTCACTCTTTAATTATACCCATAGTATACTTCATCTTTGTCTCTCCACTAAGCATCTTTGAGCTGTTACCATGTTCTTGATGCAATCTGGGTGGGGTTGCCCTGGCAGGCTGTGGTGTCAGTCTCGCCTGGTCTGGTTTCTTTCCAGGGGTAATTTAAAGGGTGTTCTTGAGCTTCACATTTTTCTACAAGAGCAAATGAAAAACAGTGAACTGGAAAAACAACATTAACATCAATATTATAGCTTCCTAGTAAAAGTTGTTTCAATTAGTGAATAAAACACTTTTAATTTTCTACCAAGTTATTTTTACTTACAAATGGCTAGTGGAATGAGCATTTATGAAACAAAATCTATATCTCTGAATACAAATGTACTTTCCTATTAGAGATAGAAATCATCTAGAATCTGGGAGAAATTAATATCTCTGTCTTTTTGAAGGCATTTTAAACTAATTTATAGTCTGACAGTTGTAATGAATCAGGAATGTATTGATCAGAATTGAAGACCAAATGATTCTGAATGTCCTTATATCTGAATGGGTGGCTTGCAATGCAGTATTGAAAATTTACTATTATTGCTCAGTTCTGTTGTTTTAACACGGATCTTTGCCTGAATTCCATTACTGTTTTGCAGTACTATTCCAGGGCCATTGTCCCAGATATTAATTCCTTCCCAGATCAGCCACCAAATCCTCTGCATAAAGTTCCTGCTTCTTGTACTTTCCTTGAATGGTCAGCTGAATGTCTGAAGGAGTGACCTGTGACATGGGTCATAGGGCACTGAGAATACAAGTTCAACACAAAAGAGTACAGAACTTTTCTCAGTCATAAACAATCTCTACTCATTCTTTTAATTGGTGAAGAAACAAATGCAAATGGCTTCAAGAAGCCTCAGTTTTCTCATTGTGTTGTTTCTGCTATATCATTTATTTCTACCAGGCTGCTAGGTTAAAAGTGAACTGGAAGAAGCAAATGTTTAACATCCAGAAAGTGCATGCTTTGAAAATAATTTGGAAGAAGTGTTTTGGATCTCATGCCAGTACATCAATCCTCTAATATTCATTAAAGCATTAAAGGTGCATGTCTTCAATATGATTCTTAAAATAATGGTATTTTTTTCAGACTTGCACATAAACCTCAAAAAGACAACTGTGAGTGAATCAACAGCAGAGAGGTGTTGTGCTTGTGGTTGTGCAAGGTCTGAAGCACTTCTGGATTATTTTCAAATTATGAACAGAACTAGTAAACCTATTAATTTTGATTTCATATATGTTGCAACTGACTTCACTACTTTAATGTCTTCTGCCTACTTGGTCAATTTAGAATAGTTAATTCCCTAAAGCATTACAGTTATTGGTTAAAACATATTGTTCTTATACGATGATGATGATGATGATGATGATGATGATGATGACAATAATAATATTTAGAAAGCACAGAACAATGCGAATACAGCAAAGACAGAAATTTTGCCCTTACCAACTGAATGAACTTTCACTTCATGGAGTCTCAAGCCGTCTGTGATATTACTGCTTAGGAGTTTCTTCTTAATTGTTTGTTCTTCTAAACTTACATTGTTGGTAGAATTGTAAGCTAAAAGTGCACGGACCTCAAAACTGCAAAAGAATTGCTGAATCAGAATATAGTCTAATAATAAGACATTTAAGTATGATCACAATATTTTTAATATAATCCACAAAATTAATTAATTAATCAGTTCTATTAAGGGACTCACCAACATGCAAGAGCTAAAAAAAAGTCAATTTGCATATGTTATATTTGAACATCCTGTTTTATTCTTATGAGTTTTTTTCCTATGATATCACAGCTAATAATGAAAAGTCTTTCCAAAAGAAGTAAAAAAAAGTCTTTCCAAAAGAAGTAAAAGAAGAAAAGGAAGTGCCTAAAAATCATACGGAGTTCAGATGTTCCATTGAGTAACCTGAACATAACATAAATACATAATTTAGCCTTACTTAAATAACCTCAAGTGTGTCTTGGTCTCATGAATTCCCCTTACCCCTTCTTCCCAGGGATAAGGGGAATACACGGGAATCACAAAGAAGACTTGAAATTTCCACGTCCTCTTTTAAAATCTGGACAAACTATACTTAATTTTATTTATTTATTTATTTATTTGCTTATTATTAAATTTGTATGCCGCCCATCTCCCCCCAACGGGTGACTCTGGGCGGCTCACAATTAAAATCAGAAACCCCAACAACAATTAAAAATCCCCCCATAAATAGTTAAATAAATATTCTATTAAAAATCAAATCTAAACAACAAACCCTGTACATAAATACTAAAAATCTGAACTAGAATCAGTGGAACAACTAATATTAATTAGGGTCAATGAAAGCCAACAAACCATAGTTTATTGCTTGTTTTAGCTTATTTTAGTGATCAGATAAAATAGTCAATATCAAAGCATCTAAAAGTAATATGTAATTTTGTACCACAAAACAGAGCTACTGATTTTATTACCCGAAAATACTAATTCTTCCTCTTATTCCATTTAGCATTATATTCTTTAAAAATGCTGTTTTAGGAAATTGTTCTTCAGTAGACTGTTAAACGTGACAGATGGTTTTGTTGGATTGGATTTGCTGTTAATTTGTTATGAGAACGGCCATTCCTTGTAGTAAGAATGTTCAGCAAGCGCGTATTTGAGCTGGTAAATGACATCAAAGGCAACAAAGCTATTTGCAAAATAAAATGGGGAATTCACATACAGGAAAAGGGGAGCCCTTCATAATACATCTCTTACCCATGTGACCTAGTCTTGGTCATATGGCTACACCTAGGATCTGTACCATCTTTCAGGGGAAAACAGCAGCAGCAGCAGGAACAGAAATATGTGGCATTACTGTGATGTCAAAAATGGCATGGCATCAGTTACTGATTGCAAATGTAGAGATTAAAAAAAGAAAAAGAAAAAGAATCCAGTGCAAGCTATGATCATTTTAAAAACTATTCTCTCTGAACTCTGCTTTCCAATAGATGTCATTTAATTGGGAAACAGAACTATTGAGGTGGAAAAATTAGACATGTCATTACAGTAACAACTGAGAAAACACTGCGTTTATTAAAAAGTTAATAATATATTAACAATGTGTTGTCAGTTTACTGTTGTCCAGAGATATTTTTATGCTGCTCCAGGTGCAAAAACACCATATGGCTCAGGAGCTGCAAACATACATCTATCACTGGGGTATGATTAATGCATTCTGAACATTAAGCGCTTTTGATCACTTTAATGGAAATTACTAAGTGATGTAAGATGAACAAGCCACTCATCAAGCTATTCCAGTGTTTAATATTCTATGACAGCTCTTCCATAACTCTAGTTTGAGTAGTTCGGTTTTGTCTTTGAGAAAACAAACGATTTTGAAAAAGGTTCCAGTGGGGTAACTGTTGGATTTTTGCAGGGAAAAATGAAATCTTGTGGCAGATTCATATTATTGTAGTTATTTATTCACATTTCCCCAGAAGCATGCGATCTCATAATGGAGAATATGTTTCTGGTTATATGCTGGTTCCATGAAGAATATAATGCCCGCTGGCTGTATGATGCTGATGTATATGTGTACAATGTTCAGGAAGCATCCAGTAGGGTCCTTGTAAAATTCATGCATCAACTTGACAACTTTTATAAATGGAACTACTCGATAAAAACTTTGTTTTTATCTTTCCCAGCAAGTGAGCGCTCAGAGAAAAAATCATGACATTGGCTCTTTCCACTTCATTCACCTTTAAGCAAGTAATTGAAGAATAGCTTGAAATGAAGTCTTGGGAAATAAGTCTCATGTTACTACCATGCAAAATTACTTGACAGATATAAATCCAAGCAATTATCTTAGCATTTGATAAATATAAAAAAACTGCTTAAATTATTTCAGAGCTTTTGTAACAAGAATTTCTTACAATTTTACCTTTGATGACCAACATTTCTCTTCTCTCTTGATCCATTTTTTACTGTATTTAATTGAACACTATAAAAACAAAAGACATATTTTTAGAAAAGTGTCTTCTGCAGAAGAGAGCATATTTTCTTTCTATCCTATCAAGTACCTACCTTATCCTGACTACACAGACAGTGTAATTCCAATCTCCCATGGTTTGAATTAACTGGAAAATAGGAAAACAATGCAAATGTTAAAATGCATAAAATGGCTGCAATTTTTAATTTTTGCATTATGTTCTTGTATGAAAACTCTCTCAGAGGAGTTTATTTTCATATAATCATCATTATTACCATCACCATCACCACCACACCAATCATGCTGTTCCCTTTCATGTTGTTATGCAAAGGGCAGAAAAAGAGTAAGAAATAGTAAGCTGAAGAAATTGTAGAAGATTTTTTGAGGGGGACGGGAAAGGCTAGGGGAAGCTAAAATCAGCATCATTCACTATACCTCTCTGCCCTTGCTTCTACTCACCCATAAACTACTTCATACATTTTCTTTTGTTCTTTATCATATTTTCTCTTGAGTTAATTATAGAAAAAAATAGTCTTTAAAAAGTAAGGCACAGAGCAACATGCTAGGGAAATCCAGCAAGGTTAACTGCAGGCAATCAAGAATTCTAAAGGACGTGGCAATATTCCTTGGTGAGAATGTTCACTCTCTGATTTATATCTTCACTACCAATGTAAAGCACTAAATTCACCTTAGATCTAGAAGACACATGAGATATGAAGCTGGATTTAGATAACATAATAATGGAAGTGATTTATTATTAATCAAAGTAGTGACAGAAATCTAAATATGAGAAGAAAATCTGTATGGAGAAGGCTTAGCTGGGTCTTACTCCAACGATGTTGCAATGGCACTACTGGGGAATTTATAACCTTCAAACATTACTAATCCAGATTCCATTTGTCCTTAACAATCGGCAATCCTTTAAAAAACATTTTTTAACAGTGAAATATGAAAAACTGTATCACCACCACCACCAACAAAAAGTTTGTGATTATACAGTAAAAGAAAACTGATATAGATTGTGGTGAATAAAGTAAACTAAATGTGACAAAAGAGAGAGCCACTTTGGTGTAGTGGTTAAGACACCTGTAAATTTGTTTAGAAAATGGGAGATCATGAGTTCTAGTCCTGCCTTGGGCACAAAGCCAGTTGGGGACCTTGAGCCAGTCACTCAATGTCTTCATTATCAGCGTTCAGGCTGATTATTATACCTCTTGTCATTAGTTTGGTCTTCTTTCTATTTAATTTTAGCCCCATTTTTTTCACTTCGATGTCCTTGACTTTCATTATTAGATCTTCCAGATTATTTGCATTTTCAGCTCTCAAAGTAGTGCCATCAGCATAGTGCAAGTTATTGATGTTTCTTCCTCCAATTTTAAAACTACACTTATCTTCTTCTAACCCAACTTATTTCTTCCAACCAAAAATCACTGCGATCTAAGTTTATGAATTTTATAACTGAATTTTAGTGATGTGATCTTGAAGGGCTCTGAGAGTTGAAAAAGGAGGGTTCAGGGAATTCATATGCAGCCCACCCTGGTGTAAATGAAACGCATGCTTACAATTATGGTAGCTCAACCAAGATTACGATGATCTCTAATGTGTCTCACATGTCCAGTGGACACACTCTAAGATTATAATTAACTATACATTTTAAAAGATCAGAATAAAAAGCAGTATTTGAGATATACAGTACATAAGATTGAACAAATAATTGAGAAATTACAAGTTCTGAATGATGCTTTTTAAAAATAAAATCTTAAAGATCACACTTTTAAATTAACATTTTAGAAAAGTATGTCTTTGAAGTAACATCTTCAAAAGCATGCTTAAAATGTATCTAGAGAGGCTTGCAAAGTAGCCTAACTTACCCATTCTCTAATTATATCCTGAATGTTTGGCTCTGCATCTTCTTTGACTTTGTAGACAGTAAGGTCAATTCTGTAGTATAATCTACCTAGGCATTACAAAAACAATGTAAATGTCAGAGTTATGGCTCTTATTTTATACTAAACTAAAATTCTTACCGAGAAGTATCATCAAACATGGGATAAAGCCATGATGCTGATAATGCTTTTAAAACTGGCTTTAGGTTTTAATAATAATTGTTGTTACCAATCTATTTCACCTTTTTAAAAAAACGCATGTGCACCTTGATTTTTCATAATAGACAAACATACAGAAATGCCACTATTTTACAATAGCTAAATAGTTTTTATTATTGTAAGTATTTATTTTTTGTTCTAGGAAGGCTAATGATTTTAAAATATTTGACTGTTATTTGACAATATTTTATTAATATCTGCCCAATCTTTTGATCAATACTCTACTGATTTTTCTCAGTAGAAATTAGGGGTATGCAGAGAACAGCTAATCTGATTTGAAGGCAAGATCAGAAGCTCCAGAAGCAATCTAATCCACCTTGAGCTTCTCCAGTGATAACCTGATCTAATTTGGTTCTGCACATCAGAAATGGGATTTGGAAAACTTTGGAAAACTCTGCTCTCTCATGGTATACAATGGGAAAAGCAAAAATGATTAATCGTTTCTTGTTTTTTCAGTATAATGAGATGAAGTTTTCAAGAAAACCACAGTATTGTGAAGAGATTGTGCTCAATTTTATAGAAATCAGCACATACGTTTTTGAGTTAAACTCCTTTAAAACTCTATTTAAAAATGTGGTTAAGTGTCTTAATATGCAATTTCTTACAGTAATAGCTACTATGGTGAAGAATATATATATATATATATATATATATATATATATATATATATATATATTTCAGACTTAAGGCTTAAGGGTTTATTAATCTATATAAGAAACTCTTCCTGAGCTGGTGGAGCTCAATGTTGGGGCTGAGGCAGAAGGACAAGAGATTACTTCTCAACTATTCTATAAAATAAATCAATTGTTAAGTTACTCAGCTAGCTGACGCTCAACTGCTTGGACAAGAATCTGAAAAAAGGGGAAATAGAATGAGGAATGAAGAATGAAAATTAATATCAGTTTTGCATAGAATTCAGGCTTTAGCCAAATCAAATGCATACCCAAAGTGGAAAGACTTGAAAGTGTGAGCCAAACAACAGACAACTTCTTGAGGTCTTTTTATGGCTGTGAGCATGGACTACAGTATATACTCACAGATAAACCAAGGATTTTAGGTGCCAAAATGCACTCCAAAAATTGTATTTGGCTTATCTGCGGATGGGCTTATCTGCAAGTATATATGGAAATATTTTTTTAAGGTACCTATATATACCATATATACTCATGGACAAGCCCATCTGCAGAAAAACAGACCTTTGAATTTTTAACAAAAAGTATGAAAAATCCAGGTTGGCTTATCCTGCGAGTATATGTAATACTTCTTTGATAGGACTATGCCAAGTAAAATGCTCAGTGGCTCAAACTGGAAATATTTTAATATTATTATAGACATTATCTTAACATACATATTGGAGCTCTGTGGAAATCTTTGCATTAAGAGTAAAAGTGACCACTTCAGTTGCTTCATATTTTTAATCGGGATTTACATGAATAGAATGCTGTTACCTTTCTTTTCAGGGTTACTTGGGCTTCATCCTATAGCTAATTATGTTAACATGAAAATATGTGATTACAGTTTATGTCTGTTTATCTGAATATGAGTGAGCTGTATGTTTAATAACATACAATAGTGATTATTATCATGAATTTATATATATATATATATATATATATATATATATATATATATATATTCAATCATACAGATTAAACGTTACATTTAAAACCCATTCTTTATCACAATGTCTTCTTTAAATTCCAGTAGTAGTTTCTACATTTTTATTGATATAAGGTAAGATGCCAGATATTGGGAGAGCCCCTGATTTTTCTTTATTAATTACAAAGGATATCAATGGAGACAGAATTTTACCAATGACATTATTCTACTACTAGTTACACTGGTGTATGTTCTGTTCTTGAAGAAGAACCTATAATCTTCCTTTTGGTTGTTAACCACATACAGTCCAGTAAGGGATCATATGCATGAACAAAAGTTCAATGACTGGTATCTTTTTGCCTTATCTTTCCTCTTCTCCATCTTACTAACACTGGTCATATCAGTTGTAGCTCACACAAAGGATCAAATCCAGCTGCCATCTGGAGCACATTTAAAACATTTCTTGGTTCCCACTGAGTAAGAAGGGTAGAGGTCAGAGCCTATTTATAGCCCTGAGTGGTAATCAGGTGGGGTAGGAGAAAATTCCCAGAGATTACCTGCTAAATTAGATAAGAATGATTAAGGGAAGGAATTACCTGTATGGAATCCAGATTCCCTTACTGTACAGCATTTCCCTGGTCATACTGAACTTTTTAATAAATATCAAGCTGTTTATGGGATAATAGAGTCAATGTGTCATCAACAAGAGCTGAATAACTTTAAAAATAGGGGTTGCACAACCCCAATATTCCCTTCCATGTTTGTGGTTATTTATCCCATCTTCAGGGATTTTTTTTTTTTAATTCATGCATATACCACTATTGCTGGCATGAATTGAGGTATTTGTAGAACCAGATTAACATGAATAATCTCTGATCTCGTTAAGATTATATTTATGCTGTAAGTGATGTGTGAACCAATTTTCTATGAACATAAAATTTCTTTTACATTTCCCTGGAAAGGAATTATTCATGTATTTTGTGAAAATACAGTTTACATTATATCAGGTTGAATGGGAAAACTCTACTGCTTCTAAATAGCAGAGCTAAAGAGTTTCAAATCTACCACTTCTGGACAATGAATGAAAACATGTTTTCTTGAGGTTAGTATGAAGAACTATAACTTTCTTTTACTCTCAGGAGACTATCAAATGACAACATTAAAATAATTCAAAACATACTTCCTCTTTGAATTTATGCTCATATTTTTTTTAAGATCATTGTTTCAAAATACTTATAATAATATAATACTTATAAGTAATCTATGTAAAAAATAAAACAAAACTGTTTTTATTTAAATATATTTAAATATAATTATTAGGCAGTGATTTCTCCTGTTCATTTTGTTGGATATTGTTTATTCTGAAAAATCAGTAAAAACAACAACAGAAGTTCAGTAGATTCAATGTCTTTCTGTGCAGCCAGACAGAATAGAGAAAAAGACGCACAGAGATTCCATCTTCTGGTTCAGAAGCAAGAATCTAGAACCTCAATGGAGAGAAATGGGATGCCAGAATTTATCTGCATGTAGAGAAGATAATTTGCCATGATTTCCTTCTCATATTTTCTGATCAATCTGTAGTCATTTGTTTTCATTAGATTTTTACAAAACAATCTCCATGGAGTGAATAGGAGAATCAGTGTCATTTGACTGTCACAATAGTCTCCTCAAAGATACTGAATTAGTAAATGAAATGGTAGTGATTAGAATCATATACTAAAATTCTACACTTTGATCTTTAATCATTTTAATATGGTATAAATGCATTTCTAATAAATTTCTATTGCTTTAATGTTTCTAGTGCTAAGCATGAAGTCTAATTTAGCCCCAATAATTCTAAACTCTATTTATACGATCTAGCAGATGAGGCATTTGTCATTCTACATGTTTTGACATACTGTGTTTGACCTCAGGTCCACATGGGCAATCCCAGTCCATGAAAGAATTACATAAAAAATAAGTCAAAAGGGATTTGCTACTTGTAGTCAATGTTGTCTTGAGCACAATACTTTGATTTGCTTCTGGCACTATATTAGTCAGAGCAGTTTCATGAACTGACATATCCGCTGTGTTTTGAACTTGCAAGTTGTGATTATGGAATATCATTCCAACCATTGTTTCTGTATGATTTGATACATTTTCATTAAAATACTTAGTAGGTTCATTCAACAAAGAAGATTGAACTATCACATCAGTAACTACTGAAACTGTGGCTTGTTCCAAAAGGGAAGAATAGTTTACTATTTTTTCATATTTCAAGTCCTCAAAAGGTGAGGAAATTGTCCAATCATAAAAATCAGTAAGATTAACATCATCTGGATTTAAAGAAGACAATCCTTCCTTAATAGGATAATCAGTAGACTTGCTAGAATTGTGATGCACTTTCCAAACAACAGATTCTTGTTTCGACACAGTAGCTTTTATTTTAGTACCAATACTTCTGTGAGCCATATCACCAAACAGTTCTGCACGATCAGGTTGAAGAAGTAGAATGTGTTTGCTTTCTAAATTATTTGGATCATGATGTTCATTTTCAGAAAGATATGTTTCATTCATTGTGCTTTGTTCCTGAACTAGTTTTTCATTCCACAAATATCCTGAATCAAGAGAATGTTGATCAAGGTCATTCAGAAGACTCTGTGAAATTAAAGTGCCTGAAATCATTACAGCTGCAGAGTGTTTGCCAAAATGTGCAACTGTTCTATGACAATTAGTAGGCAGTATTTCTAAAGGCGCTGTCCTTATAAACAGATCAGTTATCTCTGGATTTTGTTTTTCAAAAAAAGGATTATTCGTAAGTGAATATGCTGCATTGTTCATATAATCAGAAGCACTTGTAAGCTGACTAATCTGTAAGTCTGTATATATATTATGTGTCAGTTCCTTAAAATGTATTGGACTTAGCGATAAAACTTTGCAGGTACCTTCTGTACATGAAGATTCAAAAAATGGTGTTGCTGATGGTTCAGTATAAGAAAAAAAAGTTATTACTTCGTCAGCCAGTATTTTCTCCATGGTCTGTTGCATGGCTAAATTGGCAGTAATTTTAAAATCATAAGTAAACCTTCCTTGTAATATATCATAAGAGCTTATCTGTAAATGCAAGGAAGGCTGAATCAAAGGTATTACCTGGGAAGTTAAAGGAACATGAACAGCTGAAACATAATTTATGGGTCCATTTTTGTTAAGCAGAGGGTCTGATTTTGTTTCTGATTGTGATATTCTTTCGATAACATCTGAAATCCTTGATGAGTATATTGGAAGAACTGAACTAAAATTCTCTTCTGATATAGAAGTAAAAATATTTAATTTAGAAACACTATGGCCTATCAATCTATTATAAGGAACTGTTTGCATGGTGATATCATCTATTTGTGTAGGGGACATGAAAAAAGACATTCTCTCTGTTAGGGAAGAATATGATTGATTAAATGAGGACAACCATCTTCCTGTAGATTCCTTAGAAGATTCTAGGGGATCATGCGACAGAGTCCAAAATGAAGTATTTATGTATTGTGTTGGAAGACTTACACCATTAGGCTTCCTAGGATCAATTGTGAGAAAAGCAGTATCATTATATGAGCTGCTAGATGTATTATTTTCTACATATCCTGCTCCAGAAATCATTTCTGACTTTGACTTGACATCTTCCAATAGAAGTGAAAAAGAAGATACATCATTATTGTAAGAAATAAACTTATCTGGAAGCTCAAATTCATCTTCTAGAGATGAGGCTTCCTGTTCTAAATTATCTAATTGCTCAGTGAGAGGATTAAATGTAAATAAGTCACTTTTTAAAAAAGCTCTATCGTACATTTCTTGATATAAAGATGAAGCAGAAACAGTTTGCTGAATTTCTGAATTTCTGCCTCTTGCTTTTGGTAAACCTGCTGATAAATGTAGTTCTGTATGGTATTCCACTGACAGGAAGACTTCTGTTGGATGGATTCTGGGCATAACATCTGGAAACCAGGCCTTCATGTTTTGTAATGAACCAGAAGGATTTGCACTGTGTTTAAACAGTTGTTTTTTAAAATGAACTGAATTATAGTCTTTTATGTGACTTAATTTTGTAGTCTGTAAATCATCTACAATATAAAAGCCATTCCTAAGAGAATCGTCTTGTAGAATTCTTTTTGTGGGTTGCAAGTAGAAACTTTCAAGTGATCTGTTTAGTAAGCCAAGCATTGTTTCTTCAACTAATTCCTTAGGGTGTGTATAAGAATACTGATGAGCAAGAGAAGAAAGATTTTCTTCTGGAATTCTGGAAATAAAATTCTTGTAAGTTGCATTTTTCTTCCATGTACTCAAAGACTGCAAGAAACTGTTAGTGTGTTTATAAACAGAAGAAAATGTGTAACTAACAGGAGATAGCATCCACTGAGGATCTTCTGTAAGTTCAAAAAAAGTGTTCTTGTTCACCAGTGAAGGAAACAGCAAGTTTGATCTAGAATCTTCTGTCTCAACACCTCCACTCTGTTGAATACGGAATCCTAAATTCCTGATATGATCAAGTGGGAGAATTGGTATTTCCTTTGAAATACTACTCTCACTTAACAAGCTCTCAGAATGCCCTGAAACATTATTAAAGTATGAAAACTCAGTGGAAGAATTATAATTTAAGTTTACTTGTTCTGTAAAAGGGCCCAAGATATTAACTTGAATTTCTCCAGAAGCAGATGGTATGACCTCAGGAGTTATTGTGATGAAATAACTGGGTGCACTTTTTCTCTCAGTTGTTGTAAATTTACTGGTGTGCAGAGGCCTCTGTTTTACAGGCCAAACTATTGGGGTTGATATAATTCCTATGTTTTTGATGCCTCTTATCTTAGAGTCTTCTTGCCAATGTTGAATAGGTTGAGAAGAGTCAGCTGAATTTCTCTTGACTCTGAAGACCACTGTAGCAGGACCTTTCATTTCCTGCAGGTCTGTATACAATAAGTCATTCAATTAATACATGAAAGATGTTACTTAAGGAAACTACTTTTTCATCAAATACAGCTCAAAGACTGATTTTGAAGAAATCACTTATTTCAGCAAGAACTGCACTGAATAGACTGAGTTCTGATATGCAAAGATTAAACGAGAAATTTTACACAATTTATTCTTAAACTGTTCATTGACACAAAGTTTTCCAAGTGGGTACAGGAGACAGAGATATGTAATTCAGACCTGTTCTTACTCTGAACAAACATTTATTCTATTCACCATTTATTATTGATTGTGCACGAAGACAGAGACTTCTTTTTGAATGAGCTACTGGTCGTAAGTTCTATTATATTATCTACCATCTGTGAAATGTTTTTATTTTTACTCCACGCATGGAGATTTCACCTCAACTCATGCTCCACCCTGGCTAAGAGGCCACTCTTGGTCCGCCCCAACCCAACCTGCAGCCCAACCTGAGGCATACATTCTGATGGTTGTGATCTAAAAATATTTGTGCAGCTAAGCTAGAATGATTTTTTTGTTACTATATTGTCATCATATGAGGTTATTTCCAATATTTTCTACTTCTAGACCAATAAAGTATAGCAGTTAAATTTGGAATGGGAGTAGAGAATTTAAGTTCAAGGCCTACTTGATTATGGAACTCATAACAACATGGGTGACTTTGGGACATTACTATCTTGTAGTCCAAGTTATTTCACAGAGCTTTTGCTGCAAAAATAAAATGGGGAGAGATTCCATGTATGCCACATCTAACTTTGAATTATTTTCTGTTAGTTTAAATGTCAGGCATATGGCCAAAATTCGGTCCCAAACAAGGAGGTGACTGAAACTACGTAGAAAAAGAAATGTGAGGATCCCATCTCACAGGCTGTAGGTTATCCATCTGTGTATTAACATAAACCTTAATTCCCTCCTCATAATTCTGCAATTCTACTGGGCATGGAGGGAATGTCATTCCAAGAGTGATGGAACAGCACTCTGAAGATGATTTCCCACTCCCTCACTCTCATTTCTGCTGCATGGAGGGTCTATGTAGAATCCCCCTCAAGGATGTCAAAAGAATACGGCTCAGGATCCAATCCATTCATTTTATATATTTATTGCTAATTTATATCTACAATTTTGTTAGCCACTGGGAGAGCTTTTACTTGAAGGACACAATCAAATATATAAAGTTTCTTAAAATTTACTCTGGCTTTATCAGGGTCATTTGAATGTTGCTCACATTCTATATGTAGGATCCCAAGAGAGGTATCATATTTCGTGGTTATCTTCAGGAGAAAGGTAACATTTATTTTCAAAGGAATTTGCATTGCTCTTAATGATATTACTTGAATTAATGACCCTAACAGAGGTAGATGAACAATTCTTATTTTTCAGTAACCCCAAGGGTGCTCTGGATCAAGCTAAGCTGTAGTATTAAAATAACAAACTCTAAAGAGAACAACATCAAGATTGCTTTTGTAAAATCTTTAGCATCTGAAGGTTAATAAAATAATCAAATCAGAAATGTGAAAAATAACTTTTAAAAAATCTTCCTTCTATATAGGAAATTTTTATAATCCAAAATTGTTATTAATTTGACACAAACCCCTTTCAGCAGTGTTTGCTGAAACAGAATCTGACACCAGTATATAATGCAAGTATGCTTAAAAGATAAAATGATGTTGTAACATATCAAAGAAAATATAACATTAAATTTCTTACCATCCATTATTTTATCGGTTCGGTTAGTATCAAGCATGTTAGTGGTAACAGTGGGTGATGGAGTGGTTGAACTTACAGTAGCTGGTAACAAAGATGAAAAAGAATTGAACTTGTATGGCATATGAATGTTAATAAGGTCAGGCAAAATAGAAACATATGAAAACACAAACAGAGGAACCTACTTTTAAACTACTGAATCTACATACAACATAAAAACACACATACACATTTTTGTGTTAGACTCAATTCAAATTCCAGTTCTGCTATATATTTTTAAACAAGTCTCATTTGTTCACCTGCAAAATGAAAGTAACACTTATTTGGCAAAGCAAGGCCTCCACAAACAATTTAACAGTAGTGGATGGGTGAATTCATGCTTAAAACTATTCTCACAATTTTTACTAGATTAGGAACTGATGAATGACATAAATTGCCATACACTATTTCCTGCTGACCAATGTAGACAAACGTGTAACAAAACAAATTGCTTTGGTTGCAATGGCCGCAAGGAAGATACTAATGCAAATATTGACAAAGAGTGTTGTTAACTGTAGGGGAGATGAATTGAACTGATATGGATTGTTGTAATTCTATATGAATTTTAGCTAAAACCTATGGTTGTAATTTTTTTTTAAAAAGATAAAGTAACACGAATTTACCCTCACATAGTTTTGCCACCGTATACTACACAAAATAATACCTTTCATTAGTTTAGGATACTATGTGTTTAGGATATCACAGTCCTAAATACATTGTTTGCAAGTGAGCCACTGACTTGTATGTTTAACATCAAACCTGTCACCTGAGCAAGACTATTTGTTTGAAATGAAGTATAGTATGCAAATTCAAAATAATCTTCTCTCAATGATAAAAAAGGAGTATTTGTAAATAGCATAAAATTTGCCTTGTGTCTATCTGCGATCTGTGTCAGGTTCTGATTAAATCCTTTAATGCCTGCATAATGACCACAACAAGATTACATTTTCAAGTTGCTTCAGTTTCAGATGTCTTTTGTACTGGCAATTAGAGAAGTACCATCCATGATTCAAAGGAAACATTCAAAAACAGATGCATACTTGTCTTTTTAGAATATCAGTGGATGGAGATATTCTAATAAAAAAAAAACCCCAAAAGAGTATGACTACACTTTTGAGAAAAAATGCATTATTAAATATCAGCTCAGTCTAAAACATCACTGCTGATAGAACAATGTTTGTTTAGTAAATATCCCCATGCATAGTGTGAACTACAGAAGTACATGAATGTAATATATTTAATAATGCATTTTTTCTGCAAGCTCAGAATGAAACAGCCCTTATTTCAACAGAACAAAACTTAAAATTTTAATTAGAGGAAACAATGGGAATTTGAGATCAGTTGATACTTCCTGTTTTCCACGTAGGGTCATGATAGTAGATGGGACTGTAGTCTATCCTGAATGTCATCTACCCACCAAACTGCAGAAAATTTGGCTGGGACAATTTTTTTAAAAGATATTTGAAAACATTAAAACAAATCGTCAAAGGAAGTAATGGGAACTGAGCTATATTCTTATCCATTCTCATTCAAATCTGTTTAGATTAAAATCTGTTTTTAAAAAGCCTATTCCACCTGCCAGTAGAGATACATTTTCAATTTAAATAAACCTTCAGAGTGACTCAGTCAACAGATTATGGCATGAAGAGAGCAGCTAATCTCTTTAATTTTCAGCTTGGTTAGTCAAATGTCTATCTGTAAGCCTATAAAAATATATTTTTCTTCTGGGAAAAGGGAGAAGAAACAGTGCAAAATATGTAGACTTTAAATACTTGTGTTGAAATACTTGAAAAGTTGTTTGAGACGACAATTGTATATACTGCAAAATTTGATTATTAATGAGACAAAGATAACATCTTTTGAAACTTTCTCTTTGGAATGGTCAGAATCACTGACTGGTTTCAATATCTTCAAATAAATAGTATAGTATTAAAAGAACTGCAGAATAAGAGAGAATACTTAAGAGATTTAATTGAATTTGAAAATCTTATAACAGGAAACTCAGAGCATTTACTGGGCCCTATTTTTAAATTATTGGTGAAATACAACACAGAAACCAAACAAGTTAGAGTGTATGAATATATGGATGTTGGATCTAGATACAAGTGATATGCACTGAAAATTTCAGTGGAAGAAAAATATTAAATTCACAAATATTATAGTAGGGGAAAATTCATATTTTCATTTTTCAAGCTCAAAATGAAACAGTCTTTTTTTCAACAAAACTAACCTCAAACTGTTTGGAATTTCAATTATAGGAAGCAATAGGAAATTGAGATCAGTTGATGTTCTGTCCAATTTCTAAATTGAATGAATTGCTAAATTGAAGGGTTCATTCTCTAAAAATTGTTAGAAAAGTAATGATCAGGTTCAATCATTTTTCCATATTTGGTGGGCTCAAAAATTTTGCAGAATGATTTGTAACAGAATGAAACAAAATTTAAAAGCTGAATTTCCTTCCAACCTGCTTTTTTTTCCTATTAAATATTACTAAATCTTACATTCCCACAAAGCATACTGAATTAGCTCTGTACATGGTAATTGCTGCAAGAATATTCTATGCTTCCTATTAGAAAGTATGCATAATTCCCTCTGCAGACAATGGCTAATTAAGCTCTGGGACTAAGCCCCAATGTCCAAAATAACTTTGTGTTTTAAATGCAGACCTGATACATAATTTAACTTGGAAATAATTTCTGGATTATAACTCTGTGTACAAGCTTGTACCATATCTGAAATTTGGATTTCTCTTTACATAAAATCTTTAATTGCTTAGATAGAAATTACTGTAATTTTTAATCCCACTTTATGATTTATACTGTGCTGACTATTGCTGTTGATATTCATATATTACTTGGATTTTAATAATGATTTGTAATTTTTTTAAAAATAATGTACTATATTCGGTTACTTAAAACTAATCAATGAAATGTTTAAAATTTTAACCTATTTGTATGAGGCTTGTAAATTTTCTGTTTATCCGATGTATGTTTTATTTTTCCTTTTTGGCCTTTTATTTTCCTTTTCCTGATGTGTGTGGATGTCTTTTTTCTTTTCCTTTCCTTTTCTTCAACATTTGATTAAAATAAGAGACAATGGGTTTTATGGATGAGACAAGATATCGGCTTATTGCTTTTCTTGAAGTTCAAACAAAAAACTCTCAAAATATGGGTGCAATTCAAACAAAACAAAATATAAACATATTAACAAAACAATCTAACAAACCAATATGAATATAAACAGAATATATTAAAAAAACCTTTTTCTTCATTTGTACAATACAAATGTGATAATTACTTCTATACATAAATTACAACTAATTTTTAAACAACTTAAACCTTGTCCATAGAGCTCATGGTTAGTATAATAAGCAGACCATTTGGTTTTTTTATGTCAAAACTGAACATTCATTTCAATGTAACATCTGCCATAACTTCTTCCTAAAAAGTATGACTGGCAAATTTCATTTAATCAGAACTCATCACCATATTAAACTTCTATGTTTCTTGTTTGAATTTCAGGCTAATCTAATGAGAAGCATTTCAAAGCCATGCATTCAAAAAATATGCACAGTAGAACCTTTGTGTTATATCTTTGGAAGTGACACGTACAAACTGTAGAGGAGTATGGAAATGGCCTTGAAGAAAGTATTCAACAGCCATTAAGTAAACTCCAGCTTAGCCCTGAAAAGGAGGAAGGAGTGAGCAAGAAAGTCAAGACTGCCCCATCTTGATTCTCTTTGGTATAAAAGGGTGGAGAGACAATCTCTGTCAGGCTTGGAAGATTCTGTTTTTGTACCTCACAACAGTAAAGTTCCAGTAGTCCTTGTGGCATCTGTTTCCAGACCTGGTCTACTTTGAAGGCCTTGATACAAACATTCCATCATCAAAAAAATCCTTCAATTTCAGATGAGAATATTAAGCAGATTCCAATTGCCACTCACACTTCACAAACCCAACCTAATTCATAGTTCTGCAAACAATTCCTACTATTCCAGCAGTTGGTCAGACAAAAACTGAATAGATTCACACAATCTCTTCCGATACATACCTGATGTATTTTGCAGGTGCTTTATGAATTACAAAATGGTTGCGTGTACCTTGATGCATCCTATTTCTTTCACAAATTCATGTTCACAATTGCTCTCTACATCCCAAATCACACCAGTAGATTTTAAGTGATCAGTTAGGACAACAGAAGGTTGTTGACCTTCGAGAGACTTCAGACTCCCATCACACAGAAACAGTACAGTACAACACGAATGTAGCTACCCAATTAATAATACCCAATGAACTTCAATCATGCAATTAATATCTGACTATTTCATATCCCACCCAACTGCACATAGCAGCACCCTAGAATTGTCAGCATTTCCTTCACCCACTTTGCAGTATACTAAAACCTTCATGATTAAGTAAAGAACAGAAACTTGAACAGAAATATACGTTTGTGCCAGAGGAAACGAAATGCCAAAACAACAGTTCAGAATAAAATTCTACACCAGTAATTTCACAGTGGGATAATATAGCTCAAACCATTCCTCTGACTGAAATAACTTATTATACTACATAATTTAAACTGTGTATGCGTGTGTGCATATTCAATCTATTAATCTGAGTTCAGATTAGTTCAGAAAACTAATCTGTTTTCTGAATGCCTACTACTAAGACATTCAATTTGTATAAACACAGTTTCACAGCAGTGTGACTTTTCTCATGAATCATGTCATTATGAATCAGAAAGTTCATAAAATCCTCATTTATTACCCTTTCACTGCAAAATATTAAAGGAGATATGCAGTGATGTGGAATCAATGATAAAGATAAATGAGTAAACTCTCATAGGTAATTCTAATCTGAAGGCATCTGCCCCACAGCTGTTCAACTACCAGTCCTGACATCCTCTTTCTTTCTTTTTCTAATATAATTTTTATTGAATATTTTAACAACAATAGTAAGAACTAATACAAACTAAAGTAGAATGAAAAAGAAGAAAGAGAAAGGGAGAAATAAAAGAAAAAGCTAAAAGTGCAAAAAGAAAAAAAGAAGAAAAGTAGAAAAAGAGGTAAAGAAAGTTATAAAGAAGTGGCTTCTGATCTTCTTCACAGCAGTTATAGGTACAATTATATTTTAACCTCTCTCTCTAAAGTTACATCATGACTCTCTTTCTCTCTTCTCTTAATCTATCCTGTCTAATCATCAAAACCATATATCACAAGTTCATTTTTTTTCTTTTTTACCCAAAAGTCCATAAGGGGTTTCCAGTCACCAATAAATGTAGATATTGTCTATTCTCTAATCAAACAAGTCAATTTAGCTATTTTAGCAAGTTCTGTCGTCCTGACATTGTCTTTCAAATGTCTATAAATCATGAAGAAATCCATAAATTATGTTTATTGAAAGTGATTGTGCATGAATCATGGACTTGGAAAAATACTATACTATAGTAGCAGGAGCTGTTTAGAATAATGGGGAGTATATCAATACAGGCCAGACAGTCTGTGAATTCTAAATCCATAACAGCAAAAGGCTTAGCAAAGACTTTACAGGTTAAGTTGCACAGCTGTTAAATGTTTAGTTTCCAAGCTCTGTTTTCTGAAGCATGATTCAAAATTGGAATGTGCTTAGTAGCCCCACCTAAAGCAGGTTTTTTTTTTTTATTATGGGATTTGCATGTTTTTAAAAATAGTAACATTTTATTAGTGTAAAGCTTCATAACAACTTGAGGTGCAATTTAGCTGAATGGGAGATCTAAAAAGAACTGCAGCTCATTACGTTTGCACCAATCTAAATTTCTTCACAATGAATATAGCTTTTATGAAACGTTGGCTATGGACTTCAGTATGCAGTCTCCACAGAGAGCACACGTGGAGAGTGTGAGAACTGCTGCTTCTCTTAATTAAAGTTAATTGGAAGAGTCTTCTGTTATGTTCAATATCCGAAAGGGAGAAAAACACACTGATCAATCTCAGAGACAACCAGGAAGTGGAGATTGAAATGCTAGCTTTGTTGAAAAGGCTCTAGTAAAAAGGCAAGTACGAACAGCATCTAGATGGTGTGCGACTCCATCCTTTGATAGCTTGAGCTGGCAGACAGGGCATGGCTAGACAAGGATCTTTACTGAATACTAGAATGAAGCCACTTAAATCAATTTATGGCCCTCTGTAAACATGAGGATGAGGTCCCTTCTTATGCCATCTGAAGTTCAGATTCAAGGCTGTTTCTTCCCACTGTTTCCATGGCCTAATGAACATCCTGTTTTCCATTTCTCACACACAGTGCTAGGTAGCAATTAACAATTTACACAAACAGCATTCCTGGGAAAATCTAGCTTCCCACATATGCCTCTCCCAGATGGAAATACAAAAGTGGAGGTGGAAGGCGTCTGTGTTTGTTTGCTTGTTCTCGGTTTCAACTTACTCTCTTTCTTCCACAAATGTGAATTTCTCTGCCTGAGCACAGGCACGAGGCATAATTTCATCAGACACATCTGTATACATTGGGGGACGCGTTTTCAATTTGGCTTTGTTTGCTGGTTAGGAAATCTATTAATCCTTACCACTGCCAATGATTTACCCCAAAATGAGTATGTCAGTTACAAATCCCAAATGTGATTTCAATCTCAAAACTATGCCAAAGTTTTATACCAGTTTTTTTACTGTTTTATTTCACCAAGCTTGTGCTTTGTACCCAGCTGTTCTTATCAGAACCTGTTACACTCTACGGGCTTTCAGAGGCCTCTCACTATTTCTAATGGGCATTCTTGACCTTTGTAAACATATTCAATGGGGCAAAAAATAGTAAGGTGTATTCACATTGCTTATCCAGTGAAACTGTACACACGTGCCTCTATTCCAAAAAGGTACATATTCCCTCGATATAAACTGGGGGAAGTAACTACTTTTGGAGGAGGAGAAGTAGAAAACACTCATGTGAAATGTCTGTACCCACTTAAATACAGAATATAAGACCTAGGGTTGATGGAATAGTACTAGTACAAAATGTTGGCATTCTTCTGGGATTGGTCCATGTTAGGTTTGGGGTATTTGATAACTGCTTACAGGGGTTATGATAGTTATCCAGTTTGGAGGAATACACAATCCAGACTTTGTGGAACAAAATTATATACAGGTAGTCCTAGTTTAGCGACTACCTAGGATAGCAACTGTTTGCAATTACAGTGGTGATGAAAAGGTAACTTTGTGACTAATGCCTAGATTTAGGACAACAAAAGCCTTCAGTGTGAAACTGATTAGGATCTTGTCAGTTTCAGGCAGCAGCTGCCACCAGCCACAAAATTCTCATCAACTAATTAAGGTCACAGAGCTGAGCTTGTTAACTTGTGATTAGCACTTTTTAGGGAAGCCCTGCACTGTGAAGAAAAGCAGTTCATGGAGAGATACCTTGTTTAAGCAATCTCTCTGCCTTGCAGAGCAAAAAAGGAAAAATATGGGTCAGGCACAGGACACTGTATGAGAAAACTTTATCAGAATGAGATGGCAGCAACCAGCGATCTTTGCAGCATCTTTCTCTCTCCCACATGGTTTGCTTAGCAACCTTGCCACTTAACAACCATTTCACTGGAAGCAAATGCAGTCACTAAATGAGGACTGTAAAACTTTAGCACATTTTTGTTTGAATGCAACATTGGGGATCAGACCAAACTCTGATTTGAAGTGTCTGCACCTGTGTCAGGTTAGCTTGCTAGAACAAAATGCTATAACCTTTTAGCACAGGCTTTGGGCAGAAAATTTGGGATGTTGCAGTTAAGGTAGTGCTTTCTTGTTCCATGATAATGCTGGAATTTCTCCTGAAGGATTGATGACTGTTATTAATTTTTTTTTTTGTAGAGGCAGTAGCTGAGGCTTCTCAGCTAGTACTAAATCTAAATGGTTAAAAATGTAATGTTAAATACCAGGCAACAAACAGAATTCTTGCATCTCTTGGGTCCCTAGATGCATCTTTTTTTTTTAAATGCACTATTTAGTTAAATAAAGTGAATTCAAAATTCATCCCAGCTTCATCAAATCTGGTATTCTTTAGGGGTGACCCATGCCTTTGGTGTACTAAGTTTTATATTTCTAATGTCTGAGTTTGACTTTATGAGCAGCACAATGTAAGAAAGCAAAAAAAAAAAAAAAAAAAGCCTTCCTAAGTGCTTGGTCTGTGGAGGAACAATATGGGTTTTCTTCTTTCTTCTCAAAAAACAAAAAACCCCACTATAGAAAGTCTATATATAATTTCTATACTATACAGAATAAAACATGAATCAAGAGCTATAATAAATTACCACAAGTCATACTGCAGTGAAGGTATCCCCTTTTCTCTTGAATACTTTGTTGGCTCACTGTCTGGCCAGAGAGGAAGAAACCAATGCTGTATCGCTCTTAAGGAGAATGCTGAAATCCACTGGTTTGCTCATACCCTTGTTGTGTCAAAATAAAAAGCACGCTTTTGAAATGCACCATAGCAACAAATGGAACGAAGGAAGAAACAAAGCTAGAGCCTTTTATGCTGAATGTGTTGATTATCTGCAAAATTTAAAACATGTAATAGAAAAGGTAAAGTTATTTTTTTTTCCTTCCACATTTGGCTTATCCACTTACGTCAAGGCTATCATATTCCTCCTCTTAGTATACTTTCCATGTACATCTTAAAGCCTATAAAGAAAACATAGCAATATATTCTGACTCAGAAGAATAACGTTGGTTTCTTACCTTGGCAAAGGCTTCCTAAGTCGCCACAGCTAGTTGGTTCAGTGGTAGGCAAGGGAATGAGATATGAGCCTTTAAAAAAAAGAGATAGACTATAAACCAGACTTGTATTTTAATGAGAAATGGTTCTCAGTGAGACAGCTAAAGAAACTGCCTTAGTAAATACTCAGATGAACAGAGTTATAGATCACTAAAAAAAACAAATGTGTTGAGTATAACAGTAGCTGCAGTAGGGTCTTTTGCTAACCCAGTGAAGGTTGAGGGGCTAGCTTGGATCTGATATACAAGCGTAAACACAAAGGCTTGCTAGCTTAACCCCATACTTATGATTCAGGCAGATGAGATGGCATGTTGTCTCATTCAGGGAAGACAAATACACTAATAGTTCATTTTTCAAAAAGAGACAAAGGATAGAAATTAGACACATAGCCTATGTTCCATAAGCCAATTGTGACAGAACGCTATTCCAATGCCAACATTAAATAAGATTCAGCTGCTAGACTTGTTCATTTCTGTGCATAAAATGAGTTGTGGTAGTAGTGAGGGGAACATCTTGTCTTTCACCACAGATGGCACAATTTCTGGAGGTGGGCTTGGATGTACCTCAGAATTATTGCTCCCTTTCTGGGGATATAATTAGAAGTTGAGGATTTGCTGCCTTAAAGAGAACCCTATTTATGTCCTGATACTATCTGCACATATAAGTGAAATTCTAATCATTTTTTTCCCTTCATGTAAACAAGAAGGAAAGATGGGGATAAAAGTTCTGGGTCAAAAACCAACCCCCCATTTTATAAATGAAGGACATTCTTGTATTATATTTAATTCTCTGAATAGAAATCAGGAAGATGACAGCTTATTAGGGAAGACATGTTGATTAGTCATTTTGCATGTTTTGATTGTTAATTTATTCTCAATTGCAAAAGAAGCCGCGGGCTTTAAAAGGTGACTAGAACACAGGAAGGAGCATATGTGGCTGTTAGCTAAGTGTTCCTTTATTAGAAAGATTACTGATTAATAGCCTTTAATGATTAACTGATGAAAACCAATGATTAGAAGATAGTTGGGAACTCCTTTGAATTGTTGAACATGGAAGAATTCCAGGTAAAGGAAACACTTTCTCCTCTTCTTGCTCTTATAAAACCTGGATTACATTGTGATAAATTTGTATTACATATGATGTCCTCAGACTATGCTCTATAGATTTCGGGCTATTTTGAACTTGAGTGTTTTATAGTTCTGTGGTGCAATGGTTGTTGTTGTTGTTATCATCATCATCTTACGTCTCTCTCTTGAAGCTTTCTTGTATAGCACGGGGAATTTTTCCGTCCAATCCTAGTTGTCTACCCACTATTTTTTTAAAAATTGGCACCCTCCATATTCCATGGGCCTAGAAAGTCCTGGGCCTTTTTGATTGTTTCCTTTTGTCTAATATTCATTTCCTTTTAATTTACAAGCCAATGTTCTTCTGTATGTTTGTGTGTGTGTGTATACACACACACACACACACATACATACATACACATACATATTCAGACAGACTGACATCTGGAGCGCTGGTATTTGAAATATGGAAGGGAATGAAGGACTACTTTTCTTACCTGCTGAAAACCCTGGCATTAGTTAGCTAGGCTAACAAAAATACAATCTACATGTGAGTGCATGTACAAAAGTGGAACAAGGAAGCTAATTTCAAATGTCATGTTAACCTGAAAGAAACATTTACCAGGAAAATCAAAACATCTGCCAAAAATCAGTAAATAAAAATGTGTAAGTATGATCATGGTAGTGACATTCATATGCAAATAAATCAGACCTTTTATTGTTCCTTGAATTTTTTTACAGTGACTATTACAGGATGGTTCTTTTCCTATAAACTATAAATACAATAAGTAATCAATAACAACTAAACACATCCATGTAGTTTTCTTAGAAACAATATGGAAGTATTTCGACTCTTCTCAGTCCAGCTTACAGTCCTGTGATCTCCTCGTGGTATCCTATCCCAACACTAACTAGGCTTGACATTGCTTAGCTTTTTGAGATGAGCCAAGGCCACTAGGTGCTACCAACTGCTGTGACACCTTATCACTACCATAACGTTTGGAAACATAAATTTCAGATCAGTTACATTACCAGTATTGTAGCTCACAGTCACAGTCACTCGTGCCCTAGTCAGCTCCAGATTAGACTACTGTAATGCGCTCTACATGGAGCTGCCCTTGAAGAGCATCTGGAAGCTTCAGCTGGTGCAGAATGTGGCGACGTGGGCAATTATGTGTGCTCCTAGAAGAGCACATATTACACCTCTGCTTCACAAGTTGCATTGGCTGCCAGTTTGCTTCCGGGTCCAACTTAAGGTGCTGGTTTTGGCCTTTCAAGACCTTCATGGAATGGGGCTAGGTTATCTGAGGGACTGCCTCTCCCCAGTTACATCAGCCCATCCCATTAGATCCGGCAGGGAAGGTATGCTACGCATTCCATTGGCCAGGACTTGCATTTGGCAGGTCCCAGGAGGCGGGTTTTCTCTGCCGTGGCACCCTCCTTGTGGAACATTCTCCCTCCCGAAGTGAGGCTCGACCCTTCCCTGCTGTCATTTAGAAATCCTTCAAGACCTGGTTGTGTCATCAGGCCTGGGGGTCTTTGGGAACCGGAAACTTTCTTATATGACTTCACTGTAATTGATATTCTGCTCTCTTTGTGAGGTATGTGTATTTAAAAATTTTTTTTTTTTTATAATGTTTTCATTTTAATAATCACTTATCTTTTTATAATGATTGCTTTTATCCATTTGTTATTTTATTTAATTGTTGTACGCTGCCCAGAGTCGCTTTGTATGAGATGGGCGGTTATATAAATGTGACATATATACATACATATATATAAACACTACAATACAGCACACAAATTGTACTGTGGCTAACACTACAATAAACACATCATTTCTGATCCAGTGCATCTGTATTTCCAAATACTACTTTTTAAATAAATTATCTACTTTCCTAGCAAAATAAAGAAGGAAATGTATTGTATGCATCTTTTACAGCTCTTTGCACTGGCTGTATAAAAACACATTTCAAATGCATGAATGGGATACCTGTATTAAGCAAAACATCCTTCTTGCAAAAATATCAGGTTGAAATGATGGAATGAAACAGAAGAAGGAGGGCTGAAGAAACATGTATGTATATGTGATGTGTGTGTGTGTGTGTGTAATATATATGAAAAGGCTGCTACTACAAAATAAAAAGGGCATAGATTGATTTTTCCCCTAGCAGTTCTATGAAATTGCCCATGATCTAACATTGGTATATTGATAACCGCACAATATCATGGAAAAGAGAGGAAAGTCCGTTAACACACTTGTTCATTTTACAATCCATTTTTACTATTTCTAATTGTAACTTCAAGTCTGGTTCATAATTATGACGCCCGTACAAATTCTGAGCTCATTGCACAGATTCAGACAAATCTGGACTTCATTCCAAGCACTGTCTCCCTAAACACTGAGCAAATTGAAGATTCAAATCCAGAGATCACCTCCAAAACTATTTTCCCTCTAAATTTAGAATATAAAGATAAAAAAGGGAGGAAGGAGAAGGACTGATACCTCTAATCAGGAATAACTTTATCAGAACTCTATTTTAACTTTAAATATAGTGCTTTTGGGACAGAGGCAGTCCTGCACTTTCATTGCATTTTTGGTCTCTCGGTCAGCATCATCTCTGGACTTCCTGGAATAGCTTGCTTGAGAGCTGGCTGGAACTGGATGATGCTATGAACACTGTGGATGCTATTGAGACTCAGCCCCCCAAGAAGGAATTTGCAGATCCATTGAATTCAGTACCTCTAAGGATGCTACCGTGGGGAAGGCAGACTATTATCTTCCTGTTAGTGTGAGGCCTGCTATCAACATATAACAGGAAGCTATGGATATGTTCCATAGCAGCTGTGAAGTGTAGCATTTTCTGCTTGCTGCAACACTATGTTATCTCTTTCTTTCTGTGCGTAGCAGCAAATTGCTTTCAAAATCATACCATAAATGTTAAAGGCTCCCTTTAAAATGCACTACCTTGACCATATATTATAGGGGGAGGGCCATGTTGGTAGGTACATGTAATCTGCCTTCCAAGGAACCCCATCTCTATAACCCCATCTCCCCTGCCTTCCCCTTCCTTTCCCCCTCTGCCTCATTCTAGTATATTTACTCCCCCATGAGTCAAGCCACTCCATGCATGTGACGAAATGAACTGCAGCCCACAAAATGTTATGCCCTAAATAAAATGGTTAGTCTCAAAAGGTCCTATCAGACTCTTTCTATATTGACTATACAGTGTTGTTTACATGTCTTTCTCAATATAAGGTCACCTACTCTAAACCTTGAAGCATGAAATACTTGAAAGCTTTTGTAAGTGAATTCTGTCAACAGAGTAGAAATTTAAAGAAAAAAAAAACCCCTAAGGACTATACATATTCTTTATAATTTCCTTGCCCTTCTGACAATTTTTAAGATTTCCTATTTAGGGGCATCTCTACAAGATAAGGATGCAAATTACTCACAAAAACAGCTGAAGAAGAAAGCAAATTCCTTTTTATTCTGACCCAATCAAGTGTAAAGGAGCTTTACGAAGCCCATTTCACTTTTTTTTTTTAACCACAGAAGAGAAAGCATCCCCACTTTTGAAAACTTCCAGATTGAAAAGTCACCCCACTGTACCTAACAGCCTAAAATTTGGCAGATGGTATATCCTCGGCTCAACAGGGTGGCAGTGTCTAGCTGACCATGGCTGATTGTGAAAAACTAAGCCAGACTGAATAGTAGTTGGATGGGAGGTCACTTCATTCCACTGAGCCCAGAAACAAAGCTCGATTTGAAGAAGACTGTGCATAATCTTGTTAGAAGGGCCTATGATATCTATCTGATTCTTCTGATTTTTTTTAAACTTCCAATCTTTTTTGATTTCCAGTGACAATCAGGGGAGAGGCACAAAGTTAAGCATTCTTGAAGTGTGATTCTGATTTATGTCACATCTTAATTATGTGACTTCTGAAGCAGAGTGTGTGATTAATTGGAGTGTTATTCAAATCACTGAATCACAGTCTGAACCTAATCTTGTAATCATTAATATACCCTTAATAAAAATCAAAGATGTATTGAAATTAAGTAGATTGGAACAAGAAAGTTTTGATTTAATTGGTTTCACATACAGGAGAATTTCAGGAAATAAATAAAATGTTCCTTTTGCTATACAGGAAATCTTTAAAATCTTTTTTTAATTTCTTTTAAAATTTGTGATACTGTTTTTATTCTAATAACTTTTTATCTTTTTATAATGCCTGTTTTTATTCACTTGTTATTTTATTTTAGTTGTACGCTGCCCAGAGATGCTTTGTGAGATGGGTGGCTATATAAATGTGAAGTATAAATAGATAAATAAAATAAATAAAATAAATAAATAAAATATATCATCAACATCATTTTGATTACCCAGTTATTGCATGTATACATTGCCTTACTGCCAGGGTCTCAAAGCTACATATACAGAATGCCCCTTCCAATTTTATAATCACAACAATCATACAAGGTAGATTAAGGATCAAATATACAGTACAAAGTAAGAATATTTTCTTAAATTTGTTAACTATTATTTTAACTTGCTTTTTGCCAGTGGCAATCACAGGTGGGGTCAAAAGAGGAAAGATGGCAGGTGCGTCAGAGTAACTGAAGCTCTGCCCCTTTTCCATGTGTGCCGCACAGAAAGTGGCCATCTTGCCTCTTTTGGTACCTTCTGCCTCTGCAAGATGTCACGGCAGTTATTCAAAAACATTCCTCTGAGTGCCCCTCTGCCCTCTGAAGACGTCAATATAATGAGCTCCAAGCTTAAAATGAATACAGAAGAACATTTTTGCATGGAGAGTGTTTTGGGGTCCTTCAAATATACAGGTCAAGGCTTAGCCCATCTTATCCAGCTTGGAATTGGAGAAAGTACAGTGATAATCAAAATAGGGGTGGAGCAGCTTTATGGACCCAATCTGAAAATACCAGATTTTTGCATTCCAGACCTTGCCCCAAGCAGCTTTATGCTAAGCAAGGCTGGAAGAAAACTGTTTAAAAGATAGAGAGTATTTTATGAATGAAGTTGGGGAAAGGGTGATTTTATTCTCTCTTCTGTGGGCTTTTTCTTAAGATGCCTTCCATGTGTAGTTTGATCACTAGTAAGACTGGTTGCTTAGCAAAATGATGCCTTGTCTATGACCCTTGCTTCTGTTTTCATAACTTATTCGGGAATGGGCGGCATACAAATAAACAACAGATTTAGTTTAAGGTCATGAGTGTAAGGAGAAGCATGATATAACACTGTTAATGTTATAGTTTTTCTTATTGATTGTAGCCTGTATAATACAGTTCAATAAACACTAAAATATAACAATTTAACAATTGTTAAAATTATAACATTGTGCATACAGCCCATTGTAGAATCCATCTTTTGAAACTCTTGAAATCAGTCTGTGCTGTAGTGGTTAAGGGGCTGAGCTGGTCCTGGGAAGACCCTGGTTCTAGTCCACGGTCAGCCACGGAAACTCACTGAGTGACTTTGGGCCAATCGTTGTCTCTCAGCCCAGCCTACCTTACATGGTTGTTATTGTGGAAAAATAAGAGGAGGGAGTGTTATGCATAACACCTTGAGCTCCTGAACAAAGCAGTGGGACACAAATTTAATAAATAAATACATTACTGTGGTTTTGAATTCACAAAAAGAACCTACACAGTAATATATTTACTGTGGCACATGAATTTTATAGCCAAACAAGTCCAAGAAAATGGAGTATGTTCTATGGGAATCTTAACTCATTTTCACTATAAACAAATTTTCTTTCTGACCTAAAGCATCTTTACAGCTATGCTAGAGAGGGAAACCTAAATTTAAAAAAGAAACTCACCACAACTCAGGTTGTTTTCTGCTTTTAGAAACGTTGTTGGAATACTCCAGAAATCATTTTCCCAGTCAATAATGTTGCCTTTCTCATCACAGCTGAGGTTGAAAAGAGACTGGGGATTCATTGTAAAATTCCAAAGCCGGAAGTTGTACATATCTCCAGTGAGAGGGCTTATGTCGTCTCTGTCAGAACCCAGAACCAACTTCCCATTACCAGGAATCATTTTTCCATAAGTCCCTGAACAACGGACTGTTTTATACATCTGTTTGACGTTTACACCTACAGTGCCTGACAAGCTATCCCATATAATGCAAAGCTCTTCAAACGTTTCCGTGAAGAAGTCCTCATTGAGACCAACGTCAAGTGCATCATTTAAAAAACACTCTGTGTCTGAGATCAAAATAAAGTGCCCCTGTTTTGTTTTCCCAAAGCTGAAGAATTCCACAGAGGAATCACCATAGGAGAAAGCCTTCCAGTCACGGTTATTTCTGTTGTTTGCCGTTGCTTCAAAGCACAAGGTGAACTGATTAAGTTCTGGTACTTGGATGGAATTTGCCAGAGAGACAGAATCAGCGTCTAGAAATTGTGGAATGACCACCTTTTGATTCTTCAAAGATACAGCAACTAGAATACAGAAAGAAAATGTTTTCAGAATCAACTACCACCAAATTTTAATTAATGTAGTACTTTTTATCACTATATAATTAAATGCATCAGAAGTATATGCAGGGGTATTATTGTAATCAATTAACTTATACTGTAAATAATAATGCGACCATTTGATTCCTACAAAATGTGAATAAGTTACTTGTAAAAATTTGGGGAGGGGTACTTTACCTGTTTGTATTAGATAAAGCAGTAACACAGTAACCTGAAACAGCCCTTTCATTTCTTTATAAATTACCCCCAATGGGTTATTTTGTACAGCTGTGTTACACTGAAGAAATGAATGCCAGACATCTTTTTCAGACTCTGCAGAGAGTGCCTTGCCATGTTATTTCACAAATAAAAGCTCTTTGTTTACAAACTTTTGAATTTCAGTTGAATAAACCTGTTCACATTTCATTGCAAAACAACTTACTAAATATACCAGCAGCCACATCTGGCAACCATATCCTCTGCATCTATAGTTAGGAATAAATTTCAGTATTTTAACTGAAGTTTACTCTGCAGTAAACATATATAAGATAGTAGCCACAATGGCTTATCAATTGTTGTTCAGTTGTTAAGTCGTGTCCGACTCTTCATGACCCCATGAACCATATCGCACCAGGCCTTCCTGTCCTTCACTGCCTCCCTGAATTTGCTCAGTTTCATGCTCATTGCTTCAGTGATGCTATCTAGCCATCTCATTCTCTGCCGTCCTCTTCTCCTTTTGCCTTCAGTCTTTCCCAGCATCAGGGTCTTTTCCAAAGAGTCCTCTCTTTGCATTAGATGACCAAAGTATCTGAGCTTGAGCTTCATTATCAATCCTTCCAATGAGCAATCAGGGTTGATTTCCTTTAAGATTGACTGGTTTGACCTCCTAGCAGTCCTTAACTCTTAAAATTCCTATTCATGATTTCCATCTATCTTGCCAAGCATAATTTTGAAGTCATTTCTGTGATTGATCCCATGCCAAACAGTTTGATAGAATTGTGTTAGCTACAAATTTTAACCAAATAATTAACAGATTCCTGCAGGAAATATAGCGATATAAAGACCCTACTTCTTCCCCCACAAATAATATAAATGTAGCCACATCATCTGGCAGAAGAGAGTAGCAGCTTTAGAGTTCTGGGGTTTCATGAAAGGGCACTTAATTGTGTATTGTTGCTACATTTTTACTAATAAAAGGGAAAGATATTCTGACTTAGGTACCATGTAAGTCAACTTGTTCTGAGTCTGATTTTTCTTATCAACAAATAAGCTACTTCTTGCCTCTTAATACTTTTTGGAAGTCTATTTGTCAAAAACAAGCAAACCAAAAGAAGTGAATATTGATCCCCAGAAGAGAGTCTAGGAAAGAGACACTGAAAACACGTTCTTACAAATCCAGTTACGTGACAATGGCAACCTGATGCTGATAATAATTTCAGTAATAGCTCAAGAGAGAAATGACAGACATTCTGTCAGTAATTTCACAGGAAATGCAGTGCCAATATTAGTAACAGATTTCTCTCCTAATGTCAAAATGTTTAAATTTCTTGAGGAATCCCTGCTGTTGGTATTCCTTTTACAAGCAGTATCTATAAATTTTGTGATTGATTATGTCTGCCATCAAGTAGTTTTAGACTTCTAGCGACCACATCTATAAATGGCAAATATGCATTAAAAAATAACTAATGTCAGTGTGAAACTGAACATTTACACCTTTTCCCCCCTATGGTGTACAATTCAAATTTTCCTTGAAAAGTTGGAAAGGGTTACAAAAAAGGCAATTAATAGGGTTTAATACTACATTGTGGGAACAAGATGGGATGACTACAGGCCTGTCTAATCAGAAGCAAACTTAAATTAGATTAATGGGGCTTATTCATCGCTATGGGATATTTTTTATTTAATTATAACTAGGGCTAACTTTTTAGTTAGTGATATGGAAGTCTTATTTCATTAATGAAATAGTGATATGCAGTCTTATTTCATTAATCTGGTTTCCAGAGGACTTATTTCCTTCAAGCATTTAAAAATAATTTCTATATCATTTTACGTACTCTTGAAAGGTTTTGATGTGCACTTGGAATGCTTAAGGAAATCCATTGCATGCCTGTTTGCTCACTCAGCCCATGCCATAATCCTTATAACAGCATTACTATAGATAAACTATACAGGTAGTCCCTGGGTTAAGAACACCCAGTTTAAGGACAACCCATAGTTAAGAATGGAGCCTACTGTAGCAAAATTGGAGTTAAATACACAATGATTCAAGTTGAATACACAAAGGTTCAAGCTAATTACACAAGACTACTTATACAGTATTATACAAAAATATGATTCTGGCTTACATATAAATTCGACTTAAGGACAGACCTCGGGAACGGAACTCGATCTTAAACTGGGGACTATCTGTACAAGATTTAGACGACCATTAGAAGGCAACCAAGAGTTAGAGATTTGGTTTGTCTCACTGCCCTCTGCTCCACATCTGGATTTTGCAGCCCATATGGTAGCCCTATCTTACAATAACCCTATAGGCTAGATCAGGGTTCCTCAACCTTGGCAACTTTAAGACGGGTGGACTTAGTCCTAGAACTCCCCAGCCAGCCTTGCTGGCTGGGGAATTCTGGGAGTTGAAGTCCACCCGTCTTAAAGTTGCCAAGGTTGAGGAACCCTGGCCAAGATCAATGTTATTTTATTTATTTATTTATTTATTTATTTATTTATTTATTTATTCAACTTGTATGCCGCCCATCTCCCCCAACGGGAGATGCAGAAGGTCCAAAATACAGAGAATGGCTTACTTGAGACCCTCTTATTGACTTCATGATACAGGGGAGATCTGAATGAAGAACCATATATCTTATCTGCTGTGCAACACAATTTCTTCTTTTTATTTATTGCACAAAAGCTGTATTAAAATAAGCAACAGAACCCCGACTTAATTTAAGTCAATGGTTTGGATACCTTACCTAAACCTAGCTAAATAATAACATTCTACTTTTACAGTCAAATAGATATTATCAAATCACAATCTCAAAAGTTTACATATAGTCTACATTCTGAAGATAGATTGGAAGCAGGAAGAAACATATACTTACTTCGGGTATAACTAGCATTGAAGCCTTTTTTTTGGATGCTAAAGTCACTTTTAAAAAATACAGTCATTTCATTCCTAGATGAATTAAACGATAAACCTTTGGCAGTCATACCACAATAGTCATTTCCTTTGGCTTTGACTCCAGTGTCCAAAGTTACAAAATCATACTTGCAGCCAGAAGCTTCTTCAATTTCAAAATCAACAAATGTTATCTGAATGATGTATCCAAAAGGAGCCCTGATGGTCCACGTGCATTCTTGACTGTTGGGATAATTATTGGGGAAGCAAGGAGAGGTAAAAATTCCTGTGGGATTGGAGAGCACCATACGACATTCTGAGCATGCTAGAGCTTTGGAATAAAAAACAAAAAGAAAGAAAAAACAGAGAAGAGTTAGTCAACAAAGCAAAGTAGATTTTACCACAGTGTAGATGTTCTTGATCACTTCATACATAACTACGAAATATTTCCAATTAACTGAACGTGGTCTCCTCCAAATATAGCCATAGTTCCATACACCTCTGAACTATATATAATTCATAATCCAGGTAAATATATTTAAATGTGATTTCAAACAAGATTTAGATCACTATCAAAAAGCTTTATTTACATCATTTAAGGCTATAATCCTATCCATCCTTACCTGATAGTAAGTTCCTTTAATCAAGGGAATTTTCCTCTGAATAAACATGCAAGGGCTACACTACATTGTAAATAACATTTCTTAATTTGTACTTTATATGTTTCCAGCATAATTGTTAATTGGTTGCTAAGGCAGTTAAAACATATTTTTATTTGCACTCTTAGATGATTTATTTATTTATTTATATCCTGCTTTTGATTTAAAAGAAACCTCAAAGAGGCTAACAACATATCATTACAGTACACAAAAATATGCAAAACAGAACATATTATTATAATAAACAACTTTAAATATTTTGACATTTCAGCAACAAGAATATACAAAATAAAATACAGATGAAAAATCTTTCTGTAGATTTAGATCAGGACATCCTAAAGGCAGAAATTCCATTTTGATTCCTGTAAGAATTTTGGAAATACTTATGTAAAGGGACCCTTGCTGCCTATCAGCAGGATAACTATCCAAAACCAGGATGGAATGGGCCTAAATTTGGTGTAGAACAAGCTGACAAAAGAAGCGTTGAGTTTGAAAATGGGCCACATCTGGCCAGGAGATGCAGAGAAAAAACACCCCAATGCCTTTCAAGGAGGGAAGCAATCGGGCAGCCAACAGCTTCATTCTTAAGCACTCCTGGTCACATAACCCAGAGTGGACCATCTGCAGCCCACCCTGTTCTTCTTAATGTATTTATACACACAGATGCAACAAGGGAAGAGCAGAAAAACACCCAACGACAGAGGTAATGTATATGCACTCACCCTTATTACAGACACACACAGAAGCAACACATATGCTTGCTCCCACCCTGATTAGTCCTTCATACACAGACACAAAGATGCAATACATTACCGCAGCTTCTACAGCCACTGCTCACAAAGGGGGGAAAGAATTCCACAGGCACAGTCTGCATCCTTCACCCACTTTTTTGTTATCCATCAGAAGATAACAAAAACTGAAGTAGACTAGTCTCCCTGAGGTGAATAATCAGATGACTGGAAAAGGCCCTCTCTCTCCTGCTCACCTGCCACATTCTCATAGCAGAAAGACATGAAGCAGGACCTCTGATATAGATTTTAGCATTCAGACAGAACCATACAGAGATTGCTGTGAAGTTATGCTGATCACATGCCATTTAGGAGGTTTAAACATGAAAATCAGCACACTGACTTGGTGTTGGAAAAAGCCTGGCCATCAGTGAATACTGTTAAGGCCTTGTAGCCAATATACCCAGGAGTACTAGCTCTACTTTGATTATAAGGTTACATTAACAGAATCTTGCAAGTCTGAAAGTATTTCTCCCGTCCTCTCCTTTTACTGTCCGGAAAGCTAGGGAGGGTCCCTTCTGAAATGCTTCCCATGTCCCCTCTCCTTATGTGGGCTGAGATACCCTTTAGATGATGGTTGTCCAGTCTGTGGCTCTTCCTCCTGTCTCCCAAGGTCATTCCCACATAGCATTACAAATCAATGGCCTAGTAAATGGAAATATAATTTTTGAGAGATTATATTTTAACAGATTAGCTTTACAGCTGTCAGCCTAAGGTAGACCAGACTAGGAAACCAATGCTGTATAGGTCAGTACTACTTTAATTGTAAAGCTATAGTAACAAAATCTTAACCAAGGCTCACACCCCTTTTATCTGATTGTTGTCTTGGTAATGGCTGTTCCTCCTATCCTCCTTTCCCTCTGCCCTCTAAAACAGCTTGAAGGAATTAATAAATCTATTCATTTGTAATATGGAATCATAGCTGGATAGGTCACCTCCACGTTTGAGGTCTGGAGCAATTAGCTGCTTTTCACAGACCCTTATTGTAGTCTTTGAATGGTCTTCAAAGATGGCTGCATGAAGAGTGCATTATAGCAATCTAATATGAATTGCATTATTACATTCTAAACACTAAGCTCCTTATTTTAAAGAAAAGTACTCTTTTGATGATAAACTCTAATCATAATCTAGTTATTGCAGAAAAAGAAATGAGCAATAAGAAAACAAAAATAATACTAAACAAACCAACCCAGAGAATGAAGTCATTATCTCCAACCCAATAAAGTGAAGACTTAAAATCTAACATAATTATTTTCCACTATATCATTAAATAAAAAAAAGAAGCTTTCCAGTTCAGGTCCCACAAATGTTTGGACTACAACTCTCATCAACCTAGTCAACATGGTTAATGCTGGTAAAGATAGGAGCTGTGGAACAAAGCACTAAGGGGTCTTATACTTGGGAAGTCTAAAGTAGCACCTAAGGCCATTCAGATTTATTTTTACAGTACCAGAATACAAGTTTAGAGGTAAGAGAGTAACTGTAAAATTAACTTATTTCTAAATACAAATGCAGTTATCTGAAGCAGTCCATTTACTTGAACAGTAAAGACGGGTCTGAAAGGGTCACAACATTCATTTCAGACACTCAAAGTAGCTTGAATTTGGCTTTCTTTGAAAGGGAAGCCCAACAGGGCAAGCTGGGGCATTTCAAATGTTTTATGGCTTTTCCTTAGTTCATCAAATGTAGTTTCTGAGACAAAAAGAAATAGGTGGTTCATATGCACTTATCCATTCATCATCTTCCACAGTGAAGGCAGCACAATTAATTCATTCACATTTTTTCCAGTTTTTTTCCCTGGGAATCCTTTCATATTTTGCCACCTAACAATTGGTACTTTTTCCTATATTTTTCTCTCTATTCTGATTTGGAGTGGATTCTTGCTTTTGGAAAGGAAGGCATCTTTCTTAACTTTGCTTATTAAACTTACTGGCACCTTCCTGCACTTGTTTGTATCTTTCCAGCATGGGCTAAATGATAAGAGATTAAATTTTCTTTTAAATATTCCTAGCATCCTGAAGAGATATTACATTTTTTTCACTTTCCTTTTTAATTTTCCTTCAGAGAGATTTTAACTTTTGAATTTAAATGTGTCTGTTTTGAATTTTCTGGCTAACTCCCTGTTAATACTTATGTTGAATTTGGTAGGTGATCATTTTCATGCTTTGCTTTTCCTCCTCTTGTAAATGGTAACATTAAACATTATTACATTAAAATAATAATGAGAAATAAGTAGTGATAATACTTCTATTAATGGTGAGATTATTACTAATATTAACAACATAGCAATAAACAAAATGAATAATTTATTATAAAATAAAACATCTTATGTTTTTTGTTGCTGTCTGCTGAAGTCTCAGGAGATTATAGTGAAAGCATGAAACAAAAATTAGACCGAAATTAGAAACCAGAATGAAATAATAAACATTTAAAAAAACTTTCCAAAAGATATGCTTTTAAGGCATTTTTAAACCTGCTGCTGTCAGAGATATGAGGATTTGGGAAACACTCTATTTTCTGGACATGGGGCAGCTACAAAGAAAGCTTGATCCCAAGTGATCAAAAGATATGCCCACAGAAACAGTAGATGGACCTCCCCAGATGACCCGGAGTAGATTTCATATAAAAGAAGGGATTGTTTCATGTTATAGACTCAAGTTATACAGGGCTTTAAAGGTAATAATGAAGACTTTGTATCTCACCCAGAAAAAATTACCAACAGATGTAGTGCCAGCTGTGCAATTGGTCTAATTTAGTCTGTCTGAGCTACTTCTGGAGATGAACCTGGCTGCGGAATTCTGTATTAACATAGAACCAACTCTACAGAGTAGATCACTATAGTTAAAGATTACCAACACATGCTTCACATTTTAATTATGTTCTTTCAGAAAAGGATGCAGCTTGCACATTATTGAAGCTTATAATTGCCTCCGTCTGGGAAATAAGAGAAGGATCTAGATCTAGAAGTTGTCCCAAACTACATAACTGTGCATACATACTGTACATATCCATGACACGGAAAAAAAATTAAGAAGTAGTAAGTAGTATCCCTAAGGAATGTGATAAGCAAAGACAGAGGGACATTTGACTAAATCTAGTTTATACCAACCCTATTCATTATATTTATTATACTTCTCTATCCATTTTTATCCTTGCAAACTACTCTTGCTTCCATCATGTCCAAATACTGATTCATACATTGCCCTTTTCAGTTCTCTCTTTTTAAGGATCTGATCAGCTCCATCCGATCATGATTTTCTCAGTATTCCCCTTCCTCTCAGCCCTTCCTCTTTCCTTCACATATTTTTGTGATTCAATCCTCATTCATTCTCTTTTCATGACCAAATCACCTCAACCTAATTCTTTTGTACTGTTCGCTCATTTCTGCATTCAGTGTACAGTACATTCATTCAACATCCATTCAGTCTCCAATCCCACTGCATTCATTTTACAGCTAGTCCTCGCTTAATGACTGTTCACTTAACGACAGTCCAGAGTTACGATGGCCTTGGGAAAAGTGCTTTACGATCCCTGCAGTCACATGATTGTGACTTGTGACCTTTTTTTATGATGGTCGTTAAGTGAATCACGTGGTAATTAAGCAAATCACATGGTTGTTAAGCAAATTCCAGCAAAAAAAGTTTATTGGGGAAGTTGGATTTGCTTAACGACCATGTGATTCACTTAACCATTTGATTCACTTAACAACCACAGTGATTCACTTAACAGCCATTGTAAATAAGGTCATAAAATTAGCTCTGATTCGCTTTATGACCAAACTGCTTAGCAACCTAAATTCTGGCCTCTATTGTGCTTGGATAGTGAGGGCTACCTGTAGTTTTATGCTTCTTCTGACATACCTGACTTGAACTTACATATAACAAAAAGAGCAGAACTGCATTCTTCCTAATAAACTGTTTAGCTTCTTTTGACAAGCATTCATTCCTCACAGCAGACCACAAACTACTATATTTCTACCAGCATTTACACATGTTGAAATGTTTCCATTACCCATCTTCGGTAAGCATTCTACAAAAATATTCTGTTTGCTCTAATTTTTTTGCCATTTGCAACAACTGCCACCTTGCAATTGTTCACCCCATTTTCCCTGTCAAGTTATATTGACCAATAACATTTCTTTTTTCATAATAACTTTATAGGCAATCTTCATGGTACATAAGATCATAGTGAAAAAAGTAAAAATGACAAAAAGCAGATATAATCCAATTTGGCCTTGAATTTACAATTTGGCAATACTTTCTATTTTCTGTTTATGTAATGCCACCTCTTTAACTTGTGAACAATTATTTCTAAAAGCCTGCTTCTGGCAAAAGCTCAGTTCACAGCCACAGCAGAGAAACATTTTGTAAAGTTGTTTGCTGAAGAGAAGTTAAAATTGTGGATATTAATTGTAAGTACGTAATATTTTGCAAGATAATAATTTATTACATTCATAGTCTACAAGGACAGAAATTTTAGAACCTGACTTTCAAACTCCCACCCCACCCCACCCCACTCCACCTCACCCCACATTTTTTCCATCCTTACTGGTTAATATTAGGACATATTTTTCCATAATGGAAAAAACTTTAAATGTTAGACCCAATTCTGTAAATAATTACAATAACGTCACTCAGAGTGTACTAGTGATTTGGTAGAAATATATTCTCATAAACTGACCTATTATTGTTTTATATGTATACCTCTAGAAGAGTAGTGAAACTATCTAGATTCTAAAATATTTTAATTTCTCCTTACAATTGGCTTACCTAATTATTATGCCACCGTTCCTTAAATGTTCTTACAATCACATAAGTAGCATAGGAACATTTGTGAGTTCAGCAGTTGTACTTGGTAACTTTTTTCAATCCAAGAGAGCATACTTAGAACTGGAAACAGTTGGATTTGGGTGTACCAAACTTTGTGGAAAACGAGACAAAGATTTGGTAAGGGCCTGAATGACTAATGGGTGTTTATATAGCTAGTTTTATTGAAATCTTGGATAGGATGAGTCACACTGATTCATGGACAAGGCTAGAGAGCAACACTTAACTTTTCTCTAACTAATCTTATATTCTGAAGAAATCCATACTATATTTTTTAAAACCATGTACCTAAAAATACTAAACAGCAGAATACATCTTCAATGTTTAATATTAATTCCTTTCTTTTGCAGAAAGTTATCTACTTAACAATTCTATATGGAGAAAAAGATACAGTAGCTCTTCCAATTGCCAAGTAGAGCCCAAATCAATAGTAATCTTCAACTGTGTTGGGAGATGTGGGCACTTTTAGGATATGTATGTGTGGTACCTCTTATGATGAAATTTCTTGTAAAAAATGTTAAAAACTCAAATCTATTGAGTTTTGAAGCAACAAATAAGTGTTATCAGTATCAAAGCATGCATTAACAATTTGTGTCAGCTAAGGCTATCAGTACCACTTAAAATTGCATTAAGTTTGGTAATGAGCTGATGACAAGTTAAATTTAAATATTGACAAAAAGGAGGTTCTGCTGATCAATAGGAATTGGAGACGGAGGTTCAATCTATTTTGCAGTTGCATTTCCTCTAAAATTGCAGGTCCACAGTCTGGGAGTACAGCTTAAATGTTCAGCTGTCTCTGGATATACAAGTATCAGCTGTGGCAAAAAAGTGTGCTAGCTGAAACTATATCTGAGGTGGTAAGATTTGACAATAGTTATACCAGCCCTAGTTATATCGTATCTTTAGTAATACAATGTTCTCTACAAGCCCTTGTCCTTAAACCGAAATCCTGAAGTTACAAATGGTACAAAATGTGATACCACTAATGCCTGTACTGAAACATCTGCACTGCTTGCAAATTATATAATGGACACAATTTAAATTATTAGTGCTTACCCTTGAGAAGGGAAGCTATGTGGCAAAATGATAACACCCACCAAATACCTGAAATAAAGGAAGCCTTACACAAAGGAAGACCACTCTCTATCAACTGAAAATTCAGGATAAGGAATAACGATATTACTGATTTATTCAATTTCTGATGCCACCAACTTGACAAGTGAGTTTGGAATGCTTTGTGTGTGTATATGTGTGTGTGTGTGTGTCTTTGAGTCAGTGTTGACTTCTGGTGATGGTCTCGGGATGTCCCTGCAGCTGGCTTGGTGCCTAAGGCAGAACTAGAACTCACAACCTCCCCGTTTCTAGCCTGGTGCCTTAAACACTACCCCAAACTGGCTCTCTTGGGAGGCTTACAGAGGGTTAAAAACAACAACTGATTCATAGAAATCACAATAAAAGGAACAGTACTGGGGTAAGTCAGTCTCAGATAAGCAACATTTAGTGGGCTTCTCTTCTCTTCTCTTCTCTTCTCTTCTCTTCTCTTCTCTTCTCTTCTCTTCTCTTCTCTTCTCTTCTCTTCTCTTCTTAGAATATTTGCTCACTAAAAAATCCATTCAGGAACAATTCTTTTAAATAGAAGATTTTTCTTTGTGGATCAATCTTATTTTATTATCAAATGTTTCCAGAATTATAACTTCCAGCATTGCTTCTAACTCACTTACTATGCACTGATTTTTTAAAAAATCTGAATTCATTATTTAGAAAGAGTCTATTTTACTTCAGATTAATGAAAATCAATTTCAAACAGAAAAATGAAGTAGTTTGTGTGATACATAGCTTATTTCTTCACATTTCTTTTATTCTCATTCTTGCCTGTTGTTAACAGTTTTTTAAAACACAATTACCAGCAATTTTTTACTTTCCAGAAGCAAAAAGCAAAGTATCAATACCAAGAGCAAAGATTCTTCTATCAAATCTCCTTCAGTTACATTTTTAAAAAGAACCAGTTGCTTCTACCAGCATCAATTTGAACAGATATTTTGTACTTTTCAAACTCACATGAAAGTATGAAGAGAATTCTTCCATGAAAAGAATTTTATTTAATTTTAGTAAAATTATAGCTTGTGGCATTAAGGTTAACTGTCAATCTTTGGTACTTCCAAGTCTTAAAATTATATTGGCATATATGGCTATGCACAAATGCAGAAGTACTTCTTCTGTGAGGTCACAAGTAATAACATCATGTTCTGTGATAGTATTCCAGCACCAAATATTCAAAAGCACTATTTCACTGATGTTATTTTATATACTATATGAGGTACTGCAACTTAAACCTTGCTTTTTTTCATGGTTTTGTTCTTCTCATCTGCATAGTAGGACTCCCATAACCCAGAATAATATAAATCCTTCAGACTCTGGACTGGAAATAATGTACAGGACTCATGAAATCTTTTATAATTCAATGAAAGACGGGATTGTGCACTCACAAAATTATTCAACTGGGTTTTGGCCATTGATGACAGAAAACAAAGAGAGCATTATTGCTAGTTGCACCAGCTTGCTTTATATCTTTATGTGCTGATATTTTGTGTCTTAGAGAAAGCTCAACTGCTTAATGCATATAATAGTAAGGGATACAATCACAAGATGTCCTGAATGCACTACTCAAAATAAATGCTTTGCTGAAAAAAATTAGTAAAGTTTATAGGGTATAGTCTTTATAGAGTGAAGAATACAGACTGATGGCATTAAAATTGTCATCCAAAATCACCTGAAGAATTTTCAGTTAAACAGAGCTTAACTATCTCACTAACATGTTGCTTTAAAGCACAAAAGAGCAACCTTTAGTCCCCATTAGATCCCTCAGATCATGATGCACAAAACTGATGGCAATTTCCCATAATTTTGAAGTGGGAAGCATGTGAAAGCATAAGGTAGAATATGCACATCATAGTTAAGCAGCAAAGGGACCCTACCAAATGTAACACTACCCTAGAGGCATCTGCAACTGGGGATGGGGTGGAGGGCAAAGATGGAAGGGATTTTGATCTATGGTTATAGCCACTTCCTTGAACTGCCTATTGTGGACATGCCTGCCCCACCCCCCTTGCAGCCCTCAGTCCAAATATTGTACAGCCCTTGACCACCATGATGTTACACATCCTTGCTTTAAAGTCTTGGAAATGATAACTGAATATCTGAGACAGCGGACATTTTACATAGAAATAATTTGAAAGAAAAAAAGGACCAGAGCTAGAAGAGGTCATCTAGGTCATAATATGCAGGAATCCAAATTAACCCATTCCAGACAGATGGCTATCTAGCCTCCGCTTGAATGCATTTAATGAAGTGGTTTCACAACTGAAGTGCTCTTACTGTTATGAAGTATTTTTTAACAGAATTGGAATTTGCTTCTTGTAACCTAAAACCATTATTATGTGTCCTGTACTCTGGAATGAGTGAGCAGGTTGCAACCATTTTCTTTGTGATATCCTCTCAAGTTATCTGAAGAATGTATTATATTCCTCCTCAGTCATCTTCTCTCAAAGCTCCTTCAATCTCCCATCACAAGTTTTAATTTCCTGATTTTCCTTGTTACCCTTCTCTCAACATATCCCAGTTTCTCTGACTCATTCTTAAAGGGTGGTACTCAGATATGGCAGTAACCTTTAAGGTATCCTTGAAGAAGAAATCTGTTATGTAAGCACCAGCTCAGCCCGGAGAAAGAGGAGGGGATGAGGAAAAAAAAACAAGATTATCCTGCCTTGATTCTCTTTTGTGTAACAGGGGCAGGGAGAAACTCTCCATAAGGCTTTTAAGATTCTGTTATTATATCACAATAAAGTGGTGTTCCAATACTTCTTATGGTGTCTGTTTTCTGATGTGGCCTACCTCAAATGGCTGAACTCAGAACCGGACAAAATACTCAAGGTGCAAAATAGAGTGGATTATTATAATTATTATTATTTCCTATGATTTGGAAATTATACTTCTACTGAGGCAACCTAAAATTGAATTTGCCTTTTTAAAATAGCCACATCATACTGCTGGTTCATATTCAGTTTGCAACAAACTATTAGCCCAAATTCTTTTCCACAAAAACCATTATCCAGCCATGTATTCTTCATCCTACACTTGTGCCCTTGATTTGTGTTTCCTAAGTGAAAAACTTTGTATGTCTCTAATTCTGTTATGTTCAGCTCAATTCTCCAATTTACCAATATTGTTTTGAATGTAATTTGTCTTCTGTCTCATCTAGGTTTGAAACAAATAGGCATCACAATATTGGAATCATTTTTCAATGTCCATCCCCAAAGTACATGAAGTGGATTCAGGCCACCACATTGCTGGAAACTGCATTGTCTGCTCTTGAGGATAACCTATGGTAGAACCTAGATGGGGGTGGCATATCCCTCCTGGACCTGTTGGCTCTCTCAGAGGCATTTGATATAATTGATAATAGTATCCTTTGGGGGTGCCTGTTAGGTGGGGGATTGGGGGACTGTTCTGTACTGATTCCATCTTTCTGAGTGGATGGATTTAATCAGTGTTCATGAATGTCATTTTTAATTGTTTATTAGAATTACATCTAATCTTTACTTTTGCACAATGCCAGGTGAGGTATATAATGCTCCTGCCTCCTATTTTCCACATAACAACAACCTCGAGATATTAAACTCTTGAGCATTTCATAGTGTGGAGCCCTGGGACTTGGCCCACTCTCCTGTCCTTTTCAAAACTAAGATGCAGCTGGTGAGAGAGGTCATCCAATGGTTTGGGATGAGACACCAGCAGCAAGCTGCCAATACCCACTTTTATATATTTACTCCAGGCCAAGTAAGAGATGCAGCTGAAGATATGATCTAGTATATAGAGACTGTGAGAGACTGATGAGAGTAAAAAACTCAGACTGAATCCCATCAAGGCAGAGCTGCTGATAGTACAGAAATTGCATCTGCAGAGTGCTGCCCGGCGGCTCTGTTTGGGATCACCAGGTCCCTCCTTGGTAAGGGGGATCTGGTGGTTCACTTGCAGGGCCACACGGAGGAATTTGCAGAGCACCTGCAGGATAAAATCGCTCGGATTCATTCCAAGTTGGACTCCGAGCGTGGTGCAGGGTCTGGGGAGATACCAGGGGATCGTTCTTGCCTTGTTATCTGGGAACAGTTTGATCCTGTGGTTGCTGAGGAAGTGGACAGGATCCTCCAGACTGTGAGGGCCACCACTTGTCATCGTGGTGAAAGCAGCTTGGGAGGTGACATGTGGTTGGATCCAGGCGATGGTTAATGCATCCTTGCAGGAGGGAGTGTTTCCGGCGCCCTTTAAAGAGGCGTTGGTGCACCCCCTCCTCAAGAAGCCCTCCCTGGATCCTACTGTACCGGACAACTTTCGTCCAGTCTCCCACCTCCCCTTTTTGGGGAAGGTGGTTGAGAAAGTGGTGGCTTCGCAGCTCCAAAGGGTCCTGGAGGAAACGGATTATCTGGACCTCTATCAGTCAGGTTTCAGGCCTGGCTATGGAATGGAAATGGCATTGGTCGCACTAATGGATATTCTCTGACAGGAGCGGGATGGTGGAAGTGCGACCATCCTTGCTCTCCTTGATCTCTCAGCGGCGTTCGATACCGTCGACCACGGTATCCTATTGGGACGGCTCAGGGATATGGGGGTGGGTGGCATGGTTTTGTGCTGGTTCACCTCCTTTCTCTGGGGCCGATCCCAATCGGTGGTGATAGGGAGTGAGAGGTCCCATCCTCGGCCCCTCCATTGTGGGGTGCCGCAGGGTTCGGTTCTCTCTCCGCTCCTTTTCAACATCTATATGAAACCACTGGGTGAGATCATCCACCATCATGGGATGAGGTATCATCAGTATGCTGATGATACAACTATATATCTCCATCCCTGGTGAGGTAAGTGATGCCGTGACCGCCCTCTCACGGTGCCTGGAGGCTGTGAGGGTCTGGATGGGGAACAACAGGCTCCGACTGAACCCTGGCAAGACGGAGTGGCTGTGGGTTAATGGCTCCTCTGTATCCGGGACGTTGTCATCATTGGTTCTGGATGGGGTGGCACTGCCCCAGACAGACCCAGTGCGTAATTTGGGGGTCCTCCTGGACTCACGGCTCCTGCTCGAAGAGCAGGTGGCAGCCGTGGCCAGGAGGGCTTTTGCACAGCTTCAGGTTGTGCACCAGTTACACCCTTTCCTGGATTGGGATGCCCTACGTATAGTCACTCATGCCCTTGTTATCTCCCAGATAGACTACTGCAATGCGCTCTACATGGGGCTACCCTTGAAGAGTATCCGGAAGCTTCAGCTGGTCCAGAATGCGGCCGCGCGAGCAATTTTTGGGGCCTGAAGAAGGACCCATATAACACCTTTGCTCCGTGAGCTGCATTGGGTACTGGTTTGCTTCTGGGTCCAATTCAAGGTGTTGGTTATCACCTTTAAAGCCCTACATGGCATGGGGCCAGGTTACCTGAAGGACCGCCTCGCCCCTACGATTTCAACCCGTCCCACCCGATCTCATAGAGAGGGCATGCTCCAGATCCCCGCGGTAAAAAAATTTCGACTAGCGGGGTCCAGAAGGCGGGCCTTCTCAGCTGTAGCCCCCGCCCTTTGGAACATCTTCCCCCCGGGGGTGAGACAGGCCCCCTCACTCCAGGCCTTTCGGAGGGATGTGAAGACCTGGCTCTGACATCTGGCCTGGGGCGGGGAGGGTGGATATCAGAAATGGGGTTGGCTGGCCCCTTAGTGGCCTGGTGGGGCCCTATTGGCCTCTTGGAGTTTTTAGCTTTTTATCTCTATCCTTTTTTTGTAAATTTCTAGTTTTTATAACTTTTATAATTTTTAAACCTTTTATAATTTAATTATGTATTGTGATTTTAGTGGTTGTAAGCCGCCCAGAGTCCCCCGTTGTAAGGGAGATGGGGGGGACAAATCAAACAAATAAATAAATAAAAATAAATAAAACTCTCAGGTACTATGCATACTCCATCTATTGCTCTTGATAGGGCTGCATTTCCCTAAAATGCAAGTGCACAATCTGATTTTTTCCTTGGACTAGCACTCCTCCTAGAGCATTAGGTGGAGGTCACAGCCTGGAGAGCTTTCTGCCAGCGTCACCATCTGCCAATTGCAACCTTTTCTGGACCAGCAAGTGCTGAAGACATAACTCATGCCCTTCTCATCTCCCAGTCAGACTACTGCAGAGGGGTTATTCTTAAAGATGACCCAGAATTTACAGTTGCCACAGAAGGTCTCTACGCACTGACCAGTACTAACCAGTTTAGCAGAGTAATGCCTATACTACAGGAATGCATTGGTTGTTCTGGCCCAGTTCAAAGTGCTGATCATTACCTATAAAATCATTTATGGCTCAGGTCCTCACTACCTTCAGAACTATGTTCTCCAGGTAGAAGCTGCCTGCAGAACACAACATTGCTGCCACACATGTAATTAAAGGATACTCTTTGGGACAGGGGACTTGTTTTCAGGATGATAGGAACTCTAGTACTACATTTTTCAAATTAAGCTTTGGAACTTTGCACCATGTGGGAGAAAAATCTCACCATTTGTGGTTATTTGCGTTTTCCCTTTTTTTTTTTAAGTGAAAGAAAGACTAGATGTCAACCCAAATATGGGTAATACAGGTAGTCTTCGCTTACCAACTGCTCTTTTCATGACTGCTCGAAGTTATGACAGCTCTAAAAAAGATTTATGACTGATCCTTGAAGCTGCGGCTGCTGCAGTGTCCCTGAAGTCATATGATCATAATTTGGGTGCTTGGCAACTGGCACACATTTATGACAGTCACAGCATTCAGTGATCACACCATCACTATTTGCGACCTTCCCAGCTGGCATCCAACAGCAAAGTCAATGGGGAAGCCGGTCATGTGATGTCGTGCTTAACAACTATAGATGATTCATTTCATGACCGCAGCCAGAACTGATGAACTGATATAAGTTGGGCGTGGTCATGTGACATTTCACTTTATGACTGCGTCGCTTAGCGATGGAGTTGCCGTCCCCAACTGCAGTCAATAAGTAAGGGCTATCTGTATGCTAAACATAAAGACTATTAAATAATTCTCTCAAAAGTTTACTCCAAGTTTAGCATGAACCTTTTTTTTGTTTGTTTTGAAGTTCTGTTGTGTATTAATTGCTAAGGATTTCAATCTTTACTCATAAAATATCCAAGTGGGTGGCATTATATACAGAAGTTCCATCAGCAGGAAGTTAGGTTTTTTTTTTAATACTTTCCAGTGATACAGCCACTGTATTTCAGAAAAATATACAATCTTTGTGAGAAAAACAAGTAGGCCTTGAGGTCTTTCTAAACCAAATCAGTTTCCTTTTGCTTTATACTTTAATTTGAGACTTTTCATTCATGCCCATTTACCGCCTTTCTTGTCTTCTCTCTCTTGAAGGGAAGACATTTTGTTACTCACAAGCTTCTCAGCAGGGCTATTTCTTCCCTCGTGGTTTCCTCAGCTTTCAGCTTTCCCTTCCTTGCTGTCAAGTCCTTGCTGTCAAGTTGTGCAATGTGGAGGTTTCCCTCTGAAATCCCTTTGATATGTCAAAGACCAATTTGACATATCAAAGCAAAGTTGCTTGAAAAAGTTACGTATTTTTAGGTATAATCAGAGATTACAAAAGTTTTCCAGGATGGTAGCATATGTGTGTGTTAATTTTCATGATAGATAGACTGAATTATGAAAGAACAAGTTGTAAAAGCAGAACATATTTTCTGAGCCAGAATTGGGGCCCTGCCCTGCCTGTTTCCCTTGATACTTTGGTTTTCTGCCAGTGAAAATTCAGATGGAAGCACAGTATATTGGCTAGCTCAACCACATCCAGGTTTTGAAGAGGTCACACTCAAGGCAGCGTAAGGATTTCCCTCGGTGGAACAAGTGGCGTGAAAATCCTGCGTTACACCCAATGTAATTTAAGAGTATTTTCACTGGCATTCATGCAATAAGTTTTTACAAATAACAAAACTGAGTTGCTAATACAAATCTTAATTTCATGTCTATATAAACTAATTATATTTTTATAAACTAATTAAAGCTTTGTAGACTGAAGGGTACTCTAATAATTTATACTCAACAGTGTTTCATTAAGTAAAAACTAAATGCGCAGAAAAATATTGACCTATGGTCCCATCTTTATTTCTTTCTTCTACAAATTAATTTCATTTCAGTGTAAGCTATTTCCACACACTACTGCAAGGAAAATCTATTTTTTCTTCAAGCTGCTCTGACAATATCTTTAGTTCAGGCTTAGCTTATATTTCAACAGTGCAGCAGGTTCAGCTTCTTGTAGACTGCATATCAGCATGTTATTATGGATCTTGCACTACAAACTTACCATAAAATCAACAGCGTGCAATAAAAATAATGGCAGCAATTATGACAGACGAAATCCAGTAATGAAACAAAAATTCTGTTCTCTACAATGACATTCTTTCTATGAGGGTAAATCTGGTTGTACACCTGTACCCATGTGGAGATGCATAATTATAAACACTTTTAGGAGCTATAGAAATAGGAGTAATGAGAGCCATTATTGAAGAAAGGTTTGCAATAGTGTTAATGGGGTTTTTTTGGTTGTTGAACTGAATATAGGCTCAATATATGTTTTAGCATCTTAACAGTTACAAAATTATATATTCTTTACCGGTATGGCTTCCAATCAAGTTTATTCTAAAACTGAGAAGAAATTAATGGGATAATCACATTTCATGTTAACTCCAGTTTAAAGTTAAACTGACATTATATAGAACAGAAATAGAAAGTAGACATGAATGGGATATTGCTTTAAAAATGGCAACTTTCTAACTTCCAAAATCCCAAGTAGATAACTTACAGAAGGAGCGAAGACAAAAAAGCTGTTGCAATTCAGCTAGGTTTAATGTCTGACCTACTGTTGCACTTCATATTTCCTTCTAACACTGCAGAGGTTTACAACTGACTTACTTTACAACTGCTGAAACCAAACCTAGGACATTGGCCAAAAGGAAATCTCTTTCATCATTATGTATTTAAAAGTAATACAGACAGGAAAATGGCATTTAGTTATCTCTGGAGACATACTTTAAAGAGGCTTGGAAAGATTTATGAAGCAGGATAACAAGTGCACAAAGATTCTTGAAATGGATTAGGAAGTGACTTAAGATATTTAATGTCTTTACTGAAATCGACTGAACAAATTGTTTTAAAACACTGTGTCTATGTTTGTAATTTAGCACAATGTTCCTTATCTTGAACTTTAACACTATGTACAAGCTCAGGATTAACTATACTTATCATCATTTCTCTGGATGAAATACAAATCTGCCACAGCCCCCTAGCCATACATGGTCTTGTCTAGTTTAAAAAATTAAAATTTCATATACAAAGATGTCCTCCCTTTTAAAGTTTCATAGCATTTTGGAACTCTGATGTTTATTGCCAGTTATTTATATATTAATATGGCATGTATTTTGTCATGTGAGACCCCTAGCAAAAATTAATAAGAACTTTATCGCTGAATGGAACAACAATAGAGAGCTCCAAGGTCTACCTTGGAACAGCAACAGTTACGCATTCAGTAAATGGGAGTTGTGCAGGGTTCCTTACTAAGAAAGGGGAATAACTTCTTCCCATGCTGGCTAAGTGCAGGATAGTAGTAGAGTGTTGACTGGAAGGCTGCTAATGCATTGGTGAGAAGCTCTGCGACCATTCCATCCATCATTTCTACTTGTAAAAAACTTTTTCTGGAAACACTGAAAGAAGGAACGAAGGAAGTTGCACAGCTTTGCAGGATAGCCTGATGCCTACCATTTGGTGGCCAGAACCATGCTTTTATCATATGAATCAATGTTAGAAAAAATAATGAAGCATCTGATAGACTAAATCTGAGGGACTAGGCTCCATAGCCATTGGCGACGCAGAGATAGGTCCTGCAGCTCCTAACTGTTCTTCTGGTCCAGTATTTCAACCATTCAACCTGCAGGAATGCCACCACATAGGAAACCAGGGGGAAGAGATAAAGGAGAATGCTTGAGTATATGGTAAAGTACTTGGGTAGAATGGTCTAATTGGGAGTAGACTGTTCCTGCTCAGGAAAAGGCTATTTCCAAGTAATCAAGCACCTACAATCAGAGCTGACTATGCTAGCTGTGCCTGGGTAGAGAGTGAGAACTTCAGACAGTTAAGGCTGTACCTAAGTGACACTGAATATCCCCTGTCACAGCTCAATTTTGTTGCCAAGTTGTTAGCCTGCATTGTCCGTTGAACTCTGGTTGTGCTTAAGAAATGTATGTTTAGTTTAATCTGGACTAGGATGAAAACTAGTTTCAGATGTGAGTGTCTCTACTACTTTATGGCTATGGAGGGTTAACGATTTTTCTAAAGCTTTGTAGACCGGGGAACCTCACCTCCATTGTTCAAGTGTTTGTAGCAGGTAAAAGGGCATGGGCATAAGAGAGATCCTCTCCCAGACAATCTCCTGTGTCACATGAGGGAGCTCCAGATATATGTAACAGTATGCAATGTACAGATCCTTCTGATACAGAGAGTAGTGGATTATGGCTACTGAATATAATGGCAACTTGAAGAGGAATTGCCATCCATACTTGCATTTAAACACATACAAACAATGTATGACATTTCATACTGTCCTCTGACTTTGGGATTTAATATATATTTTGCAGCATGTTCTAGAAATCAGAATTCTAATTAATTTACTTAAAATCTTGAAATGTCTATAATAAAAGTATAATACTTTCTAGGTATAGCAGTTTATGCCCATGAGAGGAAGCATATGTATACTTGGTAAACTGAGTTAGGATAACTATTAAAAAAATGAGCAAAATGATTCTTCTTATATATATATATATAGAAAAGCACTCTGAGGATAATTCGGCTGTTAGTCATGTTTAGATTGACCTAAAAGCAATAATAACATGACTAATTTGCTCCAGAGATTTGAATGAGATTTGCAACACAATTAATGTTAGTCTAACAAGAATCAATATATAGGATGTACCAAAAGTCAGATTCCATGGAAACTTTATTATATAAATTACATTAAATGTTCAAATTGGTTGCCATTTTCTTCTAAACACTTCCTTACCCATTTGATGCATGACCTTTGAGCATTCCTAAGTACATTTTCTCTGGAAAAAAAAATAATGAAACATATCGTGGTTGGCCTATGGGGCCTGACTTTTGGTATACCCTGTATATGGCACAGATTCATTGATTCAATATTAATAACTATAAATAACTTGCTTAAAAGTAAAAATTTTTAAAAATCAGAGATTTAAAAACAAACAAACAACAGGTTTGAAAGACTTTTAAGTAAAATTTAAAATTATATTAAATTCTTTTCAATTAAGCCTGTAATTTCATCTTGCAATTTCCCTCATTTTTAAAATTATTTTATGGAATATCCTGCCTTTTTCCCCAGACTACACTTCTATTTCCATTTCCACCCATTGCATTTATAGTCTGCTAGTAATCAAAGGCTTTAAGTACTGCTGGAGGATTGTCTCAATGGAACCTGACAGACTACCTGAAATGTGCCTTGAAGAACAGATGGGCACACTTCAACCCACCATATCGATCAATCGACTTCTCCAAATCATCTCACAGCTTGGCTTCTCAACACGATATCTACTCTCAGCCAAACATCAGGCCAAGGCAATATTCAAACAAAGAGTCTTGGATGTTAATGCCCAAACCAGTATTGAGTCACTTGCAAGCACCAGGTCATTGAAATGGCTGGCCAAGAATAAAATGTCTTTTCAAACAGAAAAATACAGTGGTACCTCGGGTCACGAACGCTTCTGTTCATGAACAATTCGGGTCACGAACAGCACCGTTCGCAAAATTTTGCTTCCGTTCGCGAACTCCACATCGGGTGATGAACAGGATCCGCGGCCATTTTCCCTGCTGACACATGTGGTCGTGGCTTCCTGTAGGGAGGGGGACTCTCCCTCCAAACAATAACCGCCTCCCCACCGCCTTCCTGTCCTCCACGCCAGAAGTCGCCTCGAGCAAGGTTAGTGTTCTCTCTCTTCGTACTGTACTGTACTGTACTTCGTTTCATATTTTTGTGGTTTTTTAAAAAAAATACATATGGTTCAGAACGGATTAACCGTATTTACATTGAACCTTATGGGAAAATTTGATTTGGGTCGCGACCAAAATCGGTTGGCGACCAAATTCGTAGGGGTCAGAACGGATTAACTGTATTTACATTGAACCTTATGGGAAAATTTGATTCAGGTCGCGACCAATTCGGGTTGTGACCAGAGTCACGGAACGAATTAAGTTCGTGACCCGAGGTACCACTGTACCTGACAATGGGTTTAACTCAATACCATAGGATAGCCCTTACCAGAGCAAGACTTCGAGCAGCTAGATTCAATGGTTAAATACGATTCCCCAATATTCTGAGAGAACGTGTATTTGTAAAGCACAAGAAATAGAAGACATCGCCCATGTCCTATTCAACTGTCAATTATATGCCCCAGCAAGGGTTCAGTACTTACAGACACTACTTGACAGAACCATATATTGGGACTATAACAAAATATTATCTTATTTCCTTCAGGGCACAAGCACATATGTAGTCATTAGAACTGTTAAGTTTATAATTAGGATGGTCCAACTGAGGACACATTTTATAGAACACATTGGAGTTGTATGCAAAAGTGATGAATTCATCTAAACACATCCTGCTTTGTATTTTAATATTCATCTTATTTTATTTCTCTGTATTCTAATTTATTTTGCACTATTTTATCTCACCCTTTTATCTTTATTTTACCTTACTATATTTTATTTTATCTTACCTTACCTTAGTCTATTTTATCTTATTTTACTGTATATTACCTTATCTCATTTTATTGTATCTTATTGTGACTGATGCCCATTGCTTTGATATGGTCAACTGACTAATCAATAAAGTTAGTAAAATTTTGTTGTTGTTCAGTCGTTAAGTCGTGTCCGACTCTTTGTGACCCCATGAACCATATTGCGCCAGGCCTTCCTATCTTTCACAGCCTCCCTGAGTTTGCTCAATTTCACGCTCATTGCTTCAGTGATGCTATCTAGCCATCTCATCCTCTGCCGTCCTCTTCTCCTTTTGCCTTCCATCTTTCCCAGGATCAGGGTCTTTTCCAAAGAGTCCTCTCTTCGCATTAGGTGACCAAAGTATCTGAGCTTGAGCTTCAGTATCAATCCTTCCAATGAGCAATCAGAGTTGATTTTCTTTAAGATTGACTGGTTTGACCTCCTAGCAGTCCAGGGGACTCTTAAGAGTCTTCTCCAGCACCACAGTTCAAAGGCATCAATTCTTCGGCGTTCAGCCTTCTTTATGGTCCAGCTCTCACAGCCATACATTACTATTGGAAAAACCATAGCTTTGACTATGCGGATCTTTGTCGGCAAGGTGATGTCTCTGCTTTTTAATATGCTATCTAGGTTTGCCATAGCTTTCCTCCCAAGGAGCAAGCGTCTTTTAATTTCATGGCTGCAGTCTCCGTCTGCGGTGATCTTGGAGCCCAAATAAATGAAGTCTGTTACTGCTTCCATTTCTACCCCTTCTATTTGCCAGGGATTGATGGGTCCAGATGCCATGATCTTAGTTTTTTTAATGTTGAGTTTCAAGCCAGCTTTCGCACTCTCCTCTTTCACCCTCATCAAGAGGCTCTTTAGTTCTTCTTCACTTTCTGCCATTAGGGTGGTATCGTCTGCATATCTGAGGTTATTGATGTTTCTCCCTGCAATCTTAATTCCGGCTTGTGATTCTTCCAGCCTGGCATTTCTCATGATGTACTCTGCATATAGGTTAAATAAGCAGGGTGACAGTATACAGCCTTGTCGTACTCCTTTCCCTATTTGGAACCAATCGGTTGTTCCATGACCGGTTCTAACTGTTGCTTCTTGGCCCGCATACAGATTTCTCAGGAGACAGGTAAGGTGGTCTGGTATCCCCATCTCTTTAAGAATTTGCCACAGTTTGTTGTGATCCACACAATCAAAGGCTTTTGCATAGTCAATGAAGCAGAAGTAGATGCTTTTCTGGAACTCTCGTGCTTTCTCCATGACCCAGCGAATGTTGGCAATTTGATCTCTAGTTCCTCTGCCTCTTTGAAACCCAGCTTGTACATCCGGTAGTTCTCGGTTCACGTACTGCTGAAGCCTAGCTTGTAGGATTTTGAGCATAACCTTGCTAGCATGTGAAATGAGTGCAATTGTGCGATAGTTTGAGCATTCTTTGGCATTGCCCTTCTTTGGAATTGGAACGTAAACTGACCTTTTCCAATCCCGTGGCCACTGTTGCGTTTTCCAAACTTGCTGGCATATTGAGTGCAGCACTTTAACAGCATCGTCTTTTAGTATTTTAAATAACTCAGCTGGAATACTGTCATCTCCACTAGCTTTGTTGTTAGCAATGCTTCCTAAGGCCCACTTGACTTCACTCTCTAGGATGTCTGGCTCAGGGTCAGTGACCACACCAGCATGGACATCAGGGACATTAAGATCTTTCTTGTATAGTTCTTCTGTGTATTCTTGCCACCTCTTCTTAATCTCTTCTGCTTCTGTTAGGTCCCTGCCTTTTTTGTCCTTTATCATGCCCATCTTTGCACTAAACGTTCCTTTGATATCTCCAATTTTCTTGAAGAGATCTCTAGTCTTCCCCATTCTATTGTTTTCTTCAATTTCTTTGCATTGTTCATTTAAGAAGGCCTTCTTATCTCTCCTTGCTATTCTCTGGAAATCTGCATTCAGTTGCTTATATCTTTCCCTTTCACCCTTGCTTTTCGCATTCCTTCTTTCCACAGCTATTTGTAAAGCCTCATCAGACAGCCATTTTGCTTTCTTGCATTTCTTTTTCTTTGGGATGGTTTTAGTTGCTGCCTCTTGTACAATGTTACAGACCTCCGTCCATAGTTCTTCAGGCACTCTGTCTACCAAATCTAATCCTCTAAATCTATTCATCACCTTCACGGTGTACTCACATGGAATATGATCTAAGTCATACCTGAGTGGTCTAGTGGTTTTCCCTACATTCTTCAATTTAAGCCTAAATTTTGCAGTAAGAAGCTCATGATCTGAGCCACAGTCAGCTCCTGGTCTTGTTTTTGCCGTCTGTATAGAGCTTCTCCATCTTTGGCTGCAAAGTATGTAATCAATCTGGTTTCGGTATTGACCATCTGGTGATGTCCATGTGTAGAGTCGTCTCTTGTGTTGTTGGAAAAGAGTGTTTGCTATGACTAGCTTGTTCTCTTGACAGAACTCTATTAGCCTTTGCCCTGCTTCATTTTGTACTCCAAGGCCAAACTTGCCTGTTATTCCGATTACTCCTTGACTTCCTACTTTAGCATTCCAATCCCCTATGATGAAAAGGACATCTTTTTTTGGTGCTAGTTCTAGAAGGTCTCGTAGGTCTTCATAGAACCGGTCAACTTCAGCTTCTTTGGTATCAGTGGTTGGGGCATAGACTTGGATTACCGTGATGTTGAATGGTTTTCCTTGGATACGCACTGAGATCATTCTGTCGTTTTTGAGGTTGTACCCCATTACTGCCTTTCCCACTCTCTTATTGACTATGAGTGCAACTCCATTTCTTCTAAGGGTTTCTTGCCCACAGTAGTAGATATAATGGTCACCTGAATTAAATTCACCCATTCCCGTCCATTTCAATTCGCTGATTCCCAGATGTCAACGTTCAATCTTGTCATCTCATGTTTGACCACATCCAGCTTGCCTTGGTTCATGGATCTTACATTCCACGTACGTATACAATATTGTTCTTTACAGCATCGGACCTTCTTTTCGCTTCCAGATACATCCACAGCTGAACGTCCTTTCGGCTTTGGCCCAGCCGCTTCACTCTTTCTGGAGCTACTTGGAATTGCCCTCTGCTCTTCCCCAGTAGCATATTGGACACCTTCTGACCTGAGGGGCTCATCTTCCGGCGTCATATCTTTTAGCCTTTTAACATTGTCCATGGGGTTTTCTTGGCAAGGATACTGGAGTGGGTTGCCATTTCCTTCTCCAGTGGACCACATTTTGTCAGAACTCTCTGTCATGACCTGTCCGTCTTGGGTGGCCCTGCACGGTATAGCTCATGGCTTCACTGAGTTACACAAGCCCCTTCGCCACGACAAGGCAGTGATCCATGAAGGGGAGTAAAATTATTGACTGGTAAATAAAATATAGGTAGTCTTTGCTTACCAACCACTTGTTCAGTGACTGTTCAAAGTTGCAATGGTGCTGAATGAGTCATACTTACGACCGGTCCTCAAAGTTCCAGTGATGTGATTGCGATCTGGGTGCTTGGCAACTGGCTCACATTTAGGACAGTTGCAGTGCCCCACAATCATGTGATCATCATTTGCGACCTCCTTTGCCAGCTTCCCACAAGCAAAGTCAATAGGGAAGTTGGCAGGGAAGATCACAAGTCTCTTGAGTAAATCTCCCCCACCCAGCAATAGCCACTCCGGGGCCTGAAATTGCTTGTGTGTGCTGCTACAGGCACCTGTGCACCCTCCCTCACACAGCAGCAGCCACCCTGGGCCTGAAAATGCTTGTGTGCACCTCTGCAGCCACCCATACACCCTCCCCCACCCAGCAGCAGCCATCCACAGGCTCACACATGCCACTTACCTGCCTGCTGGCCTGCTTGCAAGCCACCTGGGACTTGCATCTTCCTGCCGGCTTCCCCGCTGATTTTGGTTGTTGGAAGCTGACAGAAAGTTGCGAAGAGGTCCTTGCTTAATGACTTGTGATTCTCACTTAATGACAGCAATGGGGACTGCCAGGATTGCCATTACTAAGCAATGTGGTCATATGATATTGAGCTTTATGACCGCATCACTTAGCAATGGAAATTCTGGTCCCAGTTACTGTTGTTAAGCGAGGACTACCTTTAAAAAAAATATATTGTTCATTTATTCATTGAGGAAAATTATCCAAAGCTACATATTTGTGTGTGGCAAAAGTATGTGAACCTTTGCTTTCAGCAATTGGTGTGCCCCCCTTGGGAAGCAATAACTGCAACTAGACATTTCCAATAACTGTTGATTAGTCCTGCACATCAGCTTGGAGCAATTTTAGCCCATTCCTCCTTACAGAACAGCTTCAACTCATGATGTTGGTGGGGTTCCTTGCATGAACTGCCCACTTCAGGTCCTTTCACAACAGTTCTATAGGATTAAGGTCAGAACTTTGACTTAGCCATTCCAAAATATTAACTTTCTTCTGCTTTTACTATTCTTTGGTTGTACAACCTGTGTGTTTTGGGTCACTGTCTTGCTGCATGACCCACTTTTTCTTGAGCTTCAGTTCATGGACAGATACCCTAGACATTTTCCTGCAAAATTTGCTGGTACAATTCAGAATGTATAGTTCCATCAATGATGGCAAGCTGTCCTAGTCCAGAGGCAGAAAAGCAGGCCCAAACCATGACACTACCATTACCAGGTTTCACAGATGGGATAAGGTTCTTATGCTGGAATGCAACGTTTGTCTTTTACCAAACATAACACTTTTCATTCAAGCCAAAAAGTTCTATTTTGGTCTCAACCATTCACAGAACATTCTTCCAATAGCCTTCTGGCTTACCCACTGCAGACAGGTAGCAATGTTCTTTTTGGAGAGCAGTGGCTTTTGCCTTGCAACTCTGCCATGCACACCACTGTTGTTCAGTGTTCTCCTGACAGTGGTATCATGAACACTGGCATTGGCCAATGCAAGAGAAGCCTTTAGTTCCTTAGATGTTATCTTGGGATTCTTTGAGACTTCCCAGAGTATTAAATGTCTTGCTCTCGGTGTGATCTTGGTTGGTTAACTACTCCTGGGGAAGGTAACCATGGTGTTGAATTGTCTCCGTTTGCACACAATCTGTCTTACAGTGGACTAGTAGAATCCAAACTCTTTGGGAATAGTTTTGTACCCTTTTTCAGCCTGATGAGCGTCAACAATTGTTTTTTGGAGGTCCTCAGAAATTTTCTTTGTTCAAACCACAGTTCCACATACCTGTGCTGTGAAAATCAGACTTTAATAGTGAATACCCAGAATTCTGTTCTTTAAATAATGCAGAACCTCCCATACTCAGACTTGATTATCATCTCATTGATTGAAACACCTGACTCTAATTTCCCCTTCAAACTGATAACCCTAGACATTCATATACTTTTGCCACACACAATTATGTAGCTGTGGACCATTTCCCTCAATGAATAAATGAATAAGTATAATGTTTTTGACTCGTGTTTAATTGGGTTGTCTTTATCTACTTTTAGGACTTGTGTACAGAACAGATCACATTTTAGGTCATATTTATGCAGATATATTAAAAATTCAAAAGGGTTCACAAACTTTTAAGCACCACTGTACTGAGCTATCTGTTATGAACCCAGCCTTCTCCCTGCTTTGACGGTTCATACTGTATCAGCTCATACCCCATCAGCTCAAATCCCTATTATATGAGAAATAAGAGTAATACTTAAACATTGTGTTTTCACGGAGAGGTAACTTACTCAAGAACAGGAAGATGTAAACTGAAGTAAAATGCAAGAGTGTCCAAACTACTTATACACAAATAGAATTAAAATTAAGTTTGCATAGGCCAAATGAGTATGTTCTAGAGTTGCATAAGCTTCGTATACACTGCAGGAGGAGAGCTGTGTTAATCTAGAGTAGCCAAAAATCAGAAGAAGTCTGGTGGTACCTGATCCGACTAACAAATTTTATTAAAAGGCCTTCAGGCACTACAGCTTATTTCATCAAATGCATGGAGTGGTACACTGTAGTTCACAAAAGCTGATGCCTTTTAATAAAATTAGTTAACGGCATCTGATAAAGTGAGCTATAGTTCATAAAAGCTCACCTTTCAAGACAATTTGTTAGTCAGAAAAGGTGCTACTAGACCTACTATAGGGTTGAAAGAGACATTGGAGTCCAATCCTCTGCCAAGGGCAGAAATCTTTAGACAAATGACTGTCCAACCATTGCTTGAAAACCTCCAGTGATGGAGCACCCATGAATTCAGAAGACAGGCTATTCCACTGTTTAATAGCTCTCATGGTCAGGAAATTCCTCCTAATTTCTCCATTTAGCTTCCACCCATTGGTTCTTGTCCTGCCCTCAGGCAGTATGGAGAATAAATCCACATCCTCTTCCTTGTGATAGCCCTTCAAGTATTGGAAGACTGCTATTATGTCTCCCCTTAGCTTTCTCTTCTTTAGCTAAACTATTTTTATTACCTAATCACATATTATTCATAGTCAAAATCCATTTGTGTTTACAATATAGACATAAGTAAGGCAGAAATAAAACAAAAGAAACTGTCCTCAGCAAGTAAAATTAAAATTAAGTTGCAAAACATTTGCTAAAATATTACTAAACCAGTAAATACAGACAATAACAACAAGTGGGTATTAATTGGGGCATATTTACATGCTCTCACTCTTATTTATTATTTGTAAAGCACCATTACTGTGCCTGCTACTTTATAAAACTTCTCAAAACTATTTGCTTGAACAATCTAAAGAATGTCAGTACCAGAAGTAAACTAATCTAGCAAGATCTTGGGTTGGCATAAAACCTGTTCTTACCATTTAGGAAAACCACAGCTCATAGCAGATTTGCTATCTCAAGTTCTCCGTATGCTAGAGGACCATTTCCTGTTTAATCATTCTGTCCCATTATAATTGCTAAGAAAGAATTCTTAGATCTAAAGGAAATTCTTCTTTTAAATATGAAGTGCTTGGAATTATAACCCACAGATTCTTTAAAAGTGTTGGAATGGAAGGTGGTAAAGAAACAGAAAGGATTGGCACTAAGTCTTTGCTTTGTATCTATGCTCTTTCATCTGGCTAAAGATATTTTCACATCAAAAGTATCCTATTCCAAAAAGAATATATATATTTTTAAGGGTTGATTAAAACACAGACATATCCATCCATAAGCTCCAGGCACACTGCCATACAATTAATCTGTACAGACAATTCCTGCAGTTTCTTTTTCCTCTATTTCCTAACAAATCACGGTTAAAAAATGAAGTTGTAAAGCAACCCCATTCATCGTTTCATTTGTACTAGTACTTCCTTATATTTCAGTTAGGAAACATAGCATGATTTTCACTGATAGTAACTGAAAGTTTAAATTATAAATTTAGGCTGCAATCCTATTCTCCCTTCCCTAAAAAGATGTTTTTTCCCCTTTAAAGGAAAAAAAACACCAGGAAATGAAGCAGAGGTGTAAGAAAGCTGTCCCTTCCACTTCCACCCTGCTGGACTGAAGCCAGCAGGGCAAAGGGATTATTGAACTTCTTCCTATCAGACTCCTCTGAGGAAAAGAAAAACAGATTGTTTTGCCAGTAATTGTATACTGAAGGAAAAAGATAACAGGAATAACTCAATTTTATCACGTTCCAAAAATTGGAGGAGAATAATAATATTTAATGAAGAAAAAGGAGGAACGTTTTTTATAACATTTATCCCAGTATAATGCAATGTTAACATAATTATGATAACTGAAAATTAAGGGCACATTAAAATAATTGTTTTATATCGTTCACAATAGTCATTCTGAACAAAATGACTATTTCCACTTGGATTAGAATTAGTTAGATTATACAATCCCTTAGAGCAAATTCTAAGATGAGGCAATATGTTCACCCATTTAAAGTTAAACTGCTGAATTATTAAATCATCTGTTTTTTTCCAGAATATGTTTTGTTTTCTGCTAAGTACATTAAGCATTGCATATGCCTGAGATAATAAATGTTCCACATACATATCTGAGTTTAAAATTTGGCCTATGCAATAAATAGCAGCAACATACTATGCAAATTTGATTACAAAGTGACAGTAAATCTTTTATCACAGAAATAATTTATGTCAGGAAAATACTGTCCTCCCCACCTTTGGATTACAAGCATCCATATTATATAGGTAGTCCCGAGTTTCAGAACAAGTTTCATTCCCAAGGTCTTTCCTTAAGTTGAATTTGTATGTAAGCCAGAATAGCATTAGTGTGTGTTACTGTATAAGTAGTATTGTGTAATGAACTCGAACCATTGTGTATTTAACTCAAATCATTGTGTATTTAACTCGAATTTTACTGTAATAGGCTCCATTCTTAACTATGGGTTGTCAAAGGACTAACTCTACCTGAATGGATAGGTAGCAACATTGACTTTTACTATATTGAATTTACTGCTTGAAGCTTACTTGGAAGGAAGGGAGGATTATAATATGTAGAAAGTTAATTTGCAGATCAGAAGATTCAATTGGAGAGAGAAAGCAACTGTGGCTTCATTCATATAACTTTTGAGCCAGCATTAGTCCACTGAAAACACTAGGAAATTAGGATATTCATGAAAATATGCCATGTCACTCTTAATTTAGGGTGGTTTTTATTTGCCTTAGCAAAACTAATTAAAACATTTAATACAATGTACCTAGTGGATCTTCGTCTATCAGATATTTTTCAGAAATCCAGGTAAGCATTGTTTAAGTGCCATTTCACTATCACTGTCAAGTACTGTGATCACAATAAGCTCTTCAGAAAAATAAAACATGACAATGCACTATAATTCCAAATGTCCATTTGTTATCTGCACATCCTCTGAGCCTCTTATGTTAAAAAAACTGACAGCAACAATACTGTGAGAAAATATGGCCTTTAAAAGGAAAGCTGTTTTCTGATAGGGTAACAATATAATTATTTCATTTTATATACAAAAAGAAAAAAAATCCTCCCAGGAACAAATTTCTATCAAAACCAGTCTTACATACAGTATATATTATGTTATATTATACAAGTTAATTATACACAGTTAAGTCAGAAATGAAGAATTAAACATATACACCCTCTCCTCGTTTAGTGACTGCAATCCAGTTCAATGAGTTTGTCATTAAGCAAGATGGTTGCTAAGCAAAATGTGACAGAGAGAGAGAGATTCTGCGAACATCACTGGTTGCTGCTGTCTCACTCAGATAAACTTTACAGTGTCCTCTGCCTAACCCAGTTTTTTTTTTTACCCCCTTGCAGGGTGGAGAGATTGCTTAAACAAACTATCTCTTCCTGATCTGGTTTTCCTGCAGCTCCTGCTTCCCTAAAAATGTTAACTGAAAGTTAGCAAGTTCAGCTCTGTGACCTTAATTAGTTGATTAGAACCCTCTGGCTGTCTCCAGCTGCTGCTTGAAACTGACCAAACCTTAAACAGTTTCACAGGGCTGAACAAAAACAAGGCTTTTGTTGTCAGGCACAAGAAGTTTGGTCCTAAATGCATGCATTGGAAAATGACATTTTTATTACCCTTGTATTTGCGAATGGTCACTGACCAAGGTAGTCGCTAAATGAGGAGTAACTGTATAGTCCAAATTTCTACACAGTCCTTAAATTAAAAGTTCATGCCAATAAAATGCTTAATCACTTAAAGAGATATACATTGTTCAGATATTGTATCATCAGTGAAGAATTGTTGTTAATTTGCAATTTAAAAAAAGATATAATAGTAATAGTAATAATTTATTAAGATTGTAAAAGCTTTAGATACATTTCACAGCCAGACTACATCTACAATATCACAAATTACTTCCTGTTTGGAAAATTTCTGGACCATCTGGGACAACCAGATCAGAATAATCCAAAGGAATAATAGGATGTTTTGGGGTTCCCCAGAACATTCTTTCTCCAGATACAGAAAGTTTTGCACACACTGTATTCTAATAATTGTTTATAAATAATGATTTTATGAAAACATGTAAACATTTCTAATACTTAAAAAGGGGTCTGAAGTACTTATTTCTTGCAGCTCATACCTAGACATTAAAATATATTTTATCTTAAGATATTGCCATCCTGTAAATGATACTTACGTTGCAACTTCTCAAATAACAAATTAATAATCTAATCCTATATATTTATCGAAGTTATACAATGTACACTCCATCTCTATAACAAAAGAAGAGCGCTGCCATTTTCAAGCCTGGATTTCTCCTAATGATTAATTTAACATGATTACAAGGATCAAACTGGAGCTGCCATGGTGTTGAATATTACTGTATGTCCTCTGCTGGCTATTATTAGGAAAGGGAATATTAAAAAATGTAGTAATTCAAAGTTGTGTGTGTGCACATAAAATACTAAACAATTTTAAAAATACATTTTTCTCATAAGTGCAAAGAACGCTTTTAAACTCTAATATTAACAAATTTATTTTTGATCCAAATAATCTATATTAACTGACACAGTTCTCAGGAGAAAAAATATATATGGGAAAAAGCACACTAAAAAGCAGAACTTTTAACATCCTCTTCTTGTCAGATTACTTTTGATGAGGTTCCTCCTCTCTTCTGAAAGCAAATGTAAAATACAGCTGGGCACTGAGTATTGCACTGAAGATTTATTTCAGGTTTTTTTTAAAAACTTTTTCAGACCACACAATCTGTTAGTTTTTTAAAAAAATAATAATCCCAGAACCTCTGATCAAGAGGCAAAACTGTAATGATATAAAATTGGCTGGGTTTAAATGAACTTTTTTTTTTAACCATTAGTCTCTCCCAGATCCCCATCAAATTCTTAGGATACCATAGAATACAGTTTGAAAAATCCTAGTTTATCTGACTGGCCATCTTTTTGGTGTAAAAGAAGGCATTCTTTGTAGAATCAGAAAAGTCCTCATTTGATTCTGAAGAGGATGGCACACGAGTATTCCCTGATCACAAGTACAGTGAAGGATATCTTCTTGATAATCTCAAGAAATTGACAATAAACAGCCAAGGATAATCTATTACCATTCCTACAACAGAATGAGCTAGAATGCAATAATAAAATAAATATCTCATGCAAAAGGCCTCAATAAAAGCAATGTTTCTTTTCCATAACTTCATCAATGGCCCACATTTTTATATTACTTCTCAAGTTCATAAATTTGGTTTGTAATATGTAATTAATTTCTATAAAGTTATTCCAGTTAAAGAACGTGTTTGCCTATCATCTAATTGGGAGACGCTGCTTTTTATTTTATTAATTGTGCTGTGATTGTATCAGCAGATGTTTAAAGTACACCCACTGAATCTCTCATTCCTTTAAACTTAGTCATGTTTTATTCATTTATTAAAGGTAAAGTATTATGCTTTTATTTTCCTTGTGGATGGATGAAGTAGGAAAAGATGGAACTGCCTTCTTGTCATGAATTGTTCTTCTATGTTTCAGATTTTTCCTCTTTTGAAGGCAAGCGGTTTCCCAATCAGAGTGACAAAAACAACGATTTGTCAATTCTAATGAAGGAAATATGCAGCTCTCTAGATGAAACAAGGGAGAAGATTTTGTGTCGCAATGTTTTCATTGTCAGTAGCAACTCTTTCCACTCCTGCTATCTTCTGGCTTACTTCATCTAGAGAGCTGCCTATTTCCAATTAGCCTTTTGCAACATGGTACCCTCCAGATCCGTTTGGGAGTACAACTCTAGATTTCTCAGTCATGGACCTCTCTGGCTAGGAATTTTTGGAGCTTTGGTCACTGCATATTGAGAGGTTAGGGAAGACTGCTCTAACTTGATTTACAAAGCATTGTTGATCATTAATTGATGTGGAAGCAAGAAAAATTCAAGTCAGCACTGAAGACCTTTGAAGTTGCAGAACAGGCCAGATAATGGTATTAAAATTCAGTTTTCATTCCTTTTGAATGAGAAGTGAGGATTATCACTCTTGCTGAATGTAATAGTGCTCATTATTTTGCAGGAAGTACAATTGACAAAGAAAAATACAGCATTCTTAGCATATTTTTCCTTCTAGAACTGGCACATCAAAGTAAGTCACATTAGGCATCTTAATACTTTAAGATTAGCAGATCTCTTACTTTTGCACATATTTACATCAAATTGGGTGTTTCCTGATTTCTAAGCATCTGAGGTTTCTTTTTTTAAAAAGGCATTTGATTAGTTGTCCTCACCAATACAGATAAATGTGATCATTCCTTGTAATGTAGTGAACTCTATACAGCATCTGGATTGCTCCAGATACACGGCAAATTTCTAGTCATCTGTTATCATTTACAGTATTCAGCATCAAAAGTTCTCAATTACTACGAATTCACAATTAATCTAGCCTTTAGGAAGGAGAAAGAACATGTAATTCTCAATCCCTATCCTTGCTTCAGGAACTAGCTTCATGCCAGACAGTCTTTAATATAAGTGTAGGATTTAGCATGGTAAGTCTCTACACCAGTGTTGTCCAAACTTGGCCACTTTAAGATGAGTGGACTTCAACTCCCAGAATTCCCCAGCCAGCCATGGGGTTGAAGTTGAAGTCCACTCATCTTAAAATGGCCAAGTTTGGACAACACTGCTCTACATGATCATTTGGGTGCATTCTTTTTTATTGGTGAAACACTGACTGGCCTGGTCAGTGATGCTGTCCTGTTACTATTTAATAAGAATGCCTCTTTGTTTACAACTACAAAAATGAATGCAATTTAAAGATGACAAAATTGAACTGGGAAGTCTTTGTATCCTACTTATTGTGGAAAATATACTGACACGTCCAACTTATAAAACAGTTTGAAGATGTTTCAAAAGCACTAATGAAGAAATTGTTAGGATTGGCTAATAGGGCTATGCAAATCTTTCAAAAGATGTGCTTCAGAATGCACAGAAGTGCATCTGAAGCATCTGTTCCTGAATAGTGAAGACAGCTACTTTTTTTCCCAGGGTCATGCAGATGCTTCAAAAGCTATTCCCGGCTGTCTCTACCTGAATATGCATGCACAGCCACTTCTCTTTGCTGGGAAAAAAAATTAACAGAAATGTCTGTGCATGCCCACACATCAGGAGACAGCTGGAAGCAGCTTCTGAAACAATTGCACAAGAATGAAAAAAGACATAGTTGCTTTAATGATGTGAAGAGTGCTTCGGATATAATCCACACATTTCAAATTGGTTACTAGTACCTTTTCTTATGACTTCCTAAACAGAGCTGAAAAAATTGAAAATATAATCCCTTAATATCAAATTCTATTGCAGTATTAAGTTTTCTTATACTAATAATTTTTAAAATACTTCAGCTTTATTTAAGTAACAACTTTTAAAAGAAATCCAAGACAATCTGCCCAAGCAGGAGAAGGAACCAATATTCCTTTGTTGTGATCACTTCCAAACTTACCATTTCGCTTGCATTGAGCTGGCTGCACTATGCTCTGAGAAACTTTTGGGTGAGGTAGCAAAGTACTTAGAGCTCTATGTGCCATAGGCACAGTGAGCAGGTCCTCTGTGCAAGAGATCTGGAAGGCAGTAGGTGATTATTTAACTCTACTTCAGTTACTGGTTCTAATCCACTGCTTTATTATGCCTAATGATAGGGCCAGCTCGGGACAGAGTGGCTGGCTCCAATTAAAAAAAAATCACTTTCATGGCTAAGCAAAAACCAAATTCAAGTTTCACTGGTTCAAAATTTAATCATATTCATTATACTGCATTCATAACTGATGTACCAAGACAGGTGCATTATTACTTAAATTAGTATTTCCAAGCATTCTTGCATAAAAGTGGCTTCCTGTTTTTAAGTAGATTTTACTTAATTTATGATCTTGAGCGCACTGCAGCATTTGCATTCATGAAGCAATTTTATGAAAGTACAGGAGCCACTATTTCTGAAGTACTAAAGTTCACATCTAATTATAAAATACTATGAGGATTCATGCAATATTATCCTTTCATACTCTGATATTTTACATAGTCTTCCTAACAGAATACCACACCAAACTTGTGAATTCATTATTTGGGGTACTGAAGGATTCATGGACAGGGACAGCTAAACTTGTACTGAACTCAGATTAAAACAATGAAGTGGGGAAAAGCTGTCCACCAAAGCAATGTTTTTGATCTTCCCTTAGAAAATAAATTAGTGACATGGTACTATCACACATCTCCCTGAATCTAATGAATCGATTACACGTTTACTGAGTGTGGAGATCATAGTCTTTAGGATCATAACTATTATTCCCATGCTTTTTAATACTCATATGCAATCAAGGCAGGAAGTGATCTGGAGTTTTTTGTTGTATTGCCATATGGTTCCTTAGCACCCAACTCCAAATGAGCCATCAGAAGCCTTGACCAACCCCTAAATTGATAAGGGGCTGGATAAGGAGAGCAAGCTCAAATTAAAACCTCAGTAAATTGGAAACTGGATGAAGGTTCAGCTTCTTTTGGACAAGCCTGCATTCCCCCTAAGGGAGTAAGTCCACAATCTGGAAGTACTCCTTGATCAGAAGCTGCCACCAGATCCACAGGTGGCAGCTGTGGCAAACGGCACTGTCACACAATTATGCTTATGTGTCAACTGCCATCCTTTGTGAGCTGATCAGATTAACAGTGGCTATCCATGCTGCTTTGACTATTGCCACAAATGCCACATCTTGCTACCACTGAGAAATGTCCAGAAATGTCAAGTGGTAAAAATGTGGCATCTAGGCCGCTAACCACCACAAGGAGCAGAGATCAAATGATGACTTTACCACAATATTGGAACGGGTTGCCAATTGCTTACAGGATGCAGTTTAAGGTGGTAGTGTTGACCTTTTAAGCCATAAGGCCTAACCATCCAATAACACATTTCTCTCATTAAAAAACTGTCCAGCTGTTGAGATCTGGAGGACAAGCTTTGTGAAGATGCCCCTGGCTGCCAGAGATGTGTGGTTCTAGCAAAGAGAAGAGAACTTTAGCCAGCATTCCTCCCAGGTTATGGAACACATTCCTTCAAGTGTTGCATCTGGCCCCAATCTCTCAGCTTCCAGAAAATCTATAAAAACATGGTTTTTACCATGGCTTTTTTAAATAGCTATTTATTGATCTCAAACATTTGTATGTCATTTTAAAGACCCTGAAGCTAAAATATTAATATTAGTGTAGAAGTGTTTTTAAAGTTCATTTCTGTTTTAGCAATTGTGACTAGAAGTTGTCCTGTGTCTTGCCATTGGGGTAGTATCGTTTGAATTTTCCTATCTGGACTGTTACAACAGAAGCAATCATGTCCCTCCTGCTAGTAATTTATTTCTATCCTCCACCCACTGAATTTATTTTGACCTTCCTTGTGCTGCATTTTTTTTTTTTTTTTGCTATTGTTGTCTTCTGAATAGAAGGAATTTATCTGTACCAAAAGCAATTCCTTCCTTCTACTTCTCAGAGCAAGTCATCTCCTCTCCCAGTCTTCACATAAACACATTTAATAAATGTTTCAAGAAACAAAAAATTATTTTCAGAATGCCCATTATAGCAGTCATGAAGAGGTAGACCAATATAATTACTTAATTCTCATTTTGTTCTACTTAATTGCAAATCTAATCCAAACACTGTACATAAAATAGAGGAAGCCTAATTCTCTTCCATTCTTCTCTTTGCAAAAAATACAACCACGCCTCCAAAGACTATTGGCACAGACTCACAAATAAGGTGACAAGGAATAATAACATCAAAGCTATAATTAAAGGCCACTCCTATCAGTACCTCAGAGATGTGCCAAGGAGGGAAATTTCTAGCTTGTTTCCTTCTTTTAGGGGGGATTCCTTTTCCTCCTTTTATTTTTTAATGTAAGTGTTTAATAATGCAGCTATATAACAAAATTGCTCTCACTCTGCAGAACAAATAAAGCTATACTTCTGTTCACAACACACTTTTAGCAGGTGCTTCACAAAACTCAATGAACATCTTAAATGATACCATTTGGGTGTGCAGTTCATAAGATCTATAGGCACTATTTCTGATAATTGAGTATGACATTCGTTCAATTCATATTGCACTGCACTGAATTGTCTCCAGTAAGACCTAATATTATTGAACTCTAGCACCACTTATCATATTTGGCGCTGCTACAGTTCTTGTGAAATTCTACTTAGGGCATTCTGCAATCACACAGAGGCAATGTGCGTGGTGCTCTGAGAGCCACAGAATGGTGCTGGTTGGCTACATCTTCTTAAAGGCCATTGGGTGCCCCTATATTAATTGGGCATCTGCTCTGAAAACTGTTAATAATGTGTGAAATACATTTCTGAGAATTAACAAGGAAAAAAATATGATTATTGGTGATGGAAAAAGCATCCAAATAGACTTGTATATGATGTAAAGGGTTTATACTTGTTTTATTAAAATTATCTTCAAATACCTTTTGCAAAACCTCCATAAAACCAACATAAGCATTGTTTTCTAAAACGCTTAGCATTTTTTTCAGGATTTACTAAAGAATATTCATGGTATCTTACCTGAATTCTGTATGCTCGTAAAACTGAGTATGAATAGAAAAAATAAATGGGGCTTCCTTTTCCACTGACAGCACCACATTTGACTCTCATATGACATCCTATGGAACAAGAAATGAGAAAAAATTAGATAAAGTTACCTTTCTAACATTTCTGATGTGTTACAAATCCACTTTTTCTTCAAAGGGTTGCTTTCTTTATGTTTTCTTGCATAGTATACTCAATATTTCAGGTCCTTTCCTAGATCTTTTAATCATACAACTGGTAACTACAATAACAATTATTACTTGCTTTCTTATCTAAAATGGAGAAAGATTATCTGCTGGTCTCCAAATGTTTTGGAATAAAGCTGCTATTCATGAAATACAATTCCAAAGCACTGTTATCTGGATGGTAGTGAAAACAAGCAAATAAGTTACACTCAAATGTACCGGATCTAAGGGTTTTTTTCCATTGACTTAAATAGATAACAACAAAGTTAGCAATATAAGACTGAAGTTTAAGGGTGAAATTGTACTTGTGTTCCATCAGCCAGTGGGTTAGTGGAAGCCTTGCTAGATCTCACCAACATCATCTAGTTTTACTGTAATATACAGGGGAAAAACAAATAGCTACTCTGATATTAAAAATATTGACTTGGTTCTAATAGCTGCATTAGTATGTGAGTGCCACAATTGGAGAGAACAGAGACAGCAAGTTATGAACCTAGATTTGTCTGGCCAGACATGCTTAAAAGTCACAAAGGAAGGGATAATAGGCTTTTCTCCCTGAAGATTTTGCATAAATAAATCTATCATCAGAGCACTTTTGGATCCTTGAATACATTGCTAACTCTTCTCTTCCTAGGATCTAACTATGCCCCATCTCTACAATGGGGAATTCTAGGACAGAGCACTTTTCACAAAAAAGCACATGAAAGTGAAAATGCATACTACAAATGGGATCATATGTGTTACCATCCTATCTCACATCATACACAGTCTTTAAGTAAATGCAATATTTACCTAAGGCTAAGCATGTCATGCAAACTGGATGACATTTGCAAGAATCAGAATCTGGAACCAAAGCTGGTCATCACTGCTCATTAATTGCAATCTCCATGACCACAATTACCAACAGGGAAGAGGAAGCTGAGATATATGCACCACTCCTTTTCTTTAACTTCCTTTTGTACATCTAGGTTCAGAGACAATGTGCTCCAATTGGTGACTATTGCATGCTCACTAGTATAGGAACTACCCTATTGCATGCAGACCAGCAGAGAATTGCACAACTAACAAAAGAGGGAGGCCAACATGCTTCCTCCATCAGGGTATCAGACCACCTGCTCTAGGCTGTCTCTTGCATTGCTGCATCTCCTGTGGAAACAGCTAGACAACAGTGACTATGTTACTAACATTGAATTAGAGCTAGGGGACACTTGCCTTTCACAATTCACTTGAACCTGGATGCTATACTGTTTCTTCACTGCTAATGGTACTTTATTTGTTTAAAATTATATGCTGCCCTTTGTTGTGGTTTCAGACAGTCTTAAAAACCCCACAGCATGGGATAACCTGGTATCAGCTGGTATAAGGATGGGACTTTTGGGCTAGGATGGCAAGGAAATTTGACTGACTCAGGGAGAGCAGTATGGATGTCTCAGGGGATGCAAAGGGATTGTATACTGCTACTACAACATAAGAGAACTTAGCTTGTGGTCCTCCATATATACCTGGCCTATAACTCACAGCATCGCTTAACAAAGGGCATTCTAGATTATAAAAAAATATAGTTTAGCAACATCTAAAGGACTATATGTTCTCTACCAATGCTATAGGTGATCAGAAGGGAAATGAATAGGCAGGCATTGGTGACATACACTGCAGAGATGGAGAAAGAGAAGAAGTCACACTCTTGGTCCATTTAGATTTTTTTCTGGTTGACTCAGTTATATCTGGATGAAGCTTGGCCTGCCCTCCTTTTCCAAAATTGAGTTGCATTCTGAATTTGAGTCTTCTATATTTATTCCCAAAGTGTGACAATGGGGTTTTAAAGTAGCCTTCACTGATTTCAGTGGAAAGCTGTTTTAAAGCCTTATTGGTATGTAGGTGCTATAGGCCAGTGACCAATATTCATTAACTGCATTTTGTGATATCTAAGACAAGATTACCAATTTATTAAATACCTTTAGCTTACATTAATATTAACCCCATATTTGTAGTCATCAACATCAGGAAACTTATTTTCATTAGATTCATGAGAATTGTGCCTGCGTGAGAAAGGGAATATGAAGTCAATCAATGGGAGTACTAGGTTTTCTGAGAACATCTGAGTTTCCCCACAGGCAGCCTAATGTCCTCCAGATGGCTTACCTCCAGTTCCATGTGTCCTTCTGGAATTATGAAAGATCTAATCCAAAACATCAGTAAAGCAAGAAGTTGTTATGAGATTAATCTGTGTGTGTGGAAAGTATCTCCTTTTGGTTTTCTTTTTCAGATGAAAGCAAACATTTTACAGGGATCTAATGTTTCTAATGCAACTTGCTTTTCCCTAGATAATGGCACAGAGATTTTCTTATACAGATTAATTCCTTAGAAAGGACAGAAAAATGTCTATATCTGTTAAAGGTAAATGTGCAAACAAGAGCAGTTTCATTGTAGTTAAGAATTAAATTTCCTAATGTTATTGATTTTTCATAAATAAGTAGCTGATTAATCAATCACATTTTTCTTTATTGAAGAATGTTTTAAATTATCAACTCAGAAAGTGACTCAGCTTTCTGATGAGCAGTAACATTAAACTTAATAGCACTCATGATGATCCTACACTACTTGTGGCTCTCTGAAACATAAAAAGCTCTTTGATGAAGCCAGACACTCTAAAATAACCAGATTAGCACACAAAAAAATGATTGTCCTGCAAGTCAATGCAATTGCAAATAAATCCTTGCTAAAATTTCTGAAAATGAGATACCAGAGATCCATAATGAACAGTTAATAAATGAACACATATTCTGAATTCTTTACTAGATGAAGAAGTTTGTCTTTGAGTCTCTTAGCCTCATTTCTTTCTATATGTGGATAATACTGAAATACCCTACAGAGAGTCTACTAACATTAACTAAGAAAATATGGCTAAGGAAATCTTTACATTTTAAGGATGGACTGTATTATGACCCTAATTCTGTAAAACAAAATATCTTATCTGTCCAGAAAAACCCAAATGGTTACTCTACTATTACTCCACAGCTATAATTCTCAGCTAAGCTAAATGGAGCAAATACAGACTCCATTTTGAATATGATAGGGTCATCCATTTTCAATCAGTCCTACTTAAAGAGATGTTTTCTCACCTTGAAAGAGAAATTAAGCCTATTAAAAATTACTCTAAGTTCCTGGAATTCTTATGTATCTGTAAGGTAGCCCTTAACAAATAAGCTTTATTAGTTTTTACTATTATAATCAAAATTCTTAATAAAATTACACACACACACACACACACGCACACACACATATATATATAAATTAAAAGAATTGATTTTCTTTTCTAAAAGAAAAGAAATCAATTAATTGACTTATATAGATCAATTAAAAGAACCAGGAACTATTTTATAGCTATTGAAGATGAGAGACAGAATTGTATTCAATCAATCCTCCAACTTAATCTAGTGTTTAAATCAAATTACATTGGTTTTACACTGTTTCATATAAACATCTAGATCTCAACACATACCTAGAACTAATCCCAATTCAAAAACAAATATTGTAAGAACTTTTCTCCAATTAGTTAATGTCTCTTCTTTCCCTCTATCCTACCCCACTGCAACCATCACTCTGTCTCTCTAAGATGTAAACATTTTTATTTTTCTCTCTACAGAAATTTTCTTATTTCAGTTGAAATGTGGGAAGAAGGGAGATGATCAGAATGTACTCTATCCAGAAATCCATGTTGGAATAACTTAAAGACAATTCATCCTATAAAAATGGATTGAAAAATCCTCATAGTTTGACCAGATTGAGTACTGGGGACCAGATATATTACATTGCTCAAGCAAACCTATTAAACTCTATTTTCTGGTTTAGAACCTTTTGAACACAAAGTCCATCATAGGCTGTAAGTTAAAACTTTTCATTATCTAATAGTTTTAAATACAGTACCCCCATAGTTCATTCTGTCTCTTTCCCCATTCCTCGCCTAAGTCCCTTCTCTTCCTATCTGCTGCAGCATCTCTTGGGATTTGTAGCACTGCAACATTCTCTCTCATATCCATGCATTGCGCTTTGTACCAGCTACTACTGTTGTCACCAGTACCTGTCAGAGGTGCTTTTCTTCCCTCAATTGCTACTGAACCCACCAGTGACCAAGTGTGGTTCTTAGACTGCAAAACTGTGTGAGATGTGTAAAAGCCATAATAATGGACAGTGATCAGACAGGACACAGTTCATGTGATTCTCAACAAAACATGAGATTCATTTAGGTGCTGTTGAACTGCAATGCAGGGTGCATTTGACTTAGTAACTTATAAGAAGTTTATGTCTAGTGAATAAGCAAAGAAAGGAAGGAAGGAGACAGAATATGCAGAAGTTCCATTAATATTTTGTTTTTTTACAGCTAGAGTACTCTGAGCATTATGGCTGTGTTCTGAGATATAGTTGCACAGAGTCCCCTATTGTGGGGGAGATGGGCGGGGGAGAAATCCAACAAATAATAATAATAATAATAATAATAATAATAATAATAATAATAATATAGTCCATTAATCTAAAAAACTATGCTCTAAATCCAACATGCACATAGAATTCATTTCTATGAACTGACTAGATTTCCCATGATTTTATTTTTTTCCAAGACATTCTAAATACGGAGGCCTAGGCCAGAGAGATAGCAGTCAGCAGTTATGATCGCAATAATGATAGGAATAAAGCCTGAAATGGGTCATATATCTGGTAAGCGTAATGTATTCAAGGATGCCCTTTATTATTTACTAGCATTGTGTGCAATTTGGAACCACGCAGAATCCCCTGGAAGTATTTTCTTTTAAATAACATTTGATGATCAATTTTAAATGCTGTCCAATTACAAGGAGAACAATCTATAAGAAACTGGATAAGAAATATCCAGGTTTAAGATGATAGATAGATAGATAGATAGATAGATAGATAGATAGATAGATAGATGATATCAAATCAACATTTTATATCTGGATAATATTTAGGCTTATCGCTGCTTTCAGGAAAGTGCCATAATTTGCCTCAATTTAAATCTTTCTTTTTGTCAGATACAAATGGCAGTAAAAATGTTGTAGCTATGAAGGATCAAGGCAGCTGAAATGAATCATTAATCTTAAATCCCATTATTTTAATGCACATTATATTGCTGATTAAGCAATTTGTAAGGCAGTAAGACATATTACAAAAATTGAAAGGGATTAGAGAGATGACTGTTTAGCACTACTGTGCTATCAACATGACGTACTGCTATAGAGAACTCTATACAACTCTCTAAAATGGCATGTAACAAAGCCTGACTTTGGAAAGATTAATGAATAGAATGAGTGATAAGTTTCCATGGTTTCATTCATATAATTATGGCCTTACATGACTACCCATCAGAACTACCAGAATTCATGCAGCTGCCTACTAAAAATGCAGTTTCAGCCAAGAGATCATGGAAATATGGAGTTCCTCCTGAACACCAACTTTTGCTGATATTATATAAAGGATGTAGAAAAAATTGCTGTCTCAGTTGATTTCTTTAAAAAAGGACAGATTTTGTAACTTCCATGGTTCTTTGGGGCAGTTCAACAACAAAGGAAATCAAATGTAATACAAGGATATTACCATGAAAGGTTCTTGAGGTATTAACCATTACCAGTAATACTGTACAAATGATAAATTGAATTCACTTCAACTGAAGTACTAAAGTTTTATCATTAATAATCAGCAATTAAATCAAATTAATTATATAATTTAATTAATTTTACCGACTGCTACATGTTGATTGCACAGATGTTTTTCCATCTTAGCCCAAGGGCTCAACAGCTATTATAATGAAATCTTACCTAATTTCACCATCACAACAATCTGTATTAAAGTATCATGTCCCATCTTCAAAGCCAACACTTCATTTAATCTACTATCAGTCAGTACACTGATGAAATCTTATGTACAATATTCACTTATCCAATGCACACTTACTCAGAAGCATGTATACTTTTCAATGAAGTTTATTCCCCACTACGTGTAACAGGATATCAGGTTCATATTTTTTTCCTTAACCTAACCCAGTATTTGTAATTACTCCCCCCTCCCCGCCAACATCATGGTAGGTAGATACAAAGAATGACAGAAATAGCATCCAATATCAGCCCTCCCTTTCAGTATGTCACTTACATTCACAACGTCCCCTTCTTACACTAGTGTAAATATCAACTATGCCATAATTTCATAATATCTATACCACCTATTTCTCTTCAGATAGTAATCACATCCATATTTTCCCCACAACAACAACCCTGTGAGGTGAGTTGGGCTGACAGAGAGTGACTGGCCCAAAGTCGCCCAGCCAGCTTTCATGCCTAAGGTGGGACTACAACTCACAGTCTCCTGCTTTCTAGCCTGGTGCCTTAACCACTAGACTTTAAAATAGTACATGTGCGCCATCTTTACCTTTCCTTGCAAATTATCCAGGACTATTAATTTGATTAATATGATGGACGCTGCACAAAAATACTGCTTTTTTAGATTAATTTCAGCAATTTAGACTTCTAATTCAAACCAGGTAGACTGAAGTAAATTTCTTACAGGAAAACAAATTTATGAAAATGATCCTCTGTAATTTGCTCTATTAAAAGTTCCTAGGCATTATAGACAAAATGAGGCAATATATTTTCAAAATGATTTCCATTATTCCTCACTTCCTTGCTTACAACTATGTATTTTTACTTGACAGTTAGCAAAGTAAACATGATGAGCATCTTCTGTCACTATGCAGGATTGTAATACATACTATCCAAATAAGTTAGCCTAGCCACTAGGAAAGTTAAGTGCATAATCATTCAAATCTAATTACCACGATGTTTTCACCCCAAGATAGAGAAGAAGATCTCTCACTGGCAACCTAGCAACTAGAGAACGATGAAAGCCTAAAGGTGATGAATATCTTCTGTTCCATGAGTTGCCTGTCCCTCTTTTTGGCAGAGCACCTTTCTGGCTGGAAGTATTTCTTCGTAAAATATTTATAAAACAGTTTACTCCCATCTTCTCTCTGATAAAGCATGGGCTTTAAACTATGTCTTCCCCAAAGAAGATTTAGCTGTGAAACTATACTGTACATCAAAGACCTAAACAAAAGAGTAAATGCCAACTGCTTTTATGCACCTTCCATCCAGCCGTAGTGCAAACGTTTAAGAAAAAGCAAAAATGAGTCATTACAATTATTACTTTAAATCTACTAGGTGAATTCATGATGCTTTTAAAATTAAAAAAAAAAAAATTCCTGTGATCATTTAAAGTCCAACTCTCAGCTTTCAAAAAATTCAGATCCTGCTAAGTCTGTTCATTTGGAGCTGGTGTTTTTTGTTTTTGTTTTAACATGTTCTTGATAAAGCTAGCTTTTTTGGCCCTACTTTTTTCTCTGCACAGAAGATTCACCGGCTGTGCCCTAACGACACACTGAATCACAAACGTCCAACCGCGTTTAGCCAAAAGAGACTCAAACCGCTAAGAAGGAAAAAAAGACGCGGTAGGGCACTAACTCATTTGGCCGGAATATACCGGGCGAAAAGTGTAGACGAAACCAAACGTATTTGGTTCTCAGAGGCTGGCAAGGGAACTGAGATTCGCAAGCTTGAAGGAATAGAGGGAAATGGAAGAAGAAAAGAAGGGGAGCGAAACGTGCTTCCGTTCAGGAAAGACAAGTGCCAAGACAGAAACGTACATGTTGACATTACTTGGTTTCAGTTAGCATCCTCTGCCGTCGGATTCTTCTCGTTCCCCCTTCTCGGCTTCCTTGCGGTCCTCGTCTAGCGCTGGGCTTGTAGAGAAGTTCACCACGGATGATCCATCTCCTTCGTTTCCACCACCTTCGTTTCGACGCGCAAAGTCTGGGACCGGGAGAAGGCGAGAAAGGAAAGGGGGGAAAGCGCTGGGTCTCGTTGCCCCCTCCCTCTCCAAAGCCTCTTCAAAACTTCGAGACAAACTCGGGTAGGCGGTCACGGGGGCCACCGGAGCAATTTCTCCTGCTGCTGCTGCTGCTGCTGCTGCGCTTTTCGGACAGAGGAGAAGCCGCGCAGAGGCTCGACAAGGGCTTTCGCGACCCAGCGCCTTGTTCCCGCCCAGTCGGGCGCTTCCCGCTCAAGGTCGGGGAAGAGAAAAACCTGCGCTGTTTGGGGCTTCCACGTGGCCCCCGCGCCTGGAGAGAGTCCCCGCGCCGCTCAGGCTGGCTTCGGCGGGCGACCGCCTCTCACCTCTAAGGGCCGGGTTACGACTCTGAGCCCCACCCCGAAGTGACGGCGGGGGCGGAAAAGGGAGGGAAGGCATCCGAAAGTTTTCGAGCTGCCAGCGCTGCCCTCCTCACGCGTATGATTCACTTCGCCCGTGCCCGAGAGCACTCACTCATTCCGATTAATGTCTCGTCCCTCGTACGCGCTAACACGCTAAAGTGTGCGTGCGTGCAGGGATTGGGGTGGGGTGGGGGAATCTAATTTTTACGAGACGAAGAAAGTGGTTAAAAGAGGTGGCCTTCACTTGGGGCAATCCACACCCAGTCTGCTCTCCTCCAAATACAGTATGTCGTGTTCCAGTTACAGTGCTGTCAGCTAGCCTAGTAATTTCTGGTTAGAAGAGTTGAAGAGCAGCTCTGGAGGGCATCAGGCCGGGCAAAGCCACCAGGAGGCCTCTTCTCCCTTTATATCCACCTACCAAAAGGTAGGCTGCCCCTAAGCCTTTTACTTTGTAACCCCAAGAAATTCAGTGGGTGAGCTGTTCTCATTCCTGTAATGCTATGCAAAGTCAGGCATAATTAGAACAGTTCCCTGTGAATCTTTACATCCGCCTTTCCCATTTGTGCCTACTATGGTAGAAACATGTCCCGGCAATATCTTTTTCTTGCCGTGCCCAGTGACATTCATCTACCCATGAATAAGACAGGATTAAGTCATCGGTAGCTGTACTTGTGTTAAAGTGGTACTTCCTCTTCATTCTGTCCCTATCCCAGGGCATTTCTCTAGGCTTTATCAACCAGTACTCTGGAGGCAACTCAGACTGCAGTGATTTGAAAAAGAGGCAGTAGAAGGACGGGGAAAGGGGGCAGCAAATCCTATATGCCAATATATATTTTTTGAAGGATGGATAGGGAGAACTTCAACTCCTATAATAAATCTGAAGAAATTCAATACAAGGGAGAGGGTTTCACATGTCAAGATGGTGACTGAAGCCGTGCCCCTTTTGTATGTGTGGTTGTGCCTGCCATCTTGATTTTTTTGACCCCCTGGGAAACCACTGACTCCATATCAAATGAAGCAGATCTGTTGTTCTGCGGTATTGCACTATACAGATATGTGAAAAAGCACACCCCATGTAAAAATTTTTCTTTGTTTACATAAGGGGGCATACCAATATTTTATCTTAATTCAAACAGTATATAAAGGTGATGTAATTGAACAAAAAACTATGAAAAATTGACTTTGCAATATTTATTCAAAATTTTTTTTTAACAAATTTGCCATTTCCTTCTGTGGAAAAAGTAAGCACACCCTTGGCTCTAATACTTGGTATTTGCCTCCTTTGAGGTGTTTCTTATAACTGTCTACCAGTCTCTGACACTGACTGGGAGGATTTTTTTTCCCCGCTCCATACAAAATTTTTTCAGCTGTGTGATGATTGAGAGGTTTCTTGCATGCACAGCCTGTTTCAAATCACCCCACAGCATCTTGATGAGATTTAGATCCAGGCTTTGACTTGGCCAGTCCAGAACCCTCTATTTCTTTCAGGTTTTTTTTTCCAGCCATTCCTTGGTGGATTTACTGGAGTGTTTAGGGTCATTGTCAAGTTGCAAAGCCTACTTTTGGTTGAGCTTCAATTTTCTGACAGATGGTCTCACATTATCCTCAAGCACCCTCTGGTACAATGAAGCATTCATAGTGGATTCTTTCTCAAACCATAGCATTTCCATCACCAGCTGGTATCAGGATCTTCTGGTGAAATGCTGTCTTTAGTTTTCACCAAATGTGTCTTCTGGTACCATGGTACTTTGCCTTGTCTATCCAGAGCTCATTGTTCCAGAGCTCTTGTCTTTGCCTAGGTGCTCATGAGTTAACTTTAGTCTTGCCCTGATGTTCTTTCTGGACAGCAAAGTTTCCTCCTGGCACACCTCCCATGAGGATCTAATTTGTGTGGCTCCTTTCTAATGGTAGACTCATGCACTTTGACATCAATAGTGGCGAGAGCTACTTGTAGGTCATGTGACAAAATTCTGGGGGTTTTAGAGATTTCTTTCAACATCTTGCATTCTGCTCTTGGGCTGAATTTGCTGGGATGGCCTGGCCTGGGCAAGTTGGCAGTTGCTTGAAATCTTCTCCACCTGCAGAAGATCTTCTAGGCAGTGGAATGATTGATGTCCAGTTGTTTGGCAATCCTTTTAAATCCCTCCCCAGAATCATAGGCATCTGTATCCTTCTTTCTGAAGGCCTCAGAGAGCTTTTTCAATCTAGGCATGGTGATACACTTCAACAACAAAGAAGAAATCAAACTAAATGTCTGAGGTTTAAATAAGACAGGCTCCTCCTAGAACCTCTCTCACAATGTTCTAATTGTTTTTACCTGATCTGCTGCACCCAATTCTAATTTTATGAATTTTAGATAATGATAAATGTAGGGGTGCACTTCCTTTTTCCACATGTGAAATTTGCATTTATATTTATTTAAGTTACAGAATGGACTACAAAATGTAAACGGTGCATAATATTTGTTATATTACATACTCTTTATCTATCAATATTGTTGAGATGACGATCAAATATCTGTATGTTGAAATACGTTGAAAAAGTCAAAACATTCAATGTGGTGTACTTACTTTTTCACATGACTCTAGTGGCATCACAGAATGTTAACACCCTGGTTTTTGCCATTCAGACTCTTGGTGTGGATCTGAGCTTTTACTTACTGGCAACCTGGTTCGGAGAGGATGTTATGAATTAGTTGCTGAAAAAAATTTCCGTTTCCCCCGCTGTCTTATGATGTTTTCTAAAAAGGGCAGAATTTCTGCTACAAAAAGAAATAATGGCAATTCCACTCATGCATGGCAGACATGTACATTTGTTTAACCTTAATATAGCTAATTAAAATATTCACAGGCATGGCTTTAGAATGGTTACATCATGTGATGATTTCAGTCTGTAACACTGATATATGAAATGTGGTGAGTTTCCGTATCATTTTTGACACACTGTTTTACATGTGAAGAATCACCAGTGGGAGAATTTTACAGGGACTCATGAAGCAATGAGCATGAATGTTTGATTATTCAGCTCCATGTTTATTGTGACACACTTGTATATATGTGTGCATGCATGTATTTCGGGAGCCACATTCCAAAAAAGGCCAAGGAAAAAAAATGTAATAATTATGGATTAAAACTATTTGCCTGTAAAATAAGACACCCCATTTATGAAATTAATTGATCCCCAATTTGCATATGCAAACCATCCTCTTTCAAACATACAAATTAATTTCTCACATAGAAAGACACAAATATATACAGTACACAGTACCTCCTTCCAGCCAAAACAGTAAAAAAGAAATAACAAAAATAGGATTGAGATAAGATAAAAAGAAAGAATACTCTGATTTCTCTACAGATTGTATAAATCTTTCAATTGTCACCAAAGACTACTGTACTATTCTAATATTATTGATCATTAACAGCTTATTTGTTAAACCTTCTGCTTTTCCAAAACTAGCTTCCAATACAGGATATTTCATCCTGTACCATTCATGAATGCCAGTAGAAGAAAAAACACTGTATGCTTCCAAGTTTTCATTAAATGTTTTTCTTAACAACATTTGGCTTTCCAGTTTACCCATCCCACTCTTACTTCTTTATGCCTGAATCTATTTTTTATTATTATATCTGTATATGATAATATCTTGTTTTCGGTAGATCATCTTGTCATCTTATAGTTTTCAAGCTATAATCTAAGACATTTTTGAATGAATACATGATGTTCATTGAAAGCTTATCAGATGTTCTTTAAGAAGAATATTCACCACTCCTCAGAGACAGCTCCTCGTCACTACCAATCTGACTCTGTAGTCTGTAGCCTCAAAGGAGTGCTACTTGTGTTCTAGGACCATCTCTTTACACACACATTGAAATTTGTCTTATAATGCATCAGGCCACTGATTTATCAGTATTATCCAAAGCGACTGAGCAGATCCCATGAAGTTTTTCTAAGGATGTTTTACATGCAAAAGATGTGCTCTGCTACAGTTCTCCCTCATTATAGGGATATGAAAGAAATTTTGCTATCATTCTGCTTTCCCCAGCACATGCCCAGACAGACCCAGTGCATAATTTGGGGGTCCTCCTGGACTCACGGCTCCTGCTCGAAGAGCACGTGGTAGCCGCTGCCAGGAGGGCTTTTGCACAGCTTCAGGTTGTGCACCAGTTACGCCCTTTCCTGGATCAGGATGCCCTTCGAACGGTCACTCATGCCCTTGTTATCTCCCAGATAGACTACTGCAATGCGCTCTACATGGGGCTACCCTTGAAGAGTATCCAGAAGCTTCAGCTGGTCCAGAATGCGGCCACGCGAGCAATTTTTGGGGTCCGAAGAAGGACCCATATAACACCTTTGCTCCGTGAGCTGCATGGGGTACCAGTTTGCTCCCGGGTCCAATTCAAGGTGTTGGTCATCACCTTTAAAGCCCTACATGGCATGGGGCCAGGCTACCTGAGGGACCGCCTCGCCCCCATGATTTCAACCCATCCCACCCGATCTCACAGAGAGGGTATGCTCTGGACCCCCTCCCAGCAAAAGAACTCCGATTAGCGGGGTCCAGAAGGCGGGCCTTCTCTGCTGTAGCCCCCGCCCTTTGGAACATCTTGCCCCCGGAGGTGAGACAGGCCCCATCACTCCAGGCCTTTTGGAGGGATTTGAAGACTTGGCTCTGCCATCTGGCCTGGGGCGGGGAGGGAGGATGTCAGAAAGGGATTGGCTAGCCCCTTAGTGGTTTGGTGTGGCCTCTATTGGCCTCTTGGATTTTTTAATCTTTTTTCTATCTGTGTAAGTGTGGTTCTCTTTTTATAATTTTTAATTATGTATTTATGGTTTTAATTTGATGTAAACTGCCCAGAGTCCCCCATTGTGGGGAGATGGGCGGGGACAAGTCCACTAAATAAATAAATAAATAAATAAGTAAGTAAATTTGCACCTACATATGCGGCAAACGGACATTCCATAGAGGGCAAGTTCATATGGAAAGCATTCACTGAACAAAAATAGTTTGAAAACTTGCTGTTAAGAAATTGATGATAAGACCACTCAGCATCTTTTTATGCCATTTAAAGGAAATTTTTTAGTGCAGCGTTTGCACTTCAGGATTGTGAACAATTTGCTTAAATATTAATTTTTATTTTTAGCAGCTTGGCCAAAATAGGTTTAACAAAGGGCTTATGTTCTAGTGGGACAATTCTGTAACAGCATAAAATTGAAACTATAGAAACCTCTCAGCTTCTTCCTAATGCAAAGAGCTTGCAACATGCACACAATGCACAATATGATCCATCAATTCAGTTCACATGATTCTTTCTAAATTTTCAGAGGACTGTCTGAACACAAACTCTTAAACTTGTTCTTCATATAATGTGGTGCTCACACAATAGGCACCATATATACTGTAGATTACATATTTTTTTCTACTCATTTTCTTCTAATTTATAGAATCAAACTAGGTAATCAACTTTTTAGAAAGGTGAAAAGTCTATGTAAATATGTTCATTTTTTAAAAAAATCATTAAATGTATTGCTAGAAGGTTAGTAGAGCCCATTTTCTGTATTGACTTTTATATTTTCCATTTTCTGAACAGATGTGGAAGTTTAGAAATATGCAAGGAAGGCTGACCTCAAACTATTTCCATCAGGGGTATATTAGCTGAAGCACTGGAAACTTCATGAGGAAAAGTTTTCTCAGCTCTCTGTTTGCAGCCCAATTTAGCAGACTTGAAAAGTTTGGAAAATCTGGAAAAGTTTTAAATAAGCATCTCCAAATTTGGATGAATATGCAAACCAAATCTGAACTCTAAAATTTTTGAAGTTCATTGCAATGTTGCATTATGTTAAAATGTTAAAAGCTTACAAATGTTAGATAAGAGAATTTAAATTACAGACAAGTGCACTCACTGATTTGAAGAGATGGCATAAGATAATTAATAGTTCTGAAAAAAGGGGGGAAATGAAATGCCACATATTGACAAGAAAAAGGAACCAATGTAATTGTCTGACTCATTTTGTCCTGAAGAATAAAGAAATGGATAGTTGGTTCCTGTTAGGTAAATTTATACTGCCAATTTAACATATTGTTAGAAATAATTTTTTTTAATGAAGCAATGATAACTCATTAAAAGTAATAGTTTTTATTTCCTATTGATTTCAGAAAAAAAATACATTGCAGCCTTTGGTCACTTTATTGCTATGCATCTTAACTAGGTGTATTTTACTTCTGTGAATTGTTATAATTGTTTTAATTGGGATGATCTTGCCTGATTGATTAGACAGATGACCATTCCAAGCTCCTCCAAACTGTATTTCCAGGCTATTTTGATTCAATAACTGCAGGTCTTAGCTCATGTGGCCATTAATATGTAGCTATTTTCTACATTTTACATATTATACTGATTAGTTGTATGGAAACAAAGCTCAGTATGGCAAAGAAAATATTGAAAACATACTCAAGAAGTGACTCCTGTGAATAATAATGTTTGCATTGGCTGAAAAGCAGTTGAATGTGGTGACTGGATAGAAGCCATTTTCCCCTTTAGCAACATAAATATGTTCTGTATTTCCATAGAGAGGCCATAAAATAATAAAATAATAGTAGGAAACTAAAAAAAACCCTGATCTTATCTCAATGGATAAAACCTTGCTTATTAGTAAGTTGCTAACTGAGTTGGCCACAAGTGCAAAGAAAGTAGGAAGTGGAGGTGTAATATTCTGATTACAATGTAAAAGTCATGCTTTAAACTGTAACACGAGATTAAGATTCTGAGGGAGGCAAAGCTTACACCTGGAGTTGTTCATTTGTAATGTCCAATACGTCTTGTCCTGGATCGCACACTTTCTCATCCCCAGGCTGAGGAAACCAGTGTTGCAGCACCATGACAAAACCTCTGCCCCTTTTTTACATGTGTTGAGACATGACATACACATATGAAAAGGATGGAAGCAGCAAGTTCCTACAGATGCTTATGTCAAGACACAGCTCTTCAAGTGCCACATAATAAAGCATTAAAGAAAATTGTGACTGCATGGCATTTGATTTGATTTATTTATTTGTGCCTTCGTATCAGTCTTGACTCCTGGTGAGTGCCTGGAAAATTCAATGCAGTCTTTTAGAAGATGTTCAGAAGTGGCTTGTGCCTGCCTTCTTCCTGGGGCTGAGAGATAGTAAATGGCCCAAAGTCACCCAGCTGGCTTCATGCCTAAAGCAGGCCTAAAACTCACAGTCTCCCAGTGTTTAGCCCAGTCCTTTAACCAGTACATTAAATTGGCACTCATTTCACATATATAAAACCTAAAATCAACTTTAACATATTTTCTAAACAAAGTAATTTTTAAAAATTAGAATAAAACAAGAGATTTAAAACAAGTTTGTAGAGGTAGCATACTTTTTATTCATATTTAACATCAGACATCAGTGAGTTAAAGGATAATCCAGTGAGCTCCATAGTAGGACTTTTAATGTTGAATACATGAAATAGGCACACTGTTCAGTATTAAACCCACTGAAGATTAGAGGTGGTGTTTCAGATATCTGATCCCAATCCATTTAATGTGGTTAAGTAAGTATTAGCCATTTGAATCCTCTTGAAATGAACTGTGAGCCAGTGCAGAGGAAACAAAATTGTGTTCCGGCTCTCAAATTTTGCTCCAAATGGACCTGTCAAATGTTTTTCAATAGGCAGCCCCACAGAGAACCTATTACATTAATCCACTCTATTGTAGGCATAGTTAGGCACATGATCCATTTCACTGTACAAAGAGCATAGGAACTGGGCAAGCTATGGCTTGTAAAAACCCTGCTCCAGCATGTGTACATCCTGGAGCAAGGGTAGGAACATTACAACTTCTAAACATCAGACCTGATCTTTCAAGGAAAAATCTCATCCAGAACTGGATGTAATCTATACAGTTCTCCCACTGAACAATAGTGCTACTGTGTTTTCTGATTCATACCTCAGTTTATTAACCTGTACCTAGTTTTTTTATTGATCTCAGAGACCAATTTGAAACCTTCACAACTTCCTCAACCATCAGATGAAAGATGGAAAGAGGATTGGGTACCACTGATATACTAAAGACTCTCCAGCTTATATGAATTCTCACCTCTCCCAGTAATTCAGTTAGATGTTAAGTTACATGGGCACAAAACTGAATCCTTAGAAACTCTAAGAAGTCAAACAATATTATTTTCCCTGTGTACTAAGAACATAAGGAAAACACCACCACAGCAAGCAGTAAGGGAAAAGTCCAGCATGACAATGTAGGGGATAACCTCTCTAAGTTTATTTAGGACTATGGAAAGATAACAGAAAGAGTCCCTGGGTTAGTTAAGGCAATACTTCAGGAGGACAAAACACTAAAAAAAACTGAATTGCTTCACTAGATTTCAGCAGGATGAATAGTTTGGGTACAGCTAAGAAATGACAACTATCCAAAAGTGAAGGTTTTTTTCCCCCTTTTAATTGCTTTTTTCAAAATATCATATTTTGACCAGAGAAAACAACAAAGAGGCAGCTTAAAGACTATATTTATTATGGCATAATTCTTTGTAATTACTGTTTACCTCATCAGATACATGGAGGATTATACTGAAAGGGGAATATATGTATAGCCATGCTGGTGAAGTTGATGAAATGTCACAAAGTGTGCACTCAAAGAAAACTACTGTGCAGAAGGTACAAATATAGGCTTGGTTCACATATCATGCTGAGACATAATGGGATCTGCTTGCTTTTTAGCTTAATATATTGAGTGAACACAGTCATTGTGTAAACACAGTCCCTGTGTGAACAATTATTCTGATTTAGAAACCAGGATTATTAGCTTAGTTGCATTCAACAAACTGCAGCTAAACAAACCATCCCTTAATTCAATGTGTGAACCTAGCAGGGACGACATGGTATTTTGGTGTTGGTAGATGGGTTAATGTATTTGATCAGATGCATTAAAGATCTCATTCAGGCAGGCTGCTCTCGTGGTTCTCATATCCAAGAAAGGCAGGTCCAAGAGCACATCTTCAGGTATCCTCAGGTGAATAATATATCCACTAAAATAGAATGCCATGGATCATGACAGTTCCTGCTTTAAATACAAAGTCCGCATCAGAACAAACACAATCATGGCTTGCAAACTGGCACAGGGATGAATATTTGTTTGTTCATTTATTTGTAGGCTTTTTGTACCATTTCAATCCAACAGGGCTTTAAGCATTGTCTGATAATAATAAAAATAATAAGCAGTACAGTATTAATATAATAAAACCCTATTATAATAATATAATAAAACCATCACCAGTGAAGAGTTGTGTCCCATCCTGGCACTGGTTTCAAAGGCCTTCTGGAACAACCAGGTCTTGACAAATCCAGGAAGTCCTTGAGAGGAGGAGCCACCCTAGCCTCAGAGGGGAGGGGATACCTGTCTTCATGCCCACCCCCCACTGTCTTGAAAGGTTGGACCATGACTGGGGATCCTCTATTTGCCTGGGTTGGATATGGAGACTGTATCTTGGGCAGCCAGTCTCAAAGATACCCAGGCATCAAGCCACAGAGGTCTTTATAGGCAATAACTAGCACTTTGAATTGCACTCAGAAACGAAACAGTAGCCCATGCAGCTCCAGTGGCAGTAGTGTTAAATGGCAATATCAAATCTGACCAGTAAGCACAAGGGCAGCCATATTTTGTACTAGCTGAAATGTTTGAGTGATCTTCAAGGACAACCTCATGATGAACAAATTGCAGTAAATCATACAAGAAGTGACAATCCTCAGTGCATCCTGTTCTAGGAAAGGCCTCCACTTGCAAACCAGCCAAAGCTGGGTAAAGGCCCTCCTGGCCACAACCTCCACCTGCTCTTCCAGCAGGAGCTCTGAATCCAGGAGGACTACCTGACTGTGGGCCTGTTGTTTCATGGGGAACACAACCCCATCCACAACTACATTTGGTGTCATCCCAGAATGGGCTTCTGAATAAATAGCTACCCCATCTTGCTTGGGTTGAGAATGACCTTTATTTCCCCCCATCTAGTCATTGATAGCATCTAGATATCAAGTCAAGAGATCATCTGCATCTTCCATTGGGCCAGATGGGAGATATATAGATGACCTGAAAGACTAGGTTAGGGACAGATTTCACGGAGAATGTGAAATCTATCTATGTGGTCGCTAAGTGTTGACAATGACTTGATGGCACATAATCTTATCTGAGGGACCGCCTCTCCCCAAGCACATCAGCCCATCCCATTAGATCCGGCAGGGGAGTTATGCTACGCATTCCATTGGCCAGGAACTTGCATTTGGTGGGTCCCAGGACGCGGGCCTTCTCTGCCGTGGCTCCCTCCTTGTGGAACATTCTCCCTCCTGAAGTGAGGCTTGCCCCTTCCCTGCTGTCATTTAGAAATCCCTCAAGACCTGGTTGTGTCACAGGCCTGGGGGTCTTTGGGAACCAGAGACACTCTTAGAGGGCTCCACTGTAATTCATATTCTGCTCTCTCCATGGGGTTTGTATATTTTAAAATCTATTTTTTAAAATGTGTGATAATGTTTTTATTCTAATAATGGCTTTTTATCTTTTTATAATGCTTGTTTTTATTCACTCGTTATTTTAATTGTTGTACGCTGCCCACAGTTACTTTGTGTGAGATGGGCAGCTACATAAATGTGATGTATAAATAAATAAATAATCAATCATGAGTGTATCACCCTGAATTAAAAGATTACCTCCCGCAGTGGCTTCATGTTGATATTAGATATGATAGCTGCTTAAATAGGAAAAAAGATAGATACTATTAAATTAGAATATCTAGTATACTGGTGTCATTTAGAATCCCTTGCAGATGCTCTAATTTTTACACACCACATTTACTGGGGCTAACTGACACCAATGTCATGTTGATTTAATCCTCAAATCCATTGGGGCTGACCTCTGCCTTGAATGAAAAGCTGAAATACAGTATAAAATAGTTCTGGGTAGGGAACAAAAACATGCATTATTTTACAGGTTACATTTACTTGATAATCCTTTGGGATCAGTTGTAACTCCATTAAAAGTTACAGCTCTGTAACATTATTTGAATTCATTTGCAAGATAGCAACAGCTCAGGAGCTGAGATTGCTATCTCATTGGAATTGGGTCTTTAAATGTGTGTGTGTGTGTGTGTGTGTGTGTGTGTACCCTTCCTTGGTGAATATGGAAGAAACCAAGAAACCATTATCCAAAATGATGGACTGGTTACAGTCACAATAATGCTTTCATTCTAGACTTGGGATCCTGGGTACCTTTGAGCCACATTTAAACCATGTCCATTCCTCCATCTTAGGCTGTGCTAAAAAAAAAAATTAGGTCAATAGTGTGTACTAAACAATATTACATTTGTTGAATTTTAAAATATAATTTTAAAATATAAAGCTGGTCATCTTCACTCAGTGTTTATGTGGCAGTTTTGTGTCTATGGGGACCCATTCAAACATAGCTCCAGAGACTTCGATGATTCCCTGGAGTGTGGGACAAAGATTCATTTAGCTTCAGAAACACTGTGTGATTATTATCATTTACTTCTTCTCCAGATCACCTGGGAATGGAACATTAAACCAACTTCCAGAGGTCTATTATAAAAATAAAGAACTACAGTAAAATGTTCCCCATCTCCTGACTGAATTGTAAATGCAGTCAGTTTTAAACCAAGCAAATGTTTAATAGAAATTCCTGATGGAATAAACTGGGCCTTTCATAAGAGAGGATTTGACAGCTTGCTCCTCTGAACAAGCCAAGAGCAATATTTGCCCCATTTTACAAGCCATCCCATTCTAGGTAATGAGAATTGGCACAGGAACCATTAAGTCTTGTCTCAGATCTCAAAGTTCACAGGTTTATTGGTGAAAACATCACATTCTCTGTTCCTGTGAATGCCTGATTTTAGTTCTCTTCCTTCCCCCCCCCCCCACTTCTTCCTAAGATAGGAATGGTTTTGGCAAAACAGAGAAAACTCTCATGGCTTTTCTATTTGTTGTGCACAAGGAAGAAAGTACAGGGGGGGTTGGTCAGCTCAAAAGGTCCCTCTCCATGGAAATGACAACTAATGGGAAGCATCCTTGTAGAAAACGTCACCTTGTAGAAAATGTCACCATCCACATCACAAGATCTTGAGCAACCTCCAACCCTCAACTTTCCATCTGGGCTGGAACGTTAAGAGATTTGAGAAAGTTCACAGAGGTACAGCACTCCAGGACTGGCAATGAAAGAGTTCTTCAGATACTGTATAAAGGTGTTTTTATTTCAGATTTTTAAAAATTTTCATTTGGGAAATAAATGTATTTACATATTTCAACCACAGGGTTTGTGGAATGTAGGAGAGAGAAGTGCACTGACTCTGGGAACTTTTGAGTGCAAAGCACGTGCTTTGAGTGCAAAGTATGCCCTCTTCAGACCCTTGAAAGCTGCTGCTGGATAGACAATATGAATGAGATGAATTGTCTACTTATTATGTTTCACATGATGAAACTGTATATCAGGGGTGGACAACAGGCAACCTGAGGGTAGGGTTTGGAGGGGGTTAAAAAGTGAAAGGAATTGATTTTGCCTTTCTTTCCTTTTTAAACAAACAAACAAACAAACAAACCAGGCTGGGGTTTTTTTCCTGATAATTTTTTCACACTGCTGTTTTACGTTTGTGGCCAGATTTTTGGCTTTAAAACCCTGGTCTATTGATCTAGTTGTTATTTCTACTCCTTGTACCAGAAGAAATTGGCAGGGCTTTATAACATCACTAGTATGGGGATTAGAACATAAGGCCTTGGGGACAGGGTGATTATGGTGCCCCCTTCTGTTGTGGGTGGTTTATAATTGGTTCCTCTGTCCTAGTCGGTTGTGTATTTTTTCCATATATTTTTGGTCTGTAAGCCGCTCAGAGTTGTTGTGGAGTCAGGCAGCATTGAAATTAAATTAAAATAAATAAATAACTCCTTCCCTGTTGGTCAGATAGGAGCAGTAGGTGTTACTGACTGTCTGAACCAATCAGTACTTGGGATGTAATCCTGGGGTGCCAGTCTTAGTGGCAAGTTCTGTAATGGAGAAGGTTGCTTCTTCATCTGTTCTTTCCCTTCAGGTTTTTTTCTTGGGGGACTAGCTAAGCAAAATGGCTCGGTTGATTGGGTTTAGGTGTACTCAGTACAAGATTAACTGGGTATAGTGACTGCATGATTGGGTCTATTTTTAGTTAAACTAAAAGGGTTTCCATCCTTTTTAATTGCATTTTCTTGGCTGCATGACATCTAGAATGTGACGAGGATGGAACGCCTACCTTTTGTTTTCAGCCTTTTAAAAACTGTTAGCGAGATTCCCACATTGCACTATTCTGCTTTTTTTCCCCCTAATCATGTTTTGCAGACTTAATCCACAATTGGCTGGATTTACATATTTTGCTACACTACAAATTAATGTACAAACCACAATGTCTCGGTTCACAAAATGCCCTAAACCCACACCAAGTAAGCTACATTAGGACTTATGGGAGCAACCTCAGCAGATGGCAACATCTAGCTGGCCTTAGCTGATCTTGGAAACAGTACTTGGAAACAGATTAGTACTTGGATGGTGGACTGCCTGGGAATTCCAGGGCTGTTGGCTAGAGTGAGAAATTGAAAGACAGCATGGAAGAAGCAGTGCCAAACTATGTAGGTCAGCTCAGGGGACCTTTACATTTGCAAGGTGTGTGAGCTCAGCTACAGTTAAGGAAGCTCTAGGGGCTACTTGTCTGTATTAAGTAGTTGAACTTTGAGTGGGACTTCAGCTGGATTTTTTTTTTCTTATCACCCACTACATGGTTTGCTCTGAAAGTATTTGTTGACCTGACATGTTTTAATGTCTAATATTGTTCTGATTAAATTTCTAAAACTTCATGTCTTCATTCATAAAGTGAGAGATTTCTGATAAGACATATTTCCTTCTACAAGTCTTTCTTTCTTCTTCTTCTTAAAGCAAGTCTTAGAAAACAGAAAAAACATGAAGTCAATGGAAAATACTTGGAAGTGCTTTTGTTTCAATGAGAGAGACCAGAAGTGCTTCCTCCAAGCGGATGATTTCTAATATCACCAGTCCAAAACACACTGTGCAGCTATTTCCTCCTTGATAGATCATTAAAAATATAGAAGCAATGTGAAACTCGAGTTATAGCTGGAAGATCCTTTTCACCCCACGTAATATTTTGTTAATGAAACAGAGCAATTACACTGTAAAAGTGTTGTCTGGAAACACCTTGAAAATGAAATCTTGTGAAACCTTACTTGGTTGCATTTTTATCTGTATTTGTATCTGACATACTTTCTTTGTAATTGTGCATAGGACTGGACCGTTTAAGCTTCTATTAATATTGAAGGACTTATGTCTTAGCTGTCCCAAATGAACTAGCAGTTCATTTTGGCAAGGAAAAAGAAAACAAGAAAACAAGGACAGTAAAATGATTCATGAAGATTTAGGAACATCCCTTCCAGAATTATGAATCAGCTCCATTTGCCTCAGTCAAGTAATCACTTCCACAACTGCAGATACTTCTGATCCCATTTTGAACAAGGGGGAGGATGGTCATTCCCAGCCCTTCATATATGCCTGGCACAGATTTGCATTTGTACATTACAATTTTAGCCTGGTCTTTCCCAGGTTGCATAGGTCAACATACATGGATCTTCCCCATTTTTTAATCACAACAGCTGCCCTGAGAAAAAAGTTGGACTACGAATTAGTAGAGACCCAGTTTGGCATAGTGGTTAAGGCATCAGGCTACAAACCAGGAGACTGTGAGTTCTAGTCCTGCCTTAAGCACAAAGCCAGCTGGGTGACCTTGGGCCAGTCCCTCTCTCTTAGCCCTAGGAAGGAGGCAATAGCAAACTACTTCTGAAAAAAGTTGCCAAGAAAACTGCAGTGATTAGTCCAAGCAGTTGCCAGGAGTCAGCACTGACTTGAAGGCATGAACAAAATTAATTAGTAACTGGCTTAGGATCATCAAATGAGCTTCATGATAAAGAGAAAGTTTTAATTCTGGTTTTGTGTATTAAACTGCTACTTCACAGTGAATAGTTTGTTTTGCTGACCTCTATAGCTCCTATCCTTGCCTCACAGTTGCTTCATCCCTAATGGGATGTACAGCTCTTTCTATGCCTGTTTATGATGGTGCACTCAATGGGACCTATCTATTAATAGGCATTTGTAGGATAGTGCTGTGAGCTAAACTGCCATAGTTTGACAACAAAATGTTTGCCCTATACCATATCAGATTCAGAACAAGTGTCAAAGGTCAGTCCGTGGAGATGTTACATTTATCAAACGAACAAACAACCCAACAACAACAAAACCAAACCCCACTGAAGGACCATGAGATAGATTGCATTCCCTTGCTCTCACCCCTACCATAGTTAGAGAGAATGCTTCAAATTTTAGGGAAGAATCAGATATTGGATGCTCCTCACCAACTTTTATAGTTTATTCCCGCCCCCATTAGTAATCCTCAATATCAGAAATACCTTGAAGAATCTGCAGGAAGGGGCTAGACAGGGGTTGATTGAGTTGGCCAAAGTTCCAAAAGATCTATTGTTCTCCTGGTCTTCCATCATGGCCCCAACTATCAGAATATTTAGATCTGTTGCACTTTCTGAGCATAGATGCAAACAGGAATATAGATGCATACAGCATAGACATCTAGATTTTGAGATGCAGTTCATAACACAAAAAAAGTGTGAAGAAAGATGAGTATAAGTAGGATGTGTGCATACACAATAATGGTAAGGGAAAATATACACAAAAGGACAATATATCAAGGAAGATTACTTGCCAAAAAATGTACAGGTGTGGTAAAGTTTAGGTGAAAATGTGCATATTGAGAAAACTGTATGCAGAAGTATATAGTCTTTTCTTTAAAAAATATACTATGTTTTTAATATACAAAAGTGATAAAATGGACTGTTAATATAGCAAAACTCAGAAATAGTTAAATCAAAATGGACAGATTCCATCGGTGCTAGAAAGCCTGGTGAAATGTAGAAGGGGGACTGCCCTGGCTGTTCTGTCATGACAATTAATGCAACAGTTCTCTGAATAAAAATGAAGTCCTCTTTATCCATAAGAGGCGGAGTTGATTGCTCACTAAATCTAAAAAGCTACTGATATCATCAAATAACTAAAATGTTATTAAAAATGCTGATGGCTACAGAGATCATCAGTGGAGAAACTGTGCCCCTCCCAATCTTATTAAATTATGAGTCTCAGCCAATATGATTAACAAACCATATGCTAAGATCCCAACCCTGATATAGATGTCTTTCAAGGAGATTAGGAATCAAAACCTTAACAGAGAGATTAACTCAGCATGCTAGCTATCAACATTAGTAGTGATTTTTTACCAACCATTTTGAATATACATGATAATATAGTGAACTCTCAGTTTAATAGACTAAGCAAGGGAAGTGTTAAAGCAAAATATCTCTCAAATCTGAGTGGAGTTATAGGCATGAATATTTTTTATATTATACACATTTTGTGCATGTACTGTATGGAATGGGAATGGGATTTTATGCATGTGCAAAAGCATACACCCATTATCTTTTCCATATCTTACTCTTCCTTTGGTTTTATTCTGAATGAAGGATTTCTGCCTCTACCCCCTGTCATAACAGTAGAAAGAGAAGAGCTTTCTCAAGTTGAAGACAACACATTGTCTACCACTGTAGAAAAGAATGCTGAGTGTGCAGACTACATCCTCCAAGAGGGTGATGAGAAATGGAAAACTACATTTGGATTGGCTAAAGGAAACAGTGGGAAATGGGGTAGAACGGCTTTGAATTTGTTTATATATTAAGAGTTCTTCAGTGTCAGTTTAAGTTGATCAACTGCATGAATTGGCTGCTAATCCACTTACAATTAGTTCTAGGCCATGTCATATGATTCCTCCAGGGGGCAGCTGTTAGGCTTCACGCCAGGGTTTGACAGTAAATCACAACTTTCCAGACACTTAATCCTTTATTCAGGACTTGGCTTGACTAGGTAGAAGATACAACTCAGCTAACTGGAATCTTTATTACAGGCAAGACTGAAGCCATAAACACAATAGTTGACTGCTCTTTGCAGAGCAAAGAATCTGTACTATTGAGTTTAAACTCTTAGCTTTTTCCTGTTGTCTTTCTGAGTTAACAGATACTCGGTGGTTCACTTGGTGGCCTTGAGTGGCTCAGATTTGTTTATATAATGTTCTTCTTTAGCCTGGGAACTGTTGGCTCCTGTTTTGCCACCTTTGGCCCTTACATCAGGAACTGCTCAGTTCCTGAACTGATGGGGCTGATACTCCTACCTCCTATCTTCATTGCCAACATATTGGAACACAAATACTTTATGGACCCTTTCTAGCTTCACAGTTATAGTGCTGTCTGTCTGTCTGTCTGTCCATCCATCCATCCATCCATCCATCCATCCATCCATCCACCCATTCTTGAGTTGGCAGAACACTATACCGACATGAAATCTGTGGCCAATCTCAGTTTTGCCTCTATTGCCATTTAGTTGACTTCCCTTGAACAAAGTGGATGACAAAAAAACCTCAAAGCTGTATTTGAATGGTATTGGAATACTGTAAGAGGGAAATGTTGCTTCAATAGTAGTATAGCTATGGATGACCTGTCTTACTCATGGTTTGGGGGAAAAGAGAAGGCAATGGAATGGAAATACAGTAGAAGAAAAGCTGTGTACCAGGACATATTTGTGCTACAGTTAAGTGCAAGTGGGGATGTGACCTATGCGTTTGGCCTTCTACTTTACGATTCTTCTGGCTCCTGTCTTTTTATAAAATGGTTAACAATTCTGCAGCAACTGTTTTATTTTGCCCAACAAATCTTCTTATATTATGGTTTTACATTCTAAAGTAGGTGTGAGATCTATTTTTCCATCAGGAGATATATTCCTCTGAGGGAGAAGAAGCAAATGTAAGCTTTTCAGTGTTCTATTTAATTGGAATTAATGTTTAAAAAGCACCAGGCAAAATTTCAAGACTACCTAAAATGTTTTGTTATTGTTGTTGTTTTTCAAAAAAAGGCAAGGTGGGATTACAAAGCTCTAGACCTTGCATGTTTTCTCTCCATCTTATGAATTACAGTCAGAAATAAATTACTGACTTGTAGACCAGCCCTCCATTGTTAGCCATGTTGGCTAGAAATTGTGGGAATTGTAGCCTCACACACCTGAGACTGCTCTAGAGGTATTCTGAATCTTTGGTTGTACAGTGTATAAAGGAACAGAAAGGATGCTGAGGGCTATTGAGCTGGCATGGTTTTGGATGGTTCAAAAGGAGTGCTTGAATTATAGAGGTAGATGAAATTGACATTAGGCCCAGGGACTAGCCCGCTATAGAAGTCCACTTTAAAACACTATGGTATTTGTGCATGGAGCCACTCAACTGCAAAAATATTTTTGCAATATGATTTAGTTGAAAATTTATTTTTTATATTTTCTTGGAAGCAAAAAAGCAATGCTTTCTATGGGCAGTAATCCACTGCCCACTACTCCAGGAGGCTAGGCCAAAAATTGGTTTAAGTAAAGAAGAAATTTCTTCAGCCCCCACCTGGTCACTCTTCACTTAACTCTATAGTTAGCACTGCTTACACACTGCCAAGTGTCAGGTATAGCTGTTTGTCCCATATGAAAAAAGTGATAATGGTTTTCTTTTGCACAAAATGATTGGATAGAATAGAGTGTGAACATTTTCCCTCCTCTCTCTTCAAGGGCTTGAGACTGATTCTTTTTTAACTGGAAACTTAAAAATCTGGGATAAGAGTATAGAGAATGATGTTGACATAAAATAGATTTAGTTTGATTTCCTTTCTGTTCTCTTCTATCTTCAATTCCTTTGGCTTACTACTTTGTTTACTTTTTTTTGCATGGCATAATGTGGCTTACTCCCCCAAATAATAACATATTGGATATGTAACTATGTGTGTGTATATACAGTACATGTAAAAATTTGGGATAGCTAGCAGTAGCGTCAGCTGGGAGAGGGAGGCAGACATCAAAATCAGCAGGATGCCAGATGCAACGTTGCAATGCAAACCCCATCCCTTTTGAACATGTGTGCAGTGTCCAAGTGGGTACAGGAGGAAGGGCTTTCTCCACAACTCTCCATCACAACTCTCCATCTGCTGATTTGGACCTCCACTCACTATTGATAATTATTGAGATCCCTGAGATTGTGAAGTAGGAGTTGCAGCCCCTTTACCTAATTGAGGCAGGTTGGGGTCAGTATCCAATTACCTGTGATGAGGCCTCTAATAAAGAAGGCATCTGTGATTAGTTCCCCTTGCCTCTATTCAAGCCTCCCTGTTTCTTCTCTACCTGGCTCTTTCTACCAGCTCCTTCTTCACTACATGTCTGATGGTCCATTTGGTTTAATACTGCCACCAGTCCAGGGTCACTTAGATACTGTTTCCTGAAAGCACTGGAAAGGGAGGCATTATTTCCCTAAATGTGGAGATGTCAGCTCTACCACCTATATTTATAATAAATATCTGTATATTACATTATGATTCTAGTAACTGGGGGTATAATGGATGGTGAGGAAATTATAGCTGAGAGAGTGGGAGAATCTGGCAATGCATCCTCTTCTCCAGCCTAAAGAAAGTAGAGACTTCATGGCAAATTGATGTATGACATGGATCCATATTCTATTATGGGTGAGTGAAATTAGTTATTTGCTAGATTCATAAGCTGTGTTTTTCCATGCTCCTTTCCAAAAAGCTATATTCCCTTAGCTTCTTATAAGACATCTTGGTTTAATATTCATCCTTGACAGGAAATAATAGTTTGCCATTTGTTTTCTTCTCCCCGCAGTATTTTAAATCAAAGCTTCCATTCTGAGAAAAATAAAAGGTTGTGAATTAGCTACAAACCTGGAGAGGCTATTTGAGGTTGTGGGATGCTTTCATAAATCCCTAATATGAAGATGTCTGCATTTCTGAGAATAAATGGTTATATGTCTCTGTGTATATGCATGTACAGTACATGTGCGTGTTTGTGTGGATATGTGTATTCAAAGGATAGGGATGAAGAATATAGACGGTAATTCCTACCCCCTCTATTATTCCAGTTCATATATATGTGCACCCACTGACAATCCTGGCTCCATGTTTCAATAAAACAATTGAAATTTCCTCTGGAAATACTGTCTATTATAGGTCACTGTTGCACTATGTGCTCTTCTATTCTTAGAAGCCATTTGGTTCACTGTTGTCCCTTCCCAGCGTACAAGAAGCCAGCCACTCCCCTGCCCCCAAGAATAAGAATGCCTGGTTGCAATTTATTTTGTTATTAATTTTTTTAAAAGATTTCAAATGTTCCATCCTATTGGCAAGAGTTTTATTATGGAATTTGAACGCTTTAATTATATTCAGAGCAAAATTACATTCCTTTAGTCCTTGGCATTGCAACTCAGGAGCAGAAAGCAGAAGTCTCTGGGACAAACTTCTCCATAAACATGGTTAGGGCTGGGATGCAATTCCTGTTGTTTTCAAATTTATTAATTAATTAATTAATTAATTAATTAATTAATTAATTAATTAATTATTACATTTATATGCTGCCCATTTTCCCCAGAGGGTGACTCTGGGTGGCTTACAATTAAAATCCAAGACAATGAAAACAATAAAAATATAAATATTCACAGTTAAAATAACAAGTAACAATTTTCTATAAAACACTAATATACAGTTGGTGTATATTGGGGGAGCAGTATCGAACATCCCACCAGCCAATTCCAACAATGCGAGCCCCCATCAGGGCCCCAGGCCATCTGGCATAGCCATGTTTTTATACTTTTTTGGAAGGCCGGAGAGTGGGGGCAGTCTGCACCCCAAGAGGCAAGCTGTTTCACAGGGTGGGGGCCACGGCAGAAAAGTCCCTCTTCCTAGATCCCAGAATTCCTTGACTGGTGGGGTCTGCAACATGCCCTTCTTCCGGACCGAGTAGGGCAGGCAGATATAACAGGGGCAAGACGCCTCCTCAGATAACCTGGCCCTGTGCCATGAAGGGCTTTAAAGGTGATAACCAACACCTTGAATTGTAGAGCATCTGCAAAATTGACTCCACCTGAATTCAGTTGAACCTCAGGAGATCTATCTATGGAGTGACGTTGCTTTATTGATTTTAAGGCCCAGATTTGGAACATGGCACTTTTCATTTCTTTTATCTGTTGGAACTCTCTAATCCTGAATAAAATGTTAAGTGTGACCTTTGGTCACCAATAGGCTATCTATCTCTGCCTAAATCCCATTACATTACACTGGCCTTACTTCTGAATGAACTGTTGTACATAACTAAATGACAGCGCCTATGGATTGCTATAGATATTTTCATTGAATCCATGGCATCTCCAGGAATATGAACAAATATTCCTAAAAACCTGGAGAATCAGTGTGGTTCACTGTCAAGAATCCTGGGCTCACTGAACCACCCTGAGCAACTCTCAGATGAAGTTCTGATATAATGCTGTAAGGTATGATACTTAGGTAGCACAGGAAGCCAGCTAAGCCACACCTAGTGGGCAGAAACCCCACAAACAGACATGAACACAATGTCCAATCCCACAACTGTGTTACTTCGTAGACTTACACCATTGGCCACAGTCTTAAATGATTACGGAAAAATTTGAGGAACAACATTCTATCAATGACATAACACTTGATGGTTAAAAACAGCCATCATGCTTGAAGATCATGCATCATATATGGGATATTGGGTTCATACAGCAGAGCAGGAATCTTGGAAGCCAAGTTTGACAATAAAATGCTAAGTTTTGCAGATAATGTATTTCTTCATATTTGAGAATAAATTTCTTTAAAACTTCCAAATGTTTTTATTCAACAACTATCCAAAGATTTACCACTGGAAATATAGCTAATCACAATAAACTGATGAATAAACTACAAACAAGGCCAGTCTGTTACAGCATTTACAAATGTTGAACTCAAATGTCTGAATTTCAGACTTGGAAATCTAAGTAGATTTTGTTGTTGTTGTTGTTGTTCTGGTAACAGCTATTGATGTGACAATATAGGACGAGTAATGAAAGTTCTTGCCATGCAATCACATAAAAGGGTGATGTGAAAAACTGGGTGCCATGGTTGAAAAATATTTTACACTGGAATTCAAAGAGGCCTGCAAAGCACTCCCTTTTTGCCTACAGTAACACCACTGCAAGGGAAGTTGGGCTAAGAGAGAGTGACTGGCCCAAATTCCCCCAAGGAAGTTCTATGAAGTGAGGGCAGACTACAACTTCAGAACGCAGCAGCAGCAGCATGGGCAGTGGTGGACATGTCTCATTGTGTCCCCAGATGACTCCACTGCTGGTTACGTCAGCTTGTAGGTAATTTAGTGGCACCCAGGGAGTGGGCTTTCTCTGTCATGGCTCCTCCCTCTGGAATAATATCCCCCAAGAGACCTAGATGGCTCCCACCTTCATGATGTTCAGAAAGGTATTAAAGACCTGTCTGTTCTTCAAGCCTTTGGGTAGGTTGGTGGTGGAGCCCCTGCGGGATAGGTTTTTTTATATGTCTGTCTTAAGGCTGCTTATATGTTTTTCTCTCTTTCATGGCATTGCTCTTCCTTTTTAAATTGTAAACTGTCCAAAGATGCTAGGAGTCAGGCAGCCTCTAAATTGTTTAAATAAAATACATAAACTTGAGTACCACTCCAACACCTTAACCACTATGCCACACTGATTTGTCTTCATATAAGGAATGTAAGGGCAGGAATGTAAGGAATACCGCAGACTGGGGCATTCTCAATTCTGGCTCCTGTTTGGACCAGTTCTTGCAAAATATTATCTGTTAGGAAATGGAGACTGTACCCACCAGAGTAACTAAACAGACCCATACAATTTAGTTGCACTCTAAAATTATTGTCTATCGACAAATCAGTACAATGAATGGCAACTGTTACAAATGTATCAATAGCTGTTGTGCTTTTCCAAATAAAACCTCTTTTGAATTGAGCTTGGCTCCTGATGATTTCAGGGTCACAATCATGTAGTTTCCTTGGCATCAGTATGAAAGTGCTTTGTAATTACCTTCTTTTGGGATTTGTTCTGTTTGCTTCCGAAGCTAGCCTATAGCCTTGGAATTTTCTGATAATCTCTCATCCAAGTCATGACTAACAAAGATGTCTGTTGAGGGAGGTAAGTGGGGCGGTAGGGGGCAAATGATGAAACATGAGTTGCAACGTCACCATATACAGGTAGTCCTTGACTTATGATGGCATTAGGACCGGAATTTCCACTGCTAAGCGATGCAATCATTAAGTGCAACCACATTGCTTAGCGATGGCAATCCTTGTCTATTACTCTGGATCTAATCCTTACCAACATGGAGGAATCATTTCAAGAAATAAAGGTGACTAGAACCTTGATATTATGAACTCTTATCATTGAGTTCATGATATCAAAGAGAGAAAGAATACAGAAGAGTCAGTTTTGTATACTTGATTTTGGAAAATGTTAAAGATGGAAAGTAGGCCAGATCCAATGGTATGAAATCCATTGGAGAAAAATATCTGTTAAAGAGGAGATCCTGAAAAATGAGATCCTGAAGGCACAACTGCAAACAATTCTACTTGAAGGAAAAATCAAAGTCCGTATGTGGAAGAACAAAAATAGAAGGATCCATCCTGATGCAAAATGTGCAAGATACTGATGGGTTTACATCATAGTGTGGTTTACTTAATTTTGGCTTTGCGTCATATGTGAACCTGGGCACTATAGCTTGTAAATCACTCTGTGTCTTAGTCTGTTGTGCAAACATAGCCAACTATTGTTTTTCAGCAACCATATTAAAATAAGCCCAAATTAGCAACTTATTTGTTTTAACTAAGAACAATTGAGAAACAAACAGTTGAAACAGGGATGGATGCTCTATGGCCTTTCAGAAATTGCAAAATACAGCCCCCAGCATTTCTTCCCTATTTCTGCTACCTGAAGCTGCTGAGTATTGTAGTTTGACAACATATGGAGGATCAATGTTCTTTAACCCTGATTTAAAACAATTGTTCTAAGAGACCCCTGAAATGAAATGAGCAAAGCTCTATTAGAACAATTGCTTTAGAACATTTCTGTTTCCCATACAGGATCAAGGCAGCTAACACCATTAATGAGTAACTTAGGAAAGCAGGACTGTAGCTTCATCCAGTGGAAAATGGGATTCCTGTGGGAGAAGACGCAAAAGAAAGCTTGGGGTAACATCCTCCTGCTGTGTTCTTAAGTTGGTTTAGAAAAATGATTCCCCCTCCCAGTAGTATAAATACAAAGTTAATTATAGCAGCATATGAACATGAGATTGAATTTTATTTTGAATTCATAAAATATAAATTAGTTCCAGTCATTACCATTACTAAATGCAACGTTTTTACTCCAGATGAGCCAAGCAATGGAGGAAACAATTTGGTAGAAAAAATACGTATTAACCTTTTGATTCTTTTCCCTATTAGTCCTCTTCAAGATGCTAATGAGCATTGCCTGTGTATTTATATGCAAAAACTCCCCTGCTGTTTGGTATCCCTCATCTTAACTGGTTTTAAAGAAGCCTATAGTATTTCATAGAGTCATGTCCCAAATGAATTTGGCTTTCAATTATCTGCCTATCAAACCCCCTCCTTCATGTCATTTTTCATGTTGACTTTTCAAAGGGGAGAGCCTCTGTTTCCTATTACTTCCAATGAGTCAGTACATTGAACGAAACTGTAATTTAGTTGACACTTGAACAATGGCAGTACATGTTCATCTTATTATAGCATTCACATGGCAGAAAATAAATAGAGCATCCCAGAGCAACCAGTAAACAAGGAAGAAGCAAAATCCTGGTTTTTAGAAGAGACACAAGCATCTAGTAGGCAGGAGTCATCTGGATTACAGTGCTGGGATCTCCCTTTGTGTGTACTCCTCTTTGTTTGGAGAAATTCTGGACATTAGTTATGGGACAAAAAAACATTTTCATTGTAAATTATATGCTACAGGCAGACATAAAATGTAATGTTATTGTATCAGCAATGCAAGTGGGACACACAAGGAAATGTAGTTTGGAATGTTCCTATTCAAGATTTTAACCATAATCTTAATTAAAGCAACCAACCCCTCCAAGGAGGATTATAAACAAAAACAAAAACCTATCTATTGCATTGCCCTATCCTCAATGAAAAAAAAAATGAGAACTCTTTTATTTTAAAGGCAAATTATTTGGGAGGGGGGGAAATCTAGTCTTACTTTCAACTTCCTTCTCATGCACAGAACTGTATTCTATGTACTGTTAGTACTTAGGATATTTTTTGAAATAGCAGAAAGTCGTAATTTTCTTTTGCTGAATTGCAAGATCCATAGTGATATTCATCAAATATGATAGTTTTAGTTCTTCTAGCCTTTCCTAGTTCAGCTCATGAATTGAGATTTTTAAATTCTTACATACACTAGAACTGACATATCATCACATATGACAAGAAAGCTACTTCTCAAAGTTTACACTTGATTATTGTGTATTGTGTATACAGTCCAAGAACCTTTGAAATACATACCAAAAATGAATCCAGCTAGATCATCTAAACTCATGAGTTTCCTTCTCGTGCCATTGTTGATATGTAATACAGGACAAGAGATCTATGGAGAGATAAGTATTCCCCCACTGAAAAATCCTAAACTGTTAATAACAAATGATTGAGAATAAAGCATGGATGTGGATCTTTTCTCTGGCCATAAGCCAGTCACACTTGTCCTCTGAGGTGTATCCTAAGGGGCACAATCCAAAAAGTAGATAGGACAAAGATTAACAACTGGGTGAGGCTAGAGCAGTTATTTAATGTCATTTAAGTATTATTTAAACTTATTATTTTCCATGCATTTAATGAGTTTCTTTTCCTGACAACTACATTTACAATTCACCATCAACTTTTGGAGGGGCTGCTGTCAAAGTGAGGAGTCCATGTTTGGTTGTTTTCTTGCAGACGTTTCATTACCTGATTAGGTAACAACTTCAGTGCAAAGTATTTCAGGGCCATCCTACAAAAATCTAATATGATGCTCTCCTTGGGAAAAAGAATTGGGTGCCACTAAAAGATTTAGTGTATCTCTGAAAAACTTTTCTCTTATGAGCCTGCCTACAAAGTGTGATCATCTTTGAAAGCCTTGTTTTATGTTTCCCCATCAAACAATACTTGTCTCGATGGAAAATGGCTAAGGCCTTTTCAGTGATACTATCCATGACCCACTTCTCTCCCCCTGAAATATTAGTTAGCCCATCCTTGAGGACTTTTAGGATAAATAGATAAAACTATTCCACTTTCAATAGTTTCAGACTGAAATGGATGTTTTAGCTCTAACTGGTTGTAAGGCTGTACAACCTGCTGAATCTACTTCCGCACCTTGGCTGGCCCACAAGTGGCAGAACTCAATCTGCAAAAGCTCTGTTCACATTGTCAGAGTCTTCAAAATTGAAGGAATCTCAGGAAGCACTACAAGAGCCCAACTATCCCCTTTGATTCTACCATGTTGTGTTTAATACCAAGCAAATATTCTTTTGCTTTCTCAGCAAAATAACTTATTAAACTATTCGTTCAAAGGAAGATCCGTCAACTCACACTGCCTCAATAGGATGAGGATCACCTTCAACAAGTTTTCTGGATGGCATTCCACTGATGCCACACAGATGGAGAAATATTGGTGTTTCATTGTCCTTATTGCCAAAGAATAGACCTGTTCCTGATTGTATTCACTTTTTGCTGTCGACCAGAAGCAGCCCAAACATCCTTTTGTTGCTTCATTTCCCGATTTACCAAGGACCTTCCAGGGTTTGTAATCAGGAAGAACTTACAAGGGTAGCGTGCTGTTAACAATCTAGTAGTCTCCCTATTCTGGAAGCTAACCAGGTTTGTGAAAGGACTGTTCACCATATTGCTAGGAAACTCCCCAAGATCTGCTGAAAGGTAAGCAGATCAATATTCATTCATGCACACACTTGCAGACAACCTGGGGAAGCCCTGAAAGCAGCCACACCAAATCTTCCAGAGGCCACTGCAGCCTCAGTGTTTTGAGGAGGGTCTCTTTGTACAAGCCTACTTGCTAAAAGCAACATTCACATTGATGGTAGAAAATAAAATGAGCTGACTACAGGGTACTGATTCCATCAGAAAGCTGTTTCATGATCAGCCAGTGAATGCTGTGGTTGGATTATTTAAATATTCTCCTAGTTACATGGATAAATGGCTTCCATATGGTAGAAAGTCTAAAAAGCAACATTGTGCTCTCATGATACAAAGCCATTGCTCTTTGGAAACTCTGAGAGGATCTAAACTATTATGCATAGGCTTTAATAATGAAATAAAAGTGTCAGAACAAGTTCGGGCAGTGAAAATACCACAAGTTCAGGTATGTTTTTAGAAAGTGTAGAACTAGCTAGGAGACAGATTGGAATTTCCATGAGAAAGATGAAGCCATTATAGGGAGGTCAGATGAATCTTCAGGAAAATACTGCTTCAGGTACAGTAAATTAGTTTTTCATAGTCTGCCAAAGAAAATGTGGGAGTATTAAAAAACAAAACAAAACCGTGACACAGCTTAAAAGAGAAACACCTCCTGTGAATGCAACTGTCTATGAGTAGAGGCCTTTACAAAGGGAGCAAACATTTAGGATCCACACTGTAGCCTTCAGTGTTCCCCAACAAGAACCTTCTCAACTGGTTCCTGTATTTTAGTTCTTGTGAAATAGTTGAATCTGGAGGAAAAAAAACCCAAAACTCTACTTTCTACTAATGCCAGGAAAATTTGGAGAATGTAGTAATTTTAATTTCAGAATTTACAAATACTCCAAGATTTATTTGGATGAAGAATACTATATAGACGTCTTCTGGCTTTGCAAAGCTAAGCAAACTGAAACCTGCATTCATGCACACAGTGGAGAATTCTAAAGTGAGAATTTGGAAAGTAGAAATGGGCAAAGCATTTCAACCTTGAAATATTCTCACCTTGACCCATTTTGACTGTTTGGAGCAAGAAATAAAATGTATTTTGAGAGTTTGGGGGTTTTGTTGTTTTGTTCCAAGCATGAAACAAACATTGGCTGTTTTCAGTTGTATTGAGTATTCCAGTTGTTCTGAGTACTGTGATCGGGACTCTTGTTTTTTGGCTTGCGACTGGATGCTTTTTTCAAACTTTTCCCAGGCTATCCAGTACAGCCCCTGTGATCAGTCATGTCCTTGCAACTATTGCTTTACTTTAAGCAGGGGAACGTTAAAAGAAATGAAGCAGTTAAGCATGTGCTGAAACAAAAAACTACTCACATCTCATACTTGCTATTTTTTAAAAAAACTCTTTGCTATCAGAAAGTTGCATCAGTGTACTGCTTCTTTGATAGCACAAGCAAGTAGTGCAAATAATGTTATTGCAGTTCACACATAAGGATTGCTAATTATGCTCAAGTTATGTAAATACAAAGACTACTGGTGCAGAGTTTATTCACTTTGTGTGCATGTGTACTCTGTGCATACTCTTGTGTCCTGATGTTAAGCTTCAGAAAGCACTAAAAATGCAACTTCTCTGTTTGGGCTAGTTTGTTGAGTATAGGTGTTTTGTGCACTCTCTATAGTTAATGTTAATCATCCAATGAAGCAGCATTGGCAATTTTGTTTTTTGCATCTCCCCCCCCCACAAAAGTATGACATATTATAATAAGGAAGGTGCCCCCAGGGTGGAAACAGCCCATCCCTCTGAGGTACTTTGGTGCTGAGGTGACCCGTGCCTAGGGGTGAACAGCGACTGGAAATTAGGTCCCTTTGCTGCAGCCACCACCCCTTGGTTATGAACCAGTTTCTCCCTTCCACCCCAGCCCTCTGGGAACCAGGAGAGGGTTGAAGGGGAAATCCTCTCCCCGCCCTGGGTCTGGGCTGAACTACAGGAAGGGAAACCAAACAAAACTTTTGGGAGTCTATAGCTCAGCCAAGCTGAGGCAGGTCTTAGAAGGCAACCGGTCAACTCCAGGATTTAAACAAAAATCAACTTTATGAAAGCTGCCAAAAGAAGATAAGGTTCTACACACCCAACACATAGTTGAAAAGAGATAAAACACAAAAACCCTAACACAATTCTAGCTGCAGCCAAACAACTCAATTTCCAAACTTGCCTGAGGTCCCTTCTCCAGGACTCCAGCCAACTCTCTCAAAACCCCAAAATTCTTCCTACCCAAAAACCTGACATAACTCCCTTTTCCTTTATTGGCTCTCAGGGGTCAGGTGACTCCTGTTGGGGGCATCAGCTGTTTTGTGATTTAAAGGGCCAGTTGCTGCCCACTACATGTTTATTGCATAAGTGGAATGTTACTCTCTACAGGAAAATTGGCCAGATAAGATCCATTATTCTAGTAAGAAAACCTCACAGGTATATCTAATTGAAAAAAATGATAAAAGGATTACAGGACAAAGAACAGCTAATCTGTTGGCTGAGAAACTCAGGGAGTTTATTTGAAGAAACTGATAAAAATGGTTTCCTCTGTTGAAAAGCAGGGGTGAGGCTATTTTGATAGCAGACCCTAAACCAACCAGATTTTTCAATGATGGCAGCACAGCTGTATTCCCATTGTATCCTATTTAGGTTTTAAAATTTTCATTTTGAACAAGTTCAAAACAAAATATATTTCATGCATACTCCTTTCTGAAAGCTGCTTATGCTGTTCAGGCAAAGCAAACACAAGAAAATGTGTAAGGCAGCTACAGTATTAGAAACACTCATTTTTGCTGTAGTCACATTGTAACACAATCAATAATATAGCTTGAAGGGATACGCTATTTTATGAAATGAATGCCTTAAAGATTAATTAAGCAATACATGCTGAAAATTTTGCTGAATGAATAGAAAATTGTCCTGCTTCCATGAGGAGAGTCATTGATTTTCCTTATCCGCAACTCTCTGCTTCTAAAGCTCCTTTGAAATGGCTCCTGGTTTTGCGAAGGGGGTGGGGGGAAGCAGCACAAATACTGGAGAGCAAATCAGTAAGCCTTCTATTCACATGCAGTTGTGCATCTTGCTTGTGCATGGTGCTTGTGATCCAACTAGTTTTAGTAGAACTGAAAAGTTTAATTGAAGTATCTGAATGTAAGCAGATTAACATAAGGGAAATCTAATAAATTGAGTGGTTCCCCAGCATTGCCCTTCCTTCCAAAGTTCATCATGTTGAGATGTTTAAAATGGTACTGTAATGACTTACATATGGAATCATTCATTCTACAATACTAGACTTTTACAGTGGTATAAAAAAAATTGTGTTGAAATAATCAAGATCAATGAGTACACATAAATCCTTCAAACCCATATTCACAGTATTTTAAAATGTGTAACAAAATGATCCAAATGCAGCAGACTTGAAATGTTCTAATATTGATTTCCAAGGGTATGCATGACATATAAACAAAATAAAAAATTGTTTCAAGGAAGAAAACAGCAACATTTTGAACATTCCAAACTGCCTCTGTTCTGATGAAACTAAACATAGAGTGCCTTGAATGTTCCATATTTAAGATGGAGCCAAACTCAGGCTGCTCCAAGCATTCTGCTGCCTGAAACAAGGCCTTTGTGCCTTCATTTTTCAGCTAAATATATATCCTTACTCCTACTCACCACCTAACCTACAGAAAATTGGCCAAAGATTATTTAAAAATCATTTTGAATCCCACTGCAAACAGAACAATTTAAGAATGCTTTTTTTTGCTCTCTGCAAGGCATGCAGTGACAGAAGCCCAGCAATGAGAAACACAGTATAGATTTATTTTAATGCAGTCCTTGAACAATATACAGTAGTAACATAAAACCTGCATGGGCTTTTCTATTTAACATGTATGCATGGCGCATACTTCTGTACTGGGCAGTTTGGTAGCAAAGGAAAAGCATCACAGTATTTGCATTTAGCATGTAGTGAGAAAATTCAACATCAACAGGAACATGCAAAGTGTTCACTGAACAACAGAGTTTAATGAAGAAAGCAACAGATTTTTTTGTCAAATATAGCACCTGGAATGCTAGAAATGACATTGTTTTGTTTCAAGCTTAGCCTAACATTGGGATTTGGACAATTCTGCGCAAAGCCAGGTTTTATTCTGAACTTAAAACAACAGAACATTTTCCACATTCCATTAATTTATACTGGAAAAGTTAGGAAACTCAGTGATGCAAATAAAATTTGAATTTGAGCTCGGAGTCAAATCAGGAGAGCTCTGCATCATTCAAAGGGAAACCACTGTTTTTCAATTTGCCAAATTTGGGATCTAAAGTGCATCTTGATATCTGAGAGGCTATACATTTATCTTAATGTTCAACCACTTTTGTTAGCTGTTATTTGTAGCACAAATCTTTTTGACATTTAAACTATTTCTTCCAGCTCCACCCAACTGAGCTGGTGCACACTGTAAGGCAGAACTAAGCTATTGTTTAAGAAAAAGAAAAGCAAAGGAAAAAAGGAGGCATATAATTTGTAGAAAATATCTATTTAAACTAAATTTATCAACAAAAAACATTAGTATTTACTACTAAAATATTTTTATTTGTTAAAACATTTATGCATGTTAACATTAATAATTCAAACACATATGTAAAGGATCCACAATGCTTTAATAGTCTACAATACAGGAGTTGGACATTTTTTTTTTTTAAATGATGGCAATAAATGTCAAACTCCAGATATTTCTAACTTTGGTTATTTTCTGAGTTAGAACTAAATATAGGTGCTTTCAAAGTTCAAGATATCTGGAGCTAGGCTTTACATTTCAGATGTATATTTCTTTTATTCTCAAAACTGAAATAAGCCACACAATGGAGAAAAAAATACACACACAAGTTACATTGCTTTAATGAGTACTGGAATCAGGAAGCCTTAAAGTGGGTCTCCTGCAATATCATTAAAGCTAACTAACTTTCTAACTTGATTTGAAAGTTCCTAGCAGAATCCCCTCTGCCTCATTTGCTGTATCAGTTTTACTATATAGTGTCCCTCCCCCAAAATTATCTGGACCTTTCAATGAGAAGCATGTTGCATTTCAAACAATCTTATCTTATATTTGTAACAAATTCTAAACACATATTTCCTCAGAAAGCATTTCCCTCCTCTCCCTACCCCATTTCATAAAAAGGACAGCACAACCATGGGGGCATTCTATAGTTCTGGTATACTGAATGCAAACCTCTGTCCTCAGATAGTTCTTATTCCTCTGTCAAAACTACGGAAACAATTAGACAGACAGAGAGGTTGTATTCTTATCACAGAAATCAAAAGCTTTTGTGCAAATGCATTTTCCTGACAAGAGTTAAGAGTAACCGCTTGTTAAGTTTTTTTAGGTACAAGTGATGAAGCCAGCAGACAAAGGCATCATTCTCTGCCTGTTGTCAGTAACTTGAGGGCTTTCTGTAGATTCTGCACAGCAGTGCTCACATCTTCATACTGCAAAGCGCTGCCAGCATATTTGCAATATTTCTGGGCCCTGGCAAAGTCTTCGGGAGTCAAACGAATTTCCCCTATGAAAATAGAGACAGGGGACTAAGGTTCAGCTTCCATACATTACACACATATTTATTTAACCACCTGAAATGGTTTGCTAAGATCAGTGAACAGAAAAGCTGTCTGAAGCTTAAAGTGTAAGCCAATACTTTGAGAGAGATTTGCCCTTTATCTAATGCCACTAAGGAAGGCTTTTAGAAGCTTCAGTCAGTTAAGAGTAATCATGTTACAATCTGCACAAAAACAAGGACAATATCTTGTGTGTTAACCTTAGATTCTCCCTTTTTTCCCTCAAGCCTGGAGTGCAACTAAGGCCATTCATTGATTCTGCCTCTGCATAATTTGTCCAGATATGGGATCATCCCTGTTACAAAATAATGCCTGTCCCCTGGTGGAAGATATGTGCTTTGTGACATTTTATTTTTCCTGTCAGGTGAAAGAAAAAGTCAAACATGCATTAGATACCAATGCACTAGGAACAGTAAAATATTTTTTTTCTGATTTTGACTAAAGTAGAAAAATGAAGAATGTCCTCATTTGTAATAAAACTATATAACAGTATACAGTGGTACCTCGCGTTACGAATTTAATCCGTTCCGTGACTCTGATTGCAACTCGATTTGGTCGCACCGCGAGGCAAATTTTCCCATAAGGTTCAATGTAAATACGGTTAATCCGTTCCGCCCTCTGAATTTGGTCGTGCCGCGAGGCAAATTTCCCCATAAGGTTCAATGTAAATACGGCTAATCCGCCCTCCGAATTTGGTCGCGCCGCGAGGCAAATTTCCCCATAAGGTTCAATGTAAATACGGCTAATCCGCCCTCCGAATTTGGTCGCGCCGCGAGGCAAATTTCCCCATAAGGTTCAATGTAAATACATATGGCTCTGCATTTTCTTTGGAGCCATGCTGACAAGCACACCAAAAACCTTCCAAACGCCACAAAACACACCACAAGCCTCACTGAACGTCTCCTTGCTACCGTGATCTCACCCACAGGAAGCCGCGACCGCGTGGCAGCAGGGCAAATGGCCACGGATCCGGTTCGTAGCGCGGGGCGGAGGTCGCACAGTGAGGTAAATTTTTGGGGCCAGAGCTGATCGTATCGCGAAAAATTCGTAAGGAGGGGCGTTCGTAACCCAAGGTACCACTGTAGTTGGTAAGCCTTATTTCAAATTTAATACACTCTGAAACTGTAAAAGTCAAAACAAATGATACGAAGAAAAAGTTCCCATTCAGCCTTTTTTACACAGCTATTCAGTGGAAAGTACTGTCTGTGTAATATTAATGAATGATGCAGTTTCTGTAACATCAACAAATGCAAACAAATGCTAGCTACTATGCAGTTAGTATTGACTTACTTACATGATCTGTTATTTTGAGCACTGGGGATAGGCAGAGACCTGCTTACCATTTGTAATGATCAATCTGTGTCTAACAAAACCCAAGAGGCACATTTATGCATTGTTTAAAATAAAGTTTTTTAAACCCTAAGATTTGCTACATTTCAAAGGGATGAGTCATATCATGTTAAAGTACCTTATAAACACAGAAATCTAGCTGTCATACTTCACAGGTTCTAGTCTTTTAAATCTGTTTCGGCAAGCCTCCAAGAGAAAGAATATTACCTTCTGTTGATGGACTCGCACTGCAAACACAGCTCTGAACTTGTGCGGCCTTGTATTTCCATTTCAACAAAGCCTCGGGAGCCATAACGCAACATAGTATGATAGTATTTCAGTGGCAAGAATGTAATAATATATACAGTAGGATTTTATACATATTTACACATATGTATTTATACATAGTCTTTTCCTCACTTTACAGCTGTGATTATTGTGATGTACCACAATTGTTTGTATGTGTACCTGGAAGTATATCCACAATGGCCTAACATTGGTAAACATAATTCATTACCTTTTTAATTTGTTTCATCATTACAGAATTATTTCCTTAATTCATATATCAAATTTATTACATTACATTATTTTTTCTTTCTTCTTTTATACAGTGTATTAAATGGTTTGCTTTAGCAGATTAAAAAAAAGAAGTTTTCATGTAGAGGATAGGCTCTTTTTTTTGGAGCACATTTATCCTTCTGAAGTGGAGAAACTTTTAATCCAGTCCAATATATTTGTTCAAATATTGTTAATCAATTGGCCAAATCTAGTTTTAATCAGTGTAGCCTTATCTATAGTTTTCTTTTAAAAAGAACCTTGCATCAGGCATTTTATTACTATGAGTGCACTTTGCACATTCTATAAAAAACAAAACATACTTCAAATGGATTTATTTCAACAGGAGTCAAGCGTATGTTTGCAGAGCGACAATTTCTTCAAAGCACTACACCATGGTTAATAGACAAGCCACAAAACTAGATCTAACATAGCTTAAATCTGCAATCTGTAGCCTAACATCCATGACCTGATAAGCGTATAAATCCACAACTGACTTCTAAGGTTCGGTCAATGGTAGCCTCCCTCTCTTTGAAAAACACAGCATGAACATGTTACCTCAAAGACTAACTCAAGGACATTTTGTTTTCTCATATGATGCCAAAAGAAACTTGAAAATCATTCTTTTAGAAAACAGCCAAGGCATCAGTCCAGTATTCAACTGATTTTCTGGAACAAAGCCTAAATTAACCAATCTAATCTTATTTTTACAGTATCTACTCTATTACATGTTCTGTTGGCAAATGGCCTTATTTATTATTATTGAGGCCTACTTCAAATAATATTAATATCTTTCAGGCAAAGTTTTAATAGTATGCATTGTAGAAATTGTTGTACAATGCATACTAGAAAATCTCTCTCAGGCTGAAGAATAATTATATCCAAATGCAAATAAGACATGAGGATTGGCTGGTTCTATATACCTATAAATTTATACCTATAACTGCTGTAAAAGAAAACTGGAAGTAATTTCTTTGTATTTCTTTTTTGTTTTTTTCTTTTTTTTCCTGCACTTTTGGCTTTTTTTTTCTTTACTTTTCTTCTTTCCTTTATCTTAAATATTCGTTTCTGTTAGTTTTTATCTTTCTTGTTTAAAAATCTAAGTAATTATAAAAAAATAGTATACATTGCAGATATTTTTAATCACATCACTTGAAAGAACTAAAATTCTGAAATGACAAAAAAATTGACATACAGCTATGGCTTATGCTGCCTATAAGAAGCCAGACATTTTGCAAATACAAAGATAATATTCATATAATAGTTATATTCATTTTAGTCAAGCTTTTACCAACTATGAATTTTTCAGCTAGGCACTTAGGAAAGTGACACAGAGGCTGAAAACTTGTTTAGATTAGAAAAAATGCTAGCATAAACAATGTTATTAAGAGAAGTTGTTTACAATGCGAACTATGTCTTCCCAAACAGTTTAAAATCCTGCTTGCTCTTCCGAGATTACAGAATTTACTTAAACAGAATTTTAGCCCTATTTGTGTTTTGTATTTGTATTTAAATCTGAATTTGAATTAATAGGCAGCATCTGCTATATTGGCAGATACTTCTAGATACAGGTAGTCCTTGCTTCACAATGGTAATTGGGACTGGAATTTCCATCACTTAGTGATGTGGTTGTAAAGTGTGATGTCATGTGACTGTATTGCTTAGTGACAGCAATAATGGCAGTCCCCGTTGCCGCCATTAAGCGAGGATCTTACAGGTGTGACTTGCAACCTTCCCTGCCAGCTTTCCCATTGACTTTGCTTGTGGGAACCCAGTAGGGAAGGCTGCAAATGGCAATCACGTGACTGTGGGACACTGCAACTGTCATGTGAGCTGCATGCCAAGTGCCCAGTTCACGATCACATGACCATGAAGGTGCTGGAACAGCAAGAAGTTTGAGGATCGGTTGTAAGAATGGTCGCTGAACAAGCAATCATTAACTGATAACTACCTGTAGTGCCTTTATAATTAACGTTAAGTTGCTTAAAGAACTTTCTATAGGGAGCTATATACATGAAATATATTTTATATATATTTTAAATTATATGGGGAAAGTATCTGGGTAGGTATGTTTAGCTGTATCAATTTCCAGCTTAATATAATTATTTTAGACTTGAATATGTTGCCTGAAATTTTTTTTTTAAATCCATAAAGATTTAGCAAATAATCACTGTCTTTTTTATATTCAAAATTAACAAATATAAAATATTTCTCAAAACGCAAAAAGTTGGGGTTAACATAATTTATAGAGAAGACTACTCAGGAATTACTGTTCCTTGTCCACTCAAACATGCCACAGTCAGGTTTTTCTTAACTCTAGTGGTGGTGGAGTGGTGAAAATTTGGTAATCACCCATTTGGAATCCTAGATTATCAGTCTTTGGCCTAGATGATGAGCTGCTAGGGTGACATTTATTGGTTATAATAATAAATAAATGAAATTTTAAAATCACAATACAGTCTGCACTATATCTGCTATGGGTTTCAATATCAATTATGATTATTTACCGTATTTTTCCGACAATAAGACGCCCCCATGTACAAGACGACCCCCATTTTTCCAACCCCAAATTAAGAAATCAATATTTTAAAGATAGTGCAGAACACATTTTTATTTAGTAATTAGTTAACATTTACCTGCTACACTCGGTGGGAGGAGGTCCAAACCGTCTCTCTGCAGCTCTATTTCCAGGCTCTTTTGCATAACTGATTACATTCAAGCATGAGTGAAACTGCCAATAGCTTCTCTCTGCAAAAGCCTTCCTCTAATTGGTTTGTTCAGCATCAGCTGACATCAGTTACATAAGGCTCATGATTGGAGGAAGTCTGTTTGGGAGACAAGCTATTTCACTCGTGATTGGAGGCTAGCAATAGGAGGAAGCCTGCCTGCAGAGACAAAGTATGGGTAGTTTTGCCTCAGCTGACTTCCTTAAATAAGATGCCCTTCAATTTTTAGGGTAAGGATTTTAGAAAAAAGTATCGTCTTATAGTCGGAAAAATACGCTAATTCAATCTATATTCCTGCCTTCCTACCAGAAAACACTCAAGATGGCTGACAACATATTGCCTCATCATACTGAAAATGGAACTTTTTCTCCAGTAATTATGCAATCACATGACCAATTAGGATCCTCTACTACAGACATTACACTTCTACATTTTTACCTTTACTTTAGAATTATTGCTTCTGCAAGGAATTTCACATAATCTTATTGCTTATGCACAAACACAGGACTACAGTTCAAGTATTATTTTAAATAATACTAGCAATGTGTTTTTTCCTTTATGGCCAGTATTAGAGGTGCATAAAACACTTCAAAAGGGAACCATTTTGTATTTTAAAAAATTATTTGTGTTCAGACTTGGCTGTTTCAACCACTTTGGAAGTATTTTCTGCTTGAAAGAGAATGTTGTGAACTTGGAACAAAGCTAGTTTGAACTCAAGCACTTACAAAATTACTGAAACACTCCATTTCCAATAGCCCAATATATTTGTATTTCAAATGCAGAATGATGGCTTTGAACTTAATGTGTTTCACATTTGAAATGGTTTGAATTCAAATGTTTTGCACATTCTGAAATATGTTTCTTGAATCTATGATTGTAAAAATAGGCACCTTTTTGTTGGAGTACCTCCATGGAATTCAGCAAGAATTACTTTCAAGCAAATTTATGATTGTGTGTATAAGCTTGGGTGTGCTGTAGCCAACTCTTTTCAGTGATGCAAACTGTAGCAGGAAAACAAAACTTACCTGCAGGTTGGGCATTATAAAGTGAAGGATCAACTAAGGGAACATTCTGAGGTGTGGGCTGAATTGTATTACTTGTTACTCCTATAAATAATAAAGAGAGAAAAAGAAATGTGCATATTTAGAAACATCATATATCTTTACCTTAACTGAAATGGAATCTATGATTTCAGAATAATCTTCGAGAACTTTAAAACAGTAATGTAGAAGCTGGGAAGAATGTGATACTTGTATAGTATTTATGTTTCATATCCATCAGCAATTCAGTAGCTGTAGTACAAAAATGGGCCAAACTTGGTGCTAAATAGAAATTTCTGGTAACTGTATGCCACATTCTATGAAGAACAAAAATGATCTAGTAAGTACAGTACTTTTATTCCCACAACAATCTAGAATCCCTCTTTATGCTACTTAACTATGTTGAAAGAAAGCTAGAAGGAAATAAGCAGAATCTTTCTTTAATATGCTTATGTCAATGTTTTAAACTATAGATTCTGCTTTTTTGTAAAGTTAATGCCATAAGCCAAAATATAATGGAAATTCCACTGTTCAGTATTGTATATATACATAATCTGAGAACACCTCAAATTTTTCACCTCTAATTTTAAGTTACTATCTCTACATTTGTTTCAGTTAAGGCTATGATATTTTATTTTTTTCAGATTATCAGTGTTCAGTTTAACTTTGCTGTTACACTTATACTCAATTCATTCCCCTCCCCTTGGCATCTGTTGCTACACTGCTTATTTCAAACAGGTGTATGTACAGGTGCATAAATTTAAAACAAACAAAATAATCTCCAGAAAGTTATTTTAGGCATAACCAGGGGCTTGGGCATACCTAGTAGAATTTTTGGCTTTTGAATGGAGTAGCCTTATGTTTTACTGCAATTCATTTTTGCAATTCTGTTTGGATGTAATCATCTTTGCAGTACCAGGATACTGTCCATTTGGTGAAGGCAGAAATTCTTGACAGAAACAAGCTCCGATTTCTCCACTGGATGTGTCCATTAGGATACTATATGCAAGTTATTTATTTTATCTTATGTATGTAACAGAATAAAACCCATCAGAATGCATTTCTATGATCATGAAAGCCTCCACCACCATCCCAGCAAAAGAAGATTTGTAGTGTGAGGCACTAGAGACAGAGAGCTGGGTCCTACATTTTTTCTAGTTTGTTCTTTGCTGGTGAAGATCCAGGAGAGTGTGTTGAAGAGTTATAACCCTGCTCTGTAGTTCTTGGGCTAGAAAAATACCTGGCAATAAGCTGGTTCAACCCTACTGCTTTGTGGTCTTCCTCTGATGTCTAAGTTGGTTAAGAGTCTCAACTAATTTCTGGTTGTGTCTTCAATCCTTCTCTTTTAGGTACTTCTGTTCAGCAAGTTTTTCTCCTACCATGTTGTTCTTGAAAAATCTTTCTTCTCTTGCTATTTGATTCTCTGTTGTTCTCTAGCTTCACCTTTCCATTATTTTCTCTCTCCATTTTCCCCATTTAACTGTGTGCCGAGTCTTGAATATTCTATCCTTCCTACCTGGCTACAATTTACATTTAGCTGTCAGTGTGGGTTGCATGCCTAGAAATTATGTTACTGTTGGGTGGCCCAGCTGCCCTTACATCCAGGTTGTCCCACACACTAAAGGTAGTCCTTAAGTTACAACAGTAATTGGGACCGGAATTTCCATCACTAAGTAATACAGTTGTAAAGTGTGATGTGACTGCATCGCTTAGCGATGGCACTCTCAGCACTCCTTGTTGCTGTCGTTAACCGAATTCCACTGGTTCTTAGCTGAGGACCCACCCCAACCCAAGCCATTCTGGTCTTGGTCCTTCCCAGCCCCAAACCTCGGTTCTTCCAAGGTAAGGGACTGCCCCCCCTTCAACTCCTCCCAATTGCCTATTCCCCCCACATCTCTGCCCTTCTGGCCACCATGCCTTGTGGGGCAGCAAGCAGTCCCAGAACCGTGCAGCTCTGGGGCTGCTTGTCACACTTCAAGCTCAGGGGCTTCTTGGCATGCTGTGGCTCTGGGACTGCAAGAAGTCCCGGAGCCGCAGTGCAGCGCAAAGCCACAGTTGCCCTGGGAAGCCTCAGCTACCCCAGCCTGGCCCAGCAGCACGGTGTGGTGGGAAGCCCGAGCCTGGCCCAGCAGCACAGCACAAAGCCTCAGTGCCCTGAGAAGCCTCAGCCGCCCAGCGCAAAGCTGCAAAGCCCTGGGAAGCCTCAGCTGCCCCATCCCAGTCCTAGCCGCAGTCTCCCTCACCACCCTGTGCTCTGAGGCCCCTGCCACCCTGCACTCCACTGCCCCAGCTGATCTTTGCTGTCTTCTTGCTCCTGCTGAAGCAAATGTCTTTTGGCAGAGGGCCAAAAAGGCATAGATGGGGGGGAGATAGGCGGGTGGAGGAGTTGGAGCGCCCCTGTGGTCGTAAGTGTGGGTGGGCTGCCAAGTACTTGAATTTTGATCACATGACCGCGGGGGTGCTGCAATGGCCATAACTTTGGGGACCAGTCATAAGTCCCTTTGTTTAGCACCGCTGTAACTTTGAACGGTTGCTGAACAAATGGTTGTTAAGCAAGGACTACCTGTAGTTCAAGAGGAAGCACCATTTTTTTCTGTCTCGTGTCTTTCAGTGCTTACTGGACAACCTAATTTTAAAGTGAGTAAGTGAATGAAAAATAGATAAGAGTGTTTAATAGGCAAGTGGGCAAATTGTGATTTTAGAGAGGTATACAAACAAAACTTAATGGAATAATATTTTTAGTTAAAAGTACTTATTGGTTGGTTGCAGAGATATATACAGGAGGTTGTTTAACAATCACTCGTTTAGCGACTGTTCAAACTTATGACGGTGCTGACTGGGTGGTAATTATGACCAGACTTTGTACTTATGGCTGTTGCAGCATCCCCGCAGTCACATGATTGCAATTTGCGACCTTCCCTGCCTGCTTCCCACAAGCAAAGTCAATGGGGAAGCTGGCAGGAAGTCAGAAGTGGGGGTCCTCACTTAACAACCTGTGCGGTCCTTATTTAACAATGGCAACTGGAACTGCCGTCCCTAAGTGATGCGGTCATATGATTTTTCGACTTAGACAAAATTGCTTAACAACAGAGTTTCCAATCCCAATTACTGTCGTTAAATGAGGACTACCTGTAATGGAAGCAGTAGGTATCTCAATATGAGTTGTTGAGGAGCACAAATGGGGTTAGTATAGATTACATATCTTGCCATAGATTTCATATCCTTGTATCAGTTTTTGGTTAACAAGTATTGGAACAGAATAATTATCACTCCGTGGGCCTTTTGGTATAATCAAGCATGGTTTTACTTATGTGCTTATACAGTGCAATTTAATTTTGTCTTTTTAAACCAGCACAAACTTACACTAAAATCCAATGGCATTTCCATTCACTGTAAAAGCTCTAAGAAATAGTTACCAGTGTCTTATTACATGTTATGCATCTAGGGAATGACAACAATTGAACATGCCCTGCTGAATATATACAGATCACTCACCTGTGCTATGAGGCACCTCTGCAGGAGTGTTAGCTGGAGCATGAGCACCTGGTGGGATATGTATACCACTGTAATTGCTTGTTGGAATATTACTTGGTTGAAATGTAGATGATGGCGGTGATTCTTGGTTGGGTAGTGCTGGAGAACTGGTTTGTTCATTTTCATCATCTTTGAAGTAGAGAAAAGAAACATGCTGATTTTTAAAAAAAATTAAAGTGCAATGAAATTTATATGTATCAATATACAATTAGCCTTCATTTAGCAACTGCCTCGTTTAGCAACCATTTGCAGTTACACCGATAATGAAAAAGTAATTTTATGACCAATCTTCACATTTATGACCTTTGCAGGTCTGTAAAGCAAAGGAAAGCTGAAGTAAGATCATAAGCAGTTGCGGTTTCATTTAGCAACTGCTTCACTTAACAACTGAGTTGCTGGTCCCAACTGTGGTTGCTAAACAAGGACTACCTGTAGCATCAACAACTGTAAATCAGTACCTTCCATCTTCATCTATTTTGGATGAGCACTGTGAAGATAACCAAAAGCATCTTGGAATGTTATTTATTATGCTACAGGAATGTAGCAAATGTTTACGATAAATTAACATCAAGACATATAGGATCAATATTCATTAGCCATACTGAAAACATCTAAAATTGAACTATGGAAGAGCAACATGGATGCAATTATATTGACTGAAAATATAGTCCAAGAGACCAAGATGGTTTGTTGGACAATAGTGCTAAGATTTGGGCAGAAAATGTCCATTCTCTGCTTTCAGCACAAATAAGACTTGTCACTTGTTCCTTTTACCCCTATGCATATACAGTTTAGAAATGACTTTCCTGCATAGTAGCTGCTCATATTATTTTCCATTATAATTCTCAGGACCTTGTTACCAGATCAATTGGCTATCGTGAAGTCACCGCGCGTCTAACATTACAATATTTACAAGAAGATTTCCAAGAATTACAGTGAGAATAATACTTTCAGAAATCACAGTAATTTCTAAAAGTTAGTTCATTCTAGTTCAATACTTTTTTATTTTCAAGAGAAGGAAGAAACCGAGCAAGCTGAAAGGAATGGGGGAAGTCTTCCAGTACACTTAAACAATGCTGCTTTTCTTTCTGAAATGCACAAAGCAAGAACTATGAGTTCTTCAGATATTCTGGAATACAAACATTTCCATATGAACTTTGGCACGATAACACCATAAGCTTTGTGGGTTATCTGTCACATAAAACAGAATTTTAAGAATGTTATTTAAAACCGATGTACTGATTTTTATCTTACAAAATTGGTATAGTAAATAAAACGACATTCAGAACAACCTTTCCCAAACTGATGCCATCCATGAGCTAGAATTCTCATCCTCTCCAATCAAGACTATGAAACAATACATCAAGCATTCTTAAATATCAACTGGTTTTTAAGATGTCTTATGATAAAACAAACAGATGTATCTGGTGGTTCAGTTTTCTTTCAAGCTGAATCAAGCAAACAAACAAAAAAACCAAGCTCGGTCACCCAGCATAACATAGCCGTGGCTAACTGGAGGAAAAACTGATTGGCATAAAAAGGAAGGATGCATAAAATGCTCTCCTCCTCAATGCTATAGATGTTGTAGAAAATTACTTGTCATTGTGCCTTTACATTTACTAGCCACAATTTAGAAAACGGCATCTGATTGATTTACACTGAATAATTAGATGGAATAGTAGCTGCAACTTTATTCTGGAACCTCTCTAATGTGAGACTAACTTAAAGGAAATGATAATACAGGAGAGGGAAGTTCCTAGGACTTCTGAATATAACTTACATAACACACGCACTGGCAAGAGTTTGTAACAGACTTTGACAACCCAAGTCTATAAATTGTTGTAACCAATGCTAAGTTAAGCAGTGGCCTTGCCACTGAAGTTAAATTTCAGACACTTACGAGATAAATAAATCCCCCATGGATTTCTATGACAGAAAAAAGTATACCTTTACCCATATTTCATTTTGTCCCAGAAAGGTAAGTAGGTGTGTGTGTGTGTATGTGTGTATACACACACACACACACACACACACATGCATGCATGCCATAGCACGACAAGACCCTGCATGGGATGAACCATCAACAGATAGGTGAGGTGGCTGACATTGGGAAGTCCTACCAGTGGCTGGAAAGGGCTGGACTAAAAGACAGCACTGAGGCATTGATCATAGCAGCACAAGAACGGGCACCAGATCCATAGAAGCAGGGGTTTACCACACTGGACAGGACCCAAGGTGCAGACCGTGCGGAGAAGTCTCAGAGACAGTCCAACACATAGTGGCAGGGTGTAAGATGCAGGCAGGAACAGCATATACTGGACGGCACAACCAAGTAACTGGCATTGTGTATAAGAACATCTGCACAGTGTATGGGCTAGACCCTCTCAAGTCCAGATGGGAAATTCCCCAGAAGGTCATGGAAAATAACAGGGCTAAGATCCTGTGGGACTTCCAGATCCAGACAGGCAGGCAGGCACTGGTCAATCAAGCAGACATTGTGGTAGTAGACAAAGACCTGAAGACAGCGGGAGTGATAGATGTAGCAGTGCCAAGTGACAGCAACATCAGGAAGAAGGGGTATGAGAAGCTGGAGAAGTAATAGGGCCTGAAGGAGAAACTAGAGAGGATGTGGAAAGTAAAGGCAAAGTGGTCCCAGTGGTGGTAGGAGCACTCAGGGCTGTGACTCCTAAGCTGGGAGTGGCTCCAACAGATCCCAGGAACAATACCACAGCTCTCTGTCCAGAAGAGTGCAGTGCTAGGAACAGGGAAGATACTGCACAGAACCCTCAAACACCCAAGCCTTTGGTAGAGGACCCGAGACCGAGGAAGACACTTACCACCCTTAGGGGTGAGAGGGGATTTTTTTTTTTTTTAATGAGATACTGCCTTTCCAGAGGTGAATGTAGGAGTGCCTTAACATGCCATCTATAGATAAGCAGCATTAATGTTTAATTACTCCAAAATGTAAAATGCTTTGAGTTCTTAATCACCTTGTTTTAGTTTAGGGTCAGTTTTCTTTAGTTCTTGCTGAAACCACCACTAAAACTCCCTCAACCATAATGTACATACTACACAGACCTCAAAAGTGCCAAGAGAAAGCAAATTCTTAAGTAATGTTCACATACTTGTTGCAGTGCCCTAAGATTTACAACAAATGTGGAAAGTTGAACTGTTACATAAAAAACTTGGTTCATGCACATGCATAAATAAGAACTCATTTTGAAACCAGCTGAAAATATTCTCTCAAGGAGCAGTATTTTCTGAATTTCAAAGAGTAGAAAGAGAAAGCTGAAAAAGTTGGTTTATACATATTAATTACATATTAATATAATTGTGTGAGGGTCAATTATCATTTCAACTTTTTGGAGTTCCTTGACAAAATAAGCCTGACAAATTGTGGGATGAGGATGAGAAAAAATTAATAAAACCTTTTATTAATATACAGTACTGTGCAAAAGTTTTAGGCAGGTGTGAAAAAAATGCTGTAAAGTAAGAATGCTTTCAAAAATATATATTGTAATTGTTTATGTTTATCAATTTACAAAATACAAAGTGAGTGAACAGAAGAGAAATCTAAATCAAATCAATATTTGGTGTGACTACTCTTTGGCTTCAAACCAGCATCAATTCTTACACTTGCACACTTTGTACACTTGCGCAAAGTCAGGGATCTTGTAGAATTAGAGTCAGGAGTATGATTAACCGATTATACCAAGCAGGTGCTAATGATCATCAATTTCATATGTAGGTTGAAACACAGTCATTAACTGAAACAGAAACAGCTGTGCAGGAGGCTTAAAATTGGGTGAGGAACAGCCAAACTCTGTTTCTAAGGTGAGGTTGTGGAAGATCGTTTCATGTCACAGGTCATACACCATGGCAAGACTGAGCACAGCAACAAGACACAAGATTATATTGCATCATTATACTGCATCAGCAAGGTCTCTCCCAGGCAAAAATTTCAAAGCAGACTGGGGTTTCAAGATGTGCTGTTCAAGCTCTTTTGAAGAAGCACAAAGAAACAGGCAATGTTGAGGACTGTAGACACAGTGGTTGGCCAAGGAAACTTAATGCAGCAGATGAAAGACACATCAGGCTTACTTCCCTTTGACATCAGAAGATGTCCAGCAGTGCCATCAGCACAGAATTGGCAGAAACCAGTGGGACTGTCAGGTTCAGCCCAAAGAACTCCCTGAGACAGTGCAGATACAGTTCTGTTATGTTTATTAGCTTCCACCTCAAGACAGAAATCTCTCCAGACTGAATCTAACTTCCCAACATAGCAAGCCAAAACACCGTGAATTCCTTAGGATGGTGCCAGTCCCATCTTCTTAAACTTCCCACACTCCTGTTGAGGGCTAAGGGAATGTTTATCTCCTTGAGCGCGGCCTTCATCCAACCATTCCTTCACAGGGACCCAGGTACACCCATCTGCTGTCTGGAGAAGTCTGGCCAGAAGTGGTCTTCATGGAAGAATTGCAGCCAAAAAGCCATACCTCTGACGTTGAAACAAGGCTAAGCGACTCAACTATGCACGAAAACATAGGAATTGGGGTGCAGAAAAATGGCAGGAGATGCTCTGGACTGATGAGTCAAAATTTGAAATATCTGGCTGTAGCAGGAGGCAGTTTGTTCATTGAAGGGCTGGAGAGTGGTACAATAATGAGTGTCTGCAGGCAACAGTGAAGCATGGTGGAGTCTGGGGCTGCACTTCTGCAAATGGAGTTGGAGATGTGGTCAGGATCAATGGTGTCCTCAATGCTGAGAATTACAGGCAAATACTTATCCATCATGCCATACCATCAGGGAGCCCCAAATTTATTCTGCAGCAGGACAACAACCCCAAACATACAGCCAATGTCATTAAGAACTATCTTCAGTGTAAAGAAGAACAAGGAGTCCTGGAAGTGATGGTTTGGCCCCCACAGAGCCCTGATCTCAACATCATCGAGTCTGTCTGGGATTACATGAAGAGAAGAAGGATTTGAGGCAGCCTACATCCACAGATCTGTGGTTAGTTCTGCAAGATGTTTGGAACAACCTACCTGCCGAGTTCCTTCAAAAATTGTGTGCAAGTGTACCTAGCAGAATTGATGCTGTTTTGAAGGCAAAGGGTGGTCACACCAAATATTGACTTGATTTGGATTTCTCTTCTGTTTGCTCACTTTGCATTTTGTAAATTGATAAACATAAACAATTATAATATATATTTTTGAAAGCATTCTTACTTTACAGCATTTTTTCACACCTACCTAAAACTTTTGCACAGTACTGTATATATTTCATATGAAATATATTTCATATATTAATTATATTTATGAACACATTCGGTGTAATGTTGTTACCACATTCTTCTTCCATTCCAACAGGTCCAGATTGTGGAGTCTCTCCATTTTTTAGACAGTTATGAATATATGTTGCCTTCCACCGGGCATATTTTCTGTGCTGAACATTCTAGAAAGTAAGGGAGAATTTATAATTTAAATTTGTTAGCGTCTTAGACTGGGGGTGTTCAGAACTGAAAAGTAAAATAGATGGGCTGCTATATAGATTTAATAATTAAATAAATAAATGTTTTAAAAAAGCTTATAATGCATATAGTTACTACTTAATTCTGCTACATTTTGGTCCCTGTAAAATAAGAGCTGTAATGCGATTTTTTAACTGATCTTCTAATTCACATTTTTACAAATTTATGGCACGAATGGGGAACCTAGCCCAATGGATGGATGCAATCATCTTAGATGAGGTTCTTGCCCACCAGTGTACCTGTATCCTGCTGATCCATGCACTATACATCTCTACTCATTGAGAAAGTTGTACAATGGACAAAATGCTCAGGGAACCCCTCCATGTGGGGAATGGGGGATCTGGGTGAAGTATGACTGATGCTTTGTCTAGCATATTCCGGAAGCCATCCTAATGAAGAAGGCATATAGTGAAATGTTGCTTCGTCCAGGATAAGGGAATAATGACTTCCTGCTCTATTTTGCATGGAACTTCTTTCCTTTTAGCTCAGTGCCCACGGCATCATTTGGCCCACTAGGGAAAGCAGGGGCTGAATCTGACCCTCAGCCTAGATCCATGTCCCCATATCTATTATGAAGTAACTTTAACATTAATATCATAAATGTGTAGTTAAGATTTCTAGGCCTACAGGTTCAGCCTGCAACCCTAAAATTAAAAAATTGGCATTATTAAAAAAAATTCCATTATAAAATAAAAAGAATTTTCTCTACATTTGTTGTGAACAAATGTACCCTCTTCAAGCCTGCACACCCTAGAGGGACTCTGAACCCTCAGAGCATGTTTTTTGCAGAGGGAGGACAAGAAGTATAGAGTTATAACTGTTTGCCATGCTTCTTTCAGCAGATGCTTTTTTGGATTAAATTTTCCTTAAATAAAAATATTTGGGATGATATCTTCTTAAAGAGTTAGCTACAGGCTAGATTTTCATCTTTACTAAATATTTGGGAATATGATAAGAGATAAAAACTTTGTAAATTTTTTATAATAAAGCTTTGAAACAAGCAGTTTTCTGGTCAAATCTTCAGCAGTATGCAATTCCTTTTGGCTTGGAAATTCCAATTTCTTTCAGAGCACTTCAGGCTTAAACAATAGAACTGTTGTGAAGCTATTATTTTTTTCTCTCTTGCAGTTTCTTTTTAACCAGGTAGCAACCCAGCAGCTTTATAGTTCTCTATAATTTTTTACTATTCAGAAGGTGGTACTTTCCTAAGTAAATTTTCAACAGGAAACAGTCACAATAACAGGAATGCAGCCCAGTTTTTACGGATGCTAGGTTATTTACTCTCTGGAACATTTGTGATTACTAAGGAGAGAAGGTCATAACTTTTAATCTCAACAGGAATAATCTGTCTGGCTTCAGAAAGGCATTAAATCAAAAATCTAGTGTGTCTGTACAACATTTCTAAGAAGCCAAGTATATAGTATAAATGACCTTTCAAAAAAGTTAAATTATATCCTAACCTCATTCCTTTCTCTAGCAGAGAAGTATAATGCACCTGAACAAACCATCCAATTTCTATGGTTTTTGTCAAGTATAACTATGAATTGAAAATGCACTATTCAGTCTCACAAATTGTGTCTTTACTGTAAGTTTCAGGGAATTCACGTGTCCTGCTTCTGGGAGACTAATGACTTTAATATGTGTTTTACTATGTTTTTACTAAGTAATTATTCCAGAATTACCTTTGAAATCTGCCTATATTAGCTTCATGAATTTCTGAGATGGCTTTTCATCCTTCACAATTCCTTCAATTTTAATCACCAAAAGGAAAGTGCCAGAAAATGGAACACCTTGTTAAAATTGTAGTTCACCATGTCTAGCCAAACCTCCTGCACACGTATAAGCAAAATAAATTGACAGGCAAGCTGGCATGCAAAATTTGAAGCAGCTTTTACAATGGTTTCTATTTTTTTCCTTTTGTCTGGCATACCTAATTCTAATCAATGCAGACAAAACCTAATGTCTGTTTAAATAATACATCTTTTTTTTTTAAAAAAAATCCTTAGTAAATTATATTTCTCTTTTATTTAAAAGGACAGGTACTTATTGCACTGGATTTCTTTGTAGTCAGTGGATTCTCCCAGTCAAAGCACTACATTTCAAAAAAAAATTATTTAAAAAGGCATATGGAGCATGCTCTGACATATTTACTATTCTTAATAAAAAGAATATACCTATTTTATGCTATTTGTTTTTCCTTTTTGATAATCCCATAACAATTATTTGTCAGTGCAGACCTACTTCAGAAGCAGGCTACTGGGCTGTCACTCTCTTCTTGCAGAGAAATCCCCCTAGTCTGTGATTTCTGTTGCCCCTTTTTGGGATGTTACTAATTCTGGTTAGATATTATAAAAACTGGCCACACTGTAAGACTCCATGGTTTAGTTAGTCCGTAAACAATTACATTGCATTTCATTGACAATGCCTCTTCATAGAGGATTAAGGAAACAGATTTCTCCAAAGCCCAAAGAAGCCTGTTGCATTTGTATTACAATTCTTTTCCACTTAATATAACTAAGTGGTTACACTGGATATAAATATGAGTTTTCTCATAATTAATGTTTAAAGCTTGTAACCATGATAGTTAAGTACAAATTAAAAATGTTTAAGATAATTAAATTAAAATGTTAAAAACTATTTATTTTGTCATATGTTTTATGATATATGACACTTACCTCATCTGTTAGTTCTCCAAATACCGTCAGGACATCTATTAGAAGACTTGCAGTATAAAAAGATTTAATCATATTTCTGGAAAAAAATAGATTTCTTAGAATGGGAATAAAAAGAAAAAAGTACACATCTGACAAATAATTAGACATGTAAAAAAAAAAACGTTGTTATATCAAACTCATAAGCAAAGACAGAACTGAGAGTTATTCCAAGTTATATTACAGGTAGTCCTCGGCTTATGACCATTTGTTTAACGACTGTTCAAAGTTAAGACAGGACTGAAAAAAGTGACTTATGACTGGTCTTCACACTTACAACTGTCACAGCATCCCCATGGTCACATGATCAAAATTTGGGCACTTGGCAACTGGCATGTATTTATGATGGTTGCAGTGTTCTGGGGTTATGTGACCGCTATTTGTGACCTTCCCAGGGGGCTTCTGACAAGCAAAGAAAATGGGGGAAACCAGATTCGCTTAACAATCACGCTTAACTGTGTGATTTGCTTAACAACTGCAGTTACTTGCTTAATGACTGTGGTAAAAAAGGTTGTAAAATTGGGTGCGACTCACTTAATGGCCGCATGGCTTAGTGATGGAATTTCTGATCCCAATTGTGGTCGTAAGTCCAGAACTACCTGTATTTTTACAACCACTGATTCTAATAGTTTGCCAGAGACATTAGTTAAGTCTTATGCAACATGCAAATTTAGGCTGCATTGCTTCAACACCTCAATTATTACATACAATATGTATTTTCTTTCACTACCTACTTGTGAAACTGTCCAGCTCGATCTTCATTATCTGCATAAAGAAACATTTTCAATGCATAATTCTCCACATGGGCACAGCCAACTATTTCCTGAGTAATTGCTTCATTATCGCCAAACTGTTTCTTCATCTAAAAAAATCCACAATTTGCATGGTTATTTATCAGGCCACATATTGTAACTACAGGAGCATATCAGGATTTCTGCTTCTCAAGAGGGGTTGCAAACTTCAGTCCAAATACTGCATTATGTCAACAGGGAGAATAGGGTAGTGGCTTTCACATTCTGTTCCTGTCAGTGAACAAGTTAGGTTTTACTCCTTCCCCATGATTTGGAAATAGAGGGTATAAATTATAGTAATTATGATAGAATTTCAAGACTTTTGTTAAGAAACTGAAGATCTCAAACTGGCCTCTTGTCTTCTCACTGATAGGGATGTATAACCTTTCAGGATCAAATCTTGCATGTGTGGAATATGTTGTAGACTGCATGTGGGATGAGCAAGGGAAAAAATTGTGTACCTCAAGCAAGCTTATATGGGCATGTTGAAAATAACACTTTTAAAGCTACATTTTTATACAAGGTGATTTCCTTCCTCTGTCCACTTTTTCAATCTTAAAATCACTCTAATTTTAATTTGGAAATCACCCAAAGCAGTTGAGGAAATAGGGAGCCCTACAAAGAAGCCTGGAGGTATCTGATACACTTTCCAGGCCACAGGATGAACATCTGTAGTGTGTCTACTTATTTATTGGACTTATAGGTCACTCCAGTCAACCAACTCTGAGTGGCATACAACTCCTCAAATCCGTAATTCGGGAATAAAAACAGGTCAAAATTTAAAGCTAAAACCAGATAAAACTGAGAATTGACATTTAAAACATGTTTCCATGGCCCCAGTAGGTGACCCCCTCAAACCAAGAAACATGTGGAGTGCCCATCCTACTAGATCTTATTTGGGTGAGCACATGCCATCAGGAGAAGGTGGTTCTGCACATATCCAGGCCTTGAATTAGGAAGAGCTTTAAAATTAACAACCAGTACATTGAAACCGTACCCAGAAGCCACCTGGCAGCAGTACAGCTCCCAAAGCAGAACTGCTACATGGATGTCTTGAAGTGCTCCCATCACTATTTGAGCCACCACATTCTGGATCAGCTGCAGCTTCCAAATGTTCTTCAAAGACTGCCCATATACAGTGTGTTGCAGCAGTCCAGCTAAGAGATGACCAAAGCCTCCCATTTGAGGAAAGGTTGCAACTGGTACACAAATGAAGCTATGCAAAGGTCCTCTTGGTCACAGCTACCACCCACTTCTTGAGTAGGAGCTACAAGTCCAAGAGGACCCCCAAATTGTGAACCAGTTCTGTTTGGGGAAGTACATCCTGTTCCAAATTAAAGATAGTATCTTGCTGGAATCAGCAGGCCTTCAAATGCAGACTGTCTTGCTGCGATTGAGTCTTAACCTGTTCCTCTTCATCCAGATCTGAACAGCCTCCAGACACTTGGACAACATTCCAACACTATAACTTGTCCAACCAAGATATTGAGATGTAAAAGCGAGTATCATCACTGTTCTGATGAAACCTGACCCCATGCTGATGGAACATCTTGCCAACAGTTTCATGTAAATGATGAATAGGAACAGAGCCACAACTGAGGGGCCTAGGGCTCAGTCTCTTCCCCCTAACTGGAATCATCCTTTCAGGAAGGAGGAGAGCCCTTGCAAAATGGTGTCCTTCACTCCCAATCCTCAGATATATCCCAGACGTTTACCATGATTGATGGTATTGGAAGCCACTAAAAGATCAAGCAGAACCAGGAGAGTTACACTATACCTATCCCACTCTCATGAGAGTTCATCTACAAAAGCAATTAATGTTATCTCGGTTCTGTACCTTGGCCTGTCTGAAAGGGGTCCAGATAATCAGGGCTCATTGTAGTTGCAGCCCCACCATTTTCTCAACAATCTTTTCTCAGAAAAGATGGTTGTAGATAGGTTGAAAATGTCCATTTTATCAGGCTCAAGTGATGTTGTCTTGAGGAGGGATATACAACTGTCTCTTTCAGAAAAGGTAGCAGCATTCTTTCTCTCAAGGATACATTAACCACTATCCTGACTCAGCAATCTGTCACTCCCTGGAGGCTTTCATCAACTAGAAAGGGAAGGGGTCCAAACTACAAGGAGTTCAGTTAACATGGCAGAGAACCCCATCTACTTCCTCAGAACTCACAGAATCAAACTGTGATAGTTTGGGATAATTGTCCAGGATGAAGCCTCAGCCATCTCTTCTAGACCTATCTGGCTAATGTCTAACTGAACAGACCAGAGTTATCCTCTAGAAGTTAGAAAAATTCTCATAGTGGCCCTCAGATTTTCATCCAACCTGTCCTTCCTCAAAAAGGGCTTAGTCACTTTAAAAGGGGCCACCAGGTGGCAAATTGCAGATGTAGTAAGAGTGGAGAAATACGTTTGCTACTCTTATTATTATTAAAAGTGTAGGCTTGAATATGAACTCTTACCTATTATTTCAGATCTGCCCCTCATTTTATGCCAGCAGCAATCCAGGTGTCTCTTGGTTTACTTCATGCCCTGGAACTCCTCAGTAAGCCACCCCCACCTCCCTTGGCCAGCGAGCCAGGAGAGGCTGTGCCAGTACAATTTCATCTGAGCCTGTCACTAGCTCCCTATTCTGACAGTAGCTAAGGCCTATAGCAAGGCAGCATACTGCCAGAAATTCCAGTCAAAGTGACTTCCATGCATGCACATGTGCTCAGAAAACCAGGAAAGGCTTCAAAGTGCAGCCATTAAGACATTCCAATTTTGGAAGGGCACATTATGAAGTACCTGCTCTTCTAGATATTATCCTTGGTATGGAGATGGCATCAAGATGATGTTCTGTTCCTTGCGGTTGCTGTGAATCAGTGTTATCAAGTATTATTCTCAGAAACTACATGGTAGGTCTAACATCTACACATTTCTCCTGTAGAATGTCCACCGACACTAATAAACAAACAGCACTGATGATTTTGAAGAATATGTTTAATCAGCAAGTTTTTGCACTGTTTATATATAAGGGATTATAAGCAGCACAAGTGGTAATACTTGTATCCTGCCCAGGTATAATCTACTACCAAGCAAAAAATATTCTGTTTCTAAAAAAGTTGCTATTATTAATTTCATTCACACTATAATCTATGAATATTAAAAATCCTTATTTAAAGAAAATGAAGGTAAAAATCCAAAATGCTCAAATAACTTCATTCTATGCCACAGCATTAAATCTTACAGTTAATAAACTTAATTTAGTTCTATTCTAGCTGTATGACAATTTACCTTCCCATCCTACCCTAATACAGCTATGTATAAAGATTCAATAATATTTAGTTCATAACTTAATTCATGCGAATGGATTCAATAGAAACAAATAGTTACTTCTTGTGAAACAGCATGAAACATCTAATATAAAAAAAGATTTAATGAAATGAAGACTTCATAGGTAATTTAACTGTGCCAATGAACTGAAGATTTACGGGAATGCTTAGTCAAGCAGTGTACTGCAATTCAAAGACCTCTTTTCAAAGATGTTACAAGAAGCCTCAGGTTTCCTGATGAAATCAGTAAAGTACATAACACTACAGTTACAACAGGTGGACGTAGGGCTCCTGAATAGTGTCACTGTTGGAATTTAGGGAAACTTTAGTTTATTCTTACAAAACAACACCATGGATATTATGCTAATTTCCTATCTTGTCAAACAGATTGGGAAAAAAAGTGGAGAGAGGAATGACTCAGTACGACTTTTACCATTTAGAAGCCAGAAAGCTATGTAACACTGATGGTGCTGGCAGCATACAAAAGTCTAATTTAAATCACACTCCATTCCTCCTAATTAATAGATCAGGAATGTCTTATATATCCACTCTTCTCTACTCTATCATTGTTCTTCCAGTTCTTTCAAACTGTAAGAAAAATATGGGAACATCCACTTTGTCACTGAATGGACAAGGCTGTGTATATGCAGCAAATTCCACAGGAGGGCAGAATGTTGCAGTGAGCTCAGTAATGTAACTGTTAGACTTAAGTCTGTAAAAAGATGTTTAAACTCACGTTATCAATGCCTTGTTAAATGCCAGAACCAAAAATATTGCTAATCTGCCTGTCTTCTGAGAGTAGGCCTTCAGTTTCCCTATTCATCCCATTAATGTCAGATTCAGAATTATGTAAGAAATTCCAAACATGAAATTGGTTTGATTCATATAGATTGTTATGTTTTGCATAGAACTAAACTTGCACCTGCGTGAAAATTTTATACTTAGCCAAAACCTGCACATGCACGCTTCCAAAATTTATCATGGAAGCCTTTATCATTAATACAACTCAGATTCTATAATTCTGAATTAATTATAATTCAGATATAATATGGCACACATTCAACTATCCCTTCAGTGAAATGGGAATTGGTGATGTACACATGAGTATGTTATTTGTATTATGATTTCAAATGTTCTTAACCAGTGTCACCACAGTGAGATGGGCAGATGTATAAATTTAACAACAACAAAAAAAAGTAATACATATTCATAAGACTGGTTCACAGATCATATTTTTCTGGAATGGGAAGTTGTTAGAAGAAAATTAGAAAGAAAAAAATAGTGTAGGAAATTGCTTTAACTGGCAAATCACAAACCCAAGAGCATTTAGTTTCACACATGATCATTCATACTCAAGTTTTCATCCACATGAAGCAGCAAAAGATGGAAATGGCTCTTTTCAAATAGTATAACTTTTTTTATTAAAAAAGTTATCCTACTTAATTAAGAACAGATATATTGCAACTTTTTTCATGTTTTGATTAATATCAATAACATAGCAACAAACTTACAGCTTCAAGCTGATCCATGAGCTTGCATAAGAATTTACGACATTCTGGGTTTTTACTATCAATCTTCATACCTGTCTGCATAGCATACAAACGACCTGCAAAAGAAAAAGATTCAATGAAGACTTCAGAAGAATTTCCTGTTTCTCTTAGGTTATGGCCAATATATGGCCAGTGAAGTCAAGCCCTGTAAGACAGGCAAACTCAGGAAACAAGAACCACTTGGATTTCTGGAAAGGTCTTTGTTGCTAGTATGGTAAAGCATAAAAACTGGAAAGTTTGCTACAGTAATTCTCCAGATCAACTTATACCTAGCATAATCAAGATGGAGTTACTCTAAGTGTCTCTTTTGTAACAGTCCTGTTTCCTTCCCCATGTTCCCAGGACTTGCTAGATATTCCATCACAAATGTTAAAAAACACCACTAGCTACATTTCAGCTATGTTTGGATGGTAACATATACATAATTTATTAATATCGATGCCTTATTTGCATTAAAATTCTACCATAAAACATATAAAAATGGAAGTATTTGAAGCAGTGTTCTATAACTTTTGAATTATTAATATGGAACAATGTAGGTGGGATATAGTTTTTCTAGGCACACCTTAGAGATGGGTATTCCCAGTGGAAATTTTTTGTTTGTTACCACAGTTGATTCTTGTGGTGTATTACAAACTACTTTGGAAGGACAACTCAGTTTAAAAAATCCTTCCAGGTTACAGGAAAGGATATACAAGGAGAAATATAGTCTTAAAACCCCTTGGGTTCTGTGGCAGGAAGAGAGACATGCACTCTTCCCACATTTACCCAAATATGTTTTTGGCTTTGTTTAGCATGTAATATTAAAGGTTACACTAACCTGAACTCAATTATGTTTCATTTGTTTGTGACAAGAGCATGTCCATAAAAATGACTATGCCATAATTCAAACAATATTTACCTTAATTAGTTGACTAAATACTGAGGGGGGGGGGGAATAATAACAACAACAATAATAATAGCAGCAAAGATAGTGCAATCAAACTGCATTAGTAATAAACCCTTAAGCACTGATGTGTTAAAAGAAATTGTGAAATGGCAAGCATTGTCATAGCATGTTATCCAGATCCTCCGTGACTCATATTTTATGGTTTCCAAACAGTACAGCTTTCAATCTTCATATGAAGAATATCTCAAAACAAGTGGTATAAACACTCTCTGAAATAGTGATTCATCTACTATACAATCCTAGTCTGATGTAATAACTGTATTTTTTTAAGGATGTAACAAACTACAATTATTTCTAGTAACATGAACTATTGATAGCACTTAAGTGTGAAAACCTGTCTCAATGTGAATACTGTTCTCTCAAAGTGAATCTGAGAATGTCTTCAACAGTCTGAATAAATAGTACCTTTCAACAGTTGACTGAAGTTCAGACATTTTAATTTTCTACAGAGTAAATGGAAAATGAAGAGAACATATATGAATGACATTGGTAAATGAAAACCTAAACTGGATTTAATCCAACAGCCAGAATATGATCTACAGTTTTCTTGGAATAATTACAGATTTGCCACTAAATGAGAAAAAGCTGGGTGAGTTAACTTGCAATTAAACTTTAACTGTACCATTAATCTGACTTGAGATATTCACGCCACTTGTTCCATAGTAATTTTTACTCACTAGCATGAAAGGAAAACAATTCTGGGAAACAAACCAATCCATTAAGATAATACAGATAAAAATTATAAACACATGCAAAAGTCATACGGGATGCCTAGCTTCCCTAGCTTCTGTTGGGCTGCCAATTCACCTAAAACCAATCCTGGATATTTTTTCTCCCAAATGTAGGAGTGACTCACTTGTATTTGACTGTGCAAATAGGTATATATATATTGGCCTGAGGCTAAACTCTAAAAAAAGATCAGGATCATAAGAAAAATATCTATGAATTAAATTGTCTTTAAAATGAGACAACTCATTTGTAAAATTGATGCCTCATCTGCATATATATTCACTTTTTTATACACGAGAGAAATGAAGGAGAAATGAAATAGAAAACAGGTGTTTGTGCTGGGCTCAGGAAGCATAAATCTATGAATTTTACTCAATACTAAATCCAAACGAGAATAATGGATCTTACTTCACTTCCACCCACATTCAAAATACTGGTAGTCCCTGGGTTAAGAATGCCTGGTTTAAGCAAGATCCATAGTTAAGAATGGAGCCTCCTGTAACAAAATTTGAGTTAAATACACAATGGTTCGAGTTCATTATACAATACTACTTACACAGTATAATACAATAATACTGTTCTGGTTTACACACAAATTTGACTTAAGGACAGACCTTGGGAACAGAACTCGTTCTTAAACTGGGGACTACCTGTACTCTAATTTCAAATTCTTCCTATTCAGTTTATAAAGAAATGTGTCCATTTTATTTTTATTTCATTTTTAAATTGTACCAGCATACTGTATTTCAGTGAAAAATCTTGGGGGTTCTGAGCACACAAACAAGGAGCTGGGAACTGCACACAACCCCAAGCTAGTCACCCTTGATTACATTTTATCAGATGCTCACACAAGGGCTTTTCACTTATTTTTCACTAATTCATTTATTTTTCCACTAGCTGCCTCCTATGTGCCTATAAGACAAACACACACCTTCAAATGTAAGAGTAATTATAGCTAGAAAGTAAAAATAAAAATCTCCACACTCCTACATTCCTTTATTTACTATTAACTACTATTAAATACTAAGCATCTATTTTGATTCTCTAGAGTTAGAGCATTAAAATGCACCAGCAGTCATTTTGGAAGACATGCATTATTTCAATAAGTATTTTCTAAACCAAAAGAGACTAAAGTAACAATTTAAAAACAGATTGAATTGTGCTTTCATGTTAACTACAAAGATTCTCAACTCAACCATAATTCCCTCCATTTATTTATTTAGTGAAGAAAAGTATATGGTCACCCATCTTAATATACCACCATTTTATGGTAAGAGGTATGAGACTGCCGGTTTCTAAACTGGCCCCTATTAATTCCTTGTTGTTGAGGGATAGAGTAAGATGAAACGATCTGAAACTGTGTCAAAAATACACTAGGGTTGTGTATGCTTTGAAAATGACTCAGAAATTGATTTCACATCTTGCACAAATGCAAAGCAATAATAATAATAATAATCAGGCTGCTTTAATGAATAGCAGAGAGGTGCTGCACTCATGCGAGATCTGAAGTATATAATTGTTGAAATGTGTACAGGTGAAACTCGAAAAATTAGAATATGTCAAGCCTTACTTTGGTATAATTGTGATGATTATGGCGTACAGCTTATGAAAACCCCAAATTCACAATCTCAGAAAATTAGAATAGTGTGAAAAGGTTCAATATTCTAGGCTCAAAGTGTCCCACTCTAATCAGCTAATGAATCCATAACACCTGCAAAGGGTTCCTGAGCCTTTAAAGGGTCTCTCAGGCTGGTTCAGTAGGAATCACAAGCATGGGAAAGACTGCTGACCTGACAGTTGTGCAGAAAACCATCATTGACACCCTCCATAAGGAGGGAAAGCCCCAAAAGGTAATTGCAAAAGAAGTTGGATGTTCCCAAAGTGCTGTATCAAAGCACATCAATAGAAGGTTATGTGGAAGGGAAAAGTGTGGTAGAAAAAGGTGCACAAGCAGCAGGGATGACCGCAGCCTGGAGAGGATTGTCAGGAAAAGGCCATTCCAAAGTGTTGGGGACTCTCACAAGGAGTGGACTGAGGCTGGAGTTAGTGCATCAAGAGCCACCACACACAGACGGATCCTGGACATGGGCTTCAAATGTCGTATTCCTCTTGTCAAGCCGCTCCTGAACAACAAACAACGTCAGAAGCGTCTTACCTGGGCTACAGAAAAAAAAAAAAAAGAACTGGTCTGTTGCCCAGTGGTCCAAAGTCCTCTTTTCTGATGAGAGCAACTTTTGCATCTCATTTGGGAACCAAGGACCCAGAGTCTGGAGGAAGAATGGAGAGGCACACAATGCACGATGCTTGAAGTCCAGTATGAAGTTTCCACAGTCTGTGTTGATTTGGGGAGCCATGTCATCTGCTGGTGTTGGTCCACTGTGCTTCATTAAGTCCAGGGTCAACGCAGCCGTCTACCAGGAGATTTTGGAGCACTTCATGCTTCCTTCCGCAGACAAGCTTTATGGGGATGCTGACTTCATTTTCCAGCAGGACTTGGCACCTGCCCACACTGCCAAACGTACCAAAACCTGGTTCAATGACCATGGGATTACTGTGCTTGACTGGCCAGCAAACTCGCCTGACCTGAACCCCATAGAGAATCTATGGGGTATTGCCAAGAGAAAGATGAGGGACATGAGACCAAACAATGCAGCGGAGCTGAAGGCCGCTATTGAAGCATCCTGGTCTTCCATAACACCTCAACAGTGCCACAGGCTGATAGCATCCATGCCACGCCGCATTGCGGCAGTCATTGCTGCAAAAGGGGCCCAAACCAAGTACTGAGTACATATGCATGCTTATACTTTGCAGAGGTCCGATATTGTTCTATTTCCAATCCTTGTGTTATTGATGTCATGTAATATTCTAATTTTCTGAGATTGTGAATTTGGGGTTTTCATAAGCTGTACACCATAATCATCACAATTATACCAAAGTAAGGCTTGACATATCTCGCTTTGCATGTAATGCGTCTATCTCATATATTGGTTTCACCTTCTGAGTTGCCATACTGACATAAATGAACATTTGCACGATATTCTAATTTTTCGAGTTTCACCTGTATACCCCTAAAACAAATACTGGCAACAATAAAGTACAGAAGAACAAGCTGTTCTCCAAAGCCAACAGCTTACTTTATGAAACAGCTTTTTCAACAATGAGTTAGACATTTTATTGCAGTCAAAAATTTGAAAGCCTGAAATATGAAAAATGGCAGAACTTAACAGAAGAGCAATTGTTTTATATGTATCACTTCAATTTACTTTGTTCAGAGAATGCACAATAAAATTCTATACAACTCACAAAACCAGAAGCCTGTTATTCCAAAAATTATACAGGCTCAGTCAGAAGGCCTACCATCTTGATGTATGGCCTTTATTTTATTTATTTGTTCAACTTACATGGCCACCCACCTTAAACATATGATTAATATAACTCGGGGCAGCTACAGAAAATAAAAACAAGACTAAAAATCATAAAAATTGATAAATAACAAATACAGAGGCCAAGATAAAACCAACCAACCCCATCAATATCACCAAGCTCAACCACACAAGCCAGACTCCAAACTCGGCAATAAAGCCAGGTTTTTAACGCCTTATGAAAAGCAAATAGGGTTGGGACAAGGATAATCTCTGGGGGAATAATGTTCCAGAGGGAGGTGCTAGAATATAAAAGGCTCTCCTCCCAGGACCTGCCAGATGGGACCCAGAGCATGCCTCTCCTGCTGGACATCACAGGACAGGTAGATACAACTGGGGAAAGACGGTCCCACAAGTAACCTGTTCCTGTCCCATGAAGGGTTTTACAGGTCACCACCAGCACCTTGAACTGAACCCAGAAGTATACTGGCAACCAATGAAGCTTGTGGAGCATAGGTGTCACATGCACTAAAGATGCCCATAACTGCCTGAGCCACTGTATTTTGTACCAGCTGAAGCTTCCAGATGCTCTTCAAGGGCAGCCCCATGTAGAATACATTGCAGTAGTCCAACTGAGAAGTGATCAGGGCATGAGTACAACAGCCTTTGCATTTAGGCACTTCCCTGAGGTATTAAAATTATTTCCATAAAATTAACAGATTCACCATAATTGCTTAAACACCATATCAACATAACATCTTACCATTAGCAAAGAAAACTTTTGCTTACTACTTTTATAAAGAAAAAAGGGAAACAAACTTTCTGCTGACAAGAACAGTACAGCTAATATGCCATACTCAAGAAGGCTTTAGGGAACAATCCTCTGTAGTGGAAAAATGACAAAGTGAAGAATGGAAAGAGATACAGTCAAAAGGTCTGCTTTTCAAAGAAAAAAAAGTAAATACGTTTCCAAGAATATGCTCAACCATTTAGGTATGCAAGCTTTCAAATCCAGGCCTAAATTATATCAATAAATTTGGATAGTCAAATGAATTTTACTATAAGGTGGCTTTTCCTGTCCACTCCTCTTTCAAGCAATCTATTCAACAATGGAAATCCATGAAAGATTTTGGAGAGTGTGGTTGGGGGCTACCAGAAGGGTGGCTATTCAATTCTTTTCTAACACTTTTTCAGATTGAATCAGTAACTTTTTTGTCATCATATGCATATCACCGAAGTCCAGAACATGTTTATTTAGGACAAATGTTTAGAATTCAATAATTGGTTCTGGATACAATATGGGTGTACTTGTAAGTCAAGTCTCCTGTGAGCTGAGCTTGATGTCTGATGGCTACCCAGACATGCCTATGTTGCTTTCTTGATAGAAATATGGAAATGTTTGTCATGTTTGTCATTGCTTTCTTCAGGTTTGTTTTTACTTCTCAGTTTAGTCTATAGCACTGGTATTTCTTGGAGAGTCTTCCACCCAAATACTACCCAGTCATAACTTCGCTTAACTGTGAAGTCCAGACTCCTACCCACTATCTACTTATATTTACCTGGGGCTAAACCCTACTGAGCCCAGTAGTAGTTTCAAGTAACTTTAATTTTTTTGAGATCAGTCATGATTGACTAAGTGCTGCCCACCTGCTTTATTATACATATATTAATTATGCTAACATATATTCACTTTATTAATAGTTACAATATATCACATATCACATACACACACAAAAGAGTAACTGCACTGATTTAATGTTGCTGTGTGAACACTGCCAATGTCTCCTCAATTCAGGACTTTCATACTGGAGTCTACACATTTCAAAGAAAGGACAAATGAAGTCAAATAAGCTTATTATACTCTTTCACGTGCTAGCTGGGTATGTTCTCAGATTTCATCTTTTTTATGACAAAAAATAAGGGAATGTGAGACAAATAAGCATTATGCTTGGCAGACTGAGACTGTACTCTTGGACCAAGTAACTATAGCTATTTAGTATTCTGCAACATTTAAGTGTTCAGTAATGCTTGTTTAAGCAGCCTGTTGAATCAATAGCAATACTTCTAAACATGATGCAAGATCTGCAATAACATGGGCTATTTTTAACATTACATTTCAATAATTTTCAGAGTCCAAGCATTAAAAGTGGAAAGTAGTGCTACAGAACAGTATTAGGACAGCTGAGGAAAGAAACAAGAATAGTTAATATCACATATGCAAGAGTACACTCTATTTTTTTACTTGATTATACTTCCTATCAAATTATTAATTACTTTGTGTTCACCAACTTTTACTGGGAAACACTGTTATAATCATGCCATGCTTTTGAGAGCTCAAAATGCTTCACTCACATCCCCTGGGTGTCAAGCCTGACCTCGTCTGCGTTCAGACGCCAAGTAGGGTCAGTCAGACCTAATTGGTTCTTGGATGAAAAACCTCTAGGGAACACCAAGGCCATTGCCTTAATTTTCCAGAGGAAGACAATGGAAAACCATTTTCTGCACTATCACCAAGAGAACTTCACGGACTCCATGAAGCCACCAAGAGTCAAAAGGTGGCTTTACTGGAACACGGCGGAAGGTCTGGGACCACGTGACTGACTGAATCGAAGACGTCTTGCGCCCGTCTACGACTCTCCCCCCCTCGCCCTAATGATAGTAGGCATGCGCAGTGTCGCAAGGGGAGGATCGGTCTCCGCTGTTCGTCACAAAGACCCCCAAAGCGAATATCAGCGGGGCTTCGCCGACTGTTAACCACTCTCCCCCAACTTACAATAATAAGCTACCACAGGTTCCCGCTTGTCGAGCTCCTGCGCGGTTCTCAGGAAGTGCTGAATGGGCTTGAACTGTGGGGGCAGCGGTGGAAGGCCCAAGGCAGCCATGGCACTATAGATTCACCTCAAGGCAGCCGACTCAGTAAGGGAAACAGCCGCCGCCACCACTACTACCACTCCTTCTATTGACTACTACTCAAACTCTTCCGCTTCCGGGGCGGGAACTGAAGAATGGGTTCCGACCAGCTCATTTTAAGCGCGCATGCGGACTAGGACATATGCGCGTTCAGTGGCATCTGGCGCGCGGATGCGGGCGGAGCGAACAAAGAAGCTGTGCTTTCTATGGTTTTGCCATGAGACGTCCGGTTTCTTTTAGGAAATGGGAACCCTCCATTTGCGGGTAAAGAGAGGTGGATAGGCAGAAGCAGGAACGTAAAATCAAGCCATCTTCTAGGGAAAAAAAATCTGGTAGGAGTTTAAAAAGGGATTCTTATTTTTTTTAGGCAGGCAGGGTCCACAACATTTTCTGGCAGAAATAATTCTTTTGCTAGGTATGCGCTGATGGAAAGGCTTCCTTTTTTCTCTATAATTTTCTCTTTCTTCTTTTTATTTCTTCTATTTATTTATTTATTCTATTTTCTCTTTCTTCTTTCTTTTTTATTGTGAGCCGCCCAGAGTCACCCGTTGGGGGAGATGGGCGGCATACAAGCCGAATAAATAAATAAATAAATAAATGCTCTCCTATCTTGTTCTTATTTTTGTTTTCATGGGGGGAAATTTCTTAATTAAGTTATTGGATCTCAGCATTGTTGTGAGACAGACACAAAACATCTTTCACAACTGTACATTACATCTAGAAATATCATTAATTCAGTTATTCTTTATTAGCAGTGAAATGATAACCTTCATGATTTTTTTTAAATTTGTCATTGTCTTTCTTCCTAGGATTAATCTTTACTCTTCTGCAGCACATTGTTCATCTTCATTTAATCCTGAACCCAAGAATATGAAAATGTCTATGGCTTTCACTGTTTTGCCATCTACTCTAAGTTCACTAAGCATGCAAGTTCATATTACCTTTGTATTCTTAAGGTTACAGTTGCCCTGGATTTTTCACTTTCCATTTTCTTACTTCCTTAATTAGCTGTTCTATGTCTTCTTTATTTTTGGCTAACAATGTGCTTTTATTTCCCTGTAATCAAATTGTTAGTGTTTTTGCCTCCAATTCTGAGCCCAGCTCTCATCTCCATAAATCCTGGCATTCTTATTGATTGATTGATTGATTGATTGATTGATTATGTGCCATCAATATTGAATTCTAGCAACCACATACTGTAGATAGATTTTCTCCATGATGATCTATCCCTAACCTGGTCTTTCAGGTCTTCTAACAGTGCATTCATTGCCACCTTGCTGTTGGTTGTGCTCTCCTTCTCTTTCCTTCCACCTTTCCCAGCGTTAGAGCCTTGTCCAGAGAGCTGGGTCTTCACATAATGTCTCCAAAATAGAATAATTTGAGCCTGGTCATTTGTGCCTTGAGTGAGAGCTCTGGGTTGATTTGTTTTATGATCCATATGTTTGTTTTCTTGGCTGTCCATGGTATTCTCAGGAGTCTTCTCCAACACCAAAGTTCAAAGGCGTCAATACTCTTCCTATCCTGCTTCTTTAAAGTCCAACTTTTGCTTCCATAGAGTTTCACAGGGAATACCATGGCTTGCACGATTCTGGTCTTTGTAGGTATAGAAGCATCACAATATTTGTATATCTTTTCCAGGGCCTTCATAGATGATCTACTGAGTGTTAATCTACGGCATATTTCTTGACTGCTTGTTCCTTTACTGTTGATGGTTGATCCTAAAAGGCAGAAGCTATCCACCACTTCAATATCTTCATTGTCAGTTCTAAGGCTGGTTGTTCTACCTGTTGTCATTAGTTTGGTCTTCTTTATATTTAATTTTAGTCTCATGTTTTCACTGTGCTCTTTGACTTTTAGTATTAGGGTTTGCAGATCCTTTGCATTTTTGGCTATCAGGGTAGTGTCATCGACATAGCAGTGGTTATTGATGTTTCTTCCTCCAATTTTCAAACCATGCTCATCTTCTTCCAATCCACCTTCCCTTATATATTCAGCATATAATAAATGAGGGAAGAGTATGCAATCTGGTTGCACTCTTTTGCCAACTTGGAGCTAGTCTGTTTCGCCATGTTTTGTCCATACTGTGGCTTCTTGACCTGTATATAAGTTTCTCATGAGGACAATGAGATGTTCTGAGATTCCCAGTTTTCTGAGCACTTTCCACAGCTTAACATGATCAACACAAAGACCTTTCTATGATCGATGAAGCACATACTGACTTCTTTTTTATATTCTTTGGCTTTCTCGATTATCCATGCATGCATCAGCATTAAGGCATTCTTATAATGTATGGTATTTGGCATAAGGGAACAATATAAATCCTTTTGTAATTCCCTTCCCTATTCTAAATCACTTTTTCTCCAAATTCAGTTCTTACAGTAGACTCTTGTTCAATGTAAAAATTTCTCAAGCTAGGGATCAAGCAATCTGGTCCTCTCAATTGTCTTAATATATTCCATATTCTTGCATGATCTTGTGTCTCTTTGCCTTTTCAAAAACCTGCCTGTTGTTTGGTATTTCTTTCCCAATGTACAATGCTATTTTTCTATGTAAAATCTTAAGCAAAGCTTTGCTTGTGTGAGGAATTGGTGTTGTCAATTTGCTTTTTCTCTTCTTTAGTATAAGCATATACACCTAAACTTTCCCAATCTGTAGATCACAGAGTCTTGTTCCATATTTGTTGACATAGAACTCTGAGAATTTTAACTGCTTTTTCTCCTGTAGCATTATGCAGTTGAAGCGGTATTTCATCTGGTTTGTCATCTGCACCTGGGGGTTTCTATTTGACAGCTGATCTATCACCTGTCATTACTCAACATTCTCCTGTAAAAAAAGTTTCTGTCATTCTATAATGCTGCTTGTAACAGTGTTTAACAGTTATTTCCACCACCCTTTAACCTTATTTGTTGTTATTGCATCTCCTCAATGATTACTCTTCAGTAGGCTTCCTTAGCTGCGAATTTAGCTGTAATTTTTCTGATTATTTTAACAAGGTAAGAAATGAGATATATTTTTATTTTCCTTTATTTGTTAATATTCTTGTCTGAGACTTTCCTTACAGTCTCCTCTGGTGCTCTCTTTTTATATGGTATTTTATAAATAAAGCAAATATTTCTGAAATACTTTAGCTGCCCAGTGGGCTGTCATCTGAAGGAACTATACAGTACTGCATAAGTCCACCACTGCAACTTCTTACCATTGGGTCAGTGGGAAACATGACAAGAATTTGGTTAACCAAATATGCTGTGATGGTTTAATCAGGAATTATTTGAAGCTACTATTGAGTAGCTTCAGTAGGATTTGCTTCAGGGAAGGTATAAATAGTCTAAGGAGGTGATAGCACCTGGTTGAACTTGTCTAGGTTAGGAAGTCATGCTAAGTTAGGCCTGGATATTACTTGGATGGGGAACTTCTAGGAAATATCAGGGCTATGGGTTAATTAAGAAGTTGAAGGAGACATTATTTTGTAAGCCCAAATAAGGTTACAAGATAGCATTTTGTTTCTGACCCATCTGTCAAATGATTAAATGACTGTGTTCACATGATATACTGATCCACAAACTAGCTAATCATATTTTAGAAAATAGAAGTAATTGAGGAGACTATTATTAAATTAACCATGGAAAATATTGTCATTCAGCCTGCAATCCCCAAAGTACTTGGGACTTAGAAGTAGCCTACTATGTATGGAATGGAAATCTAATTTACCTTCATGAAGACACTAGTTAGTAAGAGTTATCTTTAAATTTGGCAAATTCCTTTGGCCTCTATAAAACTAAGTGACCCAGTATGCTTTTCTGTATCTTGTCTTTAATTTTTAGAGTTGCTAAGTGAGTGATTCTTATAGGGAAACAAAGCCAATAAACATAGCAAAGTACAAATGGAGATACTGCTACAATATAAAAAATGAATAACCTTTGGGCTGGGGTTGGTGGAAACAAGCAGAAATGTTGCTCAAGGCGAGTGCCTGCTGTTAAAAAGTTGCTCACTTCTTTTTCTGATGTAGTGCTTCTGTTAACTGCTATGTGATAAACAGAAATTAAATTGGTGATTTTTTTCACTTCTTGAATATCTGCAAGGCTCTCAGCAGTTTCTGACAGGAGCTTTGCTTAGCAAAACAACAACAACACCCAAACTATGGAAAAATGGTTTTTAACCAACAATGACCCAAATAAAGCTTCAAGGCACTTGATAATTTTTCTCATTTCCCACTAGTGCTCTGATTCCTCAGCGGCAGAACACTGAAGTAATAGAAGAACTACTATGCTGCTTAGAAAGCAACTATTTTTCTTAATGAAATAATAATAATATTTTTATCCTGGCCTTTTTTTATATGTCCACCATATGCAGCAAAGAGATGAGTTTCGATGATGTTATGATTCCTGCTCAACTAAACATGCAGAGTTTTATTTAATAAATGAATGAACTCACATACCTATGAGTGCTAGCAGTGGCATAACAAAGGACAGGTGGAAACCATTCTGCCCACCCCAAAAAGACTAACTTCATCCCTAGTGCACACATGAGTAGGAGGGGAAAAAAACAACAGAAGAATTTGAACCTTGATTTCATGATAAATAGGACTTACATTTGACTCAGAACAGTCACTGGAATTATTTTGCAGTGGCATCATTAGTTTTTAGTCCTTGAGTGCCTGTTTGTGTCTGCTTCCAGTTCTAGTGCCGGCTGAGAGATGCCTGACAATACCTTATGGTTATGAAGAAAATAATGGTTATTATACCTGAGATTATCCATTTGAAATTTGAAATATTCAGTGCATATGAGTAAAAACGTGAATGAACATTTCATAGACAATAATAAACACAAAAGCCCTTTTAATAAAGTTTGATTTGCAAAAATCAGCTATTGAGACTTTTCATAGCATGGCAATGAACATTATAACAGTGAGATAGGCGGTGACAAATTTGAAATATAAATAAATAAATACATATAAATATCTCATACATATCATCAAATGGCTCTTAACAGCACAAAAGTAGGGGTGGATCACTAACAAAAATAGAATTGACAAATCTAATCTAGAGCAAATACTTTTCCATAAAATGAAATATATTCATGAAAAGACAACAATATCGGTGTAAACTGTAGTAGAATTTAGAATTACAAATGCTGTGCTATATAATGCCTGAATCGTTATTGGCAGCAGGCTTGCATTTGTAATTTACCTACTAAATAAAATGTAACTATTTCTAAATAATGGATTAAAAGATTTGTCAGTTTAGGTTATTCATATGTCGGTAAGAGCCAGCAGGGCATTACTTAAAACCTGTTTAAAGCCCTGTTCATTTGTGAATTTCACTGGGTGACTGATCAAATATATTTCTTTTAACCTAACTTCCAAGATCATTGGATGAAAATGTGCCATTCTGATTATTTTGGAGAAAGCTATGTTTACTAAGATTCAAAGAATTTAGTCCCAGTTGCTTGTTCTATCTGGGCTTGGGAATCACTGAAGAAAAGGTCAGATTTCAAACACATCTATTCCTTTTTCAAATATACTTTTGATCTTTTAAACTGAAAATGATGTAAACAGAATGCAGAGAAGACATAGGTCCTCTGAAGTGTAAAGAGCCTGCTGTAGCTTCAGTGCCTTCCTTTCTAACAATTTCTCATGAGGATTGTTTATATATATCAAGGATTTTTAAAATGTTCCATATATATATATTTATCATAACTGATTTATGGAAAGATAAAATAATAAAACTGCCATGATAGGGGAAATGATGAGACAACCAAGCAAACCTATCTACTTTGAAAGAACTAAAATTAGAGATAGACCTATATAGGAGAAGCTTTGAATTTATATTTGGGTAAGAGGATAACATAAAAGAATCCGGATAATAAAAAAGAACACATAAGGATTATATATTACGTTGAAGTTGCACCTGGAAAAAAAGCATATGAGAGCATTATTTCCAAGGAAAGTTGTGATTTGGCTTTAAATAATATTTTTGAGATGTAGTCTCACACAGTTGGATATTATCTGCTTATTCAGAAATTCCTCTTCATTTAATGAGGTCAGACTTTCCACTTTGCTGTTTGGACAGAAGTTATTCAGAGAAACAAGAAACTAGTAGTTCTGCTTAACAGTATTTATTGGAAAGAAGGTTAAGGCTATAGTCCAAGAATTCCAGCAAGTACTCTACTTTCAGATGAGAAGCCTATATATAGGCAATCTTAGATGGCAAAACTGTTGTCTGTTTTCTTGCCCTTGTACCCTCAGAGAGGAAAGGAGCATTGCCTCTTTTATGAAGATGAAGCAGCCTGCCTCTTCTTGTTGTTTTCGTAACTACCATTCTAAACATCAGTTATAACAAATGGATTGGATTTCCACGAAATGTCACACAAAAATTAGATAGTGTTTTTGATTCTATCGGCTCCAATTTTCAGGAGTACTCATAATGACTCAAAAACTAAGATGATTTTTAATTCAGGAAATGTTAAAATAATTCTTTGTTATATGTTACCAAGAATTAAGAAAAGACCAAAGGTTGCATTTGAGACCGAATTCCAATGGCTCTCTGTAGTATAAATGACAGATTCTGTTACAAATTATGAAGAGATTACGAAGAAGGTTTTTTTTTTCATTGAAATAAAGACAGGAGAAGAGGGGAGAATCAAGTGTTGATGAAATATTTATAATGAATGAAGTTTGGAAATGAAAAACTTAGTGTGGCTTGCCTTAGCTCTTAAGTTGGAAAAGTGACAGCAGTTCTTGATCTTATTGTTTCTTTTAACAGTTACACTATGAATGAATAAAACTAATACAATTGACATAATAACCAAGTATTGCATCCTCTGTGAGTCACACTGATAATCTCATGCTGATAAGAAAACAAACTGGTGCTATGTTATTAGCTTTTCTCAAACAACAGGAAATACTTTTTCATGGCTTTTTCTTCCCATCAAGGATAATTTTGTAGACATAAACATGGAGGTGGCTACATAAGAAAAACATTTGAAACAGTAAGAGAAAAAAATCATTTATTAGAATCTTATAGAATTATTTAAAGATAAGTAATTAGAAGAGAGCAAGGGAAAACAGAATAAGGTAAATGAACTATCTTATCACTATATTTTCTGGATGCTTTATAAGTTGCAAAGAAGGCTTGTCAAATATCTATAGATTGCATCTTCATTTATAAAAAGTATTATGGGGTTTTTTTTTGGTACATAAAATTGTTCTAAAGATAATGCACCTCTTAACAATAAACTCCATGCAGGCCCTTTATATTAAATTTTGTCTGTCTGACTGCAAACTATGCATGATATATTGCTGTACTAGTTTGACCTTCTTACTTTTTATCCTCCAAAGAATTTCTTATACTTTAAGAAATCATTAAGTTGAGTGCTTTAGTATGTAATTATTAAATTATTACATCATGTTAAAATGATGCCATCTAGAGTCTTCTGGAGTGGGTAGGCAAAATAGATTTAGATTTAGATTTAGATGATGATGATGATGATGATGATAATAGCTTACAGCTATGTTACATTTCTTATATTCCAAACTACTAGGAATGTTTAAAACATTGTCTAAAACATTCTTGATTTGCTTCAACAGTTTAAAGCAGCACATTACAATGATCTCTCTCTCTCTCTCTCTCTCTCTCTCTCTCTCTCTGTCCATATCTAGAACTGATACTCTGGCAGATTAGATTCTATGTCCCTGACATTCCTGAAACCTGCTCCAGAGAATTAGGAAACCCTTTGAAATGGATTTGAGGAGCTTGGAAGTTCGGGGGGTGGGGGGAGGACAAGAATAACATATTCTCCTGCTTTCTGGGCTTGCTTTGGCATGATTACAATTATAATGTAAAATGAATAATAAATACTATTAATAAATAGATATATAACCCATTATGTTCTGGTTATGCAGTGTTACGGGGGATGAGATCATAATTCAGCACATAAAACACACTTCCCAGCTGCCAGTGGAAGCCAATGTAACAAAATCCAGATTTGTCATGTCATGGTGTGATCTTGTTTAGGAGCCCCATTCTGCTTCCTGATTGTTGTTCCACTGTGACTGACTTTTCCTGATCTTCCATCCATTCCATTTCAGTATAGGAGTAATAAGGCAACATCATCATCAAGAACAGGGACTATCTGAGTATTAAAGGCAAAATCTCTTTTTTAAGTAGAGCTCTACATCCAATGAAGCATCCATGTAGTTTTCTTGGCAACAATGTGGACATAGTTTCCAGATCCAGGATTTCCTAGTGGTCTCCCATCCAAGTGCTAACCAGGGCCAATCCTGTTTACTTTCTGGAGACCAGCCCAGGTTGGTTAATATTGCCATTTAATTGTGTATTTGACCAAAGATGTGACTGGGATTCAAACCTGTCTGGAAGACTCTTATCCTTTTAGATAGTTGACACAGTATTGAACTCATATTTGAAAAAAGAGAACCATAGTGCCAATTGCAATTATACAAAGAGTGTACTAAAACATACTCCATGGAGGAGGGGAGAAAATGCCCTCTTTTATGATAACAAATACCATAATAAGGGTATATGTTACTGCTTCACAAGACGTTCTAGAGCTTGGTAATTCATCAGAAGGGCCCTGTTTACATCCATGCGACACGTGTTAAAAAGGGGCAGGACTTTGTTCATCAGGTTGCGCTTGCTGTTTTGACACTTCAACCCACCCTGCAGATGTCCCGGTGCCACAATCATTTGCTCGTGTAGAATGAAAGTTCAGCATAAAACCATAAAAGGCTTGCAAAAGCTGCCAAAGTGTTGAAGTAACGTAAATGAGCCTCTGCACTCTGATGCAGCAAGAAGCAGTTTATCTGTCTGGTGGATATCTTCAGTACAAAAATGGTCTCTGTGCTGGTGATTCCATGGCAATGCTCTCATAGTAATGAACAATGAATTTACAACAATAAACAGTAATCTAACAGCAATTACAACACACCAACCAAGAACCAAGGCAGGAATTTAAAAAAGCTGCTTGGCACTCCGGTGAAAAACAACAGAAGGAGGTTCTAATGCAGAGAAAGAGGAAGAAAGATTCCCCCCCCCCCCCCTTTTCAGAAGATAAACTACCTGCCTAGGGAATATTCTGACTGGGCCATCATAATAAATAAGCCAGTGGTATTCCATACATTTTGGCTCCAGTGTAATAATGAGTGCCAGTTTGGTCTAGGGGTTAAGGCACCAGGCTAGAAGCCAGGAGACGATGAGTTCTAGCCCTCCCTTAGGCATGAAAACCGGCTGGGTGACTTTGGGCCAGTCCCTCTCTCTCAGCCCAACTCAACTCACAGGATTGTTGTTGTGAGGAAAATAGGAGGAGGAAGGAGGATTAGGTATGTTCATTGCCTTGAGTTATTTACAAAAATAATAGAAGTGGGATAAAAAAATCTAAAAAAAAGGTAACTCATGTTTCACAAGTTGCTGAAAAAGTAGTTTCAATAAAAAATACGTAAGTAGTGATTAACTAGTGTGTGTGTGAATGTAAAGTTCATTATTGGTGAAGAAAGAAAATAATGCCACATCAAAAGCTCCCCCTGCCCAAGCCATTAATAGAAAGCTGGATGCTTCCAAAACAAAACAAAACAAAAACGTGCAGCTGGAAGTGTTGGCGTGGATTTCCACCTCCTTTCTTCAGGATGCTCTTTGCTCAGTTGGGTGAAATAGCAGAAGAAACAGAAAGTATACTGATCATTTCCTACTAGCAGTAGAAACAAAGCTTTGTTTCTGATTCCACATTCCAAATTTGTTCTGTCCCTGTGTATGTATGTGTTAGTGGGGTTCTACTTGGAATAAAACAGTACAAGTGATTTTTTTCATTACACAGTAACAATAACTAGTGTCTACATAGATACATATTGGGGGAGGGGAGTGATGAAACTAGCATTATGACATCACAATGCAAATCTCTTGTCTTACTTGCTTACATTTAATGTTGGAGCACAAGTACAAAAGGGCTGGGTTTGCATCATAGCATCATTTTTCTATCATGGCTAGCTATGGTAGTACCTACATGTTTGGGATCCAAAAACAGACCTAACGGGTTACAGAACATGATTTTGATTAGATTTACATTTTGTACTAAGCTATGGCTTGTTTCATCCTTGATTTAATTAATAAATCACAATTGTCTGGCTTTATATTGTGCATATTACATATTAGAAATCATAGTGACTGAGTTCACACAACACATTAAACCCAAACTCAGCTAACCATATTATGGCTTGGTGTTGGGTGAAACTAGCCTTTGAACAGAACATAAGTTGTGGTCCTTTTTCCATTAAAGAACAGTTGTGGGCCACAGTAACAGTGAAACAATGGCAACACAGGATCTTGGTACTTCCTATGAGTCCTTGGCCTTCCTCAGCATTTCTCACCAGATATTTGAAATTCCCCTGCCAACAATTTGCTTGGGACATAATGATTTTATACAGTCAATCTTAATGGTGTCACAAGGACATCAACTCAACTTTCTTCACTGTATAATTAAATACACTGATTCTGAATATGCCTCTCTCATCTATTGCTGCTATCAACCCCTTAAATCAGTGGACAATTAAAACAAAAATATGATACTCCAGCATCTCACAAAAAAACCTCTATGAAGTCAGATCAGTCTGGTCTTTACCAAGTCAGAAGGCTACAGGAATTAATGAACTATGTCAGCAAATATGGAGAATAGGACAGTGGCCAACAGATGGGAAGAGTTCAGTCTGCATACCAATACCAAAGAAAGGAGACTTAACAGAGTATGCAGACCATCATACAACATCCTTAATTTCACATGCTAGCAAAATAATGCTTGCACATGCTTATTTAAATGCACAATTATATATACAAATATTTTAAGCAGAAAGAGACACAGATATCGGCAAATACCCATTTTAAGTTGTTTGTTTCATAGCTGGTACGATCAGGTTTTTTTTTTTTTTTTTTACAGTCACTTATATACAATATTCAACATCCCAAAGATTGCAAAACTACAAGACAATAGCATTGTCTGCTCACTAGATAGGAACCTTTTTGATTTGGCTACAAATATAATTTACTTCAGTGGACAGTAATGGCACGGGACCAGCTTATCTGAGGAACTGCCTCGCCCCGGTCATTTCAGCCCATCCCACTTGGTCCAGCAGAAGGGGCAGGTTGCAGACCCCACCAGTCAAGGAATTTCGATTGGTGGGGTCTAGGCAGAGAGCCTTTTCTGCTGCAGCGCCCGCCCTATGGAACATCCTGCCTCCTGAGGTGCGGTGTGCCCCCTCCTCATGGCCTTCAGGAAAGGGCTCAAATCCTGGCTCTGCCAGAAGGCCTGGGGGCCAGAGGGGGGCCTGCACCTGTGGAGATGGCTGGTGGGATGATGGGTTGTTTCCCCCCCCCCCCCCCAGCATCTTATAGGTTTTTTAGGGCTAAAATCAGAGGAGGTTTTTAGGGCATTTTTAATATATGTTTTTTAATTATTTATAGATTTTAGCCATCTTTGGAAAGAACTGTGTTTTTTCTTCTTTATTATTGTGAGCCGCCCAGAGTCACCTGTTGGGGGAGATGGGCGGCATACAAGCCTGAAAAATAAACAAACAAACAAACAAACAAACTAACAAACTTCCAAGTTACAATGCTTCCAAGAAAGCATAGTAATGATTGTAAACTCTGCCCCGAAGCTAAACAAAGGCGAGATGAGTTTCGGCGAGCGTTTCAGCACCAAAGCGTCGGACAGTTCCATCTGCATTTTCCAGTTTGCACATTGAACCATAAACCAACTGGATGGGCTGGGTTTGCATAAGCCACAACAAAAGCCCCTAACCAAGGTTAACCCAACTCAGGCATGTTATGTGGATGCAGCCATTAGGGTTGCAACTGACCCGATGACCTTCTGTGAAGAGACCCTCAATGTATGTAATGCGTTGCAGAAATGTAATGTAATGCGTTGCAGAAACCCTAGCACTGGATCAGCCCGCTGGTTGCGTTGCCATCTTGTCTGCAGCTAGAGTAACTCTTACACAGATGTTAGTCCTACAGTTCATAGGGAGGGTTTTGAAATGTACTCCGGACCCCTCAAAACCAAAAAACTGCACAGAGACATTCTCCTGGAGGCTGATGCGGGGAAAACCCTTTTCCTCACCCCACCTCAGCCCAGGAGCCCAAATTCTTGAGCACTGCTCCTCCTTGCGGAGGCGGACCCGCACGCCTTTAAAGGAAAGGCGCCCCCCTGTCAGCCGGGCAAAGCGAACTGGGTGGGAGGGAGTCGCGCTCCAGGCAGAGGAAGAAGAGGAGGAGGGCTGCAAGCCCGGCTCCTTCTCGCGTCCCAACGCTACACTCGGCAGAAGACGGAAGAGCTCAGCGCTTTCCAAAGTAGCTTTCAGACAGCGGACTAGCAGCGTCTCGCCTCGCTCGCCTCGTTTCTTTGGAAGTAAAAAGGACATTTGACTCTGTTGAGACTTACTTCCCGCTTGGGGACTTTGGGAGAGAAAGGTTGACTTGTGCGGACGAGGAGCGCCCCAAAACTGTGAGGACTCGGGAGACGGTTGTCGAGGAAGCCTCTGCTGTCGATGAGCCATGCCACCGAGGTCGACAGTGTCTACCTGGCTCCACGGGACGGGGGCGGGCAACGACAGCGAGGCGGCTGCTCCAGGAGCATCGTCGCCGCAGGCTGGGGCGCTGTTCGCCGTCCGCTGCGTGATCCCCTCGCTCTACCTGCTAATCATGGCCGTGGGCTTGCTGGGCAACGTCACGCTGCTGAAGATCTTCGCCGGCCGGAGCGCCGCCCGTAGCGCGCCCAACATCTTCATCTCCAGCCTGGCCGCCGGCGACCTGCTGCTGTTGCTCACCTGCGTCCCCGTCGACGCCTCGCGCTTCTTCCTCGAGGACTGGCTCTTCGGCGAGGTGGGCTGCAAGCTGCTCCCAGCTATCCAGCTCACCTCCGTGGGCGTTTCCGTCTTCACCCTCACGGCCCTCAGCGCCGACAGGTGAGTCCAGGGGCGGCCAGGAAAGTCCTCCAGAGAGGGAAGGCGGGTGGGGGAACACAGCGGGGCGGGGCGGGGCGGGGGGGGGGAGAAAAGCACCACCAAACGCGAGAGGGAAAGGGTCTGCAAACTATCTCACCTACAAGCGACCTCTAAGATTGGGCGGCTGCTTTTAATGCCCTTAGCCTTTTTAACAGAGTCCACTGGAGTTGGGCGGCCAATAAATTTAAATAAATAAATAATGTTCCAGCCACTGGCCTCGCTGACAGAGCTTCTGCTTCATCAGAAGTTGGGAAAAGCGCCAGTGCCTTTTGCTCAGAGGGAAAGACTCTCAGACTGAAAGGGCTGAAAATGAATCGGGTGTCTGCTGTGCTGATTTGGTCAGTTTGGCCATCCATGAGTAATCATCCCATCATATGCTATCCTAACCCACAAGTAAATAAGAAGATCCATGCTCCTCCAGGGGCACATCTATTTAGGTTCTTGCCATCTAATCTTTAAGGACTTCAGCTGGAACCAAGTAAGTTCTGCTCGCACACAGGAGTAGCTCAGAATTACCCTAAGTAGTGATTAACAAGGGACATTAGGGAAATCCGTGGAAAATCCTAGCTATCAGCTCTGAGCGCTAAATGGAACTTCTCTGTTTAGATGCATTTTTTCCTCTAAATGCTAATTCCAGGGAACAAGTAGGAGCATCCTTAGCTTTGTTCTGTACTTGAGGAGTTCCCAGAAGTGTATCCTGTAGCTGGCCACATTTATAAACATAAATCTGAAGAAGACAAACGATCAGTCTCATTCAGGAAGGATCTTACGTTCTTCTTAGAAATATTTGGCTTTTTAAATGTATTAAACTGGGAGATAAATCTTCCACTCTATTCCTAAATAAACATAATGTAAGCTGAATTTAAGGAGAAGAAATCAGTTCCATGCAATATTTATGGAACTGAGATGTCAGGTAGCAGAGAACAAAGAACCAAGCACAATATGATTAATGATTACCCATTTAGGGTTAATTCTTTTACTTTTTTACAAAGTTGGAAAAGAAGAGGAGAAAAAGATCATGATTAAGAACAAGATTAGAGGATTCTGACCAAAATCATTAGCAAAAGAGCATTTTTTTTCCTATGTACATATAGAGGTGATAGAAGATGCTGGCCCTACTTGTTTTCTTACTGAAATTTGACAATTTGCAGTTGAAGTAAAGAAAGTGACAATAGCTTTTATTTGGAGAATGTGTGAAGCCACTTTCCTGTATAATCTTCCTGCAACAGATACTGTAAGTTAAAAGTCTATCTTGAAGTGTCCATAGATAAATGCTAACAGGATATTGGAATAGAAAAAAAGTTGCCATTATTATGGGCCCCCTCTTCCCTCTCTGTTTTTTCCTTTTGAAAAAGGATTAAACTGAGATTACAATCTCATTGCATGATGAATCTTCACATGAGACTAGCACAATCTCGAGGATAAATCACAAAAGCACATCTTTATTTTGAGGCTACCTATTTTGACAGCTCCCAGCTTCTTAGAAAAGCATTGGAAGTTGCAACTAAGCCCCAAGCTTAGAGAGAGATGTAATATTAGGAACATATAAGTACAAACTTGCACCCATTCATTAATGCGCATGGCAAATAGATTTCACCAATGTGAAAAAATGACAAATTAAATGACACTCAGCAGGTGGCATAGTAGTATTTATCTGGGGAAGACCTGTTTGCAAAAATCAGGAGTGCTTTTTAATAAAGTTTTGCCATGGCACTCATGCCTCAATTCTATGGGTCTTCATTTTGTGAGGAATGAAGATTGGCATCATGATTACATCACAGGGCAAGCCAATGCAAGCATGCTGAGAAATAAGCCCCACTGAATTCATAGCGTACATAAAATTTCACAGAAAATCATAGCTCTCCCTAAGATGGCCTGAACTTTGTCACATTTACTACCTGCATGCATTTACCAGGTATACATATAAGGGATACAGTTGTGGCTTTTCTAACAGATGTGATTAATATGCACACAGATATTTCTATACAACAGCAGAAAATGGCCCTCAGAGACTGCAAGCCACTGCTGCCTGCTCTTGCATTAATGTTTTTTTTATCAGAAGAAAATGAAAAAATTGCAGAGTGATTTCCCCCCCTTATATTAGACCCACTTTCCCCTTAGGTCACAGTGCTCAGAATTTCATATATGCAGGATTTTTTAAGACTCTGAGGGGTTCAAGAACAAAATGTTCATCTGAGTTACCAACATCTCCTTCACTCTCTTCTGCATCCTAGTTTGATTCAGTTTTGAAGCTGGTGGTAAAATAAATGATAATGGAGAATTCCAGCAGCTTGAAACAACTCAGATGAGCAATTTTACTATCTTGAATACAAAAATTGATCTTTCTGATTGTTTGAAATATGAAACATTCTTTGACTAGGTCTCCCACCATAGCTCGTGTTGCCCTGGCTAGAAAGACCCTGCTTCATATATTTTTTCATACAATTAAAAAAAAAGTAAGATGGAGAACAAATTTTATGTAAAAGAAATGGTGTGATAGTGAACATTTGTCACTGTATTCATCAGGAGTCAAGCCTAACTAGCTATGTAACAGATGGCAACTTCAAGGACCATGTCTGATTCTGCAGTATTTCTTTCAGTAGGAGGATCCTATTTGCTGTGTTACATTCTATAGTATCTAAAAAGAGATGGAGCATTTTCCACAAAGGTTAGTACCCACTAAATGAGACAGTAAATGGAATAAGGGATTACTTCATAAAGTAAACAAAGTAAATAAAGGATAATTTGGAGTGCAATTTAAGTGAAAGTTGGCCAAACTAAATATATATTTTAGACCTCCTTTAGTTTAGAAATGATATATGAATGTTATGATCCAACGAGAAACTGAAAGGCACAGAGTTCCTCAAAAAAACCAAATGTCTGTTGAATCAAAAGGCTTTTTAGCTGTTTCACTGGACTATTTCCAGATTAGCTACAGCTACACATTCTTTATTTGAGGTGATAACATGTTGATATCACTTTCTACAAAATTCCTTTCATTCAAAAATGCCCTGCCAAAAATAGATGTGCTTTTGGAAAAATGGATAGTCAAAAGACAATGGAATAGAACTGTCGGAATCTGGAGGGCTACTACCAGAAATGGTTTCATATAGCTTGAAAGCTGCAGTTTTGGTAACCATTAAATTCCTTTTTAACAAAATCATTGGGAAGAGATTTGCTGTATAAAAGAATACTCTAGCCTTAGAAGAATCTTACAAAGCGGGATGTGCTCCATGATGTGGCACTGTGGAATGCTCCTTTTGATAGCCAGCCAGCCAGGTTTGTCCTCTTCTAGGAGGTTCCACTCTGCTTTTCTGTTTTTCTAGATTTCAGCTAGCATTACTTAAACACTAAGCATACTTAGGACTTGGTTTAGATCTGCTCCTGAAAGGAACTGAGCCCTCTGATGATCAGCAGATATTATTGCTTGTCACTTATCATTGAACTTGGCCCCAAATATCACTCGCTCCGGTCACATCATTTTGTGCTAATGTGGAGCTTTCACTTACAAACACTGAGTATCAGCATAGAAGTGGATCACAATGTGAATTGCATGAATTAGTCTGTGTGGAATATGCCTGACTCCACCTTCCAGGTTCTGTTCTCCTGTCAGAATGGGAAGAGCACATAGCTATATACAACCATCAGGTCAAGGATATGCCACTTTGAAGGGCACATAAGAGGCTTGCAAAGCACTTTTCTTGTGTGAGGGGGGAGGGGAAGAGATTTATATTTTGGCATGAAAGGGAGGAGCTGTTCTTTCTGGTCAGCAGATGAGGACTGACACATTTATTGACCAGAAAGGTCAAGTTGGGATTGAGTGTTGCAGACTTTCAAACAAGTAAACATGCCCATTTCTGTTATATTTTGCTATCCGAAAATGTTAGACCAGCTTGTTCTAGTCCTGCTTTGTTTTAAGTGTGAGATAAGATGACTTTGGTGATGGAATGACTAGTCATTTAGAAATGACTTCAGTTCTGAGGCTTTTTTTTTTTTTAAGGGTAGGGTTGATTCTTAACAATCCTTCAATTCTCCTTCCTTCCACAAACATTAGCATCCCTTAGTGTTTTCTGATGCTCTCCTTCAGTCTATGGTTGGTGCCATTATGGCTGTACAGTGATACCTACTGAGAGAATGGATTTGTCATTAACATTTCTAATATGCCAGAGAAGTGGGTTTTGTACCTCAGCCTTAAATCACATTATATAACAGTTTTACAGGACTGTACAGCTACAGTGAAAGTGTTTCAGTAGAAGATGTAAGAGGAGTGGGAATGGAAATAAAACAGGAAAGCTGCTTCCATATGAAATGATGAAGTAAAACACAGCGGTAAAAAAATTAGCCCCAGAAAGTCTTTCCTTCTAGACTGAGATGCTTTTCATATTTTTTGTTTCTTGCATCTGAAAAATGAACCCAGATGAAATGTGTATGCTTGCAAGACATAAGGTGTGTATATTTACAGCCCTAGCCAGTTGCATTTTGCAAGATCAGATGCACATTTTCTTTAATTACTCCTCTCCAATGTTTTCATCTCTCACTGCATATTCTGATATCTAGAGAGAAACTAGAGAGGATGATCCAAGGAGAGCAAAAGTTTTGTCACGATAAATAGTTAGGAAATCAGCTCTTTCCAACATCATTTTTATCACTTTTCCATTATTTGTGCTTGTAAGAAGAAACTATGTGCATATTATCTTTTTCACTACCAGCTGTGACTCTCTACCATTTAATCTCACTTATCAGAACATCTCTCTCATTTCTTTCATTCATTTCTGGTTCACTGAAAGTGCTTGCAGCTACAACCAACTCTATCAAATGATACCCACAGAGGCATAAATCCTGAGAATTCCTGAAATATGTCTCAATTCTATGCATGCAACACTGTTCCTTGTTATGGATGGGGGACTTGCTAACTCTCTGTAACTAGCTGCTACCTGTTGATCCCAAATCCAGTAACTTTCCTTGCAACCAATATTGATTCAAAAGAAAGTTCATTTATTGAGAATAAGTGTACAGATCCAAAGCATTGCTAAGACTGAGCAAAAGCGCACCAAAAGCTGTTTTCTTACTTTCTCCCCCCCTACATCACCCTTAGTTTCTCCGCCCCTTCATCGCCCTTAGTTCTTGGTCTTCTGATTCCCTTGCTGGTATGTCCTTGAGCATGCCAGAGCCTGTGATAAGGAGCCATCTGCTTTAAACGGTTTCTCATTCCTACTCCCCCCCCCATCCTTTTACAATGGCAGAACCGCAGCATGTAAAAAGCCATTTTTTTAAACTAGCTATATAATAATCTATTATGAAATCTTGCGAGGATTCTGACACTCACAACACAGTACCAATAAGTCCGTAATGTATGATTAGTAATGGAATGTGATTAGTTGAACGCTGTGAACCTTTTCTAGGATCTGTCTGAAGAAGTATAGAAACAAATGCAAATAGTTCATCAAGTAATGAAAAGAGAACATCCAGATGGAGTGCTTTTAATAGCTTTTACTTAAGTTGCTTTTACAGTATGAATTTTAGCCCTTACCTGATCATAAGTTTCTATGAGATCCATATGCAATTCAAAGAGTTGTGATGGAGGGAGAAAACGTAAGACCAGAAATTCATCCTTGATTGCTTTTCCTCTTTGAAAGCACAAAAGGAGAACTATGCTTTCATACATCTGTAGTAATAATTATTTATTGCACTCTTATTCTCTTCTTCATCCAAAATGGATTGGGGAGCAGGTACAGCCTCCTTAGTTCTCATCAACATGAAGAGTTAGATTAAGCTAAGAGGTAGTGGCAGACCAATAAATTTAATGTTTAAACCAGAATTTGAACACTGTCCTCTTCAGTTATAGTCCACAGCAGTTTTTCTAAATGCAGTGTCCTCCAGGAGTGCTAACCTCTCTAGATAATATGGCATTGGGAAATGTGGTTCAATCCATCAGGAAAACATCAGGATGGGCTTCCTTTTCCTAATCTAATGCCTATTTGTTAACACAGTAGTTAATAACAGGAGCAGTAATAGGTACTTTGGCGATGATAGGATTACATCCCTGGATACCAGCCAGCATTGAGCTTTGAAGACCCAGACAGACCTAATTATAATGGAAGGAAATCTCCTATTAGTGCCAAAGCATGTTATGCCTCCCTTGCTGAGAGTGTTAGTCTTTTTGTTAGAGGATATTCAGAAAGAAGCCCCTGAGAGGGGCAGAGAGCTTAAGGGTCCTCATGTTGATCTGGTTAAACCTATATATTAAAGATGCTGGAAGGTAAGATCATTTTTTGTACCTTATAATAACCACAGAAATAGCAATGGTCAAATATATGGTACACCTTATATGGCTGGGATGTGATTTTCATCACCAGTTGAGTTAGTCACCGATGATAATGGCCACCTCTTCTGGCCTTTAAAATAAAATCTATCGTTCCAGGATGCCATTCACCTTTGTCCTAGCTCAATCCACATAGCCTTGGATGCAGAACCACTGGGTATCTCTCCTGTAAACCAGTGAGATTCCGAAACCTGTGTTTTGGTTTCTTTTTCAATGTTCTGCAACCAGCTGCTTAGATTTACTAGAGAGTTAGTTTTACTCAGGGAATTTTCTAATCACCAGGCTTACTGCTTAACAAGGTAGTTCATAAAAGGAACACATTTTCAGCTTCAGATTCCTGAATGCCATTAATCACAGCTGTTTGCAGAAAGCTCAGAGGCACTTGTTCCTTGAAGGCAGAAGATGGATAGCTTTCATTACATTTGTCAGGATGGAACTGAAAGAATATGTATATGTAAGTATACCTGTGTGTGGAGGGTCATGCCTCTGTAATGTGGAGCTGAAATGGATGTCCTTAGGGACCAATTTAGAGATCAGCTGGGGTTATTCCTCCCTGCAATGAATTTTCATGTGCACTGCAACAGACATGGCATCGTTTCAAGAAATAGATGTGTATCAAATGCAAACAGTATGGTTGTTATCATCCAGTGAAGAGGAATATAAATTTAGTTTTTGAATCTGATTGAATTTAAAAGACTTAACACTCAGTGAAGTTCTGTATTTGTCTTCTTAGTACTAAGACGCATTGAATGCAAGGGAGTTCATTCCCAGATAAAAAAAGTCCAGTGGTCACATCTGTGGAAAGGTCATATTTTGTGATGTCAAAGCTCTTCCTACCGTCAGGGTGAGAAAGTGTCAAAAGATAATGAGCAGTGAGGAGTTAGCATTTTGCACATGTTTATAAGATTATTATGTTTTTTATTATTTCAGACATGTCAGGGTGAAGCTTTGGGGTTTTGTTCTGTTTTTGTGTTTTTTTAAATCTATAAATTTGTTGTTAAAATATTGAAATACAAAGAAAGTGTAAAAAAAAGCAAGATGATACAAAACGCTGCCACATTTGAATTAAAAAAAAATAGTGAAAAAAATAAAAAGTAAGTTACATCCTTCCCTTCCCTTCCATTTGTATCCCCAACAACAGGCCACCATTTAGATATGTGAACTTTGCGTCAGACTTTAGTAACTGTTGTTAGTTTCTATTTTGAGTCCTAAAAACCAGATTCCAGGTGTCTAAATCTGCCTTGCTCTGTATATTGGGGAGCCATTCTTGCTTGAATTTAGTTAAACTTCTATTGTAGATATAGACTGTCAATTTTGCCATTGCACTATATTCTCCAATTTTAGTCTAACAGTCTGATATTATATTTTAGTATATTTTTCATTCATGTTTTCTAGGATTATACCTAGTAGAAACATCTGTGGTTTCATTTCAAGTTTTAGTTTTAGATTTTTTTTGGATTTTTAAATACATTTCTTTCCAGTACTTTTGAATTCTTTTACATTACCACTACATGAACATTATATACCAATTTCCCCTTAAATTGTAGTTTGAAGTAAATTTTATTGATCTTTTACCCCATGGCCTTTCCCATTTGTCCGCTGTAATTACTTCTCTCAAATTTTGCATCCATTTTGTCATACAGTTTTTAATTTGTTCTGTCTCTGTGTCATATTTCAGTAATAGTTAATAAATACATCCTAGTAAATGATCTTGGATTTGTATAAGCATTTCAAATTCTGTCATCTTTCTCAAGGTCCCTCCTTTTTTGAGATCACTTTTTTATTTTTCTGGTTATTTGTAAATACATTAACCATGGTAAATTCCTTCTTTCATTGTGCAATTCCTGTTGTGTTTTTAACCTGTTTTCTAAATCCGGATTATATCATATTGGCATATGTAATTAAATCTTTTTTTTACTGAAATTGTCCTTAGAGTAAAAAGCATTTTATTGGTGGCTGGTGATAAAATTGCCAGACTTATTCTTGCTTTTAGAAGATTCCAGATGTTTAATAGGCTTTGTCTTATTATAGGCCCTTTCAAATACTTTTCTTTTGTTTATTTGTATCATAGATACCTATGAAGTCCATTAGCTAGACCTGCTCCTTCTATTATTATGTTCTACCATTCAAAGATCTTATCCATTTTGAGTTCTGGTTCTGATGCTGGATCCTTCTGAAGGCTGGCTCAGATTAAACCCAGTACTTATCTTTACTTTTTTTTTTTTCTTAGCAAATCAAATGACAAAGGGTAGTAATGCCGCAAGATCAGAATCTGATATCGTTTTTGCAATGTAGTTTTTGTGAAACTGAATTCTCACACTGACAGGGAGGACAGTAATTGTAAACAATGCCCAGGTACCATCTGGCTCAGTATCTCACCCGCCCCCCCCCCCCACTGAAAGCACAGGAGAAGAGTTAGATGTTAACTGCTTTGAATATACAAGTAGTCCTCGCTTAATGACCACAACAGGCACCAGAAAATTCATTGTTAAGTGGGGCAGTCAATAAGTAAGGCATCATGTGACCACACCCGGTTTTATTTATTTTTTTTGCAGCGGTTGTTAAGTGAATCACTGCGGTCATTAAGTGAATCACATGGTTGTTAAGCAAATCACATGGTTCCCCATTGATTTTGCTTGCCAGAAGCCGGCTGGGAAGGTCACAAATGGTGATCATGTGACTGCAGGATGCTGCAACCGTCATAAGTGTGAGCTGGTTGCCAAGTGCGACCAGGTGACTGCAGGGGTGCTGCAACAGTCATAACTATGAAGACTGGTCATAAGTAGCCTTTTTAGTGCTGTTGTAACTTTGAACAGTCACTAAATGAATGGTTGTTAAGTGAGGACTACCTGTATAGTGTTACTGGTTGTAACTGTTGTCCTGTTACATGAAAAATTTTTTTGTAAATTTAATCAGAGCTTAGATGAGCTTGTTTCCTTGGTTGTTTTCTGTTTGCTTGGTGCAGCTGAATTCTGACAGTTATTTGTAAGACTTCAGTTATTCATAAGATGAAACCCAACAGCTTCAGAAATTCTCTCTATCCTTCCCATTTTTGTTTCATTTCAGCTCCAGAGAGCTGATCCAGTTTTAGGAACGGTTACTTTGGAGATAATACCAAAACACTGACCACTACATGATTTTTTTTTCTTCAAAGCTAAGAAACAAAGAATGCCTTGTTAGGTTAGATCAGACTAAGGCTTGTCCACTCCAGTGTTACGTTTGAGTCAGTCATTTGCCTCTGAGCACTTGTAGGCAGGTTTTGAAAGTGAGTGCTTTTCCCAGCATTTGTTCCTGTCTTGAGTATAGTTCCCTAACTGTACACTGACATTTTCATTGCTCTAGTAAGGTAGATAACACAGTTGAAAAGAGAACCTTTTGGAGCTTTCTTTGTTGTCCAGAAATTATGAAGAAAACCAAAAGCTGATCTTATATCTTAAGGTAGAGATGGACTGGAAGTAAGAAATGTGAACTGAAAATTATATCTCATATCAGCCTTCAAGATGTATAATGTGAACACATTTTTGAGCCATGATAATGAATAGCAGAATAAATTATATAACTTCCTCAGGTCATGGAAAATTGCTTTATACTTTTCTGCACTAATACAAATAAAAACTTGATGTTTTCCTTCCTTCCTTCCTTCCTTCCTTCCTTCCTTCCTTCCTTCCTTCCTTCCTTCCTTCCTTCCTTCCTTCCTTCCTTCCTCCCTCCCTCCCTCCCTCCCTCCCTCCCTGAATCAATTCATTATTTCTGTTTAGCCTCTTGAACAGAAGTCAGATAACTCTATCTGGTATATTTTCTGTCTTAACACCTTCCTCAGAATTGTGGGATTCTTATCTTCTTTCGACAACAAAAAAATCAACCTGCCGTCTGAACAGTAACATTCATTTTCCCTCTCTACATGTCTAGGTACAAGGCAATTGTAAATCCAATGGATATCCAAGCACCCAACGCAGTCCTGTGGACATGTATTAAAGCAATTGCCATATGGGTAATTTCCATCCTGCTAGCAGTCCCTGAAGCTGTTTTCTCTGAAGTGGCACAGATCACTGATGCAGATAATGTCAGCTTCACAGAATGCGTGCGCTATCCCTTGAAGGATGATCTGCACCCAAAGATTCATTCGGTGATGATACTTTGGGTATACCTTCTTATCCCACTCACCATCATTAGCATTTATTACTACCACATTGCAAAGACTTTAATTAAGAGTGCACACAACCTACCTGGAGAATATAGCGAACAATCTAAAAAACAGGTAAGTCTTCCAGAGGCACAAGAAGATTTACTTTAAGAAAGTCTGAGAGTTAAATGAAATACTATATTTAGTACACATTGCGCATTTCTGTTTCTCAGTTTTTGCTTTTTAACCCTACAGCAAGTACATGTGGTCTGGTCTGGATCAAGCTCATTCTGTGGGCAAATAGGGAATCCTTCATTATGTAGGAGGGCAGAAAATGGATTGGGAAATGTATTTGTCTTGAAAGAGAGCATGCTTACAAAAAAAAAAAAACGCCCACCCACCTCTGCTCACACCAATGGATTTTTGAAAAACAAGTTTTAGGCATAGTGGAAATAACTAACTCCCCCATATGCACAATGGTTCCAACTGAAATCAGACCACTGTACTTCTACAGAAAGAAAAGGAAGGTATTAAGCATAAGCTCAGATCTTTCCCAGATCTACAGGCAAGGGCAATTGATTAAAAACTCAAATATTACCAAGTAGTTAACTAACACTTAGCCCTCTCTCTGACTTATTATGAGAAATAGTGTTCCTGACACTGTGCATTTATTGCATGGTTAACAAGGAAGAATGAAAGCTTCACAAGATAGAATTCTGATTACATTTTGTGATTTCACTAGAATGACCACACAGCAGATTTTCTACTAGACCACTGCAGGCTTTTCTTCTGGTTCTGCTTAGCCTCAAGCATTTGCAGTTGTTGGGGGATCTCTAAGTGCTGCTGCACACCCATAAAATAAATCAGTTTGCACCAATGTAAAGCATCCTCTGCAAAAGCCTGGTTTTTAACTGAATACGGATTGAGTATGAGATGCATCTCCAGGCTTTATACCTAATACCTGTATTAGAGTTTTATATGAGGTTAGCTTAAATGTTTAATGTGAATAATATACAAATTATCCCAAAAGTTATAGGGCAGTCATTGAAATAAATTGCCAGTTACTGCAATTTTACTACCCTTTAAACTTCTTCTTCTTCTTCTTCTTCTTCTTCTTCTTCTTCTTCTTCTTCTTCTTCTTCTTCTTCTTCTTCTTCATCATCATCATCATCATCATCATCATCATCATCATCATCTCCTGCACATTGATTTTTTTTAAATCAAAGTTCCTTCTTTTTTTCCTGATTTACTTTTTACTTTTGGTGTTCTATTACTTCTGGAACACCCTGTATATTCCTATTGCATTTGCTTCAGAAGGAGAAAACCATTTAAGCAGCCCTTCAAGCACTACTGGAAATGGATTACAACACTGTGGTCCACAGATAATTTATGCCCAGCTGTTATAAGCTTCAGCCTTGACCAGTGGCCCTTATTTCAAGAAAGATTGCTTCAGAATAATGTATTTGGGCAATTATAATTGGCATATGCTTTGTTTATTAAAATGATGCACATTGTGAATGCCAGATTTTTAGATGGGAAAACGGTTTGCACTACTCTCAGTTAATTTTCCCTAATTGATTGCCCTCTGGATATGTTTGGATTAAAGCTCCAGAATTCTCCAGATAAACACTATGCTGAGTAGGGAATTCTGGGAATTGCAGTCCCAACACATCTGGGGAATGTTGACCTGCAGTATCTTCCTGATATATCGTATGAATGTGAGAAGTATAAGTTCACTATAGGATTGTGAATCAATGACAATTCGGTCCTTGATAAGAGAGAATTAGGAAAAGGATATTCCTTATGCTCATCCCTCATCACTCTTCTAAATTTTAATCAGTTGAGTTCAGTTGTCGATGGTCTTGTTTTAACAGGGCTTGGGTTGATAGCTGGCAAAACTTGCATTTTGACCTCTCTAGGGTGGCTGGACAAACTCTGTGAAGTTTGCCACCTGTTCTTTTTCAGATGCCATTGGTAAAATTAAGATGTCAGCAGAATTATCTGCAGTAGTATATATAGTCTAATCCTGCATGCATGAGGATCTGAAAACATGTGGGGATTAATTGGCATTAAAGGTTTAATTGGGAATTAACTTTCCTGTTCATATTTGAATAATGCATTGTGGAAACTGAAGGAAAGCATATGCTTGGATCAGCTATTTTGTGGAATTGTTAATTTCTGCTTATTTGCTCACTCTAGATGGAAACTCGAAAGCGCCTGGCCAAGATTGTCCTGGTTTTTGTTGGGCTGTTTGCTGTGTGCTGGCTGCCAAATCACGTGCTATACATGTATCGGTCCTTTAATCACCGTAAGATTGACCCATCCCTTGGCCACATGGTCATTACCTTGTTGGCCCGAGTGCTGAGCTTCTGCAATTCTTGTGTCAACCCGTTTGCCCTGTACTTCCTCAGCGAGAGTTTTCGGCGACACTTCAATAGCCAACTTTGCTGCCACAGGATGCATCCTCACTCAAGGCCTGCCAGTTACCTGAACAATTCCTCAGCCCTTAGAATGACTTCATTGGAAAACCATGCCAGGCATACTGTTGCTATGACAACCCTGCTGAATGGGCATACCCCTAAACAAGAGATGTCATTGTGATTAATCAGTGCAACATCTGACCTCAGAAAGAGGTTGTTTTAACCATCCTTCTTGTTGCTGGCCTCAGTTCCTTTAAAAAGCCAACCAATTACCATATCCTCATCTAGGGAGGAGTATTTAGTAATTATCTTCCTATCACTGTTGTGAGAAATGAAGGATATTATGCTTCACTTACTCTCCACTGGAAAAAATGCTTCTAAGGTTGTTGGCTTAAAAAGTTGAATATAAATGAAGTATGAAAAGGATATACATGGTCAGTTGCCACTTTAAGTGAATTGGTCTAGACATATTTAAGTGATTGCCAGGTGTGAGGTGGTTAAGAGTTCTGGGACCTAGTTATCTCTTTTGTCAAGAGACTTTTTTCAGTCCAACACAGACATACCTCTGCTTATGTCATCTCTGCTGAGCTTAAATGATGGGCCTGGTAAAAATAAAAATATGACTTGGCTATCCCAATCAAAACGATTTTATTTAAATTGAATGACACACCTAAAGAAGAAGTGGGTGGGAAAGCACCTTCCAACCTGGTTGACTAGCTGTTTACCAGGCAGCATGACTGTAGCTGAATCAGGGCAAATGGTACATCAAGATGTTGTGTACACTTGGGATTAAGTAGCACTGACAAACTGGTAAAACGCTGTATACATTGATCTCTTCTTTCTGCTTTGTACTTCATCTTTTCAGTTTTAGGCTGTCCAAGATGACTGACAAGCAGCAGACACAGAATATAAAACAATTAACCTGTAGTTGAACAAGATTTGTCGACATCAAAAGGCCTGGCTTTTCAGCCAGGAAAGCTAAGCACAACTTCTGTGAGGTGTTTCACAGCTTGGGAGTGACCATGGAAAAAGTGCAAGGATCATTTGTTCCAAACTTTGATATCATGCTCACATCCTTTAGATCCATAACATACATTCCCATTGTATGAGAAAGGCAAGCGGTGATAACCTCATATGTATTAACTCCCCTACCCATGTGAAGTTTTCACTGCTCTCCATTTGTGTACCCCAGAAAACTGGAAACGGAGAAATTGTTCTATCTGGATAGAGACCCTTTGCATTTTTTTGATGAGGCAGCATGGAGCCAGGGCACCTGAATGCCAGTTTTCTCCTTCCAAATTGTCCCCTGAATGGGGAAACACAGATATGGTAAAAGTAGCTTGAAGGTAATTCAAAGCTGGGAAATCAGTAGAGAAGAAAGAATTAAGATTATTATCTGAACGCATTCGTTAGTCACTACCTGATGCTAGAGACTATATCACAAGCAGCCATGATCTCTAGCGCCTGCTGTCATGACCCAGCCACCAGATCCATATGCTGAGAGAGCATATTGCAAAGGGATAATCATATGGGAATCTCTCCCCATCCCCCCACCCCCAAAAAACTCTGGGAGATTATATTTTTATCATTTCAGTCACAGGATCAGCAGAGTTTGCACCAAACCCCAAGGATGCCAAAATCGCAACACATCTATGGTAGGGCACTATGCAAATTCTGCAATTATGCGCTTGTGTCCCAACATGTCATCAAGCACATAAACTGTAGCATTTGCATGAGGACTGTGTGTGTTTTGCCTCTTATCTCCCTCTGTATGACATAAGAAAGGAGAGCTTGGCAGTAAAAAAACAACAGGCAACAAAATTAAATAAACAGTTAAAATGGTTTAACACAGTGCTACAACTTGACAAGAAAGGATGAGCTTGTAAAAAGAAATGAGACTCAACTCCTGGCAGAATTGAAACTTCACCACCATCTTGGTTGCCTTCTGTTTAGCATGCAGAAAAAGCTTGCGGCTACTTGTGTGGGTGGAAAAAGAGTATCTTTGAACCTGTGGCTCTGCAGCCTTTGCTCTTAGGAGATCAATGTGAGTCAGTGTCCTGTGTAGCTTCATAATCTGTGACCTGTCATTGTCTTGGAATCCCATGAAAACTTCTTCAGTGTTGTTTTATTAACAATGATGCCTCATATGGATCAATTTGTCTGAATGGTTGGGTGATCAATAAATGTCAATATGCAGATTTTTCTCATTCATGTAATAATCATTAAACATGTTCAAAATAAATATATCATGGATGACTTGTTCTCTGACTGAACAAAATGGCTAAAAATCTCTTTGTAAGCTCTGATCCAGAGTGTGTTACTTGTACCTAAGGTAAAATCCTTGGGTAAACTTGTATTACTTCTGAGTAAATATGGATGGGATTGTGCTATATTCCTATTGAGAACAATGTGATAACTTGCTTGTGGCTAGAAATCTTTGACATCCACAAGTTTCAGAGGCTTATAATGCCCACCTCAGAAAACAGGACTGCAGATTCCTCAACTTTGCCTTCTTTAACTTTCCTCTGCTTTTCTTAGCTGCTGAAGAAAGAGAGTTCTGTAAAAACTGCTTTCTCTTTTCTTTCCCTCTATGTCAAATCAAATCAAATCAAATCAAATCAAATCGTTATTACAGTCATAGACCAGCATAAGGATGGGCTACAGTCAATGAAAAAGCATAGAAGATACATCTGTGTCTAAAAAGAAATTACGAAAAACTAGAAGATATTAAAGCAGAAAGTATATATAAAAGTCTATAAGAATCTAAAAAGGGTAGGAGCATTAGATGGGTGTAGGGAAGCATAAAAGGTTAGTATGTGGAAGACTATATCAAATTACAGAGCACTCCAGTATGGTGACCTAGGTGTTCATTAAGGCTAGTTTATGTCACGGGTCATCATTCGATGAATTTTGAGCACTGCTGTGCAGAATCTGGCAACACTGTATGTTGTACTATAGCAGGGTTGGTATCTGAAAGCAGCAGGGAAGTATAGAATTGGCTCTATGATCTACTGCTAGAATTCCAGGAAAAAAAATTGTATCCTGTTTTGTTTTTAGTCTATTTTCATTTTTAATGTGTTTTTGTTGCAATTCTGGTCAGGAACTCTAATAAAATATTAATTCATTCTTGGAAAAAAGCCCCAGCGGCACTTGGGAAATTTAGTTTTCTCAGATATTACCATAAAAAAGTGAAATATATAACTTTCCAGATATTGTTTCATAGATACAATTCCTTCAGCATTGGTAGTCCTGGCTGGAGCTGCTAGGAGATGTAGTTCAGAAACATCTGGAGAGCTACAGTTTCTTCAACTCTAACAATGAGGGACCAGCTGGCTTATTTTCCAATCCAATGTAATATGAGTTAGCAAGGGAGTGGCCTAAGATGAAACAAACTTAAATTCAGTTATGTAAAAACTAGGGCAACTCTCTATAGGTTGCAAAAATCCAGAAAATTACTAGATGGCAGCAAAGAGATATAGAAATTAGACAATTTCTGTCATCTACTGATCGTTTAGATTTTGCAGCCCAGGTCTGATAGCCCTGTTAAAAATGCAACTTAACTTTCTTTATCCTAGGGCATACATTTTATTTGCTATATTATTTTTAAATCAAGAAACATTAATTTCACTCATGGAGATGTAATTTGTAAACAAAAATATATATAATTCTGTGCAATATCACAATCACCATTGCAACATAGTGCACATTTTTTTTAGTTGTTGGAACTACACACTTACAATACATTTTCTTATTTGGCCTGTACATTTAGTCTAGAAACCAACTTTGGATAACTACAGAGTTTTGGACTTGACTTCCATGAGCCAAACCACAAAAAAATGTTGTTCCACGCTAGCAATTCCTTTTGGAATGATTATTTTCTTCAGAATGTGGAAATACAATGCTGTAAACTGAGATGACAAATAATAATAATAATAATAATAATAATAATAATAATAATAATAATTGCTCTGTAAGTGAAGAAAACATGTGCTGTCTCTGAAGATCTCCTAGATCCGTTCTAGAAGAGTTTTAATCAAATGTAAAAAATAACCTTTAAAACCTTAACATGAGCCTCATTAAGGCCTGTGAAGGCAAGCAGAAGGCACAATGATTGACACAGAAATTCTTTTCTACTAACTGCAGATCACTGAAAATACTATGAGGAAAAATGTCCAATGCTGCTATTATATTACTGGGAATGAGTCTGTAGTTCAGTGGTAGCAAAAAACAACTGTTAGAAAGGCAATTTTCATGCCTCTTTAGGGAACTCCCATTGAAGATTTTATGCAGTTCTCTTTCTCTCTTTTTTTCCAGAAAGAGAACTCTTTCTGCAGATCTTGAAAAGCAAAATGGCCCATAAGTATCAGGCCAACGCTGGCTGTGAAATGGCTGAAGCACAGGCAGAAATATGGTAGTGTTTCCTGCTGCTGCCACAACCCCTCTTTTTGTTCCTTTCAAATTTTTACATGGCTTTTTACAGAATCAGTTTGGAAACAAAGTTAAGACTCATCCTAGTTTCATGGAAATGGAAAAAGAAGTGCCTTTACCCTAAGGGCTTGAGGCAATATACAGATACACCTGCTTCTGAGCATAGTTTGAGTGGGGTGGTAGGTGTTGCTACTCCCAAGCTTTAACCTTGACCTTGGATGGGGCAAAGGCCAGGAGAATGTGAGAGAGCAAACCATCACCTCTCCTGACTCTAATATTGCCTTGGTCTGAAAGAGAACCCCGTCTCATTTCTTATAGTGTTAGGAGTCCCAAGAAACCAGAACAGCCCACCTGCATTTGCCTTCCTGCATTTGTCTTCCTGCAGGTTGAGTATCTAGCGGGAGTAGTAGCCTTTCAGTGAAGGAGAAGGTGGAGGCACAGTATCTGTCTGACTCTGATCTTCTTCAAAGACTCCAATCAGAAAGAGCTGCAGCAAGGGCACAAGTTGGTCTCCTTTAATGGAACAGCTTCAGATGGAAACCTGTCCTCTCCTTCCTCTGTATACTTATATACAGTTAGATTATAAAGTCTCAGGTAGAGATTTCAGCACTTGTTAAGTTATTGACACACACAAAAAAACTTGCAATCCATCCCAATTTTTAATAAGGAATGAAACAGGGCCATGAATTATGTCTGATGGATAAAAGCAAGGCAAGGCCAGAAAATAACTATTTTATTAGTACATGAGTTATAATTAAAAACATTATATCAACAAGAGCCTTAAGCATTCTATCTGTCTGTCTATCTAACCATCCATCCATCTATCTGATAAAAGCTAGAATGCAGGCTTTACCATTAGAATAGATTCAGACCCCACTCTCAACTTTTCCTAAAGCATCATTAGAATGATCTGTATGATTCTCCAAGGGCCAAGGAAAGATAGAGAAATGATCTAACCATCATTTAACTTCATTAAAACAACATCAGAATCAACAAATAGAATGATGCCTGGGCAGAGACATATCACAATTGAGAACACCGTCTGGAAGGCGAATTTTGGCTGGCATAATCCTCCTGGATCAAAGGGAAATTGTGAGATAAACCATGTGCACTCTGGACAGCAGTTCCTTGTTAGCAAGCTGCAGAAACAGATTTTGCAGTCAGCTTGGGAGTTGACCTGCCAGGAGTCCTGGGATTCCAACTATGCTCCTAATTGCGGTGGAGATTTTAAGGACATTAAGCCCTGCTTTCCTCACTTCTTAATCACTTTGGGAAGTAATTAATCTACAGAGAGAGATTTCCTCTGCAGCAAAGATAAGACCCCTTGTGGTGAGTTAAACCTTCTTTTGGGATTACCAAAAAAACAAGAAAGAGGGAGTTTGATTTAAAGATTCAAGAATCCTTTGCAAAAAGCTTAATAAAGAGAAGGTTTAAGAAAGTTTTGAAACGGATAAGGAGACAATCTTTTTGTCCTATTTATTATTTTTTATTTTTATCATTTTTACTTTTGACGAAATGCTTTGGTATATGTTTTGCACTAAGCCAGTTAAAGAGACCATTCCTGCATGGGAAAGCTTGCTGTTTATTATTAAAGAGTGCATTTAAGTGGTGAACTCCACATAACAAACAATAAGTAAAGAGACATACTGTGACATTTAGTTGCCATGGAGATGTGATGTGTGTTGTGGCTGAAGCTACAGAGAGCTACCAAAATGAAAGTGTCAAAACCATAAAAAGATAGTAAGGAAAAAAAAAGGAGAGGGTTGTCTTTTTCTTTTGCTTGCTGGAGACAACTTTACTTTTGGATTATTATCAGAAAAATGGCTCCTAGAAAAATTGCAAGAGAGGGCAGGAGAGGCTCGCTAGAGGAACTTGCAGAAAAAATAGATACACAAGATTTACTTCAGAAATTATTTGAACAGATGGGAGATAAATTGGATGCTTTTGGAAAAAAAGGATGGATGAAAGATTTGTAAAGTTGAGAGAGATGAAAGAAGATGTTAAAAAGATGGAAAGTTCTATAAAGCAAATATTTGGAGAAGTAAAACAAATTAATGATAAACTGGAAATTTTAGAGGAAATTTAAGGCAGAGGTTCAAGGCAAAGGGTTGGAAAGAGAACTGGATAATCTGGCTTATGAACATGCTATTGCTAAAATGTATAAACTTTTGTTGAAATATGAGACAGAAGAAGAACAAGTGAAAGAATGTATGATAAAATGGGCTAAAAATTTTGGGTACAATATACAAATGGATCAATAAGAAAACATGTGGTTGAAAGGACTGAAATTTACATTGTGTTCTAGCCTTAAAGAGAATTTTTATAAAATGATGTATTGTTGGTACCGTATGTGTCACCAGAGAAATTACCTAGAAAGTATAAAGGTACTTTGAATCTTTACCGGAAATGTGAGCAACATGAAGGGACATTTTATCATGTATGGTAGATGTGAAAAAAGCCAAAAAAAAAAAAAAAATTGGATACAAAATACATTAATTCAGAAGATTTTAAAGACTAGTGTACAATTGAAACCAGAGACTTTTGGGGGGGGCGGGGGATTAATGGACAGATGACTAGAAAAAAGCCATGGGATTTTGTTTTTATATACGATGACTGCAGCAAGATTACTATATGCTCAAAAGTGGAAAAGTTCAACACTACCCCCAATAGAGGAATGGTTGGTGAAGATGATGGAACTTGTAGATATGGCTAAATTGACTTCCTTGATTAGAGAAAAGACATGATCTACATTTATGGCTGACTGGAAACCCCTTATAGACTTTTTGCATGAAACAGAAAAAACGATCTTATGATTTATGTCTTTGATGATTAGAAAAAATGGATAATAGAAAAAGTGAGGCTTTTTTTTTTTTTGTAATCATAGAGTAAGAGATAACTTTGTAATCATACTTATATTTGTGGAATCCTTGGGGTTCTCTGAGCTGGTTCTTTTCTTGCAAGTGTTTCATTACCTGGCTAGGTAACATCTTCAGTGCTAAAATGGGATGGGGTTTGCTCTCTAGTTATATACTGTGGCCTGCCTTGCCAGTGCTGGTGGGGGTTTTGTTTTGCTCCTCTTGATTAGCATATGTTTACTGCTTGATTATGTGCCTGGTGGTAACCTTTGCTTATCTGGGTGATGATTGCTGATGAGGTGATCTTCTGGTCTTTTGTCTCTTTTGAATAGCATGTAGATGCTGTTTATCTCTATGTGCCTGTTGATGGCTGCCTTGTCTGAATACCAAGCTTCCAAGAATTCTCTTGCATTTTTGGATTTGGCTTGGTCTAAAATGCCGACAGTTTCCCAGTTAAAACTATGGTTGAGTCTGTCCATGTCTTGTGAGATTAAGGAGTTTTCATCATGTCTTCTGACTGCTAGTTGGTGCTCGTGGATGGATGTGCATTTTAGCACTGAAGATGCTACCTAGCTGGGTAACGAAACGTTTGCAAGAAAAGGACCAAGCTCAGAGAACCTCAAGGACTCCACAGTTCAACCCTGAGCTACACATATTCGCCTCTGTTGATACTTATATTTGCTGCCAAGAAAATTGAAAGCTTCTTCTTCCTATTTCTTTTTATCATTTCTTTCTGTACTTTTGCCTTTTCTCTTTTTTTCTTTCTTTGTTTTCTTTCTTCTGTATCAGTTTGTGATGGTTTTTATGTTCTCTTTAAAACTTTTAATAAAATTTATATCACAAATAGAATGATGTCTGACAAATCTTTCAGGGGAATCTGGTCAACTCTAGTTAGTAAAAAACTGGGCTGGAATTATTCCAAATTCTGGTATACAAGCATGGAATTTCAGATTCTATAGGCTTTATCCTCCACTTGGGCTTGTGTGAATGAAGACTTTAATGTATTGTGTTGAGGCAGCTAATTGGGACCTGAGCTAGGTCAGCACAGGGCAATTATATCATGCAGCCAAACTAGTTCACCAGCACAGCTACTAAGCAGGAGGTCAAAAGTGGGCATGAATCAGGAATAGTTTTCAGGAAAACGAAGCTAGATCCTCTCATTAATTTTCCTGAGAGGGAAGATATATCCTTTTGAATTGGTCAACAGTGTCTGCAGAAAATATGATGGGCAAGTACCATAGAATGCCTGCTTCTGCCCTTAATTAGCAAAGCAAAATGCCTGGCTGAAATTAGCCAAAGAACCAAGCGCAATATGATGATGTGCACCAAAGGGCTGCACAGAGTAAATGTACCAGGTGTTGTGGCTTTGACCCATGCGAACTTCACCCTTCCTTGTTTATAAAACAATGAATATTCAAGATATAGAAAGAATCCATACCTAGAAACCAGGATAGAAGAGCACAAAGTCTTCAGCAGCAGCAGAAGATGCTTAAGTTCTTTGTCGATTGTAATATTATTACACGGGAAGGGTATTGTAACTAGTGATGATAAACTCACCAGTGAAGCATTAGAAATTCTGCTGTCAAAAATTATTTCAAAGGCTAAATTTAATCATTACATGATTAATTGTTCATGTTGTCATAATTAGTTGTTATATTTAATGCAACAAGTACAATGTGTTTTTTAATTGACACTGCTTATTTTTTTTTTTTTTTTGGTCTGCTTCACAGTCATTACTGACCCTGCAGTGACCGCCCCCTAGTGGGTTTCAAGGCAATTGCATCTTTCTGTTTTTCGGAACTAGCCTTTGCCAGAGCCTACTTCCTAGAGCGTCCAGCCCAGCTGGCAAGCGCAGGAGGCGGGATTTTTCCGTTGCTTCGCGCCCCTTTTTCGGGGCGAGCGCAATTTCGCGCTTTTACCGGCAACTGTGGTCCCGTCTCTCTGTAGAGTCGCTGCCAGCATTTTTCCTCCCACCAGAGTGAGAGTACTCATTTATCTACTCACGTACGTTTTCGATCTGCTGAGTTGGCAGAAGCTGCGGGTAGAGAAACAAGAGCTCACCTTGTTTAACGCGAGAGGCTGGACTCGAACCGCTGAAGTTTCCAGCCATTTCTGGCCGGCACTTTCAGCGTCATTAAGCCGCTGCGCCATCGCGTCCCCCTGCTTATACAAGGGCCCAATTTTGAGCAAAATGTAAGATAAAAGGTTTTATCTTGTACCAAGTCATTGGGTAACAATTAAGCACACCTATTCAGTGATGACAGAAGCATTCCTCATGAAGTAAGGCTGTGTGTATTTGTCTCTTTTTGAGAGAGAAAACAGGGAAGCATAAGGCATTATGGTTTAAAACATAGGACCGATGTTTTATACTGGTTTCGTGTTCCAGCTCCTTGGTCTCAGCCCCTGAACCTGGACAGCAGAACTTCAGAGGCCCTGGCTTCTAGTTGCTGCTCTTAAATGCCAGGTCAGACTGTAATAAGACCTCCCTCATCTGCCATTTTATCATAGATGAGACAGCTGTCTTGGTATGTATTATGGAGACCTGTCTGGACCTGGAAGGGGGAGTGGCCCTTTTGGAGATATGCCCAGCCAGGTTCCAGGCATGGCACCAGCCAAGAACCCAGGCCAGGGATGATGGTGTGACAACTGTCATCTGAGAATCGCTTATGGCTTTCAGGGGCACTACCCCAGAGGTCACTGAATGTGAGACCCTGTTCATTAATTTGGGCTGTAGGGACCAGTGGAGATTCTTGCTGTTGTACCAGCCTCCCTGCTGCATAGCAACCTCTCTGCCTGAGCTCCTTGATGCCATTTCCGGGTTGGTGGTGGAGTTCCCCAGACTTTTTTTGTTAATTGATTTTTTTATTTTAAAATAATAACAAAAAGGAAAATGAAAAAAACCCACAAAAATAATTATAATACGAATACATACATTCTCAAAAAAAGAACCAAGACATAAAGAGTGCTTTAAAAAAAGGGTGAGAAAAGAAAAAAAAAGTATAATATATCATTACAACTGTTACAATTCTATATGTACTTATCTAGTGTAAATATAATTCAAGTATATATATATTTATTTTTAATACATATATATAACTATCACTCATCTTTAACCTACTGTATTTTGTATAAATGAGTCCCATATTTCATTATATTTGTCCATACAAAGTCTGAGTTTATAGGCAATCTGCTTGTAAGTGGCAAGTGCAATCAGGTCTTCAATCCACTGAATAAATGGGGCCATACCTTTATCTTTCCAATGATGCAATATCAGTCTTTTGGCCATAGTAAGGGCATGGAGAATCCATTTATGTTGGATTTACATTTACATGTCCAGCTGTCAATTTCCATGTAATAGGTATGTAATTCAAAAGAATATTATCTTTTGAAAATTTTAATTTTTGTTGCGCAGTCATATTTATGTAATCTACTACTTTCTCCCAGAATTTAGTAAGTATAGGACATTGTAAAAATGTGTGTTTTAAAGAAGCATTATCTTTATTATATCTCCAACAAAATGCTGTCTTAGACAGACCTTTTCTATTCAAATATAATGGTGTCCAATAAAGCCTAAATATTATATTTTTGTTGTATACTTCTTAGTTTAAGGTCCATTGACACTCCTGGTATAGAAGTTAAAACTTTCCCATTGTCTAGGCAATATAAGAACCTCTAATTCTTTATTCCACTCATTTCTTAACATCTGCATATCAAATTGATTTATTGATAACAAATATCTATAAAAACTAATAGTAGTTTTTTTTAGTTTTAAAGGATTTAACAAGTTGTTCTAGTATCTTGTGCGTCTCTGAAGCTGAAAATGCTGCTGGTCCACACAAAGTTGTTAACAAATGTTGCAATTGTAAATATTGCCATTGGGCTACATCTGATAGTTGACGTTTATCTCTTAACACAGCATATATTAAAAATTCATCTTCATCTTCTATCAGTTGGTCCAGAGTCAATATCCCCACCTCCATCCAATTTTTCCATATCTTTTTCCCAATTTTTAAACTTGGGTTTCCCCATAAAGTCAATTTAGCATGGGGAAAAGGATCAGATCTCCTTTTACTGGACATCACATTCCAAAACTTTCTACCTGACACAACTGTTTCTAGAGATTTTTATTTATTTATTTATTTATTAGATTTATCTTTGCCCATTTCCCCCGAATGAGGGACTCTGGGCAGCTCACAAGAACCGTTAAAACAATAAATATATATAAAATTACATAAAACATGAAAACTATGCAAAGCATTACCGAAAGAAAAGAAAAAGTCCAAGAGGCTGATGGTTTCCAGAGCTGCAGACGACAGGCCTCTAAGAGGCCAGCCATCCCCACACTTGGTGTCTTCCCTCCCCACCCCAGGCCAAGTGGCAGAGCCAGGTCTTCAGATCTCTCTGGAAGGCCAGGAGTGAAGGGGCCAATCTCACCTCTGGGGCCAAGATATTCCAAAGGGGGGTGGCTACAGCAGAGAAGGCCCGCCTTCTGGATCCTGGTAATCAGAGCTCTTTGACTGAGGGGGTCTGAAGCATGCCCTCCCTGTGTGATTGGGTGGGACGGGATGAAGTCATGGGGAAGAGGCAGTCCCTTAGGTAACCTGGTCCCATGCCATGTGGGGCTTTAAAGGTGATAACCAACACCTTGAATTGGACCCGGAAGGAAACTGGTACCCAGTGCAGCTCGCAGAGCAACAGCATTACATGGGCCTTTCTTGGGGCTCCAAAAATAGCCCGTGCGGCTGCATTCTGGACCAGCTGTAGCTTCCAGATACTCTTCAAGAGTAGCCCCATGTAGAGCACATTGCAGTAGTCTATATGGGAGATAACAAGGGCATGAGTGACCGTTCGAAGGGCATCCCAATCCAGGAAAGGGTGTAACTGGTGCACAACCTGAAATCGTGCAAAGGCCCTCCTGGCCACGGCTGCTAGCTGCTCTTCAAGCAGGAGCCGTGAATCCAGGAGGACCCCCAGATTACGTGCTGGGTCTGTTTGGGGCAGTGCTACCCCATCCAGCACCAAAGATGACAAGGTCCTGGATACAGAGGAGCCATTAATCCACAGCCACTCCATCTTACCAGGGTTCAGCTGAAGCCTGTTGTTCCCCATCCAGACCCTTACAGCCTCCAGGCACCCTGAAAGGGCAGTCATGGCAGCACTTACCTCACCTGGGATGGAGATGTATAATTGACTATCATCTGCATATTGATGATACCTCATCCCATGATGGTGGATGATCTCGCCCAGCGGTTTCATGTAGATGTTAAAAAGGAGCGGGGAGAGAACCAAACCCTGTGGCACCTCACAAAGGAGGGGCCGAGGATGGACCTCTCGCTCCCTATCACCACCAATGGGGATCGGCCCTGGAGAAAGGAGGTGAACCAGCACAGAACCGTGCCGCCCACCCCCAATTCCCTGAGCCGTCCCAAAAGGATACCATGGTTGACAGTATTGAAAGCCACTGAGAGATCAAGGAGAGCAAGCATACCATATATATATAAAAAATTCCCTCTCACCCCTATGGGTGGTATGTGTCTTCCTCAATCTCGGGTCCTCTACCAGAGGCCTGGGAGTTTGAGGGTTCTGCGCAGTATCTTAGCTGTTCCTAGCACTGCACTCTTCTGCACAGAGAGCTCTGATGTTGTTCCTGGGATCTGTTGGGGCCACTCTCCCAGCTTAGGAGTCATGGCCCCGACTGCTCCTACCACCACTGGGACCACTTTGGCCTTGACTTTCCACATCCTCTCGGTTTCCTCCTTCAGGCCCTGGTACTTCTCCAGCTTCTCATGCTCCTTCTTCCTGATGTTGCTGTCACTTGGCACTGCTACATCTATCACTACCACTGTCTTCTGGTCTTTGTCTACTACCACGATGTCTGGTTGATTAGCCAGTACCTGCCTGTCCGTCTGGATCTGGAAGTCCCACAGGATCTTAGCCCTGTTATTCTCCATGACCTTCTGTGGAATTTCCCATCTGGACTTGGGGGGGTCTAGCCCATACACTGTGCAGATGTTCCTGTACACAATGCCAGCTACTTGGTTGTGCCGTTCAGTGTATGCTGTTCCTGCCTGCATCTTACACCCTGCCACTATGTGTTGGACTGTCTCTGAGGCCTCTTTGCACAATCTGCACCTTGGGTCCTGTCTAGTGTGGTAGACCCCTGCTTCTATGGATCTGGTGTTTAGTGACTGTTCTTGTGCTGCTATGATCAGTGCCTCAGTGCTGTCTTTTAGTCTGGCCCTTTCCAGCCACTGATAGGATTTCCCAATGTCAGCCACCTCAGCTATCTGTCAATGGTACATCCTGTGCAGGGGCTTGTCTTGCAATGGTATTTCCTCCGCTTGAACTTCCTCCCATGTCTGCTGCTGCCTGAGGCATTCTCTCAGCAGCTCATCTTTGGGTGCCATCTTACTGATGTACTCCTGGATACTCCGGGTTTCATCCAGGACAGTGGCTTTGACACTCATCAGGCCCCGCCCGCCCTCTTTGCGGCTGGTGTATAGTCTCTGGGTGTTGGACTTGGGGTGAAAACCTCCGTACATTGTGAGGAGCTTCTGGGTCTTCACATCGGCAGCCTCCATGTCTTCCTTTGGCCAGCTCACTATACCAGCAGGGTATCTGATGACTGGCAGGGCATACATGTTGATGGCATGGATCTTGTTCTTCCCATTGAGTTGGCTCTTCAGGACCTGTCTTATCCTTTGGTGGTACTTGGATGTTGCTGTCTTCCTTGCCTCCTCCTCATGGTTCCCGTGTGACTGTGGGACACCAAGGTATTTATAGCTGGTCTCTATGTCTGCTATGTGGCCCACTGGTAATTCCACTCCATCGGTCTTAACTACCTTCCTTCTCTTTACTATCATCCTGCCACACTTCTCCAGTCCGAATGACATCCCAATGTCCTCGCTGTAGATCCATGTCAGGTGGATCAGTGAGTCGATGTCTCGTTCACTCTTAGCATACAGCTTGATGTCATCCATGTAGAGGAGGTGGCTGATGGTGATTCCACTCTTGAACTTGTACCCATATCCAGACCTTGTGATTATCTGGCTGAGGGGGTTTAAGCCTATGCAGAACAGCAGTGGGGACAGTGCATCACCTTGGTATATGCCGCATTTGATGGCCACTTGTGCGAGCTGTCTTGAGTTCACTTCCAGTGTTGTCTTCCACAGTCCCATTGAGTTCTTGAGGAAGGTCCTTAGTGTCCTGTTGACTTTGTATAGCGCCAGGCATTCACAGATCCATGTGTGCGGCATTGAGTCATAGGCTTTCCTGTAGTCAATCCAGGCTGTGCTCAGATTGGTCTGCCTAGACCTTGAATCTCGGATGACTGCTCTATCTATGAGTAACTGGTGTTTTGAGCCTCTGGTGTTGTTCCCAATGCCCTTCTGAGCTGTGCTCATGTACTGGCCCATATGGTCTTGTAGCTTGGTAGCTAGGATGCCTGATAGAACTTTCCATGTTGTGGGGAGGCAGGTTATTGGCCGGTAGTTGGATGGTGCTGTTCCTTTGTGAGGGTCTTTCATGATCAGCACTGTCCTTCCTTGTGTTAGCCAGTCTGGGTGGGAGCCTGCTGCTAGCAGTTGGTTCATCTGTGCTGCTAGGCGTTCATGCACTGCTGTTAGTTTCTTTAGCCAGTAGGTGTGGATCATGTCCGGGCCAGGTGCTGTCCAGCTTTTCATGCTCTTGACCCGCTGTTGGATGTCTGCTACTGTGATGGTGACTGGTTCCTGTTCTGGGAGATTGCTGTGGTCTGCTTTCAGGTCCTGCAGCCACTTTGCACTGGTGTTATGCATCTTCTCTTTCTCCCATATGTTCTTCCAGTACTGTTCAGTTTCCACTGCTGGTGGCTCAGCTGATACTCTGTGGTTGCACTGCAGTTGGGAGTGGATGGTTTGGATGGTTCTTTGGAGAACAGGGCATTTATCTTCTTGGCCTCTGCTTCTTAGTGTATCTCCTTAGCCTGGTAGCCAGTGCTGTGAGCCTTTGTTTAGCAGTCTCTAGGGCTTCAGATGGAGTCAGGCCCATGTATTTTTTCAGTAGCCGAGTCTTATCCTTAATCTCCACACGCTTCTGTAGTTCCACCAGGTGACTGACTTCTCTCCGAGTTGCCTTGATCTTAGCCTCCAATCTCATTTTCCAGGGTGGGTATGTACTGCTGTTCTTCTTGATCGTGTAGCCAGGCAGTTCCAGGATTACAGTGGCTGTAGCATATACCAATTCATTGGTTTCAGTTATGGTGGTAGTAGGGATTGTCTGGAGGGCTCTGTTAGCATCTTCTAGCATACTATCTGATGGTACTTCTCCACTGAGCCTTGGTAATTGGACTCGAGGGTTGACTATAGCTAGTTTATCCATGATCTTATGCCTCATATCAGCTGCTGTGCTCTGTAATGGAAGGGGTGGCATGACATTCCAGCTTCAGGTGTTGGCTGCACAACTGCTTGTTCTTCCAGGTCTGCTTGAGTCCGGGTTGTAATGTAGAGTTGGTCTATCTCAAGTTGTGAGAGCAGCTTCCTCTTCACTATGTTGAAGTGCTGGGTAACTAGTTGTTTCTCAGTTAGTGTGGATGTAGGCCTTCTGTCTATCCATAGTTCCCTCATACGTTTCATATATCCCCTCTCATTAGGTCTGCTGTTGTAGTAGTATTCCATCAATTCCAAGTTTTTTTGTCTCGTCCATGTATGGTTTGTATATATATGTATATATGTATGTGTATGTGTATGTGTGTGTGTGTGTGTGTGTGTGTGTATATATATATATATATATATATATATATATATATATATATATATAAAATATATATCTAGATACTGGAGTTCTAGTATATTTTGATCCTAATACTGTTCATCCAACCAAAGGTACTATATATGTATGTTCCAAAGTTGCCCAAGCTGGAAAATTAACACCAGTTGTTAGTTTCCAGTATTTAATACTTGACAATAGGTAAGCATGATGATATAGTTCCAGATTTGGAAAAACGAATCTTCCCTCATTAATTAATAATTGTATTTTCTGTAAAGATATTCTTGGAATCGAAAAACCCAATAGAAATTTTCTAAACAGGGAATTTATTTTCTGAAAATATTTTCCAGATATATGAACTGGGATTTTTCTGAGAATATAAATTAATCTAGAAATAATGTTCATTTTGAGAGTGTTCACCTTTCCCGAAAGGGTAAAGTTTAATGACTCCCATCTATCGATATCTCTATATATTTTATTTATATTACATGTTGCTAACTGAGTTATATCCTTTGGTATGCACATATCTAGATATTTAATAAATTCAGTACAAATACAGAATTGATATTCCTTAAATGCATGAGTAACCAATTTTTCCTATTGGCATCAATTCTGATTTCCACCAGTTAATACAATATCCTGCTATTTTACTAAATAAGTTCTCCAGACTTATGGTCTTGGGGGACTTCAATCTGCCTTCCCTGGAAGGAGAATCTGAGGTGGCTCAGGAGTTCATGGCCACCATGATGGCCATGGGCCTATCCCAGGTCATCCAGAGCCCGACATGGGACAGTGGTCACACACCATATCTGGTGTTCCTGTCAGGGCAGTGGCTGTGTGATCTGCAATTGGGGGAGCTTTTGGTGTCCTCCTTGTCATGGCCAGATCACACCCTGATTACCATGGGATTCTCTGGTACTGCTATCCACTGCAGGGAGGCTGGACCCATTAGATTGGTCCACCCCTGGAGACTGATGGACCCAGATGGGTTTCAGAGGGAGCTGGGGGTTGTTCCTATTGGTTTGCTGCATGGTCCATCCAAAGCCTTGTGTCAGGATTAGCCCAGGAAACTCCAGGAGACAGTACAGATTCAATTCAGCATGGTTTATTGGCTTCAGTCCCGTTACAGAAATCTTCTCAGAGTGAAAGCAATTCCCAGAGTCACCCCACAAACATCCTGCATTCCCCAGGGAGGTGCCAGTCTCATTCTCTTATCTCTACCTCTTTGTTCTGGGGATAAGAGTACGCGCTTAACTCTTTCCGCTCTAGTTCTCACATCTTGGTTGCCACCTGGAACCTCTCAGGGATCCTATCACTTCCCATGGTTTATGAAGGAGCTGAGAGAGATGAAATGGGAGAAGAGACGTCTACATCATCACTGGCACTTAACTAAGGATAAACTTGACTGAACACAGGTTAGAGCCGCTATTAAGGCCTACCTTGTACAGGTAAGGGCAATGAAGCAGCAGTACTTCTCCGCCCTTATTGTGTCATCAGATTGCCACTCCACAGTCCTGTTTTGGGTGACACAAGCCCTCTTGGGTAAAGGGGGGGCTGGGAAACCTTTTGCAGGGACATGTGGAGGAATTTGCTCAGCATCTGCCTGACAAAAATAACTCGGATTCGCTTGCAATTGGATGCTGGCCTTGTTGCAGGTCCGGAGGAGGTGCCTAGAGTGGAGTCTTGCTCAGTTATCTGTGAACAATTTGATCCTGTTGGACCTAAGGAAGTGGACAGGATCCTTAGGACTGTGAGCTCAGCCACCTGCTCTTTAAATCCATGCCCCTCCTGACTTGTGAAAGCAGCCGGGGGTGGTGGTGGTGGTGTTAGGTTAGTGGGTTATGGCGGTGGTGAATTTTTTTTTGACTGAGAGGGTTGTTCCTTTATCTCTTAAGGAGACTTTGGTTCACACCTTCCTCAAGAAGCCAGCACTGGACCCCATGATACTGGACAATTTTTATCCAGTATCCAGCCTCTCTTTTTTGGGGAAGGTGATTGAGAAGGTGATTGCACAACAGCTTCAGAGGACCTTGGATGAAGTGGATTATCTGGATCCTTTTCAGTCAGGATTCAGACCTGGGTATGGAATGGAAACAGCATTGGTTGCACTTTTGGATGATCTCTGGCATGGGCAGGATGGTTGTCATGTGTCCATCCTTGCCTTACTTGACCTCTTGGCGGCTTTTGACACCATCGACCATGGTATCCTTCTGGATTGACTCAGAGGATTGGGGGTGGGCAGCATGGTGTTGTGCTGGTTAATCTCCTTTCTCCGGGGTCAATTCCAATTAGTGGTTATCGGGGAGGAGAGATCCTGCCCTCGGCCTCTACTGTGTGGGGTGCCACAAGGGTTGGTGTTCTCGCCTCTCCTATTCAACATCTACGTGAGACCACTGGATGAGCTTCTCTGTTGCCATGGGGTGAGGTATCATCAGGATGCTGATGATACCCAGTTGTATATCTCTGTTTCTATAAAATTAAGTGATGCTGTGGGTGTCTTATCCTGGTGTCTGGAAGCTGTGAGGGTTTGGATGGGGAACAACAGGCTTCCCTGGCAAGACTGAGTGGCTTTGGGTTTTGGGGTCCTTCAGTTCTAGGACTATGCCATATTTGGTGCTGGATGCGGGTTGCAATGCCACAAACAGACCCTGATGGGGGTCTTCCTGGATTCACAACTCCTGCTCGATGAGCAGATGGCAGTCGTGGCTAGGAGGGCCTTTGCACAACTTTGTATTATGCATCAGTTGTGCCCGTTCCTAGATCGAGAGGCCCTACTCATGGTCACTCATGCTCTGATCACCTCCCGGTTGGACTATTGTAATGTACTGTACAAGGGGCTGCCCTTGAAGAGTATCTGGAAACTTCAGCTGGTGCAAAATGCAGTGGTATGACCAGTTATGTGTGTTTCTGGTAGAACACACATTACACTTCTGCTTTGTGAGCTGCACTGGTTACCAGTCCAATTCAGGGTGCTGGTATTGACCTTAAAACCCTACATGGCATGGGACTGGGTTACCTGAGGGACTGCCTCTCCCCAATTATATCTTCCTATCCCACCAGATCCAGCAGAGAGGGTATGTTATGGGTTCCATCATCGAGGGAGCTACATTTGGTGGGCCCTAGGTGGGCCTTTTCTGTTGTGGTGCCTGCATTGTGGAATATTCTCCCCCCTGAGGTAATGCTGGCTCCATCACTTCTGATCTTCCACAGATCCCTCAAGACCTGGTGGTGCCATCAGGCCTCGGGACCCCAGGGACTGGCGAACTAGTGAAGTGGCTCCATTATTATTAACATCCTTTTGCCTACTACTTCTTTGTTTTAGCTTTGTTTTCTATAGTTTTTAATGTTTTTAATAATAGTAATAATAAATACCTAAAACAATTATCATTACTAATTGTTTTAGTACTGTTGTATGCCATCCAGAGTCACTTGTTTTGCAAGATGGGCAGCTATATAAATTGTACAAATAAAATATTAATTAATTAATTAATTAATTAATTAATTAAATAAATAAATAAATAAATGCCTTTATTCAAAAGACAACTTTGTCTATCTTTCCTCTGTGCAGTTGCTGAGGAAATCTTTATTCACATAAGGGCAAATACTTTATGCAGTTAGGAGGTGAGAACAGGGAGCAAGTATGTGCAAAAACATTTGCTGGGGAACATCTATCTAATTATATCTTTGCACATGGAATAAACTTTGTGGAATATAAATATTTTGCAGAATATACATGTCACTGAGTGCTGGGGAAAACTCTTTCCAGTGTGACCTTGACCCTATGCCACCCAAAAATATCTAAGTTCAATTCAACAGCACTTGTTTGCCATATGTGACTCACACTCAGGATATATAAAGTACAAAGAAAGCAAAGTTGTTTTCCAGAGGATAAATATTTTTATTGAAAGAGTCCCAAAACAGCAAGCACTTGTTCTATGTAGCTTTCCTAGAAGGAAAGGGAAGAGGGGAAAAAAGGAGTTACTGTGAGTTCAGCTGGGGGTGATTATGCATGTTTGTTTGGCAGAAAGGTAGAGAGCTGAAGCAGGACTGAGAAAAGAAAGTAAAAAGGTTAGAGCAGAGAATGGAAAGAAGGGGATTTCAGAAGAAAGGCTATTGAGTCCAGGATACAAGGGAGGCATCAGCCATGAGCTTCAGGGAAGAAAGGATTAGAGGAGGAAATGAATTCTGTATCTGATTGCCTTTTCAAGGAAAACTGTAAAGATTTTTTCTGTCTAGGAGTTGGAGAAATACTCAGACTGGTGGCAACTTTCTTCCTTCCAGGACTACACTGAGTGGGACACCTGGAAAGGAGCATCCTGTCAATATAGAGTCTTTGGAGGATCAGGACCCCCAGGATGTTCAGCATGTCAGTAGTGGGCCTCATTCTCTCCATGTACTCCATGGAGACCTGGAGAAACAGCTCAGTTGGATGGTAAAGTAAATATATATATATACACACACACATACACGCACACACATATTTATCTTGAAACCAGCAAGTTTCTTGTCATGTCCTTTTCTACAAAAAATCCTGAAAATCTACACCAGATATTTGGTACTATCTTTGGAAAAGTATTGGGAGATACACAGATGGGGGGTGGGGAGTAGAAATGGCTTCCCTTCCACATTCATATGATTCCTGAGTAGGCTTCTATTTTAGAGTTATTATATGTAGGGTGCAAAAATTAAGACAATCACTAGATTGTCAAAGAGATATAGCAAAACTAATTGCTTGTTGCCATGTTCTGATCATCTGGAGTTTTGCAGCCCATACATGGTACTCATAACTGTATTTAGGAAGTTCTGTCGGTGGGAACAAGCTCCAGATCTAACTGTATTAAGATGAGCTAATCTTCACATATGTTAGTCATAGACACATGTAAACAAAACTAGAACAATCTTTATGTTTGCATGACACAATAAGTCATAGACTAGGCAACCATATTTTACCCTGACATGTTATGTGAATTAGTTTTTATGGCTCAGTGTCTAATGAAAAATAAAAACAGGTTAATGGCATAAACAGTAAATGGTGGATTTTAATTGTGTAAATTACAATTCAAATACTTCCATATTTTCAGCAAAAACAAAAAAGAGGCAAATGGTTATGTCATTCCTCTTTAAGTGTTACCCAATTTTCTTTCAGTTACAAAGCCAAGATATTAAACATGACAAATAACACTCCTGTCAAAATGTACAGCTGCAAATATCACTTGTAATATAGAAGGCCTTCACTTGGTTTGCCATTGGCTTCTGTTCATTTTTGCCTCAACCTTTGTGTCACTTTTAAGTAGTGTTCAATTATATTTGCTGAAAGGTTAGCTTTATGTTTTTTTCCATTGTTGTCTTTGCATGAAAAGCCATAATTGTTTGTGACAAGAAGACAATACCACAGCAAGAAACTGAAATACTGCAATGACTTGTCTTCTAACAAAGAGAGAGAAGGAGAATTCTAATTTTACAGTTAAAAACTATTTAATTTTTTCCCCATACCATTATAATGGACACAGTTTTCCTCTATGAATTCTGATACTTGTAAGACAACTGAGAATTCTTGGAAAACTCACAAAACAACAATTCTTGGGGAGAGAAAATGATTGCTAAAGTACAAAGTATTAGAAAACCCCTTAAAATCCAGTCTCTCTCCTTCTCTTCATACATGTGACAGATACACATGTGCATATTTTCTAATTGACAAATTATTATGGAAGGAACTCTAGATTTGAGTCTTAGAACTTGCTCTGTGAAGCACATTCCCATGTAAAAACCCTGAGCCCAATTGTGGGACAGCTATTGCTGTGGACGATTAGGATGTAGAAGGTCTGGGTTCAAATCTCCCGCCATGAAACTTGCTCAATGATCTTGCATCATTCACTTTCTTTCATTCTAATCTACCTCACAGGGTGATTGTGAGGGTCAAACAAGAAAGAGAATCACATACACTGCAGGAGAGATGAAATATAAATATACTTAAAAAGCAGGACTGGAGTACCTCCAGTTCATAAATGTGGTTGCTATGCTGGTATATATTGTCTCAGAATACAGTAATTATGCATTGCTTTTCCTGTTTCTGCCCTCCAGCCACTGTCCTTTTTCCAAATGGATATTTGGTTGCTATTATCTAGACAAACCTATTTAGTTTAGTAATTTTATTTATTTGGTCAGTGTTCAACCTGGTCCCACATCTGCTCCAACTGGCACACAATAGCCCTGATATAATGTGCTACCAGAAATTTTGATGAGAACCATATAACAGTGGTTGGGCCCAATCATGAAAAGAAAACTGTCAGAGATACAAGCTGATTTTAGAAGAGAAAGAAGCACTCAAAACAGCACTGCAAATGTTGGATCGATGGTGGAACAAGCCCATGAATTTGAAGAGGATGTGTATTTACGCTTCATTGACGATAGCAAAGCCTTCAGTTGCACTGAAGATGAAAAATTATGGATGTACTTAAAAGAAAAGTGCATTCCAGAATACTTGATTCAGTTAATAAAATCAATATACACCAATCAAGAACAACTTATAGAGACGCAGACTGGCTTAACATTGGAAAAGGTGTGCAGCAGGGCTGTATTCTATTCTCACTTCTATTTAATTTATACACAGAGGCAGTATTAAGGAATCTTAACTTAGAAGAAAATTGGAATAAAAATTATTGGCAGAAAAATTAACAGTCTAATATATATATAAGTTATACAGAAGTTACCACTCTGCTGGCAGGAAATGAAGAGGATATAAAATAACTGATTCTAAAAATCAAGGCAGAAAGTGAAAAGGCTGGATTGCAGCTAAACATCAAGAAAACTAAAATAATGACAACAGCTGGAAATGATAATTTCATGTTAAAAACTGACAACAAAGAAATTGAATCAGGATTTTTCTTAGTTCCAAATTTGACTGAACAGAAGGTCTATCTTTGTGGTCACTAAAAGATGATATTGACTTAATGGCAAATAGAGAATACCTTTAACACCATCAAACAACAACATCTGCCTATCCCAGGTCCTTGGGAAGGACTCGATAGATGGATAAAAATGCCAAATCCAGTCTAACTTTTGGCTGACTGCGACCAACAACAATAACAACAACAACAATTGGAAAGAACGAAAAGAGTGAATTTATAAAGTCTCTGAAAGTTAAATGTGACTGAAGAGATGGAGAGAAAGAGAAAGAAAGAGAGAGATTTGGCTTTTTTTGTTTCATTTATCTTCTTCCCTTCTAGTTGCAAGAATGAGCAACTTCTCATACTACATAAGAATGGAATTACAGTAGAAGTCTGAGATAAATCCTTCAAGTCTACATCAGTGGTATGAAAATCAGGATGTTTACAAGACAAGCAACACTTCTAATTAATCCCCATATTTCCATTTTTGTGGTATATAGAGTTAGAAAGTATAAATGGAAGATAATTAAGTGATGAATAAGGAACCTAGAGTTTTAAACCAATCCTAGTCAGACAGATGCATCTGTTTAGCAAAGGGGTTACTTATTTTCTTTTAGCAAATCATATGCATTGCTAAATGAAAAAAATATTGTGGCAGTAACCACCTATTTGAAATCAACAGATTGACACTGAATTACCCAGTTGGCTTACTTCCAGTATTAAATTCAAAATTAATTCATGAATATGTCTATGGCTTGCTCATATTGGGAACCAACATACTTGTGTTGCATGCATCAAGCCCTGCACTAGTCAATAACTGCAAGAAATTTCAGATCTGGCACATAAATAAATTTGCCACAAATTTCTAGGAGAGCAGACTTGAGCTATCCACCAAGTGGATTGTCATGGCACCAATGGCAGCATTCAGTGGAAAACTTAACATCTACCTTTCTCCACTCAGACATCTGCATTACCCTCCATCATTTTCTGAGAATCTAAGAATGGCCCTGCCAAGGACCATCTTAATCCAGCACTCTATTTCTCACAGTGGCCAAGCGGATGATGCCCACACGGTGCTCCTAAGCAGGAAATGGAGACACATTCTACTTTAATTATGCTTCCACTGCAACTTGTATTTGAAGGCATGCTGTCCCCAGCTCAGGGGTAACACTGAGTTTTGAAAACTTACAGTTCTTGATAGACCTGTCTTCTATGAATCTAGCCAATCCTCTTTTAAAGCAATTCAAATTTATGGCCATCACCCTGTCTTTTGAAGTTGGTTTGTGACAGATGCCTCTAAGAATCAGCAGATGTTTCTGATGCCATTTTGGGGGATAGATATCTAGGCTACCTCCCTGTCTAATTATGGTGCCTAGAATGCTGTATTAGAAAAGATAGCACATAAATCCATTTTCTAGTGAAGAGCCTACATTAGCATTCAATGTGATGCTGCATGCTCACTGAAGCGTTAGGATACACATTTGCTGCTGCCACGGCTCTAAACTGATGTAGGTTTTATCTTTTCCAGGAAGTTTAATTCTTACCCGGAAATGTTTAGAACTGCTGTTCCAAGATTTGCTAGGTAAAGCTTATTTATTTATTTGGAAATGTTATATGGCTGCTTATCTTAAGCAAATACCTCTGGGTGACTAGCAATACAAGACCAATGCAAAACAACAAAAAATACAATTAAAAGCAAACACAACAAATACGAAAGCTGAGGCATCTCACAGATAACTCACAGTCCCAAATGCCCATGTATTGGACTCCATTAATGCCCGGCTCCAAATTTCCCAAGGAAAGCCAACATGTCAGGAAGAGTCTCTACTACCCTGCATATTGAAGGACAAAATAAAAGGAAAAGACAGAGAAATGTATTACTTTTATCTTATTTTATAGTGTAAAGATATAAAAGAAGTAAGAACAGAGCATATTAAATGGACCATGTGCACTTGAAATGCATAAACAGCATTCATTACCAAAGCCTAGACAATCTTTTTCCTTTGTCTTAGAGGTTGAGCAGAGAGTTAATTTACTAACATAGCATCAGTCTTTATACAGTTAAATGGAATTTCCTAGCAGCCTACACATTTCTCATGCTAAATCAAAAAGTCATCAGCGCATACACAACTCTTTTCAGTACACAAAGGGAAATTACAGTAACACTGAACTTTTGTTCTCTATCTCTCTGCAAGCAGGGAAAAAAAGATATGACCCTTATTCTCCAAAACATTTCCTGTGGCTTTTCTCTCTTGCCTCAAAGCTCAAACTATTTTGGCATCTTTAGTCTCAAGTGATTAAAGATTTCTCAGGTGGGAAAGCTTTCTTTGTGCATTGATCCCATCAGATTCCCAGGAATGGACTCATATCGTTAAAAGTAATTTCCACTGAGTTGGATTCCTGCTAACTCAGACTGGATCCAACTGGGTGTATTTACGTCCTGTACAGTTTCCTGAGGGGTAGCTGTGTTGGTCTTTTACAGTAAAAACAACAAAGAACCTTGTGGCATTTTAAAGACCGCCAGATGCTTATGCTTCCAAGGATCTCACTCTGCACCCTCGGGTCCATGAAAGCTTATGGCACAAATGAATTTGTTAGTCTATAAGGCATCACACAATTCTTTACAATGCAAAATACATGCCATATAGATGGCTTTCTGTGTTGTTGGAAAGGGTATGCTTATTTTCCCCAAGTAGCAGGGATTTGTTTGTCTCCATGAGGAAATCCATACACTGTTAAGTATGAAATGAAGGTGTGCCCCTCCAAGAGACTGAATCCACAGCTTTAATAGCCTTCTATTTTATTCACTACTCCTACATCTCAAAGGGAAAAATAAACCCTTCCTTTCTGGGGAAATGCAATTAAGCAGGTGCAATAGCATCTGCAGTGCAGTCTACCATGGTAATCATTTGGCAAACAGCAAACCTGGAAGAGTTCATAACTGCATTTGTTGACAGAGAACAAGCTTCCCACTGGGGGTTAATTTTAGCCTTTCATGAAGGAAACTGAGAAGGACTTTCACACAGAACAAGTTCCCGCAGATGCTGGGAGAATTGTGGGGAAAGATCATGTGAGCAAACAACATTTAATTTCCCCATGAAATATATAATTTAGTGCTGCCCTCAAACATGTCATCTGTTTTTGATTTTTTTTCTTTAGAAAGGTTGCATAAATAGTTTGTTGCAGCAAAGTATAGGCCACCCCCCTTTTTTCCCTTTGATGGGGTGATAGACTTGTAACTCCTTTCATTCAGTCTTCTCCAAAATGATCACCTCCAGATGGACTAGACTTCAGCTCCCAACATTCTCAACCAGCAAGGAAGGATGATTTAAAAACAAACACACATTAACAGTATTGTACTTCCCCTGAGGAGGGTGGGTTAATCCTTGACAGACAGTCTGCTGCAGCCTGACATTGAAACTTTAGAGGTTCTTTATATACTGGCAGTTGCCTCAGGTCTACATCAGACTGCTGCTGTTTCCCCCCCCCCCCCCCGAACTGTTGATGATAGATTTAGAGGCCAGTTTATTTGTGCTACTAATACCTGGAATATACAAAATAGCTGAAGTTTTTTCTCACATCACTGGTCTTTTCATTTTCAACTTTCATCTTTGTAAGGATTTCTTGGAAAAATCATAGCCCAGGTCCATCAAACATATTTTTAGGTAGGGGTTCTCTGGGCTTAGGGAGAACAGTACCAAGGTTAATCAGTTTTAGCATTTGTCTGTGGCTTTTGCTTAAAGAGTCCAAAATACTGAGTGGCAAATGTAACAGGTAATGTGGAGGGAGGATTTATTTATTTATTTGGTCTGAAGGTCTGAGTTCTTTCCTTCTTACAAGAAGAAAATAGGTTGCCTGGAAATTAGTGAGGAAGGAGGCATTGTGATTAGATACTGATGAATTCCTCTTGGACAAATGGACTTATTCATACAAGCCATATTAATGGCAACAATCTTGATAGTGATGTCTCATGTCTGTGGTTGAATTCTTCCATTTATTTTTTTGCCCTAAGGCAAACTATGTTTTATAAAATGATATATATTAATTGTTCTTCCTGAGGAGGCATTATTAGTCCTGTAGGTAATAAATACATTTTTTTTTCATGCTGAAGTGTGCATTTGGCCTTTGAAGGAGGGGTGGGGGGAGGCAGGACAAAATTACATGTGATTTAATGTAATTTGAGTTAGTTAAATAAATTAGTATTTATTTTCCATCCATTTAATTATTTTTCCCTTCTGTCACATTCAAAACAATGATTAGAAGGCAACTTTTAGAAGAAATGTATGGGACTTCCACTGTTAGGAAGTCAAATCTGTCTGGCTCTAGAAGATCACTGAAAGGTATATCAACTTTGAATATATGTGGTAAGATTATGATTACCTTCTTGAAGCAAAACAGGTTTATTATGTTTCATCAGTGCCTTGTTGGGAGCCAGAATGGCTCCTTCTGAGGGATCCTTAAGGGCTGTAGATATATGAAATAAATGAACTCCATTTATTATGATGTCCATTTGTATTTTACATTTATAACAGTATTGCTTATAATATTGTAATACTATATCAGATTTGTTTAGTATTTTTGTTTCCCACAACAGTATAGTACATGGGGAATATATATCAATGGTCCTTTTGTCAACAAACTCAGATCAGCTGATGATACATATACCACACACATACAGAAGAATAAATTTGGTGCTAAGCACAATATTCAGTCCAAGATGAATACAATTTCCAATGATCAGAATACGATGTTTCAATATGCATAATGTGCATAAATTCTTGGCCTTTTCCTATTAAAAAAACTACAGAAAAGAAAATTCTACAAATTATTTTTTCATAATTTATACAGATGCAGACTGCAGGTTTTTGGCAAAAGTATGTCTTACCTTGATGCAACATTTGGAATGTTCTTTATTTTTTAATATGCATTTTCTCAATAATATAATCTTCTCAATGAATCAATGGGAGAAGTATTCCAGTGTCTAAAGCAGCAGTGAACTCTTTACTGAACCAAAAACATAACATGAAGCCCACAAAATATGAACGGTTAACATGTCTTTATACTTTTGAGTGTATTTTCCACAGAACTAATGAGTGGAAAAATTAAGGTCAGTATGTTTGATATTAGAAAATGAGAGAAAACTGCTATGATGTCAGTGGGAGGTTTTGGTTCAGGTGAAAGGATTCAGATGGGATTAAATGTGATTTATAGGATATATTTTAAGAAGAATCAGTTATCCAGATTAGGATTTGACCAACAGCCATATACAGTTTTGCTTACTGAATCTGAGTCTTAATGACTCATTGAATGGTATGGATTGATGGAATAATTTAACTGAAGTTATGACTGGAAGAGAAGTCATGCCAAATGTAATTAGGAGGCCAAATAATTACAATCTTTACACATTATTGCATGTTTTTATGTGTGTGTTATATCTGCAGCCTCTTCTTCATTATATAATTATGCCAACAGAATCATCAGATGCTCAGTGAGTCACCAGGGCAGGCAGACGGACAGTACTACTAAATCCTTTGTTCCATTGCACCCACCGTTTTCAATGTCTCAACAATTTCAAGCATCTTGTGAATGATATGGTATTGGCAGACAAACACGAGGACGTGCTTCCATGTCAAAAGCCACAAGGTTTTCTAAAGTGCTGACTGTTGTCTTTTATCATTTGCACTTTCATCTAGCCTGTGAAGGAGAGCAGCAATTGCTGTTTGAAATTAAGACTTCTATTCTTGTACAGAATGTAATTTTAGACAGCTTACCTGGCATACTTCAACATAAGAAAACATCAGAATTGGCTGCAAAATTTTAAGCAGAGGGGAGACACCCAAGAAGGTGACAGATGCAGATGTGTTTTGTGACTCCTTGGAGATTCTCTTTCAGTTTAATTTAATTCCTCTTATCCAAAGCAAAGGATAAAGTTATTTTATGGTGTTTTTCACTGAGTTTCAAAGCAAGTCTTAAATTAGTCTTTTGCATTTTTTAAAATCTGGTTAGACTTTGTGTGTTAAAAGTGCATTTTATTTGCTTTTCTAATGCTGCAAGAAAAATTGGAGTGAAGCAAGTCATGCAAGAAGAAATAAAAGTGAAGACGTGATTAAATGTAAATATAATGATTTACAACTGGCTAAAAATAAAATAAGATGGATGTTAAGATGATACAGACCTTCCATTTGGAGCGATAATAACTTTTCTAAAGATGCTGCTGCTGCTGCTGATGTTTCAAGGCCGATGGAACAAAAATATCAGGACTGGCACCTACCACTTTGAGTAATCTTACAGACATTGAAATATTGACATTTCTATCTCCCAGTCAAGTAAAAAACCAAGCAGACCGATTTATTCACTGAAGTTATTATTCATTACAGCCCAAGACTATCAACATTTTACTGTAATAAAAAATAAAATATCCATGGTTAAAATTAAATAGTTATAAACTCATAAACCTGAAAAAAAAACATAGCATATAATCCATCCAAGGCAACATGCATCACCCCAAGCCTCCTGGAACAACACTGTTTTCTGTAATTTCCAGGAAGTTAAAATAGTAAAGGCTAACCTCTGTTCAAGTGGGAGGATATTCTGGAGGATAGCGCTGCCATAGAAGAGAAAGTCTACCTTGTGGAAAAGAAGGACAACCAGCGGTTTATCTGGTGGATAGATTCCAGTTGGAAAAGATGGTCCTGAAGATATATGAATGCCAAGCCATATTTGGGTTTATAAGCAACAGCCAGCACCTTGAATTGCACCAGGAAGCTAATCATAATGCAGCACAAGGCTTACAGCACAGGTGCAATGCGTTGGTGCAATATGTTCATGATGGCATGCCCAACCACTAAATGAGCTGCTGCAGTCTGAACTAACTGAAGCTTCCTAGTGTTCTTCAAGGACATCCCACATAAAGCACATTGCATTAGTCCAGTTGCATGGTGTTCAGGATGTCAATTACTGTTGTGAATTTCTCCCTCCCAGTAAGATGACATTGGGGTACTTACCAAAGCTGAGTGATGGATCTCCCCTTTCCCATGAAGCAGTCACCATGAGTCATGGACCTACTCTTTCAAGGGCAGGGCCACCCTCTCAAGAGACAATACCAGAGCTGTCAGAGCATCTTGATCAAGAAAGAGCAACTCTATTTTGCTGGGATTCAACTTCATCCTGTTTCCTCCCATTCAGACTCTAATAGCCTCCAGATGTGGGGACAAGACATTGACATTATTTCCTGTCCAGCTTAGGATGGCTATATACTGTAAATTTGGGTATCATGAGCATACTGATCTTGTACCTCAAACCTATGGATAACCTTCCCCAGTAGCTTGATGGTCCCTTTCCTTAAATGCTGTTATCTGATGGGAACTTGGAGGCACGTTTTCTCTGTAGCCACCTCAGCCCTTTGAAATAGTGTCCCACCTGAGATTTGAGGAGTTCCTACCCTTTTAGACTTCTGGAAGGCAGTGAAGACTTGACTGTTTCCCCAAGTATTGAGCTAGGATGGAGGTTGAGTCAGGAGGCTAATAGTTTGGCTGGTCTGGCCTCTGGTGGGAAGGTTTGTTCTGCTTTTATTCCTGTTTTTATTGGTTGTGGTAAGCTGCCAAGGATCACTATGTGAGGTAGGTGGCCTTATAAGTTTTTTTAAATAAATAAAATATTAAAAAGCAGTAAGAGAAAAATGAACCCTGCAGCACCCTACAAAAGAGTGAACTGCTAGCTGATTCTGTACCATAACAGCCAGTAATTGGAATCATCCACTAAAGGGATAAAAACATTGTATGATAGTGCCTCCAATCCCCAACCTTTGCAGATAGTCTAGGTTAATGATATCCAAGGATACTAGGTTAATGATATCCAAGGATACTAAGAATCTAAAGGGACCAGGAGAGGCACATTACCTTCATTCAGATCCCAACAAAACTTATCAACAACAGAGATGCCAGATCCATCTCATCCCAGAGCTGAACTCTGACTAAAACTGGTCCAGATAATCCCTTTCTATTTTAAGGGTACTCCACAGTTGTCCCACAAGCACCATCTTGATAAGATTCCCTAACGAGAGGAAGTTAGAGACAGACAATAATTGACAAAGCCAGCTGGGTCCAAGGTGGGCTTCTTAAAAATAGGATGCACTACAGTTTCTTTCAAAACTGGGGCAACCACCCCCACCTAAAGGAGGCATGAATAATCTCCCAGAACAAGCACAATATTCACTCACTTGCCCTCCAGAGTAGCCAGGAGGGACAGGATCCAAGACACAGGTAGCCAAGAACATATTAAAGAGCACCCTACCCACTTCTCCAGAATTCACAGGCCAGAATGAAGCCCAGATAACATGGCAAGATATTGCTCCAGATATTGCATCAGACTGCCCATGGAGAGTCAAGAGACTGGTGCATCAGTGACTTTATGGGCAAAATGCTGCACAAACTGGTCAATGATACTGGGTAGGAAATTTACCTGATGTCTCCTCCCCAGCAAGGAGTTAGCTATGCTAAACAATGCTGCTGGCTTGCAGCCTGCCAATGCAATAAGAAAGAAGTAGCAACACTCTGCCTTTCTTATCATTATGGAGTAGGATTGAGCCTAACGTTATGCCTATGCTCAATCAGATTGATGTCTTGTCTTCCTTTATTAGTGCTACAGGCATCTCACAGAGTATCTCAGTAAATTAAAGTGCCATCTGGGATCAGGCAGAGAAAATCTTGTCAAGAGCCCATAGTCAGGAGGCAGCTAAGCACTTAACTGATCTTCAAGGATCACTGTTGATGAGCTATGAGATAGCAAACTCCCTAGACGATAGTATCAAGATTTGTCAGGATCTTGACAAACTAGAATATTGGAAAAATCCAGCCCAGAACATTAACAGATGTGTAGTATCAAGACTGTTGCTCTTCTCTACTCTCTGTTGGTCAGACTGCACTTAGAATATATCATCTAGTTCTTGGAACCACATAATAGGAAGGATATTGACAAACTGTTCTGTGTCTGAAGGCAGGAGGTAAGAAGATAAGGGGCTTGGAAAGAAAAAAAAAAAAAAAGAGGAATGGTTGGAGGAATTAGATATGCTTAGCCTGGAGAAAAGACTGTGGGGAGACATGATAGCTGTCTTCAAGTATCTGAAAGCCTGCCATGTAGAAGATGAGGCAGACTCATTCAGGGTTTTTCCAGCAAACAGGACAAGAAACAAAGGGCTTAAATTACAAGGAATTTTGGATGGACAACAGGAAAAAAAATCCTAATAGGAAGAGCTGTTCAACAGTGGAAGAGACTGCCTTGGAGATGGTGGACAATCCTTGACTAGAAGGATTGAAACAGCAGTTGGATGGCTGTCTGTCAGGGATCCTGTATTAGTGTATTCCTGAATGGCAGAGGGTTCAACTCTATGGTCTCTTTCAATCCTTAAATTCTATGAATCTGTGATATTGCATTAGGGCGCCAGTTTGGTGTAGTGGTTAAGGCATCAGGCTAGAAACTGGGAGACCATGAGTTCTAGTCCTGCCTTGGGCACAAAGCCAGCTGGGTGGCTTTGGGCCAGTAACTCCCTCTCAGGCCTAGGAAGCAGGCAGTGGCAAACCACTTCTGAAATCTTGCCAAGAAAACTGCAGGGACTAGTCCAGGCAGTCGCCAGGAATCAACACTGACTTGAAGGAACAAGCAAATAAACAAACAAAAATCATGTTACCTTGAGAAATGCTAAATTCAAAGAAATATAAAATCTGTTAAACAGCATGAGAACAAACAGGCAAAGAGTATAGTATTGTTTTTTAAAAATTTTTTATGTAATCCTTTCTTCAGTTCTATATATTATAAGAAAGTACAATGGGAAAAATCTATTATTCCCTGTATCAATGAAGTGCTAATATAATAGAGCCAGATTTCTAATTATAGTCACACTGCAAATGTTTTTTCTCTCATATTTTCTTTATCTTTCAGACTATTGCTGCCTAATGTAATATAGAATTTTATGAGTCCTGGGGAGTAAGCTAAGTTCAGACTTCTGTTACTAATGAATGAATTAGCAAAATAGTCAAGCTAGCAGAGTGAAATTGAAATAAAACTATTTTCTGTCCAAATGATTCTTAGCTGTGCTTTGAGTTATTCCAGGTTCTTTGGATTATGTCTTTAGAGGAGATAAGAAAAGGCTGATGTTTGTAATTTGCTTGTTATTATTTTTAATGTTACCATAAATAATAGCTAGTGCTATTGTATGCTTCAGCTTTGAAGGTGAAATGTACAATAGCTTCGCCTTCACAATAGTGTACAATAGAAGATGAGGCCCTCTTTTTGGTCCATATAAGGGTGCCCAGGGCATATGAATGGTATTGAGCTGAGCTTTCAGACAGGAAGAATTGCATATCTATTGAATGATGGAACGGTATTAAAGCTTGGTTTAAAGAAAATTCTCTAGTAAGACAGAATAAATAATTATTTACAAAATGACACTCTGTTCTCTGAAATACATTGTGTTTTAGAACCAGTGTGCTATAGCTGGTGGACTACAGGGAGATCCAGCTTCAAGTCCAACCACAACCATGGAAATTTACTGGGTAACTTTGAGTCCATCTCAATTTCTCAGCCCAGCCAACTCAGACAGTTGCTGTTGTGAAGTATGTATGTAAATTTATGCCCATCTCTCTCATGACTCTGAGTAGATAACAGTACATAAAAAAACAAAGACTCTTTTTTTAAATAAAGAACTATAACAACAACAACAAAACTGTTTAAATAATCTACAATCTGGGGACAACCAGAAAAAACACTGCATCTCATTCAACCATACAGATTAGGTTTACCTAATATCCTGGCCTCAGCACTTGGGGGAATAGCCAGGCTTTTATGGCTTTCTGAAAGGCTACCAAGGTCAGGGCCATTCAAATCTCTGGGGAAATGTTGCTCTAGAGGGCAGGTACCATGAGAGAGAAGATATATCCCCTGGGGTCCATTAGAAGATACTGCTTCATAGAGGGGTCTTGGAGCATACTCACTCTGCCAAATCTAGTGGGATGAGCAGAGACAATTGGAGACAGGTGGTCCCACACATAACCTGGCCCTATGCTGTGTACTGTACAGTTCATAGGTGATAACCAGACCTTGAATTGTACCTGAAAGCCTATTGGAAGCTAGTGCAGTTCATAGAGCAGTAGTATTACATGGGTGAACCACAGTGTGCCTGAAACCACCCATGCCACTACATTCTGGACCAGGGCAGCTCCTGAATGCTCTTCAAGGGTAGCCCTATCTAGAGTGCATTGCAATAATCCATATGGGAGCTGACTAAGGCATTAGTGACCATGAGCAGGACCTACTAATCTAGGAATTGGTAGAATTGATGCACAAGGTGAATTTGTACAAAAATCCTCCCAGCTTTAGTTGCCACCTGTTACTTGGGCATGAAGTATGAGTCCAAGATTGTGTACCAGCTCCATCTGGAGGAAAGCTACTCCATTCAGAGTTAAAGGTGGAATATCTTCAGATTCAGGGTAGGCTAAAATCCAGAGCCACTCAATTTTGCTAGGGTTCAGCAAAGCCTGCTGTTCCCTATCCATATCCTCAGAGCCTCCAGACACCCTGACAGCATCAATTTGTCAGTCAGGAGTGAAAATGTACAATGAGTATCATCAGCATACTGATGAAACTTCACCCCATATCAATGGATGACTTCAGTAAATGCTGAACAGGAATGGAGAGAGAATGGAGCCTTGAGGCATTCCACAGGTAGGGTTCTAGGGCTAGGCCTCTCTCCACCACCAACATGGACTGGAACTGCACTTGTAGGAAGGAGGAAAACTTCTGCAGAATGATATCCACCACTCTCAACCCTCAGAGCTGGTCCAGAAGGATATCATGGTCAGTAGTATTGAAAGTTACTGAAAAGTTAAGAAGAAACAGGGTGGATGCACCACTCCCATCCTGAGCCCACTTGAGTTCATCAGCTAGTCCACCCAGTACCATATCAGTGCTATGAAGTCTGAAACCCGATTGAAAAGGATAATCCATTTCCTTCAGTTACCTCTAGTGCTGAAGGCTAACCATCTTCTCAACAATCTTCCTTAAAAAGGGAAAATTGGACACTGGATAAAAAATGTCCAGTTCTGTTGGATGCAGTCAGGCCCTCTTGAGAAGAGGGCGCATCAGTGTCTCTTTAAGAGCTGGCAGAATAAAAGAAGAATTTACCATCACATGGATCCAACCACATGTGATATTCTGGGAGGGACACAGATCTAAAACGTAAGGGGCCAAACTCACAGTCCCAAGGACCCTGTCCACTTCAACAGAGCTAACAAGTTCAAATGCTCAGCCAAACCATGTAATAAAGTCTCAGGAACAACCCCAATTTGCATTTGAAACCTCTCAGGGGCCATTAGGTGCTTGGGACAGAGCATCTGAATAAGTCCTTCCTCCCTGCAGTACAGGTGCAGAGAACTCCAGGGTTAACAGGGAGTGATTTGACCATGACAAAGGACTGATGGCAATATTCTTTCCTTCCCACTCCCAATTCCAGATCACATTACTACTGGCCCAGAATAGAAACTAGAACTAATGTATAACCACTACTATGAGCTGGGCAAGTGATAACCTTGGTCAGATCCATGGTTACCATGGTGGCCATTAACTCCCACGCCACTTTGGGTCCACATCAAAGGAAGGCAGATTGAAGTCCCCCAATATCATAGGTCTAGAAAACTACTGCCAAACTGGCCACAGTCTCAAGCAGCTCAGGTAGGAGGTTGCTATGCAGCAAGGAGGCTGGTACACTAGCAAAAATCCCCTCTGATCCCTACAGTGACTTCACACCCAATTATCTATGAAGCAACACTCCTGGAAGCCCTCAGGTTCTTAAAGAAGTCAGTAGGTAGGTATAATGAAGGAGATCTCTAAGAAAGCCATCTTTGGAGGAAATTCTACTTCTTCTTCTTCTTCTTCATCATCATCATCATCATCATCATCATCATCATCATCATCTTCATCACCCAATTCTCCAACACTAATCCACACAGAAACAATTTTCTATTAAAGACTTAGTCTATCACCAGATCAAGTTCTTTTTCAGCTGAGACACTGTGAGGCTGAGTGTTGAAATTCTAATCTCTCAGACAGATTGACCAAATTCTTGGAGATACACAGGAGAAACAGTCAATGTGAGACTGAGAAACTAACGTAAACCAATGCAGAAAAAAGAATAGAACTACCACTCATTTGGTAGAAGCACAGACCCAGAGGATAAGGTCTTGTAAGAAGCATCCAAAAACATAATTGTTCCTTGAGCAAGGTCCCAAAAGCAAGGTCCAGGTCAACTTTTTAGGAAATTTCAGTTTAAATGAAATTTTGTGGAAATTATATCTATCTCCAGGTCCCAGACTTTAGGGGTTGCTGTGTTGCTTAGGTTTTTTTTTTTAATGGATCATGTATGCTTTGAGTCATTAGTTCCCTCCTGGATCTTGACTGTGGAATATGCTGACAGCATATGCTCTCCTGCCTCTGACAAAAATACATCTCAGATCTAGTCATTTTCTTCAGTCTTTTGGAACCAACAATAGTTACTCCTAACTAGAGATGGGTGAGGATTTTGATTTGTTTCCTGATAGAAGCTTGTCAACGTCTGAAAAAAATGATTAAAAAAAGACAGCAAGGACTTGACAAAATGTGGAAGACAGCACAACTGACAGATCCATCTACCCATCCATCCAGATTGATCTTGAACTCTAGCAGGGATAATTATTACATACGGCTGATGCGTATGGGTAAATATTTGTTTATTGGTTCATATTTTGATCAGTATTTACCAAAATTTACTTCATAATCCAGAAGGAAGGAACATGAGATTCCTCAAGAAAAAGAAAAGTTTGCAGAGATTCTGATTCCAAATGTAATCTATTTTATCTTGGGCTCATTTTGTTCCCCTAACAAAATTCAATATGAATCTCTCAGTTGCCATAATTCCGGTGAAGGATCAATGAATGGATTTAAAACCTGTTTGTTTGTTTGAATATGAACAAACTTCTTTATTGTTTGCCAGTACTGGATGAAATGAAACATGCAGGCAGACCTCATCTTCTGAGAGAATTGATTTCAGGACTTTGTGCAGGAAGAGCTTTGCTCATATGAGGGGAAGTGCAGGGGAGGAGAGACTCGTTGTGCCCATTTTCAGTGTGTGTGTTTGTGTGTGTGTAACTGATCTGATGATGACATACAGTATGGATGTGGCCTTAGATACAAAACTTGTACGAATTCAAAATAATAGTTGCAGTGGGTTTTCTGATTTCTGGGAGAAGACAAACTGACTTGCTTCCCTATGAAAACTTTGTAGTGTAATAAGTTATTGCAGAGTCAGTTTTCCACTGCAGCGTTCCCCAGAGGCTCTGTGAAGGTTCTGTAACACTGAGTAAAATCACCCTCATCACATCATCAGAATGATCACCTTAATCAAGTTTCTCACTTTTGGCTTAGAATGTTGTGATTTATAAAGGTAGCTTAGCATGGTTTGTGAATCTCAACCATTATGGCTTGTTCAACAGGCTATGGGTCTAGCAAACAATGATTTAATGCAAGCCTGTGTCTTTAAAGTTCTAATCCTTTGGCCTTGAAACATCATTCAACAATCACAGTGCTTTTTTTTTTTTTAAATCAGGCATTAAATCTCTTACTAGCAACTGAATAAATCTTTATATGTAGCATAGCTAATCCGTTTCTGCTACATTTGATACATAGGATTTTATAGATCTGGCAAAGTGTCTTTGGTTCAGCATAATGCATTTTCAAATGCATTTTCCAGTACTTAACAGTGGAACAATTATTATGCATCTGTTTGCTGTTCCTTTGGTGGTAAAGACTAAATCCATGGAAGAGATCATACAGATTAGCAAAGTAATTGGATTACATTCTTACCTTTTAACTTGTTTGCTAGTGTTAATCATTTCAAATATCTATTGTTTACCAATTTTTCCTTACAATGACATAAATAAAATAAATAGCCTGTTTGTCTCACCCAGATGACTTCAGATTGCACACACACTAAAAGACTTCCTGCTCCTTTTTCATGGTGAATCCTGCCTATGTACAGTTGATACCATCTCTTAGGAAATGGTTTTCCTGGGATGGCTGTCAAACAGGCAATCTACCATGCTACTTTGATCAGAAAATTTGATGCAAAAAGATTTCTGCCATAAGCTTTAGCCGGCTATCAGACAATGTTATATTTTAGCTTCTCAGTTGCTGAGACGATACAGATGTGACGTGAATAGAATTCTTGGGAGGGTTGAGGGTGCATCTCATGAGCATTTAAACCTTGTTTTCCTGGCTTTTTCAAGCTGTCAATAACAAGAGATTGACTGGGGGGATGGTTGAAATTGCTAATGCCTCCATTCACAAAGAGGCAGCAGGCTGCAGCCACCCCTAAAAAAATACAGGCTTATAGTTGGGATATATTTTTGACTTGAGGCTCAGTTATTGGTAGATGGGCTGTGCATTCTGAAGATTGCAGATCCAGCCATATCTCAGGCCTTTTTAAAGCTGTAGATCATGTAAATTGTCATTAACTCATGGAGGCAGGCAACACTGGAAGGAAACTCCAACCTCACCACTGTGAAATGACTACAAAATATGCTTTATTCTATCTGTATAGTTGTGATGTTGTTTGGTTGTTTACTTATTTAAGCAATTTATATGGGAGCCCAACTAGCAGTTGGGACCCTGGGGGCTAATGTAAGGTTAAAATAGAGACCAAAACCAAACAAAATAGCCAACAAGAATAAAGATGCAATACATGGTACAACTGAGGCCAAATCACAATCATATTCATATTCCATGAATTGCACACTAAAAGTGGGGTATAACTCTTTTAAATAATTCTGCACTGTGTTGATGTAGGAACAGATGTATGAGACTAAAGGTGCATAATTGTAATTCTACAAGTTTGTGAACTTTACTAAATCATGGAACCTTAGCATAGTCATCTGTGCCTGTGCTGCCAAACCAGGGCCCATGATAATAGGACTGTTGCAGCCAGTATATATAATAAAACTGAATAAAGCTATACTACTATATAGATATGACAGCAACGGTTTAATGTGGCATACTATAGAATCTGTACCCTAAAGAGGGCAGTCTTTTAACTTTCAAAAGTTTGGATTTCAACTTCCAGAAGAAGTAAGTGAGCAATGAATGCTTTTTTTTTTTTTTTTTGGTAATAATTTTATTAAAGTTTACAAAGAAAAAGATAAAAGAGCAATCTAAGAGAGATATAAAAAATGAGGAAAAGAAAAAGTGCAAAGAGAGAAAAAAGAAAAGAAAAAAGAGAGAAGAAAAAAAGAAGAAATATAAAAGTAACTCCACCCCTCCAACAAGTATAAACAACTCCCGTAACTTAATACCTTCTCTAGTATTTCAATAATAAAAAAGGATCTCTTCTTCCCATAACTCATCTCTTATCAATAAACGAATTGTAAACTCATCATTCAGTTTTATTCAGCAAAAGTCCATTAAGAGCTACCACAAATAATAATAATATGTATATTTTAACCTTAATAAAATAAATCCATTTTGTGCTCCAACTTATCACTTTGTCTAAGAGATAAAGCAAAAGAAATTCCTCCCCAGTTGTAAGCAGATCTTTAAAGCATCGTCATTCAGTCCTAATCATAAAGAAATTCCCTTAATAGCTATCAGAAACCTATATATATTTATATCCCTGATCAAATAAATTCACTTTGTAGTCCTTTCATTTACTTTTAAAAAGCTTGGTCTTTAATTCTGACAAATAGTTTCCTACAAGTTGATTTCTTATCTTTGTCTCCTCTCAGGAATAGCTTCAGTAGTTTAACAGGTCTCTTTTGTAAATCCAAAATGAAAAAGCTATGCAAGACACTCTTCTGATTGATTATTTGTATGTCCCTTTTAGTTATTAAAAGATCAGCCAGTTTCCTTTGTAAATCCACTCTGGCAGGGGTCCTCACACTTTTTAAACAGGGGGCCAGTTCACAGTCCCTCAGAATGTTGGGGGGCCGGACTATTTATTTATTTATTTATTTGTTTGTTTATTTATTTATTATTAAACTTGTATGCCACCCATCTCCCCCAACGGGTGACTCTGGGCGGCTCACAATAATAGTTTGAAAAAAACATGAATGAATTCTTATGCACACTGCACATATTTTATTTGTAGTACAAAAAAAAAACCAGGAAAAAAAATACAATAATTAAAATAAGGAACAATTTTAACCAACATAAACGCCACCCTGCATTGGTGGTCAGTGTCAGTAAATATTATCCTCCCCCCGCCCCCTGCCCCCCACATTATTGGTCAGTGCCAGTGGCCATTCTCCTACTTGAGGGGCAACCACACAGCCCAAATGGAGAAAGTAATAGGGCGCCCTGGACCCCACCGATCACCCTGCACAGAGGATCCCTCCCGCAGAGTATGAGGAAGTATGAGTTGAAGTGTGGTTGTAAGTGTGGACGGGCTGCCAAGTGCCTGAATTTTGATCATGTGACTGCAGAGGTGCTGCAACAGCTGTAACTTTGGGGACTGAGCATAACTACTAAATGAATGGTTGTTAAGCGATGGCTTAACAAAGAATTTGAGATGATGGAACAGGTCTGGGCAAGGAAGAGGAGTTTGGATATAAATGCAAGGAACAGAAGAGAAGAAAAAGTGAAACAGAAACTGAGTACAATGCTTTCTGCGGTCCTGATAATTTGCAAAGACGTAGGCTGACCTGATTTCCAAAGATAAAAACTTGGATATACGAATATTAAAAAATGCATACATGTATACAAATCTACAAGTCAATTTCCCCAGAGTCACAGGCAAAAATTACCAGAAAAAAAAGGACACAAAGATGTTTAGAAGAGCTTCTCTGGAATGAAGCAACTTTAAGTAGTTCCAAACATTCCTGTCCCCTGTTGTGCTTTTACACTCTGTGAAAGATTATTTCCAGGCCAAATTAATTTAATAAATGACTAACAATCAATTGACCACTCTCTCCATCATAAGGCTATCAGACCTGATCTGCAAAAATCCATTAGTTGTCAGCAAAGAGATACAGGAAACACTAACTTTGCTTCTTATTCTGGATTTCTGCAGACTAGTACTAATCAATCAGCCAGTAAAATGGATAATGGAATAGCTTCATTCCCATGTTCCCTCCCACCATAAGGTACCCCGAGACTTGATGAGTAATGGAAAGACATAATTTCTTTGGCTACTTGTTCCCATACTGTTCTGCCTGCTCTACCTTGAGCCCTCCCATTAGTTCGAGGATGCCTTCCCCAAAATCAGGACTGTCCCTGTAAAACTGGAATTTAATCTTGGAAATAAGTTTCAGGCACTGATAGTGCCTTCTGTTGACTAAAACCTAGTCATGGCAGCAGGTTATTGGGAATATTTTAAAGACATTCCCAAAGAAATCCATTGTGTGGCTAAAACAGGAAGGAACATAAAATGCAAACGCGAAGCATCATGAGAACGGGGCTCCTGCCGTTCTCCAAATAGGGCGCCTGTACTCATGAGACCTGGGGAAGACCAGATGGTTTCTGAGGAATTGCAAGAACGGGGTGGGCAATTGGGAGAAAGAATGACACAAGCAGCTTGGAGAATGACACACCGATCACCCTGCATGGAGGATCCCTCCTGCGGAGTACGAGGAGGAGAGCCGCCGGACCCGGTATACCTGTAATGTAGAAGAGTCTGGCTCTGCAGTCTCCCTCCTCGTGCATCGCCTGCAGCTCCCGACACAGCCCTGATGCTTCCGCTTCTGAGAGACAGCAGCGGCGGCCAATCAGGCAGGCGGGCCGGATAAATGACCCTGGTGGGCCGTAACTGGCCCACGGGCCGTAGTTTGAGAACCCCTGCACTATGGCATTTTCCCCCATGTCACTCTTATAGTCTGTCATTTTTAAATCCATTTTCAAATCCACATCATCTTCTTCCATAACACTTTTGTAGTCTGGTGTTTTTTAAAAATCCATTTTCAAATCCACATTCAAATCAGCCTCAGTCTCTATTTTATCCTGTAAAGTCTGTTCCTCTTCTGTAACCTCTGTTATATCCATTTCTATAGGCCAGACAATCTTGAAAATAATTTCTGAGTACATTGCTCCCAGACAGCTTTAATTTCATTTGTAGTCAAATAATATTGCTCCATTGTATTAATAGGTCTCTTCTCCTTTAATTGTAATCTTTAGTTCTCTCTGATTCCCTCTAGTCAAACTTCAAAGTCCCCTCTTATCATATGTTTATTCTCTAGTCAGCAAAACTTTCCCATGGGAGGATTTCTTACAGTTAATTTCAAAATCTTCATATATACTTTTATAACATTTTAATCAACCCACAGGAAATATTTTTTCAAGTCCATCTGGCCCCTTAACTTTCCAAAATCAACGTTCTAGAAGCCCTTTTGCTGTTTCCCCAAAATTAAAGTTTTTCTATTTAATCTTTAAACTGTGAGGGTATGGGAAGATAGAGGCCAGAGTCGGGGAGTGAAAAATCCTCTTTCATCTCCTGAGGCATGAGGGAGAGATAAGAGGATGAGACTGGCACCTCCCTGAGGAATGCAAGCAGTATTTATTGATTGACCCTGGGAACTGGTTCCAGTCTGGGAAGATTCTGTATAGAGGTTGCAGCTAATAAACCTTGCTGGATTGAATCTGCATGGTCTCCTGGAGTTCCCTGGGCTAAACCTGACATCAATCTTCCCAGACTCTTACTACCTTCCAGAAGAAGGAGTTACATCATGGCTACAGATCCGCAGGGAGCTAATTTGACACCAAAGTTATTGGCAGCAGCTCTACTACAGCATCAGCAGCAAGTGGATGCACAGATTAATAACCTGCAGGCAGCTATGGGACAACTAATACAGCAACTCAGACCGGTAGTCCAGCCACCATCTCCCCCACCACCAGTGTTACTACGTTCACCTGGTAGCATGCCTGAGAAGTAAGGAGGTGAGGTGGAACAGATGAGAACCTTCCTGGCACAATGTGAGTTCATGGATGGTAGACCAGGAGAATTTCCTACAGATCGAACGAGAGTGGCTTTTGTGATGAGTTTATTGAAGGGCTTTGTGGCCAGGTGGGCTACCCCCCTCATAGAGACAGGAGATCCAATGCTCAACAACTACCCGAATTTTGTTACAGCTTTCAGAGGGCACTTTGGAGACCCAGTGAGACAGTTAACTGCCTGTTGGGACATTCGTAAACTCAGGCAAGGCGACAGATCAGTAAGATTGTTCATTGCAGATTTCAAGTTACTAGCGGGAGATGTTGAGTGGAATGAAGTAGCTCTTATAGACCAGTTTAGAGAAGGGTTGGACCCTGAAATCCAGTCAGAAATGGTAAAACAAGGCATTCCAAATACTCTGGATAACCTATATCAGCTTTGTATAATAGTTGAAGCCAGGCTCATGGACTTGAAACATATGATCTGTTAACTCCCTTCGTTGCTTCTCAGTCTCCCTTGGCCACAATTCCTTCCCCCCGTACAGTAACACCAGAATTTGCAGCGGGGGAGCCGATGCAATTGGGAGCTGCTCGGAGAACCGTGTCAGGAGAGGAAAGGCAGAGGAGAAGGGATCTTAACTTGTGTTTCTGTTGTGGAGCCCCAGGGCATATGGTGAGAATTTGCCCGGCGAGAGGTATACTAGCGGGAGCCAAGCGCACACAGCAGGCACCTCTCAAGAAAGCAATTTCTGTCCCAGCGCAGCAGCAGGGAAACTGGCAAAGCCCCCCTCCTCAGAGCTCATGGGGGGGGAGGGGGGCTATCAAGCAATTAAGGATGGCTCACAATGGAGACGGCAATCAGGCCTTCATGTTAGTGCCTCTCACACTGACATTGCCTTCCGGCTCCAAAATTAAGTTGGAGGCTCTCATAGATTCAGGTGCTACCACGAGTTTCATAGATGTTCAAACTGTACAGAAATGGCAGTTACCTATGGTGGATTTGAACAAACCCATGAACGTAGAAACTATAGATTCTCAACCATTGAGGGTGGGTCCAGTGCAGCAATCCACAGTCCCTCTACAGCTGACCATTAACGATCACATGGAGTTGTTACCCCTGTACATGACAGCTTCTTTACATGTGCCAGTGGTCTTGGGGACTTTGTGGCTTAGGTTGCACAACCCTGACATTGACTGGTCAGCGGGGACCCTCTCATTTTCAGCTCCAGATTGTCAACACCACAAAGTACAGGGAGCTATCCTCACCAATCCTCTAGCAGGCAGCCAGGATGTGGGAAGGGGTTTGCCCGCCAAGTATGCAGACTTTTCAGATGTTTTTGGGGAGGAGGAGGCTACAGCCTTACCCCCCCATAGAGACTGTGATTGCACGATTGATTTGAAGCCAGGTGCTAAAATCCCAGCCAGACGGCAATATCCCATGTCTGCAAAAGAGTTAGCTACTCTCAAGGATTACATAGAAGTAAATTTGAAGAAAGGATTTATCAGGCCATCAAAGTCTCCAGCATCAGCTCCTACATTTTTTGTACCAAAGAAGCCAGACCCGCAGACGTTCGGAACCGCCACCAGCGGGACCGTTCCAATGAGCATGGTGCATGATTACAAGGAGTTGAACAAAGTAACCATTAGAGACCATTATCCACTCCCATTGATTTCAGATCTTTTAGACCGGCTGCAAAAAGCTTGCATTTTCACAAAGCTAGATCTGAGAAATGCCTACAATCTTATTCGTGTGAAGGAAGGGCACGAATTTCTTACGGCCTTTGATACGAGATATGGCAAATATGAGTACACCGTGATGCCGTTCAGGCTTTCCAATTGTGGAGTGGTATTTTCTAGATTTATGAATCAGATTTTCTCTGACATAATTGATTCCTATGTGGTGATTTATTTGGATGACATCCTAATATACTCTGACGATGTCCAATCACACACAATGCATGTCAGGAATGTGTTACAGAGACTGAGAGAAAATAAGCTCTTTGCCAAGCCTGAGAAGTGTGCATCTGATTTGCCACAATTGGACTATTTGGGCTTTAGGATTTCAACAGAGGGACTACAGATGGATCCTGCTAAGGTGCAAGCAGTGTTATCTTGGCACCCACCCCGTAATGTAAAGGATGTACAACGTTTTATGGGATTTGCTAATTTTTACAGAAAGTTTATTCCCAATTTTGTGGAGCGTGTGAAACCCCTCACGCAACTATTGAAGAAAAGAAAAAAGTTTACTTGGGCGGAGGGAGAGCAGGCAGCCTTCCAACAGTTAAAACAGCTTTTCGCCTCCCAACCCCTCCTCCTGCATCCCGACCCTTCTCGCCAATTTGTGCTACATACAGATGCCTCTGATGTGGCAATAGGAGCAGTTTTGTTGCAAGCAGATGAGGCAGGTGTGGGGGGGTGGCTGCCGTGTGCCTTTTTCTCTCGCACACTCTCTCCAGCAGAGAGAAATTACGACATTTTTAACAAGGAGTTACTTGCAGTTAAGGCAGCTTTCCAGGAATGGAGGCAATGGCTAGAGGGGGCGAAGTTTCCGGTGCAAGTATGCATGGACCATAAAAACTTGGAAACAATGCAGAGCTCGTGCTCACTCACTCCGTGGAAAGTGCGATGGAGTCAGTTCTTTTCACGTTTTGATTTTTACATCACGTACGTTCTGGGGGCATGTAATCTGATGCCTGATGCACTTTCTCGGAAACTGGAGTACATTGCTGAGCAAGCACAGCCACAGCGCGCTACGATCCTGCAGCCTTGCAACTTTAAAAAATTGGACAGCGCGAGAGAGAAGTTGGGAGCCAGTCGACAGGCAAAAGATTTACTGGTGAGAATAAGGGAGCAGCAGGCACAGGACACTTTTGCGAGGGCTCGGATGGATGACCTCCAGGGCACCCAGCAGAGTGAGGATTCCCCTTTTTCAATGGAAGGAGGATACCTCTATCACAAGGCGAAGTTATATGTTCCTCTGTCCTTGCGAGAAGAGGTTTCACAACTTTGCCATGATAATGTAACAGCAGGACATGGAGGGGTGTTTAAGACCTTGCACAGGACTTTAAGAGACTATTGGTGGCCTAAGATGGCGGCAAATATTAGAGATTACGTGGCATCTTGTCACGTGTGCAAACGAGCTAAGACTTTTCATGGGAAACCTGCTGGGCTATTGCAGCCCTTAGAGACTCCCCCCAAGCCTTGGCATACAGTTTCAATGGACTTTATTACTGATTTGCCTCCAGTAAAGGGCTATTCTTCGGTGCTGGTAGTTGTGGACTTATTTACTAAGATGGCTCATTTCATACTATGCAAGGGTCTACCTTCTGCTCAAGCCACAGCACAACTATTTTTGGATCATGTCTTCCGACTTAGAAGAATGGTTAATACATTAATAACAGACAGAGGCAGTCAATTCTCTTCTAAGTTCTGGAAAGCTCTTTTTGGACTGTTGAAGGTACACAGCTACATGTCTTCAGCGCACCATCTGGCTACCAATGGGGAGGCAGAGAGGACCCATCAGATGTTGCAACAGTATTTAAGGTGCTATACTACCTACAGCCAGATAATTGGGTTGAGTTAATTCCCTTGGTGGAATTCGCCTGTAACAATTCAGTGCACTCTTCAATTGGGATGTCCCTGTTTCAAGCACTCTATGGATGGACCCCCCAGATTTTACCACAGACTGTCTCACAGGGAGGGGTTCCAGGGGCAGCACATTTTCTGAAAGAACAGCAAGCAGCTCAGCAACTGTTGTGGGAGCACTTAGCAAAGGCAAAAGAGGCGTACAAGAGGAATGCTGATACCTGCAGGCAGGCAGGTCCACTGATTTTGGTGGGGGACAAAGTGTGGTTGTCTACTAAGTTTCTAGCTTCCAACAGGCCATCCAGAAAATTGAATGACCGATTCTTTGGACCATACAAAGTATTGCAGAAGGTGAATAACTTAGCCTTTTGATTGCAACTGCCCTCATCTATGAAGGTTCATCCGGTTTTTCACTGCTCCTTATTAGTGAAGGAGGCCTCACCAAGTCCCCTGAGAACGCACTCATCCCCACCCCCTCCGGTTGTGGTCGAAGGAGAAGAGGAATACGAGGTGGAGGCAATTTTGGACTCTTGTAGGAGAGGAAAAGGAATTCAATATTTGATTCACTGGAAGGGTTACCCTGAAGCAGACCGTTCTTGGGAGAATGCAAAGAACGTTCATGCCCCGGAGCTGGTCATTGCCTTCCATAGGCGTTTCCCTAGCAAGCCGAAGCCTCGAGCGCTGTCCAGAACACCAGCAGTTAATCAGCAAGAAGAAGGAGGGGGCAGCGCACTGGAGGAAGGTTTGGTGGGGAATGTAAGGGGGGGAGCAGACTCGAGCTGGCAGCCCACAGCCTTCTACTTCAGGTTTGCAGATGGTAGGAGGGAGGGGGGCTGATTCTATTAATGTTATAGCTGTTTTTCAGGAACCAGCAGAAGACTGTATGGAGGAGGCAGGAGGTGCTGAGAGACCATCATCACCTGACATGTCGTTCCTCCCACCTTTGCCAAGTTCTGCTGAGAACTCCGAGGGGGAGGATGAAGATGGAGAGAGGGGTGATGTGGGGGTATGGGAAGATAGAGGCCAGAGTCAGGGAGTGAAAAATCCTCTTTCGTCTCCTGAGGTGTGAGGGAGAGATAAGAGGATGAGACTGGCACCTCCCTGAGGAATGCAAGCGGTATTTACTGATTGACCCTGGGAACTGGTTCCAGCCTGGGAAGATTCTGTATAGAGGTTGCAGCTAATAAACCTTGCTGGATTGAATCTGCATGGTCTCCTGGAGTTCCCTGGACTAGACCTGACAAAACTTACATAAAACTTCTTTCATCCAGGATAGAAGGAAGCTCTCCCAGTGTAATGAAACTTGCCCTTGAGAAGGTTCTTAACATCCAAAAGGTCAATGTTAAGTAGTTTTCTAAAGTAGTTAAGAGAGGAAGTGGGCAAACCCAGTGTCTGTCTGAAGGCACCAAACTGTAGCTTAGGCAAGATGATTTCCCCCCCAGCTCCCAGAGCTCTCAAACCCAGCAGAGATCACTATTTTGCAATCTCTTGGAGATTGGTGAGCCTCTGTATGGGGCAAACATGTGGGTGATCCTAATCCTCTCCATGATCTGGAGAGGGGTTCCAAGGATCCGATCCATTCACTGGCTCCTCTTCCTGCTGTGGCCGTCAGCTCCACTCATGTGAAGCCATATTCAATCTGCCCTTGCTTCCCCAGAAGTGTCGTGAGCTCTGAATGCTGATGATGACTAATGTGCTGCCAGGACTGAAATGCTGCTTGGCTGGAATGAGGCTGGACAGTTCCATGAATATCAGGAAGGATCCCTCTTTGCATTCTGGGGGATACGGAAGAGAAGGAGTGGGCCACCCATTGTCTTCTGCATGTGTTAAACATGAGCTCTTAAACAACCTATACACATATAACTATTACTCTCTCTGTGGGTCTGGAGGGGTCCTCAATTGCACAGAATATCTGCATGAATTTGGGCTCTTCTTCTCCTTCTTTAAAGGTGAAAGCAAGGTTGGTTTCTCATGATGACATCTGAAAAGGACTTTGCAATCTGATGCTTTCAGGCTGTAAACTTTATATGCAGCAAGAAGGAAGATTCATTCCTGGGAGCCCATTTTCAGTGCATCTCTATGGGAAACTAATGTGTGCTTCAGCCTTACAAAGATGGGCATTGATTGCTTCGCAGCTGCAAAAGTAGTTAGGATATCAGATTCTTGTTCATTATCTGACTCAGAGAATGCCTCCCTGACTAACAATAGTCAATCATATAATTAGGTAAGAGGAAACAGTACATCAGTCCTCCCTATGTTCAAGTCTACTGGCATTTATTCAGGCCAAAAAGAAGTCACAATATTTATTTATTTATTTATACATCACATTTATATAGCCTCCCACCTCAGACAAAGTGACTCGGAGTGGCATACAACAATTAAAATAAAATAACAAGTGAATAAAAACAGGCCTTATAAAAAGATAAAAAGTTATTATTAGAATAAAAACATTATCACTCATTTTAAAAAAATAGATTTTAAAATATACAGATCCCATGGAGAGAGCAGAATATCAATTACAGGGGAGCCATCTAAGAGTGCCTCTGGCTCCCAAAGACTCCCAGGCCTGATGACACAACCAGGTCTTGAGGGACTTCCTAAGTGACAGCAGGGAAGGGGTGAGCCTCACTTCAGGATGGGGAATGTTCCACAAGGACGGAACCACGGCAGAGAAGGCCTGCCTCCTGGGACCCACCAAATGCAAGTCCCTGGCCAATGGAATGCATAGCATACCTTCCCTGCCAGATCTAATGGAACAGGCTGATGTGATCAGGGAAAGGCGGTTCCTCAGATAACTCGGCTCCATGCCATAAAGGGCAATATGGAACTAAACAGTTATTGGACAGGAAAACTGCCTAGTTCTGACAACTTAGAGAGGTCTTTATTTTCCTGGTCAATGTGATGATTCAAATCTTGAGCTGTTCTACCACCAAATACAATTAAAAGTTTGTTTTGCTTTTCTCAGAAAAAAGAGGCCTGACAAAAGTATCATGGCTATTGAGAAATATATTGTCCTCCCTCCCTTCCATGTTCTATGGTTTGGCAGCGTAATAGGGAACAAAAGCAAAAAATATAGGACTTCATCATTACAGATATGCCATAAGACCACATTGGAAGAGCTGCAAAGTAGGAAACTGAAATAATGTTTTGTTAGTTACACCAGGAAAAAATACTGTGGTTTAGAAATGGATGGACAAAGGGAGAAAGAGAGGGAAAAAGGGAAAAAGGGAAAGAAAATGGTGTGCCAGAAGAAGAGTTTGGGTGGCCTTACCCAGTTTTGGTTCCAGTTTCCCTCATCACTGGCTTCAGCCTAACTTGTAGTTAGCAAATGACTCCTGCAAGGATATAGCTTTGGATTTAAAAACATAAAATAATCCTTACCCTGACAGACAGTTGACTAAGAAATCATGGTAGAAATCAAAAGCTAGAGTGCTTTTAAAGTTGAAAAGCAGAATAAAAACATTTTCAATAAAGATGGCTTTAATTAAATAATAATAATTTTGTTAGGGAATTAAAATCACACAGTCCAAATAAGTAAAGACATGATGACGGAGTCAGATAGTGATCTTGGTTTTCTTAGGGCCAATTCTTTTGCACAATGAGTCACACATAAGAGGAAAGCATCAAGAGACTTGGGGGAATGCCATCATTGGCAAAGGAAAACATCAGTAGGGGAAATAATGTAGATTTCTGGATGCTTTCTCAAAAGTGCTTTGTGAATTATTGGTGTTGGCTGACTTCTCTATGGAAGAGGGAATGGAGAATGGGGCAAGGAGAGGCAAAATGGAATCAAGCAGAATCCTAGGGTGTAGTCCCCATGTTAAAACATTTGGTAGCAGATCCTGTTTGTAATATTGTCTTTGCAGGCTATAATTATATCCCCAGGATGTGTTTCATCTGTTATTTCTAGAACATTAGAGTAATTACCCTCTATGACTGTCTTTGTTTTGGTATCAAAACTGAGATGAAAGGCCAAAGTAATAATTATATCTATGATAAAAGGCTAGCATGTGAACTATTAGGTAGGCACTTGGGTTCTCATTCCCAAATTTGAGCTTGTGTATGTATGAACTTTTTGGTAACCGCTGCTAATACTGAGCAATACAGTATCATGGAGAACATGAAGATCATGGAGAACAATCCAATACTAACTGAATATCAGCGCAGAGAATGTGATCACAGTCAATAATTTTTATTTAATGTTAACAATTCTAGCAGTTCTCTAGCAGATATATGCAAATAGATACCTGAGGCCAACAGGTGGCTCATAATATGGAATCCCCTTCTCTGGTCCTTGATAGAAAAGTTCCTTGATCAAAGATCCTCAAGTCTGTTGCAAATATGCTGGTAAGACCCTGGACAGTGCAAGCCTGAGGGCTCATCCTCACATCCTCACCTCACATCATACTTATTGTAGCACAACTATCCCTTGCTAACCGTTTTCAAGGGATGCGTCCTCATGTCTTTGGCTCCATCTCATGTCCAGCCAGCAGCAGAGGCAGCTTGAGGTTGTCTTTAGTTGTTCCACTAGTAAAGACTGAATTGTTTAAGAGGCCTTTGAATCTTGAATGGGCCATCTAGTTCTTTATTGTTGTTTCTTTTTGATTTTCTATTTATCAATATATTTCTGGCTATAGTTTTAAATAATTGCTTATCTTTGACTACTGTACTATTACAGTTACCATATTTTCTTGGAAAAAATAAAGGACAAACCTGAAAAGGGGGCAGATCTGAAAGAGATGCATACAGATAAAAAAAATTAATTGTTAATGTTTATAACTTTGCTTTACAAAGGAAAATTCAAGAGCAAAATCAAGAAAATAAGTAATTAAATTAAATTAATCTAAAGGACAGCTTCTGAAATAAAGGATTGTCCTGTATAATAAAGGATGTTTGGTCACTGTACGTATCATGGATGTTTTAACCATTAATATTGGACTGTTAACTGCTGAGATATGACTGATGGATCAAATGAATTAAAGAATGGTGTTTTCCCTTTTTTCTCAACCCATGTTTTGTTGTATGAACAATATTTCAGTGCCTCTGTGATAAGGTCAGGGGGAAGGATCTGCCTGGGCCCTCTTGGCCAGTTAAGTCTACTGCAGGCAGGCCTCCTCCCTGTCTGGTTGCTGGGCACTGCTCTCTATTGCTATTTTGACTTGGGCTACAAGAGAGCCCGGACACTTGGCTTGTGCAGCCTGTTGTTGTTGATCTCCTGAAGGACTGAGGCTTTCCAAAGTTGTGTCAGTCTTCTAGGAGACTGACAAATCCCAAACCAAATAATAAAAAGTCCAGGCTGACAGGTCAGTGGAGGTTAGGAAGGGTGCTGGAGGAAGTAGGAAATAGATATGTCAATGTGTTGGTTTTTTAAAAAACACAGTCAATCAATCTCCTGGAAGAGTGACATTTAATTTTTAAAACATATTAATATTGATCTCCTGTCACGGACACTGCCTTCTTTGCCCATTTTGGCTTGGGCTGCAAGAAACACTGGGAACCTGGCTTGCACAGAGTGGACCCATCAACTGGAAGTGACATTTTTTTTTTTTTTTTGCTGTAGAGTTATCAGCTTCCTGGAGCATTAATAATACTTTAGCCTATGGTAAAAATATAAACAATGCTATTTCTGGTTGGTGGGGCATATGAGGTGAGGGGAATGAAGTGGGAAGGCCCTCTGTCAGGCTCCATGTAAGTTCCATCCTAACTGACAGATCAGTCAGTCAGTTTTCCAGAAGATTGTTAGTCTGAAAATATGAATGAATGAATGAATGAATGAATGAATGAATGAATGAATGAATGAATGAATGAATCTGGTGACTAATGGGGTACATGAGAGGAATGTGATGAAGTGGGAAGCAGCTGTTGAACTGCATACCAGCTCCAAGCTGACAGGTAGGGAGGTTTTTGCTTGTTTGTTTCTTTGTGTTGAGGGGTTTATTTTTTTGGATGCAGAACCATAAATATTCAGGGAGGCCAATAATCTAATAGCAAAATAAATAAATAAATTAAAATAAATAAATAAATAAATTCCAGGTGATGTTATGGAGTGTAGGAGGGATGGGGCATGGAATAAAACTGGAGGGACTATCTTGAGTCCCCAAATCCCACCCTGCTGCATTTTATGGAGAGTGATGGGTAGTGGTTGTTCCTGCTGGTAGATCATGCTCAGTGAGAGGGAAAAGGAAGCTGGGAAATTCAGCAATTGCTGCTCTAAGATGGTCCCACATTAAAGCTTAGATATGGGGGCAGTGCAAATCATGTCAACATCTGCAAAATAAGCAAAGCTGTTGGACTGCCAGTAAAAGAGGGATTAATCAAAGAGGAAGGGGGCAAGATCCTCAAAAGGACATACACCTTGATCCATCACAGCCTCTGTCACCACAGCTAGATGATAAATCAGATAAGGAAGAAAAAGAAAAGAATGTAAGTTAGAGGCGTGCAAAATCATATAGCAGTGTTATTATTTACAGATTACACTAGTGTTAAATGTGCACAGATAAATACCTGTATACTTACAAAAGTAGAAATCTTATGGATTAAGGCAGTCATTCTAGAAACTTAAAAGATTAAACAAAGATTAAGTCCTATGGAACTCAACACTTACTTTGAATAAACATGCCTAGATTTGCAGTATAGAAGGAAACATTAACAACATGTCTCAGAACAACAGCACCATTTTCTTCCTTTAAAGAATAAAATAAAAAGCTGGTGTGCACTCTAGCATTTCATTCATGCTAACATAGAAAATGTATTTTAACATATGGTGAAATTAAAATACAGAAAATTTGTATATCTTCCTACTTAATTTTTCTGTGGAAGAAAGGAAAAAGGATAGAAATCACAAACAACTGTAAATTGAATTAACTTTAATCTTCCAAACCAGCAAAGATTGTAATCAGTCCATTATTCATGCTGAAATACTGCACAAATCTCTTCCATCATAAATCTATAAAACTTGTTTTGGGAATTGCTGTTATAATGGCAAGGTTGGTTCTTCCAAATGCTTACCTCTTCAGGGCAGGCGCAGCAAGAATCAGCAAATTATTTTACAAAATGAATGAATAATGTCCATTACTATTTTTTATATAATTTAATCTGCATTTTTGCTGCAGAACTCCATGGCCAGCAGTTCTGTTCCATTAAAGATCTTAAAGAATTTTATCAAAGAATATGGAATTTTAGAATGCCATCTAGTTTTCTAGATTTAAATGTGAAAACATGCAAGTACTTAGATTCCATACTTCAATGTTAATTTCCCTGTTGGAGACATTAGACCTAATCCCTGAGCTGATCAGTGCCAAACGTTGCAGAATCTGATGACGTGACTTTATTTGTGTTTTACTTCACTTGTTTCTATACATTTTATACTGTATATTTATTCCACTTTTTTTTTTTTTGCCTCTCTGCATTGTTTTAACTATAAACTTCTGGGAGTGTATTTTCTGAACAGAAAGACAACACTTAAATACATAATTTTGCATGTGTGTTGATTCTGATGCTCTAAAGCAGTGTTTCTCAACCTTGGCAACTCTAAGATATGTGGACTTCAACTTCTAGAATTCCCCAGCCAGCATGGGTGGGGAATTCTGGGAGTTGAAATCCATACAACATAGAATTGCTAAGGTTGAGAAACACTGCTCTAAAGTGTATGTGAGCATCTCTACAGCCTGGGAGGAACACGATACATTCTACAAAATTGATTTGATATCAAAAGTGCAAGGCCATGCTTGACTGAATGATTAGGATAGGAGAGGCACATCCAGGTCTTACCATATAGAATGGGAGAAGCCCCGCTTCACTCACTTTGTGTATTTCTTACTTCTGAAATCATGGCACAAGCAAAAGAGAAAAGTGCCTGGACCTGAACCCATAAAGTCAACTCAACAGAGCAGCTTTCTACAGGCAGAAAATAGAGAAAACAGCAATCAGCGATCTGTAGCTGTGACAAATGAAGGTACAGAGTGGTACAGGACTGAGTCTTAAAGATATCATTTGCCAAAAACATTATACATAATTAAGTTTGGCCCCAGAAGGCTTGACAAAGAAGAGCATTGTGTGCGTATGTATTTTTTACTAACAAATCCAACTTGTGAATGTCAAATATGTGCTCTGTGATGCAAACACATTTACTATTCTAGTGCTGTACAGTCCTCCCATCAGCAATCTGAAAAATGTTAACAATCTATTAATTTCTCTATATGCCCAAGTGCATCTTAATAAAAGTTAATTTCCTATTTTGGTGATATGCCAGATTTTTATCCAATAGTGTTTCAGTTTTAATATTGCATTGGTTTGCAATATCTAGAATACACAGCCTGTATCCATCACCAAACTGCAGAGGACCACTTCAAAATTACAATACATGTAATTTTGATGGAAGTTTAGAAAAAATCAAAGTTCTTGATTTATGTGAGGGTAATGTGAAGCCCTTATCCCAAGGGAAAATGCAGATACTACCTTGCTCCACAATTTACCCTATAGCATAATCTACTGATTCAACAATATGCCACCAGGGCAATAATTTAAAACCTGAGGAAGCCAGAGATTTGTGTGGAGTTAAACTTCGACCTGAAATAAAACTAGGTGCTGTACCTTATGCTTTGTGTAGAAAATAAATTATGCTTTTGGAAACTAGCTGGCTTTTGACTGATAGTCAAAACACCCTCCAGACTTTAATGTATGTGGGGCCTTCCTTAAAAACACGCTTCTTCCTGTTTCATGCCTGTAGAATAAGATTAAATTATAGCAACAACTATGAATTAAAAAAGTTTATACTGAAGTTGGAATGATTGTATATGGGTTGCAAAAATCCAGATGGTCATTCAATAGTAGTGAGGACTTGACGTTTTTGTACCACCTTGCTATTCTTCAGTGGTCATTTGGATCTTGCAGCCCCAGGATGGTAGTCCTACTGAAATTTGGTATCAGATAGTATTCTCTTATTTTCACTACTGAAATACGGTCAGGTGAATTTGTTTTTCTCCCTTCTGAGCTATTAAACTCTGCTCCCTTTAGAGATTCAGAAATTATCTGATGGCTTTTAACAAGGACAATATCAAACTCTAATTCTATACAATGCTGAAAATGGATGTGAGATAACAGCAAGTTATCACCAGGAAGCAAAAAAAAAAAAAATGTCTATGAGTTGAGTGCTCCAAATAAAAAAAATGTTTCATGGACAAGTTCAAACTGCTGTTAAACTCCAAAAAAATCTCATTACAAATGGGTAATGGAACATTTCACTGTCTTTCCTGACATATTAGACTATATAAAAAAATTAATAGCACATTTTTCAGCATTTGCTTCATCTGCACTTATCTTGAAATCTTTATGATACACAGATGTCTTGAGAATTTGACATTCTTAAGAATCACTGCACAGTGAAACATAGCATTCCTTCCAAGGAATGGTGGGTTCATATTCTCCTTACTGTTGACTCCCACATGTTTTTTTCTTACCGATATAGCAATTGGTACAGATTAAACTGTATTCTGTGAACTCTATTTCTATCTAAGCTGAGGCTGCTGGGTTTATGCATTAAGCTAAGCTAGCATGTGATTTCTTTTTGACTTAGTATGATATACTGTATGAACTAAGCACTGCTGTTTGAAAGTCATATTTTATGGCTTAGCATTATATGTGAAACCAGCCATGATGGCTCTCTCAACCAAACTTGATTATCCCTTCCCCAAGTTTAAAACCCCCGTGGTATACCTAGAAGACAAAGTTGGGAGAGAGGGCAGAATACACAGTAGCCCATGTATTGATACAGTGACTGAATGAGACTCTTGTTTATGGTGGCTTTGGTCTTTGTTTTAAGCATGTACACAAGGAAGGAAGACCCATCAAGTTCAGTGGATTTACTTCCAAAGAAGGATACATAAGACTACATGGTAGTTTAAATTACATGGTGTTTTAAAAGAATGACCACTTAAATAGTGGAAGCTTACTTCAGGTCAGAATGTTTCAGATATCACATCTTGATAGAATACATCAGTGTTTCTCAACCTTGGCAAGTTTAGGTGGACTTCAACTCCCAGAATTCCCCAGCTAGCATGTGGAATGGAATACTGGAAACACTGGAAGACATGGTAACAAACTGAGGAAACTTACATGGATCTTCAATAGCACTGAGGAAAAGAAAAACTTGTTGAGGACTCTTTCATAAGAAGTGATTTCTAGAAAAGATTGCAGGGACTCAATCTCAGAAGGAGACTGGATAAATTTGTGGAGTACAGACCTATCAAGGGATATTAGTCTTGAGACTCAATGTTATCTCTAGGTTGGAGGCAGCAATTCCCCAAATATAAGTTGCAGGGGAATGATGGTGAGACAGGGGTATTGCTTCATCTTATGCTTCTCCTGATGCAGCAAGGCTATCCCTATGTACCTTAAGAAAACTGGGAAGTACCTTAGGAAAGTTGATATTTCCATGTCTTCACCTTTGCTGGATATTATCTCTGGCACTGTAGTAAAGTCATGCAATTGCAGCAGATAGATAGATAGATAGATAGATCGATCTGCCTGATTGAGGGACAGAATTTATGGGAGAATTGTGTTCAGAATCTAAAGTTCAGAAAAGTCTTCTGATTGGGAAGGTATAATTGGGAAGTGCTGCAAATAGTCCTTGAAATAGGAACTCCATCAGATATGGAGTTTTCAAATTATGCTGGTCTCCAAGCTGCGTGTTCATGCATCCAGCATATTGATTAGTCAGTTGAATTTTCTTCCTTGGAAGCTACTATGTCTGTTTTCCTGGTGAAAAGGCAAGATATGCTATGATGCTCCAAGGGACAGTCCCCCTTCCCCCAACTCAACTGTACATTTTCTCAAAGATTGCATTTCCTGATGAATTTGGTTAAGCTTCCATTACTTTAAAAAGCAATTAACCATTTTTTTAACTTCCTTTTGTTGGATTCTTTCATAAATGTTCTGACTTGGAATTGATTTAGTCTTTTTGCCTAGCCTGACATGTGCAAGGCTGCTGGTGTGTGAAGTCAGCTCTTGAGATGAATTCTTCATTTGTTCCACTATATTAGTTATTATTAATTGTTAATAGCCACACAGTGACGGCAATGAATCTGTCTGTGAAATATATAACAAAGAGCTTCTGACAGTTCCCATGAGTTTGCACTGAGAACATGTTTAATTCAAAGTTCTTTTATGGATGAAAATATTTCCTGGCCTTTTGAATGATGAAGTGGGTAACCAGCCCAATGGCAAGACACATGCTATGTGTGGTGTCAGACACAAGGGACAATATAGTACACAACTGATATTAAACAGGTGTCCCTTCCCCTTCTATGAGCACAATTCACAATGGCTGCAGACTTCACACTCTCATCTTGATCACAGCTCAAGAGAGGCTTGGAAATGCATGGAAATTCTTACCATCTAGCCTTGAATGGTTGAACACACTAGGAGATATCTCCGTATAGTACTACTCTGAAATATTGAATCAGGGGTGAGGATGTTAATATTTGAAGCATAGCCATTTAGTACGTGTTGTATTAGCTACTGGCCTATAGGAGGCGATATACAACTGGTTTCATCCTTATTGGGACTCCTCAGGCATAGGTATTATCCAGAGGTGTTCTGTGTTCAACCCTTTAATGGAATTTGAAGCTACAGGCCTTGCGCTTGGTGACTATACAGTGCAGTTAGCTTTAGAGCTATCTTAACCTGGCTGTCAGTAGGAAGGGAGGTCCTATAGAAGCTATGCAGGCTCACTTCCTTTTCTTCTATATGCTCTCATACTGGGGAGTTTTATTAAGGGGAGGCAAACTTGAGGCCCAGATCAATAAACATGACAAAACTTTCTAGTATGAGTGCAGAAACAAACAAACAAAAAAAACCAAAAGGAGGAGGAGGTGGAGGAGACATGGCTTCCATTTAGTACATCACAGAACTGAGTTAAAAATACTGATCGGTGCAGGAAAAATCACCATGATCCCCAAAGCTGGAGAAAGGACATAGCTCTTAGGAAGTGTATTCAGAGTTTAGGACCTCAGGGAGTATAAATCCAAACTTTGCGACTAATGATGCATTTAGAGCTTAGGCTAAGAGTAACCAGTCAGAATCTGGGGGGGGAGAAATTCAGCCCAGTTATAAGGGAGGCATGATGTTGCTACTTTACTTCTGTCTCAGCAATAATGTAAGGTTGTTAGCTCTGCTAGTTCCACCTCTATAATATTAGAAGTTAATAAAAGTTGTGACTCCGATTTCAGCCAATAACATATGTACTGCCTGTTATTAAAGATGGAAACATAATGGCCAGCAATTAGAATGTATAGTATTCTTGGTAAATGGATGGTATTCTAGAATGGTGTTCTTGGTGAAGCTAAAATCTCTGACATGGAGCTCAACTTCTGATGACTTAATGGATGTGTCCCTTCAGTTTTCTTGGCAACAAGAGAAGTAGCTTACCATTGGCTTCTTCCAGGATTTTTCTTTCTTTCTTTCTTTTTTTTACTTCCCAGTGTAGTCCATATCTCTGAGATTTCCTGGTGAACTCCCATCCAAATAATTAACAGGTCTGATTCTGCTTAAGCTTTTTGAAATCAGCCAGGGTTAACAATTTTCTTAATCCTATATGAAGACGCATATAGAGCTCTAATGCAATCCTACTACATTATCAAATGATTGATTAATCTTTAGATTTATTCAGTGTTCCCCAAAACCAGTCTAACATTTTTTGCATCACCCAAGAAATAATTAATACATTTTCAGCTCCAAGTCCAATACGTGTGCTGTCTTTTATGTTTGTCTTGCCCCCTTGCGATAAATGCATTAGTGCAATCAAGTATGGTCTGTGCCTAAAGTTTCCACTAGAGCAGCTAGTCAGGCAAAATTCATCTTATTTAAATCAAAGAAGCCACATCATGCCATAGTGTGATGCTAAAGTTTCATCTTATGTGTGTTAAACCAGCTTCTTCATGCAAAAATGTGTGATGTACAATAACTGTGAGAGTGGGGTGGTTGGCCCCTATCTACATTATTTTCACTTTTTCTGTCTTTTTTTACTAGTGAAATGACTTCAAGGCAATGCCATGGAAAACATTTCACCAATAAATGACAGTCATAAAAACTTATATTCTATAAATCTTCCTTTCACAACAATGGCGGTGCATAGGGTTTTAAAGTTGCCACCAGATTCTTAGTAGTTGTTTATTTTTCTAAAATAGACTAACAAAACTATCCCTCTTTAAAGTATTCCAGGTTTTTAGTCACAGTTTTTAAACTTCAGATTCCATGCTGAAGTGATTTAATGAACTAATGTATAATTGTACAAAAAGCCTAATCATTTGTACCTGAATCCAAATTATGCCTGCTGAAATTATCCAGTAGCTGTAATTTATTCCAACAATAGTGTAGTGTTATATACAGTATCAGCAAAAGCAAAGCTGTCTTAGTGACCTTATGAGGTAACAGAGTGTGCTGAAAGATTCTTGTAACCGTAGCATAGCAGAAGGAGGAAATTACTTTCTTTACTACCTAAGTTGAGGGCAAAAGACACATGCCCAACAGCAAGTCTTTGTATAAAACTAAGTGAAGCAAAGAAAGGAGTTGAGTTGCTTCTGTGTCTGGACCAGACTTCTTCTATCACCCCTAGTCAGGGCCCTGGCCAACCCTGGTTGAGTGGGTTCAGGTGAGAAAGTATATGGAGCTAGCTTTGCTTGACTAAATCAGTAAAGCTTTATTGTTCCTCTGAATTCACTCAGAGATTACATATTTTTATTTAAAGAACCTTTGATCAGTCCCTGCTCAGTTGCATAGCAGATCACCTTGCCTCCGAAGATGCCAGCCACAGTTGCCAGAGAAATGTCAAGAAACCTGCTGTCCAGACCCTGCAGCTCAACACTGCCCAACAGATACCAGCTGTGAAAGCCTACACCAGTCAACCTTTAGTTTATCTTGAGGATCTCTGTACCAGCTGACAGTGTGAACACATTTCTCTACTGATACACCAGGGTTAGGCATCCTTCCTCTTCCATCCACACCCAGATGAAAAGCTAGGAGAAATCCAGTGAATTCTTGGAACTGGAAAACAAGGGGGAGAGGCCAGAGCACTCCCTTCTCTGCATAGAGCAGGGAATGAAGTGTCTGATAATAAGTGGGGCAGATTCCATAAAAGTCCAGGTTTCTGTAACACTTGTGATTCAGGTATCATTGGTATTTTCACTATATGCCAAACACAGGAATGTTCAGAGCAATTTTCCTTATTTCACCTGAAGAGTTCAACTATGACAGCTTAGTATAAATCTTAGAGCAGGAATGGGTTGTATAAAATTTTAGCTCAAATTTGATTTCTGGCTGCAGAACTAGAAGCTCTATAACAAATGTTCAATACCAAGCATCAGTATAAAAAGAAAAATAAGTACCGTTCTTATTTTCACTAGATGTAAGCTATTGAAGTATTAATCAGGCCATGCCTTCCTGAAATGTCCTGGGAGAATAGAAACCCTGAATTAAGCCCAGGTCCATCAGGATCTCCTTGTGGGGAGATTCCCATGTATCCAAGATCTACATGCCTGATAGATTGAAGTCCTATTCACATACAATGTGTGTAAGCTGGGAAGGGTTCAGGTCAAACAGAGACCTGCTCAGCTGAGAAATAAGTCCTCTTATAAATAACAGGGTACTCAGAAATAGGGTCTTACTTGCAAGGAGAATACCTGATTTCCCATAGCTGGGGCTGGGATGTGATCCTGGATTCTCTGGCTTAAAAGTGATCAGAAACTATCTTTCATTCCTTTTTGCGATCATGATTCCTTGATCATTCTTCTGGGTAATGTCTAACTTCAGGACTTTACTTTGTCTCTGGTGGGCTGGTTTGCCTGCTATTTGTTGAAATATTCCTTATCGAGCCTGGCTTTTTCATGATCCTGCTTCTAACTGATCATGAGATATTTATGCTGTCACATAGTTCTGATAGAAATATTAATATGACCCTGTGACAAGTGGAATAGGACACCCTTAATTGCATGTTAGCAAATTATGAAAATGAAAAACCATTTCTTATTAAACAGCTATAGGATCTCATGAGTAGTGCAAAAATTTGGGGGCTTTTGGTAGCAATACAGTAGTCACAGTTCTGGATGAACAATGAACATGTATGATTCCCCCCCCCCCCCCATTTTCCTTGAAACTCCAGAAGTCTGTAGTGGTAGCATAGTGCACACATTTCCAACTTCACATCATTTTAAGCCATGGCAACTCTTACAAATGTATGACTGCCATGAGTCCAGAATTAATGAATCCTTGAAGGAGTAAAACATTGAATAGATTGAGTATCCATTTTGGTGTTCTCAGGCATTATTTGCTATTTCTGAAGAAAATTAATTATCTGGGAGAAGCTCAGGATGACAATAGATTTGACACTGAAGTCTAAAAGCATTTTGAAGGACTGCTTTGAGAGATTAGCGTATTTCATTATCTGGATATCTGTATTATTTTCTGAGTGAATAACTTATAACAAAATTAGTAAAACACAACACAACAAAACAACCCTGATTAATTTCCTAAAATAAGATAAATTTCCTAAAATAAAACCAAGACTGGGATGAAACAAAATGAATGGGAGATAAGACTTGAATTCAATTTTTTATTCCTCCTTCCTTGCCATATCAGTAGAGGCAAAGGCTCATTTTAAAGCAACACATCTAGGTTGGGCTCTGAATATATTCCATTTCAGTAGGCATTTCCTATCAGAAGGAACGTCAAGGCAAGCATATAATTTAATGCAAGGAACTTGCCTGCTTATTTCAGTCTTAGGCATGTATTGTATAGTATTGTCAAAAACTGTGCCTCTTCAGGTGTTGTTAAACTCCACTTCCCACTTTCCTTCATTACCTGCCCACCAGATTGTGGGTTTCTTGTATTTTGAATTACACAGATCCCGGATGTTTGCAGGGCATTAACAGCAAAACATGCGGTAATTTTCAAGTAGGCAGCTTCCGAGCTACCCTTTCAAAATGAGGACTTTTTCCTCTCCTTTTCTGGTGAGTCCATCCTGTCTCTCTGAGCCAGGAGCATCCACCAGGTGTGGTTGTAAAAGTCAAGGTGACAGAGCTCCAGCTGCACCATTGCAGCTGCCATCTTGACTTCTGTGACCAGTCCCTGCAGACGCCCCTGCTCACTGTTGCTCACTGGAGAAACTGTTGCCACCCTCTGATTCCCAGCTATATTTTGACTAGCTAAATTTGAGGAACCCAAAATGTTGTTTTTTTCAGCTAGAGTTGTTGTCGAATGAAACACACTTCACCAGTAAAGCTGATCTAGCACTGCACAGAGAGGAAGACTTTATAGGCTTTTCAGTGAATTTGCAAACTGTCTCAAAAACCAGTCTTGCTGTGAAACTACTTTAATGGTGATTTTCTTTTTGTTTTTTTGGAAATCACCAGCCAAATGCATGCACACATGCATGTATACAAACACAAAGTGGTGACATTTGTGTGGGGATGCTATATATATTTTATGGTGGGCTCTGGAAGGAAGGAAGGAAGGAAGGAAGGAAGGAAGGAAGGAAGGAAGGAAGGAAGGAAGGAAGGAAGGAAGGAAGGAAGGAAGGAAGCTTGTGTCTCCACATTGTGCTTGAACTTACAGAGGGAATGGGTATAAACTGCAATTTGTATTTTGAGCAGAGAGGGTAGATATTGATTCACTCACAATCTCTGTGTTCATTTATTGGCTGGCTCTCAATGAGTAGTAATTAGTTGAAGGGGTCCTCTGTAGCTTAAGAAGTGTTAGTACAGGGACACACCGTGTAGCTGAGACAGAATATATTTTGGCTCTACAAAATGGGGAAAAAGCAGGTTGCATTTAAACTATGTTGGGAATGGTTTGCAAATCACATGGATGGTGATGTGGCAGATATCATCTCTGGTATAGACAATTCTCTAATGTGAGAGTGAACAAGGAAGCGCATCATCAATGTGTATGAATTGGTGCTCTGGCGTATTACTGGAATCATTTAATCTGTTCTCTACTTTGTACCCATCTCTTCCTCAATATACACAATATCAGTGATTACAGGAAGGTAAGAATGAAGCAATATTTTTGCAATAGATGTGATGTGATAGATTCATCCCAACACAATACTAGTCTGTGTGTGCCTTCGAGTTGGTCTTGACCCTGGCAACTACCTGGACAAGTCCCTGCAGTTTTCTTGGCAAGATTTCAGAAGTAGTTTGCCATTGCCTCCTTTCTAGGGCTGAGAGAGCGTGACTGGCCCAAGGGCACCCAGCTGGCTTTGGGCCTAAGGCAGGACTAGAACACACAGTCTCCCTGTTTCTAGCCTGATTCTTTAACCACTACCCCAAATTGGCTCTCAAACACAATAGTAGATGGATCTTATCAGGCAACCCAATCTCCTCAGTTCAATTGCCAAGCCATTTTTACTAATACTAAAATATTAAAAGTGAAACATTTTGTTACCCATTATGTACACTGAATTTTATAACAACACAGTATCTGCGGTATCCGCTGCTTATATGTACTTTCATTTTCAGTCTGTAGCCTTAGGATCTGTGCTGCTCTAAAGATGAAGTTGTTCTTTAGTAGAGTATACTAGAAAAGCTTCTATTAGGAATTATAGCTAATTTCCTCTTGTCTAAGTGATAAGAACATTTTAGAATGGAGACTAGCAGCCATTTTTGCTTTTTGTAATATTAGATTTTTTTTTGAGTAAATTGGATGTAGAAGGTTCCCTAGCACAACTCTGCAAAAATTCCTGGGCAGAAAATTTGCACAGCTTGGCTAGGTTGCTAGCCTTTAACTTGGCTTAAGGCTTTCAGACATACTATATGTTATGATTAAATACGAATTTTTACTGCATACCAGGATGATACAATATAAAACTGTTACTTGCCTTCTGTCAGAGTGAGGATGCAAATTCTGTTATACCCCAGAGCAGTTCAAGTCTGTTGCCTCTTCTTCCTGCTGTGTTTCAGCAGACTTTGTGGTGTTTTTCATAGCCTTCAAGCTGAGCTGTTGACTGTTCATATAATTGACTTCACTGTCTTGTGTTGGCTTGACTATCAGAAGATGGTTTGTAATCATATTAAAGGTGATGTTAAACTCAGCCACTGTTATCTGTAAACCATGGTTGATCGATTTAGTGTTATGTGTGAATAACACCTGGGTAACATAAACTATGTGTTATTGTGAACACAGATGTTCCTAGCATATAATCGTAGCCAGAAATACTTTCAAAACTTTCTTGAAATAATTTCCAGCTCAAAATGGAAGTCTCTTCCAATGGCCAGGCAGCCTTCCCTGATGAATTTCTCTTTTTCTATAAGAAACAAAAAACCTTATCTTTGGGGGAAAGAGAATTGCTTGTTGAAATAGGAGACCCTTGTTTTTAGGTTTTCCTTAAGTGGAAATCCCTAACTGATTGCTGGAGAACATTGCTTTGTAGTTTCCTCTGACATTCCAGTCATCATCTTTTGCAATCTTGAGAAGCAATGTAGGTGTTCAGTGATTTCTAGGAAGGAAGATAGCAGGCCTGATAAAATGTTTAGCATTAGATGACTGTCAGTATTTATCATCTTAGAATTTATTTGGGTATTGGAGAGTAGCATAATGAGTTATAATGAAGTCCTGACAACTTTGGAAGAAACTACATGAAAGTACATTTTGACAGATAATATAATAGATAAGACTAATTCTTAAGTCCTAATTTAAGGAGGGATATAAGTAACAGTCAATTTGCTAACATGGAACAAAAGTGCATCACAAACCCATATGTTGTTAGATAACCCCTTTGAATTTGAGCCTGGTAGAAATTGCACATCAATAGCAGTTATCCTTCCCAGCCTATGATAATCTGAGGTAAGCTTTCTGTACTCCATAAACTCCATTACTCATTGTACTTGGGGCAAAACAAAACAAGTTTTATGTGGCTATTATTTCTGTGTTATAAAATAGATGTGCATTAAATGTTTTCAGCTAAAAGCAATTTAAGCTCAAAATGGCTATTCTAAATGTGCAAGGGGTTTTATTCCAAGCTCTGGAACAAACATTCTGGCTTTGTCCTATCCTTGGAACAAAACTCAGACATTTTGAATGTGTTGTTTCAGCCGTTATGACTGTTTTGAGCATGTAATTGCTTTGTGGCTTGTTTCCGCCTCCCCCCCCCCCATTTTTTTACAGCCTAATCAATACAGCAACAGAGATTGGTTAGATCCCGCTGCTATTGGTTTAGTCCAGATGGGGTGATATGTGAGATACATTGCGAGGGTTTAAGCACATTGAAGAACCATCATGGATCAACCAACTAACCAAATGTTGCTGGAGTAGATTGTTACTGATATTAGGATTCACTGGGAGAATCTAGCTGGAACCTTCCATATTTTAGTGATCTTGTTGTGTGGGTTTAGTAATTTTAGATGGAAAAGGGAAAGAAAAAGAGATATTCTTCCCCCCCCCCCACTTTTTAATTTACTTCTTTTAAAATTTAAAATAATTGTTTGCAAAAATTAATTCTCCCAGTTTGGCATTAGGGGATTTATGGTTTTGATATTAACTTTCAAGATAATAAAAACATAAATATTTTTATGTTTTTCTAAAAATAATTCTCTTGGCCAATTTTTCAGCATGCAAGAAGTCAACATGGACTACCATCCCACCTACTCTTGTGACACTCTTTTGTTTTCACAACAAAAGACAAAGGGCTTGTTTCCCATCCTTTATTTTTTTATGGATGGAAATCTAAAAATGTTTTGATTGTTGCTTTGTTGGACACAAGACAGTTAACTCCAGGTTCAAATACTAGAGTTCCAATGTTTGTATTCCAATAAGTCTTTGTGATGATGATGATGATAATTCAAATTGTTGGTGTTGGTGTCTGGCCTTCTGAAGTTGCATTGCAGTTATGTTTCGGCTTTAGTAGAAAATACATGTGTACAGCAAACACTACTGCATGGAAAGAGAAAGAAAGAAAGAGAGAGAGAAAGGTTGCCTTCAATAAGGGACTAAAAGGTGCAAACCATAGTTTCAAAGTGGATCATATTTATATTCTGACCAGAAACTATTGTTGTACAGATTTGGATATGTAAAAGCATGAGCCATTTCCATAGCACCTCTCTTTTTGGTTTAAATGTTTACCTATGCATTTTCTCCTTTGAACAAAGCATGCCTTATAGGGATCATATCACAGACCCATAAATCTCTGCATAGCTTTCAGAGTACAACACATTTATAGAAAGTTTCATGTTTAAAAATAAGTCCTCTGACTTGTTTGCTGAATTATTCTTTGAGAAATATTGGAGCCCTTATTTTTCATTTACTCCGTTATGTTTTTACAGTTGCCAGCTTTGGTATGCAATTACATGGCCAAATGATAATACTGTAATCCTGATTTACACAAGAAAGTGTGGAATGTAGCTGTCAGATTACTTTCCAAGTACTAGTGTGAAATATAGTTTCCAAACACTTAAATAGTTTCCTGACTCATCTCAATAGGTGTAAATGGTAAATATTATTCTTAAGAGTGGAGGGGCATTTTCACAGATGAGTCATTCAGTTATGTTTCAAGAAGACAAAGGAGTTCACCAGGTTGTCTACTAAATATTTATGTTTTCTTTACATGCATTCAGAATGTAACATTTTTACAAGGATTATCTGCATGTCCCACATTAAAATGCACTAAATACTTTTGATATCTGATATCAATATTTTGATACTTTTGATAGTTAGCTTTCCTCAATCTGGATCTGATTAAGATTTCTGAGACTTGTAATTCAAGTTCAAGAAACCAAGAATAGAATACATTTTCTATTCTAGACTTTTTTAGTGCATGAAATTCCTCTTGTTTGAACAAGAGGAACCCACCTAGCTCTACAGCCATTCATTTAAAAACATTTAGGGTGATTTAAAATACTAATAACAACAACAGTGTAGGTTTTCACTACTGTTATTTATTGGTGAAATGACTTTTGAGACAATGCTCTAGATAAATATGAGCAAATATTGATTGTCTTAAACAGGGTTATCTGGAAGCCATTTCATCAATAATAATTTTTCAAGCTGTTATTTCTGCTGGAATATATGATGAGGGAAATTTTGCTAGAGAATCTTGCTTCTACAAGCCTTCTTATAAAGAATTTAATGTACACGTTTTGGCTTAATATTTACAAAGAGTCATACATTCTGTCTTCATATCGTTATTCCCTTTTTTCCTGCCTTGAATGACAATATACCATAACTTTTTGTTATAAACGATGGTTATCAGAATCACAAGAAACCACAAAACCAAGCTGGAATAGGTTCAAAATCCTGGCTCGTTCTGACCCTGGTAAACTTAGTTTCTTAGTTCAGAAGTTACTTTAAAGGATAATTGCAGTGCACAAAGAAGGAGAAGAAAGATGCTGTGGTGATGGAGAAGTATAAGACTCGTGCATATCTTGGTTTATATATAGCTCAGGGGAGTCAGTACCTTTTCTGCTGAAATACCTCAGCAAATTATGTCTCCCCAATCTCAGTTAAGATGCACAGTACTCAATCCTGCTCAGGTAACTCTGGACCAAGGAACGAAAGATCTTATAAATGTCTTTCCTGCTATTAAAAATAGAACAAAAATAAATCAAATAATCCGTGACTTCCTGCCATTTTATCAGACTCCTCAATCAGCTTCCAGCAGCTGGCCTTGTATGTATTTACATGTATACACACACCCACACAGAAACACACATCTTTACCACTGAATGTTATATGAGCTTTATGTGGGTCCTACTGATATATAAAGGGAGTCTGAACAAATAACACATTTGACACTTGTTTCATTTATTTAATAAACAGAGTCATCCAATACGCCATGTGTCAGTGTGAAAAAGCAATCACCCTTCTAGTTTACTTAAAGGGATTAGTAGAGATGGTTATGTGAATCCTTTATCATGCAATAAGGGTTAATTTGGGTCAGCCCTGCCCTACATAAATCTCATGACCTTTGGCTTCCCTCATCACAGGGAAGTTCTTACCACACAGATTCTAGAGGCATGGCTACCCTACTGAAAAGTAGTTTCTGAAGTCCTCCATAAGAAGTTATTCATGTTTTCCTGTTCCGTCCCAAGTGCCTTGTGTTATTCTGCATGTCACTCAAGTTTTTTTAATCTTTCCTCCCATGCTCTGTTTTTATTAATGATTGTAGTTGTCCATAGTCAGTCAAATCCTCTGGTGCTTAGCTAGGCTTGAGAGCAACCTGATCCAACCAAACTAGATATCTGGGAAGTCCTCAGCTGGAAGATACGACGGCCATCAGGAGGCTGATAGAGCTCCTGAAAATTATAACCCTTTTTACTTCACCATTCCACTTACCATTCCTTGCCCTTTTTAACCATCTCATTGTTTATAGCAAGCAAATCTGTTCTGAACTGGTTTTCATTTGCATTTTCATAATACTGTACATTGGTCCTGTTAAAGCTTGTGGTTGCTGGGAAACAATAAACTTATTTGAAATGTGAACCCCCCCTGGAATAGTATTGAGTTCAGCTGCTTGTTAAATGGTGTGTGTGTATGTGTGTGCGTGCATGTGTGTTTGTGTATATATGCACACACACATGTATATATCAGCTCATAAGAACAGATAATTATCAGTCTGGAAACAGTTAAGTTCTCAAATTAAGAGAGGTTATGTTTAAAGGTTAAGTTCTCATTTTTCAGTTCTGAGGTTTCACTAATTACAGAGTCATAATTTTGAATTTGAGATCTGGGACAATGGTGAATCTTCTCAAGAGTGACCATCTTGTGAAAATCATTCAGTAAATACAGCATAAAATTGTCTAAGAAGTCAATCTAGAATAGCATCCAGGGATCTACCTGTTGGAGTTTTAAGCATTCCGTGTGTACATATAAGCATTTCTGAGAATGGGAATCTGACTTGTGAATGACTAGTGAAACAGGTTTTATAACTGTACTAGAAAGGATATTTATTGAAAAGAAATAATTATATGTATAGGCAAAGCCTAGCTACAGTCTACCAGGAGAAGGATCAACGAACAAATGTTCCATATGTGTGTGCCTGTGAAAAAAGGCAGAAGGAAATGAACTCAGATTAGACACCTCCCACTCAGAGTTATAGATAAAGAGGAGACATGGAGTAAATCCTTAAGCCCAAAATCCAGACCTAAAGTCCATTGATATGTTGTGGCAGGATCTAAAACAGTTCATTCTAGAAATCTCTCAGATGTTACTGTTGAAGCAATTCACAGTGGAGGAATGAGCCAAAATTCCCAGACAGTAATGTGAGAAAGTGATCACCGACTACAGGAAGGATTTGCTCATAGTTACTGTGCCTAAAGGTGATGCATAATTACTCCCATTTTGTTGTAAAGGTATGCAAATATTCAAAAAATCCAAAGGGAGCAAATACTTTGCATAAAATTATATGCAATATTTATTTATTGCTTTGGCTTAAAGTAGTTAAATATTACTTCAGTTTTATATACACACACATTACCAGACCAACTGCTTCGGCTGAAGATCTGGCAAATTACAGGTTCTGAAAATAAAAACAAACAACATGTCACAGGGATTAAGTACTGGAAGCAATTATGTTTCATATGAATTGACTTCCTAGAAGTCTAGGTTAGAGAAAGAAATAACCCCATCTGCTTATGGTGGCCTGTTTCTTTGTTACAGAATCTAATTATTTTCTCTTAATAGGATTAGGGTCTCACATTCTGGAAAGAGTGCAACTGGAGATTGATTACTCTTAGAACTATCTCAGGAAATTAGGTACATGTAACGTACTATTACTGTGGGCTGCCAAAGGGTTTACTTGGAATAAAACAGGTTAGTACTGTGAGCTAACAGTAATCCAGGGATAACAACTCAGGTTGAGTTGGTACTTTAATGTTCTTTCTCAAGACTTCAGAAAAACATACAGATGCAAACTCTAAAACAAATAAAGTTAACTTTGTGTAAATATTTCCCCCGGGGGGCAAGAATCTAGGCTTATTTAAAGTGACTGCTTTTGAAATGTTAAATTTAATATAAACAAATCAAATTCTGGATGTTGACACTACAAATAATTTGATTTTTTCCATTTTTCTAAGATTCAGCTACATAGTATGAGTTTACATGGACCCCTCCACAGTTTCACTTCCCATCCAGTCCTGATCATGTTGCTCAGCACTTACTGAACATCCTTGCAATCTACCAAGATTAGCTGAGATTGAATCCTGGGAAAATTGAAATAGCCATCTTTTGACTCTTTCCACCAAATTCTTCTAGGAAAAAAGTGACTGTGTTTTTAAAAATCTGAACTGGAGCTGATGTGAACTATTTGAACACAGAAATCATTTTCAGGACTTACAGAAGTTGGTGAAAACTGGGGTATATTTTTCTGTCTGTAAGCAGATTCCGAAAAAAAAATGGCAGCTTTTTAGAATTTCAGGTTGAACCAAAGGGCAGGAGGGAATCACTGAGGGCTTGGCTCAGCAGCATCTGAGGGAGGGCAAGGGTGGAGTCAGAGTAATGTAAACAGAATCATGATGCAAGCCCCACCCCCTTTTTTACATGTCTCATGATGTTGCATACATACCCCAAACAGACAGAACTTGTGCCATGGTGCTACTTTTATTGTTCTGATAAAAGCAGTGAGAGACCGCACACATCATGAGGCTGGCTCTTTACTATAGACCAGTGTCTTTCAAACTTGGCAACTTTCAGATGTGTGGACTTCAACTCCCAGAATTCCCCAGCCAAAACACTGCCATAGACCATAACTTCAGCAGTCCATACAATTCCAATTACAGATACTTGTACAGATAATTCATTCATGCCACAAGCTGAAAGTATGCTATCTGAGTACCTTTTAATGAATTTTCTGTCATATTGGTCTACAGGTAGTCCCTGTTTAGCAACCACAACTGGGGCCGGCAACTCAGTCATTAAGCGAAGATGATGATGGCTGCCTGCAATTATGCTGAGTTTTCATTATAACTCTGTATTTTCAGATTTGTCAGGAAACAACACAACAAGACAAATAAAGTCAATCTTTTTGATGGCATATTTCATTGTAATCAGAATCAAACATCTGTTTTTGAATGTTGCTTACTCTAACCACAATTAGGCAATAAATGTTTGATTAAGAACATTTCTGCAATTTTGCCAAACAAAAGAAATATGCCTTCTACAATTTATTTTCCCAATAGGAGTTGAAAAGTTGTTGATGGATAAATAATTTTACCAAATCCTGTTGATTTGACATACAGTTCTTAAAAGTATATTTTCTGCAAATATACAGGAAGCTCCTGTGTATTACACATGATGATGATGTGGAAATGTTTGTGATCAACTTAAAAATAATAATGATTAAACATGAACCTACACAGAATAAAGTGATTTCTCTTTCTGATGAGGAGAATGTGTGGACGCAGTGTGTTTCCCTTCCAACATAGGTGACAGTATACTTTAAGGAGAAGGAAACACAGAAACACAAATATATCCTAAAAGTGCAAGTTGTAGAAATAATTAATAGAGATATGGCAATAAACATTATAAGAGAGATTACTACTGGTAAAGAATATAGCCTAGCATGCATATTTGATAAAACCCAAATAATGTTAACTAACAACTAAAGACTGGAATGAGACTAGAAGAAATGATGTGTCATAGTTGGCCTCAAGTGTAACCAGGATGTACTCAGGATATGAGCCGTCACCACAAAACTTGTGGACAATGATCACAAGGCCTGTGTTCCTTCACCTTTAGGCTGAGGCCTGCCAATTACAAGGGGCAAAGAAAAACAAACTTTTTACAGATCCATAAATCCAAATCAAAATAGCCCAAAGGAGATAGAGAACATGGACATAAGCAAAATAATGAGGAACAAAAGGTTGTAAGCTTATATAGGGCGAAAGCTAGAGAAAGTACTGAACAAAAGAAAAAGTGAAGCAGCTAGCAGAGATGGAAAACGTTAAGCTAACCTAAAGGGAGAAGCTGTGATGGAATGGAATTATGAAGGACACACTCAGGGAGGCAAGCATCCTCTTTCATCTCCAGAGGGGCAGGGAAGAGATAAGAGGATGAGGCTGGCACCTCCCTGAGGAATTCACTATGTTTTCATAGCTACTGTGGGAACAGAGTTTTCAGTCTGGGAAGATTCTTGATAGAGGTTGTTGCTGAACAGAACCTACATGGTCTCCTGGAGTTCCTCGGGCTAGGCCTGACAGAAGCCAAAATCAAGACAAGCAATATGACAAAATGAAAAACAGTACTCAGAACAATGATGATGATGATGATGATGGGGGAATGCCTACTTTGTTGTATTGGATTATATCTGGTTTTTAGCCTTCTCTTTTTTGTGTCATAAATATGCATGCTTGATTTATTTGGTGATATTATTTATTTAAAACAATTTCTCCCTTTTCTCTCTTCTAGATAAATGGCAGAGCATTCGGCTGGAAATAGGAGCTAAATACAAACCAGGGTCACAGAGTTGTATCAGTCTGATCTACAACATGGTCACCATGAGGTCTTAATTTATAAGGAGAGGGCAAAGACAAGGCAAGCAAAACCCAACATAATAATGCTTATCAAAGTGAATTACACCAGGTCCCTAAGGGTAGGGGTTTCTAACAGGATGATTAGATATGGTATCAATGCTTGTTGATGCTTAGACAAAAGTAATCAAGTGTATTTTATATAGACAAAATCAGTTAATCAGTCAATCAATCTATTAGTTGAGCCTGTCTTATTCATTGCTTATCCTTTCCTCTGTTGAATGCATGGTGATATACCTTACCTTATTGATTTAAATCACTGAATTAACTATGTGATGAAGATAATGCTAATAGACAATATACTTTTTCCTGCCATAATGTTGCAGTGACCAACAGGACTATAGTTATACTAGTACCAGTGGTATAACTACCAGAAGATTTTTGCACTATATTTTTCATTGTGGAAAAAAAAAGGTTAATATTAACAGGACAGGACAACATGGCCAACATTACAATCCTGACTTTGCTGCTGGAGTCCTACCATTTAAGTCATTGCCAATATATTGGCACATGATTCACACCAAGCATTTCACAACAAAGCATGGCAGAATCAATAAAAGGTCTGCCACCAACATCCTGCTCCTGCAGAATCTCACTATAAAAGGCAATTTGAAACAGCTTGATAACTAAGAGCTATTGAAAAAATATCAGTATCTGAAAAAATATGACAATGATACACTTAGTGGGCCTAGAACATTGTCACAACAAGCTTTTATGGTTGCCATTACAATAATTAATCTTGCTCCTTATGTGTTCCTTTTTGTATGCATGACACATTATAAAGTACAGGTGGAAAGCAGGTGAACTATAACCATAATTAAAACAGTGTAATAATCAAACAAATTAAAACAAAGTTGCATAGCACATATAAAATAAATCAGATTGTAGAACTTGAGGACAAGAAACAGTGGGGAGGGGCAATGAAATAGTCTATTAATTGATTTCTTGTTTATATATGAAGAAGAAAGACCTGAGCAGCATTATTTTGGTAGCATCAGGAGATGTATCAGGCTATACAAAGAGCAGTGAGATTTAAGAAATTGTCTATACAGACAGAAGAAAACAGAATTTGATGTGCCAGTGAAGAGCTAACCACTGCTTAACTACTGGGCAGTAAGTGACCCTGCCCTCTGAGTTTCACATCAGATGATGATGATGAAGATGATAATCCTCTGCTGCGTGAGCTGTATTGGGTGCTGGTTTGCTTCTGGGTCCAATTCAAAATGTTGGTTATGGCCTTTAAAGCCCTGCATGACATGGGCCCAGGTTACCTGAGGAACCGTGTTGTCCCAGTTGCATCCACCTGTCTCACCTGGTCTGGAAGGAAGGGCATGTTGCAGACCCTGTCGGCTAAAGAATTCCAACTGGCGGGATCGAGGAGGAGAGCCTTCTCCGCCATTGACTCTGCGCTGTGGAACATCTTGCCCCCTGAGGTAAGGCTGCCCCCCACTCTCCTGACTTTCCTGAAGAGCGAGAAGACCTGGCTCTGCCACCTAGTATGGGGATTTAATGGGGGCTTGCAGCACTGGGGGTGGTTGGTGGTTTGATGTCGCTTCCCTCATCTTTTAACCCTGTGTATTTATATTTTGTAAAGATTTTTTAATTGTTTTTATCATTTTTTATGTGTAAGCCACCTAGAGTTGCTTGTATAGTTAGATGGGCAGCATATAAATTTGATAGACAGACAGACAGACAGACAGACAGATAGATAGATAATCCTTTACCCTCACTCTCCCTCAAATAAAATAAAGTAAATTGGAAGCCCTTAATCCACCATCAAGATGGCCTGCCTTCTGCCACAACAATCCTTCATTTTGGTTCCTTTATCTCAATTCTCAGGAAACTGGAAACTGAGATGCAGGGTGGGCCAAGCATGTTCTCCCTTTTGGCTGCACAGAGTGACTCAAGGAACTGGCTGAAACAGTCCCTCCCCTTCTGCAACACCCCTCAAGGCTGCCAAGGGAAGATCACCATTTGCAAAAAACCTCTCAGACCTGCAGCCACAGGAAGACGAATCTAAGGGCAGTGAAAAAGACACAGCCATGGTAGTGGCTGAGTACTAGCAGGCTTTGTTCACTCTGCAAGAGCATGAGAACTGAGTTGTCACCCCCTGACAAAACTGAAATTCATCTATCCATCCATTTTGTCACTGCAGATGTTCCTTAAAAGGAGAGTGAGAGAAATCCCCACTTGAATTCATAACATTGTTCCTCTCATCTGTTAATCAGTTCTGAACTTTACATTGTATTTTTAATTGATTTTAGCTTCTCTGTAAACTGCCCAGAGTAGTTTTTTAATGAGATGGGCAGTGACAAATTTGATACATAAATAAATAAATAAACAAACTTCCTTCAGCTACTCCAACTTTCCAATAGAAAAGTCTGTTTTCTTCCCCTATTTCTTCCTCCTATTGACCTGCTACTACAGGAGAAACAGATAGGAAAAAAATTTAATGGCTCTACCAAAAATAGCTACATGCCTTAAGAAAGAATTCATAAGGGCAGATGCCTGCATAAATGTTCTGTAACAAGCAAAAGCAACATAATTTGCTTTAAAACAAAGCATATTTGTTTTACAGCAGTGAATAGACTGCAGTGTCTCTGATGCTTTTTATTTTGTTATCAATCTTTTTATACAATTTTGTTATTTGCTAAATGATGCCATGGCAATGCACAAGAAATATATAGTATTAATAGCCATAAATGAATCATTACAGCATTAAAATAAGACAATACTAAGATAATTTAAAGTCTTGTACTGTTTATTATTAGTTATTGTTATTCAAGTGTATCCTTACTGCATTATTTATTTTTTTAATAATCATTCTTTGATATTATAATTTAACATTATGAGGTCTTTCTCTTTACCCCACTGGGAAAAAAACAGGAACCTCTGCTAAGTAACCCTGATTTGATTCAAATGGCAAACTCAAGATTCTGAGAAAGCATGACTTCATTCTATGTTGTACTCTGAGATTCAAGGACAGACTGATCTGGTTTGAGCTCCTTTGAGATTAGATTTGAGGAAAAAATCCATAGGCTGTAATGGAAAAATACTTGCAGCTGCTTCATTTTAGGACAAAATGGGATGATCATGAAGTTCTAGAGGACATTAAACATGCAGAGTTTCAGCTGAATATCTTTAAGGGTTTCACATCAATATATTTTGAGATATTTCCTCTGCACTTCATTGAAGGAAATGACAATGCAGCAGACTCTAAGCAGTCCACCCAAACGACCAAATTGTGCTGATTTAACAAAACAGAAAATATCGTACTTAAACAGTGTTGGAAACTATAAAAAGTAATGTTATATTTTTCTAGAACATCAGATTGCCATGACATTGATGTGCTGTGCTCTTGTATATAGCTTTGCTGCAGCTGATTGCTGAGTTTTGTAAGTTCTCAGCATGATTGGCAACCTTCTCACTCCTGGAAAGACTCCCCAGTTACTGGCTCTGGTTGGGCAAGCCTCACTGATAAAGCTTGGCCACAAAGTCCCTAGCCAGCGAAGCTATACTAACAGGAAATTCTGGGATATGTAGTCACAGTTCATATCAGAACATCAGCTTGGGGAGTCTAATTTAAGCTGTAGAGAAATCCCCCCTGTTTATAAAGGAAAAAAACCCCACATCAGATGTATGCTGCTTAAGCTGACCAAATAATCATACTATTAGAAAATTTTGGAGGAAAAAGAGTGGAGAAAGTTGGGCTTGATTAGCCTCCTTTAATAATTCCAAATCTTGAGAACTTGATCCACTAAATGTATTTTGAAGTGAACATTCATAGACTGCACTTAGATGCATATTTGTCAAAGGGCTGGTACCAGTGTGGATCAATGAATAAAAAGGTGTAAGGTGTACTGGGGCATAAACTCAGGTGACTGACCTTCAGATAAACACATAATTAGATGATATAACCTACCTAATCACTACACGAATGTAATCCAAACATGGTTTTTGAAAGAGAATCTTATGAAACAAGTTGACAGCAAAGCAAAAGAAGTATTAAAAGGTGTGGAGTTGTTCTCCTATAGGCTTGGACCTTTAGAAAAGATAATCGGGTGGGAGGATTCACTGTCTTGCTTTAGTACAAGTAACTATTTATCATCAAATACACTTTAATATTTAGGAATGCCTGTCTTTGAAAATGAAAACAGTTTTTAGTTCACTTAATCATCTCTCTCATTTATTGTGACAGGAAAAGGTACTTTGATATTTGCATATGCTATCATATCTGTTTAAATCTTATTGCTGTGAGTTTTCATTTCATCTCAGAGAGAGGAACAATATTCAGTCATTTGGGAAGAGAGTCAGTTTTAGGTAAATTATTTGCCTGAGGTACTGTTCTGAAAGAGTACATTAAAACTGTTCCATCTAATTTATAAAAAAGAAAAAAGAAAAAATTCTTTGCCCTAGTGATCTAGTCACTCCGAGACAAGTAAGCTGCAGGGAATTGAACAACCTTTTAATCATATTTCTTTTCCTTCTCATATTCTCAGAAATCTGTTTGAAGAAATGAAGCACACTAAAAACAGCTCTTGAAAATAACTTGGATTTTTTGAAATGCTAAATCTTAGCATTTAAATTAATCAAGAAATTACATAATGTGACATAAACTGTCCAGAGTCATTCAATGAGATGGGCAGTGACAAATTTGATAAATAAATAAATAAATGGCAATGCTAAAAATGGTGTAAATCATTAGGTTACTTTACATGATAATGGTAGGTCTCTGCAACTTAATATGAGAGTGCCCCTCTCAAATCCACTTCTTGAACCTATGAAGCAATCAGAAAGAAAGACTTGGCATATTTGCTTCAAGGTTACCTTGAGATCTTCTGGGTATGTGTGTGCATGCCCCAAAGACTTTGCTGCTGGTAAAACTGGTGCAGTAGAGCGACTGGTTGAATGGTTTGCACCTATAAGGTCTGATGGTAGCAAGATGGGAACCAGTGGTTCTGAGATGACAGGAGATTGTTATGTAAACAAATCTCTTCTACCTTTCATGGCTTTGAAAAGAATGGCCAAATATTCTTTGACTTCGAAATGAGAAACAAGGAAGAAAGAAGCTTGCCCCAAGTTTCCATTGCTTCTTATGCTACAACAGTGTTTCTCAACCTTGGCAAATTTAAGATATGTGGATTTCAACTCTCAGAATTCCAACCAGCATGCTGGCTGGGGAATTTTGGGAGTCGAAGTCCATATATCTTAAAATTACTAAGGTTGAGAAACATTGTGCTAGAAAATTCAAGTTTTGTTCCAACAAAGGAAACAGGGAAATAATCCTTGAAATGAACTCTTTTTGTTATTTTATTTACTTCTCCACATAATTGCTACCATTCACTGCAGACTTCTGCCAAGGATGGACAAGCTACTTAAAAGCTGCACAAAAGAATTCATGCTCTGTCTTTCAATGAGATCTGGACAACCTTTTTTCATTTGAGTCAAACAGATGCCCATGAAGATTTTCCTTCAATTCCAGGAAAAGATGGAAATTACAGGGTGCCACGGTGGATTGTATGGCAGATGGGGTAAGAAAATGAGATCCAACTTCACAATTGCCTCTTATGTGGCTCATGAGGTGTTAGGTCTAGTATTGTCATGTTGCAGCAAAATTTTCTTCTTGTGCTTCTGAACTCTGCTTAATTATTGTTTCAAAGTTTTAAGTGTTGCAGTGTAGTGCTCTGAGTTGATAGCAGTGCAAGGTTCAAGGAAATCCATGTGAATAATACCATCTGTGTCCCAAGAACTGTAACCATGAGTTTTCATGCTGAAGCTTGGGTTTTTATCTTTTTTCCCACAGGTGAAGCTTTCTGATAATATTCCATGGACTGGTGCTTTATTTCTGGGTCATAATGATTAATCCATGCTTCGTTGGCAGTCATGAGGTTATGAAAAATTCTTCACCTTCATTCTTGTAGTGTGGCAACAATTGCTGGCAAATTTCAATGCTTGAAGCTGTACCATCGGCATGAGGAACCTATCTTGCACAAAACTTCCAATATTGAAGAACATCAATAATGTGACCCACACATTCCTGTGAAATGCTAGGTTTGACAGCAATTTCCATTTGGATTCACTTTTGATTGTCCTTAATCAGTTCATCAAATTTTCTCATGTGAAACTTGTTGGTTCTATCACAGGTTGTCTATTTTGTCTGTGACCATAGAAATCAGTTCTTCCCAAATTACCATGTTTACATTTTTTGGCCCAGCGATGCCAAAAATAACCTGCTTTCAGTGATGAATTTCAGTTGGAGGGACTTCCTTTAGCAGTCAAAAATTAAATCATAGTACATTGCTTAAAATGCACTGGCAAGTAGTCACTGCAGGCTTCCATTTCATGAATAACAGCATGAAAGCCATTTATGTTGGAAAGAAATGCCCATCTTCAAAGGTCTTGGGATCCTGCTGGATTATTTCAGCAGCTGTTCTCTCTGGATATCTTCAGCAGTGTAACCTTTCCTAGTCAATCTCAGGATCACCAGTTATCTTTTCTATTCCTTTCCAGAACTCCAAGTCTTTCAAGTTTCCAGTTCAAACCTGCTTCTTGCCATCATAGCAGCAATCCCCTCTTTTCCTATGAGAAAGTTATTGTCTATGAAAAACTGTATTTTCTCTACTCTTCTTAGTTGCTACAATCAACTAAAAAGGTTTAGTGTGTATGTCTGGTAGAGTATGTGATAGGATGGCAGACAGTCCTAGGTTGTGCCATACTCCCACACTTTGTCTCAGAATTTAGAAAACCTATACTTTTGGTAAGCTGAAAAAAATTAAGAATATTTCTCTTCATAACTATTGAAGAGTACATTGTACCCTCACAGGCTCTGAAATTCTAGATTTTTATATCCCAATTAAGAAGCTTGTAAAGCAAGAATTATATCACCAAAAGAATAGAGTAAAAAGTATTTTATTTCCAGCACTAGGAAAAAGAGAAGAAAGCTCTAGCTTCTCCACTAGAAAGAGCTCCCTAAGAATTTGCTAACACACACACATATCCCTGACAGAATTCTCAAAATAACTAACCACCTGGGACAACACAGGGAAAGTGATGGCCATTCCTACACAGCTAATTTCTCTGCAATGATTATATGTGGTACAACCCTGTTAAGGGTATTATGATGAGTTTTAGTGAGGGATTAATTTTGGCAGACAAAGGTTTCAGGAAGGGGTTTATTTTCAGGAAGAAGATAAAAGGGGGCATGGAGTTAAAATTGGGAGTTCAGAGTCTTGGAGAGGCTAGAGAGAAGGAGTTTGGAGTTGGGGAGTTTGGGAAACGGAGAAGCAATAGATAAAAATGGCAGAAGGTGGAGAGATATTGAGCAGAGATAAGAGACAGACACATGTAGCAATGAGAGAAAGGGTGATGTGGAAGGCAAGCAAGAGATCAGCTTGACAAAGAAGAGGAGGAGAAGAGACCAAGCAAAAGGAAGTTGCAAGGAAGATCATGTAGAGTAAGGAAAAAGATAAACTCGAGAATGACTGAGGAAGTGGGTTGGAAGACAAGGAAATTGAGCAAGGAGATGGGCCAGAGGGCAGCTGATGAGACTGAGCAGCAAGAGACAATGACAAGGGTTTGGAGTATGGAGACTGAGCCTCAGTCCAGAGACAGTGAAAGGAGAGAAAGATGAAAGAGGGACAGAGAGAGAGAGGGGTGAGTGGTTGAGCAGATAGAGATATATGGTGGTGAGAACTACACAGGGCATGAGAAAATGAAGTAAGAAGGATGGCAAAAGTTGGACAAGAGCAAAAGGGAGGAAGGAGGACAAAAGAGTTGATAAAAAGGAAGGCTTTACTGTGTGCTTGGTACAAATGGCCAGTCACCCTAAGATAATGAAGATGGGATGAAACATAATTTCATCCATAGGTTGTCCCTTACAGAGAAATTAAGGGATTCCCTCCAGGAGATACCTAAATCAGCAGGAGATGGGTTGTCATTTATAATTGATTATTGTCCTCAAACTGAATTATTGTATTGTGTTGCATGTGGTTATCCTGGAGACTGACCCAAAGAGCCAACTACTGTGCAGGCTGTGGATAGATTACTGAACGGGGGAAACGTTAGGCCATATTACAACTGAGAGCACTCCATTATTTGCCAGTTTTCATGTTATTACTTATGTATATATTTATTTGATTTCAATCCCATCTTTCATTCAGGAGCCAAGGTGGCATGCATAACATAACCTGTGGGTTAGATTGGGCTGAGAGAGAATCTCTAGCCAGAAGTCACCCAGTGAGCTTCTGTGGCTGACCGTGGACTACAATGTGAGTCTTCCTGCTCCTAGCCCAACACTTTAACCCCAGAATGCTGGCTGGGGAATTCTGGGAGTTGAAGTCCAAGTTAAAGTTGCCAAGGTTGAGAAACACTGCCTTAACTGCTACACCACACTGGCTCTCTACTGAGGTTAAGATGCTTGTAATGACACACAAAGCTCTAAGCAGCTTAGGATCTGGCTATTTGGTGGTACTAGGCCCCTTACCCATCTGTCCCTCAACTAAGACCTAACGTGGACATCCTCCTGAGGAAGTTTCCTCTATCAGTGCTTCAGTATCTTGGCATTCTCATTTCAAGCACCCAACATGTGGGTTTTCTTTTGTGTTCCATTATGGTCACTTCAGCACTGAGTCAGCTTCAAGATGCATTTGTTCACTTAGACTGCCAGTTACAAGAATGGTGCTGTGCCTTCTATTTGAGTTTCATATTGTTTCTCGGACCACAGAATTTAAAGAGGCCTATAGTCTGAATCATATGTTTCTAAATGCCTTTTACTGAGTTATTAATTGTTTAATTATAACTCGTTTTTCCATTATTGTAAATTTGCATTTTTAATGTGTTTTAACATCCTTGCCCTGGGAATGTTTTAAAAATACATGACATAAAAGTTTAAAGAGTTGCCTGCACTGTTGGAGGAATGAATACTAAATCACTTTCTTTTCAGTCTTCATACTGAAGTAGTGACCTCGAGTTCAAAGAGCATCAAATTCAGTAGTGAAGCTCCTGAAAGTTGGTGCTGGCCTTATTATTACCGTATTTTTCTGACTATAAGACGATACTTTTTTCTAAAATCCTTACCCTAAAAATTGAAGGGCGTCTTATTCAAGGAAGTCAGCTGAGGAGAGAACCTCGTGGTTGCAAAACTGCCCATACTTTGTTTCTGCAAAGAGGCTTCCTCCTATTGCTAGCCTCCAATCACGAGTGAAATAGCTTGTCTCCCAAACAGACTTCCTCCAATCACGAGCCTTATGTAACTGACGTCAGCTGATGCTGAACAAACCAATTAGAGGAAGGCTGTTTGCAGGGAGAAGCTATCGGCAGTTTCACTCGTGCTTGAATGTAATCAGTTATGCAAAAGAGCCTGGAAACAGAGCTGCAGAGAGATGGTTTGGACCTCCTCCCACCGAGTGTATCAGGTCAATGTCAACTAATTACTAAATAAAAATGTGTTCTGCACTATCTTTAAAATATTGATTTCTTAATTTTGGGTTGGAAAAGTGGGGGTCGTCTTGTACATGGGGGCGTCTTATTGACGGAAAAATATGGTAGTTAGTGAGCCGGGTGTCTGAGGTGGTGGATTGTGAATGTTAGCAATGCACTGAAGGACAGAATGGCGTTTGCCATATAGTTTGTTATGCACTCAGTTAAGCTTGTGCATTATCTTTAACTGCAGTGAAAGAGTCTATCCTGTCCCTGGTATTGAAGTAGTATTGAATTGCTGGTCCAATCAGCTTTTGTATAGGGAATTGTTCTTTGCCTGAGGCACCCAAATATGTTGGACCATCTGGGTTTAAACAAATAAAATTGCCTGAGACAAAATAATATTTCTCGTTCTCTCTGAAATCTACACGCAGACCACATGCAGCCCCAACAAAGCTTTTCTAGCTGCTCCTGGCCAGCCAGAAATACTAGGGAAGGAACAAGATGGAAAAGCTAGCTATGAGGTAAATAGAAATAGGCAATATTCTTCTTGGGCATTGGAGGTTAGGTGAATAAGTTTCCTGCCCCAACTGGTGATGTTAAGAAGATGTAAGTAGAAGTATGTAGGTCATAGAAGTATGTCGGTCATAGTCTTTCGAAGGGACTTTCTTTCTTTTTTTTTTTGTCTGCGCTCAGTCATTACTGACCCTGCAGTGACTGCCTAGACGAGTCCTTGCATTTTTCATGCTTGGACGAGTCCTTGCAGTTTTCAAGGCAATTGTTTCGGAAGTGGTTTGCCAGAGCCTCCTTCCTAGAGCAGAGCCCAGCTGGCGAGCGCAGGAGGCGGGGTTTCCGTTGCTTCGCGCCCTTTTCGGGCGAGCGCGGTTTCGCGCTTACCGGCAACTGGTCCCGTTCCTCAAAGGCATCTGTTTCCATGGAGCTTTCTTTTAGAATAAGAGTGGGCCATGTGTGACTTTGAGATGTTTGCTGAACTGCCATTTCTTTCAACCTTCCAGTGCTTACCTTTGGCTGTGCTGACTGGGGCTGCTGGGAGCTGTAGTGCAGTGGTATCTGAAAGGCCGCAGGCTGCCACTACTCTAGGGTTAGGGCAGTGGGAGATAAAACTCAACTTCCAATAGGCAAAAACAGTGTCTCATTCCAAACATTTCCTTAAAGGCAGCAGTTTCCCGTATAATTAAATGCTTTTCTAATTTTTTTTCTTATACTTTTCACACTATCTGGAGCCGAGAGAAATGGTTTATAGATTTCTACTGTTGTCATCATAAGAATGATAGTTTAAGCACTTTATCAATGAAACAAATGTCCAGGTTCAGAAATTCAATACGCGAACAATAAACCTCTAATGGCTTGGTTGTTGTTATTTTGTCTTTTAATTGCAGTAAATAGACGGGGAATCAAACTAAGTCTGCTATTTCAGCTGTCCCCCTGTTTGGTTTTGATAGTCTTAATGCTCAAACCAATTAAAATTAAAATGTGTTTCCATTAGATACTCAAAGGGTCATGAATTTATAATGTTTTCAGTTTCTTCTTTCTCTTTATTAAGGAATAAAGAGGAAGGAAATATGTTATTCTCAGTCCAAGGTATTTGGCAATTAGTTTAAGATCCTCTTGTCACCGCAGTGTGAATGTGAATATGATATGCTAACAGGTTTTCAGTAACCTATCAGAGGCTGTAATAATCACCCAAACAGAATATATCAATGCCTACAAGGGCAGATGCACATAATGTTGTTGTGAACTACCTAGGGTTATTATGAATAAGATAGGCAGCCATATATATCTTCTAAGAAAATGAAATGAAATGAAAACATATTGAAACTATCTTCTCCTTCAAAGAGGGTAAGGGTCTCTGTCCTTGTCCAGTTACAGGCAGGTGCCTCCATGACTGTGGTCCTGCTAAGATGCCCACGTGCCCTATTTTATGGAGGACAATTTCCTGTTTGAAGGGCTCTTAGTTCCAGATAAAGATCAACACTGTAAGTATGAGAAGATGTTCACTGTGAGCCATGAATAGTGAGCACCTGAAGAGTATATAGCTTACAAGTTTCTTTATTATGGCACAATTTAATTTTTAGATTTGATCTAAAGTTTACATTTTACATTGATTCACATTGATTTTATGTTGATTTACATTGATCTGTAAATATTGATCAATAGTATACAGTAACTCATATCAACTGATCTAAGAATTAACTATGCAATCTGCATTCTAATTTTGGATGATGCATTCTTCTTTTTGGTGATGCTCAAGTGGCCATCCTGTGTATAGAACTACTGAGAATCCACAGAAGATGAATTCCTCAATCCATTGGCAACTGAAAGGCTGGGCTGTCTTTCCAGCCACGGAATGGATGGGTTGGCATACTGTTACACACACACTGCTCCCCGGTTCGGCTTATGGTCACTCACTCACACACTCACAGCCTGTTGAGGCACGCGGATCTTGTCAGCCCCCCTTGCTTTCTACCTGGGTTTTCCAGATAGGTGCGGCTGGAGCAGGCAGACACACAGCCCTGGTCAACAGCCGGGAAATAATTAGGGACACACGCAAATCACTTCCAACCGAACACTGAGGCACAAGAGGTTCTTTGTAATACACAGAGACCCAGTGAATTTAAAGTAACAGCAAAACTTTACTGGTTGCAAGGTACATTTGCTCTTTCTCATACACACACACACACGCGCTCATCCACACTTACCCACGTCCTTCCCAGCTAGGCTGCCAGACACTAGCTAGAGGGACGGAAGCCGCCAAGTCTTGATCCAAAGGTGACTCAGGTGACTCAGCTCAGACAACTCAGATGACTCAGAGTGGGCGGGCTTTGGGACCCCTTTTATCCCCAAAAGTCCTTGCTGGGTTGATTTACAAGTTGATGGGATTGGGGTGAGGGCTTCCATGTGCTCAGGCCCAACTTCCTCTTTCTGGTTCAGGTCCTTTGTTTTTAACGACTTGCTTCCTTCTTATCTACCTCCCTGAAGGGATCCCATAGATAAGTTTCCTGGCTTTTGTCCTCTCTGCTTACGTGCCTGCTTCATCTTTAGGTTATGGCAGCTTCAGCCTAGTCTCACAATACTCTGATCTGTAGAAAAACAGTAGAAAGCAAAATATATCCTTTGGAAGTGAATCTTTCAAAGCCAAAGTTCAGGAAATACATTATGACAAATGGATGAATCACAGAGTTCTTATGCTAGCCACAGATGATAGAATTGGAAAAGTATTGCATTAGAAGGAGCATGTATGGAATGTTTATCCAAATTTTAATTTTTAGATAATATTTATTTCAGCTAGAGAGAATTATGGATATATCTATCTATTATTTTGAAATCCATGAAAGTTGTTTCATTGTTCTATCATTAATTTCATCCTAATGAGGAGCTTTACAAAGGGTTGCTGCCCAGTGCAGCTTCTGATCTTGGCTGACATCCAATATTATTCCTATATTATTAGAAGGCTTCTCTGGATACCTCCCAGAGTTTTTTTTCCCCATAGATTGCCTTTTGGAGTTGAGTTGTATATAATTATGAACATAGCTGAGGGTTTCTAATTTTTCTTCTTCATGGCAGACATGAGAGATCGTTATTGTTGCCACTGTAAGTTTGCATTTACTGATATCTAATGCCATGGCTTCAACCCAGCTACAAAAACTATATTCATGATTTCTTCATTTTATTTTTGCTTTGAAGACCTAGACCTAAAAGTGGGACTTAAGCAAACAATATGCAGGAAGCTTTATGTAACCATATTTTTACAGCAATTTTACACCATATTTTTTACAGTAAGTGGGTGGGGTTTACAAAAAGCCCCACCTACTTACATTAGCTGTTAATTAACCAATCCATTCCATTATCACCATCACCCTTTCTCAGCTGTTTATGCGTTTTGCCAAATGCACCACTGAAAGACAATGCGGGGGCTGAAACTGAAATTGATTTCTAATGATGCCACCCGATTTCCTTATGTAGCTTATGTTTTAGATTGCCTCATAACCAGAGTTCTCTGAATAGTGTACAATAAAATTAAAAGCATAAACTGGAAAACAATAAACATTTATCTATAACAGTATATATTGCCATACAATGAGCAGCAAGAGTAAGAACACAAAATAAAACAATGCAGCGTGTAACAGGTAAGACTCCATCCAGTAAAAGGATATGAAACACTGTCCTGAAAATGCTTACAAAGATGAAAAGAGGAGAGGAGTGACCAAGAGTGTGGATACTGTTAATGAAAGGGGAAAAAATGAAATCACACCAGGAGATAATTACCTGAATTAGCTTTTTGGTCCTTGGACTCTCCCCTTTGATTGGCTAACATTGCATGCAACTGTTGCCCAGAAATGGGTATGTGGCTCCTCCCAGCCCATTTTCCATGCTGTGATAGCCCAGACCTCCTATGGATTAAGTGACTCATGCTTTTTCACTGGGCCATAGTCTGCCACTTGCATACTTGGAGTAGGGACAGAAGGGGGTGGAAAGAGTATGTAAAGTCACAGGCTGACTTGCTGGGATACCACTAGGCCCATTTTACAGTACTTTCTGCTGTGGATGTGTGATAAGAAAGTAGCTGAAAAGTGGGGTCAGCAAGTTATAATAAAACTTGCTGACCCCACCTTTGCATCTAAAATCCTTGTGACACCTCAGCATCGCAGGACCTGCCCTCTGGAACATCACTCCCCCAGAGATAAGACTTGGATTCCAACCCTGCTGGCCTTTTGTAAGGCCTTGAAGACTTGGATTTGTCATTGAGACTGGGGCCCTGGAGGTATGGGAGAGCCTGTTGCGTGGTTCTGTTAATTGTTGCTGTTGGTTGTTTTTTTTCCCCCCGGCTGCTATTTCAGTTATTTATAATGTTGCTATATTGCATTTATAATGTTTTAAAGTATTGCTAGCCACCCAAAGTCATATATTTGAGATGGGCAGCCACATAAATTCAATCAATCAATCAATCAATCAGCTAACATGTTTTGAATGTTGTAGTTGCAGAAAATTGCATGATAGAACTCAGATCCATGTGTGTTCCCGTCTCTATTCTATGGGACCTAATCAAGCTTTAGCAATCTTTTGGGGCTGTGGTTCACCTTCCTTCTGCATGTGGTTTTCTTGACTGCATAAAGTTTACTTGTTTCATGTCGGAAATAATGCATTTGTCTTTTATGAAGCAGCATTCCCTTAGTGAGAACTTTTGAGACAGCTGTGGCTTTTCTATTCATGCAACCTCTATACTAGGCTCTGGAATTATCCTCATTTCATTCTGTAGAGTCCTTGAGGTTCTCTGAGCTTGGTTGTTTTCTTGCAGATGTTTCATGCTAGATGGTAGCACTGAAGATGTTACTTAGTCGGGTAATGAAACATCTGCAATCAAACAACCAAGCTCAGAGAACCCCAAGGACTCTACAGTTCAACCCTGAGCTACTTATATTCTCTTCTATTGGTATCATTTCATTCTTCCTGTCAATCTGTAGAAAAGCATTTGAGGTGGCCATGCCTCTGAATCCATGTTTAAACCATCCTGAAACCTCAGGGCTCATGGGGCTTTGGTCTGGCCCACTGAGCTTCTTGCAAAGTTGCTGCCAATTGTAATGTTTAATATGGGGAAATTATTAAAAACTTGGAGAGTAATCTTTTTAAATTTGTGTCATTGATTTAATTTTAGTTCATAAAATCAAATTAAGCTTTTCTCCTGACTCTTCCCATTTGTTGGAGACTGGCTTTTTGGAGCTACTATAACCCCAAAAGGTTGCTTAAGCTTGTATAGGTCCTAATCTTTTTATCCTCTTTACTTCTGTGACAACTAAAGTAGGCATTCATGGTAGTCTTATTAGTTGTACAGCCTTTGTACATCCAGGCAGTGGGGCTGGTAGTGTAATGGGGTTCTTTATCTACTTTGGTGTGCTGATGGACTTGGATATGTCCAGACTGACTACTCATAATGCTTATCTACACCTGTGTTTTCCTGCAAATGTGAACCAGTGGTAGGAAAACCCTCCAGATATTGCTGAATTGATACTCTCAGCATCCCTCACAACTGCCTGGGCTGGCCAGGGATGCTGGGAGTTCTTTCACAACATTTGGAGGGCTGCAGGTTCTACATCCCTGGAGATCTGAGAGCGGCCACTGAAATCCATAGAACTGATAGGTGGCTAAAGAAAAAACTAAAATAAATGAAGAGTAGATCATAGAATAATCTTGAAATTGAGCCATAAATTCAAGACATTTCCTCCCACTGAGAGTGGGATATACTGTACCCACTTTATGCTATCCTGTTAGTTTTTATACTACAGTATAGGGACTTGATTTCCTTTCTAGCTTGATAATCCCCATACTGATATTTTTCTCACATCATAGGGAAAGAGATGGGCAAAACGTCTTTCCTGTGATAGCTTAAGAGTCTCACAAATTCAAAATGACTTTGGTCAAAGTCTTACATGTTTTCAAGGAAGCTCTAGTGCTTAGCCGAACGTGTGCTTTCTATTCTGTGGATTGTTGGCCTGAAAACCCCTTTTTTCTGGCAGATTTCACCACTATATCAGTATGACACAAAATCAATTTAGTTAGTGACCTGAGCATGAATGAAAAGTCATTGTTCAGAACCCATTTTAAAAGCTCAGAAACTTATAATCTCACAAACATAAGACAGGAATGATCTTTTCAAAATAATAAAAAGAAATCCCCTGGGGTTATAATATCTGTGATCAATTTACAGTTTTTGATAAGTAACAAAATAAAGAATTCACCCCATATACGCTTTCACATATGTTTTCATATACAAGACCATCTAACCTAGTGGAGAAAACTGAGCAATGCCCATAATAAATCTTCCTATAAATCTTGGGATAGACATTTATTTATTTATTTATTTATTTATTTATTTATTTATTTATTTATTTATTTATTTTTTTTCTACATGGCTGCAATAAAAAATACTCTCTTTTCTTCACTAGATTAATAGAAATGTCAAAAGTAGGAATTTTTATCTGAATTATCTTAATAAATAGAGGATATTTGAGAAGACATATTACTAAGCAAACTTGTTTTTGTTTTCATCATTAGATTAATGTATAAGACACAGAAATATCTTGCTTGGCCTAGGCTGGCCTTGGGCTTACTGTCCCATAAAGCTGTAGTTCTATGCATACTTACCTATGAGTAAATTCCACTGCAGAATAGCTGTATTCAGGGATTTGTACTCACCATATGAGAGGTGGTGGGGAGCCCTGTCCTTTTCAAAATGACACTGAAGATGCCTATTTAGCAGAGAGATCTGAATAGATTGTAAACAAGCAGGGGGACCGTCTGCAAAGGAGAGGCATTTGCATGCCTGGACAAACAGGGATGCTGTGCTATCAAGGTTCAGGCTTGAGTAGAAGCCTTTGTGTCTACAATTGTACACATCTCTCTTGACTGTAAGAATCGTTCTGCTGATCAGATGTCTCTGGTATGACTTTAGAGAGGATTGGGGCTCATCCCTGTTGCTTGTATGGGGGATTCTAACAACTGAATAATTCTAGTGTATAGGGTGGCATTGCATCTGGACATACAGTACATATAAAGTTAAATAAGAGGAATGAAGCGGTTAAATGAACAATAGAGAATTTCCCCATGAATATATATAAACTTGTGAGGGAGCTGGCCAATTCTTGGTATTTCTATTTAAAAGTCCTCAGGAACCAAGCAAGCATGCAAACAAAAGCTAATAAATTCTGATGAAAAGTTATCTACCAGTATACCACCACATGATTTCTTCTACAACATTTTGAAGTCTTAGAGTAGTGGTCAAATACTATTATTGGGCCAACATTCATGACACTGGGGTGCGAATGAAGAAGTTTAATAAGTTTCACATTATAAATTCCCAAGTTTCCTAATTCCAGGTTTAAACAATGCATGCTAGCTGTTCATAATACCAATTCTGCAATTATCATTAGCCCAAGAAAACTACTTTTCCCAGGGCTACCAGTGCCCCCAGTACTTACACAATACTTGAAGATGGCACAGCAGAAAAACTATAAATGGCATGGCATGGCATGGCATGGCACATCATAGCATAGTATAGCATTGTGGTGATAAGAGAAGAAAGGAAAATATTTCTCCCTTCTGTTCAATATCATTCATAACACTTCAGTACAGTGCTAGCAGAATAAAAGAGGAGCTTGGAAATGTGATGAGATTTTGCCTTTATTTCCAGTGAGGTTATTGTGATTGTAATGGGATTTAACCTAGCTATTTGCCATGTACAGTTTTATCTAACCTAGATTTTATTAATTGAATTTTGATTATTTTCTGAATATAGTCTCAAGGGAGCAGTAGAAGAGTAAAATGAAATCTTGCTTTAATCTACTGTTCCAGAGAAATGTTTCTTGTCCTCTCAGTTGTAGCATACATTTCAGCAAGAGATTCTGGGCGCTAGATTGACTTCAGAAGGTCAGTTTCTGAGGCTTATTTATCCATTTCTCATTTAAAAAAAGTAAAAGATTCCACCTGAAATGCATATTCTCCAGTGAAAATAGAGAAAAGACCCCATTTTGTTTTTAGACTGCTGTTAATTCTGTAATTGCGTTGACATTAGTATAATAATATTTCATAATTACAATTATTTAATGGGAACATATATACACACATACATACATGCACATACAACTATTTACAATGGGGATGGGGTAGGGTGTTGAATCATCCATTTTCAGAGCAACTACTGAAACCTGGAGATTTATAGAGATCATTGCATAGGGAAAGGTGTGGTTGGAGTGTTCTGACTCTTCTCAAGTGGATAAAAATCTGAATTTATCTGGAACTTTGCCCTAACATGTATGTAATGTAAGATGTGTGTGTGTGTGTGTGTGTGCATAGGTAATGTGATATGGGTATGTGCAGGTCATAACAATTTCCAACCAACGAGAGATAACAATGAAAACATTCTTCCCAGGTCCCAGGGAAGGGTCACTGAATCATCTCTTCTGTGATGCGGAAGGAAAGAGTTTTTTTTTTTTTTCACTTTCCTATATTTCATAGTCCATTCAAATGCCTCTCACATGTCCTATTTCTCATTCTCTTAAAAACAATGCACCCAAAAGAGGTAAACTTATATAGTGCCACATGTCTAGCCTGGGCCTGCATTTTAAACTAGTGTAGGATGGGCTACCATAAAGTCAGTATATAAAGAAATAAATTATTCACAACACATTTATTTGCAAATAATTGACAGTTCTTGAGAAGTGACAGGAGGCCTCATTCATTGTCTCTGTGTGGCTGATGAATCCCCAGTCAGTCTGAAAACAGAGGAGGGCCCAACACATAGCATCATTGGTTGGTTGATTATTTTACAAGATAGATACATCACTCTCCTACAGTGCTTCCAAGACAACTTGCAGAAGCAAGATAAAAAGCAAACATAGCATGCTATATATTACAATGTACTTTTAAAAATCCAGGAGAATGAACAAGTCTTTGTTTGGCAGAGAAGCTATTGCCATGTTGACTCCAGATGATCTGCTTTGGGAAGAGCTTTCCATGCTTGGGAGAACTTTGTAATTTCAGAAAGTCACTGGAGAGCTTAGTGCTGTGCATTGAGGCATTCGGTGAATTCTAAAATAGTCCCTAATGGATTGAAACAGAACCATGGATTGTATTTCATGATGGCCTTCCACCCATAAAAATCACAGAATGTAAGGATTGGAAGGGATATTTGAGTTCATTTAGTCCAGCTCCCTCCCCAATGCAAGGAACCACTACTATAAATGGCCATCCAAAAATCTGCAGATGTAGTAGCATCTTTATTTTGGTTATTGACCAGCATAGCATAACATTCAAGAATAAAATTATAGCAAACCTATTAATAATAGTAATCTAATCTATATACTATAAGAAATCACTTATTAGCCCTCACTATGTAATTGTGATACTAAAACCAATAAAATTGTTGGATTAAGATTATAAAGATAAAAGTGAGTAAAACAAAGAGTCATGTAATTTGGGTTAAACTATGGGATAATACCCCTTCATGGATCACTGCCTTGTCGTGGCGAAGGGGCTTGTGTAACTCAGTGAAGCCATGAGCTATACCGTGCAGGGCCACCCAAGACGGACAGGTCATGACAGAGAGTTCTGACAAAATGTGGTCCACTGGAGAAGGAAATGGCAACCCACTTCAGTATCCTTGCCAAGAAAACCCCATGGACAATGTTAAAAGGCTAAAAGATATGACGCCGGAAGATGAGCCCCTCAGGTCGGAAGGTGTCCAATATGCTACTGGGGAAGAGCGGAGGGCAATTCCAAGTAGCTCCAGAAAGAGTGAAGCGGCTGGGCCAAAGCCGAAAGGACGTTCAGCTGTGGATGTATCTGGAAGCGAAAAGAAGGTCCGATGCTGTAAAGAACAATATTGTATAGGTACGTGGAATGTAAGATCCATGAACCAAGGCAAGCTGGATGTGGTCAAACATGAGATGACAAGATTGAACGTCGACATCTTGGGAATCAGCGAATTGAAATGGACGGGAATGGGTGAATTTAATTCAGGTGACCATTATATCTACTACTGTGGGCAAGCAACCCTTAGAAGAAATGGAGTTGCACTCATAGTCAATAAGAGAGTGGGAAAGGCAGTAATGGGGTACAACCTCAAAAACGACAGAATGATCTCACTGCGTATCCAAGGAAAACCATTCAACATCACAGTAATCCAAGTCTATGCCCCAACCACTGATGCCGAAGAAGCTGAAGTTGACTGGTTCTATGAAGACCTACAACACCTTCTAGAACTAGCACCAAAAAAAGATGTCCTTTTCATCATAGGGGATTGGAATGCTAAAGTAGGAAGTCAAGGAGTAATTGGAATAACAGGCAGGTTTGGCCTTGGAGTACAAAATGAAGCAGGGCAAAGGCTAATAGAGTTCTGTCAAGAGAACAAGCTAGTCATAGCAAACACTCTTTTCCAACAACACAAGAGATGACTCTACACATGGACATCACCAGATGGTCAATACCGAAACCAGATTGATTACATACTTTGCAGCCAAAGATGGAGAAGCTCTATACAGACGGCAAAAACAAGACCAGGAGCTGACTGTGGCTCAGATCATGAGCTTCTTACTGCAAAATTTAGGCTTAAATTGAAGAATGTAGGGAAAACCACTAGACCACTCAGGTATGACTTAGATCATATTCCATGTGAGTACACAGTGAAGGTGATGAATAGATTTAGAGGATTAGATTTGGTAGACAGAGTGCCTGAAGAACTATGGACGGAGGTCTGTAACATTGTACAAGAGGCAGCAACTAAAACCATCCCAAAGAAAAAGAAATGCAAGAAAGCAAAATGGCTGTCTGATGAGGCTTTACAAATAGCTGTGGAAAGAAGGAATGTGAAAAGCAAGGGTGAAAGGGAAAGATATAAGCAACTGAATGCAGATTTCCAGAGAATAGCAAGGAGAGATAAGAAGGCCTTCTTAAATGAACAATGCAAAGAAATTGAAGAAAACAATAGAATGCGGAAGACTAGAGATCTCTTCAAGAAAATTGGAGATATCAAAGGAACGTTTAGTGCAAAGATGGGCATGATAAAGGACAAAAAAGGCAGAAGCAGAAGAGATTAAGAAGAGGTGGCAAGAATACACAGAAGAACTATACAAGAAAGATCTTAATGTCCCTGATGTCCATGCTGGTGTGGTCACTGACCCTGAGCCAGACATCCTAGAGAGTGAAGTCAAGTGGGCCTTAGGAAGCATTGCTAACAACAAAGCTAGTGGAGATGACAGTATTCCAGCTGAGTTATTTAAAATACTAAAAGACGATGCTGTTAAAGTGCTGCACTCAATATGCCAGCAAGTTTGGAAAACGCAACAGTGGCCACAGGATTAGAAAAGGTCAGTTTACGTTCCAATTCCAAAGAAGGGCAATGCCAAAGAATGCTCAAACTATCGCACAATTGCACTCATTTCACATGCTAGCAAGGTTATGCTCAAAATCCTACAAGCTAGGCTTCAGCAGTACATGAACCGAGAACTACCGGATGTACAAGCTGGGTTTCGAAGAGGCAGAGGAACTAGAGATCAAATTGCCAACATTCGCTGGATCATGGAGAAAGCACGAGAGTTCCAGAAAAGCATCTACTTCTGCTTCATTGACTATGCAAAAGCTTTTGATTGTGTGGATCACAACAAACTGTGGCAAATTCTTAAAGAGATGGGGATACCAGACCACCTTACCTGTCTCCTGAGAAATCTGTATGCGGGCCAAGAAGCAACAGTTAGAACCGGTCATGGAACAACCGATTGGTTCAAAATAGGGAAAGGAGTACGACAAGGCTGTATACTGTCACCCTGCTTATTTAACCTATATGCAGAGTACATCATGAGAAATGCCAGGCTGGAAGAATCACAAGCCAGAATTAAGATTGCAGGGAGAAACATCAATAACCTCAGATATGCAGACGATACCACCCTAATGGCAGAAAGTGAAGAAGAACTAAAGAGCCTCTTGATGAGGGTGAAAGAGGAGAGTGCGAAAGCTGGCTTGAAACTGAACATTAAAAAAACTAAGATCATGGCATCTGGACCCATCAATCCCTGGCAAATAGAAGGGGTAGAAATGGAAGCAGTAACAGACTTCATTTATTTGGGCTCCAAGATCACTGCAGACGGAGACTGCAGCCATGAAATTAAAAGACGCTTGCTCCTTGGGAGGAAAGCTATGGCAAACCTAGATAGCATATTAAAAAGCAGAGATGTCAGCTTGCCAACAAAGATCCGCATAGTCAAAGCTATGGTTTTTCCAGTAGTAATGTATGGCTGTGAGAGCTGGACCATAAAGAAGGCTGAACGCCGAAGAATTGATGCCTTTGAACTGTGGTGCTGGAGAAGACTCTTAAGAGTCCCCTGGACTGCTAGGAGGTCAAACCAGTCAATCTGAAAGGAAATCAACTCTGATTGCTCATTGGAAGGATTGATAATGAAGCTCAAGCTCAGATACTTTGGTCACCTAATGTGAAGAGAGGACTCTTTGGAAAAGACCCTGATGCTGGGAAAGATGGAAGGCAAAAGGAGAAGAGGACGGCAGAGGATGAGATGGCTAGATAGCATCACTGAAGCAATGAGCATGAAATTGAGCAAACTCAGGGAGGCAGTGAAAGATAGGAAGGCCTGGCGCAATATGGTTCATGGGGTCACGAAGAGTCGGACACGACTTAACGACTGAACAACAAATGGGATAATAACAAAAGATGAATAAAAATAGCTAATGTGAAATGTAAAATCTCTTTACCACTAAAATCTACAGGTAAACTAGATTTAATATTAACGTTGTAACTATAAGAACTATAATAGTGTGCTGTAAAATAAAATAGTATATAAAAAGGAATGACAGTAGCATTAAATGGGTGTAATGGCTTTGGTTAAGTGAATTATATTGATTTTTGTCCTGGATTGTACGCAACAAAATAAGCACCTAACCTACATCATTAGCAATTACTGACTATCGGTGGGCAGGGTGCCCTAGATAAAAGAGGGATAATCAGTGAAGATGAACATCCCTATAACACTGGCAGAAAAGGAGGACATGGACTGCAGTTTCTATGGTATGTGTGCTGCAGTGGAAGTGTCATGCTTCAAAAGAAACTCTTCTATATTTCCTCTCAAAAATGTTACAGGAAGCACATTGGATCAGGCTGGAGTCAGAACTCTTCTAAATTTGGGAACTGAAATATGGTGTACATAAGAAATTGGTTTAGAATCTAACATTTGGTTGTTTATGAATATAACCCATGGGAGAACAGCAGATTCTGACTGACCTTCCATGTCTAAATTCCTATAATGGTATGTGGGAATGACCTTGCAAGGTGAGGGGAAGAGATGCTGCCTAGACAATGATCAGATAAAAGGAGGAGGAGCCTGCAGCTGCATAATAGGCACAGAAAGAAACTTAGAAAGGATCTGCCCTAACTTTTCAGGCTGTAAAAGGAGATGGCAGGAGATTTGTATTTTCAGACTTGCAAGATTCTGTTAATGTAGCCTTACAATAAAGTAGAATTAGTTCATCTTGTCGTGTTTCCTGTCTGGTCTATCTGGGAGGCTGACAATTCCTTAGTTTTAAATTAACCAGTGTGTGGCATCTGGTGCATCACCCATGATTGCTGAGATGTAATCAGTTTGGCCGTCGTAGCTACCTGCTAAAATGACCATTTAGTGTAAGTGGAACGGTCATTAGTTACAGTAACAATATGACAAGATGATAAATGCAAACCATCAAAGGACCTTAGAAATAAGTTGTCCAGGAAATGGTTGCTTTCAGGGTGATCATCTATGATACACTTAGATAATTAAGTGATTAGATTCTGCAGATATTTCCTGAAAAACTCCAGATCTACAAGCCCCCAGCTCTGTCTCCTGCCTTTTGTCAGTTGCCCTGGGGCATTACATCTCAAATGATGAGGTGCCCCTCAAGAAGGATTCACATTTTCTGAGTTCTGTGAGGCTAGGCTTATATCTTCGGGTAGTAAATTTAAATCTACAAGAAGAGCAGAACAGAACCTCTAATTTCAAAAAGTGTTGGAAAAGAACTCAAAGCATTTCCATTTTTGCAGCCCTCTATGTTGGTTAAGGAAACCAAATCAATTAATGGGGCGTCTGTTTCCTGTATTGCAGTTAATGTTTGCTTAAGTTCATCAAGTCTCTTCAATAAATCCTCCTGCTCACATCTTGGCAAGACTCCAAAGGTGTCAGTTACTTCTGCCTCCAGAGACTCATCAGCAATCTGTCCTCCCATCCTGATCTGAGGCTGTTTGTCAGAGGAGGCTACTCTCAAGGGCACTGTTGATCTGATGTCATCATACCCATCTGCAGTTGTCACTTTTTGTTTCACATTTGAAGTACTGGTAGCATCCTGGTGGTGTGATTTGAAAAATGAAGAGATCTGGGCCTCACAAATACATGTTTTGGAAATATTGAGAGTTCGCTCAAAAAGGGCTTCATTTTAAGGGATGGTAGGATGCTTCAACATCAGTAAAATTGGCTTGCTGCCCTTTTCACTATGAAGCCCCTCTGCCTCTAACAAATTAATTATGTAACAATGACAGCACAGGAACTGGCACAAGGAGAAATGGAGTTTTTTCTTGAACCCCACTGACCACTGTTGAGAGTGACCTGTAAGCAAATCCAATCAGTGAGGTGGTTTTTACATCCAGCTCTTCTGTCTGTGATGTGCTGGGTAGGCTCTTTCTGAATTGGATCATCCTTGTCATTGGATTCAAAGTTAAGATCTTTCTTTTGAGTTAATAAGTCTTGCTCATTTTCAAATCTTGGGCTTTGTGCTGTTGCATTCCCTGCCCATTTAGTGCAAGAGGACTGGATGAAAGCATCAAGGGACTCCACTGTTCCTTATTTTGCTGTTAGATGGTCAAAAATTGAAATTACAGTCTATGCAGTCAGCAAGCACTGCCTGGATATGAAATTAGTAATATCCTTTTCTAAAGGTCTCTTCCTGGGCACCCTTTTGTGGCAAATGCTGCAGCTGAATAGGCAGCAGCAGCAGCTGCATCAAAAGAAGGAGCTGTTGAATCTAGAGAGCCCAACTCTAGTTCTTCATGATGGGGAGATAGAAGATTCCACCAGACTCTCATTTGGCAAGTCCTATTCCAACATATGTATCAGATTAGTTTAGAGAGTGCCCAAAGTTTATTCCACTATTGGTGTTGTTACTATTGGTATTGTTACTTACATTATCATTCCACTTCTTAAATCTCAGGGGATCATTGATTCTTTGTTGTTTAGATGGTTCAAGCAATGGCTGCACATCAGAGTGGACTCTTTATCCTTTCTTCCTTATTCCCATCATATTATCTTTTCTTACACAGAGGATTATAAATAAAATTCCAACCAATAATGGTGAAGGGTTTTCAGGATGGGGTGAAATAGCACAAAATAACTGATACATGAAAGTTTAAGAAAATACCAGGGTGTGTTAATAGTAAGATGCTTTCACTTTGCCATCTTGCTTTCTTCCCAATTTGTAGAAGAGTTTTTGATGCAGTGGTGGCACCTGCTCTCAGAAGTGGAAGATTTCTCCTCTGTTCTGCAATTCCCCTACTCCAAGAAAACCTCCTATGGGATAGGGGTTGGGACACTTTCTGAAAAAGCATCGGAGGTGATGTTGTAGTAAAGAAAAATAAAAAATCTTTGGAAGGCTTGAACCAGCACCTTGAAATTAAAGGTAGTAAAAAGCTACGCCATCATACAAAGACAATAGCATTATCTAGAAGTGAGCATGCATCACATATGCATTCCAAGGAGGAATGGGGAGAAAAACAGATACCTGAGGAATGAGGAAGCTGGACAAAGAAATAAATATGCAGTAATTAATTCATTAGCATGAATGTTTGTCTAGTAATACAAATTATAAAAGCTCCAAAAAGAAGCATAAATGGAATACTTCTTATCTGGATAAGAACTTCCCATTCTTTTGGATTGGTATTTGGCTGACTCAAGTCATGGAGTAGGGGCAGGGGGAAGGGGAAAAGTGTGTGTGAATGTATGGGCACCTAACTTGTTAAACCAATAAAACTTGCTAGAACTCACTGTTCTTGTTACCCATTGCAAGACCCTAGCTGCCTCTTAATTGGAATTCTAAGTGAAAGCCAGGGATAGATATCTTACTGAGTGGTATGTGTGGGTGTTTTCCCTGAATAATATCTCTCTCTTGACCAAGGCTGTCCATCTAGTGATCTCAAGGCATCCAACCTCAGCTGTTTGTGAGCTGCAGATCAAAGCAAGTAGGGGAAAAGTTGGGAAGGACGTACCTCAACAGGAAGCATAAGGAAGAATGATTAACTATATATCTATATCTATGCATATACGTGTGTGAGACAGTTTGATTTTGAAAATTTTGTAACAGTATAAAAGCCTTTAGGGAGAGGGAAATTGGTGAATGTTGCCTTTCTCCTTCCGTTAGTGAGGAGTCTCGACTAGATCAAACAAGCTTCTACAAACTGAAGTTTTGATTGATAGGCATTGTTGATACAGCCCAAGATGATTCTGCTTGCTATCAGTAAAAGGAACAGCATATTGCCAACAGCATATTATGAATTTGTTTTTTTCAGCTGCAAAGGAAACATAAGAAAGCAAAAACAGGTCTTGTTAATACATTTTTCAAACTCTGAAAAAACCAATACACATCTGGAATAATCTGCAATCAGGAAATAGAGGCAAAAGTACATTATAGTAGCATTCATTTATTTATTCTATAAGTTCTATCAGAGACTTGTTTTGTTAAAAGAAGATGTATTAGGATTTATGATAGCAGTATATGCCAAATTCCTTAACATTATTTTCAAACTATTTTTGACAATCATCATTTTTAAAGGTCCTTGAACAGGACCTTTCTCTCTGTTGACTTGAGAGAAGGTCTGCATGACTTATTAAGGGCCATACTCCAACACTGGATGGGCCAGGTGGTTTCAAGAGTTTTAGGATGTAAAATGGGTGCCTTAAACATCTCCCTTACTTTTAAGACATACCTGAAGCTTCCAGGGAAGTCCTTTGGGAATTTGAGATTTCCTCTTATCATTGGATTGTTGGTAGCAAATGATGAAATCAAATGATGAAAAAAGGATTTGTAGTCCTGGGCCATTCTGGATAGTCTGAGGTTGAACAAAGTTGGAGTTTGTTAGCCAACTAAAACAAAATGCAACTGAAAATTGCCAGTCAGAACTGGTATGTGCTTTATAGATATGTAACATTCATTTTACATAAGCTATACTAGTTCTGGGCCCAATTCAAGGTGTGGGTTCTTGGCTGACTCAAGTCATGGAGTGGGGGTGGGGGGAAGGGGAAAAGTGTGTGTGAATGTATGGGCACCTATCTTGTTAAACCAATAAAGCTTGCTAGAACTCACTGTTCTTGTTACCCATTGCAAGATGCAACTGTTCTTGTTACCCATTGCAAAATGCAACTGAAAATTGCCAGTCAGAACTGGTATGTGCTTTATAGATATGTAACACTCATTTTACATAAGCTATACTAGTTCTGGGCCCAATTCAAGGTGTGGGTATTTGGCTGACTCAAGTCATGGGATAGTTTGGGATAGATCAGCTGAAAATACATTTTCTCCTATATAATTTACAGCAATCTTTAGAGACTTTATTGTACCCCATTAACAAAAGTAGTTAAGTAGAAGAACACCTGAATCTGGAGTTATTTTCCTAGGGAGATTAGACTGATCAATCTCTGCTTATGTTTAGGTTGGTCATAACAATATTAATTTTGCTCCCTGATTTTTTTAAAGATGTGTTTTTCAATTTTCAATTAATTCTGATAGATTATTTTTAAATTGTGTATCATCTTGGATGTCTTTTTTGGATAGAAAGCTAATCTATTGCTAATCAATATAATAAATAAAACAAGTAAAATTAAGAAAGCAGGAATAAGACTTACTGAATGATAGATTACCTAATAAAATAAATAGAGATGAGCTGACTGCTTCAATAACTTCAATAACTCATGAAGTAAATAAAAGAGACTTAAATTGACCTCAGGGAAATCAAATTGATTCAAAGTTCTCTCTCTCATGGACTTTTCTTCCTGCTCCCCTCTCTTTCATTGAAGTCATATCTACAAACTACATTTCTTGTAATATGGCCCACATTACAGAGACATTTAAGCTTCCATAGACCATCTGGTTATCTGAGGAACCGTCTCGCCCCAGTTATTTCAGTCCGCCCCACTCGGTCCAGCAGAAGGGGCAGGTTGCAGACCCCATCGGTCAAGGAATTTTGATTGGTGGGGTCTAGGCAGAGGGCCTTTTCTGCTGTGGCTCCCGCCCTATGGAACATCTTGCCTCCCAAGGTCCAGTGCGCCCCCTCCCTCATGGCCTTCAGTAAAAGGGGTTAAATCCTGGCTCTGCCAAAAGGCCTGGGGGCCGGATGGGGGCTCGCATCTGTGGAGATGGCTGGTGGGGTGATGGGTTTGGTTCCCCCCCCCCCCAGCATCTTGAAGGTTTTAGGGCTAAAATTTACAGGGGGGTTTTAGGACATTTTTAATGTATGTTTCTATTTTAATTATTTATGGATTTTAGCCATTGTTGGAGGGATTGGTGTTTTTTTCCTTTTTTTTGTTATTGTGAGCCGCCCAGAGTCACCGGTTGGGGGAGATGGGCGGCATACAAATTTAACAATAAATAAATAAATAAATAAATAAAATCTTCCATTTGTAGACTATATGGGAGATTAGTATATCTTGGTGACTGTACTTGGCTTTCAGATATAATTTGGAATAAGATTCTGATAAGGGGGAAAGGAGAAAATTCAGGTCTTTTTAAAGGTGACTCTTTTATTACCCACCATTTTCTATGACTGCATTTTCTATCACTTACTAGTTTTTTTTTAAACAATCTTTACCAGGTATTTTCCTCTTTTTTTGATGTGGTCTTTCCTCAGACATTTTATGAACACATGAGGCTTTCTTCCAGGGAACAGACTCAGGAAGACTGAAGAGAAAAAGTTCAGGTGGACCAGCCTAGACACCAAGTTAACTTCCATATGTTCTCTCCATCTGGTTCAGACAGCCACATGCTGTGCATCAGGTAAGACCTCATAAGTATAATTCTCTCTCTTCAGTTATTCTAAAAAATTGTCCAGCATTCAGTGCATTAGTTCTCAGCCAGTACTTGTTCCTCATCCATTTTGCTCCAGTGCACAGAGGGGACCATCTGAAGTGCAGAATTTCACATACAACTAAGGGGGGTGGGGAAATAACCTTTGCTTTGTCAGTTCTAGCGGTGCTCTGTACTGAAGGGCAAAGCAGCATTTTTAATAAGCTGTGACCAAGGAGCGAAGCATAGGTTCTTCTGACTGTATTGTCTGCAAATTGCATCGTAATGAGCTGCTATGAGAAAAGGAGTGCCTTTTTTCAAACCATATTTGAAAGTAAATTAATTGTGGGATGCATTGTGGTTTTGATCCTTGCTGATTTCTGTGAACTCTTTTAAGATTGTTTATTTTTAAAAAACGCATTATCTAGGTATTTTAACCTCCAGTTAACTTGCTTCTCACACATGAAGATTTCAGACACAAAAGCCATAGGAGACAAGAGCTCATGTGAGCAGTCTCAATCTCCAGCAGGGGTGTTAAGCCAAAATTGACTGGAGGGCCAAACTCTCTATCAGGCAAATGCTCAGAGTGATATTCTTAATTTCTCTTTCCTTCTCTTTTTTATTGGCATTAATGCATTTGAACCTTGATAGCCTTCTAATGTGAACATGGTTTTCCCATTTATATAAGAGAAGTCATATCTCCCATTTTTCTGATGCTCTGAAATGTCAACTGGTCTACATATTTGCAATGTGTAAATGCAACAAGAAGAAAAGGAGTGACATTGCAGATAAACTTTGCTATGTCTCTGAGGAACTTAGAAGCCTGAGGAACATTTTCAGCTCCAAAGAGGCAGGTTATGTAAAACCTGACTAATTCTTTTCCAACCTAGCATATTAACCAAGGATGATCCAAGATGTAACCATCACCTTTTCCCTAATACAATGCCACTTACAGTAGGTGAAAAGAGAGAATCTATGTGCCTTCCAACTGCAAAACCTTTCAGTTCTTAGTCCTTCTTTAATTCTATCATTCTTTCACTCTTGACTTTCAAAGAACTTTCACCAGTGTGATAGTTACTTCCAGTGATCAGTTTGTTCATTTTAGTCATGAGAAGCACTGTAGCTCACAGTTTTGATGTACTCCTTCCCTTAGGTCTCTGTTTAACTTCTGTACTTTTTCCATTTCAATGGATTCATTGGAATTCTGTAATTTATTCCAACAATTTGCTGATGAACAACCATGAACACAGTCCACTGAGTATGGATTGTTTTTATTTTGTGTGAATCCAATCACCGCGGTTGTACATCTTGGCTTATTTATTTTTTATTATATCATTTCTACCCTGCCAAATCATTAGACTTTAGGTGGCTTACAATACTCTAAAAACAACAATCATAATTAATAATTATATTGAAAGCTTAAATATAGCAGCTTTATCATTAGTTAAAACAATTAAAATCAGAAAAAAGCCAACGATAGTATTAAATCCTGAAGGCAAGATGGAAAAGTAGAGTCTTCTTTGCTTTCTAAAAGCTGGGGGTGAGGGAACCTCAGGTGGCAAGCAGTTCCATAATATGAGGAAAAGGTTTGCTTCCTTACTCCTCCGCTCCCGCTTCCTGGGGAGCAGAATACAGGGTATCCCTTCTTGATCTGGATACACAGGATGGGCAGCTTCTATTCATGTTCCGCTCAGCTTTGATCCCAAAGCTAAATGGAACCAAGTCATGTTGAGCTTTATACAGGATATAACCAGCACTTTGAAATGGACTGGGAAACAAATAGGCAGCCAATGCACATAGCACAACAGTGTGTTATTCTGATAAAATGGCTCTCTAATGGGTCTCACTCATTAGCAATTGTGTTACCACATTCTGCATTAGCTGAAGTTTCCAAGGGTCTTCAAAGGCAACTCCAGCATGTTGCAACAACTCAGTCTGGAAGGAAAGATGCCCAAATGCCTGACCACACTCTACTTGCTGAACAAGCAGAAGCTATACATTCAGGAGAACCCTCAGATGGCAGACTGGCTTCTTCAGGGAGATGAAAACCAATCTAGGACTAACACTGGAGCTGGTAATGAACAGATAGTTTTTGGATAAATATCAACCTATTAGTGCTCTGGATTTTAAAATAATGTTATATTGTGCTGGTCTTGATTGTGCATGCCATCCTGAGGTCATGTGTTATAGCACAATTAAAATCATGGGATAAGGACTGAGTCTGGTGGGGTGGGAACTAAGCTAGACAGAACCATTGTATAAACATATTTCAGGTGCCTTCCAAGGCCATCAGGAGACTGGTCAAATATCCATTATCTCAGAAAGGTAGGAGGAAAAGAACTTGAGTTCAAAATTTGGAGCATAGATGTAAATAAAGGCTCTGACTCCCCATTTCGGTGGACAATCAACTGTTGTGTTTAAGATTTGCTGTAGTGGGTATTCCCAGGCAGGAGTGACTTCACCAAAGCATGGTTAAAGAAATCATAGCTGGATATTATATGCGAACTACACCAGAATAATCTTATCCATATCTATTCAATTCAAATGATAAAAGCTCCATTAAATTTAATGGGACTTTTCCCTGTCAATGAGAATGTTATTGCCTTTCTAGTCTTCTCTCTCTCATTAATTTATGTAGCTTCTTTCCCTCCTTAAATGAATGTCTAACCCAGAAATTAGTGGTACAGTACTGTGTGTGTGAGAGGGAATTCTTCCCCTTGTCATTCAAAACATACTGATTCCTGAAGTTATATTACCTTCAGTATTTGGAATTCTGTTAAGGTAGCCCACGTTTGGTAACCCATCTTTGTTAGATCTCAGAAATAAGTGGTATACTATATAGTATAGATCTCAGTAGAATTCAAGGTTAGCATATTCAAAGTGCTTATAAAAGCTTCACTGGAATAATTAGGCCTTGAAAAAACAAATCCACAATAAACCTTCTGCTAAGCACTTTTACCAAGATGTCAACTGGGCAATTACTGTAACGGTAGAGAAAATGCTATAAAGCTTTTAAAACATTTTGTTTCCTTTAAATTATGTTGAAAACACAGATTAAAAAAGATACAGTCTTACCCAAATTATAAACAAACAAAAATGTGATTTATATTGCTGAAAAACAAATGTTGTCTAGTTAATGCTTAAGTGCCCAGGATACATCTGGCAATATGGCTTGGTAAAGTCTATACCCAATTCTCCAGAACACTGCTAAGCCCGCCGAGCCTCTTCCCAGGGAGTCAGCTTTGGATGAAGGCTACTGGCATTCATTGCATTTTAAGATATGAACAAACAAATGCTTTCAGCTCTAGGAAGAAGGCAATGGCAAGCCACTTGCAAAAATTGTGCCAAGAAAACCACAGGGACTAGTCCATGTGATTACCAGGAGTCAAGATCGACTTCAACACACACACACACACACACACACACACACACACACACACTAACCCCACCTTCGCTCTGTGCACAATTCTACTAAATGCAATTCAGTTCCCAAGTACACATATGTGAGCTTGATTTTAAAAACTGGTGATGGTATCTACTCCAAGCACCTGAACAAATGCCATTAAGCATAGTGAGGTGACAAAATATTCTTGGCAAAGGAAAAGAATTGGGTTGAATCAGCTGTTGCAATATTGAATATCATTCCTGTAGTATTGGGACAGATGAAATACAATTCTAAGGCTGAACATGCATAAAAACAAACTCTGTGACTGGTATGAAACCCTTAGAGACTTCTGGGTATTGTTGTCTAGGCCTTAATGATAATTGGGCCTTGCTGGCCTGTGAGTTCATTTCTAGTTGGAAATTATTCCCAGTGCACCAAGCGCTGCAAAAAATTACACATTCATTATAAATCTCCTCAGTTCTTCTTGGCCTTAATTTTAAGTCTAGGTCACATAGATCATTCAGTCATTCAAATGTCCTTTTCTTTTTGAGATTGTTAATAGTACATCTTACTTGAAACAGTAAGTTTTCTTACTGTTTCTCTTGTGCCCAACCAACATTATATTCCTTTCCTTACTGTTAACAATCTTGATCTTTAATCCCTTCAAATAATGTCCTAGAACTTTATTACTTTTGATTTTTTCTTTGTCTCTTCTCACAAAACCTTTCAAAACTTTAACAGGTCTCAAGTTATCCAGGCCACTCTTCTGGTTTGTTTTTTGCGCATCACTTTTAATTATTAAGGCAGTTTCTTTTATATATTCAGTGCAGCACCTGTTACAAGACTGAGACCGAGACTGATCTGAAGTGGATTTAAAAATGACAGGCTTCAAGAATGATATGGAAAAAGATGCTACAATGGATATACAGATGAAACCGGCTGATGTCTTAATAATTAAAAGGGATGTACAAAAAACAAACCAAAGGTTAAAATAGATGTGTTGCTATCTCTGGTAACCCTTAATGGACTTTTGCTGACCAGGACTGAATGATGAGGCTTTAAGGATTTGTTTAAAATACATTTGTTTATGTATTTTAAGAGAAGGGGATAAGTTACTAAAATTGTTTATACTTGTGATGAAGGGGGATGTCATTTTTTTATATATTTCTTTTCTTTTCTTTTTCTTTACTAAAATGAGAATGTTTTCCAAAGCCAAGCCATCTTTGAAATAATAATTCAGAGCTACTGAATTGTATAATTATGCAAGCTGTTTGCAGTTTAGTTACTGCCATGATTCTGATTTTTCATTAAACTCAGCTAACATGGCTTTCTGTCCTAAAGCAGAACATTTATTTATTTAGGAAGATTCCCTGTAAGTCTTTATTTATAAGAACTTTATTAAGTTATAAAAAGTATAAAGATAAAAGCAAACAAGACCTAATAATAAAGGAGAAAAGTAGAGAACAAGAGAATTAGAGCTAGAGAAAGAATACAAAATTGATGGAAAGTAAAGAAAAGGAAAAGAAAAAAATTACAAAAAGAATAACTTCCAACTTCTTATACAGCAGATGTAGATAAATCATATAACCGTTTACTTGAAAACTACATTAACATATATATTTTGTACAACCTATTAATTTAACTAATCATCAAATCCATATATCGTAATTTCATTTTTTTTCTGTCTCCCACAAAAAGTCCAAAAGAGGCCTCCAACTGGCATTAAAGTTAGTCAATGTTTTTTTCTCTAAGCAAAGCTGTCAATTTTGCCATGTGCTAGCTAACTCCATCAGCTTCACCATCCATTCTTCCATTGTAGGTAATGTTGGAAGATTCACTGTAAGTCTTAATTGTTAGCTCAAACATCATGCTGGCAGAGAGATCATTCATGTACTATATTTACTCAAAAGCAGGGCTTACCTTTTGCCTAGGTGCAGCTCCCACATCTCTTTTCTTGCCAGACCATCATGCTAGAAGATTAGAAGTAAGAACAATTTACACAGTGTTGGATGAATACATCTTAGTTGCTTGGGTTTTTATTCCAAAAGTCTTGTACCATTCAGATGCCAATTCTTGTTGACTGAATTGGTGTTTGCAACTTTTTAACAATTTGGCAGATGTTTTATAAATCACACACCATAAATTTAAATTAGATTTCTTCTATTTCACACTCTCTGGATTCTTCTTCACTTCCTCTTGACCTTGGCATGAACATGTCCCTATGATAGCATTTTTTGGGACAATGCCTTTGTCTTATGTCTAGCCTATACCTGAGGAAACCTAAAGTCAGCCTCAGATGGTCTGGTTTTAAAGCAGTATTTCCCCACTTCTCACAATACAATTTTCCATGGATATGATTTCGCTTGCTTCACAGACCATTTGAGTGAAGTTGTTCTGACCTCTTGGCTGGCAGCTTCTGGAAGTAGCTAGGGAATGTTTATGGTTACTATGATTTCCAGAATCATACAATAGAATTAATAACAACAATCTAACGCTGACAAACCCAGAAATGGACAAAAGTACCTGCCCCCCTTCCCCGGGACATCAGTAACTATGCTGAATTGTTGAAACATCCATCCTTTCTTCAGGATGACATGTCCTTACCTGGTCTTTCGGTCTCTCAGTGGTGCATTCATTGTTATTGTAATTGAGTCCATCCATCTTGCTGCTGGTCATCCTCTTCTTTTCTCTCCTCCACCTTCCCCAGCATTATGGATTTCTTAAGGGAGCAGAAGTCTTTGCATAATGTGTCCAAAGGCATACCGTGCCTTAATCTATTAGGATAATTTTGACTAGTGACTTTGACTAGTTTTATCTTCAATTGCACTTCAGAAGAAGAATTTGAGCAAGATTTTTTTTTTTTTTAAGAGGAGTGAAAGGTAAACTGGCAGAGCTAACGCAACTGATAGAATCAGGTGCCACTTTTTGTGAGAAAGTTTGGTTAAGAATTGCACATCTGTGAAAGCAAAATACAGCATACCTGCATTATAAAGTTAATATTTGAAGGAGTTGTAATAGATGTTTATCCTCATATCATGAAATGAAACAGATACAATCCAAAATGCAGTGTGTTGTCCCAAAACCATTTTAATGAACAAATACTGCAAATACAGGGAAGGAAGATAATACAGCTTTGTCACTGTTATATCTACATGATCAAGAGTTTCAGCACAATCCTACACATGACAAAGCCCTAATCATGAATTACTCCCAGGGTGTTTGTGGGTATAATTTTAAGCCCGTGTTCTACAATATTAGCATAATTTCCTCTAATAGTGAATTTAGTAATGAGAGCCAATAAAAGCCAACATATTCATTCCATTACAGGAAATATCAGCATGTTTGGACGAACCCTGAAGTTTGCAGAAATACAAAACCCCAGAAGGCAGCTCTCTCAAAAAGCAAAATGAAGATGAATTATATTCAGTAACAATGAAATACTGAGTTCAGAATGACAAAAAAAATTCAAAACCAAAGTGGAGGATACTTTAAAGGGGGACATCTGAAAGCAGTATTTAAGAGGTATAGGGACACATTTTAAGACAAAGTTTGATAAAAATATGGAATCTTCTAAAAAGAAGATTAAGTCTGGAGACCTCACCATTAGCTTCATTGTCAAATGCCTTTTACTCCAGAGACAACTATAGTAAGAAAAATGTAATCACCTATGCCACTGTGGTGCATCCACACTAAAAAACAGATTGAAGACACAGCAAGAATTGGTCAATAGGAACTTACCATGGTTGAGGTATTTACGAATTGGTGGAAGAATAAAAAGTGACCTCATGAAAGGAGGGACCTTGAGAAAAATGATAGAATGAAAAACGTATACAAAACAAGATCATCTACTAGAACGTATATATAAATTGTTATTGGAGATGGAGCAAATTAAAAATTGCCTGATAAAGTGGATGGAAAATTCAAAGACATAATCACAGTAGAAAATGGGAAGAATTATGAAAAAACTCAGTCAAATTCACTGCAAGCTATAATTGAGGGAAAATTTGTGTTAAATGTTTTACAGATGGTATATAACTCCATCAATAATTACCAAGAAAGACAAATCATATGAGAACAAATATTGGGAATGCCATAACAAAGAAGGAGGAACATTTTATCACATGTGGTGGTTAGATAAAAAATAGAAACAATAAAATCAGTAACATTACAAAAAGATAGTGTGAATACTAATATAAGTATATATGAGATGAAGTACAGGGATAGATTATCCGCAGAGGAATTTATAGGTATTTCCAGTATTAGCAATTAAAATAATTAAAACCATTAACTAGACAAATTATGAACAATCATAATATTTAAATTATATTTGAACTAAATCATACCCTTTGATCTTATCTGTAATTTCTATTTCCTCTATAAGTGTTTTAGAAGAAAGCCCCCTTTTACATAATGTAGCAGTCAAAATAGATTTAGAGCAAATTTTATGTGTGTGTGTGTTTTCTGTGTTTGTAACCAGAGATGTTCTTGTCCTGCAGTGTGAGACCTTACTCTCAATATATCTGGGAGCAGCTATCTGTGTTGTTCCTACTTATCCAGAGTAGAAAGATCTTTGCTGTTCCTGATTATTGCCATAGTCTCCCATTGACCCAAACCAAGCTTTTATTTTAGTGAAGGCTAAACTGGCACTTTCCATACATATTGCATTACTGCTGGAGAGTTTGCAGGTTACCCTAGCAGACCAGGAAAAGAAGCCACCTAAGATCACAATGATACTTTGTACTTTGACTTCGGCATTGCATGGTCAAGAGAAGAGACTATCATGGATCATCTTCAAACTACCTTGAGGGATTGGGCAATGGAAGTGGTGACATTGGTGAGTAGAAAAGCTTTTCAGACTATTAAATTCCCTCAGTTTACATTCCTATTCACATTATTCACATTTTGATAAGAGGTACCCGAAGGCTCCTGGATAATGAACAGCAGTTTATGTAATCTCTCACCCACTCACCCACTCAGTCAATCACTCACTCACTGGGGGTTAATTCTAGCAAAACTCTGAGCAGTTCATCTGATTCCTTTCCTAATTAAAAACATATCGTTTGAGGGATATGAGATCAAATACTCAAGCCAAAATGGAATCATGGTTCTGATAATATTCCAAGATTTTTAAAAACTAACAACTTTTAATTAAGCTCCTGGGAGATATAACCTAATGTTTGCACCCTTTAAATTCCAGGCTACGAAAGGACTAAAACATTCTCAAGTCTCACATATCATGCTAGCATGTTCCATGTCTCCGAATATTCAATATATTGTGACAGGGTAGAAGCAAAATCAGCTAGTATAATTTAATATGAATTAAATTAATTAGAAGCAAATAAAATACATTGAATGCAGCCAAAAAGGGAATGAGGTGGGGAATGAAGCTTCCATATTGACAGTCTGCATAGGCATTTTGATAATGCAGATAAAATTAGCATTTATTTTTCAATGAAAATTGATGAGTTCAGCTGTATGCCCTTCAGATTCATCAATCCAGCAAATAAAACACATTCTCCATACCCCTGGTGCCTATAATGAGGTGATATAGCCAAAGTAAATGTTGATGGCTAATCTTCAGAGCATAGCTTCTTTTATGATGAACATCTAACCATAAATGTTTTTGTTTAAGAGAATGAGGCAGCTATTACTTAAAGGCATTATAATTAGCATATGAAAAATAGATTTTAGATAGAAATTCACTGCAGGCTGTTTTCTATCCTGGGTAGTTCATTGAAATTTTTTCCTTTTACATCTTGAATAATCATAGATTCATACTTGAACAAATAAATGTCAATCTCATGTTTGTACTACTGTAACTCTTTCCCCAAGTGTTTAAATTGTGCTCAAAGGTAAAAGATTGTCCTGATGATATTTTTCTTTGGCTTACATAGGCTTCTACTATCTATTTGACAATTTATATTGGCAGCACTGAAACAACAGACGCTAATCTCCAGAATCATCATGAGATGGTAAGGCTGTATGAGAAGAAGAGCTGGTATTAAACCCCAGAGACATAATATGGAGGTGTTCTTCATACGTTAAATTATTTAGCAATCTACACTCAGTCTCAGGGATGCAACTACATATGACTGCCGGGACCTAATGAAAAATTCTTTTTTAAGGAGGCTGAAGGTTTAAAACAGAATCCAGTCTCATTTTACCACAATAGGTCTTTTGTAGGCCTTCACCTGGAAGTCACAATATTTTTCAGCCATTGCATATATGGAAAATGTGTTGTGGGCATGCAAACAAAACTGTTGCCATAGTGGACCTGGCCAGTCCAAAATGCCAGTATATCAGAAAGCAGACTGGTCCCTCCCACTACCACTGCCAGCTTAGCTTGGTCTTTGGGGAACAAGTTTGCATGTTTCAAGAAAGCCCTGAGATTTAACCACCCTTCATGCTGATGAAGTAAACACTGAATTTCAGTGGAATTTGCTGGTAGGTAAATCATTCTGAGATTGTAATTCATCCTATATATGTCTATGAAAAAGTAAGTAAGTTGATATCTTAGTAAACCTTATTCTTTTAAGTGCCATCAGATTTCAGATCTATCTATCTGTCTACCTAACTCACTCTCTCTCTCTTGAATTGAAACCCTGATGCTAACATGCCAAGTTTTCTTTTGGGATGGCTAATCTGCTCAATGAACAGAATGAGGGGTGTCCCATAAAATGAACTTTCTTTCAATAATACTATATTCACAAGAATAAGTCAAGAAAAGGAATATTAATTTTAGGAAATCATTGTTTTCATAAGTAAGGAAGCATATTACAACTTTACTTATATGTCTGGAATACAGTTTTATTTACATTTTCATGCAGTATGAAAAAGCTAGAATATTAAATAGCAGTGTAACTACTTGTCCCTATCCTAAAGTGAAACAACTAGGAGTTATTTTGCAAAAGAAAAAAAAATGAAGGAAAAATTAAAAATGAATTAAAAAATTAGAACGAGGTGGAAAAAATTAAAAATCGCATCAACGTAGTCTGGTGCTTAAATAATTTAGCTTTTCTGCCCAGAGTCCTTTTCATTGGGACAATCTACAAATATTGTAAATAAACAAATAAACAAACAAACAAATAAATAAATACCTTAAAAATAAGATACTTATCTGTCAGTAAATTAAATTTCCAGCTTGATTTCAGATCTTTCAGATAACACTCTCCAATCTTTGTTTGACCTATTATTTCCAAATAATGCTTAACTCCAAACTTCCTTCACTCTGATCTGAAGCATCAGTGAAGGAGGCACTCCATGTGGATTCTAGCTGGTCAATTTATATATGATCTCTTTCTATCTATCTATCTATCTATCTACCTACCTACCTACCTACCTACCTACCTACCTACCTACCTACCTACGTACCCTAAATATCTAATAAATGGTATAAACATGCAACATGCATCAAATATCTTACTGAAAGTTCTTTATAGTGGCCTATCTATTTTTATGTATTTTGACTGGAATTATTGTGAAACTATTTCTCCTTGATCAAAGACAATCCACATCATTTGATGCATAAGGAATTTTGCTATATTATCTTTCAGCACTGTGAATCTTAACAGAACGACTTAATTTAATTGTAACATGCCAGACCAAAGTGGGTGGTATTTGAACAAAGCTAGCTTTTGTCAACAGAGTTCTACATGCATTTTTATGCTTTCAGATGTCTACTGACATGTATATTCTTCTTAGGCCGATATTAGATCTGTGAAATATATCGCAATGAAATATTCATCATCAGTACTACTACTATGTAAAAACTCCTCACAAAAATATGATTACAGGGTCTTCATTTATAAATCCCAGGAAGTCTTTTTATAATAAGGTAAGGTAATTATTTACAATGTGTTCAGTCCATAGAAAATTAAGTGTACTTGAGTACACATTAAATCAATTCCACTTAAGCACTAAATTATACTCCCCAGGCTTATGACGTTTAGTGGCATTTTAACGTCCCTTGCTTTCAGGATTTCACCTAGTCAATGTTCACTAATTGTCTTATTTATAAAGAAATTATAACAAAATGTTTTGTTTAAACATTGTTTTGCTAATTTAAAATTTAATAATAATGACTATGATAATGCCAGATACCACAGTTTGTCTGCTGAATATGGAAATGTACAGATCATTATCTTTGTAATGGACTAAAATGGGAAGGTGTTGGTAAGACTGGGGATTGAGTCTGGTAAGGAGAACAGGAAGGAAAAATTCAGTCATGGGCTTTATTCATATAAAATGTTAATGCCTTTTCTTTCAGAATAGCTTGCAGGCTATATATTCTTTGGAATGGCAACATCCCCTCCCAGAATTCCTTTCTCTCTCTCCCCTTGCCCCCAATGTGCATACACACACAGGGATTCCACAACCCTTAATATTCTGCTTAGTAGATGGAGCTCAGAGAATCCTGTTGGTTCTACTCTTTAGGGTCAGCTGATGATTGGAAACCAAGGCTATGCCTGCAAATACATTTGTTGCCCTCAGCTCAAGAAGTGTGGTACAGAAAACAAACAGCGGGCAAAGACAAATGATTAATATATAAAGATTTGCTAGTACAGGAAAATGGGGAGCTTAAGATGAAATCAAGAGAACAATTCTCTGCAGAGGGATTTTAGTTTTCAATGGTCCTCATATGCACAATTAAGAAAAAGATTTAATACAGATAAAAAAGTACTGGGAATAGAATATGACAAAATGTGACAAAACAGACTTTGAAAAAGAATTATGTACAAATGATGAAGATGTAATTGTTAAAATGTATAAACTTTTGCTGAGATTTGAAACAGTGGAAGAGCAAGTTAAAGAACATATGGTAAAATGGGCCAAACATTTTGGTTATAATATTCAAATGGATCAATGGGAGAGAATGTGGTTAAAAGGTTTGAAATTCACATTGTCTTACAATTTAAAAGGAAACTTTTTTTAAAACAACATGCTGTTGGTATATGACACCAGAGAAATTGTCTAAGATATGGTATATAAAGGTGCTTCTAATTATTGCTGGAAATGTGAAAAACATGAAAGAATATTTTATCTATTAGGATTTATGGACAGTCAACTTACAGACGACTGGTTTTATAAATGGTAACTGCAGCAAGGCTATTATATGCACAAAGATGGAAGGCTACAGAAATACCCTTAATGGAGGAATGGATTGTGAGGATGGCTGAGTTTGCAGAAATAACTGAATTAACTTGTTTGATCAAGGAGAGAACTACAATTACTTTTATAAAAGACTGGAAACCCTTTATGGTCTTTTTGCTGAAAATGGACAACAATGAACTGGTTTTTCGGATTTATTGATTAAAAAGATTTATCTATGGGAAGAAGGGAACCATGTTATGTAATTTGGGAGGGTGGAGATAGCAATTGTTATGTTTGTAACCGTTGCAAAGAAGTTTGGAAATAGCCTCTTTCTTTCTTTCTTTCTTTCTTTCTTTCTTTCTTTCTTTCTTTCTTTCTTTCTTTCTTTCTTTCTTTCTTTCTTTCTTTCTTTCTTTCTTTCTTTCTGTCGATTTCTCCACTGCCCATCTCCCCCACAATAGGGGACTCTGGGTGGCTTTTCTTTCCTTTCTATTATCTTTCACTTTTTCTTTTACCCTTTTATATTTTCTTTCTTCTCCTACTTCTTCTTTTGTATTTCTGTAGTTTTTGAAATCAATGTAAAATAATAAACATTATTCCAAAACAAAAAAACAGAGAAGCAGTAAAGGATCCAGCAGTCAAGAAACATGCTGTAAATCAGCATTTGGTAGAGCAGCCATGAAAGCCTTGGAAAAGATACTCAGGTGCTGTGGTGTGTCTATACCTACAAAGTTCAGAATTGTGCTGTATTCTCTTTGACACTCACATGGAAGTGAAAATTGGGCTTTGAAGAAGCAGGATGGAAAAAGTATTTACACTTTTGAACTTTGGTGTTAGAGAAGACTCCTGGGAATATAATGAACAGTCAAGAAAATAAACAAATGTATTATTAAACAAATCAGTCCAGATTTCTCACTGGAGGCACAAATGACCAGGCTTAAATTATCCTACTGTGGACACGTTATGCAAAGACTCAGCTCTCTGGAAAAGGCTCCAATGCTGGGGAAGGTGGAAGGAAAGAGAAGAGGATGACCAGCAGCACAGTGGATGGACTCAGTTATGGTGGCAATGGGTGCACCGTTGGAAGACTTGAAGGACCAAATTTGGGATGGAACATCATGGAGAGGATCTATCTATGTGGTCGCTAACAGCCAACACCAGCTTGATGGCACATAATCAAATAATCAATGATCATATTATAAACTGCCTTTTCTGGATAATCCAACATGAAAGGCAGTTTAAAAACCCCTTTAAATAATAATACATGACAGTGGATATTATCTGCTTTTACTTGTTGAGCAGAATAATTTTAGGGCTGTTTACTCGGAAATAATCCTCATTTCATTCTGTGGGATTTATTTCTTATGAAATATTCTTAAAATAGTAGCATTAATTTTTATTTTTCACCCAGAAATGTTTCAATAACACCCATTAAAAATGTTCATAGATTCATACTATCATAAATGTATATCCCCAGAATATCCAACTGAGTTGCTACTATATAAATATGGAAAAAATTCAAATTGGTTTCCTAAATTAGATGCATTTTCAGTATGCTTATTTTTTGTAGCCCCAGCTAACATCTTTGCTAATAGGCTGTGTACACATACCTCCTAATAGACTCAGTGGGAACTATCATTAGGTGAATATTTAGAGAATGTGCCTGTAGGCAGAGGCAAACATTTGAGAATCATTATCCTTAAGTCTGAAATGTTGCTTCTCTCTAACATAATTTTGTTGAATTTGTCATTTCCTTCCCCAAGGTTTTAGATGAATGATAATAAAATCAGAAAATGCCTTCAAAGAAATTAGCTATGATTTAAATTTTGATGTTGACAGGTCTGAATGAAATTCCTGAGTTAATTCTATCTAAAAGCTAAACAATGAGGAAAGCTGTAGGTGCTGAAGAATAGCTAAACTTGTTTGCAGGCAGTTGGTAAACATTTCAAAAACTGCTTTGCACAAAATCTCAAATCTTTATTTTTCAGACACAAAACTATGGATTTCATGTTCTACATTTACTTCAAATTCTTCATGACCTAATGGATGACGTTTCTTCTTAAGTTCTTGTAAGTTCCTGCTTGTGTCCTCAGTGACAGTGACTGAATGCCTTGCCATCTGTTGGCTTTTTAAAAAAAATTGCCTTTATCCAAATATCAGGTAATCTCCAATGGCTTTTTTGGTACTATGTGTCCAAACTATCTAAGCTTTAGTTTCATTACCAGTACTTCCAGTGAGTTGTCTGATTTTATTTCATCCAGTAGTGAATGATTTGATGGATTTAGTTAAGCTCAAGCCTTAAGTAGAATTCAGTAGCATAAGTTATCTGTATACCACAAAAACTCTTGTGTCTGTAATCTTCAGCTAGGTGAAACGGTGCATCATAGGGCATTGATTTTTGAACCAAGATACCTCAAATGGCTAACTTACAGAATGTGTCCAAAATCTGGGACCCATTACTCCCATGGGATTGAAATTTGGGAAATTTGTGGCTGCTTCAACACTGCTGTGCTGCTAGGCCGTTGTGGTCAGCCCAAGTCACATGATTGTCATAGGTGTATCCCTGACTTCTTTCCTGCCTCCTTCTGTCCCCTACACCCAATCAATTGGCAGCAAAGCCCAATGGGCGAGTGGCAATTGGCTGCTTTGGAAATGAAGCAGAAATTTGAAATCTCTTAACAGCTGTGGGCATTGAGGGAAGGGTGAGGGAGTGACTTGGATGCTTGCTGGTGAGGTAGGGCTGGCTGGGGGGCCACTGGTGGTTGATGGGCAAGGCCTCTTTCTCCCTTGAGGGAGGGGGCCCTTGGGGACACACCACAATGGGGAGCAGGGGTGCAGTATTCCTCACAATCCACAGTTCCCTTTGTTCTACCTCCCCCCAGCAAAGTGGCAGGCAGTTCCAGAGGTCAGCCGAGGAGGAGGCTTCACAGGGGCTGTCCTGAGAGTTGTGAGGGGAGGGCAAATGGTGCAAGCCTATATTATAGGTGCAGAGGGAGGGAGGGAGGAAGGAAGGAAGGAAGGAGATTTCTGACGCTCCCTGCCAGCTTCCCAGTAGCAAAATCAGTGGGGAAGCCAGCAGCAAGTTGCAAGTTGCTCTGACTCCCACTGCTTTTTTGCCCTTGGTCATTCTGTTTCTCTATTTAGGTAAGGAAATATCTCTGAAAGAATGACCCAACAGGTCACGGTTGTCTAGTTCTTGATAAACTTGAGCCTCATTGTTTCCAAATGTCTCTTTTGAGCCCAATTAAATCTGGATGTAAATATGTACATTTCTAAATTAAAAACAACTATTAGAAAAGACAACTCAGTGATCCATGTTATGGCAAAACCTTTATTATGCAAACTGAAGATGTATAAAATAATGTGCAAAATTTTGAGCTTCCAAGAACTTTTCATCTGGTAAGATGCCTAACAATTTGAAATAAATGAAGACAAAGGGGGAAAAAAAGGGAAGGGAAGGGAAATGAGAGTATTTAAGTCATGACTGAGCCAGATTATAGCTGGACTCTTCTAAGGATATGTAAACTGAGTCCTATCACGTTACAGAAGTGGTGTTAAATTGTCCAAGTATTATCCCAAAGTTTCCTGGGAAGAAAGAAATAATTGTTGGTTTTGTAAAGGACTTATTTCTTTCATTCCTAATGAGAAGTAGGATGGGCTAGTATGCAACCCTTCATATTTCATTATTCTCAGGTTGCTGATGCAGAGTACCCAATACGATCATATAAAAACAAATAGGTTACAATCACTAGCAGAGTTGTAACCAACAGCAAACAGTAAATTAAGACACACCTACTCAGTCCTTAGGACAGGCAGCTGCTTGTTGCGCAGGGTGGGCAGGTGAATAGTTGTACTGAGAATGAAAAGATAATGAGGAGGAAGATGCTGCCTGTAGATCAGTGTTTCTCAACCTTAGAAACTTTAAGATGTGTGGACTTCAACTCCCAGAATTCCCCAGCCAGTTTGGAATATGAAATCTCAGCCCTGGGAAAGAAGTATGAGGAAGAGACTTAGAATAACCCCACCTTGAGTTTGCATGGTATATGTATAGAAGAGCACAGAGATAACCTTGGAGAAAATATGCAATGACTGTTAACAAATCATGAGTTCACCCTGGGAAAACAACAAAGCATGAGAAAGAAACTTAAAATTGTTCCACCTTGACTCTCTTTGGTATAAGAGGGAGGGAAGGCGAAATGACAGACTTTCAGGATTGATGTTATCCCTTCGAGGTAGGCCAGGTCAGAAAACAGACGGCACAAAAAATACTAGAATTATAGTGTCTTAACGAGGCTACAGTAACAAAATCTTTTAGGCTTTTAAAATTTTTTGAATATGTTCTCCAGAATTGTTTTTATCAAGAAAACATGTTTGATAGTTATACATTTTTTTCTAGAAAACACTCCCTTTCAACTGGCCCTAACTCCAACTACAGAATGTTGGTATGAACTTGTTTCCCTGGTTTGCTCTATTTGCTCAAGGAAGTATACACTTTTGCCATGAAAAAAATAATACCCCATCACAAAGGCTACTTCTGTGTACTAGCATCATCTGCTGGTTTTTGAAAGGCAGAGCAAATCTTGCTACTAAACTCTAGCTGGTCTTTCTAGAACAACACTTGAATGAATGTGATGCTTGCAAATGCTTCTCCTTGATTTCTTTGGGATTTTATTCTTCTTTTTATGCATCATTTTCCCTTGCTTTGAAATGTAATCTTTGTCCCCAAAAACATATTAATCAACTGTGTGTATATGTATATATTTTTGTGTGTATGTGTGTACAAGTTTGGCATTCAGTTTTTATAAATGATAAATGTGCAGTGTGATGGTTATTTATGATTGTCATATATGGTCAATGAGCAGTATCTGGCAGAAGAGTCTGGCTAACAATAATATCTGTTGACAATACGTACTCAGCCATCCTCCTGCTTTCACTTAAGAGAAAGCCTAATCTACTGGGGTTCCCCCCAAATGTCTATAGAATATCTGTAAAACATAAATCTATGGGCAATCCCTATCTCTCGTGTATGATTACTGCCTCCCTTTTATGACCATTTTGGCTTTTGTGGGAGCAGATAAGGCTGGCCTGAACTCATCAGAAGTGGAACATACTGTACATAGAATATGTTTAGCTCTTGCTTGCATCAGATGAACTTAACTGAGTCAGCACCAGGTGTGGATTAGGATGAACGAAGACAGTGAAGGAAAAGGGAAATAGATAGATGTACAAGGAGGAAACGTAAATAGAATGCAATGAGCTAAGAAGGGAAAAAGAACATCCAGGTTTATGTATATGGGCAGTGGGCACCAGAATAGATAGCTGGGGATAACAATGACCTAGAATAGATGCAGAGGGGAAAAGAGAGGTTAACACTTCTTCCTCCATGTTAGTATTGTGTAAGCAGGGCTAACAGACAGCAGAACAAGCTTTATACATGCTTTCGCTGATACAGTATATGCCAAGCAATTAAAAAAAAATACAAAAGCAACATTTTTTATAAAGAACAATTGTTTTCCTTAAAGGAAATTAATTTGTTTCTGGAGAGATAAGAACCAGACAGGGAGGAAAGGTGGGTAGCAAACTCTATGCTTTGGTACAGATGAGCTGGTTTAACCAAACCTTCAGGGATATGGTTTGCTTAAATTACTAGTGACAGAAGTTCTTGAGAGACTTCTGGCTTTGTGCCTCAGGCAGGACTAGAATTCACAGTCTCCCAGTTTCTAGCTTGGTACCTTAACCACTACACCAAACTGGCTCTCTTAATAAAATGAAGAAATGTACAATAGCAAATTTATGATCTACACTTTATGTGATAGGAAGCACTGTCTTGTCAGACCAGTCCAAAGGTCCATTCCAGCCAGTATTCTCTTTCCAATGATGGGCAGCCAGATATATCTGGGTTTGTTAAAGAGGGTAAGATCCATCAGTCTTAAATATCTTTAACTGACACATTTCTTAGATTTTAATTGAGAGTTTTTCCCATAAATGTCTTGGGTGCCTGGAACATCTATATGTAGAAAATCTTTTATTTCCATTATCCCATAGAAGATATGATCCGTGTAATAATATCATAAATGTACCAGTTTTCCAATATGAGCACTGTCCGTTATTTGTAAAATAGCAAAACCAAAAAAATAATCTCAAATATTTTGAGAAGGAAAAAAAAAATTATACATGCAGATCCCTTTTATACCAGGGTGAGCAACACTGATCCTTTAGATGTTGATAAACATTGACTTAGGTAGCATGAGGAATGGTAAGGGAAGATGGGATTTGCAATCCACCAATATTTGGAAGGCTATATAGTTACTGTCTCTGCACTGCGGAGAAGAAACACATTAAACCTCAGCCTTACTGCCACAACATAATCAGGCACTTGCCATTCATTCTCCTATCTATCTGCCAGAGGTCCATACACATCATTTCACAGCTATGAGTGGAAACTCTTCTACAAAATGTGGAATTTTGAATCAGACACATTACACAAAAAAGAAAGGATGAGTTTCTTCACTGAAGTCCTCTGTGAGTCTTTGGTTGTTAATGGTGAAGCCCTATGTGTCTCTCCCTTATTGGACAGTCCTCCAAGTGTTTTTTCCCTTATGTTGTTTCTTTTCTAACTCTATCTCTTAGAATGTTATGTGTATTGTGTTTGGCCATCTGCTCCCATGGAACTAGAGAAATGTGTTCAACTGCATCATAAATACATTTAAAAAGAGTAATTAGTTCAGAGGCAACTGTTTGTTGACTTAAAACAAGCAAGCAAGAAAACAAACAGAAAGTTGCATTTGATTACGTAAAAGCCTTCCACTGGGACATGGTTCATCAAACTGAAAATCTCGAAATTTCTTTCATTTGGCAAAAAGATTTAGCAAATGCTATAAAACCAGAAAGTACTTAGATCAAACTGTGTTCTCTAAATAATGCAGAATCTTTACATTGCTGTATTTTGATGTTCTGCCTCTGACAATCCTAGAAAGCAGTTTAAGGAACTCCTGTATGATCTAGCAATCTGCCCTTGTGGAACCAGAGCAGCTGAATCTTTGGTCCTCCTATACAACCTTTTTTATAGAGATGCTTGGGATAGTGCTCCATATTTAGCCTTTTCCTGGTTGGCTTGATGAATTCTCTGTTCAACAGTTTATTTAATCAGGATTCAAGAATAACTGCAAATGTAGATCAATATGTAGTGGCTAACAGCCATATAACTTCCATATATTTCAGGGTAGCTTAAGAACTATTGGCCATGTGGCATTATTTAGCATCCTTCTCATTTATTCTTGTCTCTGATTATATCTGGCACTATAGCTTTCTAGTCTGAATAATGATAAATAATGTGTAATGTTTAATAACTTATTATTATTACACCACTGTATTGTTATTGTTGTCTGTGATCATAACCAAGTAACTGAAGACCTAAAGAAGAAAACATTCTGAAAGATTGTGCAGCTTAACCTACCAACAGTACTGTAGAATAGATAGACAGACAGAGACAGACAGACATAAAATGTGGACATGTAAATTGTCTGTATCATCATCATCATCATCATCATCATCATCTAGAGGCCACCTGATGTCTCAGCGATGGTAGGAGGCTTACAACGAAAGGGAAAGAGAAAAACAAAAGTAAAAAAAAACCCACACACAACCAACCAGAAGACTACATCAGTATCACAAAAAATGAACACCATGGAGGCTTTTCAGGCGTCCTGTTCCAAGGCCTGGGAGATTAATAATAGTTAACAGTTTCTGTAATGTCATTATGGTGGGAACCATATGGATCTCTGGAGAGGCATCATTCCAGAGGGTAGGCACTCTCTCAGAGAAGGTATGCTCTTTAAGTCCTGCAAGATTGCATTGTTGAATCAATGGAATGTGAAGTAAACCCTCTCTGACTGACCTCACCAGACAGGCAGAAGTATTTGGAGACAGGTGATCCTTCAGGTAGCCAGGCTCTATGATATGAAGGGCTTTATAGGTAATTACCAGCACCTTGAATGGCACCTGTAAGCTGACTGATAACCTATGTAGCTTGCAAAGCAATGGGGCCAGGTCATCATACTGTACCATGCCCACCACTGTCCTCACTGGTGCATTCTGGATCAGCTGTAATTTCCAGGTAGTCTTCAAGAGGAGCCCCATGCAGAGTGTATTACAGTAATCCAATTGTGAGGTGACCAGGGTGTGAGTGACTGTCTGAAGAGCCTCCCAGTCCAGGCACAGATGAAACTGCTGCATCAGATAGACCTGTGCAAAGACCTTCTTGGCCACAGCTGCCACCTGCTCATTGAACAGGAGCTGTGACTCCAAAAAGACCCCCAGACTGTGTACATGTCTTGTATGGGAGAGTGCAGTCCCATCAAAGACTAAAGATGAAATATCCCCATAACCAGAAGGTCCAGACAGAGCCACCCTGGTCTTCTCAGGATTGAGCCTGAGCATCCCCATCCAGACCTACACAGCCTCCAGACACTAGGCCAGGACTTTGATAGCATCATTTGGTCAGCCTGGGGTCAATATGTACAACTGAGTATTATCAGCATATTGATGATATCTGATCCAAACCAATGGATGACCTCATCCAGCAGTTTCATGTAGATGTTAAACAAGAGGGGAGAAGAGTGTCAAGCTCTGTGGCACCTCAGAAGTGAGGTGTCATGGGCGTGATCTCTCCCCCCATCAAAACTGATGGAAACTGGCCATAGAGAAAGGAGGAGAACCATTGTAACATGGTGCTTCCCACTCCCAACCCCCTGAGCTGATCCAAAAGAATGCTGTGATCAATGGCATTGAAAGCCTCTGAGAGATTAAGAAGCACATTAATTAATTAAATCAGGGTGCTCCAAATTAAAATAATTCAGAAAGATAGGGGAAGAATTTAATATACTTCACAGTAATTAATGCTATGGATATTCATTGATTATTGATGAACAAAGTGCATCTTCAAGCTATTGCCTGCCATCTACAAGCACATTTTGTATATTTGGTCTTTAGAAGATAATCACTGAAACGCTCTTGTATCAAGAGCAAATTCTCTTCCTTGCACTTTTACTTCATTGAACAATACATGTAGTCCTCACTATCCGACCACAATAGGACTGGAATTTAGGTTGCTAAGCAATTTGGTCATTAAGTGAATCAGAGCTGATTTTACAACCTTTTTTACGATGGCCGTTAAACAAATCACTGTGGTTGTTAAGTGAATCAGATGATCATTAAGCGGATCCAGCTTCCCCAGTGGACATTTTTTGCCAGAATTTGCTTAATAACCACATGATTTGATTAACAACCAATGTGATTTGCTTAATGACCATTGTAAAAAAGGTCGCAAATCATGATCACATGACCGTGGGGGTCATAAAGCACTTTCCCCAAGGCTGGCATAACTCTGGATTAAATGAACAGTTGTTAAGTGAAGACTACCTGTAACATATTTTGAACATAATTCAAATATACTGTCCAGAAGACTCAAATTACACTACTTTTTATTCTTCTAATCATTTCATATTTGAAAGAAATTTTTTATGGGGCTAATTAAAAATAAAGACCCCTGAGTTTAGTGGGTCTTGGTCAGGGTGCAATACTATATATATTACTATATGTAGTATACTATATACTATACGTATTTCCTAAGAGCAAAATCCCACAGAATTCAGTGAGAGTTACTTCCATGTAAACATGTAGAGTAATTATTCTATAGGTATTGCCTGAATATGAATACCTTTCCAGAGTTGGAACTGATATGGCTTTATTCACTTGTAAACACATTTTTAAATATGTGTGTTCATATTTTATAGAGATTCAGAAAGTGGTCCTAGGTAATTCTTGCATTAAAATGCTCTATGAATCTGCCAACCTAAAAAACTCACCCTACCTTCAAAAGCCTATAGCCTCCAACTTATCATTTTGTCCGGAAAGCTAAGACCTAGTTGGCACCTACATGTTTGCCTCCAGAATGCTAATCTTGATGGTGAATTTCTTTCTTTTTTCATGGGATGCTGGAGGCAACACTGGCATTGAGTCCTGGAGCACATGATTTGCTCCAAACTAGACCCAGGCTGATGGAAGCCACTGGCAGAAGCAGGAAAACCTATCATATAATAGTTCCAGTTCAATTTCTGAATGCAGTGAGAAACTCACCATAGGAATGACAAAAACAACATATAGATCACTAGACAACTATGTAGCCTTAGTACAGCGGGAACTCTGGAATGGGGGAATCTAACTCAAGGTGTTGGCAGGTCTTCACTGATCAAATGAATATCATATATATCATATCATATCATATCATATCTTATCATATCATACCATTCTATCATAATCCAGATTAGTACAAGCACAAAACAATAACTAGAAAAATATGTATTGAGCTATGCTCATAATAAACCATAATAAAGATTGATTAGATTAGATTATGTATTGAGTAGCAAGGTCTGCAGGGTGTTTGTGTATGTGTGTGTATGTGTGTCAAAAAAGGCAAGATAGCAGATATGATATTGTGATATAAGCCCTGCCATTTGCTACATGCACATAAAAAGTAGTGCATTTTGACAGTGCATCTCACCTTTTTTTAATGCCCCCTGTGGACACCACTGGTATTAAGCCAATAATTCATTAAGCTGCAATGCATATCACATGTGTTAATCATGTTATGAAACAAGTAATCCTTGTAATCGGAGTAGCTCCCCCTGACTCCTGACTGGCCTGACTGTGGTGCTCTCATTCTTTAAATGACATAATCAATGAATAATTAAACTCTTTTCATCAAATATGCTGAAGTTAAAAAATCTAGCAGTGATGGGAAAGGGCCCCCCTAGCTGCTGATATCAAGCTGAAGCTAAGACTATTACACTTGAGTTGAAAAAAATCTGAGTTTTCTATATCTCCTTGCTGCCATCTAGAAGTCATCTGGATTTCTGCAACCCAGATATGGGTTTAATTTCAAGCTTTGCAATAGGTGAGTGTATTTACTTTAAGAAGTCCCAGCTTTCCATATTTATTTGCAGTAGCTCTGTGCTTCTTGTAAATCACAGGCTACTTTGGAAGATTATCTGTCTGATTGATTGATTTTTGTTTGCAATGAGCCTTCACCTATTATTAGTTGTACAACTCAACACAATGCATCATTAGAGTATGGATATTTAGTACAATTAAGGAGGAAGTTTGCTCACATTGTAAAATTTATGTTCATGCCCCTGACCCCAACAGAGCTGCATTATGCAATTGAGTCAATTAAGTTGAAATAAAGTTCCTATGGAGGCAGCTCCAAATTAGTGAGCTTTTATTTAATTATTAAATGTTCAAAAGGTTGGTTAGACATCAATCAGCTCTTACTTTAAGCTAATTAAGAATCTATGGTTGAATACTCCAAATGAAGCTATATTAATCCTTACTCTTTACACTGTTTTAATGAGCTGGGTTAGCTCATATGCTCTGAGAATCATTATTGTTGTTAAACTAGCATTTTACTATAGTCTTGTGGTTGATTATAGGATTATAATGAACTTGATGAGTAAATTATTGCATTCTTCAAAAGATAATCACAATCAGGATTTCCTGTCTTGTCAATGAATTGTACCACTTAGCTTTTTTTTTAAAACATTAAAATGAAGTTTTGCAGATATAAAGGGCATATTAAAAAGCCAACGAATTAAAAATTGGTTTTTGTCATATAGTTCAGTGACTAATTCTATGAAATATTGAAGCCTAGTTATTTGAAAACTGCAAGCATTTTTTAAACTTCTAAAGTTGGGGATCTTGCTCCATGATGTTAAGATGCTTAACTACTGATTTGTTCATATGGGGTATTCGTGTTTTTATTCCCAAGTTCATGGAAATAATATCTACCTTAGTAATACTCTTTAACTATCTATTAAAAATATTGTAGATTTAGAATAATCCAAAAACACATTGCAATGCTAATAGTAATTCAGGAGTTTTTGATGTTGCTAACAAATTTGGGCCAAGCTGTAAAATCAAAAGGTTCTCTAATGGATGTACTACCATTGTATGGTTACTCTTCAATATGTTCTCTATTATGTATTTGCATTCTGAAATAATAGAGAAAAGGCCTTGATCTTCTTTTGTGTGACATCCTTTTAGGTATTTGAAGGGTGTGTGCTTCAAATTGTCTAAATAGATTTCAGATGAAAGAAGATCAAGATTACTGTTGTTCCTGAAAGCAGATCATAGAATTATTGATTTAAGCCTGGTAATTGGGGGGAAAAAAGGCTACTGCATTGTCTGCAAAGTTAATCATCTAACATGGGTTGGTGCATTTGCAAGTCATCAATTTGGGCTTGGGCGGCAGGGGCAGGGGAGGGGAAACTATCTGTCGTTCTTTTGCCAGCCTTCTACATGTCAAAGAAAATTGGGTGTTTTTTTTTCTCCAAATAGTGGTGGGGATGGGGAATTGAAAGAAAAAGATACTGTGAAAAAAAAAGGAAAAATTGAGCCATGAAGAAAATAGGGGCCCAACTCACATTTGACCATGGCTCTACCTATTGCTATCAGCCCTGGCCTCTGTTGGTATCCATTCTGCTCTCCAAGAGATTATCTATCTATCTATCTATCTATCTATCTATCTATCTATCTATCTATCTATCTATCTATCTATCTACCTACCTACCTACCTACCCACCCACCCACCCACCCATCCATCCATCCATCCATCCATCCATCCATCCATCTCTCTAACTCTAACTCTGTCTCTGTCTATTGCCTCTATCTCTACCATCCATCCATCCGTCCATCCGTCCGTCCATCTGTCTGTCTATCTTCTGGTCAAAATCTTCCACTTTTGGAGCCAGCTGGGGAAAAATGTGAAAACTTTGCCAAATGCATTTGCAGAGGAGCTTCAAGCATTCTCTTCACCAACTGCCAGCTCCTTAGTTCAAGTACCCACATGAATCAGGCGTAAAACCATAATTCTTTCATTACTAGTCTGTATGGAAGATGACAGATGGCCTTGCCTCTACTTTCAGGAGCAGATGGTTAAGAAAAAAAAATCGTGCAAAACACATGAAAGATTTAGCATGCTTTGAGTGATGGTGTCTTTCTTAAGTGCTCTGGGCTGTTCTGCCAAATCTTTGATCAAATCTGGACTCAGAGACAATAGCATCAATAGGGTTGGCTTCTGTCCCCCCCCCTTTATTTTTTTTGCTTTGCTTCTGGACTTAATTTCTAAATATGAATCCTCTTAGGGACTTGACATGGTACAGGTGCATTTTCTTCATTAAGATTTCTGTGAATGGCCTTCTGCAAAATGGGAAATGAATTTAAGGTGCAACACACTACTGCTGAATTGTTCTCTTTATGAGAAAAGCAAACCAAAACTGTTTGAACAATCGTGCTGGCATTCCAACATTTTCAACAGTTACTGTTACATTATTAACTCCTTATGTATTTACAAGGGTGCCTCATTTTGTGGCAGCTGCCACTTATTAATCCTTCCTGACACTTGACTTAACTTTAGGCCAGAAAAAGGCATGCTTTTTCCACAGTAACCAGCTACAGTAAAAACCTCAACTAGGTGGACCTGATTATCCCAGGGAACTATCAGAAGATAAAAATGGTGGACAGCAATCTGAGGAGGAAGTCTTAATTTGGGACTCTCTGCCATGGACTTGCCTTCCCTGCTTCACCCATTTTTGGGACCTGTGGAATGTGGAATTGCATGCTGTAGGATTGATGAAGCCTTGTGAACCTCTACTGTTACTGCTGCCTTTAACAGTCAGCCCGTGGGATAGCTTGCTGGCTAGTAAGACAGTTTTGTGAGGGAAATCATGGCTGGATGTTGGATCCAGGCTGGCGTAATCTCTCTGGATCAAAGGAGATATTGTTGAGATCATCCATGTGACTCCAGGCAGCCTCTACTGGTGAGTAGGCAGTGGAAACTGTCATTTTACAGTCGGCTTGTGAGTGGAATGGCTGGGAGTCAGGATTACATGAAGCTCACACCTGCAAAACAGCCTTAGGACACTAAGCTCGACCGAACCTTATATCTTAATCACTTTTTGGGGTTCATTTTTTATTTGTTGTATATTGGAGAGATTAAGACTCTTTGTACCTGCAAGGTTTTATTGTATTCATCAGGTGAGTCTCCACCTACTTAAAAGACAATGGTGTAAATTTGATTTTAAACATTTTGAAAATATATGATTTTTTTTGGACTATGTAGCAAACGGGTGCTTAGTGTATGGATTTTGGAAAGTTAATAATGGATTAAGAGAAATTTGGAGTTATAATTTTGAATTAATTAAAAGATATTATGGGAAAATGGTGATTGCTTTTGTTTCTTTATGATAAGGAGCCCTTGAAAGCTGGACATTATAGAGAGCCAGAGGACAAAGAAAATGGAGCAGAAATCCTTAGCGCAAGCTTTTAAATACCTCTCAACCAAGTTACTGGATAGAACGGATCAGTTGCTTCAGAAACTGGACAGAATACAGTATGCTTTAATGAAGTTGTAAAACAAGAACAAATTGTAATGGATGTTTATGAAATTAATTTGAAGGGAGACTTAAATATAATACAAATGGATCTGATGCATGACTTATCCCCTAAAGGAGATGAACAGATATTAAATCAGGAAATTGATTTGGATAATTTTTTTTCTTCTAGATATACAAAAGAGCTCTGCTAAGGTTTGGAAAGACATTTTTAGAAGTGACAAATAAAAGGATAAACTTTACCTAATGGACATACAAAAGAAATCTATTAAAGTTCTGAAGGATTTTTGTTTGGATACACAGATGACCAGCAAATTACCTCTGGGACCTTTTTTGAAGGGGTTAAAAAATAATTTTAAAAATTCAGGGATGGTTTATAAGGTTGGTTTGTTTGATCAGGGCTAAAAGAGGAAAATAGTTATATCTGGTTGCCTTTACTGGACTTTTGCTGACAAAGAATGATGGACGAAGCATTTGGATTTTGCTTAATAATGCCTAATAGATGAGTTATGGGGAGAAGAGTGATTATGTTTTATTTAGAGAAGGTGATAAGCTCTTAAAACTGTTTTTATCTGCTGGGATGAAGGGGGAAGTAACTTTTTCTTTTTCTTTTTCCTTTATTTTCTTTTCTACACTCTCTCCCCCTCCCCCCCTTTTTGTATTTTTCTGTTTGTATTTTTTGTAGTTTGACTTTTATTCTTTCCATTTATAATTCTTAATAAAATTATTTGGAAAAAAAATTAACTATTACTGCAGGGATTTTACTATTCCTTACATTGTCTTAGCAGAAGAGAGGGAAAAAAACACACATATTTTTACACATTCAACTTGTTATTGTGAGGAGGTTGTCACAAGAGTGGGCAGAAAGTTGTAGGAACACCACAACAGTAACTGCTTATAAATCAATTGAAAGAGACAGATCTCTTTATTATTTAGTATTTTTTTGTTCACGAAGCCACATTTTCTATCTGTATTGAGCCATCTTGTGGCTAACATTTATAACAGAAATGTTACAAAAATGGCAAGCATGTTTTCCCCCCTTCCCCTAACTCTTGTCTAGCCACTTCAGTAACCTCAATATTTTAAAGTAAGCATTTGTTTATAACTGTGCATTATTTATAATAGGTTTGAATGTTTTCTGGTAGGTTTGCTTTGGGTCTTTGCCCATAAAATTAAATAAGCAGCTAGGCAGCACAAAGTGATGCTGCAGAAGGGTTGGGGAGGGTGGAAGCAAGAGGCAAGGAAAGGTGAGAGATCTGTGCACGTATCTTGCTATATCCCATGCAGGTTTGCTGTGCTTGGGGTTCAGTGGAAGATTAAATAAAATTCCACTACAGCCAATGTAGATATTGATGTTTGGCTTTGTCTATGTTGTTTTTGTCCTAGGGAGTTTGTTTTTAAGAAAGGGTATTAGAGGGAAAGATGGCAAGGCACAAGAGAACATACAAAGTGGATTTTTGTGTTTAATTATTTTCCAGCACATTGAAAAAGTATTATGGTATCTGAAAAATCACTTATGGGAGTAGGTTGAACACAGAAACAGAAATGTATAGAGAAGTAAAATGAAATGGTCTGGATGGTGTCGGTAATGTGGAGAACTGAAATAATAATGTGACTTTTAACTTCATAATTGTTTTTTGCACAGATAGTAAATGCTTGTAGCTGCATTTCTCTAGTAGTTCTTTTCAGTGTGGAATTTTATAGCCATGCCAATATGCTGTCAATTATTTAAATACCAGTAGAACATATGTCCTTAGCAGAGGATGTTGATTCAATAATGTGTAATGCTGCTTCCTTATCTCTCTCCCTCCTTCTGCAGTAAAGTAGAGGGTCAGCTTGCTAGAATAACAATTAGAACCTTGGCACCTCCCATATATCAAAGCTGCTATATTGCATTTCAAAGAATGTGTCGTAGTGTCTTCACACTTTGAATAATACTCCTGTCTCTCTTTCTGTTATCTTGTATCCTTATTAGTTGTAAAGCAATTCCTTCTGTATTTGGGGTCTTCTGCTAGCATATATCCTTCATGAAACTATCTTTGATCAACATTCTATATAAGACCTAGGCAATCTTTGGGGTCTTGCTCTTGGCTTATCTGGATTCAGGAGACAAATGTCTCACTGTAGCTTGCTCACTTCAGAAAATGAAATGATTGTTGGAATCTCTTCAGTACTTGGCATTTATTTGGGTGAATTTTCTACCACAGTGAAAAAGAAGTGATGCATCAACAAGGATTTGAGCAGAAAATGCCTGTTGGCTCAGGCCAAAGAAATTAACTCTTGCTAAGCAAGAATGGATGAACTGAATCCATCTGTAGTATGTGAGTCCAGTCAGAGTGTTTACTTCCACCAGCAATTCTTTTTCTACCCGCTTAATGCATTCAGCGCCTGAAGAAGGTGGATTATCAGTGTCAATTAGAAGACTGAGTCTCCTAAGGATTAGATCCCATGAGACAGAAATACATGTGAAACTCGAAAAATTAGAATATTGTGCAAATGTTCATTTATGTCAGTATGGCAACTCAAAAGGTGAAACCAATATATGAGATAGATGCATTACATGCAAAGCGAGATATGTCAAGCCTTACTTTGGTATAATTGTGATGATTATGGCATACAGCTTATGAAAACCCCAAATTCACAATCTCAGAAAATTAGAATATTACATGACATCAATAACACAAGGATTGGAAATAGAACAATATCGGACCTCTGCAAAGTATAAGCATGCGTATGTACTCACTACTTGGTTTGGGCCCCTTTTGCAGCAATGACTGCCGCAATGCGGCGTGGCATGGATGCTATCAGCCTGTGGCACTGCTGAGGTGTTATGGAAGACCAGGATGCTTCAATAGCGGCCTTCAGCTCCGCCGCATTGTTCGGTCTCATGTCCCTCATCTTTCTCTTGGCAATGCCCCATAGATTCTCTATGGGGTTCAGGTCAGGCGAGTTTGCTGGCCAATCAAGCACAGTAATCCCATGGTCATTGAACCAGGTTTTGGTACTTTTGGCAGTGTGGGCAGGTGCCAAGTCCTGCTGGAAAATGAAGTCAGCATCCCCATAAAGCTCGTCTGTGGAAGGAAGCATGAAGTGCTCCAAAATCTCCTGGTAGACGGCTGCGTTGACCCTGGACTTAATGAAGCACAGTGGACCAACACCAGCAGATGACATGGCTCCCCAAATCAACACAGACTGTGGAAACTTCACACTGGACTTCAAGCATCATGCATTGTGTGCCTCTCCATTCTTCCTCCAGACTCTGGGTCCTTGGTTCCCAAATGAGATGCAAAAGTTGCTCTCATCAGAAAAGAGGACTTTGGACCACTGGGCAACAGACCAGTTCTTTTTTTCTGTAGCCCAGGTAAGATGCTTCTGACGTAGTTTGTTGTTCAGGAGCGGCTTGACAAGAGGAATACGACATTTGAAGCCCATGTCCAGGATCCGTCTGTGTGTGGTGGCTCTTGATGCACTAACTCCAGCCTCAGTCCACTCCTTGTGAAAGTCCCCAACACTTTTGAGTGGCCTTTTCCTGACAATCCTCTCCAGGCTGCGGTCATCCCTGCTGCTTGTGCACCTTTTTCTACCACACTTTTCCCTTCCACATAATCTTCTATTGATGTGCTTTGATATAGCACTTTGGGAACATCCAACTTCTTTTGCAATTACCTTTTGGGGCTTTCCCTCCTTATGGAGGGTGTCAATGATGGTTTTCTGCACAACTGTCAGATCAGCAGTCTTTCCCATGCTTGTGATTCCTACTGAACCAGCCTGAGAGACCATTTAAAGGCTCAGGAACCCTTTGCAGGTGTTATGGATTCATTAGCTGATTACAGTGGGACACTTTGAGCCTAGAATATTGAACCTTTTCACACTATTCTAATTTTCTGAGATTGTGAATTTGGGGTTTTCATAAGCTGTATGCCATAATCATCACAATTATACCAAAGTAAGGCTTGACATATCTCGCTTTGCATGTAATGCGTCTATCTCATATGTTGGTTTCACCTTTTGAGTTGCCATACTGACATAAATGAACATTTGCACGATATTCTAATTTTTCGAGTTTCACCTGTATATTGCTACAGGATGGAATCTGGAAAAGTAGCAGGCAGAATTTGGCTGAGCTTAATGCAAGGGTGACCATCCAGATGCTGCCAAGTCCCAACATCTGATACTACTGGCTATGTTGACTAAAATTTGCTAGACATTGTAGATCAGAAATATCAGCAAGACCAGTGGAGTCCATGAGGGAGGGTGGCAAAATGGCAAAAACAGCTGGTTGTGATGCTGCATGTACAAAAGAGGTACAGTGTGCAGTTGAACAGCATGATTCTGCTTTCATTATTTTGATGAAAACAGTAGATCATACAAATGCCCATATGCAAGTCTACAGGTTCCCACCCATGGCCTTGTGGCTAATGGATGAAATCCAACAGCCATGAGTAGTTAACTGGAAAACCATTCAATCCAAGGAAAAATATCCTTCTGTTTTCTTCTGGCAATTCACCCTGTAATATAAGACTTTCTTTTTTCTTGAAGCCCTAAAATGTTAGGAGAGTGTTTAAAATCTGATAACCCTAGAATTGTTAACTGGCTGCATATTCATCCTTCTATGGTGTAGAATCTTCTTTCAGATGGTAGATATGGAGGGCAATGAACTATCCTTCCCTCACTGGCCATTTTCTTACTTATCAACTTTATCAAAACTGACTTTTGTCAGCATGGAGAAAGAGAATACTGTGTCTCCAGATTCTTGCTGGAGTAGACAGCTACATGGCAGATAAATCAAAGAGGTTTAGAACTTGGTGGACAAACATTTTGGGCTTCCAGAAATACCCAATTTTCTAGATTGGAGATTATAGAAAGATGTTTTTACCTCAACAGTATATAAAACATGGTTCGCCCACCCATGAGAACAACTTTTTGGAAACTGAAGAACACTTAATGGAATGGGGAGAGAGGCAAGGATCACAGCAGGTGGGATGATGGTACCAGTTGAGTGGGCTGGATATCATACATAGGCAACACAAGGATTTCCTACTCTTTTTCTCATTATTTTGGGAGACTATTTTCTTAACTATGTTAAGGCTATATTAATATTATATGAATCATATGATTACATTTTATACCATTAGTTAACATTATCTTAGACCAGGTTCTGAGGATTGCAGCAGGCCCAGCCCTGGTTTAGAGGTTCACAGAAGTGTGCAAGAGTGTTATTCTTTTAGTCATCAACATTTCACTATAGCATTTCCAAAACCTAGGAACAATGAGTGTGGAGATGCTTTTTAATTAAAGAAACATCTGTTCTGTACACTTAAACACTCCAGAAGTAAAACCTACTCAATTTTTTATGAGTGATGGGACTAAAATGTGTCTATATATTATATTGGTGAGAATGTGCATTACTAGGAAATAATCACTTTTCAATTGTACAGGGAGACTACTCTGATAATATTTATTCTGGCATTTATTCCAGAATGGAGAAACATCTAAAAAGAAGTGCAGAGAACATGACTACATTAAAGGATATTTCAGAATAATTCAATGCATACTAGAGGGCAATTTGACCATATTCAAGATGAAGCTGATACAAAGCTGAAGAAGGCCCCAGTGGCAGCTAATTGGAAAGCTGTAAGATTTACAGATGGTACATAGAATTATTTTTTAAAAAAGGAAATGATCTGATCAAATATTTCTTTTTATTTTATTTATTAATCAAATTTATATGGCTGCCCACCTCACAAAAACTGACTCTGGGCGGTGTACAAGCCAATAAAAAATATATATAAAACAAACATTGCCTAAAAACATTATATAATAATTATTAAAAAGCATTAAAAACTATAAAAGGAGAACTAAAACAGAAAAAGAAAATAATAGACGGAGGGATGTTAATGATACTGGAGCCATCTCACTAATTCACTAATTAAAATATATAACAACAACAAAAAAATCCTTGATTCATTAAAGTGTAAAAATCTGTCCAACTTATATTTTTATTATACTTTCAACTTTATTGATTTAGTCTATTGACAATATCAAGTATAAAGGAAATAAGATAAAATAAAATAAATGCCATTGTAAACATACAAATAAGAATTAATAAAAATATAAGTAAAACTATGATACAAATTCATGTCAAGCCATCACCCCTGCAGTCAACACCAATCTGATCTAAATAATCTGCCCTCTTTGTAATTGCCTTTGATATAAAGAGTGCAGTTTTACTGGTAATACGCAGGTTCTTGCCCTGTAAAAAGTAAGAAAGTTTCTGTTGGCTTCTTCAGTATTTTTTATTTTTTAAATATAAATCTAAATGGTCAGTCCTTTCTACTGAGTATAATTTACAATCAAACAGGATGTGTGCAGTATCTTCAATAGCTGGGGCACCACAAATACATAGTCTTTCTTCATATGGGACTCCTAGATTTTCTCCCATATCTTACCATAGAGTCTAATTGGTCGAAACGAGCTCTAATAAAAGCTCTTCTAAGATATTGGGGTAAAGGAGTTATTAGATACTTTTCTAGTTGGAAGACCGATTTGTGTTGGGTCAGCCACTTCAAGGATTTGAGATGTTTAAGGTGTGCTATATCCTCTTGGGCAGCCACGTCCAAAACCCTTTGTTTAAAACTTTTCTTGGCCTTCAAGTCCGATTGTACTGGGAAGTGGATTGAAAATCCATATTGGGAAATTGTATTGGTAAGTCGGGCTGGCCAAGCACGAGAAGGCTTGTTGTGCAACTGTTCTTCAAAACAAAGCTTTGGTAATCTTTCTGAGTCCATAGATAGGATCTTCAGCCAATAATTAAATACTTTTGTTGCCAAATGACTTTGTATGGGAGGAATGCCTAGCTCTGCTCTTACACCTCAAGGTGGGGTTGACTTATCCACCCCCAAAATACATTTCAGAAATGAAGACTGTATCTGTTCAAACAAAGGGACATTTGAGCTTCCCCACAGTTCTGCACCATAGGTAAGCATTGGGATGATTTTACTGTTATAAACCTTTATAATTGGAGTTAACGATCCTGGGTAACTGTGATTAGTTAACTGCCTTAAGGCATTGGCGCAGGCTGTAGCTTTTATGGAACTTCTCTTGTAGTGGGGGAGCCATGAACCTGTTTCAGTAAAAACGAGCCCTAGGTATAGATGGGACTTAACCTGTTTTATATGTTCCCTATCCAGGGTCCAATTATATCTGATCCTCCTTTTCCCAGAGATGACTACCTTGGTCTTAGATTTGTTAATAGACAGGTAGTTACATGTGCAATATGTACTAATCTTACGTAGTAGCCTTCTCATTCCTACTTGGGTATGTGACATCAATACCATATCATCTGCGTAGAGCAGTATATTTACATGTTTATTTTTAATTTTGGGCATATGTTTGTCTGTTGAATATAAAAACTTTGGGATGTCACTTATATATAGATTGAACAAAATAGGGGCCAGTATGCACCCTTGTCTGACCCCTTTGTGAGTATTAATGGTCCCTGTTAGGGCACCATTTGCTCCAGTACGTACCCTTAAGCAGGAGTTTGAATATAATGCCTTGATTAATAAAAGGAGTCTGGGTTCCATGTTCATATCCATTAGTTTCTTCCAAAGGAGGTCCCTATTTATTGAGTCAAATGCTGCCCTAAGATCAATGAAGGTAGTGTACAGTTGGTTCCTGTTAGCTGAATATTTGTCTATTAGGTGACATAGAGTAAAACAGTTGTCAATGGTTGAGCGTCCAGATCTAAAACCAGATTGCTCTTCAGGTAGCAGGTCTTTTTTCATTTGACCAATCCTCAATCTTATATAAGAGATATTTAGCATACAGTTTGGCTACTATATCTATTAAACTAATTGGTTAGTAATTTGAAGGGTCACCCTTGTCCCCCTTTTTATAGATGGGGATCACAATAGAGAGCTCACAACCAGCTGGAATTTGACAGGAGTTATTTATGTGAGTGAATAAGCCTGCAAGTAGGGGTGCTATTTTTATTATATATAAAAAGCAAAACTCTACAAGAAATGAAAGTGTCTTGAAAAAGAAAAAAACAAGTGAGTTGCAGTCTTAAAATCAATGTTATCATATTAAAAGAATGTTGAGTTTGCAGCAAAATTCAATGTTAGGCTTGTGCCACTGATTCCAGTGAACTTCGGTGAACTTCAGGCTGCATGATGGTTATACTGTATTTATTTATTTCCATCCATCTCACTATCAGTGACTCTAGGTGGCTCACAAGTAAAAAACATAAAAACATTTAAAAACTACGAAGCACATTAAAAGACTACAGATAAAGTTAAAAGATGAGAGTATCCCCAAGGCACCAACCACCCTAATGTTGGGAGCCCCCATTGGATCCCCAAGCTAGTCAGCAAAGCCAGGTCTTAAGGCTCTTCTGGAAGGCCAGGAAAGCGGGGGCCAACCTCACCTCAGGGGGCAAGATATTTCACAGGGTGGGGGAGATGGCAGAAAAGGCTCTCCTACATCCTGCCAATTGAAATTCTGTAACTGATGGGGTCCACAACATGCCGTTCCTACCGGACCGGATGGGACAGGCCAATGTAACTGGGATGAGGTGGTTCTTCAGGCAACCTGGGCCCATGCCATGCAGGGCTTTAAAGGTCATAACCAACACCTTGAATTGGACCTGGAAGCAAACCAGCACCCAATGCAGCTCATGCAGCAGAGGTGTTACATGAGCAACCATAGGGGCACCCAAAACTGCCTGCACCGCTGCATTGCTGCAGCTTCTGGATACTTTTCAAGGGTAGCCCCATGTACAGCGCATTGCAATAGTCCATGAGGGAGATCACCATTTATATAGATGAATTCATTTAGATGAATGTTCTTCTGTAATCTTGCTTTTATTTATTTTTTAAAAAGTATTTTAATGATTGCAACATTGCTTTAATTGTTGGTTGTACACTGCCCAGAGTCATGTTCAGTGAGATGAGTGACCATCCAAATTTGTGAAAGAAAGGAAGGAAGGAAGGAAGGAAGGAAGGAAGGAAGGAAGGAAGGAAGGAAGGAAGGAAGGAAGGAAGGAAGGAAGGAAGGAAGGAAGGATCAGGCTTTTGGGCACAGATATAATTAGCTTTCCGTGGAAGTTATTGTTCATATATTTTGGATTCCAAATGTGATAAATTGAAAATTCTGAACTGTTTTCAGTGCCAGTCAGTCAGTCAGTCAGTCAGTCAGTCAGTCAGTCAGTCAATCAATCTTTATTACAGATTGACCCAGACTTCACAAGAAAATGCAGTATGTAACACAAAATACAATGTAACATGTATAACAAAAAGGCCTGTTGTTGTTCTTAGTCTACTTTGCTTTATTTACTTTGCTACAATGCACAGATTTGTAGCCAATGCACAGGCTACAAATGTAAACTTTGCAACAGCCAGAGTTACCTTGGATTCTTTATCTGCCAAAAGAAACTGCATAAAGAATTCTTCTGTCCAACCTGGACATAGGCTAAGAAGAGGAAAAATTACAGTAAATCAGGATATGATCCTGTGATTCAATGCTTCCATCTTTGCAAGGACCAAGCCTTTCAGCATAGGAGATTTTCTGGTGATTCCCTACAGAAATGAAGCAGTGCTCCCATAGCTCTTCTAAAACCTACTGGTGTCTGCAATAGTATGACATCATCATCTCATAAAGCAGTATAGATATAAGTCAGTTAGCCAGTTTTGGTGGATGAAGCCAATATGAATATTGTTATGGCATCTATGATTGCATTAATATAGGAATGACAAAGTGGCGGGGCCAAAATACAACCTTGTTTAACTCTGTTCCTGGTTGACATGCTTGAGAGGTGCCCAGGTACAGTGTATCTCACTCTCAAACCGGTGTTCTCATAAAATGCATCTAATAGTCTGAGTAACTATCAGTTGTAGATGCTCTGAGTTTATTTCAAAGAGTTTCTCTAGTCAAAGGCCTGCTTAAGATCTACAAACAGAATGAAAAGGACTTAGGTGGTTGAATATATTTTTCAATCAAATGGCAGAATATCAATCCTTGTAACCCAGAGCAATCTGCCTGTAATTCTACTTGTTCTTCTGCTAGGAGATTTTCTTCTTCCAGTCAATCTAGGAGTTTCCAATAAAGGTGTCTAATTATGCTAAATAGGTTCACCAGGTGGTTATTGGCTGGGTCATCTTTCTTTCCCTTCTTCCAGGCAGGGATAAGTATGGCTGTGCCCCAGTCTCTAAGGAAGAAAGGCTGTATTATCAATGTAGATGAAATGGGAAGCCAACACTGGAGCCCATCACTCAGAGTGGGTTCACATCACTTCAGGGGAGACTAAATCCAGACCTGAGGCTTTTCCAGGGTTTACTTGCCTTATGTAAATGTTCAGCAGCTGAAACTGGAGTCCATTTTGGCACAGGGTTCTTCCCCTAAATCAGACTCAACATTTTGTAAATTCTTGCCTCCCTATAAAGTTTGAAAATAAGTTTCCCAGATTATTGCTAGAATGTGACACTCTAAGGGAGAGGGGTGAGCTTTCAGTCCTCCTGCAACTAAACACCAAAACTTAGCAGAGATTTTTTCATGAGCTACATTTTCACCTGTGTGGGTTTCATGCATTGTCTATCCCTTTTCAGTAGTAACTAAGATTTTATAAGGCTTCTTCTGAAGGAGAACCATCAAATAGGGAGTGTGTAAGTGATCTTGTCTATAGTCCCTAAACTAACTTACTTTCTTTCTTTCTTTCTTTCTTTCTTTCTTTCTTTCTTTCTTTCTTTCTTTCTTTCTTTCTTTCTTTCTTTCTTTCTTTCTTTCTTTCTCTCTCTCTCTCTCTCTCTCTCTCTCTCTCTCTCTCTCTCTCTCTCTCTCTCTCTCTCTCTCTCTCTCTCTCTCCTAATCAAACCAGTACTTTCACATGTGCTGATTACTTTGTGTATTTTAGCCTGAGGTCAGCCTAAAATCTGTTTGCAGGACTGGATCAAGAACTCGTAATATTTAAATGTAGCTTCATTGAGTGGATTTGAAACTATTCCAAGATGCATGATTTCAATTATATTCTTGAGCATTTTCATTTCACTATGAAAAATAGATGAGCTAATTACCCAGACCTTGCAACAAGATGACAGTACAGAAAGAGTGGGACTTGCCCAAGCTTTGTACCTCAGGTGGGACTAGAATGCACAGTCTCCTGGTTTCTAGCCTGATGCCTTAACCACTACACCAAACTGGTTCCATAGCAATAGTACATTTGCAGATTTCCAAAAGGGCCTAGTCTCTAAATATGCATCTGAAAAAAGATAGCTTATAGTAAAGACTCAGTTGTATTTGAAAATCAGTGAAATAAAATGTCACCTATCTGAATGACCTGAAGACACAAGCAGATGATAAGAAATTTAGAAGAATAAGATTAAGACTGGCAACTTTACCAATAGCTTCAGTGTCAAGGGCCTTTTACTCCAGAGACAACTACAGGAAAAAGATTTAATCACATAGCATGCCAATATTGTGTATCTGGACTCAGAAAATAGATTAAAGGCACAGCAAGAATGAAAGTAGGAATTTAACATGGCTGGTGTACTGTATTTACAAATTGCTGAAAGAATGAAAAGTGACCTCAAGAAAGAAGGAGGGACCTTGAGAAAGATGACAGAATTTGAAACACTTATATGAAACCAAGATCATCTATTAGGATGTATATATAAATTGTTACTGAAACAAGAGATGGAGATGGAACAAATTAAAAATTGCATGATAAGGTGGATGGAAAACTTCAAAGAAGTAATCACAGTAGAACAATGGGAAAAGTTATAGAAAAAAACAGTCAAATTCTCTGCAAACTATAATTTGAGGGAAAATAGATATAAATATTTTACAGATGGTATATAATTATCAATAATTACCAAGATAGATAAATCATATAATAATGAATTTGGAAATGCCATAACAAAGAAGGAACATTTTATCACATGTGATGGTTATGTAAAAAACCCCTCAAAAGTACTGGAAAGATATACATCAAAATAGTCAGAAAATCCTAAAAAATAAAATTTGAACTGAAACCACATATATTCTTATTAGGTATAATTCCAGAAAATATAAATGAAAAACATCACAATGTATTAAGATATATGTTGACAAGAACAAACTTGCAACTTTGGAAAACAGGAACCTTGCTGACAATAATAGATTAGAAGACCAGCATTGGAGAATATGCAGCAATGGCAAAATTAACAATAAATATCCAGAATGGCTTCCTTATGTATGACTCATTACATAGGTAGGCAAATTTAGACATCTGGAATATGGTTTTTAGAAACAACTTATGAGATCAATTCAAAATAACAGATGAAAATACTTAAACAGAAACTGTCTTGTGGTCTTCTCATGAGGAGCATCTGTCTGGAGCATCTGTGGGCAATCTCAAGTGCTCTCCTTGTCCGAAGAGGAATTATCAAAGAGATGGTCTGCTTGCCAGCTTTTCATTCTGCCATGGTCGTCTGCTCCGCTTTTTGTGGAGCTGTCTTCAGTCCACCATTTCTCCCCAGGAAGTCAAAAGTACTTAAACAGAAACTGGCAATAATCAAAGTAAACTACCAATATCTAAACTTGCCATTAACAGTTAGGGATATGAATGGAAGGAGAGTGAAAAATGTGTCACTAGAAAGTTTTCCCACAATGCTTTTTATTCATGCTCAGTAGTTATTTCTTTTTGTTCTACCATAGTCTTCTTTTTTTCTATTTTGTATTTCATTATCTTAACAATAAAAATATTTTAAAAAGAAAATAAATTTAGAAGCATGTCTGTGATGCTAAATAAAAATGATTTCCCCCCAAAGAAATATAAGGACTTTTTTTTCTGCCTTGTATGAGTAGACAAGGAACTTAGAATATTTCAGAATGCTCATCAAACTAAATTATCTGGATTCTTTGAACTAAAATAAGTTTGTCAGGTAGATCTGCCATAAGCCTTTGTAGATCCTGAAGCTCAGAGTGGAACTATCCACTCTTGTCACTGTAATTGATGTCTATATATTTTCTGCATTCCCCCCCCCCCCCCCCCCATTAAAATCAATCGCCTATTAAACTGGAGTGTATGAAGAAATTTAAAACACTGGAGGAAAAAACTCTTTGGATTACACTTTACTTAATTAGCTTTGCTGCCCTGCATGACAGTCTCATTCCTTCCGTTCATTTCCAACACTAAAGCACACTTTCTGTATACTTTGTGAGAGGCCAGAGTTATTGCCCTACCCCAAGGTGCTGTTTAGAAGTCATCACAATGAGTTTCCTCATCAATGAAATTTACAATAAGGCACATTTTTAAGTCTGATCTCCATGCTTGTTCTTATTTTTGTTGGGAGCAAGGACAGCTCGGCTTCAAAGTCATCATTCCATTGTCATGTTTATTCTGTCCTTTGCCCAAGCAGTCTTCCAAGTTCCCACAAAATGGCTCTGTAGACTGAGATGATCCCATTCAGAGTTATTCAGGCAAAAGACAGGGAGAGAGAGGAATGTCCAAATGATGTATTTTATTATTAATTTTGTGATGATTTAAAATCTGATTAATGCCTGAAGACTGATGAACTGTTATGAAGTATCATTATAATAAACTAGTCATTTTTGATCTCACACTGTGTCTTCAAGAACTCTTAATTGTTCTCTCTGTTATAATATTCATAGCTGATATAAGAGGAGATCAGTCATTCAAAGGTAATATGGCAAATAGTGCTGAAAATGATGCTGTTAGTAATGTCAGGGAATAGTGAAATAATTCAGAATCAAGAAATCAAGTATCTTATGGAATCACTCTCACATGCAAATTGACAATTTTCTAGTTACAAAGAATCTCAGCGATTAGTTAGGACAGTGTTGTCCAAACTTGGCCACTTTAAGATGAGTGGACTGGGGAATTCTGGGAGTTGAAGTCCACTCATCTTAAAGTGGCCAAGTTTGGACAACACTGAGTTAGGATAACAGAATATCTTCACTGGGTGGGGAAGGGAGTAAAATGCCCTAATTTTGCATTTCTGCTTACAGGGAACAGAAATATTTTTGAGGAATATCATCAGGTGTCTGCAGAAAAGGCAAGGGGGTACAATTTTGTGATGACCTAATCACATAAATGCTGCAACCGATACTTGCAACAAAATTTGTGACTCAGGGATGTAATTGTTGCATTATCATGACATCATCATGATTTGTTATGGATGTTGCTGGAGACTGGCAATTAGCATTAGAAATCAGCATGGAATTGTCAACAATAAATTTTTCTCAAGCTAAACTTATTTCATATTGTCCTTAGTAGTTTGTGGAAATACCACAAATAAAATATATCTTACAAAGCATTTGAGAAAATATTCCATGACATTTTGATAAATGCAATTCTGATGAAGTACAGGCTAGAAGGATACACAACTGTCATGAAAATTGTATACATAGTCTTTATCAGCATTTATTTATCAAACTGAGTGGGGTACCTGTCGAGATTTGATAGTTTTCAACATTTCATTGATAACTTAGTTAAAGAACTAGAGGGAATGCTAATCCAAAGATATTGTCTAGCTAATATTCTAAAAAAAAAAGACATAAAGACAACGTAATCTTGATAGATTAGAGAAATGGTCTGAAAAAACAAATTGGAATTTAATAGAGGCACATTCACAGTTCACCCTGGAATTGAACAGTCAAATGGTGTTGAATATATTATCATTTGGCAGATTTATACAGTCCCTTTTTTTCTGAAATACATTAAATCCTTGAATTCTGTGGATGTCTCTGCTTCACATGGAAATTACTGTTTAGATAAAAAACATCAGGAGGTTTGAACAGACTTTTATTTATTCTGGACAGGCTTAATTTTGCACTGAAAATTAAGACTAAGAGGGAGCAATCTTAATCTTCTAGGACAGGCAGTAAGGGCCTATTTCTTTCAGTGTTGATCCTGAATTTCCATCCATTGGGAAGTCAGCCTAGTTTTTTAAAAGTTATACTCATTATTAATCTAATTCAAAAGACCTTCATAAAGAGGAAGATCTTGACACATTTCCTGTAATAAAACAAAACCAAAACCCAACTATCTGATGCTGGAACCAATTAGCAAGGGAAGGGGTGAACTCTCCTTCATTGGATATATTTAAGGAGGCTCTGGGCATTCATCTGTCCAGGGTGCTTTAATTTGCATTCCTACACTCAGTAGTGGGGTGCCTGGATTAGCCTAAATGTTGTCTTCCAACTCTAGGATCCTATAATTTTTATAATGACCTGTCATGTTATGCATCTTCGTGTGGAATGCAAAATAATGTTAAATTTATGGGGGGAAAAAGGCTTTCAATGCTTTTTGAAAGTGAAGCAAATGTTGGTGGAATTCTCACAGGTGGATTGATGGAGTAGAGCAAAAAGTGACTAGTGTTCAGTCTTTCATTGTACAATCACTGTTCCAAAAGATCTACTGCTTCCCTGGGTTCTCATATTTCAATTAAACATCAAGTAAACTTGTCCTGTGATTCTTTATTCAGATTCAGAAGCACGGGCATACAAGAAACTTGGAGAGATATTGTAATAGTGTGTGGGAATGACCTTGGGAGACAGGAGGAAGAGCCACAGACTAGACAATGGTCAGACACGAGGCAGCTGAGTCCGCAGAAGTAATGGAGGCATGGCAAATGTCTCAGAAGTGACCCTCCCTCGTTTCTTGGATTGTAAAATGAGGGGGGAGAGATGTACTTTCAGACTTGGAAGATTCTGTGAACGTAACCTTACAATAAAGTAGAGCTAGAACTTCTCAGTGTACTTCTTGTCTGGACTACCTCGTAAGGTCAACATATATATATATATATAACTGGAAAAAAATAGTACAATACTGACCTTTGCCAAGTGTCAACTTGGAATAATAAAGTGTAAAATCTCTCCCCCTTCTGCTCCATGCCCAAATGCTCAAATATCCTAAGAATGAGGTTAAAAAAAAAAAACCTTTTTGCAAGGGAAAGAAAATTGAAGAATTTGGAAGAGGGTTCTCACTAGGTATTACATGCATTATGTGACCTGCAGTTATGCATGTGTATATCAGAACCTTAGTGTGCAGGAAAGAGATTTTGAAGCCTTCCCTCCCTAGGGAAAATCCTAATAAAGATTATTTCATGTATTATAATAGTAAGAGAGAGAGAGAGAGAGAGAGAATGAGAGAGAGAGAGAGAGAGAGAGAGAGAGAAAAGCTTTCATTAGCCTCAGTGGATGGATAGGAAGTTCATTCCTGTGGGCTCATGATTATAATTTGTTTCTATCATTGTATCCAGACCTTTATTTCCTGATTGGAGAGGCTTATTTTTCTCCATGACCTTTCTCTCCGCATGCAGATTGTTAACTGGAGCTGCTACCCTCTGCAGCAGGAGATGGGGGCAGTGAAAACAAACTCCCATCCCTTTGTACAAACATGTGATATTGACACTTGTACAGAAGGGTTAGGACTTTAATCGTGACGCCATGACACCATTTTGCCCCCTACTCCTCTTTGCAAAGAAGTAATTTTACTTATAGTACAGCCAGTAACCTCTATCTACAAATAGTGGAAACTGCAAATCTAATCCTGCCACAGGAAGACCCATGGTTAGCATCATTAAATTATATGGTGACTGCCAACCACTCCTTTATATGGTGTATATGTATATCCCAGCAGAACTAATCATGGGTTGATGGCTATGATTAGGTTAAGGCCTTGCACTCTCACTAGTCTGATTCCAAGGAAGTCTGGCCATTAGAAGCAAAGCCAAATACAGCTAAAAATTGTACTTTTAAATTTTTAATTTTTTTTTATATTAACTAATGCTAAAAAAAAACAAAGAAAAATAATACACAAAGTTATAAGACAAGAAAGAAGGCTAAAAAAATTAAAACAAAAACATACCGGGTGTATGTTTACAGACATACATACATCAATAAATGGAAGCCATGATTTGTTACATTCATCAACAGCTAATCTATATTAATAAAATCTGCAGACCACTGAATAGTTGGACCCATATGTTTGTCTTTCCAATCCTGAATAGTAAGTCTTTTGAGTAAGGTACAGAAAATCCATTTTCTTTGCTCAGATGTCATCTCCCATGTCGTAAAGATAAATTTCCAAAGAATATAAATATCTGAAAATATTATATCTCAAAATTTGACTTAATGCATGTAATAACGTTTTTCTCAAATGGAACAATATTGAAATAATATATTAATTTCACTGCGTCTCCAACCACATAAGTGCAATGAGATCATTGGTAAAATATTATTTCTTGTTAAAAAAGATGTAATCTAAAAATCTATTGAAATTTTTGGCTTTTTTCAAACATCTTTTCTTTTTTATTGGTTAAGTAAAACATACAAGCAAAAACAAAGAAAAGGGGGAAAAGTTACATATACATATTTAAAAGATTTTTTAAAAAGTTAAAAAAGCAAAAAAAAAAGTTTTTAAAAACTGCAAATAGTGCATTCTGATAGTCTCCCTCTCTTCCTCTCCTCCCCACTTTTTAAGGTCACTAATTGCTGCTTGAATTTGTTTATAGTTTACTTTGGACATTATTACTAATTTCTGTTTGGATCATTCTGATGATGATGATGATGATGATGATGAGCATTATTTTAAACAGTTTTCTTTTTCTTCAAAAACCATATTTTAAGTGTCTTGCCTTGCTGTGTGATATGCTCTATATAAGGGAACCATTCCTGCTTGAATTTGGCTAGGTTTTTAAGGAAGATTTTCAATAGATTTTCTCTTATAGTATGTCCCTTCAGATTCTTGTCTTCTTTTATTTCCTTATACCATAAATATCTGTAAAGTTCATTGGCTAAACTCTCTCCTTCTATAGTTGATATTTTACTATTAGGAAATTTTATCCATTCTGTAATCCATGATAGATATCTTGCTCTATAATATAATCTGAGATTGGGAAAAGCTAATCTACTATTCTCTTTTACATCTTGCAAAATTTGGACTTTTACTCTTGGTTTTTCCCCATTCCGTATAAATCTACTAACTGTTCTTTGCCAATCCTGCAATTTTTAATCTGAAATTTGAACTGGTATCATTTGGAATGAGAGGTTTATCTTGGGTAATACATTAAGTTTTATTGACCCCATAAATCCTAGCTATAAAAGGTTTTAGCTTTTCTACTTTTCAAGTTCTTGTTTTATTATTTTTTTCATAAATTTTCCTCTTCAGAAGTTAAGTGCCTTGCTGTTATCTTTGTTTTCTTTTCATTAATTTTGTATCCAGAAAAGCAACCAAAATGTTTGATTACTTTCATCAACTGCCGTATGGCGCTTTATGGTTTCATAATTGTTAATACTATATCATCTGTGTAACATTTCATCTTGTTTTTCTCTCCTTCAATTTTGATTATCTGTTTATTTTTTCAGGTTTTGTTGGCTAAGATTTCCAGAGTTATTACAAATTGTACTTTAATAACCATCATGGAGTTCATGCTTTACTAAATTTGTACCTTGGATCCTAAGTATGAATTAAGCTACAATAAGTGACCAGAAGGATAATCAAGAAAAATCTATACAGAGACAACGTAAGACACTTCAATGCTATTGTCAAAACCAAGAAAGAGACAATTAGAAGGAACAGAAGTCATTTTCGAGTAGTTCCAGAGAAGCAACCCTGATCACATTAATAGGAATTTCCCATGCATCTGAGATATACTTTTCTATAAATCAAAACTCTAAATTAGTACCAGTAATAGATGGCAATGTCTAAAGGTTATCACCAGAATCATGTTCCCCATCTTCAAGCATAGAACCTATAACTTCTAGAGGCAGATTTTACTAGTTTTCCTAGTAGGAATAGCAATTATTTATTGGAACAGAGTAATTCGCAGGTGCCATTAGAGATGAGATAAACTATTCATCACCTTAGAGTTAGGAAATTGGCAATATTGTCTGTTTGTGGATTACAATAACATATGACTCAAAGGAAGGCAAGTACAAAGAAATGTGATTCTATTCAGTTACTAGAAGAAGAGGAGCTATTATCTTAAATGACAAGGAAGAACCCAGAAAGAACAGGAGTTAACTGGGGAATGAGATTTTATATTTAAAAAAAATCAGACTGCAAACAGTTTATTTTTTCTAAATAATAAATAATTGTGGCTGTTTAACTAAGGGTCTCAGGTGATTTTATAAACACAAACAGCACTCATTTATTTGCACAATTCCTCCTTTGGATCAGGCCAAAAGAGCATACATATCAAGGTCAGTCATTTCAGTTGAATGGAAAAAACAATGCATCAGTTATCCTACCTTCACATAATTCCTTTGTTGCCACAAGCTTATATTCAAAAGCTTATAAACACAATCTGTGTGCTGCTGTTATACAAAGAACACAGTCTACATTGAATATGAAGAAAATCCAATTTATTAAGAGTTAAGTAATTCTATTCCCAAACTGTTTTTGTTTCAATCTGTACTCTTCTTTGAAACTGTTTTGACAATTATTGTAGAGTGTACTATTGTGTTCATGCGTCTAATTGTAAGAATCTAATGTAACCAATATGTGTATATTCTGACATTCTAGGAATGACACAACAACGTCTTTAAAATACTTTTCAGCTGTCCAGACTTATTCCATATTGCAGTGAGAGTAAAGATATTTGTAGAGTAGAGGATTTCAGACCATGTCCCAGATATAGTGATATAGGTATTGATAAGCATATGAAGGACAAACTTCTTCAAGTGTTCAAACTATCTGATTTGAACTCAGTCTAAATTAGAAAATTCAGAAGAAGAACATTTAGACTCAGAAGTCCTATATGGTTGCAGTAGAGTTGAGAAGTTGGGTGCTAAAGTTCTGTTTGCATATGTCTGCACTGGAAGAAATTAGAAGCAGAGAAAACAGGATTCTGGGAGATGTTAAGGTAAATAAAGGGAGAGATAAGAGTCTTCTTGTTAGTTAGCATGAAGTCAGTAGAGAAATCAAAACTGGAGCCCTCTAGAAGAGAAGGGATCTATACCTGTAGTGGCAATGTGGAAGACCTTTGTTATTTTGAGGAGTTTAGGTAACATAGTTTGATTTCTCCTGCACGTGTTAAGAAAGCTCACTTCGAATCATAATAATGTTTAGCTGGCTTGTTTTTCACTTTTACTTAGAAGTGGGGGGAGGGAGGAAAACCCTCAGGATTGTTTAGGATAAGTACTAACTTATCTATACAGTTCTCAGGCTCTGGAATTTTTTGATGAGCAGGTATCACATTTGGTCAAGGTCACTTTCAGAGCCCCTGACTCCAAAACAGAGTCATGGGATTACAGTGCCAGACTTTAATAAAAAGCCCTGGCATTGCCCCTGAAATTTGGAGTGTGGACCCAGGGCTCGGGACTAGGTGTTGTGTTATCTAAGCCATCTTGGGGTCTCTCCACTGTCGGCTTATGGTAGCTCCTGACAGTAGGGGAAGAGTTTTATCATCTTGCTTGGTATATTATGTTTTTATACTATGCTTATGTATTTCTGTTTAATTCTAACTTAGGCTCTTGTACTCCTGCTTAAATCTGTTTGCTAGAGTTAACATTAAAGCTTAAAATCTCCTTACCTACTCATGTGTTCATTGTCTCTGGATCTAAAAGAACTAAAAGAACCACTTGTCTTGCACCTGGACAGTGCTTTGACAATTGGCAAAACAGTACCAAAGGGTAGGAAGGCATGAACTGAAACTCAGAGTTTGGGAATGGAATAAAAAGCTGTGTAGCTGTAGATGCAAGACATGTACACACATGGTGGTGGGAGGAAGAGAGAAAAGGGACAGAAGAAGTTTATCTAGGATGGATGCAAGACTAGGAAAAAGAAGAGAAAGAAAAGGGAATGGTTAGCCTATAAAAGTAATATAAGGAGATAAAAGGAATAAGAGGCAATGTTTTAAGTAAAAGGAAATAGGAAGACTACTCATGAGGTGTTTGGTAGAGACAGTTACAGACAACTGTCAGGATTAGCCCATGAAACTCCAGGAGACAGTACAGATTCAATCCAGCAAGGTTTATTGGCTTCACTCCCGTTACAGAAATCTTCTCAGAGTGAGAGCAATTCCCAGGGTCACCCCACAAACTTCCTGCATTCCTTAGGGAGGTGCCAGTCTCATTCTCTTATCTCTTCCTCTCTGCTCTGGGGATAAGAGTACGTGCTTAACCCCTTTCGCTCTAGCTCTCACACAACATATCTATCAATTCTTATACACAATAGAGTGAGCAATCTCCTTGAAGGTACCGTCTTAAAGACTGCTAGTTTTGAGCCAATCTCCTTGCAGAACCCAAGAAGATTAATTCTATTGATTCCAATAATTCATAAGCTTAGTTTGCTTGAAATTATTATTATACTTGTGTCTCTATGCTGTGTCTTAATGAAAATAGCAAAACTGTTCCTGTGTCTCTATGCTGTTTTGTAATGATAATAGTAAAAGCTGCTAAAAGTTTTCCATCTATCTATCAAAGGATCTGATCTGATCTCTGTGTCTGGAGAGGTCTTTGAGGAACTAATTTCATGGATGTCCTTCTTTAAATTCCTTTATCCTTTTTTCATTATTACTGCTGCTGGTTCATTTTCTTCCCACCTACGAGCAACTCCCCCATTTTTAGAAAGCAGAATTAGTTATGTTAGGTGCCTGAATACTAGATAAAGTTGATGGACTCTCTTTGCTCAAGAGAGAAATGAGGCAATGCTAAAGCTTTCAGTTTTTACTGCGGTTTGTGACAGACCAGCATAGATGTAGTCAAAGATAGTATAGCTGTCTTTGTCAGCAGTTTGGTAGAATTAATTCTATAATAATGCACTACTCTTTCTGAAAATGGCATTGAACAATGTTAAATAGAAAAAAATGTATCGATAATGATAGCCAAAAGGAGGTATGCATTTATTTTATTTGTTGATTAGATTTATAATTTTCATTTAGGACCTCAAAGCAGTATACACAGTGCTTTCTTCTCAATTTTCTCACCATCACAACTACCCTGGAAGGTAGGTTATGCTGAGAGAGAATGACTGGCCTAAGGTCACCCAGTGGGCTTCCATGATTGAGGAGGAACTAGAAATGTGGGATTCCCTGCTCCCGGTCAACTGTTTAACCTCCACACTGTTCACACTGTTCACTGGGATATAGTTATGTCTGGTCACAAGCCCTATAGGAAAATAAGGGAAAAGCATCCTTGGGACAGAATTATTGTCTATGTGAAAGAGGGTCTTGATTCCAGGAACTAGAACTCTTAACGTATAAAGACACCATTTCCCAGGACATCTCTTCACCCTATGGGAATGGCCCATAGGATCTTTATATGTCGTGACTGAATGTTAAAGTTGTGTGAATTGATGAAAATTGCCTAGTCTATTTAACAGCAACACTGGGAAATGTGTAGACAAGCTGTTCTAAGGAAAGCCATCCTGCCTGCCTGCCTGCCTGCCTGCCTGCCTGCCTGCCTGCCTGCCTGCCTGCCTGCCTGCCTGCCTGCCTGCCTGCTTGCTTGCTTGCTTTCTTTCTTTCTTTCTTTCTTTCTTTCTTTCTTTCTTTCTTTCTTTCTTTCTTTCTTTCTTTCTTTCTTTCTTTCTTTCAACAGTGTTGACAATTTAGTAGCAGTAGATTGGTTGAACATCTATTAACTGAGCACCATCCTATGACTAATGGATTTTTAGGAGAATTTGTACAGTCTCCTAGGACTATTCTGAAGTGGGTGGGTGTGAGAAAAAAAACAAAGAATGAATATATATATGCAGTGATAGAGAAACATACATTGTGCACAACCTTAAATTGCAAATTTCTTGCTGTCAGATTGGATTACTTTACTGTATGAGAGTCTGAAAACTGCCTGTAGGGGTTTTTTGAAAACACTTTTCATGCAGAGTTTGCATTGCAGGAAATGAATTTCTTAAAAGGAAGACACAGAAAATAGCAACAGAAGAATGGATAAATTGCTTGTTTGTTCCTGTACCAGCCTGGTTTTTCACTGCTAATGTACAAAGAGAAAGACATGAACTGGAATGACTCTGAAACAATCTTGAAATACGATGTAAAGCATAAAACTGTGCACAAGGGGGCAGCTGTTCTACATGTTGGTTTAAGAGGTGCTGCTAGACTGAGTATTGGACTCTTTTAAAAGCAAATATAGACAGCCACAGGATTTGATCATCAATAATGATCAGTTTAGGTACTGTATATGAGTTTCCACATCTCTCATGACAGAAGTCATGAGGTGATATGAGGAATGGGTATGACTAACATCACGCCATGCCTACAGACAGCCATACTGCTAGATGAACTTTGGAGTTCAACTAGTCTCATAATTTTAAAAAGGGGAAGCACTGATTTGCTCCTTTGGCACTGAGCATTGTCTTAGAGTTAAGGTTTTACTTTTTTACTAGTCCAGTTTCTCATTTTTTCAACATTTTTTTCACATTCACTTGTCCAGTTTCTCATTTTGTTCATCATTGCATTCATTTTGTTATATATTGCCTCTGTTTGCTCATTATTTTAATTATTTCAACTGATATATAAGAGACCCAAAGAAGTGCAGATAGGCACTTCCTCCTGTGGAAGTTTTTTTTTCTTTTTTCATTTTTGTTTGATTTCTCTGAATCAAATAAGCTGTCCTGATGCCAGTTCATGCACTTTTGCACACAGTTTGTCAGCAGGGTCTAGAAGTGTGAATCTGTTAAGCTCATATTAAAATGCCGACTGAACAACTTTCTCCCCCTTCTCAAACACCAGATGTATTGATTTTAAATACAGCTGCAATTTTATGCATACTTATGGCAAAGTCAGTCCTACTGAGGTCAGTGTGTTTTTGTTTATCGGTATGGGGTTAAATGGCAAGTTTATGATTAAAAAACAGATATTGCCATTCAGCTACTGTGATTCAATGAGTTGGTTTCTATGTACTTAGGAAATTTGGCATGCATAGCTAAGTTTTTGAAATCAGCCTGGCAAAGCCCTTAATTGCCTGATGTACTACAAGCTGGTTTAACCCCTCTTCTCCTGCATGTGCTACAAGCCAAAAATGACAACTGGATTTAGGATTAAAGTCAAATCAATAATCAGGGAAAATGCAACGGGAATGGAGAATTTCTCCACAAGTTAGAATGAGAGACTTTCTATTGTCCTTTAATTTCAGGTGATCCTACAATTAGGGAGACGGTGTTAATTCTATCATAAGGATGAAAAAAGTAAATGATATAGCTTAATGTAGTTATAGACATTGATTTGCATTTTTATACATTTTATTGAAATCTTCCATGCCAGCAGCACTGAAGAATCCTCAAAATTGTCAGGGTTGTGGTAATAACTATGATTATGATAAAAATTCAATAAAAAAACTGCCTGCAAGATTGGCAGTATGAATAATGCATATGCACCATGGCTTAACATGTTCAAAGGAAGAAGAAAACCCTTTAAATGTATCCCTGACACAAATTATATTTGGTTTATGCACTAAATAATACTTCACATTTTAGATAGTAAGAATAAGGCAGGAGAAGAAATTTATCCACCAAAGAGATGATTCTTTATTTTTGTTTGTTAAAAGAAATATTGGTAATGATTGGTGTAAGCCAATCAAAGGTAAACATTTTAAAATCCCAATCTTTTTTTAAAAAAGGGATTTAAGTGTGTGCTTACAGGTCCCATTGTAATCAATAGAACTTAAAATGTCTGACTTATGGCTGAAATGTGCCCATTATCTTTAAGTATGGAGGGAAACTTATGTTCTATTATACCTCTCATCTAGTTCATTAATTTGAAGACATTCATCTGTATTTGACCTGTTCAAATATTGTGTTCTGTTTTAATATAGCCAATAGGAAAACATGCATGTAGTGTTTCATAGTGGCAGTTCATTTAATTTAGCTTGATGCTGTTAAATATATATTGGCTGATGAGTATGTGTTTCTTCCTTTTATTGCCTACCATCTGGTGGAAAATTCACGCAACAGCATAATGATTTATAGAATAGGCAGCAAATATTTATGTGCTTAAACCAGGGATTGCCTGAACTCACAACTTGGGATGCAAGGTTACTCATGGCCAGTGAACAGAAGAAATGGACGTGGCTAAATTTGTGTGGGTTAAATGAATCCGTTCGATATAGAGGTCACTTCTTACAACATACTCAGTGAAAAACAGCTGTGTCCTGCAATTAATCTATATTGATTCCTGGCTATATTTGTCATAACATGTTTATGTGTGTGTGATGGTCTAGTTTGGCAGATGTACTGCAATATAGGCTGGGCATATGGGGAGAAAAAAGCAAACAAAATCACATTGCTTTGGAGCGTGCTTAGCTATGGATGAAACAACATAGATTTTAGCACATCAGACTGTGATCACAAGTGTTGTTTTTGAGCACACTGAGTACATTGGTTGAAGTGATCACTTTTTATTTAAGCACCTGTATGACTGTATGCCTATGCAGGTGTCCAAAGAATGAATGACTGTCAGTATAAACTATGGATTAGACTGAGATCATGCTAGCCCTGTCCCCATTGTCCATGTGAACGTTTGTAGTACTTATAAGTAGGGACTCCAAGCATGAATGAATGAACATATTCAAGCCTTCCTATGCTAAAACATTCTCATAATGTAGGATTTATTATACTTGGGAAGATTTCAGTCCAAACATGTTGAGAAGCCACTTTCAGACCTACCTGGTCTACTAGTCCATACATCCATACTTATGCCTGGGGAAGCACAGACTGACTGAGCAGATTATAAGCACCTGCGTTCCTTCTTCCCTCTCCCTTCTTGCCCCGTATCATCAGGATGACCCAGCTGCCAGTCAAACAGCAGTGTGGGCAGGAGGAGGAGGGAAGACAAGATGGCTACCCGTGGTCTCTGCAGCCACAGGCCTCATGAAGAAGAGGCTGAATAAAGAAAGCCAAAGCCCAGGAGTCAAAGTAAAGAGGAAAACGAAAAGATAGGCAGCCATGATGAGCAGCAGCAACAGGAAAGGAGGCAGCAACTGAGAAAACGGGGGAGAGAGAAGTGCTTATTTCCTTCCTACAGAACTGGCGTGAGCTAAAAGTTCTTCAAGCCATTTCCCTCAGATGGAGTAAAGATTCAGAAGAAGAGGAGAAGAATCAAGAAACTCACCCAGGAACAAACAAGCAGAAAATATGAAGAAAAGCAGAAACTAAAAAGATAAATGACAGATTGAACTCTGAAGAAAAAGATGTATAGCTCTATAGAGAGTGACAATAGAAATATACAAGGATTAAGACAACAGAAATATAGAAGTCAGAAATAAACAAAGGTACTGGAGATATGGAATATAAAGATATGAACATATAGTGACTTTTAAGAAAATAGGATAGATAAAGAACTTATAGATAATAGATAGTTAAAATAGATAATACTTTTATTATTAAGATTCATTTCTGCACTAATTAAAGGCATTTATAATTTACAATTCCTTTTAAATTTGTAAGCTTTCCTTTTGTAAAATAAGTCTCCCTCCATCCATGGAAGGGAGATAAAAAACCCAACCAACTGCGAAGTTTCCAGTGCTCTATGTCTATTGATCTAGGTCAGTCTGGTGATGGGAGTTAAAAAAAAAGTACTTGTGACAATACCCCAACTTTTCTTCATTTCGAATCCATACTTGTAGCATTCAGATCATTGTTTAAATGGTGATATATTTGTTGAGAGACAAGTTTGTGCTCAACCAATCACTTGATTATTGTACAGCATCAGAAATGTTTATAAGCCATGAATTAATTTGTACCAGACATTGCAGGCTGCAATATTAGGGTGGCCATAATTCCTGCTTTAAAGTTGACAGACATACATTAAAAAGTGTGCTTTATTTTAAGAACTATCCAGTCCAAGTCTAGTTTTAAATAAACGCACCATAAGGAAGAGAGAACAAGGACCTTGAAATTGCCCATCAAACTATTAGCAACTGGACAGAAGAATGAGCAAGAATACCTGTGGCAGTATTCCCTACTATGGTAGGCGCTCTTATTAACTCTTTCTTTTCTGATCTGTTTTGATCTATTTACCATTTTTAATTCTTGAAAGGTAGTATATCAATGTTAACAGCCCATGCCCAGCGGCTGCAAGGTTTCCTAGTTTCTAGAGCAGTTTTTTGTGGTTTTAACCAGGGGTTCTTCAGAGATTCTGATTTTTGCTTGGAATGTGGAGATGACCCCAAGTAGTCCATTGTTATGAATGTTCCTGAGCATATTAAACTTACAACTTAATGACTTGGCATTTGAGGGCTATGATATGGCTGGATTGATAGAGCATAGATAGCAAAAAGCTAGTGATAAGTCCATCCAGGTAACTATATTAAGGCTTATTTTATTATGGTAGTGAAGAAGCTTCTCTATGACTAATTTGCATTATATTTTGACACAAAATCCTGTCAGGTTTGATTTTAGAATAGAAGCAGATTTGGTTGCCCTAGGTAATAAGAACATAAGCAGTGTCCTGCTGGATTGGTATCCTGGCCCATCTAGTCTAGCTGTCTGTTCTCACAGTGGTCAACCAACCGCACAAGAAAGCCCACTAGTGTCCTAGAAGATGGCCTTCAGAGGCAGTCACACTGCCATTGATCCCATAAGTTCCATGAACTGGTCCAACCTGTTTTGAAGCCAGCCAAGCTAGTAACCAGCACCACATCTTGTGGTAAAGAATTCCAAAGTTTTTTTACATATTGTGTAAAAAAAATCCTTTTGTCTGTCCTGATTCTTCCAGGATTCAATTTCATTATTCTGGTTCTAGCATTTTGGGGAGGGGAAAATAGTGTCTCCTTCTCTACATTATCCACACTGTGCATAATTTTGTACACTTAATTATGTCTCTTCTCATTCACCTCCTTTTTAGAATAAAAAGCTCCAAGTGTTGCAACCTTTCCTCATACGGAAGCTGCTACAGCCTCTTGATCATCTTGGTTGTCCTTCTCTGAACCTTCTCTAGTTCCATTATATTCTTTTTGAGGTGCAGCAACCAGAACTGCACACAATATTCCAGATGAGGTTGCACCTTTCATTTATATAAGGGCATTATAATATTGGCATCTCAGTTTTCACTACTGTTTCTTATTATCTCTAACATGCTGTGGTCCTTTTTTTTTTTTTTTTTTACAGTGGATGCACACTGTGTTGACATCTCCACTGAACTGTTTACCTTACCCCAATATCTCTTTCTTCATCAGTCACTGCTAGCTCTGATCCCATTACTTTGTATGAGTAGCTGGGATTTTTGGCACCAATGTGTTTCACTTTACATTTGCTCACGTTGAATGACATTTGCCATTTTGATGACTACTTCTCTAATATGCAGACATCCCTTTGGAGCTCTTTGTAGTCCCTTATTGTTTTCACCGCTCTGAACAATTTAGTATCATCAGCAAACTTGGCTATTGCACTAGTCATGCCTGATTCCAAGATAATGCTTTAGCTTATGCTGAAGAAAAGAATAGAAAGCAGGTGTCCAACCCTATTTATTTTCTTGACCTTTAAGTTAATCAACCATGGTATTCCTACAGGTGGCCTTTTTGGACTAGAACTTGGAAGCATGGGGCTATAGTAACTCTGGTCACTGTAGAATGTATTTAGAAAGTTATTTTGAGGCTTTTCTATTCTGCCCCATAATAAAATACAACTTTGGGGTGTTCCAGCATTCTGTCTGGTCCCTCCTGCTTTTTATATCTAGCCACTTGGTAGTAGTTGTCCAAAAGTTTGGAAAAAGCAAGGCCAGGTGTCATCAATATGTAATGACATCTGGCCTTGCTTTCTCCAACTAATTTCAGGGATTTTATGGAAACCTTGAATAAATGCCTGGAAGCATATAATAGATAGTAAGCTGTGAATGAAGCACATCCACCCTTATAGTCATAGCAACCTCCTTCTTCCTTAGTTAAAGCATTTTATTCCCCTTTTTATCTATTCATCTATTCTCTGCAAAGGAGGAGGTGTTCTCTAAGAGCTACAAGGTTCTGTGATTGCTCATTGATTGAGGTCAAGGCAAAGTTTGGTTCTATAGACTCAGTGACAGAGATAGTGGTTAAATAACATCAAGTGTTGAATGCTCAGTCATTCAAGTGTCATATCAGTGCTATATTTTCTTGCGTGAAGGGAACATTTATGGAATGCTTTTGAAATATGATGAGCCTATTTCAATAGGCCAGTGCAGCATTCAGAATATATCTGATCAAAATGATCTTTGGATTTTTTTAAAAAAAATGTAGATGTGACAATACTCTCTCTTGAGCAAAGGCACTCCCATACTAATATGGCCTCTGCTACTAAAATATTTCCAGAAAACGTTTTTTTTTCACTTTTAAGAAAGATCTTTATTCTGTGGCAGCCCAATGCATTTTGTTATTAAAGCAAAAGAAACTAGAACAATTAACTAGCTATGATGAAAGTGGCCACATAATAAAAATCCTAGAAGGATATGAAATTGCTTTATCTTACGATATAATTACCCGTATATATTAAGACCCAAGATTATATTTGCAATGGTAAAAAGAATACATTTATAACTGTTTAACGTAATTGAAGTAAATAAGATTTTATTGCATAAACTGTATCCATCTATCTGGGTTTTGGTGGCTGGGGAATGACAATTAAAATGTTATGAAGGGCCACAGCATCTAAAATATGCAAAATGGGCATATTTTAGAGTCTTCTCTACAGTTTTATGTGATAATCATAGTGGCAGGAAACTGTGCCACTGATTTTCTGAAACTGCAGGAGGAGTAAGTTCTGGGCCTAGAAAAAATGTTCAGGAATCAGAGGGTTCCAACCCCTGGCCCAGAATTATGTCCAACTGAGTTCAAAGGATCTTACTTTCAAGCAACTGGGTAGATTTTCTGAACACTTTAAAATAGATTGGTGGGATATTCACCACTTCCAAAGATCTGTTGGCCTGCACCATGGTGAGAAAGAAAAAATGAGATATCTCATATGCCCCAGATAGGGAAGAGAGTATGACCAGACTATCCATACTTTGAAAATACTATATCTTCCCCTTAAGTCCTGCTATGCTGCCTTATTGTGGTGGTGATGTTCCAAGAAGGGATGAGGTAAGAACACTGGGAGTGTACCCCAAGAGTATAGACACCCAGCAGAGTCACCCAAGCCATGAAAGTCTTCCCAGCTGCCAAGCTTAAGCAAGCAGGCACTTATGTCATGCAGCATGATACAGGAAGTTGCTGGAGGCAAGCAATCATTTTAGTGATAAAGGCAAAGGCATCATTTCATACTGTGCAGGAGAAGGCAATGGTAAACCACTCCTGTATTTTTACCAAGAAAACCACAAGAATAGAAAATATAAAGTGACTAATGATATAGTACAATATGATTGGCTCCTCAGATCAGATGGCACTCAACGTGCAACGTGAGGAAGAACTGAGGATGTTTTGGAGTAATAATGGTGTTTATGATGTGGCTAGATTAAAGCCTTTGGGGCATTAGTTGTTGATGTTGTGATGCAGGAAAAGAAAATCTGAAGCTGCAAAGACAGAATTACAGTGGGAACATGCAAGGTAAGAAGCATGAGCATGGGGAAGCTCAACACAGCGAAAGATGAAATGAATCAACCATAAATTGATGTCTCAGACATCAGCAAATTGAAATAAACTGGAATTGGACAATTTCAGTGAGAAGATAATATTGTTTACCCCTCAAGACATGAAAAACAAAGAAGGAATAGCATTGTTTTCATAGGCCAGAAAGATACAGCTAAGATAGTATTTGGGTACAACACTATCAGTGACAGTCAATGACCAAATAATATTTTTTAAATTTATTTATTAAATTTGTATGCTGCCCATCTCCCTTAGAGGGTGACTCTGGGTGGCTCACAATTAAAGTAAAACCCGAAAACAGTTAAAATATAAATATCCACATTAATTAGTTAAAAAGTCAAACTATATAAAAGATTATATACATAAAAAGACTAAAAACATTCAAGATGATGGGGGAGGGGGGGTTTGAATCAATTCCCCACAAGCCAATTCCAATGGTGTGAGCCCCCATTGGGACCCCAGGACATCTGGCATAGCCAAGATTTCACACTTTCCCTGTAATTGGACTTTGCAGACAACCCTTTAATATTTATTTGTATTTGTTCTGATTTCAGAATGAATTCTACCCATCTGTTTGGGCATGCTATTGTATTTGACAACAGTGAGGACTAATTTAGTTATCTTTGGTAACCAACATGAGAATCTGCACTCACCAAAATACCTTGTCTGATTTAGCTTTTTATGAGCAGGAGTTTAATCATAAAGGAATTCTCTAAGCCTGGGAATGGGAGTGAATGTTTCCGAAATGGTGCAGAACAAGAACAGAATGACAAGGCTTTTATGTCTGCTTAATGGCTAGCAAACTGCCCCTTGAGTCAAGAAACAATTGGAAAGAATATTAAAGGCATTAAGGAGGCCCTGACTTAACGTACTTTCTGACAAATGAGGGCTACACATAGACTTCCAGTTTCCAAGTTTCTGTAATTGATTTATTCAATTATTGATTTAATCCATTCTAGCACTGCCAACTCACCAGCAACTTTCGCAATAAAAAATCAAACCTAATCCCTTCTCTTTGCAATAAACCTGACTAATTAGACTTTGTAAGAATCTAGTTTCTTTATTTGTGTTCTACTCTTAGGGGCATGACACAGATCTTATATACCCAAGCATTCTATTTGATCCATATCTCATGATTGCTTGTAGAATGAATATGTATGTATGTATGTAGGTGTATGTGTGTGTGTGTGTATGTATGTATATGTATGTATGTATGTATGTGTATGTATGTGTGTGTGTGTGTGTGTGTGTGTGTGTATATATATATATATATATATATATATATATATATATATAGTATTATACTGTTAAACTTGATATGAAAATGAACTTCCCCCTGCCATGTCTTTCTAAATCATCAATGTGCTGTCTTTAAAGCATGTGAAAGAGTTAGTGAAATTGGAGCTATTTTGGCTCAATTCTACTTAAAGCTCTATCATTTATCAATGGGAGTTGCAAACACTTAGCTTTGGTTGGACCATGCTCTCCATAGGTAAGGTGGAAATGACTCGGTCTTCATTGATAGCTTATCAAAATGAAAATAGAAAAGGCAACTATGGTGATGCTTGGTCATCAGCTACATGTGCCATGTTCCTGTAAATGTGATAAAACAGAAATGGTGAAAAAAAAAAGTTGCCGTTCAGCTCTAGAGAACAGAAACATCAGTACTATGTTGATTAGCTGATTCCTTATTTTAAATGTGTTAATCTCTTATGCATAAAATATAGATTGCAATGAAAGAACTTTCACAATTGTTGGTTTCTATGGCAACCAGCACAGTGGCAGATTATACTGGATAGCTGCCAAGGTTGTGACCTATTTGTTAATTCTAATCATTTTGTTTCAAAAGCTTGGCTACAGGAAAATCCATCTGTATCTTACGGGATTTCTAAAGTTGAAAGAGCTCCATGCGTCAAAATAATACATTCTTGTAATTAATATATAATTTAATAGTTTGACCACAAAGTGGGAAGTTGAGGTAAATGAGATTTAGCTTCACTTGGTTTAACTGAATTTGTGTCCATCCTGACGAAGTGAACACTGTGCGGCATAAATTAGAGGTGCCATTGGAATTAGAAGGGTATGGGTCGAATGAGGTTGAATCTTGAATTCTGAACTCAGCCAAATCCCTTCAAATAATTTTTGTGACACCATAAGACAAAATGTGATCCCCTCCAGAGTGACCAAATGCCAGATTAGCTTGTGGCCAGTACAAAAACATGCAGCAGATTGTAGGAGAACTGGGAAGATCAGTGACATAGCTGGAAAGTTTTAGTTGGTTTTTATATCTTTTAATATATTTATTGATTGTTTTTAGCCTTGCTGTACGCCACCCAGAGTTGCTTGCTGGTGAGATGGGCGGCTATGTAAATTGAATAAATAAGGAAAAGAAGGAAGGAAGGAAAGAAGAAAGGTGGGGAAGAGGCCTGATGTGTACTTTTACACCTGAGCAAATGGCAGGCAGACCCAAACCATGGATCCAAAACACTGGATACATGAAATTCTTTCCTGGTGATACTGAGGGCTAATATGCCCCCCCCTCCCCAACTGCAGGTATGCAGAATGCAAGACCATCTGTATTTTCACTTCACCATCATAGAACTTAAGGCATTATGGAATATTGTTATTAATATAACAAATGTCTTCATATTTCCATAGTCTTTAAGCTTATTCATTCATAGCCTAACCGAGAGGGTATTAAATGCACTCATTGCAATAAAGATGAAAAAGATAAATTTGCTGATCATAAATTCTGCAAAACCAAGCTTCTTTAATACTTCCAGTTAAGCTTATGTTCCACAGCTGTCCCTAATCACTCATTTAATCATTTATTTCCTACAGTACAATAATTGTTTATACAATCTATTTGGATATGTTTTATAGCATTTGTTTACTCCTCCTAACCTTTCCATTCTTGCCAAGAGTTTTATGGTGACATAAACTGTAAGTGTGCCATAAAGAAAATCACCTTATGTTACTGAGACCACTTCTACCACATTAATTTGAACTTAGAAACAAAAGAAATACAAAGATGATAAACAGCATATTGCTTTGGCATCCCTGCAACAATGACTGCTTGATATAAACAAATAAACAATTCCCTTCTGGTGGGAAAAAGGGTAATCGGTGTTTGTACCTATTCCTAAACTTATAGGATGATTTATTAATTGACTCGGCTGTTGAACCTCTCCCGCTCTTTTGATGGAAAGCAGAGTTAGGCAACTTTGGGTTGTGGCGGGTCCAAACTTAACGTGTTTTAGAGGACAAGGGTTGCAAAGGACAGGGCAGGGATGCAGAATTAGTTACACTGCAACCTGTGGGTAAGCCATGATTTGGGGTTCTTTTTTTCCTTGCATTTGGGAGGATTTTTGTTGTTATGGGTTGAAAAAATGTTAAGCCTAATTTAGGGCTTCTATGTGCATCCCTTGGTTTTTGCGTCTCAAAATATGGGAAACCATGCTACTAAATTTTGGCAGCTTTTGATTTTAACCTCCGGGAGGTTAACATACATTTCTGCAGCAGGCTGGTTGAAAAAAGCGAGACAGTAATGTGGAATGAAAGAGAATGATTCAGAATCTACTCAGGTCAGAAAAACAGGTATTGTACTGTGCTTAGACATGGGCACATATCAAATAAAAATGCTCAGTACTAATCACAATGCATTCAATTATTTGAACCAAATAATTAAAGTTGTTTCTCAGGATTCACAGAAAAAATGGAATATTGTTTCTAATGTGTTAGAAAACGGTTATATGGATTGACTTCAGCTGTATAATAAGCACAGCAATAGGTAATGCCTTTCTGCTGCAGAAGATCCTTCTTAAAGAAGCAACCCACGAGGTAGCAATTAGATGTTGCAGGCTGGAATCAAAGAGCCCTGCTTCTTCAAGTAAGATCTGTTTAGGGGAAGAAAAAAAAAAAGATTTTCTATTTAGAGTCCTACCTGCAAAAATGGATACAAGGATATCACCAGATTCAGGTTACTCACAGCAAGCAATAAAAAAGCTCAATGTGTACTTTTGCTGCTTAGGGAGCTGGGGAAAAACTCAGACTGCATAACTAGCTATAGCTTTATGATGTGTTCTTACTGAAGCCTGTCAAATGCGAAAGCACAATTGCTCATTGTCTTTATATCATCCACTCCTACTGTTAACTCTGAATTAATTTTACCATCCTCCCTCCCCACCCCCAAAACTGTCAAGTATTCCCTAAAAGGGCCTGGCTTTGTTGTAGAAGAATTTCCAGCATTTCTGTTGGCTGTGTTGGATGATCAGAATTATATACCTGCCTGGGGGACTGACCTACCCAAAAATCAACCAGAAGGCTAGAATTTGACAACTCTGGTTTAAATCTCATCTCACCTCTGCATTTTCCTGCTCCTAGCTTGATGGACTTATGGAATCCTTGTAAGAAATGCTGAACTGAATTGAATTAAGGAAAGAAAATCATGCAAGTGATGTGTAAGGCATTTTGAACACGCTAAAGTGATAGATAATAGTGGTGATCATTATGATGACTTGTAATACTATTTTGCTTTTAATAAATCTGCATAATACTCAGTAGAACTTGACTGAAGACCTATTTGTGATTTCATATTTTTCAGCTTTGCTAAATGTGGGCCAGATGTAGCTCATGGCAATTGATCCAACAAAGTAGAGATCATATTGTGGCCATTTCACATAGCACTATTTCTACTACTTAATCTCTCCAAAGTATTGTGAAGTTATCTATGTGTTTGTCTTTACACCTGCCAACCTTAGAACACAGAGAATGCCATGAACCAATCAGTGCTCTTGCTAACCAACCAGCATGTATATAAAAGTTATCATTCAGTCAATGCCCCCCACCTTCTCTGACCTATGGCAGCTCCCAGAGAAGCAAAAGTAATCTTGTCCTTATTCTGCCTAGGAAGGGAAAAAACAAATAGTTCTACTGTCTCCCCCCACTCCCTGTTTTCTGTATATGTTGTGTCCAACTGTTTGGTATTTTTGCAAAAAAAAAAAAAGTATGACAAGAAACTGCATGATTATTAAGATTGTTGATTTTTTCCATGTATAAATTACTTCTGAAAGTTGTGATGAATGCATAACACTGTAGTTTTACAGCCAGATGTTCTCCCCAACTGCTGTATTCATGGTTGTAGGCTGCAGTGGAGAGTTTTTGTATGTCTTTAGGTGGAAAGCACTGCCTTGCTAGAATGGGAAGCTGGAAGGTCGGATAAAAAGTGCTTTGCAACCACTATTTATTTCAGTAGGAAGAATCAAGCCAGGCAATTTTTTCACAGGGATTGTGAAATTTCATCAGACACTGATGAAATATTTGATTTGATGACAAAAAGTCAATTTTGCTACACAAAAATCTGGCAAAAATCTGGAAAGAAACAAACAAAATGGATACATATAAGAGGTGTATACAGAGAACTTGAAACAGTAGAGATGGTGTCAGAAAAACTAGAGCTCAGATTGATGAAGAGTGAAGGATTCTAGGAACAAAAATGGCTTATTTAGATCTGTTCAAAAAATAATTATAGCAACTGTTCAATAAAGATGAAAAATGACAGCAACAAACAAATGGCAAAGCTATGGCTCTGCCTTCTCCAACAGGAAACTATGTATTCTGTTATGCAATTGCAAAGACAGGATTGAAGCTTAAGAGTCATAGAGAGATGGTCAGTGAATACCTACTTTGAATCAATCAGTTTATATCTCCAGGGCCAGAAAAAATTGCATACTGAAGAAATTGCTGATGCCACATTTTTGAGATTTTTCATTCTCTTGTATTGATTGCCACCTCAGTTTTTCTTTTTTAAAAAATAATCATGAAGAAGGATTAATCCATAAGAACTGATTACAAAGTGTAAAAGTGCCCCAAGACACTACAGTGTCAGGCTATAGATGAAGGTCATTCACTTAAATGACTGTTTCTTCCTTGGATGACAGAGCTTCTAAGCTACCATTCTCCCTAATAAGAGTTTTGTAAAGACAGGATTTTCCCCTCCCCTGGCACAGAATTGTTTATCCTTTCAGCATCTCACCCTTGGATTGAACTGTATAGACCAGGAATTGTTTTATAGATCTGTCTATTGTGTGACTTTTATTTCATGGATATGCCCAAACTGTACATTTTTAGTTCAGTACATTCCCATCTAGATGTATTTCTGGCTAGAGAAAAAAAAATCCAAATGTTTTTAGTTCCTATGGACCTTTTATTAAATGTCCCCTATTACCCTAAGGATCATTGTCAACCTTTCATAAATTATTTAGGCAATCACAGTCTTGTTTGTTTGTTGAGAAAATGATGAGCTGGCTCTTAAGTATTCAGTGGGTTGTAGTTTTGATTAAAAAAAGAGACTAATATAACCACAGATTTGTATATTAGAAGTGCTGCAGAATTAACCATAGGAAAGTAGATCATCTATTTATTATGCATGGCCTGCCGATGGCAAAGATTTATTATTATTATTAGATTTATTATTGTTTATTATTTCTGTTTATTATCTAAGTTGTATGAAAATCCACAAACTAGCCAATGACGTTCTGCTACTTTTAAACCATGTTAACATTTTTAGGAGGAGACTGTAAAATATTGTGAAGATCTGCAAAGTTTTCTTATGTTCCTCCTTAAAATGAAACTTAAAAAATCTGTATACAGGCTTACAATTTCAGTAACTATAAGGACCGGGGGTAGTGATGGTGGTTCACAAATATATAAGCATTCCCTTTGAGCTATCAAAGCTGAAATACAATGCTTTTTCTGGTGGTCATTCTAGAAAGCTACTGAGATATCACCTTGATAAGGCATTAATCACTCTCAAGTTTTAAATACGCAATCTTAAAGTAAGGATCTAAGGACAAGTAATAGGCCTCAGCATTCCAATAGTTTGTCCACATCCTCAGACTGCACAACTGAAAAATATCTGTAGGGACTCTGAACAAGCCCCATAGATCTCCAAATCTCCAACTATCAAAGCCATCACATTCAGGTTAGGATGGAGGTGAGCAATTAAATTAGGAACTGGTGAGCGTGAGTAAATGTTCAAAACCCTGACTAGTCCCCAGCAGTAATTTGTAACTCTTCTAAAGACAGTCTTGTAATCCATCTGTACCATCCACCAACCTTATTGTCTACTGATTCTTCTACTTCTTGCCTTGTCCAACATCATATCATCATTTTTGAAGGATATGCATTTTTGCTTGCTAATAATCTCAAATAAAAAGAAAGTCTTTCTTTCTTGCAGGACTGATTGGTTCTTCTTGCATTCTATGGTACTCTCAATAACCATCACCGGAGCCATGATTCAAAGGTAGTTATTTTATTTTTGTTGTTCTTTCTCAATGGCTACCTTTTACAGTCACACAGTAGTACTGGAAAGACCATTGCTTTAACTATTCTGAACCTTGCTGCCAAGAAATATCCTTATTCTTCATGACCTTGTCTAAGTTTGTCATTCTCTTCTATCCAAGGATTAATATACATTTCTCCAGCCTACTACTCATCTTAATCTATTCTTGAGCCCAAGAAAAAAGAACTATTTACCGTCTTCTCTTCTTTGCTGTCAATCATATGTTTACTAAGCATACTCATAAACATAACTTTTTTCTTCTTAATAGTAAATATTAACACATACTTTGAAACTTTTTATTTTTACTTCCACAACAAGCTCTTTTAAGTCTTCTTTTGGCTAACAAATGGTGTCATCTGCAAATCACAAATTGTTACTGTTTCAGCCTCCTGTTTAGATTCTGGCTGTCTTCTCTTCCAATGCTACTATTGTTATAATATATTTACCATATCAATTAAATTGATATGGGAGAAATACACATATTTATGTCATTCCCTTCCTTCTTTTGAACCTGTTCATTCAGTTTTTTGGAGAACATCTGAACAGGCTCTGGAAGAGAGGAAAGTGGCATGGAACCAACCCCCAGGGCAAGAAACACATGGAATGAAGTAAGTGAACCAAATTTTCATTACAAAAGGAATTAGCACCCTCTGTTCTTTCTAGGGTAGAGAGCAGTAGAGGGAAAATCAAGGGGTACTCTTTCAGCTCCACCATCTTGTGCTCCCCATCTATGTTCATCTAATATGAATGCTTAACACTTTTTGTTTCTTGCTCTCCACCCAATTTAACAGAACTTGCTGCTGATATTGGCAAAAGACCAAAAGAAAATGAGTTTGATTGACTTTTTGCCACAATGGATCTTAGAGCAAAAACATTTACCTTCTGTATGTCAATATTCTGACTGAAGAAATGGATCCAGATATACACTCCAGTTTCTCTGTAGTAAAAAATAGGTTGCCTTTCTTTGACTATCTTTACTGGACCATATTATCTGCCAACACTTTTCTTTTATTAAAGTACTCTTTGTGTCAGAAATGCCTCATATTTGAATATGCTCTCAAATATATGTCCATAATGTTCTTAATAATTAGCAAAAGAAACAGTTGGTACTTGCCTGTGATTTGGGACTCAGATGTGCCACATCAAATGGCTTGTGGTCGAAATTCATTTTCGAGGGCTCTCTTTCATCCTTCTGAGGTAAGATAGGTGGTCATCTTTTGGTTGTGGTGACCTTTTAAAAGGACCAAAAAAGAAAGGCATGTTTGTGCCTGAAACAAAGAGCAAGATAAAATTTCACCTCATTCCAAACATAGAAGCCAAACAAGTTTCATTCTCTGATGAAAGCATAGAGGTCACTCATATTCACAAGTTGTTGGCAGCCACATGCTCTGAGGCCATCAGTCTACCTTATGGACTGCAACAAAGGCCATTTGATGCACACTAAGTGGTCCTCCTGAGCATGAAACTGAGCAAACTCAGGGAGGCAGTGAAGGACAGGAAGGCCTGGCGCAATATGGTTCACGGGGTCACGAAGAGTCGGACACGACTGAACGACTGAACAACAACAACGAGTGGTCCTCCACTGGAGGAGAACTGAAGCTGAATGGACAGCTACCTGCCTTGGCAAATATTACTTGTGGAAGGATCTTAGAAAAACTCTCAGCACCACAATTTAGGAAAGATTCAGACAATCTGGAACAGGTTCAAAGAAAGGGTCATTCTCCATTTGCACCTGAATGTGGCAAAAAAGAAAGTCACGAGAACTGCTTTTTCTTGCCACAACTTCATTACCCATCTCCATCTATATGTGCAGCAACGTAAAGACATATTTAACTGTTCCACTGTTTTGCCCTCCATGGGTGCAACCAGATGTGCAATTTGGTTGACATAATGTTGCAGTTGGTTGACCCCTGTAGGCTGCGAGCAGGTACTGTTGGCACCAATTGAATATTCGTGGTTGGTGAGGGCAGCCCTCTTTCTATGTAAGTCCCTGGGGGCTATCTTCTAGGGCGACTTTGCTTTGGGCAGTAAGATAGTCTTTGAAACTGGGCTCTCCTCATGTGTCTACCAGGTCTCTGAACCAAGGTTGAATAACACTTTAACTCAGCAGTGAGAAGAGGCCCCAAGGCACCCACACTGAGCAAGGTATTGGAAATGAAAGCTTATGAAAAGAGCTAGAAGCAACTGAGAACGGAGGAGAGGAGACATCTGAGGTGAAATGGGAAAGCATTGTTCAAATACCTGAAAGGATGTCAGAAAAATCAAGATCACAACCTGAGTACAGGATTAAACAATGGATTCAGGTTATAGAAAGACAGATTCCAATTAAATATTTGGGGGAAAAAGAACTTTCTAAAAGAAAAAATTATTTGGTAGTGGAACCAGTTACTCAGAAAGGGCTGGCCTTCCCTTCTAACCTCTGCGTATATTCAACCAGAGGCTAGACAGCTATTTGACAGGGGTGCTGTCATTTGGATTTTCACACTAAGCAAGGAGTTGGAGTCGATAACTTACATAGCCCTTTCAACTCTATGATTCTGAAAATCATAAACTAATCAAATGGAAAGGGCTTGTTCAGTGTACTGGCTGTAAAAATTAGCCAAGTTGATAGGTAATCAAGGTTTTATGTTGTGTGAATGGAACAGAATATGAATTCTGTTATGAATAACACCATCATCATCCTCTGCTTTTGAATCTTTCTTTGACATGTTCCTGGACATTCTTAACAGACAAGCAAATGAATTGAATGGAGAACTGATATAGCAGGGTAAGGTTTATAAATTCTGAAACACAAACATAATATTTTGTTATTGGATTCATTTATTAAGAAGGTACTGTGACTTTTGTTTTAATATTAAGGTGTAATCTGAGTTGCTTAAGGTGGGAATTTATTTATTTTTTATAACCAGTATAACCATATGTTTTGAATATTTGCCACTATTTAGGATTGCATATTTTCAATTTAGTTTTCAAATTTAAATCTTTACTTCTGCGATTATACTGTGTGTTCGTAATAGTAATAAGATCAAAATAAGGAAATAGAAGTGATGTTTTATATAATATAGTTGTATTAATATTAAAACCCTAGGAAGTATATTGTCTTCAAAATCCCAAAAGTACAAAAGAAAGCAATTGGACTGATCAATAGGGCAAAATACTGAAAATGTTTGTGCTCACCAACTCTAGTATGTCATACAATATTAAGATAAGCACTTGTGAACATCTGTGTGATTTGGAATTTCAGTATGAACATAGATCCATCTGGTTTTAATGGCATTATTAGAATGTGTGTACTTTATCAGGATTTTCTCATGGGAAGAAGGTCATCCCGTTCCCTATACAAAAACAGGTGTTGAGATTACAAAGTATCTTGTGATTCTGTTATGATTTTTACTGCCACCTACTGTAATGTGTATGTTAGTTATTCAGTGGGGGTGTACATGCTGGCAATATAACAGGAGGGTTAAATGCCCAGCCTGTTCAGTGTGTTTGTCTTGTAAAAAGTTAATCATGTAGTTTATGGGTTATGTAGTCTTAACTAGTAACCAAGTAGTTTACCTCTTCTCTAAGAGTGTTTTTTAGCTAGAGACTTTGTTGTGGATAAGTCTTGGAAGCTAAGATGAGAAGAAGTCTTTGTTATATCCTATATTTTGTATGCAACTTGTATTTTATAACATTTTGCATTTTTATCAATAAAGACCAGTTAGTTTATATTTTCTGACTGGATTTTCTTTGGAAAGCTAACTATGGATATTGCATTTTGCAAGCTCTCATGCTGATGTGTAAGTTACCTGAGAACAGGATTTTTTGGGACCTTTTTTGCTGCACTCTGCGCAACATACTTATTTAAATAACTATGTATTAATTATAAGCAATGAGAGTTCCTCCCCTGAAGAACTGCATCTGATATTTCATTGCTGTGTTTAGAGGTGTCCTCTCTAATTATGTTCTGAGAACTTCAGACACTATAGAAAATGAAATCTGCATCAGATAGATCTGAAAATGTATTATATGTTATAAGAATTATATTCAGTAGGGAAAAGTGAAGGGTGTATAGGATATATATGGGGGAAAGCCTTGGTTCTATATGGATGTGCATCATTTCCCCATATGATACCCACTGGAGAAAACCAACCTTACAGTCCTATACAGTAATAGGAGTAATGTTTCCATTCCATCAAAATATTGTTCCTCATACTTTAGCCCATTATGTTGTATTATGTTATGTCTTTGTTGTTGTTGTTCAGTTGTTAAGTCGTGTCTGACTCTTCGTGACCCCATGAACCATATTGTGCTAGGCCTTCCTGTCCTTCACTGCCTCCCTGAGTTTGCTCAGTTTCATGCTCACTGCTTCAGTGATGTTATGTCTTAGTTTTGTTTTTTTCAAGTATATGACTTTATGCATTGATTATGTGCCATCAAGTCATTTTTGACTCCTAGAGACCACATAGATAGATCTTCTCTATGGCATTCTATCCCTAACCTGCTCTTTCAAGTCTCCCAATGGTGCACTCATCACCACTGTAACTGAATCCATCTACCTTGCTGCTGGTTGTCCTCTTCATCTCTTTCTTTCCAACTTTCCCAGCATTAGAACCTTTTCCAGAGAGCTGGGTCTTCACATAATGTGTCTGAAGTCGGATAATTTGAGCCTGGTCATTTGTGCCTTGAGTGAGAACTCTGGGTTGATTTGTTCAATGATCCATATGTTTGCTTTCCTGGCTGTCCACAGTATTCTCAGGAGTCTTCTTCAACACCAAAGTTCAAAGGCATCAATACTCTTCCTATCCTGCTTCTTTAAAGTCCAGATTTCACTTGTATTGAGTGTCAGAGGGAATACCATGCTCACACAATTCTGATCTTTGTATTCATGGCATTTGAATATCTTTTCCAAGACCTTCATGGCTGCTCTAATGAATGCTAGACTGTGGTGTATTTCTTGACCGCTTGTTTCTTTACTGTTGATGGTTGATCCTAAAAGGCAGAAGCTATCCACCACTTCGATATCTTCATTATCAATTCTAAGGTTGGTTGTTCTACCTGTTGTCATTAGTTTGGTTTTCTTTATATTTAATTTTAGTCCCATTTTTTCACTGTGCTCTTTAGCTCTTAGTACTAGGGCTTGCAGATCCTTTGCATTTTCAGCTATCGGGGTAGTGTCTTCAGCATAGTGCAGGTTATTGATGTTTCTTCCTCCAGTTTTAAAACCATGCTTATCTTCTTCCAATCCAGCTTCCCTTAATATATGGTCAGCATATAGGTTGAATAAATAAGGTGAGAGCATGCAGCATTGTCGCACTCATTTGTTGACCTGGAGGCAGTCTGTTTGACAAGTTCTGTCCATACTGTGGCTTCTTGACCTGCATATAAGTTTTTCTTGAGGACAATAAGATATTCTAAAATTCCCATTTTTCTGAGCAATTTCCACAGTTTGACATGATTGACATAATTGAAGGCTTTTCTATCATTGATGAAGCACATACTGACTTCTTTTTTGCATTCTTTGGCTTTCTCAATTATCCAGCGTGTATCAGCAATAATGTCTTGTATTCCTTGGCCTTTTCTAAAGCCAGCTTGAACATCTGGCATCTCTTTTTCCATGTAGGGCTCTAATCTGCATTGGATGATCCTAAGCATTATTTTGCTAGCATGTGAAATTAAGGACATATACAATAGTTTACACACTCTGTTAAGTCTCCTTGTTTTGGTATAGGAATGTAGATTGACCTCTTCCAGTTGGTTGGCCGCTGTGCTGTTCTCCAGATTTGCTGGCATAGCTTGGTTAGAACCTTGACTGATTCTTTTTCTGTTGCTTGCCATATTTCAATGGGCATTCCATCAGTTCCTGTAACTGATCTAACTTCATCTTCTAGTACTAGAGATTCTTGTAAGGAAGGAATATCTTCTAAGGTATCTTGGATGTTGATACCTCTATGGTATAGTTTTTCAGTATATTCCTTCCATCTTCCTTTGATCTCCTTTGAATTGGTTACTCTCTGTCCATTGGTGTCCTTTTGTGTACCAATTCTAGGTTGGAACCTCCTTCTGAGTTCAGAGTTCTTTGGAATAGAAGACCGTAACTTCTTTTTAAAATGGTTCTTATATTTCCACAAATATCAGGGTTCCCCATGATGCTGCTACTACTAATTTAAGACACAGTCATTTCCCTTTCTTAGTATATGTAGAAAGTCATGTATCTCTTGAGCAAGAGGCAGATTATACATTTAAGTATGCATATATGACCATAGTCAGTGTGCAGATTCTCTATATATTAGCATTCAGGTAGGCAAAGGAGAATTTGCTCAATCCATCCCTGGGTGCAGTGCATACTTGGAATACCTCATTCCTGTGGAGGAATATATTCCTTATTGTCACACCATGGTAAATCTGGAACTATAAAGCAAAGTTCTTCCCAGGAATTAGAGTAACCTAGGCAATGGAAGAGTGATCAACACAGTCATGCAAGAGATGGCTTGCATGACTGTGGCCTGTGCAGCTGAAGATGTGTAGTCTCATTTGCTGGGTCTCTGCAGTGGAGTGCAATGAAGGGGGTCCAAACTTTTTCTGGAGTGGGCTGTATTGCTTCCTTATTCTACCCTTGATCAACAGGGCAAGCTGTTGCCCCCTTTCTTGCAACAAAATCCCTACATATGACATGTAAGATTAGATCAGTAATCATTGCTTACATCCTGGGTCTCCACTTAGCTCTTCTATTGTGCTCTACCCCATCTGATTTTATTTATTCTTTTTCAAATCTTCTCCCATTACCTAACTTGACTGAAAGTTGACAGGATTGTTTAATAGATAGTATGCCTCTGTCTTGATTGAGCCGAATGAATGAATGAATGAATGAATGAATGAATGAATATATATATATATATATATATATATATATATATATATGTATGTATGTATATATATATATATATATATATATATATATATATATATATATATAATGTGGATAAACTGGAATATGACATGTTTTAAGATAAAATCCATGATTTTTTTTTACACTACATCTGTTGTAGTGAAATGTTTAAGAACAGCACATTGCTTATTACACTTAATTGAGCATGTGCTTCAAAAAGAAGCAAGAATCTGCATTTTTAAATGTTGTTTGTAGCAGCTGTACTTTGCCAATGAAGGTTTTAATTGAATTGATGAACATTTCTTTTAATACATTGTCACCAATGCCTGGCATTCTAGTATGATAACATATTACAAGAAATATAGCACATGATATGTATTAAGCAAATGTGGTGTTATATTTTTAGGCTGTTGGGAGTTTAATGAATGGATCAAACAATTAACAAAATACATTTACTGGTGGGGGAAAAGCATCTTACAGAGAAGTTGTTGGTTCAATTTACATTTCAAAGCAACGTAAGTTGATTCCTCCCCAGCCCTCCCCCCTTCCCCCTTTGTAGATGTGAAGACGTATTCCCAGATCTATGGGATAATGTATTTGAGTTCAACCTATTTTTGATGATTATTCTACTAAAGCCAATGTATTGTATCTTAGGACCTGGGTAATATTTATCACCAACACATGTAGCAGTAGGACACTGCACATTCTATATTTGATGTTGGTTTGCTGCAAATGGAAAAAAGTAACTTGGTAATTTTTTTAAGCATTTCTGTTCTCTTTCTACTGAATCTTTGCAAAAACTATTACAAAACAGAATTTGAAAGGTTGAGCAAATTAGTTAAGATGTTTCTTAATAGAAGTGAATTACTTCAGTCCTGAATTTAGATCATAGTAAAACTCGCCCCCCCCCCCCCCCCCCAATTACACTGCCCATTGAAAACTAGGATTTTTCTATCCCCATATATCCTCATAGAGATTTGGAATGAAGAGCATGACTGTCCTTCAAAATAAGGCCAGTGCTGACTTATAAAATCACACTACTAAGAACGGTCAGAACTGGCTTAGGTTCTAGAATTTGCCAATAATGACACCTTTCAGAATGCTCAAGGTCAGCTAAAGGTCTCCTATATTTCTTATTACAGTGATCAGGTGGTTCACCCCCACAAAATCACAGAACATCTAATATGTAGTGGGATAGTGAACCAGACCTCTTCGGGATAGAACACTAGGAACATCCTTTTTAGCTGGGAAGAGTATGTCATCTGTCATTGGTGTTCTGCTTCCCAGTTCCCTCTGATCTTAGCTGCAATTCTCACACTAGTTGCCACATAGATACACCTGCAGGTGAGATCAAGGGAGGGGAGGGAATCACAAAAGCAGTGTGGCATCATCACAATGTAAACTTCATCCCTTTTGAATGCACATAGGGATGTCACACAAACGTATGAAAGGCACAGAGCTCACACTGTGATGCTGTTTTTGTCATTTTGATGAAAGCATGAGATCCTGTGGATGCTTGCAAATGAAGTGGGTGAATATGTGTTCCCAGCAACACTATATTGCTATAACCTATCTTCTTTGGAACATGAAGTATTTATGGTGACTTGTTTTTAATGAACAGTTAATCTCTAGAAAAGACTTAATTCTGATGGAGATGAAATGTCTAAAATTGGACATGCTGTATCTCCTCTTTTCCCCTTCTTATGCAATCTTTGTCCCCCAACACAGAAAGAGAAGGGCTCTTACATGTGTTTAGGCCCATATATATCTATATGTATAATTATTATTTTACATAATTATAATTGGATTTATACCTTTCCTCTGGGAGCTCAGGTTTGCATGATAGCACTTCCACCTCTAATGATCGTACAGCTGAAGTTTTATTGTTGAGGGTTGGTCTAAGAGATAGTGACTAGCTCAAAGTCATTCAGGGAACTTCCTTGGTTGAGGGTGGATTTGATCTCAGTCCAACACCATAACCACTCTACCACACTGGCTCACATACACAAACACACACACATCTATATATGAATATAGATATGTATGATTGAAGGTGGGTTTTTTTGTCTGTCTGGGGGGACTCTCCTGAAGGGCGGGATATCATGATGATCTTCTGATCTACAAAAAATGCCATTTCATTAATGAACTCATGTCCCATTTTTTATTTGAGGCTTTTAAGACAATGAATCCTACCTTCAGTTGTTCACAGGATTATTTTAAAGTTTACTTGGAAGTTATATTTTCAGAATGCTGATGGAAGACTCATATCTTGAGCACTGTACAAATGATTTGCCTTTTGCTGCTTGACCACAATATTTTTCAGGGCACTATGTGTGGATCATTTTGTATAAGACATATTCATTTTTAATATAAAGTCTTGTTAACATCCCTGCAAAGCAATTCTTGAAAATGATAACGATCATCATAATTTCTCAGGAAGATCAGATAAAAAGAATGAGGTAAGGCTATGATATTATCATTCATTCTGCATTCTAAGCTTGGATTTTAAATTTTGAAACCTTTAGCAAGGTAGCCAACACTCTTAAGTTTGTTCAGAAATATTTGATTGCAGCTTGTGCCTTAGATGTTTTCTTCAGGCTTGTCTTAATATCACCAAAGAGCTCTAAGATCTTTTTTTTTTTTTCCCAACAGATGTAGCTCCTTTAAAATGCAGTGGCACTGTGGTGAGATACTTTACATGCTCACTTACCTCCTGCAGGAATAGATTTCACTCTTACTTAAAAAATATCAGTCGGTAAAGTCCTTATGCTGAGCCCATGAAAGGGCAGAGAATTGTAAAATGCAGATATCCTCTCCCTTCACATAAGCACGCCAGGGAAGGTCACCTATACTTGTGTGCTAGACATATTAAAACATCAAGCCTCAAGGATTCAACGTTGGCTTGCTGGCAGCTGATGTCCACTAGGTGGCAGCCATGCTCCTTCCTCTCTTCAGCCCTTTTCCCCCTGGTGTGGGAAGTAATTAGGTCAATGAAGGTAAAGTAGGACTGAGTGATAAATAAAATAGGCTCTTTCCCTTCGAACATGCATCTGTTTAATTTCCTTTCTTTTTAGGTTTTGTTACAAAAGTAGATTAAACTTTTAAAAGCAGGGGATCTTCCTCCCCCTCCCTGGGCTAAGAACCTTAACCTTGCTAAGGAAAAATATGGAAAGAGCCGCAAGAAAAATAGGGGCAGTGACATCTCTCTTTAACGACTCTGATATGCAGTTTAGAAGAACTCTGTGGAGAGGAAAGGCTATGAGATGATGTTTGCCCTGCTAGGGGTGTGTGTTTTACCAGGTTTTTTGACAATAGGCATATGCTATACACATATGTATGCATGCGTACAGATAGCCGGTATCAATTTGGTCACGAACGTAACATAATATTTGCCCAAGCAATATGGCAAGGGAATGATACACCTGAACTCCACAAAGTCAGAACATTTTCTGGCCAAACCAGTTAGAAGGAAAAGGATTCAGTCCCTCCATTGCTATTCCTACCTTAGGGGGAAAGGAAAAAAGTGACTCGGAGTTTGCTAAATTAGTCACAGTTTCTTGAGCCTAATTCTACTGGCTAAGTCAACATACCCACACGATATCTGCACCATTTCTGATTAGAAGACACCCTTCCATAAACTTCTACCATGATGCATCATGGTAATTGTGTCAGATATTTGTTGCTATTGTCCACAGTGTCAATCCAGGGTTATAAGGACAAGTCCCTGCAGTTTTCTTGGCAATATTTTTAGCAGTGGCTTTGCCAGTTCCTTCTTTCTAGGGCTGAGAGAGAGGGACTGGCCCAAAGTCACCCAGTTGGCTTTGTGCCTAAAGCAGGACTGTGACTCACGGTCTCCTGGCTTCTAAGCCATTGCCTTTAACCACTACACCAAACTGGTGCTTGTGTCAGGTATTTATCTGAGTGAATTTTGGAGGCATGGGAACTGGACATTATGGTCCAAGGCAGGTCTTCCTGACTTTTGAATGGCTATAGCATCCTTGCCCCAAGATTCTTACCTGTCTCATGGGGAGAGTGACAATGATAGTGACCAAATTTTAAGGCTGAGCATGATATATAATCCAAATAATCTCCACTATACAAATTGTATGGCCTGGCAGGAAGGCCAGAAACAATCACATGTATGTCTAAACAGAGGCAAACCTATATCTTGTCTCAATAAGTTTTTTGAAGGTCTGTGGTTTTATTAACTTCTTGATTTAATTGCCTATACAAAACATGAACCTATAGGGATTGTTTAGGAGCTGGTGAGTCACAAGATATGTTTACTGAGCTATGAGCAGCTTAGACAGAATTTGTAAAGTTTATTGAGATAATATACATTACCTGAAAAAGGAAGATTTATCAATATCAGGAAACAAAGATATTTAACACTAGAATGTGCTAACAACTCTCTGACCAAAATCTTCAGGATGGTTTTGAGATGGCGACTGAAATTAGTGAGGTATTCAAAGACAAAAGAATGGTCATAACTGATGATATTAACTACCCTCACATAGATCAGATAAATGCATGTTTAGATTATGACAATGAAGTTAGATTTCTAGATGGTCTATATGACCATGCAGTGAAACAAATCATGAAATTAATGGGAATTTACATTACACTGAATTCAACTCTTAGGGGTGCAAAGGACTTAGTCTGAGATGTATGAGTTCTTGGGAGCCTTGGAAATTTAATTAATTTAATTTATAGGTAAGTGTGAAATTGCTATAGAAATGCAACACAGTCCCCCCCCCCCCCCCCTTTGAAACTGGAAACTTTAGAGGCATTTAGTAAGAACAGAGTTAAAAAGTGTCAAACATTTATCTGGATTTTTAAAAGGCTTCTGAAAAAGTCCCTTTCCAAAGGTGTCTGGCAAACCTCAGAATCCTGAGTCAAAGAAGCTGTTGATCTTGAAGATCCATACCAATTACAGAAAGGAAACTGGTACTTCTTGCAATGAAGTGATAAAGAAATGAAGTCCTCCAAGAATCTATACTGCAATGGATGCTTTTAAATTGCTAATAATGATCTTGAGGAAAGCAGTGAAGGGATTAATTTTCTGCCAGCACTAAATTATTTAATGATATTAAATGAAGAACATTCAGTGAACAACTCTGAAAGGAACTCCAGTTTGGTGATATGCAGAAAAAAAAAATTGCTTTTTTTTTGGCTATCTTAGTCTCATATATAGACCTTCCACAATATAGTTCAAGATATAGACCTTCCGCAATATATTTCAAAGGTGAAGAAAGTATTGGAAAAATTCTCAAGGGTAGAGTTTTTTGTGCTCTCACCTGATGGACCTGTTCACTTGGGATGACCTCTCCCAGTGAGAACACTGAACATTTATGCATTGGTAGCCCATGATTGTGAGACTCAGTTCCATGATTGTGCTGAAGCAGATATTTTTTAATTTCTTCCATTAGCTGTAAAGGAAGCCTAGAGGCTGATACTTTCATTTCTGTTTCCTTCCTTCCTTCCTTCCTTCCTTCCTTCCTTCCTTCCTTCCTTCCTTCCTTCCTTCCTTCCTTCCTTCCTTCCTTCCTTCCTTCCTTCCTTTTTTCTGAACTGAACTGAACTGAACTGAAGAAATAAGGAACACATTCACAGTGGCAAAAGTGGGGTCCTTGCTAGAGCTACCAATTCTGGGCTGCAGAAATCCAGAGGACCACTAGATAGCAGCAACAAGATCTAGACCAGTGCTTCTCAACTTTGGCAACTTTAAGATGGGTGGACTTCAACTCCCAGCAAGATGGCTGGGGAATTCTGGGAGTTGAACTCCACCCATCTTAAAGCTGCCAAGGGTAACAGAAAAGAAAACAGAAGGCCTCTGCTACCTTTGGAAAATTTGGAGAAGTTGCAAGTCAGGTGTCAGTGGCAGCACCATCCATTAGTACAAATTGGTGTGTGTGTGTGTGCTGCTGCTATAAAACGTAGTTCAATATAAACAAAGGCAAAAGTACACGCTGAGGCAAAATAATCTAAGTTTACTGATGGAGTATCAATGGGCTTTTTTTGTTGAAGTGTCAATCCAGTAGCTCTCTTTCCTTCACATAATTAATTAGTCATGGGCAGAGTCAGGGAGGAGCCATTTTATCTCAAAAGAACCTCAGGTTTATTTTGGGTTAAAGTGCTTCTGCTGGTTTGTTGTGTCATGTGAAGTACCACAGCCCAGTCTTTACCTACTCAATCAACCCAGGAAAGTAGTTGAGATTATAAAGCAGCTGGAAAATTTTTAATGGAAGGTTTCATGAAACTTGCTGTGTGGTTTTGTGTGTGTGTGTTTAACCTTTGTATGCCACCCAGAGTCACTTGTGTGAGAGCGGTGGCCATATAAATCACATAAACAGACAAATGGCTCCTAACATTAGTTAACTTAAACCATAAGTTTTAACTCAGTTGGTGTGGTTGTTTGCTGTGGTAACCATTGGTGAGACGATCTGACAGGTTAGCTGACTAGCAGAGCACACTATGTGAAGAAGGCCAGTGGGGGTATTGGGGATCACTAGATAGGAATACGTTATTCATCAAAGGGTTGGCACAACTCTCCTATGAGGAACATTTACAACAGGTTAACTCAGGAAAAAAGGGAAAAGTGGAATGTGATCGATATGTCATCCTGGAGCCAGGATTTTAATGGAGCTCTGAAGCTCTGGCATGCTTGTGTGTGATATGTGGGTACTGACACTTTTATAGGGGCCTCAACTTGTGTTTTTCCCCCTTTCTTTTTAATTGATTTTGATAACTGTTATGTTTTATCTTTGTTTGCCACTCAAAGCTTCCCTGGTTATGTGGGCAGCCATTTAAATTTGTAGAATAAATAAATATGTATGATATTATACATGGTGTGAAAAAAATCAAAACAGTAAACAAAATGAAAAGATGGAGAATGGGAAAAATGCTGAGAGCTGAGACATTCTGGGCAGAGAAAAAGAAGTATTTATAGAGTGCACACTCAGGCTGTGGAGTCAGGCATTACAATATGTGATGACTGCCAGTCTGGATTGTTTTGAAAGAGGATTAACACATTCATAGAAAATAAAGCAGCAACGACTATACCCATAATAGCTATTATTATCTTGCAGTATCAGAGGGGAGAATGATTCTGAATCTCATTGCTGGAGTACACAAATGAGACAAAGCTACTGGACACATATCTTACTATGGACATTGGCATCCAACTGATTTCTATGGAAGCAGAATGCTGTGTTAGATGCACCTTGGAAGTTGGGTGCTTCTTAGGTTCCTATGAATACCCTACTACTTTAGATGTCAAAACTGACACATACTGTATGTTCTACTAATGTTTAGTCTATGACAAGCAATTTAAGGATTTAAAAGAAAACTGTTGTGATCCATACAAATCAACTGTAGCAGGAGACATTTCAGAATGGCTCACTGTTACACAGATGATTTTGTTGTGCTCCCTAATGATTTGGTTCAAACATTTCAAGCCAGCATGGTTTCCACCTGCATACCCCAGCAGTCTTCCATCAGCAATAATAACTGATATGGCTACAATCTGATGTTCTCATTTTTTACTTATGAAATCAGGAACAATCAGCTTAAAGCTGTATGTAAACATAGCTCAGGAATAAATCCCCCCCCTCCCATTTGTGGCATCATTTACTTATTTACTTCCTGATCCCAACAAGGGCATTCTGATACAGGCAAGAGAAGACTAAAAGAAAAATGCATACTTTATTTGACAGAGTCTTTGATTTCATGAGTTTTATGCAAACAGTGTCCACTGTAGGACGATTCAGTGCTCTTTTCTGACAAAGAGAACATGACCAATTCAAAATCTACATCAGGTGTATATGTGTGTAATAACATTATTCTGAGTAACAGAATAAAACCATTGTTTTCCTCACCCCCATCCCCACCAAATCCTTGAGATGCTTTTGCAATTGTCATTCAAGCAAATCTACATGGATCAATGAGTTCTCATATAATTTCCTGTATTCTTATTTTTCTACATGAGGACTTTGGTTCCAGGCTAGCCATAGCACTACTTCACACTATATAGAAGAATAAAGATTTAGCAGCAATGCACTACGATCATATTCCTGAACATGAGAATCTCCCCTGGTAAGTCACAACTTTGATAGTACTATTCACATTTTAGGGAAAGACAATGGGGCCCTTTGGGAATCAGCTCCTGTACGTGTCAAAGATGACCTTCCTGTCACAATCAACAGGGCATGCTTGCCAGGATGGTTCTTGAAAAGCTTCCTTCCCTTCCCTCCCCTTCCCTTCCCTCCCCTCCCCTCCCCTCCTCTCCTCCTCTCCCTTATATTTGAAGATCTTGAAACAAATGTCTAAGAATGGGATGTTAAAATAAAGATTAAATATTATATTCAAGGTCAAATGGGAATTGGATTCAAAGGGGTCAAGTCTCCTTAAAAAGCTCATTGTTTTCATTTTTATTTTTTTTTCAAGGGCTTTAAAGTTTGGTGAGGAACTTTATTTTGGATCAGGCTCATATGAAGAGTGCTAATTTTCAGAAATGTATATATAAATCACCCCTTCGTCCACCACGTCTGAGTAGTGCTGCCAACTTTAGTGGCTTTTTCCATAGCAAAGTTTTTTCACAGCTTACCTCTCTTTGATTTTTAGAAATCCTTTTAGCCTGCTAAAGTGCTGCTTAAAAGCCATTTTTGAAAACATGTCCTCCTTTTTAGAAATAATGAAGCTGTCCCATAGCCAGAACAAGATCATTAGGGCAAGACCTTCTCCCTATACAGCTTCATCTGACTTCAGCGACTGCATTTGTACAACATATTTAACCTGATTTCTAAACTACCCCATTTTCTGAGTTTGCACATATATTGAACTATTAACTAAGCAAACAGACTGCATTCATGTAGCACACTGAGCTGTGCAACGAAATTAACCTAAATCAATACTAAGTTTTGAGTTGATCTGTGTTGTGTGAACACAGCCAGTATGTCAGCAGGCAGCCCAATATATTTAGTTACATAATAAATGTACTCTTTCTTGGGATGAAAAGATATTTTAAAAGATTTATTATTAAATAGTGATGATAATGGTGACATACCAGGAGTCAACTGAGATTGTTCACAGCATGAAAAGGTATTATTTGAGAGTTCAGGGAGACTTTTAGAGATACCCCCTTACCTTTTTTATACCAAGGTGTGTACCTGTAGAAAATTGGACAAACTGTTAGAAATGGGTACAATCTAATTAGTGACTATAATTGTCTTAATAAATGGAATAACCCATAGGCAATTGCGTTAGTTGAGGCAAGAGTTGAATCTGTCCAGAAATCACAGTGATTGCTGGTAAAAAATAATATATGGGAGTCAAAATTTTCCCAATTGGGAAGAGTGCCAAGAGATGCCAAGAGTGGGGCATGGTCTGTAGAGATGCCCAGAGTACGGACTTACCCTGTTATCTGGGAACAGTTTGATCCTGTTGAATCTGAGGAAGTGGACAGGGTCCTCTGGACAGTCAATACCACCACTTGTCAACTAGATTCATGTCCCTCTTGGCTGGTTAGGGCTACTCAGGAGGTGACATGTGGGTGGATCCAGGAGATGACAAATACATCCTTGAGGGAGGGAGTGTTCCTTTAAAGAGGTGCTGGTGCATCCCCTCCTCAAGAAACCATCACTGGATCCCACTGTATTGGACAATTTTCGTCCAATCTCCCACTTCCCCCTTTTAGGAAAGGTGGTTGAGAAAGTGGTGGTGTTGCAGCTCCAGAGGATTCTGGAGGAAATGGATTATCTGGACTCTTTTCAGTCAGGTTTCAGGCCCAGATACAGGATGGAAACAGCACTGGTCACACACATGAATGATCTCTGGTGGGAGCAGGATGGGGGCAGTGCATCCATCCTTGCTCTTCTTGACCTCTTAGCAGCTTTTGATACCAGCAACCATGGTATCCTTTTGGGTTGACTTAGGGAGTTGGGAGTGGGTGGCACAGTTTTGCACTGGTTCTCTTCCTCCAAGGTCAATCCCAATTGGTGTTGATTGGGAGCGAGAGGTCCGGCCCATGGCCCCTCCACTGTGGGGTGCCACAGTGTTTGGTACTCTCTCTGCTCCTTTTTAACATCTACATGAAACTACTGAGTAAGATCATCCACCACCATGGGATGAGGTATATGCAGATGATACCCAGCTATACATCTCCATCCCGGTAACTTGAGTGATGCCATGACCACTCTTTTGTGGTGCCTGGAGGCTGTGGGGGTCTGGATGGGGAACAACAGGCTTCAGCTGAACCCTGGTAAGATGGAGTAGCTGTGGATTGGAGGCCCCTCTGTATCTGGAAGTTTACCATCTTTGGTTTTAGATGGGGTTGCACTGCCCAAGACAGACCTGGGACATAATCTGGGAGTCTTCCTGGGCTCACAACTCCTGCTCAAGGAGCAAGTGGCAGTCATGGCCAAGAGGGCCTTTATGCAACTTTGTGTGGTGCACCAGTTATGCCCTTTCCTGGATCAGGAGGCTCTCTGGTCAGTTACTTATACCCTGGTCATCTCTCGTTTAGACTATTGCAATGTGCTGTACATGAGGCTACCTTTGAAGAGTATCTGGAAGCTACACCTGGTTCAAAATGCAGCTGCATGGACAATCTTGGGTGCCCCAAGGATGGTACATATAACACCTTTACTGTGGGAGCTGCATTGGGTGCCCGTTTGCTTCCAGGTGCAATTCAAGGTATTGGCTATTACTCTTAAAGCCCTACATGGCATGGGTCCAGGCTACCTGAGTGACTGTCTCACCCCCATCACATCAACCTGTCCCACCTGGTCAGGCAGAGAGGGCATGTTATGGACCCCATCAGCGAGAGAATGTCAGCTGGTGGGGCCCAGGAGGAAAGCCTTTTCTGCTGTTGCCCCCACCCTTTGGAATATTCTCCCCCCAAAGGTGCGGTGGGGCCCCTTCCCTCCTGGCTTTCCAGAAAGGACTGAAGACCTGGCTCTGCTAGCTTGCATGGGGCAATAAGAGTTTTAATCAACCCTGGGGGTGGCTGGTGCCCTGATGATGCTCCCCGAGCCTAATACTCACCAATTACCATCAGTTCTTGGAATATATTTATTACTTGTTTAGGACTGCTTTTATATTGTATTTTTATTTAATTTTATCTTCTCTGTAAACTGCCCAGAGTCACTTTTTAACAGGATGGGTGGTGACAAATTTATATATATATATATATATATATATATATATATATATATATAAAAATTCCCTCTCACCCCTATGGGTGGTATGTGTCTTCCTCAATCTCGGGTCCTCTACCAGAGGCCTGGGAGTTTGAGGGTTCTGCCCACTATCTGAGCTGTTCCTAGCACTGCACTCTTCTGCACAGAGAGCTCTGATGTTGTTCCTGGGATCTATTGGAGCCACTTTCCCAGCTTAGGAGTCACGGCCCCGAGTGCTCCTACCACCACTGGGACCACTTTGGCCTTGACTTTCCACATCCTCTCAATTTCCTCCTTCAGGCCCTGGTACTTCTCCAGCTTCTCATGCTCCTTCTTCCTGATGTTGCTGTCACTTGGCACTGCTACATCTATCACTACCACTGTCTTCTGGTCTTTGTCTACTACCACGATGTCTGGTTGATTAGCCAGTACCTGCCTGTCTGTCTGGATCTGGAAGTCCCACAGGATCTTAGCCCTGTTATTCTCCACAACCTTCTCTGGAATCTCCCATCTGGACTTGGGGGGGTCTAGCCCATACACTGTGCAGATGTTCCTGTACACAATGCCAGCTACTTGGTTGTGCCGTTCAGTGTATGCTGTTCCTGCCTGCATCTTACACCCTGTCACTATGTGTTGGACTGTCTCTGAGGCCTCTTTGCACAATCTGCACCTTGGGTCCTGTCTAGTGTGGTAGACCCCTGCTTCTATGGATCTGGTGTTTAGTGACTGTTCTTGTGCTGCTATGATCAGTGCCTCAGTGCTGTCTTTTAGTCTGGCCCTTTCCAGCCACTGATAGGATTTCCCAATGTCAGCCACCTCAGCTATCTGTCGGTGGTACATCCCGTGCAGGGGCTTGCCTTGCCATGGTATTTCCTCCGCTTGAACTTCCTCCCATGTCTGCTGCTGCCTGAGGCATTCTCTCAGCAGCTTATCTTTGGGTGCCATCTTACTGATGTACTCCTGGATACTCCGGGTTTCATCCAGGACAGTGGCTTTGACATTCATCAGACCCCGCCCACCCTCTTTGAGGCTGGTGTACAGTCTCTGGGTGTTGGACTTGGGGTGGAAACCTCCGTATATTGTGAGGAGCTTCCGGGTCTTCACATCGGCAGCCTCCATGTCTTCCTTTGGCCAGCTCACTATACCGGCAGGGTATCTGATGACTGGCAGGGCATACATGTTGATGGCATGGATCTTGTTCTTCCCATTGAGCTGGCTCTTCAGGACCTGTCTTATCCTTTGGTGGTACTTGGATGTTGCTGTCTTCCTTGCCTCTTCCTCATGGTTCCCGTGTGACTGTGGGACACCAAGGTATTTATAGCTGGTCTCTATGTCTGCTATGTGGCCCACTGGTAATTCCACTCCATTGGTCTTAACTACCTTCCCTCTCTTTACTATCATCCTGCCACACTTCTCCAGTCCGAATGACATCCCAATGTCCTCGCTGTAGATCCGTGTCAGGTGGATCAGTGAGTTGATGTCTCGTTCACTCTTAGCATACAGCTTGATGTCATCCATGTAGAGGAGGTGGCTGATGGTGATTCCACTCTTGAACTTGTACCCATATCCAGACCTTGTGATTATCTGGCTGAGGGGGTTTAAGCCTATGCAGAACAGCAGTGGGGACAGTGCATCACCTTGGTATATGCTGCATTTGATGGCCACTTGTGTGAGCTGTCTTGAGTTCACTTCCAGTGTTGTCTTCCACAGTCCCATTGAGTTCTTGAGGAAGGTCCTTAGTGTCCTGTTGACTTTGTATAGTGCCAGGCATTCACAGATCCATGTGTGCGGCATTGAGTCATAGGCTTTCCTGTAGTCAATCCAGGCTGTGCTCAGATTGGTATGCCTAGAACTTGAATCTCGGGTGACTGCTCTATCTATGAGTAACTGGTGTTTTGAGCCTCTGGTGTTGTTCCCAATGCCCTTCTGAGCTGTGCTCATGTACTGGCCCATATGGTCTTGTAGCTTGGTAGCTATGATGCCTGACAGAACTTTCCATGTTGTGGGGAGGCAGGTTATTGGCCGGTAGTTGGATGGTGCTGTTCCTTTGTGAAGGTCTTTCATGATCAGCACTGTCCTTCCTTGTGTTAGCCAGTCTGGGTGGGAGCCTGCTGCTAGCAGTTGGTTCATCTGTGCTGCTAGGCGTTCATGCACTGCTGTTAGTTTCTTTAGCGTTATGTATAAAAGAGCAACTGGAAGGCAATGCATACTCATGCAAATCAAAGGCCTGAACTGTTCTTGTGGCCCACTTAGTGTCTTTCTGGATTGAAACAGCCCTAAAATATTGTAAATGTGTGTGCCAATTTGGGTAAAATCTGTTACTTGGGATTCAGCTAAACCCAGAGTTCCAAAGAAGTTTCTGTTATATGTTCTAGGAGCCTCTCTGTGTTAGTACTGTAATAGCTTATGGCTCTCCCTGCCCAGTTCTTTCCACTACAATACAGTGTGGTTGGTGATGAAGGAGGGAGTTGCTGAGAACAGATATCAGGCAGGAAGCTCAGGGGCATCCATAGTTCAAAAAAGTTCAGAAGACCGTTGGATTTGCTTGTTTGAATCCCCACTTCTTTTTGATGTGTGATGTATGTGAATAAGGGACAGAGCTTCAGTCACAAAGTTGCAGTTGCCATCTTGAATTTTTTGACCCTCCCTCCCCACTGCAGGCACCCTTGGGAAAAGTGATTTGGCACTCAAAGGCTCAGGTAAGCAATCAGAAATAATCTTAAACTGGAAACCTGAGCAGATTCTGGTGGCTGTTATAAAAAGACATATCTTCTTTGATATATTAAAGAGTTTCATGTTCACTTGCCTGGGAAAAGAAGACGTTTTCCTTTCATCACAAAGCAAACAAAATAAAATCTTTTTGACTGTCTGTGGGGCCCAGAAATTTGTTGTAATAATGTATGAAATACAGTATCTGTTGGTATTTGAGGTGATTCTGCACCAGTATTTCATTTATCACATATCAGATGTTTAACATGATTGGAAATGAACTGACATCATGTTTAAGCAGTGGAGGCCAAGAAAACATAGATGGACAAACAAGTTTATTTTCCCTTTTAAAATCAATTAAGTAGTTTGCTTTGGACAGAACATGGTAAAATAGATTAGCTCCAGGTCAGCAAAGGATTGGGACAAATCTGTATATTCTTCCCTTATTTATTTATCCTACATGCAGAATATAAATTGAGGGAAGCAGGGTTGGAAGAAGATGAGAATGGTTTTAAAATGGGAGGAAGAAACATCAGCAAGCTGTGCTATGCTGATGATACTACTCTGATAGCTGAAAATGCAAAGGATATATTTTTTGTCTTTCCAAAAAGCACATGAAATAAAAATCATGTAGAAAATCAGTACAAACAATGAGTTAAAAACAAAACAAAACAAAAAACAAAAAACCCTACCTTGAAATAAAAAATATTCATTAAAATATTTTTACAGGCCCATTTGAACTGGTTCTATCAAATGAGTAAAAAAAAAACAAAAAACGCAACTTGGTTCATGCTATGATATTCAGTATAGACTTCTGGCTGCGATGAAACTGATAGTTACACAGTTTGGAATGGGGTGGGCATCCTACAGCTCCAGATCTGGAGGTGACCTTCTTTTGCTGAAAACTGATATCATGTTTTCCTGCCATTTTGAAATAAAATGGAGAAGAGATGTAAACGATACATTCACCCTGAAATAGACGTATCATGGTTAAAATGAAATAAAACAAATCCCACCCCCAACCTACTCAGCCACAAATACAATGTGGATCTGCCAACTTTGCAGCCTTCTGTTCCCCACCCTCCTACCCAATATTAAGCATATTCTTGGCCACCAAAGGTGTCCCACCCCCTCTAAGCAGACCCTGGAGACATCTGATCTTTCAAAGGCAGTTGCACAGCCCTGAAATTGCAATGGGGGAAGTATGGAGGAAATGGGACTCACCCCAATGCCATGAGGGAGTGGCATAGGGGATTTAGCCCATTGCCATCCCTTCTTTCTTCACTGTAATTGCAACTGTCATTGATGCCTTAAGTCTTATCAATATGGAACCTGGCATATAAGGTACTCATGTCACATTAGCTGGTGCATAAAGTTGCCTTTAGTAAGCCAGATGAAGAATGCTCTGAGCAAAGCAACCAAATGGGAAAGCCTTATTCTGTGATCCTGCTTGGCAGCTATAATTTCTTAACATTATTCATAGCAAGCTGCTAGTTAAAAGGCAAAGTTGCTGAAATGCAGGCATGGCAACCTATCATATTTAATCCACATAAGTTAATTTGTCTATAACTTTCCAAGTTTACATTACCAATGGCAATGTACATGGAGTTCCTTGGTCCTCACAACAAAACTCAACGGTAGGTTAGGCTGGCTGATGATAACCAGCCCTATGGCCACAAAGCATTTCTGCAAAAGTGGAACATGCTGGTGTAGATGTATCAAGTTAGTAAACATCCTTGATTTGTGTGCTGGTTGGCAACATTATGCAAACTGGCATCTTGTCATGGTAGAATCCTTTCACCTAATTCCCCACATTAAAGCCAATTCACACATTGTGCACAGACACTGGCAGATTGCCACATCATTCATGCATGCATGGAATAAGGGATGTGCAGATCAGTATAAATTTAGTCTGTGCTACAGTCTGTTAGAAAGCAACAGCATGGAAGTCTGTGGTGTTCTCTTATTTTTTTCTTTAAATCTGTATTTGTCTATTATCCACATATCTTTTTAACATATGGTGTTTTTGTGTGTAACTTCCTCCCAAATAAATGGATTTTAATATAAAAGTCAATACATATTTTAAAAGAAATAGCTTCCAATATCCCCTGCTTATACCATACATATGCTTTCAGGAATATATGCCTGAAATGTGTTTTTGGACTACTGTTTCATAATATTTTTGTGAGTAGATTTTTAACCAGAGAAAGATGGACTCTAACAAACTTTGTTCAAAGCCACAATGCAGCATATTCCACATAATTCCAAGGCAGATTAGTTTTAGATACCCATCCTTACACTTTGCCTTCAAGCACAAATGTTGTCATGAAGACATCTTAGATACTGCATCTCAAAAATAGAGAAGGAAACACTTCAGGCAAGGATATGGTGAACTGAAGACATCCCTGAAGAAGTGGGGATGACATTAAGGTTGAAATCAGTGGCCAGATGTGGGATCTGGGCCAGAGATTGTGAGATTGCCCACATATACTCTGGACAGCTGCTCCTTGTGAGTAGATAGCTGGAACTAGCGAATTTGCCATTTGCTTGTGAGTCGAGTGGCTGGGAGTCGAGGGATGATCCATCTAAGCTCATAGTCATAATGCAGCCTTTGTGGGCATAAGGTTCAGCTGATCCTCATTTCTTAATCATGATGGAATTAATTTTTTTTATTGTTTTTTAAATAATAAGAACCTCTGGGATGGCAAGTTTTATGGTATTCACCAGGTGAGTTTCCTTCAATCCTTTACAATAAAAGTTTTAAGTACGAATTCAAGAATTTGCATATATATATATATACATACATACATACATACATACATACAGAATTAACAGCAAAAAGGCAATTAGACAGTTGATTTTAGAAAGTTAAAAATGGACTAAGGGTCAAGATGGATTTTTAATAAAACGTTGAAAGTAAATATAAGAATTCTTCCCATGGGAAACTATTCATGTTTTTGCTTTAGGAAGAAATGATAAGATGGAATTTTGAAGGTTGGACACTAGAGGTCACCAGAAGGAAATAAAGATTACAGTTAAAGGAGAACCATACTTAAACTTGATTTGATAATGCGGAGTAGAGTAAAATACTTCAATGTTGGATCTATTGAGAAATATTTGTGAACAATGGACTCAGAAGTTATTTTTTTCAGCCATTATTGATAGACTAAATGATGTTATGAAAGAGGAACAAGCTTTACTGGATAAGACTGAAACTGATTTAAATGTGGATTTAAAAATGATAGGCTTCAAGAAGGATATGGAAAAAGGTGAAATATGAATGTACAAATGAAACCAGTTGATGTTTTAATAACTAAAAAGGACATACAAATAATGGATCAAAAGAGTGACTTTGATAACTTTTCTATATTGGATTTACAAAAGGGATTTGTTAATGTTGTCAGTGATTTTGTGAGAAGAGACAAAGAGAAAATGAAAAGAAACCAAGTGTTTGGACATTATTTGAAGGGAATAAAGATGAAGGTTGTTGGCAACAAAGGGAAGGCATATACAGTAAAATTGGTTTATTTGACCAAGGTTAAAATAGATAGGTTGTTATCTCTGGTAATTTTTCGGAAGGCCTTGAAGACCTGGCTTTGGGCCCGGACCTGGGGCCCCGAGTGTGTGAAGGGCCCCGTTTCATGGTTGTGTTGACAGTGATGTTTTTTAAAGATCTCTTGGCTACATTTATATTATATTTATTTTTCATACTGTTTTTAATGTTGATTGTTTTTATTGTTGTTAGCCACCCAGAGTCACTGGTCTGAGATGGGCGGCTATATAAATTGAATGAATGAATGAATGAATGAATGAATGAATGAATGAATGAATAAATAAATAAATGTTTTAATGGATTTTTTCTGACTAGGACTGGATGATGATGTTTTAGGGTTTTGTTTATAGATAAAAGTTCTGTGAGAAAGAGTTAATTTGTTGCATACTAAGTTTATTGGATTAAAGTTAAAATAGTTATGTTATTACCTCTGGTAAATTTTATTGGATTTTTACTGACTAGATTTGAATGATGAGGTTTGGGGGATTTGTTTAAAGATAGAAAATGAGATATAAATATAAAAGGAAGGAATTCAAGTGGGTTTATTAGAACAGGTTTATAACAGATAAGTTGTTATTTCTGGTAACCCTTAATGGACTTTTGCTGATTAGGATGGATGATGAGGCTTTAAAGATTTGTTTATAGAGAATGAGATGAGATATGGGATGAAGAGATTGTTTGTTGCATTTTAAGAGATGGTGATAGTTGTTTACACTAGCTGGACAAAGGGGGAAGTTACTTTTTCTTTCTTTCTTTTTAATTTTTTTCTTTCTTTTTCTTTTCTTTTTACTTTTTTACTTTTTATAGTTTGTATTAGTTTTATCTGTATATTGTAATCTTTAATAAAATTATTATAAAAAAATAGAGAAGGGAACATGTATGAGAGGACAAATTTATATCAGTCAATAATATTGGAACATGGATTAAATAAAAATCTGAAGTGGGAGAGGCCGGCAGAAAGGAAATGGATTCTTATTAATGGAAGTGAACTGGCTAGTTGGCAGAATTCTGTTTTTCCATATTGGCACTGTTTGCTTGACATAGTTAATTGAATCAAGGGCAAGGTTAGTATGTCATGTAAGCAAAAATCCAGTTGGGACTGGGAAAGGAAAAGGTTGGCTGTAATACAAAAAAGCCCTGAGCTTCTTTTGGGTTAAACTAATTTCCCCCAGTCAGCCCTGTTATTCAAAAATGGAAAAGAGGGTTAATTTAGGATTCACCACACTTCTACTTGCAAGCCACAGAGAGAAGAGCCTAGAGTAACCCTGTAAAAAAAAAAAAGAACTTTATTAATAGAATCTGATTTCTATTACAGCCCTCATTTAATAGAGGAGTGGAGAACTCCTGATCTACAAGTATTGGCTGAAAAAGTTGTGAGAAATCCTGAGGGGATGAAAACAGTGGACTAGTTTTTGAAAAAGCAGCCGTAGAGTTGTTGGACTAGCTCAGGAGAGCACAAGTGATCGTTTCTGCAATTCCTGAGACAGAGCAAACGAATCAGTTTGAGGAAATATTCCTCACTGGACTGTAGCAGGACTGCTGTTTGAAGCCTTATATGTAGCTTCAGCTAGCTAGGCTGGCATTCTTCTGGAATATAATAATGAGCAGAATTTGTCTGAAGACTCCATGGCTCCATATGGAAATTAATGTGGAAAATATACGTGTTTGTGTGGGTGGGTGGGAGATTGTCAAACAATTAGGGGAAAACTGAAGTAATTTGAACCTAGATGAAAATGAGGATGGTTTTGGTTCAACTCAGCCTCTTAAACCCAACACACAGCTACAAAATCTCTTCAGGGCATTGGGGAATTCTTCTATGCATGGATAATTTGCCTGCTGACCTTCAGGGATAATTATTTGAACTAAGTTCTACTGTAATATGATTCAGATGTTACATGCCCAAAAGGGAGTTGCAAGGAATTTTTATATAATAAAATTTCCAGCTTATTGTAATAAAAGCATTAACTTTGCAAAAGAATTGAAACAGATTATCTGATAATCATTATAATATTTAGATACATTTGTGTATTTTAGCAAGAGATGAGAAAACTAATTCTGAAAATGATGGAAGGGAAATCTGTATGACTCTACAGTACTGTACTACGAATGGTCATGATAAGGATGACAGAATCCATCTAATCTATCCAGCACTCTCCCCTTTGTTTACCAGCTGCAACATGCTACGAGGCTTGTATACTATTTTAAAATGAAATGTTTAGACCTTGGTTTAAAAAAAGAATTAAAAAAATTTCATGGGAAGCGCCTGTTTACTGAAAAGCAATCAGTGTTAACTAAAATCAGAAGCAGATGTGTGTGCATATTACAATTAAACAGAAGAGGAAGAGGGGGGCCTTTATTTATTGAACATAGTTTTGTCATCTTGCATGCAGGAGAGCCATGTTCAAGTTTGGTGGTGAGACCATCCAAGGTCAGTGGTAGGGTGGGCAGAGCAGCCTCTCTGCTTCTGGTATTTTGGGGCCAAGAAAGATTGAAGCATAATTTTGAAAAGTAGAGAAAAAGGAAAAAGGAAAAAAAAAAGGACAGTTCAAGAAGATGATAAATAAAGGATATTACATATGTGCATGTGTATGTAAAGACAGCAGATTGCCATCAACTTTTCTGAATGAGGAGGGTGAAAGTGGACAATGGATTCTCTTAAGCAAAAAAAAAAAAAAAAAAAGCCAGAACAGGGAGAGGTAATCTGTGTCCCCAGGATAGCATGCAGCTTCTAACCATTTTTTTCTGACCATTATTGTTGAACAGATGTGACATTGTTTCTTGCTCTTTTGCAGCTGAAAATACAAATACTATTGTGTAAATTCCACCTACTGCCAGAGAAAAATAATCCCAGACCCACCCACTCATGGGATGCAGCCCTATTTATGGACTGTTCTTGCCTGACCTGCTGTATCCCCGGTGTTGAGTTTAGTTTCTGATCAGCCTGATGTAGAAACTGGTGCAATTTATCACTGCATTGAAAGTCAGTGTTGGACTGATTTAAGAAAGTCATTGTTGTCCCCTGCTGTGTCATGGAGTCAAGCATTCTGGTAACACTACTGCTTGGCTACCACTTATTGACCCTCTCATAGGAGACGCTGCTATGTCCGTTAGAGTACGAATTCTGCAGAGCACCATTCATCAACAGCTTCTTCTGAAGTAAATAAGTGGTTACTTTGCAACAAACTGGCTGATGTCTAAATCTGTGAAGTAGGACATTATATGTAGCGATAGCTATCATCCCCTTCTGAAGTTACAAAGTCCCTTTCCTTTCTCTGCAACAAGGTATGAGTAGCAATACATTCCGTTAAAATACTTTTTGATATTTAGATGTGGGCTGGCAGCTTTACATGCATCAAATCCGTCTCTACTAGATGATTTAGCACATTCTTTGCAAAATCATAAGCTTACAATAACAAGTTATATGTTGTTAGAATATATTAAATGAGATGTTCTAGAATATAGGGATGCATAGAACAAGAAATTGCAGTGTTCAGTACATGAATATCAATGAAATAACATTTTGGCACCTGTACATCCTGTTTATATAGATTTAAACTAATGGTTAATTCAACAAAAATATTATTTAGAGTCTATTAGACACTCATACCCAATTCTTAAGAAGAAATTGATAGATTCAACCAATAGTTGGAGATGTGGTGGTTAAAATGCACATATTGGTTCACATGATGTGGTTTAATATGATAGGAACTCAATATTTCACATATTAAATTTGTTTTGGAGAACTGTTTTTTGTAGAGACCAATGTTCTTTGCAATTGTATAGCAATGGTTTAAAAACTTATTAATATTAATATTGGCTGCTTTTATGATTGCAACCTCTCCTCTCCTGATACTCCAAGGTAAATGGACATCCATCAGGGATACAATGGAAAGAACGATGGTCATATCTCCACTTTCTGCTTGGCCCATTGCCTGTATGGGACACTCATCCTTCCCGAGAGCAAGAACAGATGATGTTGCTCTCCTCCCGCTCCCATCCCATTGCAAACACACCCCTTCCATTCTTTTCCAGTTTCAGTTCAGAACTATTGTTTCCTGACCCAAGCTGTCTTAAGCCCTTCTGAGCAGATGGTCGCCAACATTTTATTCTGTTCCAGTAGCAGCCCTGTCTTTAATTGCCTGCAATGTCTGGTAATGTGACCTTCCTTCCAGCAGTTGGTTGCTGTCCTGGACAGCCATATTGTCCTGGATTGTTGGGTGGCTATATTCTCTACTGACTGGTAAGTGCTTTATTTTATTTTTTTTAAACTTGTAGTTGATCCAACAATGACCCATGAAGTGAATGAACTATTCTCAACCTTAGAAACTCAGGCTCCATTCAACTCTTACATCTCCCAGTGGATATCCTTTTAGTTTTTGCCCAGGCAGGGTGAAGCATGCTTCTCCTGCTTTCCTACCTCATGCTCATAGTACTACAAAGCTTCCTTTCTTTTCTTTTCATTTTTTTAATCTTTAAATTGGAATGTAGGAATTATGCTACTTGTTTCTATGCATCTGATTTATCAGTTCTTCTTTGCTACAAAGTTTCTATGGACTATAGAGGAATATAGGAACGGAAGAACAACCTGTTCCCTATTGTTCTGATTACTGTAGCATTGGAGCTACAATAGTACCATTTATTTATTTATATTTCAAATTTAGTCGCTGCTCATCTCACTCAAAGAGCGTGGTGTGTGCGTGTTTGTGTGTGTGAGAGAGATGTGGAATGGTCTGCATTAGTGTCCAAGGAGAGAAGGGGGAGGGGGCATCCATGTGTGCAAACATCTGGAAAAACAGAGGAAAGGCATGGAATGAGAAAGTAACAATCCCTAAAGGCAGGCACTGGTAGACCGGTCCACACAGGAACAAGCCAGCAAGGCTTGCTTTCTCAACATGGATGGGAAGGGCAGAAACATGTGAATGACCCATTAGGACCTGCAATGGTTCTAGCCTGGACTGAGAACCAGCCCAGCTCCATTTCCAACCCTCTTCAATCAGGACTGGAATTTTCAAAGTTGGCTTAAGAAACAGCCAGAAGCAGCACGGGAGACAATCATTTTATCAGTGGATTGTGCTTACCAGTTGATATATTTAATTTTCTAATATTTTTCTACTGTTTACGAAACTGACTTAACTGCTTATAGTTTAATTGTATAATACTATGTTCACTTCTTTTTCAGTCTTCCCCCCCCCCCCCCATATCTAACTTAAAAGAATAAAAGCAACCAACCCCCCATCCTCCCTTTTCCCTACTGGAAAGGCTACAAGGGAGGGAGTAAAGGTAAAGGGAGTAGCTGTCAGGCCTAGCCCAAGGAACTCCAGGAGACCATGCAGATTCAGTTCAGCAGTGTTTATTAGCTACAATCTCTAGCAAGAATCTTCCCAGACTGAAACTAGTTCCCCAGGTCAGCCAATCACAACATAGTGAATTCCTCAGGGAGGTGCCAGCCTCATCCTCTTATCCCTCGCCCCTCAGGAGATGAAAGAGGATGCTTCCCTCCCTGAGTCTGGCCTTCATAATTCCATTCCATCACAGTAGCAATCCTATGAGCACATATATTACTTAAGACTCACTAATTTGAACCAGATTTTTGATGCAGCATATACAATGTGGATTCTGTGTTGGGCTTTCAGTACTCTTTTCAGTACTATTTGATGACGCATATGAATGGGACAATTAGTATTAGCCTATTTCTGTCCTGCTTATCCACAAGTTGGTCACTCCATGAAGCAGGATGCTGGATTACAGAGGTTTTAAATCTAATCCAACATAGCCTTTGTTACTTTTTTTTTTTTTAACCTCTAGAAGAGAATACTGTCCCTGAAGAAGTGCACCAGGGTTTTGGAAAGGGGTTGATATCTGAGAGGAAGCCCAACAGACTGGAAAGATGAATGACAGAGTAATCTGCAGATATGCTGCGAGGAGGAATAATGAAGGAGGCAACAGTGGCCTTTGAGGTATTGTCATTCAGCCACAGCCTAGCCACTGATGGGAGACTGACAGACTGGAGACCCAGAGTTTCATCCATATGAGAATGAAGGACCTAATTGGTTATTCCCTGTCAATTCTGAGATAAGCTGTCCAGCAGCTGCTTATCCAGTAATTCACTAACTTCCATATATTAGTTTTAAGTCATAATGTGAATGTATGCAGTTCATCTCAACAGTCTTTTTTCTTGTTAAAGCCTGTGCTTTTGGGATATTTGGTCATTTGGAAGGATTAGAAGGAGAGTCTTTAGTTTGAGAAATCAGTAGTCTAATTTTCATATGTCCTGTAGAAACATGCAATATTTCGGGGATGGGTGGTGGCGAGATTCCTTTGGCCTTCAAAGACTACGGTGGGTGTAGCTGGTGATGTCATCATATCACTGCACTGGGCAAAGACATATTTTTTTGGCTTGTTTTGGGGGAGGGTATGATTGAGGAGTTTAAGGGATGAAATGAATACCTTAAATCTCTTCAAGGTTTAAAGCACTCATTTCATCCTTAAAGCTTTTCAAATCTCTCAGAATATGCCAGGTGTTTAGGTTTTGCACATGCTGCAGTACTCTCAGGGCTGGAAAATGGCTCACATGGAGGGTGGGCTTTGAGGGAAATTGAAGTTACATGTATATGAGGTTGAATGAAATTGTCTCTGCCCCACTGAGTCCTTGAAATACTGATATATAAAGGCCTTTAGCATTTCAATGAAAGGAAAGGTCAATAAAATTAAAAATGGGATCCACATGGACCAGTGGAATAGAAATGGAAGGTGAAGTAAAGATAGAAATAACAAAAGAGAAATTCTCCTCTTCCATGATACATTTCATAAATGTTACTAAATTTCCTTTGATGTCACTATGAATTCCTGAGAATAAACCACCCAAATCTGGATATAACTCCAATGGCCAATGAAAAGGGGGAAAAAAGCAGAGATAAAGTGATACGGGATGTGTGTGTGTGGGGAAACGTACATAGTCAAGGTACCCAAAGTGAGGAATACAAGTGATTTATTATCACATTTTTACTATACCCTTATTTCAATGAGGGTAAATAGTTGCCTCTTCTCAGTGTTACCCTCCTCGTGATTTTGTGCTACAGAGATGGTTTTCCATTCAATGGTGGGATAGTGAAGGGCCCAAGGTCATCCAGTATACACCAAGCTAAGCAGGGATTGCAACACTGTTTCATTCAAACTGAGTTTAACATGCTCACTGAAATACTGTTGACTTAATTAGACATTTGTGGTCTGTTCAGGAGGTGATGCAAAGTGACTTTTTTCAGTTACGGCACAAAATTAAATGGTGGAGAGCATGTGGGAAGGGAGGAGCTGTTGTATAAAAAACTTGATTGCTTAGAAACTGTTGTTGGGCTGTGAATCCCCCTAGCTTCTGTTAGATCTGTTGGGAGAGACATTTTTAGAGCCCAGACTGAGTTCATTAAGACCCTGAGATTCATACGGAAGCCAGCTGTGTGAAATTACATGTATACAAGCCTAGATGAGATTGAAGCATATGCCTTCCTCTTGAGCCTTAGACGAGTCCACTTCCTTTAAGTCTTTGATCAGATTGCCACAATTATGTTATAGTTTCATACTCACTTCCTTCAAAGGATGACAGCTCATTAGTTTATGTTTACATACTGACTTGGGAATAAACATGTACATACATAAACAGTCAAGTACCTACATTCACTGGATGTCACCCCACATTTATCCAGCCATTTGCCAAACACTTTTTACCTGCAATCTACTTGCTTTAAGAAGTTCATGTCTGTAGGGGTGACTGAGGAAATCACAAAATGTTCACCCTACACTCCTAATAAGGGTAATATCTTTTTTTATTCTGCCTTTTCTTTTCCTTTCTTTTCTTTTTTCTTTTCTTTTCTTAGTAGTGAGCTTTCCTCCTGATATGAGGTCTCCAGAACTGATTCTGAGGAATTGTAGGTTACAGTCTTCATTTATTGCATTACATTTTTCTTTTCTTCAGTGGGTTCAGCCCAGCAGATATATGTAATTTTCATCCCTATTTTTACCTCAGGCAACTAATGTGCAACAGCCTGGGTTCAGGGCCTGAAGTCATCTAATACTTGGCTCAGCAGAGACCTCAGCTCTAAGCAACATGCTGTGTTCTATATGTTCTCTATAGGTGGGTTATGGAATAGTTTTAGGTTGGATGGGCTGCAGGTATTTTTTCAGTAATGTATCACATTCTGTTCTCCCCAAATGAGCAAGACCAGTTCAAAAAGTAGTGGAGTCAAGTCAAAAATTAAATTAACTAAATACAGCTAACATATAGATACAGCTAATACACAGTTAATTTGCAGCTAAACACTGCTAACAGACAGCTATTATACAAACACATGTAGCAGTCATCCCCTCTCTGCTACTCATTTAGAAAGCTATTCTGCCAATTTAAATAATAAGCAATCAGAAAATAAGTTGCTTTTCACCTCCCTGCCTTTTAAGGTAGGTGGGGGGAGGGTCCCTTTTAAACATCAATTAGTTTCCTCCTCCAAATCATTTTAAAATCTAATGATTTCCCCTTGTGACTTAAATTATTTCCTCCCCCAAATTCACCTTCAAAACGGAAAGCTGGCTGGTTAGTTAATTAACAGTCTGATCATTTGAGTTCACCAAGATAGCAAACCAGCTGATGCTTTGTTAGGTACACCTAGAGTGCAGGAGCAGGGAAGTGAGAGGAGAGGGCAGGAGTAAGGAAGTTGGATCAAGAAAGGAAAGGAACAGGGCAGCAGGAAAAGCCAATTCTTTGATAATTTTTAATTAAATTACAGATGCTTTTATGCTGCTTCAGTTCTCAAGGCTAAAAATAAATTGGTGGGCACTGGCTCAGGTCAACATGACGTGAGGTTCAAGTGTTCTAGTATTAATATTAGTGTTCTATTCCCCCCCCCCCCCCCAGAAAAGCTTTATTTAGCATCCCTGTATTCTGCATCTTCACTTCTCTTACATTAGTCTTATGTGTCAGTTCAGTGAATCAAGTACCAGACAAAACTGAATAAAAGTAGAATCGAGTGAGTCCAAATAGATGAACCTCTGGCTCATCGGTGCATTTCCCTATCCATGGCACAAACATACCCTGGTAACAGATTTTTTTTCTGCTGTGTTCTCATAACGTTGCCTTCATCCCTAGCCCACAACCGAAGAAACTTAGAGTCGTCTTTAGCTGCTCCAGTTTGAAAGTAGCCTTTACCCTCTTCTCTGGATACAGTGTTGTCCATGGATATGATCTGACACATTTCACTGACATCTGCCCAGCTCTTAGTGGCCATTTTAGGCTGCTGTGGGCACAGCCTCTCCCCTCCAGCCTCTGGGAAGTGTCTTTCATGGCTGTTTAGGCTTAGATTGCAAGACAGTTCAGACATCTGCCTTCTGTTGAGGCATCAGCCCACGTGATGGCTGCCTGGTGCTTTCCATAACATTTGTCAGGTTTTTCAGAGGCTCCTTATAAACACAAACTTAGTGCTCTTTAGGTCTAGCTGTCTCTTGACAGGCTGCTAGTCCTGTACTGCAAGGAAGATTGATTTAATTACCTTTTTTTCCCCTTTCTGTTTCTGTATCACCACGATCCCTGTATGGAGAATGGTGGGAAAAGAAAGAAAGCTTTGGCCCTTTCTCATTAACTTCCTGATCCCCAGTTTCACCTGAGATTTGGTCACACAACTTTGGGAATCAAAAGGTACCTGGGAGGATGTGATGCAATTCTGCTGGGCGATGATGGTGATGATGATTGCATTGGATCTTTCTCCAGTTTCCTCTAGGGCAGGGATAGAGTAGCATAATTTCCTCTTTAAATTTAGAACCATGGGGAGGGGGTCCAAGGTGATCACCAACAGATTTGTTCCTCTTCAGCTCTGAAGTTGTATTGGTTGTAGCTTCTAGAGGCTAGCCACTTGGGGTATTAGTAATTGCATGTTGTTGGAATCACTAAGGGAGAGGGAGACACTGCTTCACCCATTCCAATTTGCAAGGAATGCCTGATACACCAAAGCACCACAGCACTCTTCCTAGGAGCAGACCTTCACAGAGTCCATGTCCATGTGTGTGAGCAAGAATACTTGTGTTTTTCAACGTTTTTTTTTTAAAATCTTGCTTTTCAGCTTCCATGTCCTCCTTGCTCAGTTCCAGTACACACAATCTTCTCAGCCAGCTTCCCCTTTTCTGCTTGTTGTCCTTTGGGCTGTGGGTCCATTTCCATATATTCCATCCCCACAATAAATATTCCCCATTCCTCCTCCTTCTCTTAATCTTCATTATTTTGCAATGCCATCATCCTTTTTCCACCTCCCACCTATTGCCTGTTTATTTCCTGATGTTGGCATGACCTTTCAGAAGAATGCTAAATCTTTGTCCAGAAATAGTCTGACTTCGAGGTCACTGGCACACAGATGTTAGTGGGGCAACTTGACAGGCGACCAAATATGGTGTTCCAAGCACCCACCTATGTTCACCCAAGCAAGGATATTATCTAAATTAAGTGACAGCTGGATCTGTTGATAATTTGGGGAGGGGCTGATACATGAGGATGGCTATCCCCTTTTTATTTTTGACTGTGGGGAGATTAGCTTGAGATAAGATACCTGGAGGAGATCAAGAGGGTGGTTATTGAGATGATGATGATTACACTGCTGAGATTAGTATTATTATCCATTGTCCTGAAATGAAGTGGATATGAAATTTTATACTTTGGAAACTTCTGAACATTTTGTTTCCTCTTTTTTTTAAAAAAAAAGAAATCCAATTTACCAAATACATGGCGGAATTCATCCCGTGTATCTTATTACAGGACGAGGCAGCTATAGCTGGAATGATGGAGGCGTCATGGCTTATTGGTGGAGTTTGCCTCTTGTATTCTCATTTCTGGCCTACCTTATTTGGAAAACTTGGGACAAATATCCACACAAAACATTGGAAAGCCATGTTTAATCACAATATTGGGTTAGATTAGAGTTCTATATTACCTAGTGCAAGAGAATAAATCTTTATATCAAAAAGCTGTATTCTACCAAAACAAATTCTGCCATGGCGTAGACACAACAGTGAATTTTCATTTTTCATTCCTGGTGAAAATAAACATTCATACAAGTTTGCATCCAGTGGATCTGCAAAAATATCAGGGTACAGCTGGGCAAATGACTTTGAAAAGCATGTTAGGGAAAGTTCCATTTAAATAAACCAAATGAAAAGGAAAGCTGCATACAAAAGGGTATATATGTGGAAAAAGTTGATAGAAAATGATACAAGATTTGGAAAAATAAGGATTAGATTTGTTCTTATCTGGTGTCTTTTGGATGTTCTGTAACACAACTCCCATAAGCCCTTACCAGTGCCAACAGGAGACCAAATTACCTATGTCTTGGCTATAATGACCAGTAGCCTGATTCGAGATAAGGCAACCTATTTTAAGTCAAATTAGTTGATGTAACTCCAGCTAGTTACACCTGAAGAATAAGTGATTGCTTTGCAGTGGAATATGACTATTCTGCAGCCACCTCTATCCATAGTACATTGCACCTAGTTAACTGTTCAATGAACAAAACCTATTTTTTGCATAGCTCCTATGCAACCTAAGTCGTGAATGTACTTGCCCCCATTACTAGTGGAATATGTGACTTTGCACTGAATCACTTTGGGCTTCATCAGCACAGAGGCTGGCTGTTTGACATAGCAGTGTCTGATCTAATGAGACACATTGTGATCCATGCATTAAATTGCACCAAAAGAGATTTGTTTCCATAACCGATGAGAGAAGGCAATGCCTTTGACAAAAGCATTTGCAGCTGCCCTTCCTTATTAAAGGTAACTGCCTTTTAATGTGTCCTTGGCACTGAAATCTCCTTCTGTAAAATTTAGTCTGCAATCATCTGCATCATGTTCTGGATATATTTAACATCCTAGACAAGGCTAGTGGCAGTGGGGATGAAGAAGGAATTTGACACCATGGTCGTTTCCAAAACCAGAAAGATGGTAGTGATGGAGAACTATTCTTCATGTCCCAAATTTTGGTTTTGGTTTTTACATTGAGGCAGTCACTGTGATTCAGTATGTTCTCACTGTAACATTATAATCCTCCTCATCAAACATTAATGGAGAACCAGACATAAAAGGACAAAGAGTCAATAAGCACACCATGCCATATTTAAGACGTGATGTCTCTTTCCTTGTTTTGCAGTGTTATCTTTAACGGATGCTAGTTGGATATATTTTATTGAGACATTCAGACAAAGGATAACTTGGGCCACTGCTAAGAAGTTCACATTACTTTTTACTCATGGATCATTATGAATGAAGGGCTCAAACTGTCTAGATCAGCTGCTTTTGACCTAATGTCCTCCTGAGATGTTGGACTACAACCCCAGTACTGGCTCTGTGCTGGCTAGAATTTTTGGGAGTTTTACTTCTGGAAGGCAACAAATTGGGGAAGGCTGCTTTAGAGAAAATGGAAATATAGTGAACTAGAATTTAGGATGCCCAGTGTAGTTATATATGGAGCAGGCAAGCAGGCTGGAGAATAGATGCAAGCTGGAAAATGCTGCCCTGATTTTTCATATTCCAAACTGAGTAACAGCTTAGTTCCTTTTTATTTTATTTTATTTTATTTTATTTATTTTATTTTTTATTTTTATTCTATTTATTTTAGACTTGTATGGCTGCCCACCTTAGAGGCACAACTGTGGGCAGCTCGCAGCAACCCTTTCGGCAGAAAGAGAAAAGTTACAGTTGCTGTAACAAATCTTCGCAGACCAGGCTGTCAGCTCCTAGTTACTATTTCTCATCCTGCCAATGTAATTGAATTACCATTTGCTTTCTGGCAAATGGATGGACCTCCCCATTAGGATCATCCCATTGTCATACTAAAAAGACAGATAACAGGAATGTTTTCCCCCATGATGGTTCAAAGACAATCAAACATTCTTGACACCCAGCATCATAATATCCTTGGCTATACACATAGAGACACACACCCCCCTGCCAATTTTCTGTGTCTGCCAAAAGAACAGCTGATAACAACAGGAGGCTGGAACTCCAGAAAGGCATCAAATGTTCTGAATGCCCATTGTTGTTGGCCAGGGCCAATAGTTCAAACAGTGCTCATAATGTATAGATGCATAATATGAGATGGCGGGGGAAAAACCGGGCCTCTGCAGAGCCTTCATGTTTTGCTCCAGCTCTTACTGCTTGTATAACCCATGGACCTCAGAAAAAGATAGAGCACAGTTCATATTTGGCTTCAAGCAAGTGCCCTGCCCGAACATCCTATGATCTTTTTATTCCACTCTTCCATTTTGTACATGACCTACTACTGGGAGCTATCAAGAAATCTTTTAAGCAAGGACGGTTTAATCCATTCTGTTCATCCCCAAAGTAAATTTGTGCCTCTGAAACAGAAAACACAACTTCACATAGCAAGGAGATTATACCGTACCAAGGAAGTAAAAAAAATCAACTTCAGACACAGTGTGATGGAAATAATTAGTTGCTTTTAAACTGAAAGGCTTGCTTTGCTCCATTTCAACATAAAACATGTTGGATTCTTTTTTGGAAGAACGTAATTGGAGGACAGCCCATTTTTAAATGCCTCTCTATTTATTTTGAATAAGCAAATGCCAATGAAAAAGATTTTATAAGAAAAAGCATTGTCCAAGGTGTGCCTTTTTCATCCTCCAGGACATTTTGTGCTTGTATCTGCAAAATTATTTTATTATTTATTTAGTTGTTTTTTTAAAGGTTATCTTTCTAGTTTTCTGTTGCTATAAGGAATACAGACACATCTTATCCCCAGCTGAAAAATTGACATGGTGTGCCTTGTTTTTGAAATGATCTGTAAGTTGTTCTAAAAAATCTTTTATCTAAAGAACAAGATAAAAATGTCCTAAATAAATAACTAGACTTAAAAGCTTTGTTTGTTATAATGTTGTCCAAATTGTCTCACCTGAATTATTGATTCAGTTAAGATCATAAATGTGATCCAACCTTTCAAATCAATTTAGAAAATTGAGACAATTTGATTATTCATTTCAACTTTCCACTTTGATTTGAAGAGTCAATCGAACTGGCTATGAACTGAATCTTTGAATGAAAGATTTGCATAGCATTTTTGTTAATACAGATATATTAATGGAGATGAAAAAGCTCCACCATTAATTAATTTAATAAACTGCAATAATATCACAGATGAGCCAAAATTGTTTTTGACTTCTAATGGTTGTTTAGTTCTTTTATAGAAAGAGTTCAGGTAGAATATCCTGAGAAAGGTCATCTGGTGGGCTTAAGGAAAAAAAGACCATATCATCCCTTGTAAGCTAGCATTATTTCTGCTTTATTGCATCATAAATTAAAAAAAAAAAACAGTAACAGTTATCTAAAGTGCTTATAGAAAAAGTGTAGGCATGTGCCTAAAATGGGGAATGTGTTTTGTTTTGAGCTCAGAACAAAACAGATCCCCTCAAACCTTTCCATTGGAACATTCAGAGTTAATTCTGTTCCAGTGGGACAGAACTGGAGACAGTTTCTTTGGGACAAAAGTCAAAATGTTTTTGAGTATTCTGTCTAGAGAAAGCAATTACCTCCTTGTTTTTCACCCTGGGGCCGCAAAAGTAGATGGGATGGGTTGGTTCTGTTATTTAGTGTGTGTGTGTGTGTGTGTGTGTGTGTGTGTTTAAAAGAAATATTTTAATAAATTAAATGAAAATAAAAATAATTCTCTTGGCCAAATGTTCTGCAGGTTGGTTGGCAGGTAGCCATCTGCACGGCCTTATGAATAACATAACAACTTTTTACTGTGTTTATCTTTTTTATAAAAAGGTTGATGTAGCAAATTAGTACTAAGGTGGTGATAGGGGTCTTTGGGATAAGTCATAATAGGTAAGCCTTGACTAAAAATAAAAGTGTTCTACTAATATTGTGTGTGCAGCTTGAAAAATTGTGTATCAGTATAAGCATAGGGACAATTAATGAGAATTATTCCCAAATAAACAAGCATATCCTTTTCGGTGGTGATTGAATTTTGGAGAAATATGTAAAAATAACTTTAACAGGGATAAAAGAAAAGCTGGGGTGGGGAGAATCTTCATGTCTCCTCCTCCTTTAACTTACCGTTCCTTACAGTGGTTTAAAACAAAAACAAAAGCACATTAAAGGCCTTTCTCCCCTACTGAGTTAAAGTACTATCCACCCATTCTTGAACTAGCAGAAAACTACATCAGCATGAAATTTGCTGCTCTCATTGTTGATCTCTATTCTTCCTTTATTGCATCTGTTCCATGTCACTGCTGAATGGAATTGTCCTCATTATAATGTTATTTATAATGCACGTGCATATGCAGCCTGTGATAGGCAAAGCAATTAGTTCAGTCCTCTGGTTTTGCTGCCCTCCCTCTTTGGTATAGCACCAGCTTTGTGTGTGTGTGTGTGTGTGTGTGTAATTTGCAAACATGGCATTGCAGGGGGAATGGAGTCTGACACCAGGACTCTGTCAGGAATCTCTTGGCAGCATTGTCTGTTTCTCCTTCCAGATCCCATTCTGCCTTGACACAAATCAAATAAAATGAAGGGGGAAATCATGAACAGAGAAAAGTTGTTGGCAACAATTCTTCAGAGAGAGAAATTTTATTTCAGCTTTCTTGCCCCTTTCTTTTTCTATATACTCACCAATTGCTGACCTGCAGATTCCTTTGTGTTGTGTTCTGGAGGCAAAAGGGTTAGTTCCAGCATTTTGCAATTACACTATTTCAGTTCCAGACTACATATCCACTAAGTAGTTTCCAAGGGCATTTATTGGTGGTGGTGGTGGTGGGGTAATCAACAGAGTTAAAATGGTGGGCCTGACCAGCAGATTGAAACCCTAACAATGTTTACATGTGTGAGATGTGTGTGACACATATTAAAAGGGGATAGGCTGATTGTCATGCCTGTCATTTTGATACTGTTGATTCCACTTGTGGACACCTTTGGTAGTTTCTTAACATTTTGTGTTACTGCATCCAATTATTTAAGGAACACATAACAAAATGCCAGGGAAAACACTTACTGAAGACCAGAACAGAGCAGGTGAGCCAACATCATCCCCAAACAAGTAATAAATACCTCTCTGATATTCACTGTATTGGTCATTGGTCTTTATCTCTAACTTCAGGGGTGGCAAAACATAACATGCCTTGAGGCTACCCCAGACCATGTCGGTATAAGGAAGTAAATGCTACTTTAATACCAGTACAGCAAAGGACTGTTTAAGCCTCTGTTGCAAGAAACAAAGCATTAGGAGAGAAAGACGAAGAGAACTTGAACTCAAGGAAAAATTCAGATGTGCAGAGAAGGTGAAGAACAGGGAAGCCACCAGACCAGATGTGGACATGAGTTACCAGAGATAGATCACAAGGAAACAATCCATCAAGATCCAACAAGGACCAGAGGACAGCAACTAGAAGTAAGAAAGTTAACAGTTAATTGCCATGCAGCAAGTTGTATTTGGCCCAGCAGTGTAACAGGTCAGCAAATGGCTGAGGTGATGTGTAGAAAGGAATGCAGGACAGAAGCTGTTGGCAAAAGGTTAAGGGACAAGCTGCATACAGTAGGACTCTATTGGAAAACCCTCAATTCACGTACACAACAATCATGTCCAGGGAGCTTCTGTCTTCTACAATCTCTGTACATCCTCTGGCTAGGGTATAGCAGATCAAGTGAGTATTAACATGCATGTGCATGTAATGCTTAAGCAATTGTCAATAATAAAACTTTTGTAGGTTAGCAGAAAGTCTTGGTGTATTGTGTATTATCATGAGTATTTCATTGCTGCATAAGATCTTGAACTCCTATATCTCCACTGAAAGTGTGTGAACATATCTATTAATAATCCCCCTGCCCAAACAGAGCTATGCACTGTGAAGCCTTAACTACACCTATCTGGTCTCTGGACTGGGTAGATTGCAAGAGAGCTGAGTGCCTCCATGGGGTATCTAAAAGAGGAAAAGAATGAACGAAGTATAAATGAACAAAGTATACATTTGTAACAACTGTTTCAGTCATGGGCTGGGCAGAAGCTGAAGGCCATGTTGTGGAGGCAAAGGAAGAAATTGCTATTGGCAAGGAATGATTTTGCCATAGTTAAAAGACACCCCACACCCACCAAACAATGCAGGTTATGGTTTGCTCAATGTTTCTTATTTAAAAAAAAAAAAAAGGCAATCTTGCTTAAGCTGAATGTCATTCTTTTTAAAGAGCTGAATTTAAAAGACAGTAGACCAGAGCCTTTTGTTCTTGTATGAAACAAAAGGACAATAATCCAATGGTGGGTGTTTAATGATAGTACTACTACTTTAGCCAGCATGGACATTGACCAAAAGAGTGAGTATACAATACTGGAAGGAGAAATCTATGCCTGATTTGCAGCAGTGGATTGGAAATTGATGGTATTGTCAATATGTCAACAAAGAGGCAAGGAAGAAGACTTCTGAGCTGAGGATTATGTTCAAATTTTTTGGAGATCTGTTTATAACACAATTTCCAGGACTTGATTTACTTCTTTTTTTTCCTGGTTGGTTTTGTGGTTACATTGATCCTTTAATGCTATTGTATTTATTTCTTCCTTTTGTTGATTAGTTTAACATGATAAAACTTTGGAAGATTCATTCATTCATTCATTCATTCATTCATTCATTCATTCATTCATTCTGTCTGTCTTTCATTCATTCATTCATTTGGTCAAATTAAGCATGAATCCAAATGCACATCAACACTGCAACTGGTGACACCTGACAAACTCTTTCAACACTTTTCATATTCACAAAGGCACTTTCAGAATATTACAGAAAGATGTGAGAAACTAGGCAGGATTATCTTTCTAGGGACAATTCTAAACTCTGGGCATTGTTTAAGGTAGAGGTGGACATTCTTCTTATGATGAGGTCCAATTGCGTTTTCCCCCCTCTTTAGGGGTGTGGCAGAATGAGATAATCTGATGGGCATGGGATGATGTAATTCAACTCAAGGTAAAGGATTTTTGTTTATTTGCCAACTCCTTGCTCAGCAGACACCCAGAAGCTTCTTGCCTAATTAAGACACCTTCAGGCAGACATATCTACTTTTTGGAGAAGGTATGAAAAGGACAGCTCTATTAGGCAAGGACATTGTTGGGCTGTTGGTGTTGTAGTGGGGAGTGAAGATGCTATGTGAATCCAGGCACAATTGGAGAGATGATTCTTAGAGGAAGAAGTAATCCTCCTAATCCTGCAACAGAGGAAAAAGCAAAAACAAACTGCCAAAGGAGATGTACAGAGCAGTTTAGCTGGAAAACAAGACTGCAGTATTTGGAAAGGACAGACCAGGAGCCAGCAAGAAAAACCTGACCAAGGTTCTGGAATTTCAAGAGGCTCTGATTTCATCTGGAAGGTTTGGCATGCTCTGGGTTCCATCCATTAAACAATACTGTATTTCAGGACTCTGGAAGCACACCTTCTCTGTGTGCCTGCCCTCTGGAATGAGGTTCCCCTGAGAATTGAAAGGCCCTCACCCTATTGGGATTTTGAGGGGCCCTGAAGACATGGCTTTTTGCCCAGGCCCTTGGTGAGGATAATTGAAGCCCCTTTTCTTCCTTTCCCTTCTTCCCAACTGGATTTCTTTTCTCTGCCATCTTTTTTTCTTTGTTTTGTGTTTATTGTACTGTTATTTTAACATCTTATTGTCACTGGGAATTGCGTGGCAGATGATGATGATGATGATGATGATGTCAACATTGCTGCATGGATGAAGGGCATGATTCATTGTCATAATTTTTTTGGTCTTCCTATCCAGGGCTTTTAGTTCAGCTTGAGTCCAGTCCACTATTCCAGCTGTATATCTAATGACTGGAATTGCCCAGGTGTTAATCGCCTTGATGGTATTTCTGCCACTGAGTTTGGACTTTAAGATCTTCTTCACTCTTCTGATGTATTCACTACTAACTTTCTTCTTAACTTCAGTGTGCTTGATGTTGTCAGCCTGAAGGATGCCCAGGTATTTGTAGTGATCTTCATCCAGACTCTTGATGTTATTTCCATAGGGCATCTTGATTCCTTCAGTTGTCACTATTTTTCCCCTGTTGATGATAAGGCTGGCACATTTGCCTAGTCCAAACTCCATTGACTCTACTTATCAAAGAGCATAGGTGGATGTGAAATGTTACAAGTACATCAGACAGTTGAAGAAGAAAAAACGGCATTGGAAGAATATCCAAAGGACAGTGAAGAAGATGCACTGAAGCTAGTACATCATGAAGGCTTACTGAACACCAAAGAAACCAAACTGGCCTATAAGAAAGGCCAAATGAAGAATAGAAAAGAGACATGGCAAGGCAAAGTATTACATGGCCAGTACACACACACACACACAACTAGCAGGCAAAGCAGATAACAACAAGACCTGGCAATGGCTAAGAGCATAAAAGTTGAAGAAAGAGACAGAGGGGCTAATTCTGGCTGCACAAGACCAAGCCTTAAGAACAAATGCATACAAAGCCAGAATTGAGAAGACAGCAACAGAGCAAATGCTGCCTCTGCAAAGGAGCTGAAGAAACAGTGACCCACCTAGTTAGCTGCTGCAAGAAGATCGCACAGACTAACTACAAACAATGGCATGACAAAGTAGCAACAATGGTGCATTGGAATATTTGCAAGAAATACCACTTGCCTGCAAGCAAGAACTGGTGAGATCACAGAACAGACAAAGTAATAGAAAATGGAGAAGCTAAAGTGCTCTGGGACTTTAGAATTCAAACAGACAAGCATCTGCCACACAACACCCCAGACTTAACAATTGTTGATAAGAAAGACAAAAAAGTCTGGATAATGGACATCACAATACTTGGAGAGAGCAGAATAGACGAGAAAGAATGAGAAAATGTCACAAAATATGAAGACCTGCAAATAGAGGTAGAATGACTATGGCAAAAGAAAGCAAAGATAGTACCAATAGTAATAGGGATCTTGGATGCAATCCTAAAACATATGGAGCACCACTTGAAGACCCTCAGCATTGACAAAATCACCATCATCAATTGTAAAAGGCAGCTTTACTTGGCACAGCTTACATCCTGCGATGATACCTTTAACACCATCAAACAACATCTGCCTATCCCAGGTCTTTGGGAAGGACTCGATAGGTGGATAAAAATACCAAATCCAATCTAAACATCAGGCTGGCAGTGCGACAAATCACAACAAGAACAACAGCAACAACAATAATTTCCCCTTCTTTCCCTCCTTTTCCTCTTCTCTAAGCTAAGGTGGTGTTGACATCATTGAAATGGGAGGAACTTGAATTACTAGGTGATAGGAGGAAGTAAACAGCTTGGTAATAGTTTCTTTATGTTGAGTGATAAATAAATAAATACATAAATAAATAAATTTTTTAGGCTGCATATGTCAAGTGTTCACAAAACGATTTATTGTACATTTTAGGCATTAAGGAGTCCTTCCCTCCATCCACTTCTTCCCCAATAAGACTTAATTAGGAGTTCTATATGCTTCTTCTGTGTAAATCTCAATGTCTATGGAAGATAACTGAGAACTGTTGGCAAAAACCAGAAGTAGGACTTTATGATGATTCTTCCACAGTCTTATCTCATGCTAGCATTATCTGACATGATGGGTTTATGTAGGTTTTAGAGGTATAGGGTATAGGAGACTCTTCTTAAACTTGATTAGATTAGCCTTCAGATCTCTTCCAATTTTATTGGCAGCATTCAATTGGGTTGCAGTTTTGTGACAAATTCGTGGATGATGGATGCAAAAAATGCAGTTTGTTTTCACTGACCTTTAAAGAATAAGATTAGCCTTTTGACCCACTACATTTAATATTCCACACATATTGTTTTCTTTATATCTTTATAAAGCTTTATATTTTTAAAAACTACTTATAAAGTATAAAAGGAACATGCACACTACAGTCAAAGCTGACTTCATTTTACTATAAACTGATTATTTTTACAGATCAGGATCTTTACATTCCAGCAGATCTTGATGCCATGTTTTTATAATATAAGCTTATATATAAGGGATATAGTCAGAGTTGACTCATATAGAATTGCACTGTGCAGGTATTGTTGTTATTTTCAAATTGTAGTCCACCCTCAAGGCAGTTAATTGGATTTTCACTATATTTTATTTTTACCATTAAAACAATTAAAATAACAATATATCTGCCACTTCAAACTGAAAAGTTTGTCTATAAAGGAAGGCTTTACGATCTTTTGTAAAAATAGAAAAGAGTTTGAGCTGGTAGTGAATACTTTCTATAGTCTAAGAGTAATATAGGAAAAGTTTTCCTCTTTGTGACTGACAAAAGAGACTTTAATGTTCAGTTAGGTTTAGTGAAAGATAGGTGGTTTCTCTGATAATTAGACCCCAGCCTTTTAAAGGCTTTAAAAATCAGTATCTACATCTTAAATTCTGCCCAGAAAGAGTAGGTAAGCAATGCAAGCTTTTCAACATGGGCTTGATATGCTTCCAATATTAGGTACTGTTTAGCAGCCTGTTTTCTGTTCTCCACCATGTGAAGTTTCCAGAGCCTCCTCAAGGGTAGCCCGACACAGCACACATTGTAGTAGTCAGGTTGGTTTATATTGTGAATAAAGCAGAGATAACTGTGTGCCAGGTCTGACCCACACGGCTGGCAGGCTAGGTGTAGTCTTCTGAACACCCTTCTTCCTCTAGATTCCGCAACTGGGAAACTAGAAATAGATGGGGGTCAAGAAGCACCCTGGTTCTAGAGGAAGACGATGGACAAAAAATGTCCATGGAACTTTGGAAAAAAGTCATGGAACTTTGTTTTGTATATGATAACCACAGCAAGATTATTGTATGCACAAAGATGGAAAGATTTGGCGATACCTACAATGGAGGAATGATTGGTGAAGATGATAGAACTTGCTGAGATGGCCAAATTGACTTCTTTGATTAGAGAAAAGACAGTATCTACATTTATTATGGACTTTTTGTGTAAAACACACAAAAAATGAACTTATGATTTATGATTTTGATGATTAGACAGGATACATTATAGAAAGAAGAGAGCCATGATGCAACTTTACAGAAAGAGGTGAATTTATAATTGTACTTAAAACTGCTGTAAAGAAGATCGGAAGCCACTTCTTTGTATCTTTTTTTCTTTCCTTTCTATTTTCTTTTTCTTTTTCTTTCTTTCTTGCACTTTTAGCTTTCTCTTTGATTTCTTTCTTTTTCTTTTTTCTTCCTTGCTTAATATTAGTTTGTATTAGTTTTTACCTTAGTTTTTAAAACTTTTAATAAAATTATATGTCTGTCTGTCTGTCTGTCTGTCTGTCTGTCTGTCTGTCTATCTATCTATCTATCTATCTATCTATCTATCTATCTATCTATCTTTCACTTGCTCACTCACTCACTCTGGCTCTTTCTTGCAAATATGCTACTTTGGGAGTGTGTGGTGTGGGCAGGTAATACCCCATCCATAACAGGCTAAACTGAAATGTGAGCAGGGGGACGGACACAACCTCATCCAGTTTCCTACTGATCAAACATTGAGGAAGTGCTCAGCTTTAGGCCAACTCAAATCTAACTCCCCAGTAAGATTATTTATATATCAATCAATCAATCAATCAATCAATCAATCAGTCTTACACATCTTTAAAGCAATCTTCTTCAACTACAGTAGATATTTTGGTTTCTAGTTCCCATAGTGTTCAGCCATATAGGTTGAACCCCGCACACCTAGAGGACATCAGGTTAAGGAAAAGTGGGACAGGAGGAGGAAGAACTAAACCACAATGTGATTTCTTTTGTTCTGACATTGCATCTTCTATGAACCTAGCAAATGTAGTTTAAAAATCTAATCTGTAGCTTAGAATATAGCGTAAACCCAACAAATAGTTGTTTATCCAATCAACCATGTTTAAATAAACTATGGCTTGGCATGCTGTGTGAATCCAGACATTATGTGCTGCAGGTGGGCTCTTGCTTCCGGCTTTGTCTTCCTTTTTCTCACCTCCTTCTGGAAATCTTTCCACATGTTCCCTCTGTTGATGATACAATGAGCTCTTCCACTGAACTGCACATGATTCTGGCAGCAGGGAGTATATTGTTTGCATTCCAGATCCTTGTAGTTTTGGCACTTTCATAAATATGAGAATATTAAATGAATTAAAATATTTATACATTATTGTCTTAATTTATTATAGAATACTCACTACATTTACGAGATGGCTTCCTTGCTGAGATCGTCATAACACTGTTATAGTGCCTATTAACTTTTACAGCCAAAATTTGGTTATCATCGAGAGAAGCAAAAGTTAAAAATAAAGCACAAAAAGCCAGTTGTTATAATTAATGGGTGCAGTAGCAAAGCACACAGAATTAATGAGAAAGATTACCTTTTTTAGTGTTCCTATAAACTGCTAGATTGAAGGGATGTGGAAAATGAATAATGCATTTGCATAAATATCCACCAAATGATTATGCATTTGCTGATTTATGTAAGGCACTCAGATGCTATGGTGATGAGCAAAGTATAAATAAAAGAGAAAGGTGATTGGTAGATAGTTGTCTCAATGAATATCAATTGAAAGGCAACACTAAATAGAATGTCAATTGGAACAGAGAAAGCTGCTGGATGTTTAGTTCCATCAACATAACCATGTTCTTCTCAACTTCCCAATGTCCTGTTTGACAATCTGTAGAATGGGAAAACGATTTTAGAATATAATTTCCCACTTATCTGGCAGAGGTATAACAACTGGATAATATTATATAGACACGAGCTGTGAAAAGAATGCTGGTGTTCAGCTCAAATCTTTCAGAAGCAATAAGTGCAAAATACCCACTCTGGAGTTTAAGCTGGAGGGGTAGGGTATGGAAGCTCACATAAAAGGTAAGTATTGATGCTACATGTACCAGAAATTAAGTAAGAACTTATATTTATCAGCAGAATGCCAGTGGACTAGCCCTCTGTGGAACTGATGGTTTAATTTGAAATTGTGGAATATTTTTAGGTTTGTCCCCTCTTTCTCTATCAGGGACCTCTTAGACAACAAATTGGCTAGTCTGCCAGTTTAGTTGCTAAAGATCTGAGCTGTTCTTTTCATTTCTTCAGAGTAGTATTTTTGAAGTTCTACCCTAAATACCAGGTCAGGGAATTCAGAAGCTGACTTCGATATCTTTAAGTGGATGGCACTGGGTTGGAGTTAATAATCACTGAGTTACAAAAAAGGGGTAGATACTGCAGGAAGACAGATGTCTATTGTGGCAAAAAATCAGGAGCAGGGAGAGAAAAACTTGACCACAATGCAGAGTGCACAAAACAGAAATCTGGATGACTCCATCGTATTTTGGCAATTTATATCAATGGCCATTCAGAACCAACTTAACAAGAGAGCATTGTGCTGAAACAACCAGACTATGTTCATTCGACACAGCTGCTTCTGTAAATAACATTATAGAACACAGCCGTCTGGTTCTATGTGAGGATCCCCTTGAATTTGGTCCAGAAGTTGCAGCTGACACAGAAAGCTGTAGTCTGAGTGCTGACTAGGGGCCTGGCTCACGCACATAAAACATTTCAGCTTAGGAAACTGAACTGGCTGTTTATTTACTGCTACAGTTCTCCAAGGCTTTGTTGCTAACACAGCAGGCTTTCAACAACATGGGACCAGGTTCTCTGAAAGACTGCCTTCCTCATTATACAAGGAAGATTGTATTGGTTGAATTATATTCAGCAGATTATGGTTGTGACCCAGTTGTTAATTGATGTGAGTCAGACCCTACATGGAATACTACATCCATTTCAAGGCACTGCATTGTAGGAAAGACATTGGCAAACTGGAATGTGATCAGAGGAGAGCAACCAAAATTATAAGGGGCCTGAAAGGAAAAACTTATAGGAATGGTTAGAGGCATTGGGTATATTTAGCTTGGAGAAGAGAAGACTACAAGAAGACATGATAGTTGCTTTCAGGTATATGAAAGGCTGTTATGTGTAAGATGGGGTAGTCTTGTTCAATGTTGTTCCAGAAAAAAGACAAGAAATGAATTTGAATTAGAAGGAAGCATATTGAATTTGAGGAAAAATACAGTAAGAACAACAATGGAACAGTTTGCCTTTTTACTGGAGATGGTTAAACAAAGACTGGATAGCCATCTACAGGCAATGGCATAGTAGTAGATTCCTGCACTGGACAGAGAGTTAGACTAGATGCTCTTCAAAAGACTTTCTGATCTTTACATTCTAAAAGCATGGACTTCTGTGATTCTCTTCCATCGATCCTCTTAGGTTTTATGCTCTACTTAATCACATACAGTATACGGATTAGGAATTATTTTAATATGAGATATAGAAAGATTTCAGAATAAATGAATATGTAATAAAATGTAATAATAAAGTGTAGATATTAGCTGAATGAGTGCATTTCTCTCTCTCTCTCTCTTTCTTTTATAACAGAAGGGTATAAATGTTTTAAAACTGATTTTATGGTTCTGTTTTTAATCTGCATTTTATTATTTTAAGCCACCATAAATGTCATTGTTGATGAAGGAGTTAAATTTAATTGGTCAATAAATTAAATAAACTGCAGATGCTCATGAGTAAGACTGAAATTCCAGGACTTTAGATTCTGCCAGAAATTATCCTGGAAGAAGCCAGTAGCAAACCACTTCCATATTGTTACCAAAACCCTGATATGAATCGTGAGCCTTTTCCCATTTGCACTTAACCATAGTATAAACTTGACCTAGCAATATATTTTTCCCCCATATTCCCACTCTGCCTTCATCTTGTCCCCAGCTCATAAGTGAAAAAAACCTTAAGTTGTACTTTCAGTAGTTGTACTGATGTTAAGTTAGCATTTTCTCCCTTAAGCTGACAGAATCTAATGGCAGCCACAAAATCTGGTACACTTTGCCACCCATTCTGTTGGAGGCAAGGTCAGGTGACCAGCAGAGGGTGAGATCAGAGTAATGTTGGGTGACCATTTCAAACTGATAGGGGCACTTGACCTCCTCTCTTGTCCCTTGTCAGTCTCATCTGCCTTCATCCTGCTACTGTTGTCCTACAGAGCTGGATACAGCAAAATGTGTTTGTACTCTATCCGAATTGCACAGTAGTGCTTGCTAGACTGTTCAGCTGGCAATATGTCCTTTAACTCTATGAACCTTACTTATCATAAGACTGAAATGGCAAAACATGGAATGATGGGAGAACCTCCTACCCCTTTAGGAGAAATCCTAAATTACAAAACTGCTGCTTGTGACTCAGCTCCCTTCATGATGTCAGTGTGATTTTTTAAATTCTTTATTTGGGCTTGGTTATGATAGAATGGAGGAAGAAGGGCACAGAAATGATGGACAGAGTTCTAAAGACACAGTACTTGCTGAAATGCCATGATTGGCTGATGTTTTTCCCTCTGAGTGATATGAAGAAGAGGGGATAGTCCAAATCTGGAGGAATAAACTGAAGCTTAGCTTATAAAGTGCTGCGCATGCAAAATCAATACAGCACTATTTGGTAGGGAGTCAGAACAGACACAATAGAGGCAAGATAGGGTTCTGCAATGGACTCAGCAAATTCCATGTTGGAATAGTATTCTGCTGAATCAAGAATGGGTGAGTAGCATTTTCATTCAGCACTGGGGAAAATTCCACTGATATGTCGTTACAGAATCACATGTGACATTCTTTTGGGTATTTGACAAGTACTCAGTCATCTTTCCTCAGAGCTAAATGTACCCAGCTCCTTCAATTTCTTTTCAAAGAATTGTGTTTCTAGTCTTCTGATCATCCTCATTGTCCTTCTCGAAATCTGCTCCAGTTTCTCTGAATCCCTCAAAAATGTGGTGCCCGTAACTAGTGCAAATTTGATAAGCATCTCCTTCGCTGCTTTATCCAATGTCATTAGTAAAAATATTGAAGATAGAAGATCTAGGACTGAACCTTGGGGCACCCCCTCAATGCCTCACATCAATTTGATGAGGAACCACTGATGAGTACTCGTTGAGTACAATGTTCAAGACAGTTATGTATCAACTTATTGATATCCCATTTCTGACCACACTGAATTAGCTTGCTAAATAGAATGTCATGCAGTATTTTGAGAAATGCTTTTCTCAAGACACATGATGTCTACAGCATTCCCATAATTTATGAAGGAACTTATCTAGTCAGAAATTTGAGATAAGGCTAGCCTGGCAGATAGTTCTTACAAAATCTATGCTGACTGATCATTTTTAAGACGCTAATAAATCGACCAATCTATTTATTTAATAGTACTTAAAATCCTCCATCAAGAAAAAGAAAACCAAAAACGTATGAATAAATAAGTCAGTCAGAACATTGATGTCAAAATGTCAAAACCAAAAAATACAATCACCAAAAGCAATATCAAAATCCTAAATAAATCCCAACTTAGATGCATACAGTCAACCAGCTGAATCCAAAACCACATGGAAACAAGAGCTTTAACCTGTTTCTATATCTGCAGCAAGGTGGGAGGTGCATGTACTTTGAGACCAGCGGTGGTGGTGGTGGAGAAGATTCGTTCATAAGGTTTAGGATCTACTCTAGAATCTTCCCAGGTGCTGATATCATACTGATTGGTCTGCAGTTTATAAAAAGAGATATGATTTGCTCTCTTCCAGCCAGGTAGTACTTCACCAGTTCTCAAGGCTTTCTCATGGATAATTCGTAAAGGTTTGGCCAGACCCTCAGTTAATTTCCTCAGTTCTTTAGGATACAGTTCATCTGGTACTGAAGATATAAATTCATTCAAAATAAACATACATTCACTCCATCTCTTCACATTTTCTTGGTGGATCACGTACTGTTTTATGGGGAGAAGACTGAGCCAAAATAAAAGTTGAGTGGCTCTGTTTTTCCTTTGTTTTCTGTTGGCATTGTGGCAGCTTCACGGAGCAACTTATCCTGACTCTTCTTTTCATTTAAAACAGGGTTCCTCAACCTTGGCAACTTTAAGACGGGTGGACTTCAACTCCCAGAATTCCCCAGCCAGCAAGGCTGGCTGGGGAGTTTTGGGAGTTGAAGTCCACCCGTCTTAAAGTTGCCAAGGTTGAGGAACCCTGATTTAAAACATTCCCATTTAAAACAACAGCACAAAACAATTTTTTAACCTATCATCACTGCATTCAAGCTGCACTTGAGGGGGTCTTTACCTTTACAAAAATTATTTATCTTTTAGTCAAGGCTCACCTGTTATTTGCTGAGTCAGTCTTCAGCAACCGGAAGGAAAAAAATTCTGTCTTGATGAGGTTGTTATCCCTTGGTTAGTCCATGTTCATAGTTTGTGAATAGCTCACCAATGGGTGAAAGTATATGCACAAATCCATGTGCATACACAATCTTTTTGCAGATTTCCTCTTATACATCTTAGATCAGTTTACACATATTACAGGACAGTAGCTATAGTATTTGTCACAGCAATCAGGGAGACAGGACATTTAAAATAAAACAATACACTTCTCTTAAATTAAAAAAAAGATTCATTTTGTAATGCCCATGTGGTGTATGCATCCCATAATAACAGTTTTTTTTTTAATCTAGGAGATATTTTCATCACAAGAAGTCTGTGAATACTTATTTTGTTGTTGGGTTCAGTTTGATACTTTCAATAACAGTTTAACGTATAGGCAGAATGCTCCTCTGTGTTTTTTAGAAAATTACAGCGTTCTTGCACTTTAGTTGTGTAACAAAATCCCTCGTTTTAAGAGAGTTTCCCCTTTTAAAGTTCCCAACAATATCAACCTTTAAAGCCAGTGATGACTAAAAGTGAACATTATCTTTACCAGATTCATGCAACCATAAAGTTAATTAGCATGTTTTGTTCCACTGGAGAGCTGCAATTAAGAAAATGCTTGTGTCCTGATGTATATTTCTGCTAATACACTTGCTAAATTTAAAGTAAAGTAACATATTTTTTTCTGGCGTAATATAAAAAATGAAGAGGAAGATTTTCCATAGGACACCAAGTTGTTCACCATCTGTTCATGCAATAGATGCCAACATTTGTAATTTATGAATGCTGATCTCTAGTGATTAAGGCAAAACAGTAAAACTAAAACTTTATCTTGTGGTGATCAAATTCATGGCAACAGAATAGCTAGAATGTGTGGCCACTGCTTTCTGAGAAGTATTCAATAAAAGCAAATCTAGAAGGGGGAAAAAAACCCTATATGAATATTTTTACAAATTTTCACTCATCCTTACTTTCAATTTTCAGATGCCTCTCCCTTATATCCACATGAGTTGGGAGACTTAAACAGAGAAAGAATTTTCTACAATAGTCATTTTTAACATGTCCTACCCAAGACCATGCAATGTATAATTCAGAACATCAAAAAACAACTTAACAACTATGAATTGCAGTCTGTACATTCACATCCCCATCCCCATCCCCATCCCAGTCTTTGCATGTTAGGACCAACAGAAAAGACTGGGGGAAAGGCTTGTTGAGCATGTGGTGTGCTGAACACTTTTCTTTTAGGCCATCTGTTAGGGATGGATGAATCTGTCAGTTTTGTTTTCTCCCACACTCCAATTTTTTTAACTCTTAAGTTCATTTCAGCTGATAGATAGATAGATACATAGATAGATAGATAGAATAGCCTCTCATCTCACACAAAGTGACTCTATATATATCCCTTCTCATCCCTATAAGTGGTATTGTGTCTTCCTCAATCTCAGGTCTTCTACCAGAGGCCTGGGAGTTCGAGGGTTCTGTGCAGTATCTCAGCTGTTCCTAGCACTGCACTCTTCTGAACAGAGAGCTCAGATGTTGTTCCTGGGATCTGTTGGAGCCTCTTTCCCAGCTTAGAAGTCACAGCCCCGAGTGCTCCTACCACCACTGGGACCACTTTGGCCTTTACTTTCCACCTTTATCTTCTTAACTTCTACTTCTAAGAAGAAGATAGATATATAGATATAGATATATAGATATAGATACACACACATATACATACATACACACACACACAGACATCAACGTTTTTACTAAAAATTGACCTAAACAAGAGTTTCATTCACTAGCATTCTTCACTGACCAGATACAATAGTCACTGTTTTGGTCAGCATTTAGCATTTGAGAAGATCATTTAGTACCTGCCTGCCATGTAGTTGTTAAAACTGCAGAATGGGTAAGAAAAACAGGATGGCAACCTTTCTTCTCCACTACACTAGATAAACAGGGAGTATAGAGAGCTGAACATTCAAAACTAGACATGGATCAGTTTCATTTTCTCCCACATTTGTTTAGATACAAACTTGCAAAACATGAACTGAATTAATCCCATTGTGGGTTATGCTCTGCTCAAGTTGTTGGGTTAGATTAGACCAAGTATAGAGGGCTTGTGGTCTTTCTGATGCTTTGAACCAGATTCCCTATCATTCCTGACTATTGGTTCTAATTGTAGAAGCTGATGGAACTAGAGTTTGACAACATCTGGAGGGCCACAGATTCCCCACCTCTGGCCTCTATCATATCATATAAACCATATGACAATGACACAATAGCATAGTTTCCAGAGAGAAAGCTGATTGAGTCTTTCTGAAGTACCCACACACAAACCGGTGGGAATCTGTGGTATGCAAGGGTGTACCATGGAAGGAGGAGTTTGGAAAATCACTCACAAACAGAATATAATGAAGTTAACTTTCTGATTCATGCATATAAATGTTCATGATTTAACATTATGGTGTCAGATATTTGACACAAAACACAGTTGAATGTGAACTACTCATCACTCTGATTGCAGCACAAATGTTATTTTTTTTCACATATGGTTTAAAGTGGTATAGGATGGCTACTTTAGAGTAAATTATATCATACAGTAGGCATGGAGAAGAGCCTTTAACAATGTGTGAGAGGGTGCGCAGACACTGATCCTTTGCATGAAAACAGTGGTTTTACAAACAGCTTGCTTAGCCTTATACCAGTGTATTTACGGTACTTTTGTACATGTAGATATTATTGGGAAGAACAGAGATTGCCTATGATTCTATATAACTTGGTACATCTTGATACTTTCATGATCTGGTGCATCATAAATTGGCAACTTATGGGTTATATGCAACCCATATATCCATTTGATACTTGAGCATGGTTCACCATACATTTCTAATTCCTCTTCTTATAAATTGGTACTCTGTTGATAGAAGGGACTGTGGGGATTAAGATCATGATGCCAGGGAAGAAGTGCATCTCCATGGCCCTTTCCAAATTCTATCTTTCCTTATCTCAATATTTTATTTTATTTTTATTGTTATAATTTGCATAATCAAAAGAAAAAATAATCTAAGAAGAGATTGAGTATCCTATGGTATCCTGTGTAAATGTAGTTCACCTAACAGCCAGAAGTTCATTTAAATGGGAAGGATAGAAGATAAAGGGGGTGCCTGAACCTGCATTCCCATTTCTTCTCAGTTAATTTGCTCCTCCGTTTTTCTCTGCCCCAATCAACAGGATGGAATTTATACATATAGGCAACTGTGTTTTATTTCTCCATCTCCAAGTGCTAAGATGAGGGAGAAAGGTCAAAAAATGTGATACATGTGAAGAAGATGGTGGATGTATAAGGGTATATTTATCTTTCAGGATGGCCCAAGGGGAATGGATGTGTTAGCATGTGGGAAAGAAAGGGGGGGGGAGACTTTTTCTGAAAGCAAAAGAGACATTGATCCTGCTCAGACTTGCCCATCTCCAAAATTCAGTCCCAAATTTACCACTCAATATTGCACATGGCACTTGTGGACATAAGAAGAGCCTGCTGGATCAGACCAAAGGCCCATCTGCTCCAATGGTCTCTGTCAAGTGCTGGATAACCAGATACATCAAGGAAATCTGCAAGCAGGACATGCAGGTGATAGCCCTTTTTACTGCTGGTCCCCAGGAGGTGATACATTTTGCTGTTTTGATTCAAAATAGGACCCAACCATCTGGATTACTAGCCCTTGAGAGCCCTATCCTCTCTTTTATATCAATTGATGGCTAGTAATACCAATGGTAGTATATAGTCCTTTGTGTATATAAATTTGTTTGGGAAGACTCTCTTGCAACATGCATCAAGCAGCCTGTATTTTGGGAATGCCCTGTGGAAAGTCCTCTTCAAGAGCTTCTCTGCAACAACATGACTAAACTTAAGGCACCAGTCAAACACATTGTTTTCTACTCATGCCTTCTAATATTATTAGTTCAGGGGTATCTGCTGGGCAGGGGAGGGGGTTGTAATAAAAATATAGGGCTTCTTGGCCAACATTTTGACTTTTTGACAACCCTCCCCCACCCCCATTTACCCCTGGATTAATCTATCTGTTGTTCTTACCTTTGGTCTGTCTTACTGAATTAAGTATTCCACTTATTTCATTTTCTGTACAAGTATGTCTACTTGTATGTCTTTTGTTTGTTTATCAGTTTGGATAGGTTCCTTCTAAAATTTAACATGATGAAGGGCAGATTCTTTATACATGTTTTAAATCAAGGAATATATTTAAAATGATTCCATTTCTACAGGAATAACCCCCATGATGAGAAGATATCAATGAAGCTTGTATAAGATCCTATAATCATTCATTCAATCATTACTCATACTTATACCTCATGCTAATTTTCTTGTATAACCTTTTGACATATTGTTGATAAGGTATTTCATGTAATTAGCTAATAATAACATTAGACAGGAGATGGCCAATTGATTTTGAAAAGTCCAGTAGATTGAAGAAACGACATATTTTCTTAAAGTTGTTCTTAAAATGTATTAGTACATTTTCCTAGTACATTACTGAAAGACTCCACCTGTATTTCAATTAGCCTCCTGCTAATTCATCTGTGATATTCCTTAATTTATTCATTTACAGTGATTAAACCTTCAGCAGGTACCTTCTCAAACTTGACATTCACAGCCTCTGGTACGGCGTCTGTATTACTTGGAGCGCTTTCATTTGCTTAGAATATCATATTCATTGCTGAGTAGCAAGTGTTGAGGTATGAATTTGGGTTCTAAGTATGCGCTTCAAGTTAGCACAGTGCCTCAGAACTCAATCAGACAGGTGGCGAAAGGTATTTAGCATGCGTCTCACTATCAATGTCAAGAAGCAAGGACAATAAAATGCTAGGAGCATATTTCCCTACTGGTTGTCTGACAGATTTCAAATGGGTTAACTCATCCAAATGTCAGAAGGCTGCACGGTGACTTAAAGAAAACAGGGAAATATGAAGGGGAAAGAGGGATTGTTTTCCAATACTATATTTGCAGGGTAAGTACAAGGGCATTGTTCAAGCTTTTTTTTTTTTAATACAAAAATAAATACCAAAGTATGTTTTAGAAGAGTGTTTCTCAAACTTGGCCGCTTTAAGATGTGTGGCCTTCAACTCCCATGCTGGCTGGGGAATTCTGGGAGTTGAAGTCCATGCATCTTAAAGTGGCCAAGTTTGAGAAACACTGCTTTAGAAGAATGCCCTGAAGTGGCCCATACATGATTTAATCCATGCCTTTCACATAGCAGGGCATGGATTCATCCCTCACATAAGCACAGCCTGCCAATGCTAATTGGAAGTTGAGGAATCCAGTGTGTGAGACACTGTGCTTTGGAAGGCCAAGGATGAAGGTGGTGAGTGCTTGCTTCATACGCAACAAGGCTGATTATGATAATGCATAATACACAGACACACCTATATTCTACAAGCATTTTATATCAGATGTTATTCTGTGAAATTAGAGACAACAATCCGCTAATGTCTTATTTATTGGCTGATTTTACTGAGTGAGAGGAATAGGTTGAACTTAATTCTAGCAAGATGGAGTGGCTCTGGATTCATAAGCCATTTGATTCTGAAGAGATACCATCTTTAGCTCTGGAAGAGGTTACACTCCCTCACATGTGATTGGCTTGTAACTTGGAAGTCCTGCTGCACTCACAGTTCCTGCTCCATGAGTAAATGGCAGGCCCTCCTGGAACAGGAGGCTTTGCTCACAATCACCTATGCCTTAGTCACCTCTTGCTTGAGTTATTGCAATGGAGCTGCGCTTGCAGAGAATTTGGAAACTACAGCTGCTCCAGCATGTGGTGGTGGCTTGAGTAGTTATAAGCATACCTTGCCCACGGCTATGTCAAGAACTATGTTAAATTTTGTTTTAACCTGAATTTATGAAGGAAATCTACTCATTGGAGTGGCTTATAAGACTTTACATAAATGAAAAATAAAATAAACTTTTCCCAGATGATGCCTTTGTCACATTAGCACGTCCTATGTATGGAGGAAGCAACTATAGGAGAAGCTGCCATATGATAAAAACGTCACACTCTTAATGTTAATATCATTACTTTTAAATATTAATAAATGTATATCCACTGGGAAAAAGGAATATATGAATTCATAGAAAAATAGAAGAAATAGGATGTGAAGTGGGGAATCCATCAGAATACTTAACCTGGCAAAGATTCTTTCCTACTCTTTAGGAAAGAGACTCTGTACTTCTAAAAAATCTTTACTGAATGACATGCTATTCTAGGGCAAGAAATTGTAGAGTGGAACTATGATCACAAAAAGATGATGATCAAAAGAGCTTGAGAAGCACAAGAATTGCCACACACCATAAACTCTGGCTGAGCATCTTGTTTACCACAACTAGCACCAGATGCTTCTGAGAGGCTCAGAAGAAGGGCTGCTGTTAATCTCCAATTTTTGGTTGTCAAACTATGACTAAATTAAGGAAGCCAATAAACATGTCTGATTTATTTTCATGTTTTTATTCTTTTTAGCCATGCTTCAATATGTATACAGTAAATAAACATGCTCCATTTAAAAAACCAGGTAAGAAAAAAACAAACGACATAACTACCAGTAGAATATACAATTTCTGAAATAATTTTTAGATATTACTATGCAGACATTCTTAAAAGTACTTACCTGAATATGCAAGTGGAAAGAGGGAAGTGCCTCCAATCCCCATGTTTTGGGGAATCATATAAATCTTCTCTCTGATGTCTGCAGCTGGGAGGAGCTGTGTTTTAATGGGGCTCAGACAGACTGTACTGTCCAATGCTTGGGTGGGAGGGAGAAGTGGCTATCCACTGTGAGGTTTCCACTGAAAAAGCTGTACATTTCAAAGCCCTTCCACCTTTACATTGTGTACATGAACATTACTAGGAGAGATTGTGATCTGCGGGTCATGCACAGCAACCATTCCTCATCACAATGAAGCCCAAATGATGAAATGTTCATTGTGATGTCATGGAGCAAGTTCTGCCCTTTCATACATGCATTGTGATGTCATACAAAAGAACATAAGGGGCAGAGTTTGTGTTGCCTATAGTGTTACCTACTGGATGGAGTAATTCAACATGGCCCCACTGTCTACTTGCACATTTAGATAATGACTACTAAGAAGGTATGCACAGAGCTATTGTGAGTATAATAACTTCTGAGATAATTCTTAGAAGAACTGAATGCCAGGCTTGGTTCAGGAAAAAGTGAGCTCCTCCTCTTTTAGCCATAAACCTCTGTGGGTGTAGAAAGTAAGGAAGATGGCCTCGACAGGCAAGATTTGTTACCAAAGCAACAAGGGGAAAAACATATTTTAAGTCCAAAACAAGCAGAAAGTATGCAAGCAGCTCAGACAGACACCTCCCTAATTCATATGGGTATAAGACCAGGATGAGGTACAGCCCATTCAGACTGGCAAGATTCTGTTATTATAGCCACTCTCAATAAAAATAGTTTTAGCCTTTCTGTGAGTTGATTCCTGGTCTGGTCTATCTGATGGGGCTGACATTGGGTGACTCGTGGGCCAATCTTAGTTTGACTTACCATATAAGTTGGTTCTGAAGTGAACAAATATTTTCCTTGGAAACAGGGTAGGAAAATAAGAATACATAAGAAAAGTAGAGATGAAAAAGACAGATGGATAGGGATCACTTGGACATACAAGAATCATATTTTTTTAAAAAGCCAAGTGCTTTCTTTGCATCTTATGCCAATAAATCAAGACATGATTTGAGATTCTAGACACCACACTTGGAGAAGGAGGCAGACAAACTGGAATGAATTCAGATAAGGACAACCAGAGTAACCAGGGTAGTGGAAATTAATGGAGCTAGATGGAGAAAAAAAATGGACATTAGTCGTGAGAGGGGAGAACTGAAAGGGGATATGACAGCACTCTTCAAGTACTTGAAGATATATGATGATTTTTCTACAATTTCTGAATGTAAGATATGGAATAATGATATTAAATTACAGGAAAGCAAATTCTGGCTGAATGTTATGGAAAACTTCCTAATGATGAGAATGGTTGAACCTATTGTCTGGGGAGGTGCCCACCTCTCTTCACAGGATGTTCAAACAAAGATTGGACAGCCATCTGCTGGGTATACTTTAATCTGGATTTCTGCACTAAGCAAGTGGATATGACCAAATGCTACCTTCCAATACCATGATTTTCTGATGATCTGTAATAAATTAGATGCATAAGTTACCTACACTTTTGTGGCCTGGGCTCACAATATATCCATTAAACTATCAACTGATCTGCTGTTTATTATTTTGGAACATACAGCCTCTAACAAAAGAGATGTCTGAAATGATAACCATGGAGGATGTATCTTGCATAAAAACAATAGCTGGAGCACAGATCTAAGCACTTTTTCAAAAGAGGAAAATATCCCTCCCAGCGGCATCTTTTCTGACAGCTTGTACACCACGTTCCAGACTAATGCAATTTACAACATTTGACTTATTATAATGTCCCCAAGTGAAGAGGTTTCACAATGCAAACCCAGCAGAAATGGAGTACATCTAACTATAGTTTGTGAGCCTGAGCCCTGCCATAATAACACTGGTAATAAATGATGAAAGGAAGTTCTGTTGAACAGCTGAGTGGATACATACTACATTTGGATATAATTACAAAACAGCTGTGAAGGGAGAAAAGAAAAGAAAAATCAATTGTTCCTGCTTGTCAATGGCCAATTCTCGACAGTCAGAAAAAAAGAATGCAGTATGAGTTGTTGCAATGAACAAGTCGTCATTTCTCCTCTGTTGATTGTTTTAATACTACTGGACCTGTGTTGTACGAATTGTCACTTATACTAATGTCTCAGTGGGGGAAACTGCACAAGACATAGGATACAACAGTCTAGTTATTTTCTTCTAGACCACAGGTGTACCACCATTATTTCTAGAGTAGAAACAAATGCAATAAACCATCTGGATTCCCCCCCCCCTTTTTTTTTCTTGCCTCAAGGCCCTTCTCAGTAGAGCTATGTGAAGGTTTAAAGGAATGCTGTGTTTCAGTGAAGCTTAGAATTTGCTTTGTGAAGCAGTGTGGGCTCCTGCTGCTTAGAAAAACAGCATTGCTTTGCTTCTGCGCACGTACATAGGTATGGAGCCACCTGAAGTGCCACAAAGAGGAGAGTCGTGACACCTCTGCACCCTGAGTAAGTGAATCGTGTCACTTCCATGTGAAAAGCACTTTGTTGAAGTGAAACTCAACCTCAACATGTAGGCCTGTTTTTCAGCCATTTGCAAAATGGGTAGGATCCTCACAGAAGGAGTGCTCATGGGATTCTGTTCTAGCTCTGCCCCATTTAATTACATATAGACCCGTCACAAACTTCCTTACCAAATACTTTATCAAACATCACTGGTAATATAAAATCCCTACCACCTTTCCCCTGGAAGAGTATTGGGAAAATTTCATTCCGTCATTAACCCCCTTCCCCATTAATCAGGTAGGCAATAGTAGGTGTGGCTTGGCCACTGCAACCAATCCAAGTCTGGGAGGTTTTTTATATTGCCAAGCATTGATTTTGTAATGGAGAGACTAGTTTTTTCAAATGCTCCTTCTCTCCAGCTCTTTTTCTTGGAGGACTAAATAAACAAGAGGTATTAACTAAATGAGGTATTCCCATGTCATAGCTGAGTGGAGGTAGTTTAATCTGCATGAATGGGTCTTCTATGAGCTAGATATAATCACCTGGAGCTAGCCAGGGCCAGGAAGTCGGATGGTGTTGATCTATTGTAACACCTTGTCTATGACAGTTTCTGAAGTAGAAGGATATGACTACCTCTGTGTTAGGTAGAAGCCAGGGGTCCTCTGGTATACTGGCCATCCTGCTGCCCATCTGGATCCCTCCTTGGGCTCCTGGTTGTGGTTGTTGGGCTAACGGTTGAGTGCCTCCCACCAGTTGATGCTGGGGGATTTCAACCTCCATAGGGTGGGAGTGGGGCTGATAGAATGTACTAGTTCATGGTGCCAGGTAATCTTTCATCTGACAGATATCTGACACATATGAAGTCATGTATTATATCTCATTTATGCCATGGAGCAGTTGTTATATGATCTGGATATGAAGGGTATTACCATCATCTCTTTGTCAGAGTTAGATCATTTCCTGGTCTAGCTGCAGTTGACAGCTGTCAATGTCTTCAGTAGGGTTGGACCCATTTGGATGATCTGCCCCAGGTGCCTCATGGATCTACAGGCTTTCTGGTGGACACTAGGGGACTTCTCAACAATCTGTCAAGTGAGCCTCTCAAGGGCTTGATTTGTCACTGACAACAGGTAGAATCTCAGGTCCTTGACAAACCACTCTTGAACTGACTCCCTCTGTTGGCTAATCCCAGGCAGCCTCTTGAGTTTTGGAAGGCCTCCAGGAGATGAAGTTGTAGAATCAACATCTAGAGCAGTGTTTTCCAACCTTGGCAACTTTAAGATGTGTGGATTTCAACTCCCAGAATTCCCCAGCCTGCACTAATCTAGAGTGTAGGACGAGATGGACAAATAGCAGACCTACTCCATGATGATAAGAAAGGCAAAGAGCTCTTACTCCACCCCCACCCCAATGTTGCATCAGTGGACTATCCAGCAACCTTATTCAGGGTGGCTAAATCCCTTTTGGGAAGGAGCCAACTGCACGAGATTCCCCCAGCCATTATACCAATTAGCACACCATTTTGACAGATTTGCTCAAATCTTGGGCAGAGTCTACAGTGGTGACTGAGACAACATCTTGCCAGGTTGTCTGTGATACTTTTAGCCTGTAAACTCTGAGGAAGTGGCTACAGTGTTCTTCAGGATATCCTGTGCCATCTGTAGCTTGGACCTTTACCTCTCATTGCTTCTTCATGTAGCTGGGCGAGGGGGTGTTATTCCCTGGATCTGGGAGATTGTCAACACCTCTTTGCAGAAGGGGATGTTGCCAAAAGGCTGTGCTATGCTTTGTCCTTAAGAGGCTCTCCCTGGATCCAGCATTGTTACATAACAATCACCTCATCTCCTATCTTCCATTTTTAATTAATTTTGTTGAGACAGTATGAGAAACTATCCACAGTGTGTCCTAGATGAAGTGGATTATCTGGAGTTTGTCAGTCAGGATTCAGGCCTAGGCCTGGGCCTGGGACGGAGGCAATTTTGGTCACATTCATGGATGGCTTTTGTACAGAACTGGAAAGGAGTAATGCATCTGTCCTTGTCCTTTTGGACTTCTTAGGGTCTTTCAGTACCATAAACTATGGTATCCTTCTGGACCAATTTGGGGGTTTGGGGATTGAGGGTTCTGGCGTGGTTCTACTCCTTCTTCAGTAGCCAATTCCAGTTGATGGTGATAGGATGGTAGAGTTCAGTTGGGGGCTGTTTCCTTGTGGAGTGCTGCAGGGGTCAGTCCTCTCCCCCATACTGTTTAGTATCTATATGAAATCACTGGATGAGGTCATATACTGGTTTAAGGTTTGATATCAGTATACTGAAGATATCCAGCTTCACATCTCTAACCTGGGCTGTTCCAGTATCTGGAAGCTGTGAGTACTAAAGCTAAAATTTAATCCTAGGAAGATGACTTACTGTTTGTACATTGGGTTGTTCAGCAGCTCTATTGATGTTTTTTGATAGGGAAGCACTACCCCTGAAGGAGCAGATTCATTATTTGGGGGGCTTTCTGGACTCATGGCTCTGGCTGAACAGCAGGTGGAAGCTATGGCTAGGAGGGACTTTGCCCAGCTCCAGCTGGTGCACCAGTTGAGTCCTACCTAGAGTAAAAGGACCTTGCTATAATGACTCATGCCCTTGTCATCACTCGCCTAGATTACTGCAATGGACTCCACATACTTTAAAGACCACTTGGAACCTTGGTTCAAAATGCAGTGGCTCATGCTCTATCCATTGCTCATCTATGGAATATATTAAATCTCCCCTGGTTTCCTGTTGGCCTCTGGGTACAAATTAAAGTGCTAGTGTTCATCTATAAAGCCCTTTATGGCTTGGAACCAATGTTCTTCCACTAAACTGGTCTAGTCTATTCAATCACTGGGAAAAGCAGCTGGTGGTTCCCCATTTGGAAAGACCTCCCACTGGAACCTAGATTAGACCCACTTTGGCCACCTTCCTGAAGCAGTTGAAGATGAAGCTCTTCCAGAGGACGTTTGGGACTTTTTACTTGGTTTTTTTTTTCTTTTGGATTTTCTGGTTTGTATGTTTCAGGTTTTCTTTGAGTTTAACTGGACTGTGGATGTTTCAATGATTTTGTATTCCTGCAAAGCAGTTGAGAGGCTGGGGAGATTGTGGTGGGGAGGCAACCGGCTCTCCCAGAGCAGGCTTCTCTGTCTCAGACTCTTCTGAGTCAGAGCTGGCCAGGGCAACCTGATTCTTAAATACTAATTTAAGCCCAGTCTTATGACTTTGCTATTCTAATGGCTGTTATGCCACCATTGTGGAATGAAGTAGAAATCAAAATATATTACCAGGAGAAGCAAGGCAGAAGGTTGCAACTTTGATGCTTATCCACACAAGCATCTTGGATCACCTTTCACTTTTACCATATTACTAACATGGGTGGTCATGGCATATCTCATGATGTTTTGGATTGGACCCTCCCATACAAATTACAAAACCAGGCATCCAGGAAGTAGGGATACAGGAAGCAGTGGAAATCTTAGTCTGCTTTAGAGACTGTTTAGGTATGGGGGTGGGACTCAACTTCCTTTCTAGATTTTTTTCCTTTTTTTAGTTTTTACATGGTAATTCTAGGAAGCACTTCAGAGAAGCAGCAGCCTCTGAATAGCTCACCATGCTGCTGTTAGGCTACAGGGGTCAATCATCACATTAATCATCAAACTGTTTGCAAATGAGCAAGCCACATGGAAATAAAAAAGGAGCACCACAATGTTGAGATTGTATAAGATTGTGTTTTAATCTCAGGAAAAGACACAACTATTTTAAGGTGTGCAGATGAGTGTTATCTTTGTGCTCCTGGATGTTCCAAAGCACTTTTTGGAGAATGAAGCTGAAACACTGCATAGGCTGAATATTTGTGCAGTTTTACTTACAATCTTATTGCCTAGTGCCATGTACCAATTATTTTTCAAACTTGATTTAAACATTTAATGTCCCAAATAACATGTGGTCCACTTATCTGAAACTGTATGGTTTGCAAGACAGGCCTTTCTAAATATACTCATTGCTTTGTCATTTCCAAACTACAAAGCCCACTTTCTGAAAATTTTTCTGGTTTCAAAAAGGGCAATGAGAAATACCTTTATAAAATTGTTTGATTGGCTACCAAGGTTATTTTTAAACAGATAGCACAGTTCCCGTTTTTTCAGCTGTTGTTTGTTTTTGAATATGTATACATTATGTTTTGATGTTTTTCAGAAAGTTGGTATAAAAATAATCCAAATAGATAAAAAAATGTATAGCCCTACCTTAGTAAATTACTTCATTTATTGGTGAATGTTGATGATGAGGCTGAAAATGGGTCTCTAGCATTTGTCATTCTTGACACTTGAGGTGACTAATAAAGATCAGAAATTTACCAATTGTTAAGTCTTCTTCTTTTTTTTTCATTATAAAATAAGATGTAAAGATGACATTTATTTAGTTACTAGAGGTAAGTATTGCTCTCAGAATTATAGTATCACCTCCATTAAGCGGTTATATCTTTTTGGTCTTTAGTCAGTTGGTAAAGTCTACTTACTATGTTTTTGGCAGTAAGGGTTATAATTCATTTTACCTTGGTCTTCTCTGAAAAAAAAAAAGTTCTAGGTAATTACAATTACTGCTGTTATTTTGATATGCTACACCTTTTATTGTTCTTTGTTTCTGAAGCTGTTCTGATGCATGAAACACATCAAAACCTATTTTAAATAAATAAAATGTAACAACAGGTTCGAATATAAATGAACATAAACATATATCACAAGTCTGTGATGCAAGATTTGTTTCAGATGTATAAAAACCAGGCATGGCAAATTCTGTTCTTTACTGGGGTATCACAAGAGAAAAAGATCCCACAACAATTTCAGTATTTCTTAAAGCATTTTACAGGTTTCAGATTGTGTGTTAAATCTCTGAAATGTCCTGACATTTTCTGCTGGCTTCTTAAAAACATAAGTTACCATCAACATTCTGACAATTGCCATAGCATAAAACGTTGTTCCTTTTGACCCTCTGAGCGGTGAAGCTCAGTAGGCTTAGAGGAGTCAGAAAAGTTTCATGTACAAAAGTTGCATAATAATTCATGAAAATAAACATGTTTTGGATAAACTCATATGTACCAAGAAGAGTTCCCGCAAGAGCCCACATTCACCTGGGCTAATCTATCCATTTTAAAACTCTCTTTTATTGTAGCCCCTCTGTGTGTGTGTGTTCTTGGCAAGGCATTAAGATTCCTGAGCACATAGGAAAGCATTGTGATTCTCTGCAGGCACCAAAAGGCGGTCCATTGATTTATGTGTTATTTCACAGTGCAGTCATGCAAAACAATGTTACACACCAGCGACAGATCATGGAGACCACAGAACGGTCTTATATGATTGGGAAAATATGTAAATGTTAACAACCCTTTTATTACGGGTTAGAGAGGCTTGGTAACCTAACGTTGTGCTGCTTGTGGTTAGGAAAACTAGTTCCCCCACCTCCTTCCCCAGTTTAGCTTGTCAGGCTTTCTGCCAAGTGCCACCAATTTGCCTACAGAATTTTAAAAGTGAGGGAGAGGCAATGTCTGATTCTAAACCCTGAAAAATGAGGGAGATGGGACAGGAAGAAGAAGGGAGGAAAGCAGACACTTGAAAAATTTTTCAAGCCTGATTCTTTGTCTTCCTGAACTCTGATTTCAAGGTTGCATAGCAACCAGTGCAGTAACAGCTGGGACACCCTTGATCTTGTTGTGTAAACTATTAAAAATAGGTGATGGAGGCTGGAACCATGGAAACAATGACAATTCCAGTGCAGGTGTCTGCAGTGTTTCTTTGCAGGTTAATGTCAGAGATGAACATCACAAAAAACTTCTTCCCTTCTCTAATCTGAAGCTTCAGGGATGAAGAATTATTATTGCCTTCCATTTTATTTAATCTGACTGCAATAACATTACCTCCTTTGTGGCACTGACTTTTGATGGATCGTTTTACACAGGGACTGCAAAGGCCGAAAGGGGAAGCTTTCGGGATTTCTGTTCATTTCTGGCTATACTGGAATATTCTCATCATCAATCTCTACTGGGAGCAGGCTCATAACTTGGATTTCAAAGTTGAACCCTTCTTTCCAGAAAGTTGCTATTATAATAGCAACTTGAGGGTGCTTTCATTTTATGGCATAATAACCATATCTTTGGTTGGATGAGCAGAGAGAAAATAAGGACCAAATTTCTTCCCCTGCCCCCCTTCTTGCATCCCATGTTCCTACTGTTAGTTGGTTAAAAAGGTTAATTGCAGGGGCCCTTAAAGTGTTATTTTTTAACATTCTAGAGATTCAACAAATGTGTGCCGGTGTATAAGAATGAGAGAGAGTGCAACATATAGGTAGCTATTGAGAAAATCTATCCCCCTGGAAGTTCTGAAGTGATTAGCATAGTTTTGTAAAAGTGCAAACCTAAATTCAGTTACTAGAAAAGTGTGAACATAGTGAATCATACTTCTGAATAAGCATGGAGAGGGTTGTTCAGTGCCGAAGCGAAGGCACAAAACTGCCTAAAGTAGCATTTTATATGAGACTGCCATTTTGGGGGAAAGTGAATCAGGTATCCTGTCATCTCTCTCTCTCTCTCTCTCAGTGTGTGTGTGCGTGCGTGTGCATGCGTGTATACACATGCACACCTTTCTCTGCTTGTTTTTTGCCTGATTTTGCCCCATCTTTCCTCCAAACAGTGTACCCCAGGAAGCTTCCAATAAAAAAAGGATAACAAAACTAAACAAACAACAAAGAAATAAAAATATAATTAACACAACCAATTAATTGCAAGAATAATGCTTACAGCACCATATATTATTAGAAAGCTATTATCTGAAAAACTAACTATGACTGAATTTGCCCCTTTCTTCATACTGGCATTTTGGAATAGGTTGGGGGTGTTGCTGTTGCTTTGCTAAAGCGGTTGTATTCCTTTTCTTTATTTAGACTCAGGCCCTAAGAAGAGGCAGAGTATCCTTGTTGTGGTCAAACTTTTTAATTCCCAGACTGGAAAAAAAAAAAAAAAGCATTGATTAGTTAATTGAGTATTAACCCAATAATGCCACATACTTTAAATGTTATATCCCAACACAGTTTATGCTCACTTAACTGATAGGAAGCAGATAGTAGGTGGTAGTTTGCATTCTCATAGAATGTAGTTCTGATAAGAAAGGAGGTGCTGCAATGGGTTTGTATTAGTATCAGATTTCACACTGGCATTGAATGCGCAGTTTCAAACACCATCAAGAGAACTCTGGAAAGAAAAATCTTGACAATGGAGTTAATAATTGGCAACTCAGAGGGACATAGGTGGCAACTGTGGTTTAGATCCTTGTCCCTCCTGGTTAGTTAAAGCTACCAAGGAGGTGACTTTAGGGTGGGTTCTGGCAGTGGTTAATTCATCCTTGCAGGAGGGGGTGTTTCTGAAGCCTTTCAGAGAGGCTTTGGTCTGCCCACTCCTCAAGAAACCATTGCTAGACCCCACCCTCCTGGACAATTTTCGTCCAGTCTCCCACCTCCCCTTTTTAGGGAAGGTGGTAGAAAAGGTGGTCACGCGGCAGCTTCAGAGGACCCTGGAGGAAACAGATTATCTGGACCCCTATCAGTCAGGATTCAGGCCTGGTTATGGGACAGAAACAGCATTGGTCACACTTTTAGATGATCTCTGGCGAGAGCGGGATGGGGGGAGTGCATCCATCCTTGCTCTTCTTGACCTCTTGGCGGCTTTCGATACCATCAACCATGGTATCCTTTTGGGTCGGCTGCAGGAGTTGGGGCTGGGTGGCACAATGTTGTGCTGGTTCAGCTCCTTTCTCCAAGGCCAAACCCAATCGGTGTTGATAGGGAGTGAGAGGTCCAACCCCCGGCCCCTACTTTGTGGGGTGCCACAGGGGTCAGTACTTTCACCGCTCCTATTTAATATCTACATGAAACCACTGGGTGAGATCATCCGGCACCATGGGGTGAGGTATCATCAGTATGCTGATGATACCCAATTATACATATCCATCCCAGGTGCCTTAAGTGACGCTGTGACTGCCCTCTTGCAGTGCCTGGAGGCTGTGGGGGCCTGGATGGGGGACAATAGGCTTCAGCTGAACCCTGGTAAGATGGAGTGGCTGTGGATACGGGGAGCCTCAAGATCTAGGAGCTTGTCATCTTTGGTTCTTGACGGGGTTGCACTACCCCAGACATACCCAGTGGATAATCTGGGGGTTCTCCTGGACTCACGACTCCTGCTCGAAGAGCAGGTGGCAGTCGTGGCTAGGAGGGCCTTTGCACGACTTCGTGTTGTGTGGCAGTTACGCCCCTTCCTGGATCAGGAGGACCTCCGCATGGTCACTCATGCCCTGGTCACCTCCGAGTTGGACTACTGTAATGCGCTCTATATGGGGCTACCCTTGAAGAGTACCCGGAAGCTACAGCTGGTGCAGAATGTGGTGGCGCGGACAGTTCTTAATGCCCCTAGGAGGGCATGTATAACACCGCTGTTGCGTGAGCTGCATTGGTTACCAGTTTGTTTCTGGGTCCAATTCAAGGTGTTGGTCATCACCTTTAAAGCCCTTCATGGCACGGGACCACGTTATCTGAGGAACTGCCTCACCCCGGTCATTTCAGCCTGCCCCACTCGGTCCAGCAGAAGGGGCAGGTTGCAGACCCCACCAGTCAAGGAATTTCGATTGATGGGGTCTAGGCAGAGAGCCTTTTCTGCTGCAGCACCCGCCCTATGGAACATCCTGCCTCCTGAGGTACGGTGTGCCCCCTCTCTCATGGCCTTCAGGAAAGGGATCAAATCCTGGCTCTGCCAGAAGGCCTGGGGGCCAGAGGGGGGCCCGCACCTGTGGAGATGGCTTGCGAGGTGATGGTTATCCCCCCCCCCAGCATCTTACAGGTTTTATAGGGCTAAAATCATAGGAGATTTTTAGGGCATTTTTAATATATGTTTTTTAATTATTTATAGATTTTATCCATGTTTGGAGGGACTTGTGTTTTTTCTTCCTTTTTATTATTGTGAGCTGCCCAGAGTCACCTGTTGGGGGAGATGGGTGGCATACAAGTCTGAAAATAAAATAAATAAATAAATAAAACTACTGTTAAGAATGGGTTGTTGGTTTTACAAATAATTAGGTGGGCTGACAAACCTGAGTTGAATTGAGAAGTATTTGCACGGATGAACCAAATTGTTTGGCACTATCTGAAGAAGTGGCAGAAGACCAGAAGAGGATGAAGACTGCCAAGGGATTGTAACTCACCAATGCAGAGGACATAATTGGAGTTCAAAAACAGATGGGAAATTAGAAGATAAGAGGAACAAAAGTTACCTATCAGAGGGAAATAAGCAAATAATGAGTTTCCAACCATAATCAAGACAAAAGTTGCCAGCAGTATTTGGAAGCTATTACTTAATTCTAGAATTAGGATACAGTAGGGTTAAGAATAAAGTAGTAACCCCTTCCCCCCACACGTCCTACTGAACTACCTCAATATGGTGGTAATGGGCATTTCTGGGAGGGATGGCAGTATATACTCCCAGCAGGGTCACCCAACATGTGAAGGTCATCCTAGCTGTCCAGCTAAAGTGAACAGGCACCTATATTTGCAGCAGCAATATAAGAAAATGCTAGAGGCAGATGACCACTTTAGTGACAGAATCATTTCATACTGTGTGGGAGAAGACAATGGTAAACTACTCCTGTATTTTAGCAAGAAAACCACATAGTGAAATAGTGCTGGATGATGGCCCCCTCACGTCAGAGGGCACTTAACGTGCTATTGAGGAAGAGCTGAGGATCTTTTGGAGAATGTATGGGGTTTATGACAAAGCCTTCGGGACATCTCGTTGCTGATGTTGCCATGCAGGAAAACAAAATCCAAAGCTGCAAAGATTACAGTAGGAACATGGGATGTAAGAAGCATAAGCATCGGAAAGTTCAAGGTAGTGAAAGATGAGTCAATTGCATATTGACATCTTAGGCATCAACACATTGAGATGGATGGAAATTGGGCACATTCAGTCAGAAGACCAAGCTGTTTACTTCTCAGGGTATGAAAAACAAAGAAGAATGACATTGCTTTCATACTTAGGAAGGGTATAGAAAGAACAGTCCTTGGCTACGATGCAATCAATGACTGAATAATATTAATTAGACTTCACGGACAACTCTTTAATATGAAAATTATCCAAGTGCTAGTCTGCGGCATTTTTTTTTTTTAACTGCTGGTTCCTTTACTGTTGATAGTTGATCCTAAAAGACAGAAGCTATTTACCCCTTCAATACCTTCACTGTCAGTTCTAAGGTTGGTAACTGTACGTATTGTCATTAGTTTGGTCTTCTTTGTATTTAATCTTAGTCCCAACTTTTCACTGTGCTTATTGACTTTCATTACTAGAGCTTGCAGATTTGCATTTTCACCTATCAGAGTAGTGTTATCAGCATATCACAGGTTATATGATATTTCTTCCTCCAATTTTAAAACCACACTCATTCTCTTCCAATTCTCCTTGAATGGCCATGATAGAACTCATGGGTTCAGCCAAGTTGTGAGGCTCCAAATGGCTTTCTTTTGGCCCCTGGTCTTTTTCTTCCTCAGATTCACCCAACTGGTAATGGAGTTTCCCAGCTTATGCACCATGGCTCATATAGCTTTTCCACAACAGCTGTCTCTTCCTGCTTGCAGGAACAACACCAGTTGTGATTGCCAGTGCGGGGGCCAAACACTTGGGAGGAAAGAAGACTACCTAAACCACAAGTGCCATGCAGTGATTACAGTGAGCCACAAGAGGTCTGCAGGCAGCATCAGTGACTAATGAAGTGACCAAGAGGACCCTCTACTGACCTTGTGAAAGAGAAGCTAGCATGACCCAGGGGTGCAAGTGGGATGACTCCTTCCATCACTAGTTAAGCAAGTTTGTTTGTTTGTTTGTTTATTATTACATTTGTATCCCACCCATCTCCCCCCAACGGGTGACTCTGGGCAGCTCACAGGTAAAATCAAAAACCCCATCAACAATTAAAAATGCACCATAAATAATAAAAAATTGATCCATTAAAAATCAAGTATAAAAAACAAACCCTGTACATAAATACTAAAAACATTCAAGATGATGGAGGGGAGCAAGGTCAATCACCCCACAAGCCACCTTCACTGGTGTGAGCCCCCATCCAGCCCCCAGGCCTTCTGGCACAGCCAGGATTTTACCCCTTTCCTGAAGGCCATAAGAGTGGGGGCACACCGGACCTCAGGAGGCAGATTGTTCCATAGGGTGGGGGCCACAGCAGAAAAGGCCCTCTGCCTAGACCCCACCAGTCGAAATTCCTTGACTGGTGGGGTCTGCAACATGTCCCTTCTGCTGGACCAAGTGGGGCAGGCTGAAGTAACCGGGGCGAGACGGCTCCTCAGATAACCTGGTCCTATGCCATGAAGGGTTTTAAAGATGATGACCAGCACCTTGAATTGGACCCGGAAGCAGACTGGCAACCAATGCAGCTCGCGTAACAGCAGTGTTATATGTACCCTCCTAGGGGCACTCAGAATTGTCCACACTGCCGCGTTCTGCACCAGTTGTAGCTTCCAGATACTCTTCAAGAGTAGCCCCATGTAGAGCATGTTACAGTAATCCAAGCAGGAGGTGACCAGGGCATGAGTGACTGTGGGGAGGACCTCGTGATCAAGGAAGGGGCATAACTGACTCACAACATGAAGTTGCGCAAAGGCTCTCCTAGCCATGACTGCCACCTGCTCTACAAACAGGAGTTGTGAGTCCAGGAGGACCCCCAGATTACACACCTGGTCTGTCTGGGGTAGTGCAACCCCATCAAGAACGAAAGATGATAAACTCCTAGATTTTGAGGCTCCCTGTACCCACAGCCACTCTGTCTTACCAGGGTTCAGTTGAAGCCTGTTGTCCCCCATCCAGGCCCCTACAGCCTCCAGGCACCACGAGAGGGTAGTCACAGCATCACTTAGGTCACCCGGGATGGAGATGTATAATTGGGTGAGATTATCCGGCACCGTGGGATGAGGTATCATCAGTATGCTGAGGATGCCTCATCCAATGGTGCCGGATAATTTCACCCAGTGGTTTCATGTAGATGTTAAATAGGAGTGGTGAAAGCACCAAACCCTGAAGCACCCCACAGAGTACAGGCCGTCGGTTGGACCTCTTGCTCCCTATCAACATTGATTGGGTTTGGCCTTGGAGAAAGGAGCTGAACCAGCACAACACTGTGCCACCCAGCCCCAACTCCTGCAGCCGACCCAAAAGGATACCATGGTCGATGGTATTGAAAGCTACCTAGAGGTCAAGAAGCACAAGGATGGATGCACTACCCCCATCCTGCTCTCGCCAGAGATCATCCAAAAGTGCGACCAATGCTGTTTCTGTCCCATAACTGGGCCTGAAACCTGACTGATGTCAGATTCAGCCAGCATGGCACAGTGAACGCCACTGTTCAGTTTCACCTCCCCTAGTCAATTTCACTGCCTCAGGTGCAGGCAGCGGAAAAGAGGAAGTGGGCAAGTTAATTGCCAGCTGGTGGCAGTAATTAACTCAGGGCAGAAGCGAATACTTTGTAACAAAGCTGGCTTCCCTCAAGCGCCCCAGGCAACGCAAACCGCAGTGGCTCAGAAGCGCAGTGATCGGTGAGTAATTAAGGATCCCCAGCTTAGCCTGAAGAAGAAAAGCCCAAAGAACTCAACAACCCCACAGACAAAGGACAGCAATCAGAGAGACAAAGAAACACAGCTGAATCTGCCATTTGGATGAGGGAAGGAATACCCCGGGTTAACCAGTAACCCAGGCAACAGGGAGAAGGGCGGGAAAAAGCGGGTAACTCTGGGTCAAGGAGGGAACCCTATAAAACTACTCTATGTAACTGCACCAAACCAACCCTGGCTTTGTTTGTATCTACCTGCATTACACCCGAGTAAACTTCTTTGGCTGAACCTGTGTTTCGTGAGAGGCGCTGAATGTGGTAACTCTTACAACTGAAAGGGGTCCAGATAATCCGTTTCCTCCAGGATCCTCTGAAGCTACCATGCGACCATCTTTTCCACCACCTTTCCTAGAAAGGGAAGGTGGGAGACTGGACAAAAATTGTCCAGAAGGGTGGGATCTAGCGATGGTTTCTTGAGGAGGGGGCGGACCAAAGCCTCCTTGAAAGGCTTTGTGAACACCCCCTCCTGCAAGAATGAATTGACCACTACCAGTATTCACCCTGAGGTCACGTCCTTGGTGGCTTTAACTAACCAGGAGGGACAAGGATCTAAAATACAGGTATATCTAAAATACAGGTGTATTTTAGTGTGACATGTAGCCACACTAACAGCTCTGAGGACCCTGTCCACTTCCTCAGGGCCAACAGGATCAAACCATTCCCAGATAACTGGGTAAGAACACTCCCTGGGTGACTACACTGGACCCGCCCCATGCTTGGCTTCTAACTGAGAATGGATCTGAGTGATTTTATCCCTCAGGTGTTCAGCAAATTCCTTTGCACAGCCCTGTAAATAGTCCTCTGAGCCCCCTCCTCAAGAGGAGAGACTGAGTGACCCTAAACAGGGCTGCTGGGCGACACTCTGAGGATGCAATAAAAGCAGAGAAATACTGGCATTTCACCGCCCTTACCACCACTAGGTAGGCCTTAATAGCAGCTCTAATCCGTGTTCGGTCGGACTCGTCTTTAGTTTTCCACCAGCGGTGCTCTAGACACCTCTTACCCCTTTTCAGCTCCCTTAATTCCTCTGTAAACCACAGGGAGTACTGGGGACGATGGGCCAAGAGAGACTGCACAGGTGTGATCCTGTCCAAGGCTCCAGCCACCTCATTATTCCAGGCTGCAGCGAGGGCCTCCACTAGACCATGCAGCAAGGCCTCAGAAACAACCCTCTGATGGAACGGCCCATCAGTCGCTGGAAGCGGACCGTTCGAATAGGTCCTGCTTCCCTGCGGAGGGAGGCAGCATAGGAGAATCTCACACCACCAGGGAGTGGTCTGACCATGACAGACGGGATAATATAAAATCCCCCACCAGATCATGCTGCTACTGCTCCGACAAGAAAACTATGTCTAGAGTGTGACCACTGTCCCAAGTTGGGCCACTGATGACCTGGGATAAGCCCATGGCTGCCATGGTAGCCATGAACTCCCAGGCCACCTCCGAGGTCAACCCCAGGAATGGCAGATTAAAGTCTTCCAAGACCATAAGTCTGGGGAATTCCACTGCCAACCCTGAGATGGCCTCCAGCAGCTCAGACAGGGAGGATGCTATGCAGCAGGGAGGCTGGTACAATAGCAACACTCCCAACTGATCCTGTGTGCCCTACCTCAGGAACAGGGTCTCACATCCAGCAACTTGTGGAGCAGAGACCCTGAAGGCCAGCAAATATTCCCTGATGACAACTGCCATACCCCTGCCCTGCCCTGGGGTCTCGGCTGGTGCCAAACCCTAAATCCAGCTGGACACAATTCCAAAAGGGCTACCCCCCTTTTGGTGCCAGCCAGGTCTCGGTAATGCATGCCAGGTCAGCCTGCTCCTCCCCAATAAGGTTGTGAATAAGGGGGACCTTGTTATTGACTGACCTGGCATTCATCAGCAGCAGCCGAAAGCCCAGGCCTCTGTAGGCCTGCTGACCAGGGTCTGGGCTTGAGCCCTGAGGGCCAGAACACACCACCGGTATAATGCATTGGGAGCATCTTCCCCTGAAATGGCCAGCCCTCTGGCTCCCATCATAAGGCCTGCCCTCTGGCCCCATGCCCGTCACCACATGAATACCTGCCCTGAACCACCCAAGGTGCTCCTCCCCCCACCCTCCTGGCCTGCCGACTTAAGGGGCCTGCCATACCATACACCATACAGGGAAGAGGGGAAAAAGGGGAGTGGGGAAACAAGCCCCTGTGGCACTTCAGCTAATTGCTCTCAGCACCAACAGGGGTTCAATCACCCCAACTCCCCTTTCTCAAACACTTACCCTCTCTCCACTGACTTCTCTCACTGGCCAGAGAGAAGAGGGCCACATTCACTCCTACCCTCTCCCCATCTCCCATCCAGGTAGAAAGTAGCACATTCATCTCACAAGCACACACCATCCACCCACACACCCCACAACTGCTCGAGTCCCCCTGGCCTCTTCTCTAGGGGTAGGGGAAGCCCCTTGCCACATAGGGGCTAAACCCCACAACCCCCAAGGTCCCAATGTCTCTGTGGGCTTCAGGCACTGTGGGCCCTCAGGCTCTGGCCACCACTCCACCATCACTGTCGGTTCTGCCTCAGCCTTGCCCTCATCGCCGCCATCCTGCCACTGTTGCTAGTGCTCTCACTTCTGGCGCTAGTACCGCCGAAACCAGCAGTGTTGGGCTTGGGCCACAGCTCCGCCAACATTCCCAGCCCAGCTGGACCGACTCTTGGCTCCAGCGTCACTCCCCTCGAGCCCGGCCGTCATTCTTGGCTCGAATGGTGCAGCCACAACAGCCGCCACCAGCACTCTCCCGCTGCCACTGCCACAGCTGTCATAGCCTCCATCAATCACCTGGATCCAAGCACCACCCGCTGCCACAGTTGCCCCCATTGCCCACATCCTCTCCACTCCATCCTTGGCATCCTCGTCCCAGCCGTCACCACTGCAACTCTCCTCCCCACTGTGACGGCCCACCTTGGACAGAGGTAACGCTGGGGGTTCTCTTCATTCACTGCACATTCACACGTGGGTCCCACACCTCCAACTCTCCTCAGCCCCATGCTGGCTATTGTAAAAAGCTGGTTTTTGGTGGTTATGGCTGGGACCTACACACTAGGTGTCTGCTCCCTGCCGCCATCTTGAATAACAACAAGTTGCTCTGAAGAAGAACCAGTGGCCATGTGCAACATTACTAGTGAGGTCCACTGTGAGGAGTGAGCAGAAGGAGAAGCAAATACATTGTACAACCTAACCATATGCAAAAACCCATACGCCCTTTGTGCACACATAAAATAACAAAAGTCCAAACCACAGACACTCAAAAACCTTTATGACTATTTTTCAACCATGGATACCCAAAAACATGAATAACAAGACTGCAAATAATAAAGGTAATCTGTACCAGCATCTTCTGCCATACTGTAAAAGATGCTCAGAAATACTATCAAAAGAAACTCTTCATCCTGTGAATGAGTTAGAGAAAATCAGGCCCTTTCTTCCAGGGAAGACTTTTTTCAGGAAACTGAAAGGCATATTTTCAACTGTATTGGTCTAAACCAATAAAATTAGTCATTATTAAAAGGAAACCAGTGATAGATATGGATGGATGGATGGATGGATGGATGGATGGATGGATGGATGGATAGATGGATGGATAGATAGATAGATAGATAGATAGATAGATAGAATATCCCTGTCTCTGTCTCTATCTCATGCTTAACAAGTGAGAACATACTTAGCATGTCTTGTTCTTCCCATTCAGTAATCTGAAAGTTTTCCGACACATAGGTACAGAAAAATAGAAAGTACCATTATCAGGTATATTTACTCTCCACCTTCTCTTCTGGTCATCTAATTTTCTCTAATCCTTTCTAAATTCTAAAGGTGGGGGAGATCCAGAAAGAAGAGGTTTAGGTGAAAGTAAACAACAGCCTGGAGAGTGATTCCTTATTGCTATACTTCCCTTCAGTTTTCTCTGCCACTATCTAGCTCTTATTCCTGCACCAGTATTATGTTCTGCTTTGTGATTATGTTTCTATTTAAGGTTGTTCTTCTCCATAATTTTGAGCGACTGCACATACTTTGTGAGGTTTGTCTATCAATAGTTTATATATCAGGGACAGATATCAATAGAAAGGCCACCAAGGGGCAAAACTATCAGTAACTCAACTTCATTTTAGTGAGTGGAGCCTGCAGTTTCAGAAATAGGTGCTTTGGAACGAGATTTTCACAAAATGCAAAGAGCAATATCACATTATTAGAGATGTCAAATGTTCACCTTAAAGAAGAGATGATCCCCCCCCTCCCCCGGCTTCTATTTCAAACTGAACAGAGAAGAATTTCTGGCTTCACTCCTACCCTGACATCTACAATTCCAACTTTCCTTCCTTTCAACCCTCAGTCTCTCAAACCCCACCCCCTTTACTCTTACTAGTAGTGATGAGTGGTATGGAAAGACAGAAGTATATCCTGCTAAAAGTACCTATGGTTGAAAGACTTGAGACATGGTATCCAGCGATTGGGGAGACCTACAACTTTAAGAGCCACTCCTCTTTTTGTCTTATTGCCCCACTTCAGGCCCACAAGGGGGGGGGGGAGGCATGAATAGAAGGCAGCTACATTTCCTGCATAAAGTTGCTGCATTTCTGCAATTGTAACTGGTTAAGACTGTTTTAAAGAGAAGAGGATTTGAGAACTAGGATAGAAATCATTTTAAGGATTGAAGTGTTAAAATGAAAGAGATGGATGATTTCCAAAATCCGATGGGTTTGGGAAAGGAGCCAAGATCGTGTTAAAATTTTGCAGGTAAATAGTTCAGCTTGTTCCTAAGGCAATCTGATGAAAATGAGGACGGCTCATCCATCTCTAGGAATTATATGTTAAAATTACAAACATTGTAAATTATTTTCTGCATGTATAATTTACAATTAGATTTTCTTTTCATAACCTGAGTGTTGATGGGATACAGACAATAGCGTGCTGGCTTGCAAGATAGTTTTGCAGATTGCAGCCTGTATAGAATAGCATTCAGAAGTTTGTAGTAGCATATAGGTAAAAATGTGCCCAAACTGTTTGGAATTAAGTCAGAAATTAAGGTTGGGAAAAAATAGTTAAGAATCTGTTGATTCTGAAAGGTAGGGGGGAAAGACTAAAGTTTTAAAACCTGGTTCTGAAACATATAAGGCTTCATTCCTATGCTCTACAGGAGGCTGACATTCTGTGTATATAAGACTTCTTTTGAATCTGCAATAAAACAATTCTTAACTAGCCATGCTACTGTATGTTTTTGCAGTTTAGCTACTGAGTGCAGGGTCAAGTTTCTGGACAGAGAAGATTTACTGCCAGATCTGGTGTGAAGTCTGACCTTATCATTAGCAGGGAATATTTCATATGGCATAGGTATGATTTAGGCTGGTAACCTAGTCTACTTCTTCTCTATCTTATAAAAAACATAACATTGAAAGCCTTCATTGACCAAAATCATGATGGTGGCAGAGGTCAATATTTATGATAACCATGGCACATAGAGGATTGTGTCTTGGACTCTAAAAGGAGTAAAAGGTAAAGAGTATAAACTAAAAATTCAATGAATGAAAGAAAGAAAGAAAGAAAGAAAGAAAGAAAGAAAGAAAGAAAGAAAGAAAGAAAGAAAGATTGTATAGTTGTGAATCTAGAAAAAAGGAGAAGGTGATGTAACAGGGGAAGGTGATTGAGAAGGAATTTGTGTGACAACTTCAGAGGACCTTGGATGAAGTGGATTAACTGGATCCTTTTCAATTCAGACCTGGGTATGGGATGGAAACGGCATTGATCACACTTTTGGATGATCTCTGGTATGGGTGGGATGGTGGTAGTGTGTCTGTCCTTGCCTTACTTGACTTCTCAGTGGCTTTTGATACCATCAACCATGGTATCCTTCTGGAATGACTCAAAGGATTGGGGGTGGGCAGCATGATGTTGTGCTGGTTCGCCTCCTTTCTCTAGGGTCGATTCCAGTTGGTGGTGATTGGGGAGGAGAGATCCTGCCCTCAACCCCTACTGTGTGGGAAGCCACAGTGGTCGGTGCTCTCTTCTCTCCTATTCAACATCTACATGAAACCGCTGGGTGAGTTCATCCATCACCATGGGGTGAGGTATCATCAGTACACTGATGATAGCCAATTGTACATCTCCATTCCTGGTGATTTAAGTGATGCTATGGATGTCTTATCCCGGTCTCTGGAGGCTGTGAGGGTTTAGATGGGGAACAATAGGCTTCAACTGAACCCTGGCAAGACAGAGTGGCTTGGGGTTCTGAGGCCCTCTGGTTCTGGGATTCTACCATAGTTGGTACTGGATGAGGTTGCACTGCCTCAAACAGACCCTGTGCACAACCTGGGGGTCCTCCTGGACTTATGAATCCTGCTTAATGAGCAGGTAGCAGTCATGGCTAGGAGGGCCTTTGCACAACTTTGTGTTGTATGCTGGTTGTGAGTATTCCTGGATGGAGAGGTTTTACTCATTGTCACTCATGCCCTGGTCACCTCCCAGTTGGACTACTGCAATGCACTCTACCTGGGGCTGCCCTTGAAGAGTATCCAGAAACTTCAGTTGGTACAGAATGTAATGTTTCTGGGTCCAATTCAAGGTGCTGGTATTGACCTTTAAAGCCCTTCATGGCATGGGACCTGGTTATTTGAGGGACTGCCTCTCCCTGATTTCATCTGCTTGTCCCACTAACAGAGTGGGTATGTTATGGGTTCCATTGTCTAGGGAGCTACATTTGGTGGGCCCTAGGCAGTGGGCCTTTTCTGCTGTGGCACCCACATTATGGAACCTTCTCACACTAGAGATGAGCTTGGCCTCATCACTCCTGAGTTTTCGAAGTCCCCTCAGCAGGCTTGGAGATCCCAGGGGACAGGTGAACTAGTGAGGTGACTCTTATTATTAACATCCCTTTGCCTATTATTTCCCTTTTCTGTTTCAGTTCTGTTTTTATATTTTTTAATGTTTTTAATAATTACTATATAAGGGTTTTATGTAATAATTGTTTATATATTTATTGTTTTATTGGACTGTTGTAAACCACAGAGAGGCACTTTTTGTGAGATGGGCGGTCATATAAATTTGATAAATAAATAAATAAATAAATAAATAAAATGGAAAAACCAAGGATGAATTTGGGAAAAATTTGTGCAACATTCTGAATGAATGTGAACTAGGAGAGAAAGATTATTCTCTTAGGAAACATGAATAGATGATATGAACAAGACAGGAGAATAAAGAAAGAATGATTGGGACATTTTGGAGACTTGGGAATGAAGAACAATTGGGATTGTTTGGTGAGTATCTCCTTTAAAAATTCTGTTTTAAATATGTGGTATAAGCATAAGTCTGTTCATGTGTATGCATGAAAAAGGAATGAATCAAAAAGCATGATTGATGTTATTGTTTATGATGGAAGACAGAGAATTAGTGAAGGATACAAGGTTCATGGGAAGTTCTAAATATGTTGCAGATTATTTTGGCAGTGTCAATATTTTGGGGAAAAATCTGTTCAGAGGCTTTTGAGTGACATGTAAATTGCAGAAAGAAAGAAAAAAGAAGGGAGGGAGGGAGGAAGGAAGGGAGGGAAGAAAATATAAAGTGAAAAAAAACCCTGAAAATGAAAATGGAATAAATGTAGAGAGAGAAAAAACAATTCTTACATGAAAAAATGTATTTTTTATGAAAAAATATCAGCAGATACTCTTCCAAAAGAAAGAATGGGAAAAGAACATAAAGAAAAAGCATGTAGAAGCTATTTGGAACAGAGTAAAAATATGTTTCAAAGTAATACAGAAATATATGGCATTATGGAAAGTATGAAGAAGGATGATGAAGTGAAAGAGACTGTGAATGATGAAAAATTTGCATATGAGAGAATGATTGTTGCAAAAAGTGAGGATGTAAGAAAGCTGTAATGTATGCAGAGAAAATCATAACTGCAAGAAATGTAATCAAAGATAGTAAAGAATGGTTAAAATTAAAAGAGGAAGAGTGATGTGGTGGAAATTTTAAAAAATTGTTTCTGAAGTAGCTGAAAAGGGCTAAACAAGTAGCCTCCACCAGAGTATATGGAATTTTTTAAAAAATGAGGAAAAGATTTGGGATGAAACTGAAGTGAGGGAATGCTAGGAAGAGTATGTTAGAGAACTGTACAGGAATGTTGAAGACTTGAATTGAAATTAATGATATAAATATTGATGTCCAAGAAAAAAGTGATGAAAGGAAAGTCATAAATGCAAAAATGTTGAAAAATTGTAAGACTGAATGTATACTGTAGATAATGTAACCAGAGAAACATTAAACTATGGATGTAGTGTACTAATAGAATGGCTATGCTACTTGTTTAGTGTGTATATGAATGTTACATTGGGAAGAATGCTATTGTTGTTCCCCCATGTAAAAAAAATAATAGCAATGGTTGCAAAAGGAGATTGTTTGTTAAGTGTGACTAAGAACATGTGGGGTAAAATTCTGATTGAAAGGGTATGAGAGTGACAAGGAGCAAAATGTTGGAGCTTTATGCTAGGAAGGGATGTGCAGACCAGATGGTTGTTCTTCACCATTGAAAAATATATGTGAGAAAGAAAATTTATTGCACATTCATTGATTTGAAGAAAGTGTATAATAAAGTGAAGAAACTTGATTTATGGAAGATTTTACATAAATACTAGACAACCTGTAACTTGTTGAGTCATCATTTCAGAGATATTTCCTTGCTTAAACAAAGAAACAGAATGACCAAGGGCAAAAAAGTATTGGGAGTGGGAGTGACTTACAACTTGCTGCTGGCTTCCCCATTGACTTTGCTTGTCGAAAGCTGGCAGGGAGCATCGGAAATCCTTCCTCCCTCCCTCCCTCCCTCCCTCCCTCCCTTTCTTCCCTTCTTCTCCTGTCCTGTTGAGGGAGGAAGAGGGCTCACCCATCAACCACCGGCATCCCCCAGCCAGCCCTACCTCATCAGCAGACATCCAGGTTGCTACCTTGCCCTTCCCTCAATGCCCACAGCTGTTAAGAGATTTCAAATTTCGGCCTTATTTCCAAAGCAGCCAATTGCCACTTGCCTGTCAGGCCTTGCCACCAGCCAACTGGGTGCAGGGGAGAGAGGGAGGCAGGAAAGAGGTTGGGGATACACCCATGATGACCATGTGACCTGCGCTGACCATGGTGGCACAGCAGCACAGCAGTGCTGAAGCAGCCACAAATTTCCCAAATTTCAATCCCATGGGAGTAATGGGTCCCAGATTTTGGATGCGTTCTGTAAGTTAGCCCATTTCAGATACCTTGGTTGAAAAATTGTTGCTCTATGACACACCATTTTGTCCAGTTGAAGGTTACAGACATGAGAATTTTAGTAGTATATAGATGAAGGCTGGTAGCTGAATTCAATAAGAGGAGTATGTGAGGAAGTAAAGCACATGAGAGAATTAATGGAATACTCAGCTCATGGTTGTAAGCTGCTCAGGGAGTAAAACAAGGATGTGTGATGTTGCTTGGTTATTTAATGCATTTAGGGATAAATGTACAAGGAATGTTTGTGATAACATTACAAGTGTAATAATGTGTTTCTGCCCACACTGTTGTATAGTTAGATATATCAGAAGAAATATAAAAATAAGTTGAATATAGTAGAAATGTGGTATTTAAGAAATGTGTATGGTAAAACAAGAAGAGATAGGGCCAAGGTTGAATGGATAATTAATTTAATGTGGATTGAATGCAAAAGTGAATGACCATTATGAAAGGAGTATGTTAAGGTAGTTTGGTCATATGGAGAAAATAAATAAGGATCAAATAGTGAAAGCAATGTACAAAGGAAGAATGAAGGGGTTAAAGGAAGGGAAAGACCAAGAAAGTCATGGTTGGAATGGACTGATGAGATCCTCAAAAAGGGAGAGTGGTGAGAATTTCAAGGAACAAAAGACAATGAATAAATTACTGTATGAGCATAGTGAAAATGAGGATAGTTTACAAAGATAGATATGAAAGGGTTTAGTGAATGGTGTTGGTGTAATCTACATTTAAATATATTTTCTTTTTTCTTAGCTGATGTCTTTAATTTCCTTGGCTTACTATTGCTTAGTCTTTTTCTTGCTTTACATAATTTTGCTTATCCTGAATGGGAATAGGGTGGCTATCTTTAGCCTTGTTTGAGTGTACACAGTATTGGTGATGGGCTTGTGAAATGACGGCGGACAGTTTTAGGTCCTTCGTTATACCTGGACAATGATCCCTATTGGATAGCAGGCAGGATGGCAGTTTTGTACCATTTGATATGTTTTATACATCCTATTCTAACTTCACAACAACTTGTAAGCCTAAGCGACTTTAAAACTAATCCTACATAACGAACAGAATCCAAAGTTCAAGATCACCTAAGAAAATCCATGATAGATTGGAGACTTAAATTCTGGTCTAAGCCTCACATATTTCACTGTGCCAGGCTTAATAATATTAGTACTGTTGCCAAGAGCTAAGACTAAAGGAGAGGTGGGGGAGGGGGAACCTCCCCTCCCCCCACCCCAAATTATACTGTGCATACTGGAGCACTGTTGTTCAATGATTCATATAAAACCATTCTAGTTATACAACTGAAAAGAAACCAATATCAGGAAGGGCCAGATAGTTTGTCAGAGTGGCAGGATAAATTATTCAGGGCCTGCCTAGCAACAATATTTTTACTAATTCACAAAGGAAATCTGTTAAATAGAAATTTCATCAGTTAATGGTGTTTACTTAAAGACATTACAGATCGAAGAAAATATGGAGGGCTGGACTTTGGGGAACTGTCAGTCTTATTTTATTTGTTTCTAGATCAGTTTGTTTTCACACAATATGGAATGAAAAGCTAGCCTTCAAATGCTCACATTAAATTCACCGAGGTTGCTTGATGGATAAAAAAACGTTCACATACAAGCAAGAGATTTGCTATTGTTCTTTGAACTAAAGAGGTAAGTTGGAATCTTAATCAAATTCCTAATGCGATATCTATTTCAGTTCATTTATTACATATTCATCAAATCCAAATCAGTAGAATGCCCATCCCCAGTGGATGGCTAGAAGCTAATCAGTTACAAATCAGTGTGGAGCAGCAGTGACAAACAAGTTGCATGCAAAGCATCTTATTTTAGGCAATATCAGAAAACAGAATGGCTTAAAGCAAGCAACCAAAGCATCACTATGCTGTGTAGAAAAATACAGAACATACTACCTTTGGCCACTTCGATGATGGGGTGACATTTTGTCCTTCTCACTCCACTAAAGTGAAGGGAATGCCTTTGGGTTTTTAAGAAGAAAGATAGAAAAGGCATTAATTAACTTTGATGTCAGAGAAGGCTCCTGAGGTAACATGGATAGCCACAAAAACAAACGAATGCATCACAGAACAAATCAATCCAGTGTTCACACTCGAGGAGCAACTGACCAGGTTTAAATTATCATAGTTTAGACAGTTATGCAAAGGCCTAGTTCTCTTGAGAAATTTATAATGCTGGGAAAGGTGGAAAGAAAGAAAAGAGGATGACTAGCAGCAAGGTAGGTGGACTTATGGTGGTATAATTTGATGTCTGCCATGCATCAAATCATGTTACCATATAAGAACTCATTGATAGATATACATCTTTAGGTAGCTTTGTATAACTTAGTACCTAATAGATGCACCATTGGAAGACCTGATGAGCCATACTGGGGACAGATCATCCTAGAGAAGGTCTGTCTATGTGGTTGCTAAGAGCTGACATTGATTTGATGACATACAATCAATAAATACCTGCACCTTTGGCCTTTAGTGATTTAACTGATGTGCTGTAGCTTTGTCTGGTGGAAAAGACTCCTCCTCTTCAGCTCTTGTTTATAATCTAGCATAACTGATTTCTTCACTGAAGAATACATATAATAAAGGATGAACTGATCATATCTAGTGATCTCCATCCATCAGGCAGTACCAGGAGAATAGATTCCTTTTCCTCTGCGTTCCCCAAATACCCCCAAATTTTCTCCAGAATTTTTTGTGGAATCTCTGGGCAGACTGGAAGCATATTGGCATGAAAGGAGGAAGAAAGGAAGAAAGAAAAATTCCTGTCCATGAGAGAAGCCCATCTCCATCACATCAAATGGAGCTCAATATAGCTCATATTGAAAGTGTATCATAGTTTTCACTGCGTGGTGAAGGTAAAGTTATAACATCTGTGTGCTTTCTCTTTATTCTGGAACAAAAACTTATTCCCTTAACAACAAAAATCTTAATGGCTTGATAGACTATCCATAAATACTCAACCACCATGAAATAGTGTATATAGAATCATTAGTACTTTTTCCTTGAAATAAACATTCAGGGTCTTTCTATTATTTATAATTATATTTGAAAAGTATCTGAAAAGCATTCATTACTCACCATGAACATCTGTTCTAGATTGTTCTTGTTCCTCTAAGTGTATAATTACTACTAAAAATACAGAATGGTTAATTCATCTGATTCAATTCTGGAAAAGTCTCAGCAATTCTGCAATTTTATCTAAGTACCTAGTGGATATCTGCCATCCCTCTGAAAACCCACCTTATATTCAGTGATATCTATTCACAGATCTATAGTTTTCAGAAAATCTAGAGGCTTTTCTAGTTGTGAAAGATGTTGTAACACTGCGCCATAATGTTATGATACCATCTCAGCACAAAAAGGCACTAAGTATTGGTGGGAACTGCAGAAACATCCAGAAATGTCAATTCTGTTTCCACAGCACACTTAACCCAGCCACCTGCTGATTCAATAAGATTTTTGGCTGCTCACAACTATACTTACTGGGACTAAATAAATAAATGAATAAATAAATAATCATCAACTAGGAAACACAAAGTCCTCATCCACTTTCTTATGAGCCTTTGCATTTGAACACTACTTATAAGATTTAATGACATCACTAGTTATCTGCAAAACAGGGTAAGTGTCTGGGATTAAGCAAAAATGACTAGAGTTAATTAAAACTTGTTCATAACTAAATCAGTTTTGGTTAAATTACTCGACAGGGTCATTGACTGCTTTTTGATATTCCCACAACACATTAATCCTTGTATTACCCTTCTACTGTTAAGTGTGTTGTAGGAATACCCAAAGGTTCAACAGGTTTACTTTGTCTGTTCTGATTGTTCTACCAGATTTAATGGAAACTTTAAGCTTTGATAGAAATTGAAGGCATCTCTGCTTAGTTGCCTTTGTGTAAACAACTCATTTTAGTTAAATAGTTAACTAAAACTATTCTGTGTTTTTGAATAAGGTAATGTCTCCTCCTCTTCCTTCCTTTGCTGAGCCAAGTCTCCAGAGAAGGAATTCTTTATTGTTCATTCTTCAGACCTCATACTGTAACAACAACCCATTTGTCTCTACCATAGTCTTCCCTATTGCATTTACACCTTCTGCACCAACCAGCTAAACTTTCCTTACTATTTTGGTGGAAGGGTGTAATAATTTAATTATTTCTATATGTAAAACAGCTATGATGAATAAATCCTCATGCTATACCTTAGGATCTATCAGTTTCCAATTTTCCTTATTCTGAACTGTTGATTATAAACCTAAATAAGCAAGCAAACAAATAAATCCCTACATCTCCCTAGACATTTGAAAGACAGTCAATGTCCTTCCTCAAAGATGAGGGAGGGGAGACCCCCTTTTTCTTCCCATTTCCAGGAATTTCCTTTGCTCATTTCCTGTCCAGAGATTGAGAGATATGTCTCAGATTATTGAGACTCTTCTGTTTTAAAGCTTGTTCTTGCTGCTTTTCCAGGAGATCTATTTTCTTCATGCTGGGTTCTGCATCCCTCCTCCGTCAGCCCCCACTGCCTCTCTTGCATTTGCTGCATTCAGCATTTTTGCAAACTGTATGTGTGTTACTGTTTTCTGTATAAGCTGGTAAACAAACATATGGAGCAACCCAAAGAACCTCTGCTCTTGCTGATTTCTTTGCCTGCTGGGCAACATAATGAATAAACTGCTTGCCTGTAATATTTTAGTTTTATTTTTATTCTTAAGCAGACAAAATAAAACAGCAAATGGTTGCCAAGGAAGGATTAAAACCTATCCTGCCCTTATATCCTGTTCTTTTTGGAAAAGGTGCTTTAAAAATGTTCTGAATTATGAAAACAGTAACCATTTCCTTCTTGCTGTTTCTCGACAGCTGTCTTCCCACCAGGACTGGGAATTGCACTCCAGAAATTAATCAAATGTGCTGGATAAATTTAGAAAAATGTTCCCTTTCAAGTGTTTGTGTGACTCTTGCTTGGATTTTTCCAGTGTTTAGGGAAATAGCTTTTTCCTTTTACCAAACACAGGAAAGTCTATATAATCTTAATATTTATTTTGGGGAAACACACACACGCGTGCGCGCACACACACACATGTGGCCCTACTCTTTCAGGTCAGCTATTGCAAAGATAGTGATTCAAAATAGCATTTTAATGCTCGCTCTCTCCCTCCCTCTCTCTCTCTCTCCTTTATTAGAGAAAAATGGGAAGGAGAAAAATAGGATTTGAGATCACCCTGGTGGGTCCTGATGAAGATTTGCCATCAAAATTATCTGAAATCTGGTAGCTCCTTTTCAGACTAACACATTTTATCAAAAGGCATAAGCTTTCATGAACTACAGCTCACTTCATCAGATGTATGGAATGGCTAAACTGATATAGGATTTAAACTGGGATGAGTTGGGAGAAGGTAAAAACCAGTGTTGTTCTGCTTTATTTTTGTGATCTGTCTTTTAATAGGTCCTCTCTGAGAATTGACCTGGCTGTATTGATTTGTCTATTGATCTCATTGGGCGGGTAGTTCAGTTTCCTGAATGCCTGGTTGAATTCCACCAGTTGAGCATCTCTGTCAAATGGGTCAGAATAGATGTGGTTGAAATGTAGAGTCTGACTATAGACAGTAGATTTGGTGGTGAGTTCTAGTGGGAGCTGGAAGCATGTGGGCATGGATGGTGATTTGTAGGTTTCCTGTATAACATGATATTTATATGTCATTTGTGTATTTTACTGTGATAACAAGGAACTGGACTAGCTAAGGTTGATGGTGGGATGGAAATTTTGAGGTGTTGATGAAAATTGATGATAAATTCTTTTCCATGTGTCCAGATGATGACAGTGTCATCAGGGAATATCAGGTAAAGGAGGAGGTTTCAGAGGTAACAGTTGAGAAAGCATTGTTGAGAAAGCCATACAAATACTTTATTAATCAACTATGGTCCTTATTGCACAATGACATTGCATATTCTCAGATACTCAGGTGGCAGGCCCGTACATGCATATAAACAATCCCCCAACCTGAAGCAGATTATCACAAGTGACAAAAAATGATAGAACAATTATCCTCATATGGAAGCCAGAACCTGCAACAAACCCAGTTGTCCACTATGCTCCTATATTTACCCCAGCAGTCCCCCAATATGGCTGGCTGGGGAATTCTGGGAGTTGAAGTCCACACATCTTAAAGTTGCTGAAGCTGAAAAACACTGCTCCAAGGTGATATATGCCATCTTTTCACAAGAATGCCCCTCTGGATTCTGTAGGATAAACAGTCCAGACTTTGTGCAGAGAAATTAACAGACACAAGTAACACCAGGATTCCAAACTAGGACAAAGTAATAGCAGGATTTTAACCTCCTAGGACATTCCATTACAGATCTCAAAGTAGCTATTTTGGAACAAAGACAATTTACAAACATGATTGAATTAGAGACTGCTGAATGTACATACATCAAAAGGTTTCAGGCAATCTCAGAAGGTCTCAACAAACACAATGTGTTTTAACACATTACAATTGTTAATTGATAAGGTACTTGTAATCTCTCTCACATGTAACCCACATTTGCATAACCACCCTGTCTTCTCCTCCCTTCCCCTCCACCTCATCCCAATTTAAATCCTATATCAGTGTAACTACTCCATTTATCTGAGAAAGTGAGCCATAGTTCACAAAAGCTGATGTCTTTTAATAAAATGTGTTAGTCTGAAAAGATGCTGCCAGATTTTTTTCTGATTTCTGATTTTTGGCTACATAGACTAACATGGTTGTCCTCCTACAATATCATAATTATGTCTGTCACATAGAGCAGGGTTTCTTGGATTTCTGTCACTGAAGGAATCCCATTTACTAGCTTCCATGAGAGGTGGCACAACAAACCAAACTCATTATTCTTTTAAGAGATGGCAAAGGAATGTTCTCTATTTTCCAGAGCTGGCACCAAACTTTGGTGGCTCCATACACCAAAGTGCAGCTGATGAGTCTCCTGTCTGATACATACCATGAAAATGGGTCTGAGAGCTTCATGCAAATGATTTCTGTCAGCATTGCCAATCACTATCTCTTCATCTAGGAGATATATTTACCCAGTGGGTATTAGCTGCCATTTTGGGTAAAAATAACTATTCATCTTTTCCACAGTTAACAGTTGGCATCAAAGATTCCATTCCAAAACATACTGTGGCAAGTAGCCAAACAGTTCTGTCCCATCCCAAAAGTTGCATTGCTTGCCAAGGAAATAATATGCCTGAGGGGAATGATTGGGAGGAATGGACATAATATTAAAAAAAAAAAAAAACCCTCTCCCCCTTATGGGTGGTATGTGTCTTCCTCAACATCAGGTCCTCTACCAGAGGCCTGGGAGTTTGAGGGTTCTGCCCACTATCTGAGCTGTGCCTAGCATTGCACTCTTCTGGACAAAGAGCTCTGATGTTGTTCCTGGGATCTGTTGGAGCCACTCTCCCAGCCTAGGAGTCACAGCCCCAAGTGCTCCTACCACCACTGGGACCACTTTGGCCTTGACTTTCCACATCCTCTCAGGTTCTCCCTTCAGGCCCTGGTACTTCTCCAGCTTCTCATACTCCTTCTTGATGTTGCTGTCACTTGGCACTGCTACATCTATCACTACCGCTGTCTTCTGGTCTTTGTCTACTACCACAATGTCTGGTTGATTGGCTGGTACCTGCCTGTCCATCTGAATCTGGAAGTCCCACAGAATCTTAGCCCTGTTATTCTCCACAACCTTCTGTGGAATCTCTCATCTGGACTTGGGAGGCTCTAGTCCATACACTGTGCAGATGTTCCTGTACACAATGCCAGCTACTTGGCTATGCTGTTCAGTATATGCTGTTCCTGCCTGCATCTTACACCCTGCCACTATGTGTTGGACTGTCTCTGAGGCCTCTTTGCACAATCTGTACCTTGGGTCCTGACTGGTGTGGTAGACCCCTGCTTCTATGGATCTGGTGCTTAGTGCCTGTTCTTGTGCTGCTATGATCAGTGTCTCAGTGCTGTCTTTTAGTCCAGCCCTTTCCAGGCACTGATAGGATTTCCCAATGTCAGCCACTTCAGCTATCTGTCCAGGGGCTTGTCTTGCCATGGCACTTCCTCTTTTTTAGCTTCCTCCCATGTCTGCTGCTGCCTCAGGCATTCTGTCAGCAGTTCATCTTGGGTCCTATCTTAGTGATGCACTCCTGGATGTTCTGTGTTTCATCCAGGACAGTGGCTCTGACACTTGTCAGACCCCACCCATCCTCTTTGTGGCTGGTGTACAATCTCTGGCTGTTGGACCTGGGGTGGAAACCGCAGTACATTGTAAGAAGCTTCCAGGTCTTCACATTGGCAGCCTCCATGTCCTCCTTTGGCCAGCTCACTATACTGGCAGGGTATCTGATGACTGGCAAGGCATACATGTTCATGGCCTGGATCTTGTTTTTCCCATTTAGATGGCTCTTCAGGACCTGTCTTATCCTTTGGTGGTACTTGGATGTTGCTGTCTTCCTTGCCTCCTTATCATGGTTCCCATGTGACTGTGCGATACCAAGGTATTTGTAGCTGGTCTCTATGTCTGCTATGTGGCCCACTGATAGTTCCACCCCATCAGTCTTAACTACCTTCCCTTTCTTTACTATCATCCTGCCACACTTCTCCAGTCCGAATGACATCCTAATGTCCTCACTGTAGATCCATGTCAGGTGGATCAGTGAGTTGATGTCTTGTTCACTCTTAGCATACAGATGATGTCATCCATGTAGAGGAGGTGGCTGATGGTGATTCTACTCTTGAACGTGTACCTGTATCCAGTCCTTGTGATTATCTGGCTGAGGGGGTTTAAGCCTATGTAGAACAGCAGCGGGGACAGTGCATCACTTTGGTATATGCCATGCTTGATGGCCACTTGCGCGAGCTGTCTTGAGTTGATTTCCAGTGTTGTCTTCCACAGTCCCATTGAGTTCTTGAGGAAGGTCCTTAGTGTCCTGTTGACTTTGTATAGAGCCAAGCATTCACAGATCTATGTGTGTGGCACTGAGTCATAGGCTTTCCTGTAGTTAATCCAGGCTGTGTTCAGATTGGTCTGCCTAGAACCTGAGTCTCAGGGGACTGCTCTATCTATGAGCAACTGGTGTTTTGAGCCTCTGGTGTTGTTCCCAATGCCCTTCTGAGCTGTGCTCATGTACTGGCCCATATGGTCTTGTAGCTTGGCAGCTAGGATGCCTGATAGAGCTTTCCATGTTGTGGGTAGGCAGGTTATCAGCCAGTAGTTGGATGGTGCTGTTCCCTTGTGAGGGTCTTTCATGATCAGCACTGTCCTTCCTTATGTTAGCCAGTCTGGGTGGGAGCCTGCTGCTAGCAACTAGTTCATCTGTGCTGCTAGGCGTTCATGCGCTGCTGTTAGTTTCTTTAGCCAGTAGGTGTGGATCATATCTGGGCTAGGTGCTGTCCAGCTCTTCATGTTCATGACCCACTGTTGAATGTCTGCTATTGTGATTGTCACTGGTTTCTGTTCTGGGAGATTCCTGTGGTCTGCTTTCAGGTCCTGCAGCCACTTTGCACTGGTATTATGTATCTTCTGTTTCTCCCATTTGTTCTTCCAGTACTGTTCAGTTTCTGTTGCTGGTGGCTCTGCTGTTACTGTGTGGTTGCACTGCAGCTGGGAGTACACTTTGGATGGCTCTTCAGAGAACAGGGCATTTATCTTCTTGGCCTCTGCTTCTCTAGTGTATCTCCTTAGCCTGGCAGCCAGTGCTGTGAGCCTTTGTTTAGCAGTCTCTAGGGCTTCAGATGGAGTTAGGCCCATATATTTTTTCAGTAGCCGAGTCTTATCCTTAGTCTCCACACCTTTCTGTAGTTCCACCAGCTGACTGACTTCCCTCCAAGTTGCCTTGATCTTAGCCTCCAACCTCATTTTCCTGGAGGGGTATGTACTGCTGTTCTTGATTGTGTAGCCAAGCATTTCCAGGATTACAGCAGCTGTAGCATATACCAGTTCATTGGTTTCAGTTATGGTGGTAGTAGGAATTGTCTGGAGGGCTCTATTGGCATGTTCTAGCATACTATCTGGTGGTACTTCTCCACTGAGCCTTGGTAATCAGTCTTGAGGCTTGACTGTAGCTAGTTTATCCATGATCTTATGACTCATCAGCTGCTGTGCTCTGTAATGGAGGGGGTGGCAGTAACATTCCAGCTTCGGGTATTGGCTGCACATCCAGTTGTTCTTCCAGGTCTGCTTGAGTCGGGGTTGTAATGTGGATTTGGACTGGGTAACTAGTTGTTTCTCAGTTAGCGTGGATGTCGGTCTTCTGTCTATCCATAGTTCCTTCATACATTTCATATTTCCCCTCTTATTAGGTCTACTGTTGTAGTAGCATTCCATCAATTCCAAGTTCTCTCGTCTTGTCCATGTATGGTTTGTTTCAGTAGCTGTGGGAGTGTGGAGCAGGGGTGTGAAACATGGACTCTCATCCCCAGATGAGCGAAGAAGAGATAAGAGGATGAGACTGGCCCCTCCCTGAGGAATGCTAGTGATGTTTGTAGTTTGACCAAGGGAACTGCTCTCAGTCTGAGAAGATTCTGTAAATGGGGTGAAGCCAAATAAACCTTGCTGGATTGAATCTGTATTGTCTCCTGGAGTTTTCTGGGCTAAACCTGACATCAGTCTTCTCAGACTGAGAGCAGTTCCCAGGGTCAAACTACAATCATCACTAGCATTCCTCAGGGAGGGGCCAGTCTCATCCTCTTATCTCTTCTTCGCTCATCTGGGGATGAGAGTCCATGTTTCACACCCCTGCTCCACACTCCCACAGTAGCCCACTTATTGTCAGATTGTCCTGGTTCCCCAACATCTGAAGCAGACCTTGTTAATCTGGGCGACACCCGAGCTGGCATGACTCTTAGTTCGTGTCACTCTCATATTTGACGTAGGCAGGTGAAGCATTAGGGGGTCTTTGCCCAAGGACCCCTACTGATAAGGTAGGCACTAGCTGGGTTTTGAACTGCTGGTTTCCTGTGTCAAAGGCAGTGTTCTAACCACTATACTATTGAACCACTCATATATATGTTAACATATATTGGGGGGATTGGACATATTCTGATGGCTGCAGTAACATCAGGTTAAGGTTGACAGTACTAGGTAAGGACTGTGGTACTGACAAGCCTTCTGAGTTGGCAGACACTTAGTCATACCTGGAGCATACCTGAGCATAGACATCATCAGTAGAGATATAGCTAAAATTCTTTATCAGTTTGTCTAGCCTAGAAAGTTTGGATCTGTATTACGATCTGTATTATGACATGGAGAACATTCTCCAGTTCACAGTGTAAAATTAGATACTGCACATGCGGTAAACAGGAGGGCCAACTTTGTTTTGTTTTGTTTTTGCATGCATAACAGTTGTTTCACATTAGCCCTGATATTTTATTTATTTTTATTTATTTATTTAGGGGACTTGTCCCTGCCCATCTCCTCACAATGGGGGACTCTGGGCGGCTTACATCAAATTAAAATCATAAATACATGATTAAAAGTTATAAAAGAACCACACTTACAAAGATAAAAAAGAGATTAAAAGATCCAAGAGGCTGATAGAGGCCACACTAGGCCGCTAAGGGGCTAGCCAACCCCATTTCTGACATCCTCCCTCCCCACCTCAGGCCAGATGGCAGAGCCAAGTCTTCAAATCCCTCCGAAAGGCCTGGAGTGAGGGGGCCTGTCTCACCTCCGGGGGCAAGATGTTCCAAAGGGTGGGGGCTACAGCAGAGAAGGCCCACCTTCTGGACCCCGCTAATCGGAGTTCTTTTACCGAGGGGGTCCGGAGCATGCCCTTTCTGTGAGATCGGGTGGGATGGGTTGAAATCGTGGGGGTGAGGCGGTCCTTCAGGTAACCTGGCCCCATGCCATGTAGGGCTTTAAAGGTGATAACCAACACCTTGAATTGGACCCGGAAGCAAACCGGTACCCAATGCAGCTCACGGAGCAAAGGTGTTATATGGGTCCTTCTTCGGGCCCCAAAAATTGCTCAGGCAGCTGCATTCTGGACCAGCTGAAGCTTCTGGATACTATTCAAGGGTAGCCCCATGTAGAGCACATTGCAGTAGTCTATCTGGGAGATAACAAGGGCATGAGTGACCGTTCAAAGGGCATCCTGATCCAGGAAAGGGCATAACTGGTGTGCAACCCAAAGCTGTGCAAAAGCCCTCCTGGCCACGGCTGCCACCTGCTCTTTGAGCAGGAGCTGTGAGTCCAGGAGGACCCCCAAATTACACACTGGGTCTGTCTGGGGCAGTGCTACCCCATCCAGCTCCAACGATGACAACGTCCCGGATGCAGAGGAGCCATTAACCCACAGCCACTCCGTCTTGCCAGGGTTCAGCTGGAGCCTGTTGTTCCCCATCCAGACCCTCACAGCCTCCAGGCACCGTGAGAGGGTGGTCACGGCATCACTTACCTCACCAGGGATGGAGATATATAGTTGAGTATCATCAGCATACTGATGATACCTCATCCCATGATGACGGATGATCTCACCCAGCAGTTTCATATAGATGTTGAAAAGGAGTGGAGAGAGAACCAAACTCTGTGGCACCCCACAAAGAAGGGGCCGAGGATGGGACCTCTCGCTCCCTATCACCACCGATTGGGATCGGCCCCGGAGAAAGGAGGTGAACCAGCACAAAACTGTGCCACCCACCCCCATATCCCTGAGCTGTCCCAATAGGATACCGTGGTCGAAGGTATCGAACGCTGCTGAGAGATCGAGGAGAGCAGGGATGGTTGCACTTCCACCATCCCGCTCCTGCCAGAGATCATCCATAAGTGCGACCAATGCTGTTTCCATTCCATAGCTGGGCCTGAAACCTGACTGATAAGGGTCCAGATAATCCGTTTCCTCCAGGACCCTTTGGAGCTGCAAAGCCACCACTTTCTCAACCACCTTCCCCAAGAAGGGGAGGTGAGAGACTGGATGAAAGTTGTCCAGTACGGTAGGATCCAGGGAGGGCTTCTTGAGGAGGGGGTGCACCAACGCCTCTTTAAAGGGCGCTGGAAACAGTCCCTCCTGCAAGGATGTATTAACCATCGCCTGGATCCAACCACATGTCACCTCCCGAGCTGCTTTCACCAGCCAGGAGGGGCATGGGTCCAGATGACAAGTGGTGGCCCTCACAGTCCGGAGGATCCTGTCCACTTCCTCAGGAACAACAGGATCAAACCATTCCCAGATAACTAGGCAAGAGTGATCCCCCGGTATCTCCCCAGACCCTGCACCACGCTCGGAGTCCAACTTGGAATGAATCCGAGAGATTTTATCCTGCAGGTGCTCTGCAAATTCCTCCGTGCAGCCCTGCAAATGAACCACCATATCCCCCTTACCAAGGAGGGACCTAGTGATCCCAAACAGGACCACTGGGCGGCACTCTGCAGATGCAATGAGGGCAGAGAAGTATTGACGCTTCGCTGCTCTTATCGCCACAATGTAGGCCTTAATAGCGGCTCTAACATGTGTTCGGTTGGATTCGGTCCGTGTCTTCCTCCAGCGGCGCTCTAGACGTCTCTTGACCCTCTTCAGCACCCTCAACTCCTCCGTAAACCACGGGGAGTGTCGGGGCCAATGTGGCAGGAGAGGCCGCATAGGTGCGATCCTGTCCAAGTCCCCAGCCACTTCTCTATTCCAGGAAGCAGCCAGGGCCTCCGCTGGACCGTGCAGCAGGTCCACGGGAATATCCCCCAGCTCCCTCTGAAACCCTGACGGGTCCATCAGGCACCAGGGGTGGACCAATCGGTGGCATAGGAGAAACTCAGGGTCACCAGGACATGATCTGACCATGACAGTGGGGAAAGCTGTACATCTCCCCTCAGATCACTTTGCCATTGCTCAGACAAGAAAACTAAATCCGGCATGTGGCCACTATTTCGGGTTGGGTCCTGCACAATTTGAGACAGGCCCATGGCTGCCATGGTAGCCATGAACTCCCGAGCTGCCTCTGAGGACCGTCCCAGGGATGGCAGGTTGAAGTCCCCCAGAACCATAAGCCTGGGGAACTCCACCGCCAGTCCTGAGATGGCCTCCAGCAGCTCAGGCAGGGAGGCTGCCATGCAGCAGGGAGGCTGGTACAGTAGCAGAACTCCCAACTGTTCGCAGGCACCCAACTTAAGAAAGTGTCTCACAGCCAGAAACTTGTGAAGCAATGCCCCTGAAGGCCACTAGAGACTCTCGAGTGACAACAGCCACCCCTCCTCCCCTGCCCTGGTATCTCGGAGCTTATTCCCAACAAACTGGGAGCTGCATTGATTGCAGAGGTGTAACATGTGCAGTTCTTAGAGCACACATAACTGTGGAGTCCTTGGGGTTCTCTGAGCTTGGTTCTTTTCTTGCAAATGTTTTGTTACCTGGCTAGGTAACATCTTCAGTGCACTGAAGTAACGAAAAATTTGCAAGAAAAGAACCAAGCTCAGAGAACCCCAAGGACTCCACAGTTCAACCCTGAGCTACACATATTCGCCTCCATTGCTAGCACACATAACTGCCCATGCTACTGCATTTTGTACCAGTTGGAGCTTCTGGATAGTCTTCAAGGGCAGCCCCATGTAAAGCACATTATAGTAATCTATTTGGGAGGTGACTAGGGCATGAGTGGCTGAGAGTAGGGTCTCCTGATCCAGGAATGGGCACACCTGGCACACAACCTGAAGCTGTGCAAAGGCCCTCCTAGCCATGATTGCCACCTGCTCTTTGAGCAGGGAGTTGTGAGTCCAGAAAGACCTCCCAATTGTGTACCAGGTCTGTTTGGGGTCGGGCAACCCCATCAAACACCAAAGTTGGTAAATCCCTGGATACAGAAAGTCCCAAAACCCAAAGTCTGAGTTACATTACATTGTATATCAAGCCCCACACTGGAATAGATCCTGTCCAGGACGGTGACAGGCCCTCCTATATCCTACATCTGATCAGGTGTTACTCACTAACCTTGAGAAATAGAAAACTTAAGCTGAAACTTGCAGACCTTTACATGCTGAAGAAATATTCAGAGGCTTGGTCTGCTTGTGCAAGATCCACTCAAACTCTGGAATTTTTAAAGATACAGATTTGCATGATTCCAATGGTACAGGATACTCAAAAAACCATCCAACTGTATAGACTTTAGCCCACAGTAAAGCTTAACTTGCACTAGAAAAGATATGAATGTTTGCTGACCTATGAATAACTTTCTCAGTAAAACCAAAAGCTTAGCTGTAGCTAAAATGTAATAAAATCATATAGTAAAAAAAAGGGCAAAGCTCTCAGGTGTGTTTTTTTAAAAAGCATATAAGTCCATCATTTGTTCACTTCATGAAAGGTCCTTAATAAGGTGTTTTTTGGTTTGTTTGTTTTTTTTGGTGCCTTCAAGTCAGTGTGGGCTTCTGGAGACTGCCTGGACTAGTCCCTGCAGTTTCCTTGGCAATATTTTTTGGAAGTGATTTGCCCTTGCCTCCTTCCTAGGGCTGAGAGAGAGTGACTGGCCCAAGGTCACCCAGCTGGCTTTGTGCCTAAGCCGGGACTGGAACTCTCCATCTCCCAGTTTCTAGCCCAGTGCCTTGATTACTACACCAAACTCTATAAGGATTTTGGATATAATAATAAGTAGGAAGGACTATAAGGAAGATTTACTGAAGCAATAGCCTATTAGCATGGTAGTTTGTCAAATTAAATAATCATACAATTAAAATAGCTAATTATTACTTCCACAATAGCTTGTCAATCAGACAAACGTTTCCTACAAAGGTCTATGCATGCATCTGGAAATCAGCCTCTCCTCTATACACAGCTGGGACATGGATTCCTGTATTTATTAAAATTAAGAGGGCCGAGTCGAAATTCTGAGCTCAAGGAATGCTCAGAGAAGGGGAGGGACATCAGAGAGAGTTTGCTTGCCAAACTCAGCACTCTGAAAAATTAATCCACAAGGATAGGAAAGCAGAAAATTAAGGATCTATGAGTTGGCTTGGTTCTGCACTATATTTTGTTTTTACACTATGAAACTGTTGAGGCAATACACCCATAACAGCATACACAATCCATTGTGTGCATCTTTTCCCAAAACAAATGTCTTCTTCAGTTGAATCAGATATATATTGTTAAAATGATGTGTCCATATCTGTTTTATCAATCCAACATCTGAGGAAATTGGATTTAGATCTGATTCATTGATAAATGGCATACCATCCTTTCTTAGGTACATTTCCCAGGAGCTAATGCCATAATGTACACTGAATAGCACTTCCATAATTAGAAGTACTGGGAAATTAGACATATATATATATATACCCTTTCCTCATTAGAGGAGATATGCCCCCCAATGGGTAAGATGCTGCCACACTAAATGCTGAAATTTTGTTGACACTTAATCCACAATATTTTCAATACTGAGAAATAAGGAAAAAGAGCAGCTAGAGTTATGGGGCATACTGTTTTCCTGACAATGAAAGCATAGTATATCTCTGCAGAGAATGATAACCCACATACGAGGTTCCAGTTTGGTGTATTTCTTCAGACTTGGATTTATGAGATGAATCACTGAGAGAAACGCAGACAAGTGTCATTGACTGATACATCCATAGGCCTGATTGTTTGAGTCCAACTCTATTACAGCAATTGTAAAACTGAAGGGGACTTGACATCTGGCACACAGAGTCTGATTTCTAGACAAATCAGGAACAGGACTTTTCTACATCACTCCTTCAAATGGAGGGCTTAGATTGCAATGCCAGCCAGTGGAGGTAATCCAGAATATTACATTTATTAAGCTCATAATTTGATCAAAAAATCTAATTACCAGATAGTCAAAATGGGATATATTTGTATCAAAACACTGATGTTTGAGGCATGATATTTATGTAACTACCATGAGTTGCTCGATTTAGTCCTGTAAGGGTAGAGTCTTTATTCAAGAGATGCTTTGGGTAAAAATGTTTGCATACTTCTGCCAGAAATTTGTTTAATAATTATGGGCTTTTATCACCGTGAATAAGGCCTCAGACTTAAAGCTGTAATTTAACAGTTGTCACTCTCCTGTTATTTGCCAGGGAAGCCCTTGACAAACCATGAAGTTGAAAGCACATCTTTGGGCAAATACAGACTTCTTTGGGGAGGAGTTGGGGAAGGGGGTTGAACAGATTGGTTGGATTTAAACCAAGCATGTCTAATTCCATGACTGATAAAGTGTAACATTATGTGGTTTTAATTGAGCAAAAATCTTGTAAATTTAATTTCAGTCTAATTTCACTGGATCCACTTGAGACAGAATCATAACAGAGGTGAGCTCTGGTAGTCATCCTTCATTTCCTTAAAGAAAAAAGAAGAAAGGGGACTCCTACTGCTAGCCCCTGAAGGCTGCCTAGAAAGATATAATGATCTATGGTACTGAAGGCAGCAGGCCTAGGAAGATATATAGACTTCTCTATGACTGCAGACCTATCACTTTTTCAACAAGCAGTTGGAAACTGGTCAATAGTTGTCCAGGATTTCTGGGTTAAGTGATGTTTCTTGAGGAGGGTCATACCACCACCTCCTCCATCCTGGCAATACCACCTCCTTCCTCAAGACCTTCACTCCCCTGTTATCTAACATGATAAATAATTTTGCTGCCCCCAAAACAAATAAGTGATGCAAGCAGTTCCAAATTCCTGTGTGACAAGACAAAGACAAAAATCTTTGCATCAGAACAAGTAAGGTAGTTAAGACCGCAATTGTCAGATAGAAAATGAAATTAAACAAAAGAATATGTAACAACTGTTATACGGCTGACCTATCTTGTTAAATAAACAATATCATGCCAAACACAATCAAGTTGTAAAAATCATTCACTGCCAACTGAATATGCAGTACCAAGTAATCTGGTCAAAAACGCCCCTTGAGAATAATAATTATGTCATACTTTGGGATAAACCTATTATTATAGAAGATCAACATGGTTTATAATGATTACACATAATTCTAGTGAACAACAACAAAAATTTTACAAGTTGTAATAATAAATGCCCTAATATTTCAAACAAACAATATTGAAAAAAACAAAACAAAAACCAAACCCTGAGATTAATAGTAAACAGATACTGAATCCACCTATTTTTGAAAGTAAGGGATATCTGCAGAGTTAAAGCAAGTCATATTGTCCTCCTGTCTAGTCAAGCTTCAAGAATAGTTCAAAATATCCTGAAGCAAAATGTGTCATTGTTCCCTTTACAAGCTATGTAAACAGCCGTTGTTCTCTAAACTTGCCATATAACAAGAAACATTCTCTAGAACAATGATGAACACGTCCCATTGAAAGAATCTGTTCTTGCCTGAGTAATCCATTGAGAAAATACATGATGATGATGATGATGATGATGATGATGATGATGATGTAGTATTTTTGCAAGTATGCAGGATACTTACTTTTATTGTCCTGATAACCCTTAGAGCAACATGGTATAACAGGACAGTGTCAGAGCTGACATATTTACTATAATCACATTGTACAAACTACCTTTTCAGAAATTAAGTGAAAAACTTCCAAACATTATTTTAGAGCTAATGTCTGCAGCTGAGAAATCTTGGAGAATGGAGACTGAAGCCTGGAGATCACAAACAAAAAATCAGTCAGCTCTGACATCAATACTAGAAAATCTAGAACAAATGATTAAACAGGTACTATGCTATAGATTGCTGGAATGAGCTTCATACATTAACAGCCATGATGTCCCATGAAGGAACTGCTGTTGCCTCCTACTTGGATCTGAGAACCGATTGCCATAAATTCAAATCCTCAAGCACTACATGCAGCCCCAACTTGCTAGAGGCTAGAGGTGTCCTCAAATGTTAAATGTAGCACTCTAGTAGTATAACCATGAGGGGACAGCCTAGGTAGTGATTAAGATGTTGGGAATGACACAGTTCTGTGTGATCACTACCTTATTAAAAAATTACCTCTGCATTGATGTGAAATGGGTGCAGGGACATCCATCTCATTGTGATATTTTCATGTCATGCTTCTAATATCTATGTTACATTAGATATTATGAGGAATACAGGAGAAAGAGACATGAAAGAGGGACAGAGACACAGAGCAGCAGCAGTTAGTATCTTTTGCCATCTACTCAACTTCTGCTCTTGCCCCTATGCACATTACTCCACTATTGGACAAATAATACCCTAAAAATCCTTTTCATATAGCAAAGACTTTAATAGAAGGCAATGGCAAGAAGGAGCCATAATAAAATATTTTTCAGCTGCATGCAAATGACCACTGGCAACTCTAATTATTCACTGTGTTAAGCAGCTAACATCCTTTCATATGTAGGTGACCGATTGGAGCCAATTACTGCATAACAAAAGATCCTCATTATACTATACCTTCCAGCACAGGGAATTTATGAAGAATAAAATATATACACACACAAAATGGATAAATGCTAATTTATTTAGAGTAAATAGAAAAACATTTAGATTAGAAACAAGAACCAGTATGTCTTTATAAGAAATGTTTGTTTGTTGTATGGTATACATTTATTATATGGTATATTGAGGATGGATGAAATGAGGTGCTAACTGGAAAAATAACAGAAACAGTGAAATATTTTGCCAATGAATGCAAAATAGTCCTAGAAAATACAATAGAGAAAAAATGATCAGTGACTAATTTGGTTATTTATCACCCAGTTTAAAGGGAATGTAGCAAAGACTAAAATATCAGTTATTTTAATTATTCCCAAGAAAGGTGAACCAAGCTTGATTTCTGCCCTTCCATTCATTTCAGTGGGATTTATGCTGGATAGTTTACCAATGGATTTGCCAATATTATCAAACTGGTTCATTCCATATAACCCTACATAGCTGGGTGGGGTGGGGGAGACAAGTAGAATAACCCCAGCTTTCGAAAACAAGCTGAGGCTATTTTCCTTCCAAAAAGAAGAAAAACAACTACAAAGGATTATCAGATGGCAGTGAGAAATGGGTAGTGCTGCTATTTGTATCTTGGCTGGAAAGAAGAGCTGGTGCCCAGTGTGCTGCTAAGCAGAGAAATCTCAAGAACTGAAATAAGACTCAGAATGAAATGTGATTAGTGCATAGATATTCATAAATTGGACGAAGGCAATCTAGAAATTAGATTGTGCCAGAGAATAGCACAAGGAAGCCATTCAAAAAGAAAGCCTTGATGGGTGTGAGCAATATATTTTTTCCCCAAACACTGCTGCCAAAATGTGAGCTTATGTGATTATCATGCCAGCATTCAGAAACCAAAGAGAAAAAATGCATCAGTGCTTCTATACATCATCAGATATTAGACTTATCTGGTTGGATGCATGAAACTGTCAGATCTGATCTCCTTCAGTTTCTCATTTTTCCAGTCTTAAGTTTGTTCCATCCTGTTTCTACATTGGTCTACATATTTTTAAAAGGAAGCACATTTATCCTAATATGTGTTTTTGCATTCAGTTTTTACACTTTTTATGCACATCAATTTCCTACAATAAACTCATTTTTGTACATTTTTTGAACTGCAAAGTGGAACACAAAACTTTGAAAAGCATAAATATAGGCATATAACTGTGTTTTAGTTCACACATGGGTATGAGAAGTATAAACTGAGAAAGTTAGAATTAAAATGTGAAAGAAATAAATATCTCTGGCTCTTTATTAATACTATTAATACTAATAAGCTCTTGGTTCAGGCATAGAATTTGGAACCCTCAACAGGATATCCTTGTTATCACTCTGGAATTATATGACGTAGTACAAGGAAAAGAAGGGTTTTTGTAGCATAGCCTTCTGAATAAATGAAAGAAGAGAAAAATGAACTGAGAATGAGGATCAGTAGAGAACAGAATAATTATTTTTATTTATTATTGAATTTATACCCACCTTTCTGTTTATTCCAACACTCAAGGTGGCTTCTGACTATAAAAACAAGAACAAAGTAACAAAAGTGAAACAAAACAAGATTAATATAATTACAATCAATTTTAACTTCAGCTCTGAAAATAATTTAAAAAATAAAAAATTGCCTACTTGGACCATCTACAGTACTTAAATCCAGGAAGAGTGGGGCCTTTCTCACATATCCAACAAAGCTTTTCCCACTGATCTAGGTAACAGGGAAAAGACATATAATTAGGTGTTAACCATCTGGAGAGTGAAAACCAACATCAGCACCTGTAGGTAATTGATAGCCAGTGCCAATCTTTTAGTGTAGGCATCATAAGGTGCCTGCACCCTGCAAAGAAGCCCACCTGGGAAGACTTCAGCAATTTGGTCTGCAAAAAACAAAGCAAAACAGAAGACCGGTATTCCTTCTCCCCACTGGGTACTGTAGCTGGCAGGCACAGAGTAGCAGCCTCTCTTTTAGCCGAGGAAGCATGATGATGAAAGGAAACTACAGGCCACTGACAACCTTTTTAATTTTTTTGGAAGTTTTTTTTTTTCTAATTGCAACCATATTGCTGTTATCACCTGTTTTTCTTTATTATACTAGCTAGCACATCATGCTTTAATTAGCCTCAAGGATATTGACATGTATACGTTGCACTTTACAGCTGACATACAGTTTTCCATCTTTTTCAATGAACTAAACCAAAAAGATTAACTATTTCTAGTTTGGGAATCTAGTTACAGCGGGGGGTTCCTAAACTTTTTGCCATCACACCTCCCTTTAGTATAATCTTAATGTATGCACCTCCCTTAAAAATCCAAACACTGCAATGAACCCAAATGAACAATGAAAACAATACAATGAAGCTTTGGGATTTATTGTAACAATGAACAATTAAAAGGTTCTTCACATCTTCCCTGGACCCTGTCTGTACCTCCCCAAAGGGGGTACATCTCAATGTTTGGGGAAACCCTGAGTTCCAGAAACAGAAAGTTAGGTGGAGGTTGCTCTACCACCTTAGCAACTCTGAACATATGTTATAAAAGGACCAGCCAGGTTTGACTATCTGAAGCAGTGTTAACAAAAGGATTTGGTTGCTGATATCTATGTGGTGAATGGACTTACAGAAAAGTTTCACACACAGGGTAGGAATCAATGTTACTCTGTTCAATAATGCTGACTGGGCATTTTTTTCTTCTTTCCTCTCAGTGCTTTGTTCTTTAGTTTTGTTTCTCTTTCTAAATTTCCATTTTCACTACTAATATCTTTATAAGAAATCATAATGTAGAATGGGATAATCATCGAGGAAGTAGTGTCACGTGTCATGACATCATCATGTAAATGTACCTTATGTAATTCATGCCATGTCTTTGATGACATGCCCCACATGACAACATCATGGCTTGTCCTGGACACATATGATAACAATGACTGAAATAAACAATAAGCCTCTGTTTAAGCTGGGCAAAAGTGCTTCTGGCTTCAGCTACCACCTGACAATTAAAGCACAGTGATGTGTCCAGATACTTTCCTGATTTGTGAGCTTGATTATTAAGAGGTGGGAGAAATGCCACACCAGAGCAAACATTTTATATTACATTAGCTCTTTCCAGCTCACAGTTCTCAGAAATCAGATTAGACTGTGACAGCTTCTTTGGAACTGGATAGAAAGGCGATATGGTATCTGCACCCACAAGACAATCAAGAGACTGAGACACATACTAAGACATTTTTAAGAGCAATAGAGCAATATTATCTATCTCACATCTCTAACCAATTCCTCCAGCATTTCATAGAAAATAAGGTGAAAGCCACAAAGATAATAAGCAGTCCCTCACTCTGCAGGCAGGAGAATCCAGGTTGTTGTACAGAAGACTATAGGTGTCACTGACAGGCCCTGTTTGAATATACCAACAGCAGCCCACAGGGCAAATGGAGGGTGATGGTGCATCTTTAAGGCTTTTCTAGAGGGAGGTACTACCCTGCTAGTAGAGCAAGTTGAGCCCCTGCTAATCACAAGATGGGTCCTTCCATGGCAATCATCCTCAAGTTGTCCACATGTCAGTGACCTTCTATCTTTCTGCGAGGAAGTTCTGATTCAAGTTCTGTATTCCAGAAACAGCAGCTAATTCCATTTTAAGAGTCAAATTATTCTTTCTCTGTGGTAGGAGTAGATGCTGGGCTTGCAATTAATTATTTTGAATACAGAATAGCCATCATGCCTGCAGAAGTTTAGAAGTCAATGGAAATCAGCCACTATGGAAAGTATGGAAGCACAACTGTTTTCATTGTTTTATTTTTATTTTTGAGAAGGAATATGCGTTCAGGCACAGAACTGAAAGGACAGGATAAGTCATTTCATAGCAATTGAGCAGCAAATATTGATTAGGTGACTCTTGTATGTGGTCAGCTATTGGCTAGGAAAGTCGAATGCTGGTTGACTGTCACTTTCTGCAAATGGTATAGGATGTCAGAAATATTAATATATCTACACTCATTGCATCTCAACTCTGATCAACTATAGCTGTTTTTAAAAGTGAAATCAGAAGAACCCTTGACAGGATTTCCCTTGTCACATCAGCCTCCTTCTATTCAAGAAATTCCAACTACTCTGACAGTGAAAAACAGTGAAGAACACTTAGGATGCTTACTATCCCTAGCGGACTGCCAACAGAAGGGCCAGAACCCTCGGCTGTAACATGGGTGCCCTAGGATTTGTCTCTTCTACTTCTCTAAAGGAATTTTTCTGGGTCTATGGAGCTAAGGAAGCTGCTACCGAGAGGATAGGGCAAGGTCAAAGCAGATGCAGCCTGACTGCTGTAGCTACACTATGCTGCTCAGAATTAAAGCCAAGGTGCTCATATGCCCTGGCTTGAATTCTAGGTAGCATTGTTGACACAACTAAGGTTACTTCTTCTCAACTAAAGCAACCAAAGCTCTGTCTCCCATAGTAAACCAAAGCTAGATGGTTAATTTACCCAAAGCTTATTGTCAAGATTTATATTTTTATGTTTAATAATGTGTTTGGATAAAAGTCATTAAATGATAATGTGAATTAAGCATACTTTGATTTTCATACTAACCATAGTTCCTGAATATCTCTGCCTATTCACAATTCAGCCCCCAAAGGAATGTCAGCCTTATCTTTTATTAATCATTATATTGATACTTAAGTAATCAGGATGTATAAAACATTCCACATAACTCTATATTTAAGTGCAATATGTGGACATATAAATGGTGAAGAAAAATCTTTCAATACAAATTACAGATAAAGGAATAGCAGTTGGTCTGCATCCACAGTCGAGGCAGCTGATTTCTTCTAATACAATATTTGTTGCTTCTCAAAAGTTCTCAGAACTTCTCAGTTGGTAATGCTTTCTCCTCCCCAGATATATACACTCTGGCATACGCAAAAATCTATAAATTTTATTTATTTATTTAAGCAATTTATATAGCCGCCCAACTCATTCACGATGATTCCAGGTAGCTTACAGGAAAGATATGTGGTTATATATAAATGCAGCATCATAAAAAGGAATAGTCATATCTTTATATACAAAATGTATTTAATTGTATGGAATCACATGGCTGAATTCTATTTCTTATCCCTTTCTTTGGTTTGTGTATCTGCATTATAGATTGGGTATATCTGTTTACTAGCTGTAATGCCTGTTATCTGCATTTGAAAGATACACGGGATGAATCTGAGGGAAAGGAAAAAAAATAAAAATAAAGCCACATTGTTCAATACATTTTGCATGTTGGAAAAGAGTGAAGAAAAGGTCACAAACTTTGTTAAGATGAAAACTGGGAGAAAGAATTTAAATCTGGGCAAAATTGGCTAAAGTTAAAGAACAAGAGAAATGTTCATCCAAATCAAACTTTTTGACATTGCAAAATATTTAGATAACTTTTTGCTCCAGGGTTTTGCAATTTTACTTGTATCTCTGCAAATGAATTCTGGCCAAGCTTATCTACCACTGAATGTGAAGCAGAGGTTATAGAGACCAATGTTTTAGATAGGAAAGCATTTACATATTCAAGGTAGAATACTGTATTTTAGAGAGAGTTAAAGGCCTTCAATTAATTAAAAACTCAAACTGGCAATCAAAAAAACTCTACCCTTGCTAATGTAGTAAAAATAGCTTAAGATCTTAAAGCAGCAGATCGCAATGGGGCCTGTGGATTCTGAGTATACTGAATGGGCAGGTGACCACTTTGTCTCACCAGTCAGGCCAGACACCAAGCTCATAGCTCAGATGGACGAAATACACATCTGCTTTAGACTGAAGTATGGTTGCGAACACATACATGGGAAGATTATCCCTGATCCTTCCTTTCTGCTAGACAGAAAAAGGGGTTGTTCATTTAAATCCAAACCAGAATTTGGGTACAAAGGCTAGAAAAAGGGGGAAAAGGAGTATTTCTCTCCTAAGCTTATGATTTAAAGTTGTAATTTACAAGAATCAGGAAAAATCCATGGGAAACAGTCAGGAATCATTTGCCATTCTGATCCTTTGTCTCTAAGGTATAGATAAATGTTTTAGCTAGGAATCTGTGATTAGATCTTTAATTTACTTTGATGTATGTGCAGTAGTTAAAATCTTTATTGCCTTTGATGCGTATTTTACCTATACATGTTCAGTATTTGTGAATGTTTTGTGAAATCTGGAACCTCTTTAAACAATTTCCTCTAAATTAGAAGCAGAACAGTTTTACCTTGTGATCTACTTAGAACTTTACAGTAAGTCCTGTAACCTTCTTTTGGAGATCCTTTTTAAATTGCTTTCTGTGTTTTGAATGACCTGCACTTTTATCTCCTTTCCCATGTTTTTCATGTGACTACTTAAAGCTAAAAAGGAATTTCTCCTTTTTTCCAATAAAATTTAATTTCATTTATAGCCTATGAGATTGATCAAACTCCTAAAAGAAAGGGGGAGGGGCCTGATTTTCCCAGTCACTTGCTTCAGAATACAGGTAAGAAGGTAGCCTTATTGCATTTGTTTTGTGTTTACCAACTTCTTATTCTTTTACTTGCCAGTAAAGTGCACAGGCTGTGGGATCTCACATAGTAGGTTTAATGGGATGGACTAAAGGTGAAAGTGGGTACACCAAGGTAAGAAGGTAGAGCCAAGATGTATGAGTTCTTCTGGGAGAAGAGGTTGAGACTGCCAATTCTTCAACCTATGGGCTCTGCTTTACCTCTACATCATGGATCATCATCATCATCAGAAATGAGGTCCCAATGGTTGAAATCTTAAGGGGTCACCAGCTTTTGCAAGGTTTGGGGTGAGAATGGCCAAATGCTCACAAAATTCATGTTATTCGCGTGCAGGTTCAGGTTATTGAAGCACTTTGTAGTCTTACGAAATTTTAGTCATTTAAGATATTTTTCTTTTGAGATGGTTGGTGTTTGAAAGTGCTGTAGACATTTGCCTTAATGGCACAATCTATAAACCATGGGATTGCTTGGATTTTCCCTATCAAAATTAAATAGAGATCAAAATTAAATGGGGAAGAGGGGTGGGGCGTACTGACTCAGATTTTTTCTCTCATTTCTTCCCTGGCCTTCATAAACTCAAATCCTGTAAAAAATTGGCTCAGCAATCTCACACATCTTAATTTTTATTGAAAGGAGGTCAACCTGGAAACTGTACATAGTGGCTCTATACTCTCCAGGATTCACCCTGCCCTGTGTGCAACACACTTAACCCAGTCATGTTGCTCTGTCAGCATATGATCAGAGTAACTAGTCAGATGTTGCCATTTCAGAAATGAGGTGTCTCCTTACATTTTGTCCACCAAATGCCTGATCTCCCATAAGCCCTGTGCAGGAAGGTGCCAACAGGGAAGTTTGCAATGGCCACAGAGGGAAAAGGGAGAAGAAAAGGGGGAAAAAAGAAGAAAACTCTTAATGCCCAAATTTCTAATTAATACAATACCTTACAACTCTCACACACTCTGATTGCATCTCCCTTCTGCTGATCTCCTTCCAGCAACCTGCTTCCCTTCAACACTATACAGTATAGGCTTTGCCAATCCCTGGTTTACTCCCTTGTCTTCCCCCCAAAAGACAGTATCAGAGAGGGTGCCGAAAAACCTCCTGCTTTCTCCCATACCATCCTGACTCTCAGCCAGTCTTATCAAAATGGCCTATGCTGTGTATGTGGGCCATTCTCATACCCATTGCAAGGAAACGACATTATTTAATGCAGGAGAAATGCAATGGCAAAAAAAGAAACTGTCCCCAATCGTAGACCCCATAACAATCTATCAAAAAGAAGAAAGAAATGGGGGACAAGGGAAAAACATATACTGCAAATTAATGTTTCTCAAACTTGGCCACTTTTAGATGTGTGGACTTCAGCTCCCAGAATTCCCCAGCCAGCATGCTGGAAGTTGAAGTCCATGCATCTTAAAGTGGCCAAGTTTGAGAAACACTGTTGTTAATAATTCAGGGCACATCTCTGGTATCTAGAACACTCAACCAAGCCAAACTCCTGGTGCATTAGCAATACCAGGCATTTATTTATTTATTTGACTTGTATGCCCCCCCTCCCCACAAACTTATGTACCATCAGCCTGGGCCGCTCACAAACAACAAGAACATCAAAGCATAAAACCATAACAAAAACACCCAAAGGCAATACTCCCCCACACATCAGCATTCCACTTTACTGGGCTCCAGCCTTACTCTACCCCAACACTTGCAGGAAGAGCCAGCTCTTCAAGGCCTTCTCAAAGGCTAGGAGGCTAGGGGCCTGCCAGATCTCAGGAGGAAGGATTTTCCACAGGGTAGGGGCCACTACGCAAGCAGCACACCCTCAAAAACCTTTATGGAACATTTTTATTGGGAGGTATATAAAAGCTTAGGCCCAAGGGTCTCTGTTGAGTATCCCTCCCTTATGTGGAATTGCTGCCTGCAGGACCAGTGTCTCTGGCTGGGGAATGGATATATGAGGCCCGATTGGCCTTTGCAGCCGATCGGTGTTAGAGAGATGTAGTTAGTAGCTACCAGAACTCTGAGAGTAAATTTTGTAATGGAAAGCTTGGATTTTGCAGGTCATTGAGAGCTTTGTGGAAGGACCAACCTGGTTTGTTTATTTGTTTATTTATTTATTTATTTAACTTGTCCCCGCCCATCTCCCCACAACAGGGGACTCTGGGCGGCTTACAACAACTAAAATAAAAAATACATAATTAAAATTATAAAAAGTTTAAAAGTTATAAAAGTTATAAAAACCAGAATTTACAGAAATAAGGATAGAAATAAAGAGGCTAAAAAGTCCAAGAGGCCAATAGAGGCCACACCAGGCTGCTAAGGGGCCAGCCAACCCCATTTCGGGTATCCTCCCTCCCTGCCCCAGGCCAGATGGCAGAGCCAGGTCTTCAAATCCCTCTGAAAGGCCTGGAGTGAGGGGGCCTGTCTCACCCCCGGGGGCAAGATGTTCCAAAGGGTGGGGGCTACAGCACTCATTTATTGCACTCATAGGATATGGCTGATCACAGGAAAACACTCAAAGCCCCAGTCAACCTGGGTTCTTTGGGGTTAAAACAGCTCTTCCTTAATCCCATGACTGACAGGATATAGGTGTTTAGCACACTAACCTCACCCATGGCTTAATTAAGTGTGCATCTGGAATGCAGTTTGTTTGTTTTTGTGGCACTTAGTTGATAGCCTGCCAGGCAGGTAACAGATGTGTATGGCTTTGGCAGTGAAAATGGGAGTTTATTATTATGTGAGAAAATTATATTGGATTTATAGTTGATGCTGACATTTAAAAGGGACAAACATTTTATAAGGATTAAGGAGTGAACACTCCATCACCACCTGATGCTCTTTACGTATAGGCCAATGAACCTTCAGTCTACAAGCACCAAGTTTTGACTAGATGGGGATTCTGACTGGAGAGAATATACGACCACAAACTGGTCTGTCACTGAGGCTTGTGAAAAAGAGCACTTGTCAAAGGAAAATGAAGATGAAGTACAGCTGAAAGAGAGATGAGAGTCAATGGCAGAGGGGAACCCATCCAAAGCAAAAGGGAGAACAAAATGTAGCTGGTTAGAAAGGCAGAAGATAAAAACAATGTCTTGTGTCTCAACAGCTTATTTTGCTCAAGAAGTAAACTCATAGGTGGCAGCCTTCTTTTATGTTGAATCACCATCACTTCAATCCTGCCTAGAAGGAAATTTTCAGGCCAAAAACCAATGAGGTGGGTTGATAGAAAATGCTACTGCTAATGGAAGAGGAGTTACTGTACTAGGAATCTAACTATTCATCAGGGATCAACAGATATGGCCAGATCTTGAGAGAGCACCAATTTTTGTAAGACCTGTCAGGAAAGTATCAGGGGAACATCCCAAGTGAGCCAACTAACAAGCTGGAGAGTTAGCAAGGTGCGCTTTTATTACCTAAAAAAGGAATGACGATCTTCAGGCACTTCTCCAGAAAAGAAAAAGGCACTGGGGTAGGAACAAGTGCAGAATATATATAAGTTTCCAATACACATTTTTATTAATTAATATATAGTTAATTATAATCAATTATATACGATCCACTAATTATTACAAATTAATTAATTATAAATAGCCAAGCAGAATTACACACACACTGCTCTTCTAGAAGACACGTAGCACCTGTATTCTGTGAAGACATTCTCCATTTATCTGTAGATAAGCATCAGTTTTGACTAGCTTAGGACTAGGATAGTTCTGCCACCTCAGAGGTTATTAGAGTTTACTTCAGGAGATTTTTTTTCAAAGCTATTTGTTGTTGTTGTTTAGTCGTTAAGTCGTGTCCGACTCTTCGTGACCCCATGAACCATATTGCGCCAGGCCTTCCTGTCTTTCACTGCCTCCCTGAGTTTGCTCAATTTCATGCTCATTGCTTCAGTGATGCTATCTAGCCATCTCATCCTCTGCCGTCCTCTTCTCCTTTTGCCTTCCATCTTTCCCAGCATCAGGGTCTTTTCCAAAGAGTCCTCTCTTCGCATTAGGTGACCAAAGTATCTGAGCTTGAGCTTCATTATCAATCCTTCCAATGAGCAATCAGAGTTGATTTCCTTTAAGATTGACTGGTTTGACCTCCTAGCAGTCCAGGGGACTCTTAAGAGTCTTCTCCAGCACCACAGTTCAAAGGCATCAATTCTTCGGCGTTCAGCCTTCTTTATGGTCCAGCTCTCACAGCCATACATTACTACTGGAAAAACCATAGCTTTGACTATGCGGATCTTTGTCGGCAAGGTGACGTCTCTGCTTTTTAATATGCTATCTAGGTTTGCCATAGCTTTCCTCCCAAGGAGCAAGCGTCTTTTAATTTCATGGCTGCAGTCTCCGTCTGCGGTGATCTTGGAGCCCAAATAAATGAAGTCTGTTACTGCTTCCATTTCTACCCCTTCTATTTGCCAGGGATTGATGGGTCCAGATGCCATGATCTTAGTTTTTTTAATGTTGAGTTTCAAGCCAGCTTTCGCACTCTCCTCTTTCACCCTCATCAAGAGGCTCTTTAGTTCTTCTTCACTTTCTGCCATTAGGGTGGTATCGTCTGCATATCTGAGGTTATTGATGTTTCTCCCTGCAATCTTAATTCCGGCTTGTGATTCTTCCAGCCTGGCATTTCTCATGATGTACTCTGCATATAGGTTAAATAAGCAGGGGGACAGTATACAGCCTTGTCGTACTCCTTTCCCTATTTTGAACCAATCGGTTGTTCCATGACCGGTTCTAACTGTTGCTTCTTGGCCCGCATACAGATTTCTCAGGAGACAGGTAAGGTGGTCTGGTATCCCCATCTCTTTAAGAATTTAAAAGCTATTTAGTACCTGCTAATGTCTACATAAGCTTCTTGTCTCATATTTTCCCCCTTATTAACCACTTTTCTTCCACAGACCTTATAATTTTGGTGCTCTCACCTGAAATCTCATGAGATCTCATGCTGCAACACTGATTTAACACAACAGAAGAGAGGCCAACATGTAATCTTTCCTCCTGAGGGCATTTGAATGACATTGGTGAGGGATCCAGATGAACTGGAGTGCTTGGGGGTTAATATCCTTCATGCTATAAAATGCATAAGACATGAGGAGATCCCCATATATGCCACCTTGAACTTGACAGAAAAGGTGAGATAAAAATGTAATTATATTTACACACACACACATATACATACATATACATATATTAAGGAATAACCATCACTAGTGATGTATTACTTTTTAACGTTGTAAAACTAAGTTTGCAACCACTTAAATATATCATGCCTGTTGGGTCAATTTTAAACAAAATTAGACTAAAAAAAAGAAGAAGAAGGATAAGAAAGATAAAGAAAGTCTGAGGACATTTGGGAGAACTTGCCAACGAACTCTTAGAAGATGCCAAGGTTTTGGGAAGCTGTGTTCTTTCTGATTTCTGCACTAGCTTTTCACTCCAGTCAGCCAAATTGGATTTTATTTACATATTCCATTATGTCCAATAGAAGCCCTGTACAGGATATGTATTTGTAACTAGCACTTTAAATCTAGTAAAGAGATAGAAAGCAACAGCAAGCACAAGATGCAACATTATGTTTCACCTTCATTTGTTTGGAAGGATAATGACAGCACTGGCAACGAAGCAGCATTCTGAGATTCTTCTTCCCTCACCAAGTGCTTTAAAATGAAGTGTTAACAGTATTCAAAATTGTTTCTAAGTATCAGAGCATCTGGAATCAAATACATAGGAGCACTGAAGAAAACAGCTCATCATGTTGATTCTAACTGCTGGAGACAGTTTTTAAGTGACTGAATATTTGGTGATATTTGTTATACCTATTCAATCCTTATTTATTCTGTTTCCTGTGATAATCACATTTGAAACACATTTGAAACTTCCCCTCAGAGCGCACCATTTTGGGCTACTTATCCATATTTTATTTCCCTGTAGTTTTAACTGAGTTCTTGGGATGCTTGCAAGATTTATGAAATATCAGTTTGGGGTGAATGATCCACAGAGATGAGAGTGAAAAACCTTTTTTACAGCCCAAATGGAAATGGGCTAGAAGTTTGCTATGAGTTTGTAGTAAAACATGATGCCCAGTCAAAGAGGTCAAAGAATTACAGGGGATAATGTATATGAAAGAAACATTTGAAGAAGGATGCCACGTGTGTTTGTGTATGTGTCTGTGTATTTCTTTTGTTGTTGCTAGAAACCTCTAAGCTGAAAATTGAACAAGTGATGATTGGCCAGAAAAATGATCTTTGGGTTATGCTCATTGGAAATGTTCCTTCATATCCTGGTGTTATGAAAAGCCAAATTTTCTGTTGGAGATAATTACAAAAGGAATCAAAAGAAAAAAGAAAAACTGCCACTAACACAAAGCCAGGGCAATCATTTCTGCTCTACAAACATCCAGGTGACCACAAGACTGCAGCCAAGAATTACTGTGTTCTTTGTCTCTTTACTGCCATACAATGTTCATCTGGACATTTGCAGCACAGATATAACAATGCCAGTACAACTGAATCTTTTTTTGAAAGCCACAATGGTCTTTTCAAAACATACCGTTAAGCTGTAATAGATGGCTCTGTCTGTGCATCATACTACATAAAAGCAAATGAACCACATTATGACTTAATTTTGCGCAGGAAATAATCCGCTTCTCCCAACAGTAAATAGTTACCTAAGCTAAACCTAGAGCCTTTTTCATATAAGCAAACAGATGTATGTGGACAATGTGACAGAACTTTCATGTCCTCCCACCCCATTTTTACCCTGCTTGCTAGCAAGGGAATACTTTTGAAGAACTAATAAGTATTTCTCTACATATTGTTGAAGGCTTTCATGGCCGGCATACAAAGGCTGGTGTGGGTCTTCCGGGATGTGTGGCCATGTTCTGGAAGTTTTGTTTCCTAACGTTTCGCCAGCATCTGTGACCGGCATCTTCAGAGGGCTGGAGCACAGACAGGAGCAGGGCACAGAGAGAACTGCTCCTGTCTGTGCTCCTGCACTCTGAAGATGCCGGTCACAGATGCTGGTGAAACGTTAGGAAACAAAACTTTCAGAACACAGCCACACATCCCAGAAGACCCACACCAGCCATTTCTCAACATACTATCAGAGATTGCAACAAAATGTTGCAATTGAGTATGCTCCTATAGAACCTTCCCTCAACCCAGACATACTTCCTTTCAAGAGAATCTATTCTATTCCTCCTATCCTTTGGTGGACTCCATTTTTCCTGTACCAGAAGCCAATCAACATTTCATGCTGGCTAAGTGCTCAGTTTTCACAGATATAGTCTTTTGCTCTGTTATGTTTTTTTCCCCCTTAAAAAGATGTTTTTATGCTTTTAAAGTGTCCAGCCTTTCCTCAAACACAGTGATACCTTGCTTTTCTTTATAGTAATGCTGTTTGCACAGTATATAACTCCAGCAGTTCTAAACATGATGTGTATTTCCCTTGTCATCATAACATTCCATGTTTTGGGGTGTACAATTTTACTCTCTTGATTAATGCGTAATGTGAAACTATTATTAATTTTTTTTAAATGTAAATTTATATCCTGCTACTCCAGATGACTAGGACTAGTTTACATTTACTTTTTTTTTTTTTACTTTTTAAAAGAATGTAAAGAGTTTGATGGATATTCCTCGATATACAATAAACTCCACTTGCTTTGGCTTCTTCCATATATGGTGTGATATTGAAAGAACTGAATTCACTATTAATGGTATATATTATATGATATAATTCAACAAAGGAGGGGAAATGTTTTATGTATATGAGGCCAAAGATCACAAAAATCAGATGACAATAAGAATAAAACAGTTTTTAAACCATGTGCACCTTAGGCCATATATCTGTCAATTTTTACAATTTAAGAAACTAGTTCTGGAAGATTAGATGCAGACTAGACAACCCTGTGATCCATTGGGTCATCTTTTGAGAGAAAGGTAGTGCAGTCTGATGTGACTGGAATGAACATTAAATTTTAGGCTTACCATATATGTATATTTTTACTCCAGTGATCATGTGATCATCTAAGAAGAGCATATATCATAAATAGAAAAATAATTGTAGTGGCAAACTAACTTCAGTAATAAGTCAATATTTACTTACCTAAACAGATAAACAGAATGACCACAGGCAGGCAAAAAAGCAGTGGGAGCAGGAGCGACTTCTGACTTCCTGCCAGCTTCCCCATTGACTTTGCTTGTGGGAAGCTGACAAGAAGTGTTGGAAATCACAATCACATGACCACAGGGATGCTGCAATGGCCACAGATTTGCAAATAAAACTGGTGTGAACATCGTGGAAATTTCAGTTCCACAGGAGTAATGGGTCCCAGATTTTTTACACGTTCTTTAAGTTAGCAGATTTTAGGTACCTTGATTTAAAAATTGTTGTGGTATAATGCACCATTTGGGTTAACGTGAGAGTACAAACAGATAAACAGAATGAGAGTTTTAGTAGTATGTAGGTAAAATTGCTGTTAGGGACTGTTGAGGTGGAATAGCTGAGTAAGTGAGTTACCAAATTGTATATCAATCATATATTTACCCAAAACAGGCATAGTCATAGGCAAATCACTGATACTACATGTGAGGGTTCTTTGTTTTCCAAGGACTGGACACACCACAGTGTAGCAAATCTGTACAAAATGCTTTATTGCAGCACACACCTTCCCCAACAACAGACTATTGCTCTCTACCCATCTAGGAATTGCAAGGTGATGTTGCCATGTAAATATGTCTTTAATTCTCAGTCCTTTAATACTTAGTTCAAGCAAAGTCTATAAGTCTATAAAGTGGCATACAGCCTTTGCCTCCTTCCAAAAGTCCTTACTCTAGTTGGGATGAGGTGCTGTCTCAGTGTGGTTGTTCCTCTTCTAGTTGCTACCGAGCTACCCAGCAGGACTCCCAGAAGGATACGCAGCTCACTGTTGCTTGTGGTGCTGGCAATTGACTAATAGTCCTCTTGCCTGCTTGCAATAGCTACCGATCTCCAGACGTTGCTTCTTCTTCATCATCTGTATGCTATTTTCCTATGTCTTTTCCTCCTACACACACCTCCCCACTCTGTCTTAGCATTTGCTTTTGTAAGCTAAGAGCCTGGGTTGGATGAAGCTGTCTCTGGACATCAGCTCGTCCTTGAAAACACCAGGGTGTTGCTGAATTATCACAGGCAGCTGGAATGCTGGCTTGGATGTTGTGAGTAAAGTTTGAGTGAATGAATGAATGAATGAATGAATGAATGAATGAATGAATGAGGGAAATGGGGGTGAGAAGTGTTTCTGCCTGGCTGCAGTTACTTTTCCCAACTTCACTCCCTCACACTACATATTTCACCTCCAGTTGGAAAACAGTTATAGTAATAATGGCCTATTCCCTAAAAGGTTTTCCTACTTGCACTAATTTTAGCAGAAACATGCCCCAGCCACCTCTTTTTTCTGTCAACATCTTCTCGATGTTGCCTTCATCTCATCCCCAACCCCTACCTAAGTCAGCTTAAAGTCTTGATTTATTTATTTTATTTATTATTAAATGTATATGCCGCCCATCTCCCCAGCTTACAATTAAAATCCAAGACAATAAAAACAATAAAGATATAAATATCCCCAATTAAAATCACAAGTAACAATTCTATAAGTATACAATTCAAGATGGTGGGGGGGGCAGTGGCAATCATCGCACCAGTCAGCTCCCGCAATGTGAGCCCCCATCAGGCCCCCAGGCCATGCAGCATAGCCATGTTTTTACACCTTTTCGGAAGACCAGGAGAGTGGGGGCAGTCTGCACCCCAAGTGGCAAGCTGTTCTACAGGGCGGGGGCCATGGCAGAAAAGGCCCTCTTCCTACACCCTGCCAGCCAGAATTTCTTTGCTGGTGAGGTCTGCAACATGCCCCTTCTGCTGGAGTGAGTGGGGCGGGCAGATGTAACAGGGGTGCGACAGCTCCTCAGATAACCTGGTCCTGTGCCATGAAGGGCTTTAAAGGTGATAACTGACCCTTTGAATTGGATCCAGAAGCAAATTGGCAACCAATGCAACTCGCAGAACAGGGGTATTATATGTGCCACCCAAGCGGCATTCAAAACTACGCCGCTGCATTTTGTGCCATCTATAGCTTCCAAATACTCTTCAAGGGTAGCCCCATGTAGAGTGCATTGCAGTAATCCAAACAGGAGGTGACCAGGGCATGAGTGACCACGTGGAGGGCCTCCTGATACAGGAAGGGGTGTAACTGACTCACAACACAAAGTTGTGCGAAGGCCCTCTTGGCCATGACTGCCACTTGCTCTTTGAGCAGGAGTCATGAGTCTAGGAGGACCCCCAGATTATGTGCTGGGTCTGTCTGGGGTAGCGCAACCCCACCTGGAACCAAAAATGATAAGCTCCTAGATCTTGAGGCTCCCCATATCCACAGCCACTCTGTCTTACCAGGGTTCAATTGAAGACTGTTGTCCCCTATCTAGGCCCCTGCAGCCTTCAGGCACAGCGAAAGGGTAGCCACAGCGTCACTTAGGTCACCTGGAATGGAGATATATAGTTAAAGTCCTTAGCTTTTCCTATCTCAATATAACGTTTTCCCATTTCAGTAGAAAGCAACCCATAACAGTTTTCATGTGGGTGCAAACTGATGCACATTACAATCAGAAGATCAGCATTAGAAGGTGGGATCAGCTATGCACCAACTGGCTGCTTTAGGTTGATGCAAGTCACTTCACTCCAGTTCCTGGACTCTGTCCTTTAGGGCCATTCTGCTCTGAGCAGTGGCAGTCCTGTTCTTTCAAACCAACTTCTACCCCTGTACCTACCAGGTCTCCAAGACAATCCCTGGCTAGGAAACGTTGATCAGCCAGAAGAGCAGCTGATTAACAGTAACAGCAGAAGGAGGAGGCAAGTCCACCATGAAACAGGACAGAGATACAACACAGCTCTCCTCACTCCTGTCAGCTCTGGTTTGGATTGCTTTTGAACACATGTTTGTACTCTTCTGGAACAAGGCCATCCACAACCACATCTAAATATCCATATCCAAAGAACACCCATTGTCTGCTCAGGGTATGTTCAAAGGGATTCTGTCACCTGATTCTGAGGCTTTTTCTAGACCTAGACTTAGTGCTGTTCTGGAATAGTGCTATATCCTTGTCCAAAGCCCTTTGAACACATTCTAGCAAAAAATATTTAATGCGATTGGTGGATGTTTTCCTGCTGGCTGATGCCATTTGGTGGAGGTGGGGAAAAAACAAACCTGGGGAGAAATCCAACTCTAACCTTAGTGTGCTCTCTGCTCTGAAGGATAGCATTTTAACCTGGCTGTGAGGAAAAGGCCTGAGTCTCTTATGAAGATTGTTGAGATAATATATGTAAATGTTTTAAATACTTTAAATGTTAAACATTATTTTGTTAGATTAGATATCCAAGAAATGATTTGGAAAGGTGATTGCATATTGTATACTCATTGGATGCAAGTCACTTTTAACATATTTTCCATTAGTTTTGGCCAATTTTCGTTGGTCCTACTTTCTGTAAAATACTGCCTCAATTCATGGGGTGATACAGTTACTTCAACCTTCTTCCATTTTGTTCAGGGAGCATCTTTCCTTGGGGTTCATAACAGGTAACCAAGATTTAAGCAGTCTGGCCATAGCTCCAAAAGATGGGAAATTAATTGTAGAGCTAGGTTTCCTACTCAGCTAACTCGTCTTCCTTCTTTTTTTGGCTGCTGTAGGCTTGTCACCATTTCTTTCTGGTGACCTCAGACTTTTAAACCATTATAATAGGCAGAACCATAAATGCTTTAGGAGTTGTGGAATAGGCCACATGAGCTACAGTGGTTTGGCAGATAGCAGTCATACAAGCAGATAAGGTATTAGAAGAGACTGAGATTTTTTATTTATTTATTTAATTGATTGATTGATTGATTATGCATTATCACATTGGTGTTAACTCTTAGCAACCACATAGGTAGAACTTCTCCAGCATAATCTATTTCCAACCTGGCCTTTCAGGTCTCTCAACAACCATTGTTGCTGTAATCAAATCTATTCACCATGATGCTGGTCATCCACTTCTCTTTCCTTCCACCTTTCCCAGCTTTATGGACTTCTCAAGGAAGGTAGATTTTTTACATAATGTACCCAAAATATGATAATTTGAACCTGGTAATTGTGCCTTGACTGAGAACTGAGGGCTTAATTGCCCCATGCCTGCTTTCAAATATTGTTCCTCTAACATGTGGGTTTGAGGAGCTTTTTCACATCTGGGCACTCTTCTCTTCAGTGGATTACATTTCCTTTTTATAATCCTACTGAATGGATGTACAACATTTTTGGGTCCGATGTCTGCACTTGAATTTTGAATGAGGTGCTGATTGCTGCAGTCTAAAAAGTAGTGGTTGAGGCCAGAACAAAAACTAAATCTGATTGGATTTACGATTAATTGAAATTAAATATGAATATATTTATTCTCCAGTCATGTATCTGATAATTCTTCCCTACTGTATGATTATACATTTCAGTGTGATAACACTTTTTGGAGGAGTCTAAACCCACGTGTGGCCATCTTATGCAACTGATTCAAGTCATTAATTGCAGGAGGCACAAACTGGCAGTGAGAGGGCAAAAGCCAGCAATGTCACTTTATGTGAGATGGACAGCTATATAAATGTGGTAAATAAAATAAAATTAAGGAAAACAGAACTATACTTGTACAGAGTTACTCTGGCTTTTTCTACTAGTATCTTCACTTTTTTTCCTGACATCCCATTTTTTTTTCTTCTTTTCATTTTCATCCTCTCCATTCCTCCTCTTCTTTGCCAAGGGAGCTGTTAGTTGAAGAACAGGACACTCCTGCCAGCAAGCTGAACTCAACACTTGTAGAAGGCTTCTGAAACTGGACTAAAAAGTATATTGAACGAAGCTAAGAGTCACATATGACTTTCAGAGTACAAATCCACTCCTGATTTAAATACAAAGTGCAGGTGGAAAGGACAGTAGGACTATTTTTCTGATCTAATACCTTTTATCCTGTGTGACACCTGGAACTCTACATTTTGCAGGGCTTTTTGTTATGTGGAAACCTACTTGAGAGTAGTTTCTCTCATGGAAGCTCTTCTAACATAGACCTCTGCACCTTCATCATGTACATATCTTCCAGGGGCAGTATGAGGCCATGCAGGATACGAATTGCCTGGTCCATGATCCCTACTGTCACCTTTTCCATCCAAGCCAAAACCATTTAGCGAATCCCAAGGCTTTCTGAATATTTGAACTTGGATCTCCCTAGCAATAGCCCAATGCTCTAATCACTGTATCATACTGAATTTGAGCCAGTCATAATCTTTCATCTTTATCTCAAAGGAGTGTTGTGAGGTTGGAAATAAGTTTGATGGGGACTAAGTATGTCAGCATGAGTTCTTGGAGGAAAAACAAGCTATAAAGATAAATGAATACATAAATATTTGGATACATCCAAATGTTTGTTAAGGGGATCCTTTAATTGATATACGTAAGTCATTATTTATAGTGCAGATCTATTCAGAAATAAGTCCTCTTAATTAAACACAAGAGCAGAGCGCAAACCTACTGGAGGCATCAAATGTTATTTTGTGATATTGAGCATTTTGAGAAACTGAAAAGGGCAGGGCTGGGAAAGATTAAGGAGTTAATGGTGGGGACATTTTATGCTCATTTTAATTGATTTGTGCTTGTAACATAATCAAATCTTTATTGATTATTTGCGCAAATTCATTAAACTCAATTTACTGTTAGTAAATTTTCTCTGGGATCATATTGCATTTCCCTCTCTCTCAATCTCTCAGCTTTTCTGTCTTTTGAGCACCAATTTAGCCCAATGAATGGGAAAGGCATCATAAAATAACACACTAAAATAATAAATAATGGAAGGCTTGTCCCTCGCCTCCAAGCCAAGGCTTCAAGAGAGGGGCTCCCTAGCAGGCGAGAACAGCAGGAGTCGGCTAATGAGGCAAGTGATCCATTATCATTGCACTGCTTAGCTTGATTTAGTTATCTGAATCAGAATGACACATTTAGGAGGACGGCTCCTCCTGGGAACTCGGCTGAAAATGTTATGTTGATGTGGCCGTGCATTGATCTGTCAGTAAGTGCCTCTTGGTTACCATGCCAACTATGAAAAGGAACAACTGTATCCAAAACCCACCCAGGGGTTAAAGGGCACACTTTAAGGAAATTCCTGTGGGGTCATAGTTTTCATTATCAACAAGTTTAGTTAATCATCATAATAAGCTAGAGGATCCATAAACACACAGAGATATGCTCAGGATTCACTGGTATACAAAAGATTTCAGAAGATTTTTTTTCCTCTTCTTCTCAGGAGAAATTTCCTATTTTCCCTCTGGGGTTATTTATAACATTACATTAACACCTGCAGTTCCAACCTGTACTACAGGTAGCTTATTAATTTTATTTCTACAGGAAAATAAATCAAAATGTAACTGTTAAAAAGTAGGATTTTAAATTCGTTAAGTTAAAAAAAATATCAAGCAAGGAATGTGAGGTGAATTTTTCCAGAGGTGGATTGATGAGCGTATGCAGAACTGTAACTGTCTATCAGTTCCATCCAGTAATCTCTTTTCAGCCTAAAATCAGAAATCAATTAAATGGAATCGCATTCATGCAAAATGATAGGCAGAATTTGGAGGGTTGCGGGGGGGGGGGGGGATTTAACTTTTTGTGCTCTCTAGACCTGATCTGAATCAACCCCTTATACTCCCTACCTTCATTGACAGAAAAGTGGGGCAGTAGCCCAATTCAAATGAAGGGGAAGGCCAAGAGAGTTGTGTCTGATGAGATGATAAAATACTCTCCTGCCCTTTCTTTTGTTTTTGTTTTGCTTAGTGCTTCTTAATCCATATTTGCTATTTAATCAATTTTAAACAAATATTAAACCAATTTCTAATGGCTGAGGAATTTTGAGAGCTAAAATCCACATATCTAGAGAGTGCAACAGATGGCCAACAGACTATAGGAGTCAAAGAAAAATGCTTTGAAAGTAAAAAAAAAAAAAAGAGCTGACAGTAATCTCTACCTGGCACTTAACCATGGTCAACAAGTATGGATTGCATAGGTTAAGACTCCCCAATCCAAATCAAAGGACTAAAAAAATCCAGATGACCAATAGATGGGAGTCCAGATTTGGAAACCCTAATGATTTGGAAATTATACTGCTACAAATACAGCTTAAAATTGAATTAGTTTGTATTTTTGGTTTTTTTTGGGGGGGGGGAGTTGCAGCCATGGTCAGATGACATTCATCTTGTGCTTAGCTACAGTTCTCAGAACCTTTTCTTAAATAACTGCTTTTAGGCATAATCCATTCAATAGGCACTTGAAAAGGAGAAAAATGATTAAATTAAGGATAGCCGATGCTCTCGTGCCTTCTTCCACCCTCTGAAGAATGTTGTCAGCAAGGCATCAGAAATTTCCTCAAAGGACCATGCTTGGCAGAGTTTGTCTCCCAACCAACGACAGTAATTAATGCCCTTATCATGTCTTTCTTGTGGCTTTTTGAAAGATCTGCAATTTTCTTTTAGAAGGTATCATCCACATTTTCAGTAGTAGATACTGTACAATAACAGTATTGTTCTTCCTCATTCCTTCATTTATTTTATGCCCTCTACAATTTTCCCAGTTTCAGTCACTTTAATCTGAGCAGGGGTGCTTCCTTTTACATATGCACCCCTTTTACATATACACCCCTCCTTTTACATATACACCCCTTTCTATTACTTCTCTTCCCCCCAAACAAATTCTATCATTTAATTGTTGTATTCAAATCTTGCCTTTCACCCTATCAGGTCTCAGTTATACCTATTAAATCATATTTGCCTTTCTATATTAACAATTCAAGTTATTTATTTCTCATACTCTGATAATTAGGGTATAGTCAAAAAGGCAATGAACTTTCGGAGACATTATTCTTTCTGATTTCTTCCTTATTTTATTTTATTTTATTAAGTGTTTACAGAAGATATATAAACAAACACAAATAGAAAATAGATAAAAAATAAAAGAGTAAAGCACAAATGAGTAAACAAGGGAACTAAAAGTATCAAGGTTATAGTTTTCTAGTATATGATTAATTAATCCTGAATAATTATGTCACTTTAAAAGGCTAAAAATCACATTTAGGCTTTGAGCAAGGATAAAGATCAAGAATCATGATCAACACAGTATGGTGAATACCAAATAAAATTATAAGCTACCATAGACTAAATTGAAACTGAGAATCTATTCTGATTTAAATATCCCCTGAAATTGAAATATTGGTTCTATTCTTAGGAAAATCCAAATTATGAATAAGGAACAAATCCATATATTAAGTTATAGTCCAAGAATGATTTCCAATTCTGAGAAGTACCCTGAGAAAGCTGAGAAGTACCCTGCAGTGTTGTGCCAGTTGGGGGATAGCAAACCAGTTTCTGCTCTTTAACAGATCATTAGAGAACGTATGATTGTGGGAAGGAAAGTTTATTGCAACTTACTGATTTAGAAAAAGTATAGGATCATGTGAAGATCCTTGAATTAGAGAACATTTTATACAAATGTGAAGGTTGGTTGCTGAATGTAATAAGGAAAGTCTAGGATGGAAATAAAGAATTATGTCAGAATAAATGCAATACTTAGCAAAATGTTCAACACAGAGCAACGAATAAGACAAGGGGATATATTGTATGGTGTTTTCTTAGTTGTTTAATATATGTATGGATAAATGTTTAAGGAATGCTTTTGGTGACCTTATGAGTATATTGGTTGGGATGCAAATATAGGTGTATTGTTGCGTGCAGATGATGCTGTCTTGTTGCATAAGAACTCAGATGATTGGAATGTTAGATATTTTGCATGATGCAATGAGGAGGATGAATCTGAAAATTAATGTCTCAGAAACTAGGGAAAAACGGAATGTGTGTTTGACAAGGAAAATGGAATGAACAATTGCAAGTTATGCAATTGTTGGTGAAAAATTAGAGCAAGCAAATGAATTTGTGGACCCTGGCAACATATTTAGTAAATATAGGAATATAAATAGATACATTTTAAGACATGCAAATGTTGTTAGAAAGGCAGTAGTACATGGTCTGTTGTGAGGAATAAATGTTTGTGAACATGGTTTTATATAGAAGTGAGAGTTGGGTATGTCAGAAGAAACATAGAATAAATTGAACACAATAAGAATGGATTACTTAAGAAATGTGCTTGGTAAAACAAGAAGGGATAAGTTAAGGAGTGAATGGGTGATGAATGAATGTGGACTGAATATCAAACTGAGTGACCGATACAAAATGAATATATTGAGGTGGTTTGGTCATATACAGAGAATGAATTAAGATCAAATTGTAATACAAATATATGAAGGAAGAGTGATTAGACTGAGAACAAAGGGAAGGCCAAGATAGTTGTGTTTGATGAGGTGATGAGATACTATCCTGCCTTTTTTTTTTTTTTTTCTTACTGCTTCTTAATCTTTTGTATGACTTTGCATGTTTTCATGGAAAGGGAATAGCATGATGATATGTATTTATATCTCTGCATGAGTCTGTGGTGATGCAGTCACAGAATCATCTATAATGGGTGGAACACACCCCATGCAATCTCTAGCATTATCAGGAGATTATTTTTTTAGCCCCTTACAGGCCAGTTAAACCTAAGGAGAAGGCAACGTGAGGAAATATGTGCAGGTTTTTTTCTTTTTTCTTGATCAATAAAAGTGGTCAACCAAGAGTGATAGTGGCATGGGAAACAAAAAACACAGCCCATACCTGCACCCTCCAGCACTTTGCAATAATAAAAAAATAATCTTCAAAACGCGGCTGCGTGGGCAGTTTTGGGAGCCCTAAGGATGTCACATGTAACATCTTTGCTGCAGGAGCTGCATTAGATGCCAGTTTTCTTCTGGGTCCAATTCAAGGTATTGGTTATTACCTTTAAAGCCCTACATGCCATGGGACCAGGCTACCTGAGGGGCTGTCTCATCCCTGTTACGTTGACCTGTCCCACCAAGTCAGGGAGAGGAGGTATGTTGCGGACCCCATCTACGAAAGAATGTTGATTGGCGGGGCCCAGGGGAGAGCCTTCTCTGCCGTTGCCCCCACCCTTTGGAACATTCTCCCCTCAGGGGTGTGAGAGTCAGGACCAGAGGAGTTAAGAATTTACTCTCGTCGCCAGAGCAACGAGGAACTGATAAGAGGATGAGACTGAACCCTCCCTAAAGAATGCAAGTTGCAAGTTGGGAGGGTGACCCTGGAATTTGCTCTCACTCTGAGAAGATTTCTGTAACGGGAGAAAGGCCATTAAACCTTGCTGGATTAAATCTGTACTGTCTCCTGGAGTTTCCTGGGCTAATCCTGACAGGGGTGAGGCAGGCCCCTACTCCAGAAAGGGGTGAAGACCTGGCTCTGCCAACTTGCATGGGATGTGAGGAGGGGTAACCAATCCTGGGGGTGGCTGGCACCCTGAAGGTTAATAATTTTCATTTACCATCAATTCCTTGGAATACACTATTTATTTACATTGTTTTTATTGTATTTTAATTAGTAGTTATTCTTGTTTTATTGTAAACCACCCAGAATTGCTCCTTGAGTGAGATGAGTGGTGACTAAATTTGAAATATAAATAAATTTCCAAAATACTGTCTGTCTGTCTGTCTGTCTCTCTCATCTCCTTTGATGAGGAAGACAAAACCAAAATCCATGTTGCAATAGAAAGAAACTTTCAGGAAATTGGAGAACAGATCTCAGTAGAATATAAATTGTGAGATTGTTTCAGTATGTTGAGTGATGTATGCATCAAAGTGTTTTATATGTGATTCTGCAAGTAATAATATGAAAAAGGAAATTTTAGAAGTGTAAAGATACTTTTATGTTAACGAGTGTCTGCTGTGGATTGTTGTAATTATTAATTTAAATATTTCAGAACAAATTGATTTTATTTCTCGGATTCCCCAATCAAGTATTTACTATACTAGTTTTTGTACGTATATTTCCTAATGGAATCTCCAATTGTAGCAAAGTTCAGTATGCAATTCAAAAAGTAACGCTTTTTATTTTACAGTACTTATAACCCACCCTAGTCCCTAAGAATTCAGGGTGGTATATATCAACAAACAAACCAAAAACCGTAATAATACATCTCTAAATCCAAATCAGTATCAAATTCAAAAAATAACTATACACAAAAAAGGGCAAAGATAACACCCCAAATAAAATCCAAGATAGATGTTTGCAGTCAGTCAAGTGGGACCAAAAGCACATTAAAGTAAAACAGCTTTAAGTTGTTTAGGGAACTGCAGACCCTTGATAGCTTTTGACTTTGTTCTGGATTTGCTACAGTGTTATAACAGCATACTGTAGCTCAATGTAGGTGAAAAATCATATTATGTGCAATCAGGGTTGGCCCAAGACATTTTGCTGAGTGAGACAAAGGGTACAAGAAATCGTTCTTAACATCCACCCAAATTAAGGTGCACAGTACCCCAGACCTGCCAAATTATCATCCTAGAAATACTAACAATTTGCTGGCCTTTCACATCACCGAAAATCTGCATCCTGCCTCAGAGTAGAGCTGGTGGTTTGAATGTTTTTCCACTAAACACAAGGTGAATATATATTTTCAGGATACAACTCTAGAGAATTGAGATGTTTATTAAATCTTTTTTTTAAATGCTGTTGCCTTATTTTTCTATCAGTTGACATGAGTGATTCATGAAGTAACCTTGAATTTACTCAATATCCTTCCAAACTAGAACAGAACACAAATGAGATTGAAACTTGTATGCATTATTTTAATATTTATTAAAAGAAATATCATACTATATGCCACATATGTGAAGAGTTTTCACCCTGAAGAATTTTAATTCTGAAGATGAATTACAATAACAATGAACTTATTTACTTTTTCTGCAAGGTTAGGATTAGACATAATTCTAAAATTCCTTGAGCTGTGTGAATATTGAATTTAAACTTTTTTTTTTTAATCTTCATAACTCCTTTGTGATTCTGATGTTAAAATTATCTTTCACAATAATTATTCTGCTTGTAGAAATCACTTGGACAATGCCTCAAATCAGGTACTAATGAGATGGCCAAATCCCTTAAAAATTCACTAATGCTGATAGAGCCATATATCAGATGTTGTGTAGCTTGCTAGTATTCAATTCCACAGACCTCCTTCTCTTTTTATCTCAGAGTTCCCAGAAGCGCATCCTGGAAAACTTCCAAATCATTCAATTTTTGTGTAGTATTTGGAGTGGGAAATGGAGGATGAGGAAACCTAAGGCCATGGCAAAGGCAAAAGATGCATGCTGAACAGGGCTGGAGAAATAGGGAAGGGGTGACTATTGATTAGCTGAAGTGGCATATAGATGCTGTTTTGAAATGCAGTCATGTCACATAATTCTTCCATGATGGCTATGAGCACCTGAATAATAGCAACATTTCCCATAATTTCTGTGACTTAGAAAATTCGTTATATCTAGGGCTGGGAGAAACAGTGGCTCAATAAAACATTTGTGAAATGAGCTCAATAATCCAAGAAGAGTGTGCAGATTGCCTACGATCCAATTTGTCAGGTCAGTTTGATTTTTGAAAAGAAAAACTTCTGCCTTTCTGAATTGGGGAATCAGTTCAAAAGCATCTGATTGAATAATTCATTCTAAATTGTTGATCCAATTTGGAAAATTGATTTCATTTGGAGATTCCATTGAACTGTCTCTGAACCAAATCTCTGCACAGCTCAATAAAGCAACTTTTGGTGCAAACTTTTTTTCCTCCTCAAATAATTTTGCTCATTCTTGTATTGCACTGTCAGTTTCCTATTCCCCCTTCTACCAACAACATCATTCTGGCATGGGTCAAAATTTAGACTTTTTTTCAAATAAAGCACCTTTTGTATTTATTGTTTTGCAAGACATGCTTATAGAAAAGGAAAGGAAAAGAAACCCAGTTGTAAAAATATGTTCCCTTATATGTTCAGGATTTAAAATTAGATGGCATTTTAGTTTCATATTTTCAGAGATGATATAAAATTAACAACTGTTGTTCTGCAAATGTTTGAGTTCTTCTGATTATAATGGCTGCAATTTTGAATTCCCTCCAGATTAAGAAAGCTGTTCAGAAAGGTAAAATGGCAGCCACTCAGATTCTCTTTCATCCCAAAGAATTTGATTCACCTTCCCAAAGTACAGCTGAAGCAAAGGAATTTCAAGATAAACAAAATAGCTGAGAAATTGTTCATGTCAATTCCACATTGTTCTAGCTGCAGCCTCTCACAAGAAGTGAGAAAGGAAAAGTGAAGATAAAGGCGACAATGGAACAATTGGAGTAAAAGGCATAAATAAAATAAAATTCAATTAACCTAGGTTGAACAAATATTATCTTGGACTGACATACCGAGTATATGTAGATAAATATTTATTTTATTTTGTAAAAAAAAATTATTTTAAAAAGTGAGAGACCTGAGGCTGGCTGGTAATGAGCATGAGGCTGAGCAAATAGGCTGAGCAAACAGGAGTGTATGTATTCATGTCTACCCCTTATTTGAAAAATTTTGTGAAATTGGTCATTCCTGCTTTATAGATAATGGGGCAAAGGGAGAAAGGTAGATACCTCAACAAGAAGAAAAACCTACCAAGAGCATACTGAGTGCACAGCAAAGAAAAGATCTGAACTCAGCATTTCTCAAGGTCCAAATTACTTCTAGGGACATGAATGAAAGAATCTGCCTTGCTTGTGTGTGGGTGTGTATGCATGTTTACAAGAAAATTATGTGTCATTCAGTTGTCTTGGGAGTGACTCTGAGAGGCTTTTAGGGAAACCAAGGACAGTGTTATATTTTAAATCAGCATTCTAAATTTAGTTATAGTATGGCTTGACTCCTAATTTTCACATCGTTTCATAGTATGAGGTAGAGTATTTCCTGTGGAGTTCTTGGTGCTCTCTGAGCTTGGTTGTTTGATTGCAGACTTTTCATTACCCAACTAGCTTACATCATCAGTGCTAGTGAGTGTGGGGTTTGCTTCCTGTTTATTGCCCTGCCAGTGTTGGTAGGAGTGTGGTTTTCTCCTTGGTAGTTCCTTGATTAGGGTATTGTTTTGTAATTCATTGTTTGTCTGCTTGATTAGTTCCTTGATTAGAATAGTTTTCTGCTTGTTAGTTCCTTGTTAGTTCCTTGATTAGAATAGTTTTCTGCTTGATTGTTTGTCTGGTGTTAATCCCTGCTTATCTGGGTTGCTGGAGAGGATGTGTTCTGGTCTCTTTGTCTCCTTAACTTTCTTATTGTCTCTTTTGAATGGCATGTAAATGTGGTTTATCTCTATATGTCTATTAATGGCTGATGTGTCTGAGTGCCAACCTTCCAGAAATACCACAGCATTTTTGGATTTAGTTTGGTCTAGGATGCTCACAGTTTCCCAGTTGAAACTATGGTTGAGTCTGTCCATGTGTTGTGAAATTAAGGTGTTTTTATCATGTCTTCTGACTGCTAGTTGGTGTTCATGGATGCGCTCTGTTAGTCTTCTGCCTGTCTGTCCTACATAGTGGCTGTTACAGTCTTTACACTGTATGTTGTAGATGACTCCTGTTTTTTTGGGCTACTGGGTCTTTTGGTTTACTTAAGATGTTTAGGAGTGCTTTCTTTGGTTTGTGTGCTACAGTGATGCCATGTGGTTTAATAGTCTGTTGGTTGTTTCTGAGATGTTTCTGATCTATGGCAGTGTTATCCTTTTCATAGCTTGTGTTGGTTGTGCTGTGGTGGGTTCAGCTGTCAAGCACTTTTTTATAAAATTGTGTGGGTATACATTTTCTTGGAAGATGTATAGACAATCTGTGTCCTTCTTCTGGTGTTCTGGGTTGCTGCAGTGAGTTTGTGCTTGCCTGAATAATGTTCTTACACAACTCTTCTTGTGGGAAGTTGGGTTGTTATTTTGGTAATGGAGCATTTGTTTAGTGTGGATTGTTTTCTGATAGACTTGTGTATCTAATTTGCTGTCATTTCCTCTGCTGATGAAGATATCCAAGAAGGGTAGTGTGTTGTTTTCTTCTTCCCTTGCGAATTTTATTCCTTTGAACATGCTGTTGATTGTTTCATGTGTCTTCTCTAGTAGTTCCTTTTTTATTATCTACATACCAGATCCATACTTTTGGCTGTATGTGTGGGAGTGCTATAATTTCTAGATGTCTGCAATCAAACAGTCAAGCTCAGATAGCACCAAGAACTCCATAGTTCAACCCTGAACTATATATATTGCCTTCTATTGGTAGAGTATTTCCTGAATGGTTTTTTCTATTTTCTTTCATCTCAGTAAACCAAAGGCTGTGAGATTTTCACTCAAGAGAGTATTGAGAGATTATTTCATTCTGAGGATTTCAGGTCCAGTTGCTTCAAAAAGGTACGTCATAGGCTTCTTCAGTCAAGCCTACAAGTTTAAAACTCCTTTGGGATCTATCCATTTTAGAAATATCCATTTTGCTGTTGTGGTCTGTTTTCTAAACATATTGCTAAATATGTTATAGGCAGATGCTAATTTGCAGGCTACTCAACATTCTAAACCCTGTCTTTCTTTTAGTTTCTGGTGTGTTGCTAATCAGATACTAGCTAAATTAAAACCAAGAGATTTGAAGTTTGTATGAGGTTCAATATAATACCTAAGGAAATGACTCAAAAGCACTCTGTTCCTTTTCTCCCAAGTATGTCAATGTAATATGGATTAAAGATAAATATTTATAAACAAAGCATGCTAAATTAATGGCAGCTGAAATATCTCAGTGGTGCCATATCTTTCAGAGCAAAAAAGTTATAAAGAGAGTGAATTAGATATTACTCATTCTCCTCAATTCTCTTAACAGATTCAGACTGTAGAATGTTATTCCACCAAACCTAGCTGATCTCTTGTATAGAAAAATTGAAATAAATAGCCTAAATTAAATAGTTGCCATATAGCATTTTATGAGCACCTACTAATCACCATGATTGAAAGCTTCTCATATAAATAGTGAAACTAATTGCTTAGGGACATTAGAAGAGTCTGTCATCCAATACACATTTTCAGGGTTAGTAAATACAGAAGTTACAATACATGTGTAGATGCATTTGACATACCGTATTTTTCTGACTATAAGACAATACTTTTTTCTAAAATCCTTACGCTAAAAATTGAAGGGCGTCTTATTCAAGGAAGTAAGCGGAGGAGAGAACTGCACGGTTGCAAAACTGCCCATACTTTGTCTCTGCAAACAGGCTTCCTCCAATCACGAGCCTTATGTAACTGATGTCAGCTGATGCTGAACAAACCAATTGGAGGAAGTCTGTTTGCAGAGAGAAGCTATCGGCAGGTTCACTCGTGATTGAATGGAATCAGTTATGCAAAAGAACATGGAAATAGAGCTGCAGAGAGACGGTTTGGACCTCCTCCCACCGAGTGTATCAGGTCAATGTTACCTAATTACTAAATAAAAATGTGTTCTGCGCTATCTTTAAAATATTGATTTCTTAATTTGGGGTTGGAAAAGTGGGGGTCGTCTTGTACATGGGGGCATCTTATTGTTGGAAAAATATGGTACATTGGCAAAAATCAGAATTTTGAAAATTCTGGAGAAAAAAAAGATCTCTAACAGTTTTTGAACAATTTCTAGCACCAGGCACTAAATCAGTTGGATAACTGATATTCAAAATGAAACTTTTCAGATGCAATCTAATTTATAACTATCTGGATATTTTTGTGGGTGGATTATGATAAGAGATTGCCCAGTACAGCTATATGTTAGATCATAGTTTCAGAATCTCCTCTGACTTTAGTTGGCCTTCCTGACACTATTCAGAATTCCAGCATCATTATTAAGATACCTTATCACCTATTCACATCATAACCACATTATTAGCAACAGTTGACTAATGTAACTCATACTTTGCAGAAGTGGAAAGATGAGAAAAGCAGAACTCAAGATATCTTCCCTATGAGAGATTCACAAGCTCCAGGTGATGGTATAGTTCACACCTGAATTCTCACTTTGCATACAATTAGCACAGAATTGTAAAAGCAGATGCAAACATCACATCTCCAGCTGTTTTTCCATATAGTATTCCATGATATATGGGAGGTACAAAGCTTCCTAATGTATTATTTGTTGTGGAAATTTTATTTTCTGACTTGCCTTTATGGACAATTATGTGCAAAATCAGATATACAATGTTAGAATCAGATATGCAGTGGTAGGATTTTCCAAAATGTTAATTGCCCATCATTCTGCATTTAAAAGTACCATCAATTACCATCTGATTACCTTGTAAAAGCAGCTTTTATTGTTCTATTTGCATTTTTTCTTCACTGGAGAAGATCAGCAGGGTTTAGATTCCTAGTCAGAATTAACTCCTTGCATGCCCAAATCCCACAAAACTCAGAATGAATGAGTAGGCACATAGCCTTATGTCTTTATCTTCTGAGGCTGTAAGGGTAATACAACCATTTCCTTAACCTTTGTGAATAAGAAACTAAACCCTGTGGATTTCACAACTGGGAAAATAAAAAAATAGAAGCAAAGTCATTTCTGCATGCTAATGAGAACTGAAAATATTAGAAGAAGATTCCTAGAGAGAGTAGAAAGCGAATTTGCAAATGTAAAGATCTGGTTTAATTGGTGCATTGTTTTTCCAAAATGCTTATCAAACTTGGCTTAATTGCTTCCCATCTTGCAAATCAAGTCAGTATTTTCCCCATGGATCCTCAGAATTTATTTGTCAACCTGCTGCCTCTTCAGGACGCTTTTTGCATATGCAAATATGTGATTTTCACTGTAGGAGGGAGCAAATGATGGCTATTTGTTGCCTTCTTATTATCATGCTCAAACAGCAAATAAAAAGTTGTCCTCAGTATGTGGACAGAAGACAAAGATAATTGGTTCAAAATACAGCTGCCTGTTTGCTGATGGGTAAGAGCTGTTTTAGCAGAACAGCACCTATATTTCAGACTGTGATGGAATTCTCTGATCCTGAGAATGAAAATCAATGTTTCCAAAATAATGTGAAACAAGGACAAATGGACATTTTTGTGATATCAGGTAAGCAATTAGCATCCTCATTAACCAAGACTGTAAGAAAGATCTAAGGCAGTAAGGTAGCCCCACCTTAATGCACTCACTGATTGTAGAGGGCCAAAGTATGAATATCCAGTTTCCAAGATGCTGTAACCTAACCCTTTGTTTTGTGCAATGAACCTGCCTATTCTGACTCTGTGAGAATCTTGTTTCCTGAACGGTTGTGAACATTTGTGAGGGTCTCGAGAGACAGGCACTGCATTCAGTACCAATAGGTGTCTGGGTATCTAGTTCAAAGTGTTGATGATGTTTTTTTTCTTTTTCTTTTCCAGCAAAGCATTCAGCAAAGTGTCTCATTATCCCTTCATCAAATACAATGCAGAAACAGGAGCTAGAGGATACAACTGTTTTTTTTTTGTTTTGTTTTGTTTTGGTGCCTTCAAGTTAGTGTTGACTCCTGGTGACTGCCTGGACAAGTCCCTGCAATTTTCCTGGCAAGATTTCAGAAGTGGTTTGCCATTGCCTGCTTCTTAGGGCTGAGAGACTGACTGGCCCAAGGTCACCCAGCTGGCTTAATGTTTCTAGCCACTACATCAGACTGGCTCTCAAAAATGCCTTCAAATAAGTTTTGACTCCTGGCAACTGCCTGGACAAGTGCCTGCAGTTTTCTTGGCAAGGTTTTTCAGAAATGGTTTGCCATTGCCTCCTTCTTAGGGTTGAGAGAGAGGGACTGGCCCAAAGTCCCCAGCTGGCTTTGTGTCTACGGCAGGACTAAACTCCTGTTTCTAGCCTGATGCTTTAACTGCTACACCAAACTGGGTCTCTGGTACAACTGTTAGGGGGATTCATAATTGGCTGAATGGCTGCATCCATGCAGGAAATGTCTTCACATCAGACTGGGCAGTAGTATTGAGTAGAGTGCCATAGGCCTTTGTCCTGTTGTTGTTGTTCAGTCATTAAGTCGTGTCCGATTCTTCGTGACCCCATGAACCATATTGCGCCAGGCCTTCCTATCTTTCACTGCCTCCCTGAGTTTGCTCAATTTCATGCTCATTGCTTCAGTGATGCTATCTAGCCATCTCATCCTCTGCCGTCCTCTTCTCCTTTTGCCTTCCATCTTTCCCAGCATCAGGGTCTTTTCCAAAGAATCGTCTCTTCGCATTAGGTGACCAAAGTATCTGAGCTTGAGCTTCATTATCAATACTTCCAATGAGCAATCAGAGTTGATTTCCTTTAAGATTGACTGGTTTGACCTCCTAGCAGTCCAGGGGACTCTTAAGAGTCTTCTCCAGCACCACAGTTCAAAGGCATCAATTCTTCGGCGTTCAGCCTTCTTTATGGTCATACAATACATACAGCCATACATTACTACTGGAAAAACCATAGCTTTGACTATGCGGATCTTTGTCGGCAAGGTGACGTCTCTGCTTTTTAATATGCTATCTAGGTTTGCCATAGCTTTCCTCCCAAGGAGCAAGCGTCTTTTAATTTCATGGCTGCAGTCTCCGTCTGCGGTGATCTTGGAGCCCAAATAAATGAAGTCTGTTACTGCTTCCATTTCTACCCCTTCTATTTGCCAGGGATTGATGGGTCCAGATGCCATGATCTTAGTTTTTTTAATGTTGAGTTTCAAGCCAGCTTTCGCAGTCTCCTCTTTCACCCTCATCAAGAGGCTCTTTAGTTCTTCTTCACTTTCTGCCATTAGGGTGGTATCGTCTGCGTATCTGAGGTTATTGATGTTTCTCCCTGCAATCTTAATTCCGGCTTGTGATTCTTCCAGCCTGGCATTTCTCATGATGTACTCTGCATATAGGTTAAATAAGCAAGGTGACAGTATACAGCCTTGTCGTACTCCTTTCCCTATTTTGAACCAATTTGTCCTGGGCCATGTGCTATTCAACATTTTTATTGATTGATGGGATGATTATCAGATTTGCAAATGGCACAAAACCAAGAAGGACTGGCTAACACTCTGGAAGGGAAAGAGGAGATTTTAAAAGATCTAGATAGGCTAGAAGAGTGGGTTGAACCAAACAATGACATTCAACAGGGAGACCCAAAGTCCTGCCTCTGGAAACAAAAAAGAAAAAGAAAAAGCACAAGTATAGGATGAGGGAGACTGGCTTTGCAGTACACATGAAAAGATCTGGGTTTTAAATCACAAATCGAACGTAAGTTTGTCCATGTATCATATTTCTTTGCCGACACAATTAAAATTCCTTCCCGCAGCTTACACAGAAACACAAATGTTGTTTGGGGATGTATTAGCAGGAACATTGTAGAGTCAAGTTCACAAGAAGCACCTACCTTACTCTACTCTGGAGGAATGATTAAAGGAACTGGGTATGCTTAGCCTGAAGAAGGAGAGAGAGATGGTAACAGCCTTCCCATGCCTCAAGGGAGTATGAGTTGTTCTCTGTTGAGAACAAAAGAAGCAGGGAACCAATGGTAACAACTAGAGGGAAATAGATTCAGATTAGAGAGTTGGAAGAAGGTTGTGGCAGTAAAAGCTGTTAACCAGTACAACCAGAGGTCTTAGGGAGTGATACGTTTCCCTTCTCTGGAAGTCTTCAAATAGCCATTTGTCTGAAATGCATTATCAAATTATGCACTGAGAAGTGGGTTGGACTAGATTACTTCTGAAGTACCTTCCACTCTGTGGTTCTTTGAAATATGACTTAAGACAAGCCAGTTTGTCCTCTTTTGTCAAAGCCACAAGGAGGCAAAAAAGATGATTCAGCTTAATCGAATGATGAAAAAGGCATAATTTTCAGCCCATGAGCATGCGGCTAACAACTCCCTTACTCTGCTACTAGAATATTTTTGTGCCAGAGAAAGGTACCTATAACTGATGTCTGACTATGAAAATTGTGGCTGTTGATCTGTTGCCATGTTGGTCAGGCTGATAATTTGTGAAACTTTTCATTCCATTTGTATCTTCCTCCATGGAAGGAGGGGTGAGTAACATTACCCTTGTCAAAACCAGCTGAGTTCGGTTTGTGCTTTCAGCAAGTTCCACCAGATACTGAAGGAGCCAGCATTGGGGGTGAATAATCATGGTTATTCTCTGACTTTTGCTCAAAAAGCTGATAGATAAGACCTCTCAACTTTCAGTCACATTAATTTTTTCTTCTGCTCATTGAAAAACACTAAACAAATTAAATAGTTAATGAAGACAAACATCAATGATGTCAGATACATGTAATGTTGTTGAATGAAAACAAGCTGTTGTGTTAGCAATCTGCCTGGCTTGACAGGAAATTGCACAGAAACAAGTATTTCAAAATGATGCAGAGCTTACTAAGAGTTCATTTCCTTCCTTTTTGCTTTCCTTTTGTCTGTAGTCAAGACATAAAAAATAATGCCAGAGCAGGTACAAAACATCAGTCTTTGTCACTGGGTTTAAGCTTTCAGGAAGGCCTACTACAAGAGTACAATAATACTCTTCTACCATTAAAATAGGCAGTAGGAACATTCAGGACCTCCAAATGAGGTAGTAGGACACTCTTCCTTTTCTTTGTCAGTTGTGATGTGAGCCACAAAAGCTGGGCAGGACTACTTTATGGTCCTGAAGACTGAAATAGCTGTTAAACTCAGCCAATATATCAGATGTTGATCCTAAATTCTGGATCAGTTCTTTTATAGCTGAGGGACTCTTTGTCTTTTGTCAATGATACTCCATCCCACAGCGGGTTCAGCTCCTGGCCTCATGGACATTAAACATGAGTTCTGCCATCAGTGGAATTGCTCTCTGTGATCTTCCCAGTCTTTGCAAAGAAGGATTTATCTATTGAGCTTATCTGTCAGGTTTAGCCCAGGAAACTCCAGGAGACAATACAGATTCAATCCAGCAAGGTTTAATTGGCTTCACACCATTTACAGAATCTTCTCAGACTGAGAGCCATTCCCAGGGTCAAACTACAAACATCACTAGCATTCCTCAGGGAGGGGCCAGTCTCATCCTCTTATCTCTTCTTCACTCCTCTGGGGATGAGAGTCCATGTTTCACACCCCTGCTCCACAATCCCACATTATCTGTGTTTTAAAAGTGCATAATAGTAGCGTCTTAGTACTAGGTCAAAAATAACAAATACAGTTTACCTTTAGTTCCATTTTTCCAGTCACAGCCTTTAAAATCTGGTTATCAAATCTTGATATAATATAATGGAACTAATATTGTATAAATATATATTTATATATAAATTTATGTACTGCTTATATTCTTAAAAATTTCCAATGAACAAAAGGTATCCTTTCACCTCTTCCTAACTCTTCTTTTGAAGAACTGGTCCAACTGCTAACATAGTTTTTCCATACTGAAGCCTTCAGCTGCTTATGTCCCATGTATAAACTGCTGGAAGTGAAGGTGGCTTAAGAAATCCCTTTCCAGATTTCAACACTTTCTTCCATTTTAGCCTCAGTGGTAGACAAGTGTTCTGTCCAGAGTGCAGTTAACATGGTCCTTGATTTCTGGATTCCCCTGCTTTTCCCTACCTCCCACACCAGGAGATCAGAAATGCCAGTTGCTTTCTTGCTTTCTGCTCTGTGGGCAGGTCTTTTGAGGACAGAATACAAAGAGAGAAAGAAAGAAAGAAAGAAAGAAAGAAAGAAAGAAAGAAAGAAAGAAAGAAAGAAAGAAAGACAGACAGACAGACAGACAGACAGACAGACAGACCAGTTTGCCATTCTTTCTGCCTGTTGGGTTAGAAAGGGGAACTTAGCAAAAATCAAGTAAATTTCACCAGGTTAAAAGGGAGGAGGAGGAGGAGGAGGAGGAGGAAGCATTTGGTTGCTCTACTACTGACTCTGTTCAAAGCAAAGGTCTAGCATTTCATAGCAGAGAGCAGGGACTGGCAGAGGGACTATCAGCTAGAGCTCAGACAACCAGCTGGAATGGAGGGAAGATGAAACAAAGTGCAGTAAGTGGCTGGGAGGTTTTGCTTGTACCAGCTAAGGGGGAAAATGCTACTTTTGGTGCAGAACAAGAAAACTCAGGTGGAACATACTTTCCAAGGAGTGGGCTGAGGATGACATCATCCATTCTCATCCTCCAGAAATGGTAGATGAAGTGGCCTCATGCTGGGGCAAACGAGAAGTGGGATCAGTCCTTAGATGTGACAGATTTTAGAGCCATCATACCGGGACATTAATTATTGCCTTCAGCATAGGCTTAAACAGTCAAAAGTGCTCAAGGATTATGACTAACTATTCAACCAATTCAACCCAGCAGAGCGAAATTATCTACAAGGGATGAGTGAAAAGCAATGCCTCCAATGTTATAAGTCACCAACACATGGCAGTACTGACATGCCAAAAGCTGTGACATGATCTTTAGCATCTGTTATTTCACTTCAGATGGTGCAAAATTGCTGTGAGAAAGGGTTGAGCTGCTATTGCTCATGAAATGAAGCCTGGAGTGAGTACTCATCAGTGTGCTTAAAGCAATGTGCCATGATTGAATTTTTGACTACTGAAAGAATCCCTTCAATTAAAATTCACCATTGTGATGACTGTGTTAATACAAGTGCTGGGCATTGCTGGGCCAAACACTGTAAAGATGGTGAACTGGGAAGAGCTGATTAGTGTGATCAAGAATGAGGTGGATGACCTGTGATAGCAACTGATGGGTTTCACATGAGAACTGTTGAGGACCTGATTAAGGACTATCAGTGGATCAGTTCAAGGAAAATATGCTGTCAAATATGGCATTTCGCAGGAGTGTGTGGGTCACATTATTGATGCTCTTCAATATTAGGTTTTTGCAAGGTGAAGTCCATGCATACAGTCCAGACTTGGCACCATGGCACTTCCACCATTTCCCCAAATGGAAGGAATACCTTTACAGGCATCTGTTTGATTCAAATGAAGAGGTGGAAAGGATTGTCAAGATCTGTTTAATGAAACAAAGTGTGGAGGGTGTTTTTGCTTTTTTGTGATGGCTTTAAAAATGTATTCATTGTTGGCAGAAGTGTTTACCAAATGGTGGTGATTTTGTGGAGAAGTAAGTACAGATAACAAAGAGAGCTCATTTCATGGTTTATTTTTTTATTTCATTTATTAAAATATCCCTATATAAATTAAAGTTATGGAAGTGGTGATATTAATTTTCATTCAAGCCTCTTAATCAAAAATTTGCCCCCAATCGGTAAATGGTCAGAATTCCTGAACAAGATTACATAGCTTGCTTTGTTCTTTCAAGGTATAGCTTTTCAAGATATTTCAAGATACATAAGCTCTCTCTCCCCATTTGTATTACAACCATGTTGTTTCTGTAACAGTGTTGCTATCAAAGGCTTCAGAAGTGTTCCATTTTTTTCTGGATATTTTTATGGGTTAAATAACCAATATTGTCTACTGATCTTTGAGCTTTCCCCATGACGGAATGCATAATAGACAAGGAAATTGTGATGGAGGACTTGGATGAGGAAGTTCAAGGTCATGGGGAGAAGCATCTCCTCAGCCCACAGCCTGAGTGTGTGAAAGCAAAGAGGATGAGACTGGCACCACCCTAAGGAATCCGTAGTGTTTAGTTGCAGACTTTGGAAGTTAGAGTTAGTCTGTTGAGATTTTGTCTAGCAGGTGTAAGCTAATAAACTAACTAAGCAATTCCAGAACTGTCTCGTGGAGTTTCTTGGGCTGAACCTGATGTAAATGTAAACTAGATTATGCCAATTTCCTCTTTTTGCACTTTCTTTGTATCTCTGAAGTGAGAGTTTCACTGCTAAGAGCAAGATATGAAACCAGTTAGATCAATTTATCTCACTTCATAATTAATTCATAAATAATTATGCACTGAATAGTATGAAAAGCACCAGACTCCACTTTTTCCACGAACACTTAGTAGTATTTATATTTTCTTCAGTTATGTTCGAGCTCTAATTTTGGGCTAGGTGTGGAAAGAAGAACTGTAAGTTATTCTTCCACTATATAATTGGGCTCTTCTCTTCATATCTATAGATTTGGGGAATGAGATGTATTGTGATTATTTTTCCCTCTGAGTCCATTTGTAAAGCAAATGTGCAACACCTCATTTTGGCAGGTGTTAGGGTCTAGGTATGTGTTTCCTGTCCTGAAAGCTGCTTGGCATATTTGGTTATTAATAGATAAGCAGTTACAACTTGATCCCAAATCACATGAGAAATTGATATTGCAGTATAATTCAAATCTGAAAATAGCAGGGAAGATGTTCATTTGGAATGCTTGGGCTAAAACAAGGAATTTTTTGTGAGATGAGCGGCCATATAAATGTGATTAATAAATATTAATAAAATTAAATAATTAATACATACGTTAAAACATATGGTTTTTAATGATCTTGAAAGATTGTCTTTTGAATTTAATTTGCCTTCAACATATGCTTGGCAATATATACAACTGGAACATGTGTTAATTAAACATTATAGCCTGGCTGTTTTAGCAGCCTCTGAGGTACCTGCAATTTTAGTTTCTTTAAGAGATGCTGTGCTTGAATGGAAACCAGCAATTCGGTTTTATAAGGTATTAAAAAGTGAAATGAAAGTTAGCATTAGCTATATATTTGATATGTGGAAAGAAGAACTGGAATACCCAATTTTGGAAAATCAATGATTCCAGGTATTTAAAAAAAGGGAAATATGATTATATGGTTTAAAAATCTAAGTAATCAGAACACAGGATTTCATTGGACCCTTCAAAGAATGTTTAAAAAGAGATGAATATTATTATTTTTTTGTGTTGGCAATATAATAAATTTGAAGGTTCTTTAACTTACATAATTTGGTCTTTAGTTTTAGCTTTGTTTTGGTTTCAATTTAACATGTATGTTAATATAATTTTGGGAAGAAAAATATATTTAAGGATCTCAATGTGAACAATTATATTACTAAAATATAGAATCCGTTATCTTGAAGAGCTCTGATTTTATTGAACTTGGGGTTCGGCAGAGAGGATAATTTTATGTAACTGGAAAGAAAATCACTCTTCTGATTTTAAGAAATGGATCTAGCATATTGTTTGAAGACATCTCTGTGCTCTAAAAATAAGATGAAACATTATGTTACTTTATAGTCCAGATTTAACAATAAACTTAATGACGGAATTAATTTCATATAGACATATATACTTATCATATGAATCTTTTCATTTTGTTGTTTAGTTTATTTAACAATTATATTCATTTTCCTCTTGCATTATCACTTTTCAATGTACACTTTTTCTTTGTATTTTACCACGTTAACAATAAAAATATTCAAAAGATTACCTCATCCCATTTGGTGTTTGGAGCAGAGTGAGGGCAATTTCACATTCAATTATTTTATTGTTCTGTTGGCTCACCTTGCCTTGAAACCCCTATTTCAGAATTCCAATATAATTAAGATATTTCTAAAATTAAACCGCCAACTGCAGTATATGCAGTTTGCTGAATCATTCTACTCTGTCAGTTAATTTTCATTTTCTACCATACTCCACTATGTTCCCAATATAAGTATACAGATCAACAAAATCCTGTAAAACCCAAATTACGTTTTACTGATGTATAACTGTGTTTCTGCCCAATAGCATAACACCCCTTCCCCCTCCAGGTGTATTACTACATGCCATGCACACAAACGTATCAGAGTTGCTTCTTCTGCAGTGGTACATTTCAGTTTAATTTTCAACCACCTCACGATTGCTTTTAGCAAAATGCAGATTAGTGATGCTGGTGTGGACTGTTGGACCTGGGTTTAGTGATGGAAATTGGGACTCAAAAATAGTCAAAGAAGTAATGAGCTTTGGAAATTATTTTTTATTCTGGTAAGAACTGTACTCACCTACAACCATTTTTCCTTACTATCTGTCTCATTCTTTAAAAACCCCATTACTGGTTCAATCAATGCAATGCAATGGTACATATAAAATAATCACTGTGAAGTGGTTCACAGATGGTATACTTAGCAGCAACATTGGTGTACCGCAGCAGCAGGAGAACTAATGTTCCAGTGGGTATGGGGAATGGGAAGGAGAGTAATCTTTTCTTGATTGTCTTTATTTGCTGTCTCATGTTTCCTTTTTCTTACAATTGCCACCCTTGCTGAAACTACCTTTGCTGGCTTAGGTTCTTAGTAGGGTGTGGTAGGATGGAGAAAGGAAATGCTATCTGCCATCCTGACACATGATTGCCCAGATGTATAAACTATACTTGTGGCTGAGAACTTGAATCTGAGAAGAAGCTGAGAAAAGACTAGTTAAGGGATTTCAGAAAGAGAATGTCTCCCAGAAGGGGGGAAATTGAAATTGTCTAAGAAACTTACAGAAAGGAGTTGAAGTTGGAGAAAGGGGGGGGGGGGGGGAGGAGAAGAAAATGTGGCTAACAAGCTAAGATGGAATTATGCAGTCTTGGGCTGCTAAAGAGATGCAAGTTCTGGGTGGATTCAGGACCACTGGGGAGGAATTAGCATAGGAGTTACTAGGCAAGGTATATGACATATAGTGGGATTTCCCTACCATGCACAGGGAGGGAAAAAAACAAACAAAAACAAAAATAGACACAACAAAGAAGATTCAGTTTTGTTAGCCATGAGAGGTTGCAAGCTAAATTTAATTTAAGCCCTTAACTCTTTGAGGAATTTCATATCCGTTACATTTTAGAATAAACACACTGTCATTTTAGCAGAAGCAGTATTATTGCAGGCAGAGAGATATTTCATCTCTGAATTGGAGAGCAGTTAGGTTATAATTTCCTACATTTCAGCTCTTTGAAGGTAGACACAGAAAGGAGGGGAGAACTAAGGGGTGTTTATATGCATTAGCTTAATTCCATTGGTATAGTTATTTGACTGGAAAAAATGTATCATTCAGCGAAACAGATTTTTTAAAAAATATTTGTTATGCCAAGAATTTTTTTTAGAAAAGGAGGGCTTATTAGAAAGACCCTGTATACTAATTTTTGTCTGATCAATTCTGTGAGCTCATGAGCTGGGGCTTTCAAAGAAAAAGAGGAGTGGAGATATGAAATGTGAGGCAATATGTTATTGTATTAGTTGTGGCCCACACATTTCTGAGGTAGGAATGTCTGGGAAAATAATTCAAGTTATTTTGAATTGTGGGGGGAATAACCTGGACCATGTTATGAATTAATCCAATATAATCAGACACAATGACATTCTTTCTAATATATTTTATAAAAAGAATAACAAAATTATGATAAACTCCAATATATCAGTTCCATTTCCAAAACAAAATCATTTAATTTGGAATCCTAAAATATATTCAGAATCTAACAAAAATGAGATGGAAACTGTTCTCAGAATTGATTTATGGTCAGAATACCTTATGGTACATAAATTATACATTTCTTTAAATGCATGGATACTAATACTTAGAAAATTGTATAGTGCCATAAATTGGATAAACAATATAATCTTGAGATACTAGTCCTTTATAAACTTACATGAATGAAACCTCTTTGGAAATTATGGTCAATAAATATTCATAGGATTAGGCTTCATAAATTGTAAGAAGAGAACTCTTATGTCAAGACCCAAATTTATTCTGCAGTAACTTAGCATTCATCTATTATGGCTAGATTTTTTTAAAAAAAGATGACTTAAAATCAATTTTGTAATTTTGCTTTTTAAATTTACATCATGTGTTTACAAATATATAACATGCTAAATTATTTAGACACCATCTGTCTACATTATTTTTGTTGTTCTGTTTTGCAATTTCTGAGTATTTTCCCTTTGGTGATTTTTCTGAGGACAAAACACTGTGTCCAGAACATGCATTCTAAGAACAATCTAAGGGTGTCAATGGATAGTTTTTATTTAGTAATCAACACTGCAATTTGTCCCAACTATTTTGTCCAGATTTCCTCAACAATCATCTCATTTTCACAAGTTGTATCCCAAGACTATAGGAATAAATATCAGTGCATGGATAAATTCTATGAATGTTGAGAAGAGGAGATAATTTGCTATAAAAGACAAAACTACAAAGAAAAAGTTCTATTTTAATATTAGAATGTCACAGTGGGTAATGAGGTTCATCCTAAAGATCTTATAATTTACTTCGTCATTCCTCAGATTTGTTTTCGCTGTTGTCTGTGGTCATTTTTAATGTTTTTGCCCTGGCACTCACTTTGGCAATGGCAAGAGAGTCATCTCCTGCTCATTACTATTCCAACAGGGCATGGGTTTTATGTAGTTCAGCGTAGTTTGGGAAAATATGACATTGGTATAAAAATAATGACCCTCCTATTTTTCCTACCAGAAAAATAAAGACAATATAGAGAACATTAAAAGAACATGAAATGGTGCTCAATAGGAGGTGATGGCCAAGCAATGCTTCTATCATCACAAAATATAAGTCCCAGTGAAAGAAAATGTATATAATACTGAAACAAAATCCAATCCTGCCTTTTCTTTACTCATGACTGTGTTCTGTAATTAGTTAAGATGGAGTTTCATCCTTATTTGGCACAATGTTTGCGTTTGTTGTGAAATGAATGAGGCAACCCCAAGTCTCCTGATTCTGAATGGCAGGGCTACCATGTGTCATAGCAGTTCTGATTCAATAGAGTATCAAACCAAATCCAAGCTAAAATAATGGTCAGCCATTCCCCTTTCATAAAACAACTAATCATTGACTTACTAAGTGATCAAATCAGAAGAACTAGCAGGAGTTTCCAGGGGATTCTGGCTGAAGTGTTAAAGGGGGAACCCATAACAAATTTTCCCTCTAAATTAAGAGTTAGTATTTGACTGATCAGAAAGCCTGAACAAGGAACAAGATCCCTCTATTTATGTTGCCCTAAGAAGCAAAAGTGAAGATGAATGGACAGGAGTCTGCCGTTATGATGCATTTGACTTGTTCCATGTCTTCTCTAAAATCAACCTGGCATAAATTTGTAACAATGCATACTAGCAGTCCTTGAAGAAAAAGTCAAAGAATTGCAGTGGCAAACAGCCACAATTCAACTGATGGGAAAGGATGAGCATGTAGCAATTCATGGAACAGACATTCTATAATAAAAACTGGCTGGGGAAGCAATTCTCCATAAAGAAGATGGTCAAACAAAACAGTTCCATTGGATGAGAGTAGCAAGGGAGTAAAATATGTTCTGTGTTACTGGAACTCTAAAACAACATTTAGGCCCTTGAAGATGAAACAGGCAGGAACCAGCACTGCTCACACCATTTAACATTGTCATGTAAACATGGAACAGGTGTATTCCAATCCCAATGGTGGGAGAAGAATGGCTAAGAGTTCATTGTCTTGAAACAGCAGGGGGAAAGACTTAAGATTTAAAACCTGGAACTGACATATATAAGGCAGGATTTCTGTGTTCTGCTGCAGGCTGATTGTCTGGGTATACACGATTTCTTTCCTGTCATTGGTAAAGTATCTATCAGTATTGAATCCTTGAAGTTTTTGCTGGCCAAATCCCAGCAAAAGGGATTTGAGGTTGATTAAGAGGGTTTGAAGCTGAATCCTGGGAGGGATGGAAATGAAAAGCCAGAAGTTAAGGATTGAAGATAAAGACTTAGGCACTGTAGAAGGTGGTGTTGCTGAAATGTGAGGGAGTGCTAAAACCACTCATTGAAAAATCAAAACAAGTGCTGTCTTATAAAAGTCATAGTCCTTGTTGTTTATTCAATCATGATCAGAGTATATGGACTAAACAAGATGAGTTTGGGCTCTTACTACAGAATGGCAAATACGATTTAATAGCTATAATTGAGATTTGGAGAGATGACTCCTATCACTGAAAAATAGCAATTAAAGGATACAGTTTGTTCAAAAGGAACCAAAGCAATAGAAAGGAAGAGAAATTGCACTGTACTTTTAAAATATTTGGTCCTTATCAGAAATCCAAATGAATGAGCTTGACTAAGTTGTAAAGTGCCTCTGAAGTAAAATAAATGAAGGGACATATAAGAGGAATACTGAAGATATCAGTTGCTCAAGCAAGAAGAAGAAGAAGAAACTTTCCAGAGCAAATTGCAGATATTTCCAATCACCATGTGGTACAGTGATTGGGGGGGGGGGCTTTAATTTCTCTGTCATCTGTTGCAAGCCAAACTTGGCCACATACTGAATGGTCCTTTGAGGAAACCCTTGACATCAAGGTGACAACTTTCTCCTTCAAAAGGTAGAAGAAGATACAAGAAGATTAGTTTTCCTTGACTTAATACTAATCAATATAGAAGACTTAGTTGAGAAAGTATAAGCAACAGGAACATTGCAGGAAAGTGAACATGCAATTCTTACTTCTTGTTTTTATGGAAAACTAAAACTGAGTGTAGTGAAACATATATCTTAGATTTCAAGAAGTGGGTTATGCACTGATGCAATGCAGTGATAAACAGGATCACATTGCAACCGAAGCTAATGGGGAAAAGAACTCAGAATGGGTAGAGTTGTTAAAGAAAGAGATTGTAAATAAACAATTGAAAACAATTCCAATAAGCAAACACGAAGACAACAGAAGAAACTGTGTGACTACATCAAAAACATAATGAAGATCAAAACACAAGTGAAGTGGATGAGTTACACAAGAAGAGTACGAAGATGTAGCCCTGAGCTGTAGAGCTTTCAAGAAATGAAAGCTCAGACTGAAGTGAAATTAACAAAGGATGCTAACAAAAAGGGCTTCTTTAGATATGTTGAAAGTAAAAAGAAAAGAATCAGTATTCCAATTACAAAATGAATATGGCAAAATGCTAACAGGTGACAAAGAAAAGGCAGAGCTATTTATTTCCTATTTTGGTTAAATTTTCTTCAGTAAAAAAAAAAGTATGTGTAACTAAAAATTTATGAAAAACATGATGGAGCAATATTGAAACTTGAGACAAATAGGACAGGGTCAGGAGATATCTTTTTACTATGGCCAGGGCCAGATGAATTGCATCTGAAGATACTGAAAGAACTTGCTGATTTCTAAACCTTAACATATAAGACATCTGAGAAGTCCTGAGAACAGGTGAAGTGCTAAACAAGGGAAAAAAGGCAAATATTGTCCTTATCTTCAAAAAGGGGAAAAAAGAGGATCCAGGGATCAATTACTCTGACATCAATATCTGGGACGTTTCTCAAATAGTTTGTAAGTTCATTGATCTCTAACACATTGAAAATAAATGGTAATTTATTAGGCTTGCTGACCATTAGATCTGTGCAAGGCAGCTTGGATTAGCTTCAAAAAAAGCGTTGCATCTTCAGGGGAGAGGCATCACGATTCTCTTTGTCAAGGTAAAGAGGCAGCACAATAGGGCTTGATAAGGTAGTTCATGTCATTTTACAGATATTATAGAAGCTTCCAGGAGCTAATGGGATGTTTTGGAAGAGGCTTATGTAGATGCACAGAAAACACTTTTGGCTATTGGAAGTTGAAGCAGTTGGAAAGGCCAAAGAAAGCACCATGGTCTCTTGTCTCTTAGAAACAAGTGAGATGCATTGCTTTGCAAACCAGCATTTAGGAGGTGCCTTGCTTATCTCTTTGTCAAAGTGAAGCACCCCTTCAATCATCTGCACAGCCCTGCCCTGCTAACCATGGCTTCATCATTGCATCCTTGTCACATTGATCTTCCAGCACATATGCATACTCCTTTCTATGATATCTGTACAGGGGAACCTGTTCCATGTTGATGGGTTCCCCCCTTGGGATGTTCCATTTTAATCATAGCAGAAGCTAGATACATAAAACATGTTCCCATAAAATAACGTTGGTAATGATTGAATGGCAGGGATGCTACAGGAAAAGTCATATCATCAGGCAGGGTTCTACTCCCCCATTCACATGACTGTTAATTGTTTGAGTCTGGATAAGACAGATTTGAGGGTTATCAGGCAAAATCTGTCTGGCCTTTCAGCGGGGACTACTTGAAACTTTGCCTAGGTTCATACTTTATGCTAAGGCAATGTAAACTTTGTTATATGTGTGAACCAGACCACAATGGCTTCCTTGACAAGCAAGGTTAAAACAAATGATAGCTTATGGTAATATGTGAACTCAGCCCTTGTCTCTTTAGGTGTGCATCTAAAATGGTTCAATATATACTAAAAATAAAAAAGTGCAAAAGCAGCAAACACTGAATGTATTTTGTTGTTCAGTCGTTAAGTTGTGTTTGACTCTTCGTGACCCCATGAACCATATTGCGCCAGGCCTTCCTATCTTTCACTGCCTCCCTGAGTTTGCTCAATTTCATGCTCATTGCTTCAGTGATGCTATCTAGCCATCTCATCCTCTGCCGTCCTCTTCTCTTTTGCCTTCCATCTTTCCCAGCATCAGGGTCTTTTCCAAAGAGTCGTCTCTTCGCATTAGGTGACCAAAGTATCTGAGCTTGAGCTTCATTATCAATCCTTCCAATGAGCAATCAGAGTTGATTTCCTTTAAGATTGACTGGTTTGACCTCCTAGCAGTCCAGGGGACTCTTAAGAGTCTTCTCCAGCACCACAGTTCAAAGGCATCAATTCTTCGGCGTTCAGCCTTCTTTATGGTCCAGCTCTCACAGCCATACATTACTACTGGAAAAACTATAGCTTTGACTATGTGGATCTTTGTCGGCAAGGTGACGTCTCTGCTTTTTAATAAGCTATCTAGGTTTGCCATAGCTTTCCTCCCAAGGAGCAAGCGTCTTTTAATTTCATGGCTGCAGTCTCCGTCTGCAGTGATCTTGGAGCCCAAATAAATGAAGTCTGTTACTGCTTCCATTTCTACCCCTTCTATTTGCCAGGGATTGATGGGTCCAGATGCCATGATCTTAGTTTTTTTAATGTTGAGTTTCAAGCCAGCTTTCGCACTCTCCTCTTTCACCCTCATCAAGAGGCTCTTTAGTTCTTCTTCACTTTCTGCCATTAGGGTGGTATCGTCTGCATATCTGAGGTTATTGATGTTTCTCCCTGCAATCTTAATTCCGGCTTGTGATTCTTCCAGCCTGGCATTTCTCATGATGTACTCTGCATATAGGTTAAATAAGCAGGGTGACAGTATACAGCCTTGTCGTACTCCTTTCCCTATTTTGAACCAATCGGTCGTTCCATGACCGGTTCTAACTGTTGCTTCTTGGCCCGCATACAGATTTCTCAGGAGACAGGTAAGGTGGTCTGGTATCCCAATCTCTTTAAGAATTTGCCACAGTTTGTTGTGATCCACACAATCAAAGGCTTTTGCATAGTCAATGAAACTGGAGCATCTTTTACAAATGTAATTTTCTCATTTCTACCTCGGCTTCCTGTCTTTGTGCACCATCTCTGAAACACTGTGGTATACTTTATAAACCCTTATCATTTCCAGAAAAAAAAAAAATCTATGAAAAGAAAAATCTTGAAGCCAAGAAAGGTATATTTTACAGTTCCTAATGTGGCCAGTGGAAGAGGCCCAATGCCCCTAGAGTTGACTGTGCACATCCAGACATTTCTGTTTCAGGAAAGCATGAGAAACCTCTGAATAGAGATGCACCGTGATAATTGTTTTTCCATTCAGTTTTTACTTTGTGTGGTGATGAAGCTTTGTGAGACATCTAATAGTTATTCCTCAGGCATTGCAGTCTCTTTAAACTGCAAATCAAGTTCTAAAAAAAAAAAGGAGAAAAGAAAATCCATTTGTCACCAGAACCCAGCTTTAAATCTGCACAAGAATAAACAATAAGGTACATCTCCAGCATCTTGGTAAAATAGAGCAGCAGATGTGAACTGCGTTAATGAGTAGTAAATCAACAGCTTATAAATGGCAGGAGTAGAAATCAACTGCCCATTACCTTTCTTCTTAAGAAAAAATGTTTTGCTAGGAGGAAAATGTTCTTCCTTCATAAAGATGTCATTACTCTTATTGACTATAAACTGGCTGCCATTGGAAACGTTGCCCATTTGTCTTGCTTTCTGCAGGATAACTTTGTCTATGAAATTCATCACTTTCCCCTGTAGCCGTGAGTCAAGCAGTGCTTCAATTGATCCAAAATCCTTTCTTCTCTAGCAACATATCCTAAATGCATCAACCCACAGGAAACACTTATTCTTCCATGCTGGTATGAGCTTTGTGTAGTGTTTCATTGTTTCTGAGGAGATTCTTTCCTTCTTATGTGTTATCATAAATGTCAGTTGTAGCTAGTTAGATGGAGCTAATTGTCAGTATTGCAAACCATGGAGAGCGATCCAAAAAATTGAAGGCGATGCTGATTATTTTCCTTCCCCCCTTTTTATGTTGATGGCAGCTGAACCTTTTTGATTTTGAAAAATCTCATTGGCACTCTTTCTGCAATGTTTCATTGGGTTGATGAGAGGGTGAATGTTTTATGGGAACACCAAAAAGGGGTCAACTGACCCAGTCAAGTAACCTGCAGGGAGTTAAATTGAACAATAGAGACTCTATCATGCACAGGGTTAAATGAACTCTCTCAAGTCAGCTGTATTGCGCAAATATATAAACCCAGCCAATTGACCTGTTTTGCATACCTTTCCAGAAAAAAGCTGGAAAAGAGTAGCTACAAATGTGTTTCTCCATTATAAAACACACTGCCAAGGCCTGAGAGCATACAACGCACCTCACAAACCCAGATTAGTTAAGGTGGCAGCTCCTCCTATTTCTGCCGGTCTGGCCAATGGAAAACTAGTGATGTAATAAAGTCTTGCTAGTAATCTCTGCTGTTTGCAGAATACCAGACAGTTCCTGGAGAAAATGGGAAGGGACTTGCTCCTCCAAAGGGCGATTTTTTCCCCCCATCCAGTTAGCATGATGGTGTTCTGCCAAAATCATCAATATGTCTACTAGGTTAAGTCTATTGTGGGGACAGGTCCAGTGATTCTGGGAAATAGATTTGCCTTCCTATAAGTTATCTTTTTGCAGTTGAGACGAAGTACTACATCAATATAGGACCCTGATATGCCATTAAAATTGCTTATGTGTTTGTTGTCTGTGAGATAATTCATGGTTGCACTACAAGCCTGCCTGTGCGAGCTTTTCAGAAAATCTGAATTTAAAGAGAAACATTGTAGAGGTTTATAATTACCAGCTTCAGGGTACAAAAAAATTCAGATGTGTCATGAACTGGACTCAGTTTTTTTCAGCTTTTTTTTTTTTTTATCATACAAGCTATACTTCTACTGTATTCATTCAGGTTGACAAGGCTGTTTAATGTTTGCATCCCAAATTTCTATGCTTTGTGAAATGATACAGACTATAAAATCAGTTGCTTGTAACTGCAGAAGTAAGTAAGTTAACTCCTTGCATGACGCAAAGTCACTACATGGCCACACCGTCTGAACAAGGAGGTTTCTGATTATCTTTGATTTATGTCAATTCTTTCACCTGTTTCTTGAGAAAGTGACTCTCACCATCCAGATCTCAACTGCTAATTTTTCCTTGGATGATTTTGATTTGGCAAGAAGGCACCAGTTGAATTTCCAAGCAGTTTACTGCTATAGTGAGAGATGTATGTAGAGCTCTTTCCATTGAATATTTTATATGAATAAACCAATTTCAGACCTCATGAATATGTCGTGTAAATATTTAACTGCATCTGCACATTCAATGAAGGTTTTACCTCTGATCTGATTTTCTTAATCAGAAAATGGCTTTTGGCATTCATGTGATATGGGACTTCCAGAAGGACAGTGTGAATCAAGACTGTGGAAAAGTCGTAGCTTCAATAAGAAACTTTTGAAAGATCTGCCATAACCAATAATATCAGAAAAGAAACTGGAGACTGGATGCAATTTGGATAGCTGATAGCCATCAGTATCTGCTAAGGGGAATTACACTCTGGCATCAGGAGGTGAGGCAGTCCTGTAGCTAATTCATATCTTATCACCACCTTCCTGCCTAATTTACTTCCTACTTGTCCCATCATTTTGGGTGTTTGTTGGACGGAATTTTTCAAGTCATATCCCTAAAGCCAGGGAATGTAACAACTGCTCGCTTTCTGGTAGGGGCAGTGTGGAGTAGTTGTTAAGATGTTTGACCAAGACTAAGTCTACTCTTATTCATTGAAGCTCACTGGGCAACTGTCCCTTAGCTCAGCCTACTTCACAGGTTTATTTTTGTGGGAAAAATGGGAATGCATGTGAATGCTATTATGTATGCTGTTGTAATCAGTATTATAATTAAATCTATATTGGAAGATCACAGTATTTTGAGATTACAAGGATACTAGCAGATTCCCCTGGCACCTCTAGTTCTACTGTCCATTCTGCAAAATCTTGATCTTAAAACTAAGAATCCCAGATTTTTAAGAAATCCCTGAAAGATCAGATTGATCAATTATAAATGCAGCAACTTATAGTATAGTTTCTAGTGTTGTGTAGATTGGGTGTGATTCAATTTCAATCATTGACTTGGATTTCTAAATCAGATCATAGAGGTGACTTGATCTGATTTAGAAAGTCAATTCAACCTGTAAAAATTTTTTTCTGCACATGTGGATCTATTGAGAGGCAACTGTTCAGTTTGACAATTTCATCCAAATCAATAGTTTGAATCAGGAAGTAGATCTGATTTTGGAGATTTAATTGAATCCCTTTGAATTAAATCCTTGAAGCAGATCTTCTCACACGCCTAGTAGTTTAATCTCTTCTAATATTAGATATTCTAATATTTTTGCCATCTGTGCTTATGACGCATGCTTACATGGAGAAGCAACACTATATATTATCACAATAACAGCATTCTCCAATATTTTAATCATTTCCTGCCAACCATCTGCATTTTTATGAGTGAAATACATAAGAACTAGAGCCAATCTTCTATATTCTCATGGCATTTCAATCATTTTGCTGTAAACCATCTTTGTTTTCAAAATGAAACATAGATTAATAAGGCATGGTAACTTGCATGTGTAGCTTTAGAAATTCAAAATCTATAATCCAGGATGATTACATCCATGTCTAAATTTGCCCAGAAATTTTAATTGATAGTACTGGAAGTAAAAAGTGGCAGAAAGAAAACTAAGTATAGATTGACCTAGGCAGGTAGTTTTCCTGAATTTTTTTTTGGGGGGGGGGAGTGGGGGGACTTTTCAGGGAAACATGGAATCCCATCTGTGAGAACATCGTAATACACATTTTAAGAAAATGATTCAGTGAAATGTTTCTACCTTTGAATCATGAAAAAGATTTTTTCAATTTACTCTCATGATTTATATTATGCTAAATTACATTTGCCTCAAGTACTGTATGTCCATAAAAGAATTTGTTTGACTTATACAATTTACAAAGGGCCACAAGCATTCAATATATTTATATTCCATCTTGCTTCCATCACAGAACTACAAGGCAGTTTATGCAGTTTTCTCAAGTTGTTTCCTGTCCAAATACTGATTGACATCAAGTCTTTACCTCAGCAATTGGCTAGGGGTTAGGGGATTTCTTCACCTTCAGGTTAGGGGATTTCCAAGTAGAAAAAACAACAACGAACAACTTCCATAAGCATATTCTAGAAAAACCAAAATATTTATGAAGATTGGGGAAAAGGTAATCTTCCTTCAACTTTACTTGCATTGAAAAGAAGAAATATTCCTCTTCCATCTTTGTCCTTGCCTGCTGAACTGGAAGCCAAGTCTACACAGAAGAAAAACATCCATGATAATATTAATATAATTCCCTTTAACAGCAGATTCACATGGTTGAGTGATAGCAGTAATAAAATCAAAATAAAGCAAATAACAACCTAGAATGTGCATTTTAACATGCAGATGTACCAAAAAAAAAAAAAAAATTAAAATAAGGCAACTCAACTTGCCGATCTTCCTACCCCACACCCCATAATATGGTTTATTGAAGACAGTATGCTCAGTGGCCTTCAGGACCACAGAATTTTGAGTGAAAATTGGAAAAGAAAAATAGAAAATAAGACTTGGCATGACTGAATTGGTTTGCTTGAGCCTTCTTTAGGTTATACAGTCTTGGAGGATGGAACAGCTGGTTGACTAAAAGTGAATCTGAAGACCAGGTTGTATTTCAGGTCCATTTTGTATGTTCCTAGTATACAATATATATGCTTGTGTGTGTATGTATGTTTATTTATTCTTCTGAGTCACCGTTGACTGCCTGGACTAGTTCCTACAGTTTTCTTGGCAAGATATTCAGAATTGCTTTGCCATTACTGTTTTCGTAGGGCTGAGAGAGAATGACCGGCCCAGATTCACCCATCTGGCTTTGTGCCTAGGGTGGAATGGACTCTATCTATCATCATCATCATCATCATCATCATCATCATCATCATCTATGGAGTCCTTGGTGCTTTCTGAACTTGGTTGTTTGGTTGCAGATATTTTATTACCCAACTAGGTAATATCATCATTATGAGGTTATCTAGTTGGGTAATGAAATCTCTGCAAGCAAACAACCAAGCTCAGAGAGCACCAAGGACTCCACAGTTAAACCCTGAGATACATATATTCTTTTCTGTTGGGATCTATCTATCTATCTATCTATCTATCTATCTATCTATCTATCTATCTTTCCATCTTTCCATCTTTCTATCTTTCTCAAGGACAGATGTTTGAACCACAGCATCAGATGTTAGAGGGCATTAACGTGTGAACAGGATAGTTGGTGGAGTGAGAGTTCAGAATGTCTTGGAGATCCCTTCATTCCATCACAAGGTGGGAAACAGCCATGATGGTGGCTTCAGAGGTGCCCTGGGAGTGATTGGCTAGGCAGTTGGAGAATGGATTAGCAATCTTGATGTGAGAAGGTTTGGGAGGAGATATAGAGAGGAGGCTGGAACCACTTGCCCTTCTTGTATGAGAAACATGGGGTGTTCAGTTTATCTGGCTGTGGTGGTAGGGAGGATGAGAGAACATTTTTTTCCTCTGATCCAGCAGGTGAGAGGAGGGTGTTAGTCAGGGGATGGGAGGTTGGATGGATGGATAGGAGGTGGAAAACGGTTAGGCTGCCCAGTGTGCTGTGTGCAGAAGTTGCTCTACTATTTGCTTTGGTGGCTAGTGGTATATGATGATGGGGCCCTTTGACCTATGGAGAGAGGGTGAGGGTGGGAGTTATGGGTATTGCTAGACGGGAGAGGGCAAGCAGTGACATCTCTGGGGAGATATGGCAGGAGACAGAGAAAGCTGTTTCTGGGGAAGGTGGCCTTGGTATTTGTTATTGGTATTGTGTTGCAGTTCCCTTCCCTCAACCCTGAAACCTGGTCTTTGGAAATTTTGTGGCCCTGGGTTTTTCTGTTAAATGCCAGCTTTGTCTGTAATAAGGCCTCCATGGAAGCTGTGCAGCTCTGGATGGGAAAGATCAGGCTTCAGCTCAACCCTGACAAGACTGAGTGGCTATGGGCTTTAGGGCCCCCTATATCTAGAGATCTTTCACTTTTTTTAAATATAAATTTTATTGTGTTTTCAAAAAAAGTTAAAATACAGAAAAATGAAGAAAAAGGAAAAAAAGGCATAGAAAAGAAAGAGTAGCTTCTGACTTTCCTTGGTATAGGTATAAATGTAAAATATATTCACCTCTTACTCTAATATCTAGAAGTTTACATAATAAAAATAGTTTTTAATCTAATATTCAAGAAAACTCCTAAAATCAATCTATTTCAATAATACATACGATTTGTACAAGATATTTCTATAAGTATAACATCAATCATCAAATCCCAAAATCAAAATTGCATTTTTTTGAGTGTCAAGCAAAAAGTCTAAGAGTGGTGTCCAATTAGAAACAAAGCTAGACAGTGCCCTCTCTTTGAGCAAGTAGTCAGTTTTGCCACCTTTGCCAATTCCAAGAGATCTTTCACTTTTAATTCTGAATAATAATGCTCACCCAAAAAGAATTATTGTGTAGTCTGGTGGTCCCCCTGGACTTGTTGCTCATACAATGGAGACCATGGAGAGCGGTGAACTTAGTTTGATTCTCTAGAACATCAGATGAATCTTCCTCAATATGTCTTTCCCAAGTTAAAGTCTGCAGGCTAGAGTCAAATCCATTCAGTGTTGGGATGCTAATGAGATTTGTTTATTGATTACATTTATATCCTATTTTCCTTGATCTCAATATGATGTGCAGGATGGTTATCTCTACCCTCTGATTCATAGAACTATCCTGTGAGATAGTATCGGTTAAGAAATAAAGACAGGCCCAAAGCCACCCATGTTTGAGGGATAATTTGAACCTGAATGTAATATTTAATTATCTATTTATTTTATTAGATTTGGAAGCCGTCCAACTTCCAGATGAGTCTGGGAGGCTTACATCCAAGGACAGGAAACAATAAAGTAGAAAAAAGAACTATACATATCTGGAAAAAACACAACACTCCAAAAAACAAAACAAAACCAAACCCTGGGAGCAAAGGTAGGCCTTTAAAGACTTCTGGAATGACTGAAGGGAGGAGCCATATGAATCTCCAGGGGGAAGCTGTTCCAGAAGGCAGGCATCATGACAGAAAAGGGGCACTTCCTGGGTCCCTATACACGGCAGAGTTTATCTGCTATCTCTTACTGAAAAGGAAATGTAGCCACATTGATCATGAGAAGGAAAACTTCAAAAACTGTATAGAGGCAGTATCTTAACTAAATCAACTGAGGACTTACAAAATAGTTACAAACTTTCAAGTTCTAAGATTTGTTCATCAACACAACAGTTAAAATCCAGAAAAGGAAAAAAAAGTGGGAAAAGAAAAACACAATGTATCTGGGACTTAAATGATGCCTGCATTATTATGTGGAATGTAGGAATAATGTTTTGAGATGCAAAGTAGGTTCTCTGAAGTACTGAAAGTTTGGTTCTACCAAGGATTCTCCCATTTCCCTCCCCCCTCAGGAAGAATTTCACTGGTTCCTGTTTGGGAAATGTAACATCCAGCTGGTAAAGTAAACAAATGTTCCATCCGTGATAACGTGCACAGATTCCCTTGGCAGGTGAGAAATAAAGGGGGGCTAGAGATCAACCAAGCTGTTTGTATATTAACAAAAGCAGGAAGTTATTTTGGCTGTTGTTCTAAGTAAAAGAGCCAAGAGAAGTCAAAACATTTAGGAGTACTGGTGGGAGAAGATACATCCTCAGAAAATACAGTCTCATCATAGTCTTAAACTTAATCCATTTTTTTCCAAATCTTTTTTTGTTTTCCATAGTCATTCCTATGCAGCAGTATTTCAGATATTTTTGGCATGCTTGATTCACGAAGGATGGAGAGATGCTTTGCACATCTATATCTTTTTAGACCATTTCAGATTGGTAATCTTTGCATTCCCATCTCCATCCTCCTTTTCTGCCAGACATGCTGCAGAGTCTTCCCAATTTTTCAGCAGCCCTCTATCCTGAAATGGCCTTGACAGAAAGCTAAGGATGCCAAGTCACCAAGCTGCCTTGTGTTATGACCGATGTCCTTTGGAATTCAGCTGTTCTCTTGATTGCAGAGCACCTGACTGTATCCTGGGGGAAGGAAGGGAGGCGAGCAGAAGGATGACCAACTAATTTTCAGTTGGCTCATGGGCAGAGTCCACATTTAAAAAACAAACAGGCAAATCTCTTCAAAGGGGGAGAATGCTGAAAGTGAAGTGCCACATTGCCTCAGCTGATACTGAGTGACCTTTCAAGATGAAAGGATAATAGTCTACATAGAGAAAGGAGAGAAAGCTCTGTGCTGTGTGCTAAGTTTAGAGGTCATTTGGGCTGCTCAGACAAAAGCATACAATGGATATATATATATATATATATATATATATATATATATATGTAACAAATATATATCTGAGTCCAGCAATTCACCACTGACATCTATCATTTAGCAAGTCCTCTGTTCCTAAACTCAGGGATGTTTATGCCATTCAGGTTACTGGAGATCACATGACAACTTCTAAAGAATATGATGGATGCCTGATCACACAAATCAGGATATTATGTTCATTGAAATCTGGTGGCGACAGGTACCTCTGTTTACTGTCACAGTTCACTTCTTGCTTTTGGGTTGTTCATTTGGGATCTGGGAGTTTGTTTGCTTCTCCCATTGAGAAAACCCACAGGCCCCCTAGTGATTTTTTAGATCATAGGCAAGAGAGAGCACAATACCTTATTTCTACAGAAGCAGGAAATGTCTTTCAGATTTTCTGGCCAAAATTTAAGATTATTTATTACTATTATTATTATTATTATTATTATTATTATTATTATTATTATTATTATTTTTTAAGATTATTAATACCTCTTGAAAGTCTTAATTTCTGAGACCTCTATATGGATTATTCCATATATTAATTATATGGAATTAATTGTTCTAGGAATGGTTTTCATTTTGAAAGCCTGACAAAAGGAAGCTGTTTCCATGTGGATCACCATTTCTATAAAATCTATAGAAATCCTCTATTTACAAACATAGAACAGGCAGTAATCTTCCTCAGAACTGAAATTCCTTTTTCTCTTAATGCTCCAGTTTAGCCATTCAATCTGGGATCTGTCCATATACCAACTCCAAAGACATGACTACACATGTAGGGGTAATGCGGAATTGGGTCCACGGTACTGCTGAATTATATCATCTCTGAAGAATGAGGGTATTATAAGCAGCTACATCAGAAGGGCAAGAGGGCTGGGAAGGCTACTCTAAAGCATAAATTCTCAGTTTGCAGAGAGCAACTTGAAAAGGCAAATTTCAGCATTCCAAAATATCCTTCAGCGTTTATGTAAGAAGTTCTCTTTCCCTGGAGAAATGTTTATTTATTTATTTTTTTAAGAAGGTGAAGGAAGCAAAGTCTGGGAAGACAAACAGTGTATATAGTCCAAGTTTCTGTGATGCATTGGAAATTCCAAGCATTTTTGCAACAGCTTTAGAATTCCCACTATATATTATTATAGCTATTCATTTTATATTGCTACAGTAGATTATTTTATGAAACTGGGGTTAGGGACCAAATTTAAGGCAAACTTTAAAAATGTGTTTATTTAAGATTGAAATTTATATACTCTAATCCAAAAATATGAGAGCCAAGGAAGTGTAGTGATTAGGGCATTGGACTGGCACCAGGAGATCTGGGTTCTAGTCCCGCTTCAGCCATGGAAACTCACTGGGAGACTGTGGCCCAAAGACTCCTAGTGAGCTTCCATGGCTGAAGATGGACCAGAATCCGAGTCTTCCTGGTTCACCCTGTTCCACAGGTTTGTTGTGGAGAAAAACAAGAGGTGGAAATGCTTTGTATGCCATCTTGAACTCCTAAATGGGGCTCAGAAGGAATATCTAATAAAGCAATAAATATATTCCATTGAACTTAATAGTAGATATGATGTAAATTGAATAGTAAAACGCAATCTGCTTTGCTTCATGTCCAAAGAACACCTTTTTTTAGAAATTTTAAACTTCACACATGTCTTCTTTGCCTATTGATGTAAGGTGTACACATGACTGTGGCCTATAATGTATAGTTTATCACAGAAATAAATTGAACTTTCTGATGAATTCCTCCTTCTGTATGGAAAATCCCTACCAAATTTCATACAAATAGGTATATGGATTTCTGTGCTCTTTTTAAAAGGGGGATTAAAAAATTCTTGGCATAATTGGATGAGATTTGAGAGTATACAGTGGCTGCATCTTCTCAGATGATGATAACAGTGTAATCTCATACTGAGAAAACAGACTTTTTAAAATGGGTTGGTTTTCTGCTCAAATTTGACATAAACTCAAAGCAATTGCAAAGCTGATTGGATGTGGTTGGAGACAGGAGAACATGAATGCCTAGCATTTGGGAGGCAAGTGTGACTACATTTAATACTCATTATATGCTTCAGCAAATGGCACAAATGCCTTCTCCTAGTTTTCCAACCTATTTCTGTTTTGCTACATTGAGAAAGGAACCATGTCACCAAATTTCTCCTGGGTTAAAAACAATTTTCCAATAATTTCTTCAAGAAGTGGAGGGGAATAACCATTAGCAGTCAGCACATTGAGAACATAACAGCTTAAAGTGTGAGTAATGACACAGACAGCTTCTAGTTAAACTCTTTCATGACTTTACAGTGACAGACCCATCTCCACAGATCTATCTCCATCCACTACTTGATTAACAATAGTGGCTGGTGTTAGAGATTTATTGCAAGATTTAACAAGTATGGTTAGCCTATTCAGTTTATTCAGTATTGCTATTACTGTGGTTATATGTTAGTTTATATACACACAGACACACATAAAAAAATCCCCTCTCACCCCTATGGGTGGTATGTGTCTTTCTCAATCTTGGGTCCTCTACCAGAGGCCTGGGAGTTTGAGAGTTCTGTGCAGTACGTAGCTGTTCCTAGCACTGCACTCTTCTGCTGGAGCCATTACATACATGGACAAGAGAAGAGAACCCAAGAGAACCTTACATATACATATACATATACATATACATATACATATACATATACATATACATGTACATGTACATGTACATGTACAGATACAGATACAGAGATAGATAGATAGATAGATAGATAGATAGATAGATAGATAAGCAAATGGGTGAGAAAATGCTGAAAAGCAGGCTTACTCCTGACAATTCTGATACTATCCCCAAATATGTATACTTCAATGTGATGAAAAAATGTAGCAATTCTAGAATTCCCTCTAACATTTCTCTTACTTTAACTGCTTATACTGCTTTTTGAACTGAGTTCAAAACTGCTTTGAACTCAGTTTAAATTATTTTAATAATTATTAGTATGGTAGTGTCACTAAGCAATTTACAATTGACCTGACTGAATAAATAATTGAACCCATGGATCCTATCAGCTGACATGTTAATGCTTTCCTGGGGACCCAAATGGATCATACTTTATTCATCTGGGGTCAATTCTGCATAGTGTTGAGTGGTTGGAAAAAATTTAAAGTCTACTTTAAGTTCCTTACACCACATTGTATGAGGAAATTTGGAACTGATGGATTTTTTTTTAGTTTTGCATCTTGTGCTTCCTTCAAGAAGCTCAGAAAAAGTCATAGTCAGGTACTATTCTGTGCCATAGATATGAAGAAAGGAGAAACAAAATGCAGATCCCTCACTTAGGTTTCTTAAACTCTCATATATTGTGACCATCTTCAGCAGCATCAGGTTTTAGCACCAGCCACCACCTGAACCACTAAGGCCCCTTGCTAATCTCTAGGATAAAGACATCAGATATATATGAAATGTAGAATCAGCCAAAAATATTAATAAACTGCCTGAATATATAAATAAGAAAACTGAAAGCAAATAGCCTATTATTCATAACATCCATGTTATCACTTTTAAAATAGGTTCTGGTGTGGGCTGCGTGGGTCTTCAAAAGACTGCAGATACCTTGCAATTTGGGCTGGTGCATGAAAAGGTCAGTGCTGGCTGACTCTCAAGATCATGGTGGCACTTCAAGAAACACACTAGAAGGCAGTTTACACAAGGCTGACAATCATTAGATATGCAAAACAGATAGAAATGGCTGGCATCATTTCTATAACTCACATATTTTTTTCTTAAATGACAGCTAAGTATCTAAGAGGCATCCAGGGCCTTGCTTTCCAATCTACTTGTTAAATTAATTTTCCTAGGAATGACTATATGTAGCCAAAGATTTGGAAACCTATTCTAGACAGAATAAAGTCATGTTCTTAAGCCAGACTTGAACATGGGGTCATGGGTGCCACTGTGATTGGAGACACAGCCTGTGTTATCACCAGGGTCCATGAACAGTACCTAGAGTCTCAGTACTGTGAGGGGGGTAGTTATATAAGTTGCTTATAGTAAATGAATGAATGATTTTTTTAAAAAAATACATTTGTGTTTTGGAAGGCAGACCCTCCATTTTTGCCTTGCAGTTGGATCTTGGAGTAAGTGTTCATTGAAATTCTATATAAAAAGAAAATGGGAAGGAGAAGGTTACTCAATCTGCTTTTTTTTAAGGGCCTTTTGTGACTGGCCGTGGCCATCATGACAACCTTTTTGGAGAGACAGATCAAAATGTACTTTCAACATTTCAAATGTGCTTATCAGACCCCAAAAGTCCAGGATCTCTGTTCTAGCTTCATCGATAGCACTGACTATTGTTGATCTGCCATCCCCCCATACTAATTGTGAATTATACCATAAGATATTTCCAGCATTCTTTTATAGATTCACAATGCAGTAGAAGATCAATGGTGATGAACAAGGGATACAATGGAGTAAAGGAATTTAGATCAGAAATAGAGCACCTGTTTTATATGCAAAAGGTCACAGGTTCAATCCCTGGTATTTTGAATTAAAAAAAAAAAATCAGATAGCAGGTGATGTGAAAGACTGCCTGAGACCTGGCAGTCAGAACAAAGAATAGTGGATTAGAAGGACATGTCTTCCGACACAAGACTATTTCCTTTGAACAATCCATCTTGGGATAGTCTTGCCATTCTTTACCTACCCTCTGAGGAACACCTGATAAGTGTCTTGGAAACCCTTGAGGATCCCCAGATAACAGGTTAAAAGCCAGTGATCTATTTCATCTAAAACATTCAGATTTCTCTCTTTTCTATGTCTCTGAATCTCTGCGTAGAACCGTGAGATAATGGAAGAAATTGTTACAGGCTGGGCTCTTATTGTACCCATTAATGATTGCCATTTTTATATGACTGCTGAGAAGATAATTGTTAATGAGACCATGGGCTATATTTAGTTTTATATGCCATCTAGCACAAGATAAATAGTTGAGATAAATGTACAGAAGGGTAAACTATCAATAGTCTCATGAAAGCTCTGTGTATAGAGTCCATGACTAGCCCTCCAAATGTACACATTGTCATTTTAGGGAAGATTTCCCAAGGGAGCTCATTACCTGGGTATAAGAAGTCCCTTCCAATTAGAAACACATCTGTGGTTTAATTTCTCAGTACTTTCTATTGTCCCTTGTTGCCCCCAAGCAGTTTTCAAACAGAGCAGCTCTTGAGCCTGTAGAGCAAAATGATAACTTTTAGAAGATTTTCTAGTTGAAGGAAAACTTTTAGGACTGCCATTTTTTTCCACTGCTCGATTCTGAAATATGAAGAAATTTTCAAATGTAAAGTTTACATAGACTTGTATATGATCTTTATGATTTTAAAAATGATTTTTATATTTTATGTTACAGTATATTGAGTTGATTTTTAAACTGAAATTCTATGCAAAAAGAAAAGTGGGAGGGAGGGCAGTTTTGCCCAAAATACACAAGCAGTTTAGTTAGACTTAAATGCAGCTGTTACTATAACTCCATGCAGTGCTTGCAGTAACAGATAGTTGCTTGTAGAACCACAACTTGACTGGAGTTCACAAGGAGACTGTGATTTTTCTATCACTAATCATCCTTTATGAGCCCACACAATTGCAAATCCCCAGCTGAAGCTGCAGGGTTCATATAATCATTACCTGTTGATACTTCTTGCAGCCATGCTCTTACAGGTGATGTCATGGGGCATTTTTTACAAACTTTGAGGTGTGCAGGGATGCTGTTCTTAAAAAATATGGAGACATTCTGGGCCATGGCCCTGTCCACTTTAGCTGCATTCTTGCTCTGAATAAATTGAACCAATTTATATTAATATAATATATGATATGATAATAATTTATATTAATATAGCCAAGATAGGTACCTTCACCTGATATAAATTCTGAAGAGTAAGATGATGGAATCCTGAGATACTTCAGAAGCCAAAATAAATAAATAAATAAACAAACAATTAATCCAGCTCTATGGTATCCAAAGAATACCCATCCAAAGACAGCTGGAGCTCTTATAACTCTGTTGCCTAAATTAAGCTCAACAAGGAGAAGTGGAATAATGTAAGATCCATCATACCTAAGAGTGTTATATTTCCATCATCCAATCCTTTTGTAAGTCATCCATCAGAGGGATCACCAATCAAATACTGGGAGGAAGCCTTTGTTCAATTTCATTGTTTTTTATGGGTTGTGCTATCACAATGAAGGTTATATTTATTACTGGTTAAAGGAATGTTGCATATTCTAGGCTGTTCAGATTCAGCCATTAAATTGGAATCCATGGGGGCAAAGGGGACAAAGGACACATGCATCAAAATGCAAACTGCGCCCCTTTTGTATGTGTGTCACAATATTGCATGCATTTGATGTTGTGATACAAGTCTTATCATATTGTCATTTTGACAAAACTGCTGCTATGGAAGCCTTTGATCCAGTTCATCCTCAAGTAAGAATAGTGAACTTTCTCAAGGGGCTTCTTTTAAATGAGCAGAAGGAAATAGTGCATAGATCAGTGTACCCCAAACAATTGTCCTTTATTGGATTTCAACTTCCATAATGCACAATTATCTTGGTGAAGCTTGCATAAACTGGGAAGGTTTGACCAGACACTTCACCTCTATTTTGTGATTCAAAGAATTCTCAGCTGTTAGGTTTTCTGAAGCACCCATTAGCTTTGCAGAAGATAGAAAATGCTCATACTGGCTATGATTCCATCCCCTATTGAAAACAGCAGCATGCCAAAGGCCTTTTAAAGTCTTTGGAATTAGATTCATTTATTTTTCTTGTTATTACACTTCAGAGCTGCCAGCTCATTTCTCAGAGAAGACAACAAGTCTGTAGACAAGAGTGGGACAAATTTAAAATTCTTTTTCAAGGCTATAGCTTTCATTTGCAAGGTGAAGGATAGTCCCTAAATCCAAAATGGCAAAAAGGAAGGAAGGAAGGAAGGAAGGAAGGAAGGAAGGAAGGAAGGAAGGAAGGAAGGAAGGAAGGAAGGAAGGAAGCATAGTCAGAAACCAAAACTCATTTTATTCATGAAGTGGAAGTCTATAACAAACTTCTTGTAACATATCTATTAGCCATTTTTAAATCAATGTTTATATGTTCATCTACAAAATCTTCCATTTCATAAATTGTACATTACATTCAATTAATATTCTCCTGAAATAAATGTTTACATATCAGAATTATTTGCCATGCTCCATCTTAATATTGTTAATATTAAATATAATTAATTGATTGATTGATTAATTAATTAAGTATAATATTTTTAATATATTTTTTAAATTATTTATAGATTTTAGCCATGTTTGGAGAGACTTGTGTTTTCTGTGTTTTTTCTTCTTTTTTATTATTGTGAGCCGCCCAGAGTCACCCGTTGGGGGAGATGGGCAGCACACAAGCCTGAAAAATAAATAAATAAATAAATAATGGCTCTGCAGAAAATATTGTGTTTTTGGTTATCTGGATGTGTTATCAATGCTATACTTTTGGTTTTCAATATGGGAAAAGACATACTGTATATAAAATTGTCAATCAGCATTATGGACTATCTACACATATAGTACCATTATACAGTGCCTGACTTAAGCACATATTTCCATTTGTTGCTGAATGCAAGATCAAATTATTTATGTGACATTTTTTCAATGAAGTTTGGTTGAGAAGCATGACTTCTCTGTCCCAAATCATACGTGATACTTAAGGAAGTGCCTTTCTTTATAGCGAGCAACATAAATTCTGGCAATATGAAGAAAGTCTAATACAGTTTCTGTAGTTCTTGATTCTTTTCTGTGATCAATATGGCACATTAAACATGGTTAATCATGATATATATTTTTTGATAAACATGACTGGAATCTTTTAGGCAAAACATGCCAGTATCATAAACTGCTGGTACACATGCAATTTGATGAAGCTGGACAGGGCAACTGGATCATTAGTGAAGCAAAAATAGCATTAAATTTGACCAAATATCCCTACGCAGTTATAGTATCAGGGATTCAAGTAGATGTAAAAAGCAACACAAAACACCACGCCTGTTATTAATTAGGGTTGCGCAAATGTCTTGGTGAAGACACAATTTCAAGGGGCATTTGAATATTTTGAACATATTGAGGCTCGGTGTGATATGAACTTTCCTTGTAGCCTTCTGTTTTGGGTAGAGGGGGGAATGTTTTATTTTGGTGTGATTTAGAACCTCTGTAAATGGAAAGTGCCAGACAGATGGGAAAGGACATAAGAGAGTGTAAATTGATGACAGACAGCTGTAGCTTATAATCAGGAAATAATTGCACCAAGTCTTTCCAATCATAGCACTTTTGAGTGGCTGTTGGAGAAACATATTGGGAACAGGTTCTGCAATAGTTTCCTGTTCTTGTTATTTTTCCAAGTTCTGTAAAAAGCACTAACAGCAATATTTAAAGAATTCACAAAGAGTTAAAAACTTGGGTTTTTAAAATTGTTTTATTCTTTGCATCATTCTTTATCCCAGACCAATGCCATTAAAACCCATTCAATTCTTTGCGTTCCATTTGTTTAATCTTGCTTTTATTTATGTCTGTCTTCAGTCTAAAATATGTTTTTACTTACTAGGTAGGTAATTGTTTTATACACACACATAGCAGCTCTTTCTGGCTATAGTAGTACTTTATTTCTAGGCTCATTAAGGATTTGTGTGCAGTTGTCTGACACTAGGCTGTCTGTGATCTTCACTAGGTGTGTTATTTTTCATTCTCAAACAATTTTATGAAACAAGCTCTCCATTTTAAAGGAAAAACATTCCCATGTTTTCAAATCTGCCCAATTTATTTCCAAGATTGACAGATATATCTGTTTAATAATTTAGATCTTCATTTGCTTATATTAATTATTTAAGATCAAATTCAATTTCTACATGTTAGCTTTTCCCTTAAATAATTTGTAAATATTTGTTAAACACTGGTCATCATATATCACTAAGCAAAACATTCTTTCCTCAGTGAAAAGCATACAGTCAGATGATCTACCCAAAGCTTTCAGCAAGCTCTATTCTTGCAGCGCCTTTAAAAAAAAATGTGGATAGGGTTGTTTCTTGCCTCACAGATGAAAATCTGCTTAGCTCTGACGTCCATGATGAAGACAACTCTGAGAGTCCAGGTTGAACTACAGTTTCCAGGGTCTGAGACTAGAGGCTTCTCTAAAGATCAGTATTGAGCAATTAGATCTTACAAGTCTTTTCATTCACAAAGGAAATGGAGTTGTATCCTATTAGGTCTAATTCTAAGGTTAGCCTCAGAAATCGTTTTGCTGCATATAAATAATAATAGTACCTACCGTACAGGAAGGTAAGGTGCAAGGCAAACTCATGACCTCTGGATACCTTGGTCTTCAACTTCCATTGTCTTCCCCAAAATGTTCCCATTCTTACGTATTATTTCTAATGCACTTCACATGTGTTATTTCTAATGCACATAAAAGTATGAGTCAATAAGACTGAAGATGGGATGGGATAATTGTTTCTTGTCCTGAACACATTCTACCTTTCTCTTCAACATTCATGCTTGATGCTAAAGAAAAAGGAGGTTTAGCCTTGCCTGATTTCAAACTGTACTTTGCTGCTTGCTGTTTGGTTTGGTTGAAAGAATGGGAGTTGCTGAGAAATAACAGATTATTGAATTTGGAAGGCATGAATTGAGATTGGGTGGCATGGCTATTTATGGTGCAACAAAGTTAAGGTCAATGTGGATTTTAAGAATCACTTTATTAGATGTGCATTTTGAGAATTTGGAATAGATATAAACCCAGAGTGTGTCTGAGAATACCCCTATGGTTATCTCCCCAAGAAGCATTTTATAGGAAAGAAATGGTGACTAAGCAGAGATTGTTAATTTATGGTGATATCCTTGATATTCATCAAGAAGAAATTAAAATAAAATCAAGAGAGGATTTGAAATCTCAAGGATATCCATGCCACTGGTTTTCATATGTACAACTTGGAGAAAGATTTAAAGTTGATTAAAAAATATATGGTTTTGAACAAAACAAAGCTGTTTTTGAAACTGAATTATGTACTAATGATGAACATCTTATTGCTAAAATGTATAGACTTTTGTCAAGATTTGAAACAGAAGAAGAACAAAGTTAAAGACTATATGACAAAATGGGCTAAAAAATTTGGACATAATATACAAATGGAACAATGGGAAAATATGTGGATGAAAGGGTTAAGATTTATATTGTGTTATAATTTGAAGGAGAATTTTTATAAAATGTTGTACAGATGGTATTTGTCACCAGAAAGATTATCCAAAATGTATAAAGGGGTTTCAAATACTGTATATGTTGGAAACGCAAACAACAAGAAGGGACTTTTTATCATCTTTGGTAGACATGTAATAAGGCTAAAAAATTTGAGACCCAAATCCATATATTAATTCAGAAGATCTTGAAGGTTAATATACAGTTAAAACCAGAGACTTTCTTTTTGGGATTGATGGACAAACAATTGGAAAAAGCTCATGGACCTTTGTTTTTAGATATGATAATGGCAGCTAGACTTTTATATGCTCAAAGGTAGAAAGACTCAGCATTACCTACAATGGAAGAATGAATCGCGAAGATGATGGAGTTAGCTGAGATGGCAAAATTGACAGCTTTGCTTAGAGAAAAAAACATTGACTAACTTTACTGCCAATTGGAAGCCCCTTTTGGATTTTTTGCAGGAGACAGAAAAAAATGAAATTATGATTTATGGATTTGATTAGTTAAAATAATAGGTTATACAAAATATGTATGTTAAGATGTAGTTTAAGAGTAAGAGGTCACTATATGATTTATCTATATCTGCTGTCATTCTTTTTGTAATTTTTCCTTTTTTTTCTTTAATTTCCATCACTTTTGTATTCCTTCTTTATCTCTAACTCTTTTGTTCTCTACTTTTCTCTTTGATTATTAGTTCTTGTTTTCTTTTATCTGTATGCTTTTTATAACTTAATAAAGTTCTTATTTTAAAAAAACATGCTGGTATTGCCTTGGATGGGGCTGATCAGGATATCATGGCTGACATGACAGCTGACGTGACCGTTTACTCATGTGAACTGCAGGGGATGTGCTAAGTTTCTTTTCCTCCCTGAAGTTGACAAGATCTACACACATTACAAGGGCAGGCTGATTGCCCTCTTGGAAAATAAGGTGGAAGAGCTAGAGGAAAACGTATCCACTCCACCAGCTTATTGGAGAGTATGAGGATTTCCTAAATCAGACCCAGGAAGCTCCTGAAGAGAGACAACAATACCAAGAAGCCTCCTAAAAGATAGAAGAAAGCTAAGCAGAATGGACAGAAAATTGGCAAAAGGTGAGACAAAGGTCCAGGTCTGTCAAGAAGAGCATTTTTACATGGTAGCTTCAGCACAGATTCCAGGACCTCACCATTCATGGTGTTTCTGTACTCCTGGTTGAACAGCAGCTGCCACAAACTGCAAGGACAGAGGACAATGGTTCTATGGGCTCTTGAAAAGAAAGGATTCTTGCCTCTGTCCCAAGGAGGAGGAAGCAATAGGTGAGGGTGGTGGTAGGAGACTCGCTATTGAGAGAGACTGATACAGTCATCCAACAGCCTATCAAAATGCACATTCAGGATGTGATTTTTTTTAAAAAAAACCCTCCTGAGAGTCCCAATAGAATATCTCATTCTATTGATCTACATGGGAACAAATAACAGCCTTGAAGACAATTCAAGGGATTATCAAACATATTCAAGGCAGGAGAATGAAGAAGAATGAAGGGGTTTGGGGCCAGAAAGTGTTTGCTTTGGTCCTTCTAAAAGGCATAGCCCAGGAAAAGAGAATATTGAAACTGACAATTGGCTATGCAGATTGTTTGAATTCTACAATAATGGAACAAATTTCTGAGACAAGGGACTCCTGGAAAAAGATGGTTGCAGTTCATGAGACTTGGAAATAATGTGTTTGGAAGGTGCTTTGCAAACCTGATCCAGAAAGCTTTAAACTGAAACCTGTGGGGGAGGGAGAAGAGAGCCCAGAAAGCAGTGTGATGCCAAGGACTGGGACTGGGGGTGGTATGGAGGATGTGGAGGCACCAAAATTAAATACATCAATACAGGAAGGGGTAGGTCACATTATGTGATCCAATAGATTATGCAGAACAAGATTGAGATTGACTCCAACCTTGCTGGCCCTCTAGAAGACATGGATTTGTCATCTAGTCAGGGAATCTGGTGGTGTTGGTGGACAGTCTGTTCAATGATTCTATTTCTAGGAAATGAATGGTGCTCCCTTGCAGATTAATAGTGGATTTTAAGCTCACTAGGCTAGTGATTGATCTCCAAAGTTCCTTTGAAACCTTACATTCTATGAGTCTGTGAAGCTTCCATTTTATCACCCATGCTGTTCAATATTTACATGAAGCTGCTGAATGAGACTGTTCAGAGACTCAAAGTGAATATCATCAGTGTCCTGAAGACACTCACATCTAGCTACTCTTTTCATTGGTGATGTAATGGATTTGATGAATCAGTGCCTGGCTGTGATAAAGGACAAGATGAGGGTGAACAAACTGCAGCTCAATCCAAACAAGGCAAATGAGCTGTTAGTCGATGGTTTATCTATTGAGTTGAGTACAGCTTAACCTGTTATAAATGAGTTGTACCCCCTCTAAAGGAGCAAGACCATAACTTTGGAGTGATTTGACATAAGAGGCACAAAAGGTCTCTGAGATGTAAAGCATCCTTCATCGGCTCAGGCTGCTGCACCAACTCTGGCCCTACTTGGATAGAAAGAGCCTTCTTACAGAAATCCATGCCCTGTGAACTTCTTGTTTAGATTATTGCAGTGAGTTATACATGAGGGTATCTAGAAGGCACTTCAGAAACTTCAAATGATTAAAAATGCTATGGCAAGAATGCTGACTGGAACTGGGAAATATGAACACATCTTACCCGTTCTTTATGATCCTTGCTCCTTCTGGTACCTTTCTGGTCTTAGTTCAAAGTTCTGATTTTAAGCTGCAAGTTTTTTATGGCTTGGGACCAAAATGTTTGACAGAACACTTCTTCCCGTGTTTTTCTACCTGTACTAAAAAGTCGTCTTTGGAGGTCTTGCTCCAAGTGCTCTCTCAGGCTGAGATGTGGTGAGTTGCTACTCAAGAGTCATGTTTTTCATGATAGCTCCCTGACTTTAGAATGCTCTCCCCAGTAAGGTATGTCTGGCACCATCTTTACTGTCTTTTCAGTGCAAAGCAAAGACATTTATTTTTGTTTTCATGGACCTTTTAATAATGTAGTAATGCTGCTGTAATTTTCACGAATTTTTCATTGCTGATTTTGTTTTGTGTTACTGTTTTAATAATTATCTTTGAATTTATTTAGTTGGTTGTATTGTGTAAATTCCCCTTCATGGATCACTGCCTTGTCGTGGCGAAGGGGCTTGTGTAACTCAGTGAAGCCATGAGCTATACCGTGCAGGGCCACCCAAGACGGACAGGTCATGACAGAGAGTTCTGACAAAATGTGGTCCACTGGAGAAGGAAATGGCAACCCACTCCAGTATCCTTGCCAAGAAAACCCCATGGACAATGTTAAAAGGCTAAAAGATATGACGCCGGAAGATGAGCCCCTCAGGTCGGAAGGTGTCCAATATGCTACTGGGGAAGAGCGGAGGGCAATTCCAAGTAGCTCCAGAAAGAGTGAAGCGGCTGGGCCAAAGCCGAAAGGACGTTCAGCTGTGGATGTATCTGGAAGCGAAAAGAAGGTCCGATGCTGTAAAGAACAATATTGTATAGGTACGTGGAATGTAAGATCCATGAACCAAGGCAAGCTGGATGTGGTCAAACATGAGATGACAAGATTGAACGTTGACATCTTGGGAATCAGCGAATTGAAATGGACGGGAATGGGTGAATTTAATTCAGGTGACCACTATATCTACTACTGTGGGCAAGAAACCCTTAGAAGAAATGGAGTTGCACTCATAGTCAATAAGAGAGTGGGAAAGGCAGTAATGGGGTACAACCTCAAAAACGACAGAATGATCTCAGTGCGTATCCAAGGAAAACCATTCAACATCACAGTAATCCAAGTCTATGCCCCAACCACTGATGCCGAAGAAGCTGAAGTTGACCGGTTCTATGAAGACCTACAAGACCTTCTAGAACTAGCACCAAAAAAAGATGTCCTTTTCATCATAGGGGATTGGAATGCTAAAGTAGGAAGTCAAGGAGTAATCGGAATAACAGGCAAGTTTGGCCTTGGAGTACAAAATGAAGCAGGGCAAAGGCTAATAGAGTTCTGTCAAGAGAACAAGCTAGTCATAGCAAACACTCTTTTCCAACAACACAAGAGACGACTCTACACATGGACATCACCAGATGGTCAATACCGAAACCAGATTGATTACATACTTTGCAGCCAAAGGTGGAGAAGCTCTATACAGACGGCAAAAACAAGACCAGGAGCTGACTGTGGCTCAGATCATGAGCTTCTTACTGCAAAATTTAGGCTTAAATTGAAGAATGTAGGGAAAACCACTAGACCACTCAGGTATGACTTAGATCATATTCCATGTGAGTACACAGTGAAGGTGATGAATAGATTTAGAGGATTAGATTTGGTAGACAGAGTGCCTGAAGAACTATGGACGGAGGTCTGTAACATTGTACAAGAGGCAGCATCTAAAACCATCCCAAAGAAAAAGAAATGCAAGAAAGCAAAATGGCTGTCTGATGAGGCTTTACAAATAGCTGTGGAAAGAAGGAATGCGAAAAGCAAGGGTGAAAGGGAAAGATATAAGCAACTGAATGCAGATTTCCAGAGAATAGCAAGGAGAGATAAGAAGGCCTTCTTAAATGAACAATGCAAAGAAATTGAAGAAAACAATAGAATGGGGAAGACTAGAGATCTCTTCAAGAAAATTGGAGATATCAAAGGAACGTTTAGTGCAAAGATGGGCATGATAAAGGACAAAAAAGGCAGGGACCTAACAGAAGCAGAAGAGATTAAGAAGAGGTGGCAAGAATACACAGAAGAACTATACAAGAAAGATCTTAATGTCCCTGATGTCCATGCTGGTGTGGTCACTGACCCTGAGCCAGACATCCTAGAGAGTGAAGTCAAGTGGGCCTTAGGAAGCATTGCTAACAACAAAGCTAGTGGAGATGACAGTATTCCAGCTGAGTTATTTAAAATACTAAAAGACGATGCTGTTAAAGTGCTGCACTCAATATGCCAGCAAGTTTGGAAAACGCAACAGTGGCCACGGGATTGGAAAAGGTCAGTTTACGTTCCAATTCCAAAGAAGGGCAATGCCAAAGAATGCTCAAACTATCGCACAATTGCACTCATTTCACATGCTAGCAAGGTTATGCTCAAAATCCTACAAGCTAGGCTTCAGCAGTACGTGAACCGAGAACTACCGGATGTACAAGCTGGGTTTCGAAGAGGCAGAGGAACTAGAGATCAAATTGCCAACATTCGCTGGATCATGGAGAAAGCACGAGAGTTCCAGAAAAGCATCTACTTCTGCTTCATTGACTATGCAAAAGCCTTTGATTGTGTGGATCACAACAAACTGTGGCAAATCCTTAAAGAGATGGGGATACCAGACCACCTTACCTGTCTCCTGAGAAATCTGTATGCGGGCCAAGAAGCAACAGTTAGAACCGGTCATGGAACAACCGATTGGTTCAAAATAGGGAAAGGAGTACGACAAGGCTGTATACTGTCCCCCTGCTTATTTAACCTATATGCAGAGTACATCATGAGAAATGCCAGGCTGGAAGAATCACAAGCCGGAATTAAGATTGCAGGGAGAAACATCAATAACCTCAGATATGCAGACGATACCACCCTAATGGCAGAAAGTGAAGAAGAACTAAAGAGCCTCTTGATGAGGGTGAAAGAGGAGAGTGCGAAAGCTGGCTTGAAACTCAACATTAAAAAAACTAAGATCATGGCATCTGGACCCATCAATCCCTGGCAAATAGAAGGGGTAGAAATGGAAGCAGTAACAGACTTCATTTATTTGGGCTCCAAGATCACCGCAGACGGAGACTGCAGCCATGAAATTAAAAGACGCTTGCTCCTTGGGAGGAAAGCTATGGCAAACCTAGATAGCATATTAAAAAGCAGAGACGTCACCTTGCCGACAAAGATCCGCATAGTCAAAGCTATGGTTTTTCCAGTAGTAATGTATGGCTGTGAGAGCTGGACCATAAAGAAGGCTGAACGCCGAAGAATTGATGCCTTTGAACTGTGGTGCTGGAGAAGACTCTTAAGAGTCCCCTGGACTGCTAGGAGGTCAAACCAGTCAATCTTAAAGGAAATCAACTCTGATTGCTCATTGGAAGGATTGATAATGAAGCTCAAGCTCAGATACTTTGGTCACCTAATGCGAAGAGAGGACTCTTTGGAAAAGACCCTGATGCTGGGAAAGATGGAAGGCAAAAGGAGAAGAGGACGGCAGAGGATGAGATGGCTAGATAGCATCACTGAAGCAATGAGCATGAAATTGAGCAAACTCAGGGAGGCAGTGAAAGACAGGAAGGCCTGGCGCAATATGGTTCATGGGGTCACGAAGAGTCGGACACGACTTAACGACTAAACAACAACAAAAATTGTGTAAATTGCTTTAACCTATCATTTTTAATTGTAAACCATTTTTTAAATTTTAAACCACCTAAAGATATATTTAATGGGAAGCGGCACAGAAGTATTTTAAATGAATACATGCATTGACTGAACTGTTGTAGAATTATCTAATAAAGAACTCAAGTCATGCATATGAAACCTGATTTTTTAGTCATATACCTGATGAAAGCCAATTTAATAAGAATGTACATCTTAGAAAATTACATAAGAATGTACAAATGTTGGCCTTGTGGGGTAAACCGGATAGGAATCGTAACCAGATGAGCTAATTCTACCTTATTGTAAAGCTACATTGACAGTATCTTGCAAGTCTGAAAGTACAATCCTTCCCCCCTCCCCCCACCAGTCTCCTTTACAGCCTGAGAAACTAGGGAGGGTCTCTTCTGAGCCTCTTACCCCTCTCACTATCCAGTTACAGGCTATGCTGTCTCTTATCTGACTGTTGCCTTGGCAGTGTCTCTTTGCCAAGTCTCCCAAGGTCTTTCCCACACTCCGTTTCAAATAAACTTCATTTATATGACATAAACCAATAAATGTTGCCCTCATTTTATGAAAGCTTATTATTTAAATCAAATGAATAAATAGATAATTTTCTACCCACTGAGAATTCTAAAGACAACAAATGAAAGGAACTCTAATCAAAATATAAAGAAGCAAGTAACACTGGCTGGTATATTGTTCACATCAGCCTGAGAATCATCAGATAATGGACATTATATAAATAATTCCATTTTGCCAAAAATCTATCTTTATCTGTGCAGTGGTTTCTTTGCACAAATTTTAGTTCTTTTCATCTAATGAGTTTGGATCTCAGTAGAATCTTTTCAAAGATCTTTCTGGGTAAGGTGATGGGATGAGAATTTGGCATATCATCCCTGGGTAAATGTAGCTTTTCTTTCATAACATAGCATTTACCCATTCAACCACAATCAAACATAATCCACATCTAAGACACGTACTGTGTTTTTTTTCTGGAAACGATCATATTGTTAGGCACCTTTTGATACTACCGTCTGAAATGAGGCCACTGTGAAGTAAAGCCTATTTATTTATTTAACTTTTATTTTGATTAGAAAAGAAATCAGACTACAGATACAGGGTGAGGGATATACAACTTGGCAATAGATAATAAAATATACAATAAAAGCAATAATAGTAAAAGACAGTAATTAAAATTTAAAAATAATACAGTGGAATTAAGAAACATGAAAAAGATCTAAGAAGAAATCAAGATTCCAAGAACAACTTTTGTATATACTGGGGTAAACAAAAAGAAGAATTTGGCCTATTATGTTTTGAAAAGGATAACACCCAAATTGAATCAAAGGTAATTTTTCTAGTATATCCCAACATCTCCCATCTTTTATATGTCAATTTTTCCATAACAACAATCTTCCATAAATTTTCATGCCAGAGATCTAATAATGGAGGCTTTGAATTTTTCCAGTATTGTACTATAGCCAACCTTGCAGCAACCATCATGAGTTGAACACATATGTTTTCAGTTCTTTGAGTTGTCTCACTAAATAATGACAGTAAACATATCTTGCAATCATAACTAAATTTTCCAATATCCATGCTGTTAATATCTCTAATCACTTCTGTCCAGAATCTTTGTATAACCTCATAGGACCACCATACATGCATAGAGGTGCCTTTTGTTTTACCACATTTCCAACATCTATCTGGGCTTCTCCCAGTAATTTTAGCAACTTCTGTGGGGGTATAACACCATCTATGAATCACTTTTAAGCAATTCCCCTTGATCTTTGCTGATATAGATCATAATGTGGAGTTCTTCCAAAGTGTAGCCCATTGTGTGTCTGAGATACTGATTCTTAGATCTGATTCCCATGTTTCTTTGAGAGACGTTGATCACACCCCAACAATATCTAACATGATATTATATATTTTGGACATTAAACCTTTAGAGGACTCTGAAGGTTCTAACAAAAGATTTTCAAAAACTGTTAATAATCGCAATGCTATCTTCTTACAGATTATATTTTTAACAACAACAACAACAAATCCTCAACTCATTAATGAAGGTTCATACATGCCAATTTCTGCTTTAAAATGCCTTCTGGAATTGCTTGATTATTTATGAAATAATTCCTTAGCCTAAGCATGTTTTGCTATCTCCACACATCATTGGATAGCCCTGTTAGGTTTTTCTGGGAAAGAGCCATGACCCATAATTGGCAGGAATGGGGAAGGAGATGGAATTAATTCCCCCCACTCCAAAATTCTCAGTTTTTTATAAACTGTTATTTATAAATTGTGAGTGTGCTTAGATGGCATTAGATGAATAATACTTGTTTATTCTTAATTAGTTAAAATGTAATCTTCATATGAAGAACGACAATAGAATTTTTTAATAGAAAAGCACAGACATTGTGAAACATGACATTTTAAAATGCTGAGTCTGTTAAATGTATTTTGCGGCAGCTTAATATTGAAGAAGCAGTTAGCAACCTTACCAATAAAGCTCAAATGTCTTCTAAAAAGCTAATATTCCATTTCTTTCCCATTTTCTATATTCCCTCATTCTAACTTTTCTGTTACTGAGGGTAGATTAACCCAGTGCAAATGGCATCTACCATGGTTAGTAAATTATAAATTGGACACTTAATAAAATGGGAACTCTATATAACTAGTTGAGTTTTATCCAATGTGATAGATGCATCTACTTGTACAAATAATTAATACAAATTGTATTAAATGATAATATTTAATACACTTTTAATAACCATTGATAACCTTAGGAAGTCTTTTTTTTCTTCTTCTTCAGAATAGCTGGGACTACAGCATTTTCCTTTGCATCTGCACATCCTTTGTTACTATTGTTGTATTTACAAATTCATTCCTTGAAGTAGAAATTTGATGGGACATAAGAGAATTGAATCTGAATGGGAAAAAGTTCAATTTTCTTCTGGCTAAGAAGTGTCTGCTGGGCAGAAATATCCTGATATTTGTGTCAGAGTTTTATTGTTAAATTATGGCTGTCACAACTAACAGGAATTCAGATATGTATAAGCCAATTTTTTTAAAAAAAATTCTGTGTTATCTCAGGATCCTCTTTCTGCTAGACGTATGATTACTGAAAACTGTCAAGATGCAATGAAAAATTGCATCTTGCAATGGGCTCCTAATTTTGAAACTAATAATTAAACCACAAACCAGCATGTTTGGATTCCTATGGACACAGTAGAACATTGTGGTTGGTTTTATTCTACCAAATATAGCATCTCTTACCTGTCTTTTGCTACTCTTCTCCTCTCATGAGTAACTGCTTATCATGTACCTCAAAAAAAAAAAAAAAAAAAAAAACCCTCAAAGTAATAATTGTTCTGTTCTAGTGGTTACAAGAATCAGAATTATTTTCTGAGCAGCAGTCTGTTTTCTGTTGCCTTGCCTTAGCTCCAAAGTTTATGGCATTCACTTAGAACTGGAGCATTATTCCTTATCATAGGGTCTATCCCCCCACCACCATGCATATACCCAGGATGACGTACTGAAAAAGAGCTATAAGAGAAGTAAACATGCATACTCTAGAATATGGGAGATCAGAAAAAAAACCCCCAAAAACCTTACCTCTCAAGTATCTGACTAAGGGAGATATATTATAATACTAAGTGAAGAACCAATCCTCCAAATATTTAATAAAATAAATTATTTACTTATATTTTACCCTCTTATTCTATTGACATTATTCTCCTTTACATTACCACATTAACATCAACTCTGCCTGTCCAGTCCAGTCATCTTGAGAAGGTCTGCAGAGAGTCCCTCAACTCAATGAAGTTCATGGAACTTGGACAAGGTGGCAAGCTTTCTCTGTGGTGGCTCTTGTGTATGGAAAGGCTTCCCTTGGAGGCCCAAATGTCTTCCATTGTCTTTTCATATTTTGGCATATTGTTAAACCCTTCCTATTTCATCAAACATTCAACTCCTTTGATCGCCCATGAGTGCTCATCTGTACATTTACTGTATCTGTCTAACTATTCGTACAATTTTTTTATGTGGTAGTAGTTGCTTTTTGCTGTTTTTTCTCTTTAATTTTACTTTGCTATACATGACCTAGTGTGGTTTGATTGGGAAGGTTAACCAACACAGTAAATAAATGTTATCAAAATATTCTTTTTAAAATGGGAAAAATCTGGCATTGCAAGATTGATTTATTATTGCTGAAGTACCAATCCTCTAATTACTGCCTATTGCCTATTACTTCAGTTAGCCTACAGCTGAGTCCAGCTGGTGAATGGACTTTTCCAACCTAGTTAAAATGGTCCAAATATTACATGGTAATCACTTCTTATTCCCCTTGTACATGATACCATCTTTTACATTTCAATATTTCTACTCATTTTCCTCATTTCAGTTTATTACTCCAAATAGATGTTTCACTATTGCTCCTCAGAGTTTTAATACTTGAAGGAAAGAATAGTTTGGGGTGAGAAAAGAATAAAAATTAATTATTTTGTATTATCATTTACTGTATAATAAATGTTCACCAATATTAGTCAGTGTAGTCAAGCAATGAAGCTGATAAGTATTTAGCCTTTCTCTTTACTGAGTCATAATTGAAACTATTGTTCCAGCATGGCTCTGAAAAAGCAGAACTGCAGGAAGTGTTGGCTTTTAAATGATTCATATGTCCTGATCATCTGTGACTAATCAAATATCCTTTAACAAGAGTAGGTTATTTGCAATGTCCTGGTGCTTATGTGAATAGTTTCTACCTGCATGAATCTCTCTGAGGTTGAATCATATTACTACTACAGCAAGAAGGCTGCTTATTTCCCAATATTTTTATTTCATCTTCTGCAAAGTAAAACTAAATCTGATTATTTCTACTAGCATTGTAATTATTTACCTATATTAAAACTAAGGCAGATTTTAAATAATTTGTTGAGGCATGCGTTCAGCAACAATTTGATAAGAAAGGCCTGAGTGATTACCCCACCCTCTGAGGTCTTATTCAAAAGCTCACAGGAGGTATTAGTATATCTTAATACTTAGCAGGAGATATGAAGAGTCCTTAGGACCTTGAGATACCCGCCACACTCAGCCTTAAATATAGAACAAGGGAGCTATCCAGGGTACTGAAACTGACTTCTATTCTGATCTCAAACCTAGTGCAGTTTACAATAGTAACTATGTTTCCTCCTCCTCCTCTTCCTCTTCCTCCTCCTCCTCCTCCTCTGATATTTTAAGAATGTGCACTTTCTTAAAGTAAATCCTTCTAAACCGAATAACCTGTAACATCTAAAATTTATTCATTTGTAATGTTCAAATGTTATGGCCATTTTAGCATTTTTTTTCTCTCTCTAAATTCCTTCCTAAAGATTAACAATGAGAAGGAAAAAACATACATAAAGGAAAAAAAAAACAAGGAGAAGGAATTGGAACGATAGTTACCAGTTGTATATTATCAAAGATTCAGAGGAAAGTTAAAGAAGTACTAAGAGTATACTGAATGCCAGCATATTCTCTGGTTTACTATGGCAAGCAGGTAGGCACAAAACATCAGTTTGATGATTCTCTTCAGAGTCAATTTAATCAAATCTCCAAACTGACTTTTCAAATAGGATTGGAAAGTCAAATCAAATTGTCCAATTGTATGACTTTGAATCAATTCAATAACCTGGAAAATGTTTGCACATATGTAAAAATAGTTGTTGTTTTTTCCTGAAACTATTTGGAAAATCCAGTCAAAATGATTTGATACTTTATAGTAGCAAACTGAATTGGTTTTTAATTCCAGATTGATTTTAATCCATGATTCAAATAATATTGACAACTCACATTGGGCCAAAGCCAATCCACAGCCTCATAATGGGAATTAAAAAAAAAAAAATGTAATCCTGTAATTTTTAAAAGTCTCTTAGTGTAAAGTTGTAAATAGAACATGCAGTTTGATGGATTATGTGCTATCAGGTTTGTGCCAACTCTTAAAGAACATATAGATGGAACTTCTCCAGCATGAACTGTCCCTGACCTGGCCCTTCAGGTCTTCCAAAGGTGTGCCCATCACCACTTTGAATCTATCTATGTTGCTGATGGTTGTTCTCTTTTTCTCTTTTCTTCTACTTTACCAGCAATATAGCCTTTTCCAGAAAACTTCACATAATGTGTCAAAATTATGATAATTTAAGCCTGGTCATTTGTGCCTCAAATGAGAAGTGGGGACTAATTTATTCTATGATCCATTTGTTTTCTTGACTATCCATGGTTTTCTCAGGAGTCTTCTCCATTGCCAAAGTTCAAAAGCATCAGTATTCTTTCTATCCTACTTCTCCAGAGTCAACTGTTGCTTCCATAGAGTGTCACAGGGAAATGAACAATTCTGTCAGTGCAAAATAAAATTAACTAAATTTGATCTAGGCTTTATCATACATAGAGAAGACTCATTGAAAACAATGGGTCTTAAATAGTCATGAGTATTTCAAGTAAATTGATATTTATGGGTGTGATCTGATTATGACTAAGTCTGAATCCAGTCCACACACTGCATTTTATTAGATAACATATTTTATATAGACCCATCTTATAGCTTTCTATGCCATTGATACAGAGATGATAAAGAGATTCAATAGAATGTCTGTTCATAGTTTTCATATGATTTTACCAAATAATGTGATACAGAAAAGCTATTTTATGCCATGGAATCAGTTTTAAGTAAGCAAATCATACATACTTACATATAATTTAATGTAATGCTTACTTTTGGAACAAGGGGGAAAAAGCTGTTTTCCATTCCAACTGATTGCTTGAAAATTTAATAGAACACCACATATTGTAATCCCCCCCAAATGCATAATTTAGTTTTAATAACATTCTAAGAGTTAGTTCCTGGAACTTAAGGATAAGTTTAAAGTAATTTCTATTTTAAACAAAAGGTTTTTTTGTTTTTGTTTTGCTTTCCTTCTGAAATAATAGGTTGGATTCCTATATATGAATTTCCAATGAATTATAGACTCTCACTGTAAATCTGACAGTTTCTCTATGAAGAAGGGATACCTTTTCCTAAAAAAAAAAAAGGCATTTGTTGAATGTATCACTTTCAAGTGTACAAAAAACTGATGTCAGGATTTGGAGGGAAGAATGAAATAATACTAGTGCAATGAAAAGAAGTTCAGGGAAAATGCATGATAATGTTTCTGATTTCCTTTGAACAACTTGACTACCTCTTGTGAAATTAACTTACTGGATTCTTTATTGACACCTGGGACTGTAAAGCAAAAAGAGCTGAAAGATTACAGAGATGAAAAAGACATTCACTACAATTTTCACAGGAACAGTTCAAATTCTCTATGGATAAGGTGGTGCTGTTTCATTTCCTGTCTCTGTAGAATGGGGTAATTATGGCCTTCTGGTAATGTAGAGATCTGCAACTGGTCCTCCCTGACACAGGTCATCTTCACCATCATATTCCTATGTTTAAGAGTCATGTCCAAGGATTGTAGCCTTAGCTAGTAACCTCAGACTGAAAGATGAGAAAACCTTGGTGTATCTCAGTAGATGACAAATGAGCTAGGCTCAGCAAGCTGTTCTGCATATGATTTTTGTTGTGATTGTTCAAATCACTTCACACATCTTCATGGCCTCAGTAATCCCTACAGCACCCTGAATGGATTATTACCTCCATATGATTAATTTATTTACTTATTCAGATGTGTTATAGCTGCCCAACTCCAAAAGATTTATAATATATATTGTAAATCTATTATCTTCATATTATAAAGAAGAAATCTGTAATGGAAGAATCATGTTTTCCTAAGGCTATTTCATAGCACCTAGATTATGGCTGGAAAGTCATGTGTATGTGGATATATTCATGAAATTCTGAAGGATGGGAAAAGAAATGGACTCAGCAGCTGGGTGGGAATATATGTCAATACTTGTGGGCAATTTTGCACTCAGTAGTTTTGGCATGTGCCTGTCATTGGCAGTATTTCTAAGCAACACAGCCTTCCATTTGGCAGTTATAAAGTGAAGCAGCTGCTTATTCTCAACAGTATGTTTTTTTTTTCCTGACAGTCCATGTATCCTCTGTCTGCCCTCCCCCCAAAACACAAATTGTATGTTATCCAGTATAAATTTCCTGGCCTGTTTCAGTGTGTTTGAGGAAATGAGATGACCAGAGAAGAATTAGGATTTGCTGTTGTTTTTGCAGGGTGTGCCGATCACTGTAGAAAACAGAAACAAAACTCTAGGGGAGGCTGAAAATATTTACACACACACACACACACACTTGCCTGACATTTAAAATGCTCTATTTTGGATTTTATTTAATACTTTATTAAGAAAATTGAGAGAAAAAAGTCTCAGTATACTAAAATGAGCCACAGTGAGGACATCGCAGAATATCTTTGTGTAAGGTAAGTAAACAATAATTTCAGCTGATTTAATGGGACTCAGTATGTCCCTCTTGTCACATTCAGCTATGTTAATTTTCTACAATAAAATCATAATTAAATCAAATTCAAATGAACATAATTAACAAATGTTTTAACACTGTAACATTTTGAAAATATGGCATCACCCACTTTGCATTTTCATATGTAATTCATTCATATTTATATTTATGCCTAACTATAGTCACAGAGGATACATGATGTTCACCACCACCTTTGAATTATTGTATATTTAATTCAAAATGTGTGAAATGATTGCCAAAGCTGGTAAACAAAGCCTCCCATTTAATAGTTTTTTTTGTTTGGCTATTAGTATATAGTATTTTAGCATTTAAATATATTTAATATGGGGGATTGGTCAACCAGAGGAGCAACATTTCTCAATCAATGTGTTAATGCAGATTGCTTGTTTAATTATTCATTAATGAAATTAACTAGTGTTATGAACTTCAACATCATATACATTCTATGCATGCATAGATATGTACATTTCTATCATGCTATTCCTTTTTGGGATTAAAAAAATTATACAAAATGCAGAAAAGGAGTAAGAAATATTAAGCCAAAAAAGATAAGAAAGGGAAATACAGCTAAATCTAGTTCACACCTATACCATTTACAGTACGACTCCATATTTTCTATCGTTACTTCAATCACATTTCTGTACTGCTTCATAAATTGCCTTTTGTTCTTTAAACTTCCTCACCTCTCTCATCAGCTCCATCCAGCCATGGTTTTCTTGGTCTTCCCCTTTCTTTCAAACCATTCATTCTTCCTTCAAGTATTTGTTTTGCTGTTCAAACCTTATTCCTTCTATATGAGCCAACCATTTCCATGTACTTCACTCACTTTTGTATTCAGTTCACCTTTATTCATCACAGATTCATTCTTGACCTTATTTCTTTCTGTTTCACCATATACATCTGTTAGGTATTCCACTCCTACTGCATCCGACCTTTATATTTCACCTGACATACACAACTCTCACTTCTACATAACAATGTGGGTAGAAGCAAGCTCTTGGTTTCTCAACCAAGAGCATTTCTCAGCCAACCTGGCATTTTCTGCATATATAAAAATACACATATATTCATACTCCCAAACTACAGGTAATGCTCATTTAGTGACTGCCTCAGACAGTGATGGTTTTCAGTTACAATGGTGATGAAAAAGTAACTTTCTAATGACTGCATTTACAACCTTCACAGTGTCTCTCAGTCATGTATTTGCCATTACAGTCAGTTAGTATGTGTTGTCTTGTGTCTGACCAGTTTTTTTCCTTCCTCCAGCCCTGCAGAGAGGAGAGATTGCCTAAAAAAATCTCTCTCTTACTGAACTGCTTGTCTCCACAGCACAGTGTGTCCCTAAAAAGTGCTAACCAAAAGTTAACATGCTTGAGCTCTGTGACCTTAATTAGTTGATTAGGACCCTCACCCTGCAAGGGCTGCTGCCTGAAATTGACAAGACTCTAATCAGTTTCATACTAAAGGCTTTTGTTTACCTCCTAAGTGGCTCCTGGCCAGTGCACTAGGCAAACAGCCAATGCTAGCACATTTCTTTTGATGTGTATTTCCATTGTATGCCTGCTTACTCTCTCTCTTCCTCTGCAATAAATGTAAATACAACATCAATTCTTTTCTTGCTAATTATCCCAGTGCAGGGGTGAGCAGGCATCCCAGTGCAGGGGTGAGCAGGCATTCCAAAGGATGGGGGAGTGGGATAAAAGGACTATAAAATTTGCCCTTTTACCTGGCTTCCTCATGAGTCAAGTTCCAGAAATGTTCCTCACTCTTTGGGCTCACCAAGCTCTTTGGGGCTGTATTTTCTGACACTGTAAAGCAAAGGAAAGCTGAAGTAAGATCATAAGCCCAGTTGTGGTCACATGATGCTTTATGTAACGATTGCTTCGCTTAATGACTGAGTTGCCAGTCCCAATTGTGGTTGCTAAACAAGGACTACCTGAATATGCCTCTGAAGTCACCAGAAACATTCCTTACACATTTCTCCATAAATGTATTGAACAATCAAGGAGATATCACCCATCCTTATCTGATACTCCGCTGAATATTGAATCATTCACTATGCCTCCATCCATTTTACCTCCATCCGTTTTACCTCCATCACATATGGATCTTATTGCATTAAGCAGCCAATCTTCATACTTATGAAAAACGTCTCCTAATTGAAGCCTATGCACTTTTTCATGTTTTCTTATACATTAAGTGCACAATAAACAATGTTTCTCATATTTCTCAAAAACCTGCTGAAGAGCAAAAATCTGGGCTGCTCACTTAAGACACATGGCAGTCCCCATATTTTGCTCGCTCGCTTTGCATATTTTTCTATGAGAATTTTATCAAATGTCTTTCCAGGCCCATTTATCCCTCCATATATTTTTTTGTATTCCCTCTTACTATCCTTCTCTTTGTGTAGGGTAATAAAAACAATATTTTCAGCATTCTTTATCAGCCAAATATGCAGTCTTCACATACACACCAAACAATTGTACAGGCACTGTACAAGCAACCTACATTTATGCTTTAATATTTCTCCAGTTACAGCATGCCCAACCTTACCACTTTTTACAATTCTTACAATATTTATGGCTTTCTTTTAATTAGTTTTTTCTTGCATACTAATGCTGCATTCAGTTCTACTTTTTGACATTTCCATACAAACCTCATTTATTTCAGTGTCATTCCATATACTTCATTACTTTTATTTTTAATTCCATTCATTGCAACAGAAGCTCCTTGTTTAGCCTTTTTTATTTACTTCCAAAACATTTTTTTGCTTCCATCAAAATTACTTTGCATTTTCTCTGCTTTCAATCAACAGTTCCTTGTTTTCCTTGACCACACCCTTTACAACTACCTTTTTCCCCCTCTGCATTTTACAATATCTTTCCTCCTGATTTTGCAGCAATCATCCTATTATATCCATTTTTCTTTCAGTTCATCATTCCACCAAAGATCCTTTTCCTTTCCCATTAACATAATTGCACACACTATAATTTTTTTCCACTGTGTTCCTCCTTTCATTCATCCTGTTAGCAGATTATTCTAATACTTTTTCATACAGGATAGAATTCATACCTTCTTTTCTCTTTCTTTCACTGTCATACTTTCAGTCCTCTTTCTTTCACTTCTTTTTCTTTGATGTCCATTGTTTCCCAAGGCCACTTTTAGCAACACCAAGAAGTGGTCTGTCTCACATTTAGAACCTCTCATCACCTTTCACTAATTACCTCAGTCTTTCATCATAAAATGTGTCATGCTTTTATATTTATATTCATTATTTACCAGGAACAGACTTATGTATGTATTTGAAACAAACAGACCTTATTCTATGTAGGTGATCATCAAACAATTACCATTCTCATTCATGCTTGCATTTCCAAACAGCTCAATCACCTTTTCTATACGCTCTCATCTCATTCCCACCCATCCATTCATGGTACTTAACAGAATATTCCCCTCATCAGCCCCACCACCCAACTGCATTCATTCAGAATGTTGCCCCTTTTTTTCCAAGCTCATATCTTGTTTTTCTGTTATCGCCATTCATTAGAGTGTAGCATGCAATTATCACCAACGTACTGATTATTACATTCCTGTGCATCCGCAACAACCTAAACGATTCCAGTTCATACTTTCTGCAATACATTTTAGTCCTTTCATTCATAATGAAATCTACCTGCTCATTCCCCTGCATGTAATAATCAATTCCACTCCACTTATTACATCCTTCCCTTTTTTCTTAGCTTCATAGACACCTACACTATTTCTTTTTCTTTCTTCAATTTTATTTGTTTATTCATCTTCTTTACCATTTACTTCTCTTACATTCCAAGTTGCAATATTCTGTACATTGTGGTCATCACTGGGGTGGGCCCATATTTATTGACCTCTGCCACATGTCATAGCTTTAGTCAATTGAGATTCTCACAAACTGCTTTTTATTAATACAGAGAAAATGATCATTATTAGTTATATCCATGCCATCTGGAGGATTCCCTGTTCGCAGGAAGGACAATAGTGATCAGTTTTGGCATATTTTGGCCAATATGCCACAAGTCCATGTACATGCTATTCTATAAAACTAGGTCCTCTAATCTAGATATTATCTACAAGACAACATACTATTGCCTGTATTCTACCAGTTCAGAAGTAGATAGAGTGTACTGACACACATGCTTTAAATATATGGTCTATTATTTCCTAGGACTCTGTGCTTTTTTAAAAAGTAGTTTTAGACTTCTCCTATGAACTACAATGAAAAGGGAAATAAATGAAACAGATTTAGATCCAAAAATAATATTAGATCATAACCATAAAATAAAAAGGCTATTTGTGTTTTAAAAGAAACACCCTATACACTAACAAACATTTATAAATGCAGAGTTAATGGAGAAAAAGCAAAGATGATCTAGTAAGTAGGTAGTAACTCACAAAGAAAACATGTTTAACTACTTTGTAAGCTAGTAATTAATATCCTGTAGCCAAAGGGTGAGATGATTGCTACTTCTTTAAATTTCTGAAAAAAGATGGCATGAAAAATCTTTTCACTACACAGAAATGTTTTTCAAATAATCAAGAAAAATCTCTTTCCCATCCATGTTAATTTTACATGTTTGCTTGTAAATCTATTATTTTCTATCACACCATTTGCATTTTTTAAAAAAATTCTGCATAAAAATTCATGGTTTTCTTAATGTATTTTTTCTTAATGTATTTTTTCTTAAAAATATATAGAGGGAGTGAGGGAATTTGTAAAATATTTAAGAGGGAGGAGGGACAACAAGAATGTAATTATCTGTTGAAAAGAAGGTTGGAAGTCACTTATATATTTCCTAACTTTAGCTTCCTTTTTTTTTTTCTTGTACTTTCCTGTTTTTCCTCCCTTCCTCCCTTCCTCCCTTCCTCCCTTCCTCCCTTCCTCCCTTCCTCCCTTCCTCCCTTCCTCCCTTCCTCCCTTCCTCCCTTCCCCTTCTCCTCCTCCTTCTCTTGTTTGGCTTTTAACATATGAAAACTATATATAACCCTCCCCACACACACACACTCACACACATATAAACACTTTTCTAAATGTATTTTATCTCAAAATAGTCATTTTCAACCATTTTGGTATATAATTTTGAAGCCAAGAATTGCATCATGAAACTGCGATATCGGAAGGGTAATTATATTCCAATCCTCACATTAAGCCAGAAAATATGAATCAGACCAGTTCACATCCAAATTCACAATGATCACATTTCTCAAGCATCCCTAGCAGATGGCTTACCAAGTGGCAACATGCATATTGTGATATGTTACCATATGGTTCTCTGTAGTCACATGGATTGGTACTCAAAAATCTAAATGAAGCCATCCCACCACAGTCGTCAAAGATTACAGTAAATTAAATGATGTGCTATTTGCTCCCCATTCAAACGTGTTCCTTAAGTTTGGCCATTTTACCTGTTTAATTGGGGGTGGGTGGGAGTCTCTTTAGATTAAAAAAAAGTGGCAGAGTCCTATGCCCATATGTTTCTGAGAAAATGGAAAAGCTAAGTTCAAATATTGCTTCCTTGCACCACAGCTTCATTCCCTTTCATTTCTGCTGCTTGTCACCAGTATTCTGAAGCCTCAGGCTGATATAGTTGTGCACACACAGGCAGCAGAAAGGGATTGTTAGCCTTAAGAGAATGATTAAAGGTTTATTGAAAAATATGCACTTGCAGGTTTCCTTACAGTTTCTCATCCCTGAAGCGATCAGTAGAGTCAACTTATCATGATGCCTATGCAGTAATTAAGTCTAATAGGGAGGACAAAATGGCGTTTTTCTTTTAACATGGCCAGCCTGCATAAATCTTTCCTCAAGTATTGGGGTGCTGGTGTCATTAGGGTAGACAAGATATAGGGAAAGGGAGCACCAAGTAGAATGCAACGACATGTTGAGTCATATTATCACAAACAATGCTGTTAGTCAAAAGTATGACATGTAGACATACCTCCTTCCCAGGACAAAACATGGTTGCATTTTGACATTTACTTGATGGCTAGGGAATAAGATACAATTGTGACAGCTGGGGGAAAAAATCACCAAGAGCAGAAAAGTCCCATTTCAGTAAAAATGCTTCAGTTTGCTTTAAAATGTTCTATGTATCACACAGCTATGGCATTCTGTGACATACTTCAAAATTTATTAAAATGCTATCTATATCTGCATAACACAGCCAACTGAGCATTATTATACTCAGTTGTATGACATATCATAAGGCATGTCAATGAAACCTGCCACTGACTGGTTAAGATGAGGGCTGCCATATTTGGGCTGCAAAAACCTGAACCACCTTTAGATGGCAACAAGGAATTAGAATTTATAGATGTTGCTGCCATCTAGCGGCCATCCAGATTTTTGCATGCCAGCTATGGTAGCCGCAGTTAATATTCACATTCCACTATATTCAGCTAGGAAAATGCCATTAGTTGTAGTCTCAAGAAGGTAAAATACCTAAAACATACAAGCTTATGGATGTGGCCGAATCATGCTGTTGGTTTCATGGCTATTTTTCAGATTGTCATTATCTGTTACTAATTTAATTCCTGCATCGTTTCACCTCCCTCTTTCCCCCACTTGAAATTTCTTTTTAGGTAGAAAAGCAAAGTTTAGTTGATTTTATCTGTCATGTTGAGGACTAGACTATTGTGATTGTTCTGGCATTAACCAGGCTTATTGTATTGTGGAGTTATTCTTAAAACCACATATGTGTACTGTAAAAAAAAAAAAAATCTTGCTTATACTTTATTCATATAACTTAATCTGAATTAATTAAAGCTAAAGTATGTGCCTGGATTGAAATCTCCAGCCTAATTTTATACTTTTCTTCTTTGAAATAATTTTTCAGATTCTGTTAAAGCATTTTAGGCCCCGAGCTGAATGCTCTGCACCTTGCAATGTGCATTTAACAGATTATTTTAAATAATATTCCTATTTATTTGTATGCAACAATCATGACTTTTCTTTAAATCTAACTTCGTTCATAACCTAATAAACCAGAATAGGGACTTCTGGGGAAGAAATGATGAACTGAAGATGGCTCTATTAAAAGCGGAGCTTATGACCATGGTGGAATGAAGAGCCGGTGAGTAGACTGGCTCTTTGTAATCCCTCTCTGGACAAGGAGGGGACTTGAGATCATCCACAAGTGCTCCAGACAGTTCTTCCTCATGAGGAGACGACAAGACAGCAGTCTCTGGCAGGTTTAGAGCTCTGGGAGATGAAGGAATAGCCATCTTGCTCAAACCATGGTCGGTGCCTTTAAAAGGACACTGGGTTCACATATTTCTTTTTCTAATTACTTTCAGAAATTGCTGGTTAACTGCTTTTCAGCTATTAGGAATCTTTCAATTGACAAGTCTAAAAACACTGGGTGAGTTTCCTTCAATTCTTAGTGAAAGAAGTTTTAAATACAAGTTTAAGGACTAAAAAAAAATTATTTTGGAATAAACAGCAAAAGGGTGACTAGAACTTAGATTCTGGAAAGTTACAAATGGATTAAGGGTCCAGATAGATTTGAAATAAGATTTTGGAATTAATTATAAGAATCCTCCTCATTGGAAAATGCTGTAGTTTTGAATTCTCTTTAAAAAAAAAAAGATAGGGTGAGACTTTGAAGGTTGGACTGAAGATTACAATTAAAGGAGAAGAACACTTAAATTTGACTTACTAATACAGAATGGAACATAATATTTTAACATTGGATATACTGAAGGGTATTTTTGAGCAATGGACACAGAAGTTAATTTTAAGAGTGTCTGCCTCTATTGATAGACTGTGTTTAAAAGATGTTATAGAAAAGGAGCAAGTTTTACCAGACAAGACTGAGACTGATTTGAAAGTGGATTTAAAAATGAAGGCTACAAGAATGATATGGAAAACAATGCTACACTGGACATACAAATGAAACTGGCTGATGTCTTAATAATTAAAAGGGATATACAATAACAAACCAAAAGAGTGACCTGGATAACATTCCTTTACTGGATTTACAAAAGAGTCTTGTTAAAGCTTTAAAGAATTTTGCAAGAAGGGACAAAGAAAAAATGAAAAGAAATCAAGTTCTAGGACATTATCTGAAGGGACTAAAGATCAAGATTGTTAAAAGTAAAAGGAAGGAATATAAAGCTGGTTTATGTGATCAAGGTTAAAATAGATATGTTGCTATCTCTGGTAACCCTTAAAGGACTTTTGCTGATCAGGACTGAATGATGAGGCTTTAAGGATTTGTTCATAGATAAGAGATGATATGGGAAGAAGAGATTGTTTATTTTAAGAGAAGGTGATAAGTTACTAAAATTGTTTATACTTGTGATGAAGGGGGAAGTCATTTCTTCATATATTTTTCTTTTTCTTTACTATATTCTTATTTTTTTCTTTCTTTTCTATTTTCTTTCTATTTTTTTCTTTTCCGCACTTTCTATTTTTCCTTTTTATTCTTTTATTTTTTTAGTCTGTATTAGTTTTCATATTTTTAATTGTAATTTTTAATAAAATTACTTTTTAAAAAAAGACATAGATTTTAAGTCATAGAATTTATACAGATTGAAAATGTTTGCTCCTTCAAAGGATGAACTTTTCTGACACCACAAAAATTATCAGAAAATCTATTGACTGAATTAAATTTTTAGCAATAGTAGTTGCTTTTAGAGGACCTCGATGGCCAAATTACAAATGGAAAGGATCTGGACGGGAAAATCTAGTGGGACTGAAATTGAAATAGGGAAAGCATGGTCCAAGTGCAACCCTTCTGTCTCCCCCATTTTTACATTCCCCAGAACAACCCAAGATTACACAGCCAACACCTTGCCTGAAATGAATAGGCCTGTCTGACCCATTTGCCAAAAGAGGGCCTGCTGAAAGTTTGCTCCTGTAGTGAGGTTTGAGGGACATGGGGAAGACAGCAGGCTTTATGAAATACTTTCCCCACCAGAAGTACATCAACACCCTTTTCACTGAAATTCTGTAGACTGGTTAAAATTGTTTTATTTCAGCATACTGTGGGTTCTAGTCAAGTGACTGTGGGTTTGATCTTTGCTTTCCATGGTAATTTTTTGTTTCTGATATTGTTTTAATTTCATTATTTATTATTATGGGGTTTTTTGTTTTCCTTCTGTTTGATGTTATATGCAGCCCTGTGTCTGGGGTGGCTTATAAGCAGTGTAAATAAAACATGAAAATAAATAAATTCAGAGGCAAACCACCTAATTGATGACACCACGGTTTTCTGTAGTTTCCAGAAGACCAGAAGATTTGGAGCCATCCAGATCTCAGGGGGAAGCTGCTCTGTATGGCTGGCTCTGTGTCAGAGGAGGCACATTTCCTAGGTCCTGCAAGGTGGTACTATGTCACAGAAGGGACCTGGAGTATGCTCTCCCTGCTGAATTTGATGGGAAGAGTAGAAATCATTAGAGATAGGCAGTCCCACAAAAAGCCTGACCCTATACCATGTAGAACTTTAATGGTGATAACCAGCACTTTGACACATAGAAATAAACCATATTTATATACCATTCAAAAGAGACAATAATAAAGCTAAGAAGAAACAAAAAGGCCGAACATGTCCTCTCCGACACCCGGAAAAGCAGGGATTGACACCAGACAAACAAGCAAGCAGAAAACAGTACCCTCATCAGGGAACTACCAAGGAGAAAACCCCACTCCCACCAGCCCTGGCAGGACAAGCTACTGTATATAGACAGGCAGCAAACCCCCCCACACTTGCACCAATGGTGTTACCTGGCTGGGTAATGAAATGTCTGCAAGCAAACAACCAAGCTCAGAGAGCACCAAGGACTCCACTTTGAATTGTACCCAGAAGCCTACTTGGAACCAGTGCAGCTTATACAACAGGGGTTGTCTCGTGGGCAAATGGAAATGCACACAGTACTGTGCACAATCATTGTGTTCTGGAGCAGCTGAAGCTTCTGAATGCTTTGCAAGGACAGTCCCATGTAGAGCATGTTGCAGTAATCCAAATGAGAAGACAGAGCCAGGAGGACAAGGATGGATGTGCTGTCCCCATCCTGTGACTTCCAAAGGAATTCATAAGTATGATAAACACTGTTTCAGTACTATAACCCAGACTGAAATCCTACTGGGAAGGGTCCAGATAATTTGCTTCCTCCAGGGCCCTTTGAAGCTGTAAGCCAATCACCCTAAAAAGGGAAGGTTGGAGACTGGATGGAAGTTGTCCTGAACTGTTGGATCCAAGGACCTCCACCTCTCTCCAAGCAGATGGGACTGACCCTTCCCACAGAGAAGCATTCACCATAGCTTGGATCCAACCACACATCACCTCCTGGGAAGCCTTAACCAGCCAGGAGAGACATGGATCTAAAGTACAGACGGAAGCACTTATAGCCCCAGGGACCCTGTCCACTTCCTCAGGCTGAAACTGAATAAGGAATAGTTTAGAATATTGAAACCCCAAACAACAAAAGCAGCCACAAGAAATAAAATCAATCAGCAAGAATGTTTCAATTACAAACATTCTTAACACTTCTGCTCCTGAGACAATCAACTAACAGAAAATAATGAAAAACAATGGCAAAGATCCACAGCTTCTTTTCCCAAGCATGGTAGGAGATCTGGTAATCATTCTCTGGCTGAGGCTAGAGCTGTCAGTTCCAAACTAATAATCTCTCTCCTCTTACTCTATCACCCCCCCCCCAACTCTGCTTGGAAATTTCCTTTTAATGAGAGCTTTGGGGAAAATCCATTTAAAGCTGCCTCCATCTGTATTTCCTCAAATCTGTAAATGGATTTAAAACTTTAGGAACAGTCCAGTTTGCTCTAGAAAAGGTCCAGCTGTCTCTGAAATTGACTGCTTTCATTCATTTAGACTTCTTAGTGGTGTGTCCTATCACGTTGCTAGAAGGATTTTCTTGGAACTCAGAGTTTCTGTTGCAGGCTTCTGCTGCAAGACGGGGGAGCCTCACAAGGTGACAGGAGCCTTTTCAGGTCTTTTCCCCACTCCACATCTATCAGATTATTTTGTAAATACAAGGGACAAAGGCAGCAGTAGATCTAGACAGTAATCCAGTATGTGAGCTACAATGCCCATCTGGCAATATTGAAATCTACTCAGGAGGAGAAGACATGCTTTGCATCATGACTCTAATTGCAAAATAAGAAAGTATGTGCCAGCAAGCTTGCCTATGACAATACTCAGCTGGAGCTTTGCTACTGCTGAAGCAACATTTCTTTTTTGGTTGTGCTTTATGCTGAACACTAGTCCTGCTAGCCAGTCCTAATTCTTAACCCACAAGACTGCTCTTAGCATGATTTTCATCTAGAATGCACAGTTTGCAAGAATATTACTTGTTTATCAACAATTTAAACTTCAGATGCTCTTAACATTAACTAGATCTTTTTCCCTGAGAAAAGGCAATGATTAACTAGGTTTTGCTTATTAGAAGGCATGGACATCTATTCATGTTAGCTGAGTGCTAATACCTATGAAAAAGGTATTTCTGCAAATCTGTTCCTTGAAAAAGCTAGATGTCATCTCTTCAAAAGTCAGCTTGGGAAAATTTTGTCTGTCTTTACAAATGTAGATAATGCAGTAGGAGAAATTCAACATCTTGGTTCATTTCATTTTAACACCACCTGATGTGCTCCAAAATTTTGAACATCTGCAGGAGGTTTATGGTATCTCACCCACAATTAAACCAAGCAGAAGAGATCTAGAGGCAGCTGGCTCACAAATTTACTACATGCAGAGATGCCAGCCATGAGGAAAGAGCTAATGATGTTGAAATCAAGATGAAGCTACAGTTTCAGTATAGTTAACTGGGTCACCAGAGCTGTTATTCAACATTAGAATTTTGGTAAGGAAAACATGTGAGATGCGTATTACAGCTTTTCCTAAATAGATGTTTTCTTTTGACTTAGCACTATGCCTATGCAGATATAAACTCAACAGCATTTCAATCCATTAAATGTAGGGAAACATTTAGAAGTTTGGCAGTGGTTTATGAAACTTACCAGAATGGTCAATTTCTAAATATTTTAATCTGATAGAGCTATCACTATGACAAAGCGATTAATTGAATTGGTCTTTTGCTGGGAACTTTATCAAAGGTTGCCAAACAATGGTCTAGTACTGACACTGATTATTACCTCACTATAATATTGTTGCCTGCGACAACCATTCTAACAATATAAGTTGGGAAAAATGACTTACAAAAAGGGGGGAAACTGGAAGTTTCATAATTTCACACATAACATTTACTGGCTGAAGTATTATTAAAAGCTAATGCTTAGATGTTGATAATATTCCTTCAACAGTTTAATTATAAAATAGGGTTCTTCTTCAAGGCCTACACCAAGGGTCCAATTTCCTGCAGAAATGGTAGACATACTGGAATGCTGCTAACACTACATATCTGGCAAGTTATTCATTATGGAGGAAATCACAAGCACAAATAAGACATTCAGCAAAATACATTGTCTAAATTCAGATGTATGAGAGAAAAAGAAAGGGAGGTTTCCAGTGGGTTTCACCCAGATAACTAGTTCAATTTAATCTGTATTCCACTTACTTCACTGGTAACAGTAGTGTTTTGAATATAATGTAGACATTTTGATCAGGCCTCTGCAAATCAGACAACTTCTGATTCAAATTTGGACATTTAAATCAAATTTCTGAACCAATTTGGAAAAAGCTATACCTGCACAGAATTGCTCAAACCATAAATTGATTTGAAGGAATCCGATTCCATTACATGATTCAATTCCACTTTCCATTCAGTTTATAAAGTTGATTCTGTTTAGAGATTCAGTTGATTTTTTTTTCATAGTCCTTGTATTTGTAACTTACAGTTCAGTTATTTACTACAAGAAGCGGACAACTTTTGGACTGAGAATTGTATGTGGCCCACAGTGAATTTCATGCAGATGCTCACAGAAAAATTGCTGAAATTGACACAACAATTCAGATCAATGAATAGCTCAGGACTCTTTCAAGAAGAGAGGAAATGGGAGGAGGGAAACCAAAATAAATAATGGAAGTAGAGAGAAATCCTTTATAAACATGGTCAGTTCAGATCTGTGGAAATCAGCCCTGCCTGCCTGCCTGCCTGCCTGCCTGCCTGCCTGCCTGCCTGCCTGCCTGCCTGCCTGCCTGCCTGCCTGCCTGCCTGCCTGCCTGCCTGCCTGCCTGCCTGCCTGCCTGCCTTTATTTATTTATTTATTTATTTATTTATTTATTTATTTATTTATTTATTTATTTATTATATCCTTCATCAACATGTCATTGAAAATGTAGTGAAGGAAATTTTCAGTTTTCTTTGTTAACTTTTGCTTTGCATTCCTCTCCTGGTAGGATATTTTCGTACTCATTAAGAACTCCCTTGATACTTTCATGGATTCTTTCCTTGTTATTGCTAATTTAAACTATTTTTACTGTCTTGTGTCATGCACATTAAATTTGCTTGGAAACTCCCCTGCTAGTTTGTGACCTTGTTCTAGGGGACAATCTGTTAGCAAATAATGAAGGCCTGTCCCAGTTAGAATCTGAAAAGCATCATGCCATCACTACATGTGTAATCTGATAGTAGTAAAGAAATACAGGAACCAATTCTGTAGTCTGCAATTTATTGGTGAATAACAATCACTAATGAACTGTTCCATGCATATTCACGGCTCATGGGAATTTTTTTTTCTTCCTCTCAATAGCACTGGCTTTGCTAGTTAACAATTTGTAATAATCACAGAGATGGTAGAGAATGGCATATTACTGCTTTTTATCAAGGGGACATAGCAAGATATTGAAACAAAGGTGTTATGCAATCTGTTAATTTTGGGACACACAAATCTATTGATTTGCTCTATTGATTTTTAGTAGCCCTTCTCTGCTATACACAACTTTCCATCCTAAGGCAAAGACACCCGCATACAGAAAATCTCTATCCACGCAACTGAGGTTTCTATGACAAATAAGACAACAAGTGGTACCACTGCAAAAATGTTCACGAAGGATAACTATTGTATCAATTATCATTATTATCAGAACAAATTCCATCTAATCAGAATTATTTTCCAACAGTGGTCAGCAGACGAATCTAGATGACTCAAGACAGTGATCTAAGATAATAGCTGTAGTGAAGGGAAAACATAATTCATTCTTAAAACCAATAATTATAATTAGTTTTTATCATGTTCTTGGGATCAGGAACAGACAGTCCAAAGGACTACAAGTTACCCCATTTCAGCATCTCATGCACCTTCCTGGCCCAAGAACATAGTACTATTATATGAAGACTCAGAATCAGAGGCTGAAATGTCTGTGGTCCTTCAGCAATGTGGAAACCTGAGGCTTCAGCAATTTCTACTGCCTCCTGAAGGACTAAAGTCAGCATAAAGCAGAAATAACCTGCTAACTTTCTTAAAATTTCAGTTGGATCCAGTCAATTGTGGGCACCATAACTCTTTTACTAAGAGCAAACTAAGCTGTGCTTTACACGCTACAAGATTCTGACAGTTTTTGTCTTATTAAAACACAGATCTTGCTTATTATTCCTGCTCTCTGGTGGGTGTTCAAGCCATAGCTTAGTCAAGAATTTCAGCAAAGACAGAACAATTTTAACTGGAGATTTAAAAAACAACAGCAACAACTTTCCACAAACACCTCAGTATTTGGCAGACTGTATATTTCTGGAGGTACCTTTTCCACACCTGTTAATAGTAAGCAGAAAATACCAGGGACGCTTTCTTCTACCATAGTGAGTTATGGAGGCTTTCATAAGTTTATCTCTTTCTGTTTTAAATCTATAAATATGTAGATCTCTATGTGGAGATGGCTGGTGGGGTGATGGGTTTGCCCCCCCCCCAGCATCTTGAAGGTTTTAGGGCTAAAAATTATAGGAGGTTTTTAAGACATTTTTAATGCATGTTTCTATTTTAATTATTTATGGATTTTAGCCATTGTTGGAGGGACTGGTGTTTTTTCCTTTTTTTTGTTATTGTGAGCCGCCCAGAGTCACCCATTGGGGGAGATGGGTGGCATACAAGTTTAATAATAAATAATAAAGAAATAATAAATAAATAAATAAATAAACAGCTAGGTTTCTATATCTATTATATTGGTAACTCTACTGTGACTCTAATTTGTATTAGCACACTACTTATCTCTAATCACCATGCTGCATCTGACCATTGCTTGGCTTGGATTTTCATCTCACAGGGAACTAATGAAGTGTTGAGGCTTTGCAGATTTTCCAAGAACATTTTTCAAATCCAGAAAAATTGTACCTAGTTTGATAGAATATAAGGGACCTTAGAAACCATCTAGTCTGCCCAGTGCAAGAAGCCAACTTAATAAACCAGTGTTTCTCAACCTTGGCAACTTTAAGATGTGTAGACTTCATCTCCCAGAATTCCCCAGCCAGCATGCTGGCTGAGGAATTCTGGGAGTTGAAGTCCACACATCTTAAATCTGCAAAGGTTGAGAAACGCTGCAATAAACCAATTTGAAAGGCTGCAGCTTGGTTTAGTCCTTAAATCACCTAGGTGGTTAAATGAAAGAGTAGTTTAACATCAGTAAAACAAAGTGGCACAGTGGAACCCCTTCATTAATAATGATAATGCAAGTGTACTGATGGATTTTAGTCACTTTCTTTTCCTTCAGCCACCAATATAACTGAAATATATTGCATTTCCAAGGGAGGTACAAAACCCAAACGAGGAATAGATATAAAGATTGAAAATTATTAATTCCATCTATAGCTTAGCAGATGCTCAAATGAATTCTATTGGATCTGCTGGCCTTCTGGTTTTGAGGAGCTTTGGTTAGGGGAATTAGCACTGTGTGTTTGATCTGTCCTAGCAAAATATAAACGATCTGGACACTCCTTATAGTAGAACATGATTCACCAAAAGTAATAATTTGTAAGTTGGGCTGAGACCTCATGGATCTCTGGACCCCAGTAAAATGAATCCACTGCTTTTCCATCCAGTATTTGAAAACTGGCTTCTATACAGCACTAGCATTTATTTTTGATATCTTCAGAAGATGAACAGAACTGGGGAAGAAAGAACATTATCTGCCATATTTGCCAGGGTAGCTAAAGCACATTAATTAATTAATTAATTGATTGATTGATTGATTGATTGATTGCAATCATATAACCTCCCATCTCACACAAAGTTCCTGCACCCACACAAATTATGTATGGGTGCAGGAAATGGAAGTCAAGAAAAGGAGGAGTTCAGCTTGCACCGAAGTCATACATAAGAAAAAGTTGATCGCTCTAATGTTGGCTTTGAATTAAATATCAGAATCACAATTCTTATCTTTATCTTTTATTGATTTTATTTTAATCTCTTCGTTTGATCATTGTGAGCTACCCAGAATTGTTGAGAGTCGGGTGGCATCCGAGTTTCAGAAAACAATATTTAGGGTCCAGGTCCACACAGAGTAAAAGACTAGTATACATACAAACACTATAAAAATAAATTAAAACTGTGGGAAAAATCTAAAGCAACTAGCAGCTAACAATTTATAACATATGAGAGGAACCAGATGGTTTAAAGCTATTGATAGGAATTTTGCAACCTTCTTAGAGGTTTCTGAAGAGTGGCATACAAGTTTAATAGATGATGATGATGATGATGATGATGATGATGGCTGGTTGCACAGTCATCCAGATGTTTAGACTGGATTTGGCATTTTTATCTGCCTATTGAGTCTTTCCCATGGACCTGGGATAGGCAGATGTTGTTTGATGGTGTTAAAGGTATTGTTGCAGGATGTAAGCTGTTACCAAGTAAAGCTGCCTTTTGCAATTGACTGATAGTGATTTTGTCAATGCTAAGGGTCTTCAGTTGGTGCTCCAGATGTTTTGGGATTGCACCCAAGGCGCTTATTACTATTGGTACTATCTTTGCTTTCTTTTGCCATAGTCATTCTACCTCTATTTGCAGGTCTTTATATTTTGTGATGTTCTCCTGTTCTTTCTTTTCTCTTCTGCTGTCTCCAGGTATTGCAATGTCCACTATCCAGACTTTTTTGTCTCTCTTATCAACAGTTGTGAAGTCTGGGGTGTTGTGTGGCAGGTGCTTGTCTGTTTGAACTCTAAAGTCCCAGAGCACTTTAGCTTCTTCATTTTCTATTACTGTGTCTGTTTTGTGGTCCCACCAGTTCTTGCTTGCAGGCAAATGATATTTCTTGCAGATATCCCAATGCACCATTGTTGCTACTTTGTCATGCCATTGTTTATAGTCGGTCTGTACGATCTTCTTACAGCAGCTAACTAGGTGGGTCACTGTTTCTTCAGCTTCTTTGCAGAGGTGGCATTTGGTCTGTTGCTGTCTTCTCAATTCTGGCTTTGTATGCATTTGTTTTTAAGGCTTGGTCTTGTGCAGCCAGGATTAGACCTTCTGTCTCTTTCTTCAACTTTCCTGCTGTTGGCCACTGCCAGGTCTTCTTGTTATCTGCTTTACCTTTATGTGTTTATTATTATTATTTCTTCCTAAAATCACAATTCTGGTCATTAGACAATAGTTTAAAAGCTATTCTGCAAAATTTGAGCCTGAATCCAATAGGGACAGGTAATCACACACAATCTGATGTGCAAGTCCACATATCACCCATATTGAATGCCACGGCCATCAGATCTACATTGTGTGAAGGCAATTAAAAACAATGTTTTCAGACAGAGTAGCATCACTTTCTGTGTGCCTTTCACAATATCTGAGCAAGTGGCTCTTTTTAGCCGGATGTGGCAGGCAAATAAAATGAACTCCTGTGTATAGTAGTTAATATTCAACAACAGAAAAAGGAGGGAAGAAGAGGGAATTCCTGTTTAATGTTCTCTGCAGAAGGTCTTCTCAGTTTTGTCGCTCCTTTTACTGACAAACCCTTCCTGAATTATGTAAACCTGCTTTCTTTCTGCAGTGGATGCCTTTGCCTAAATGCAAGTAAACAGTCTTCTCCCACCCACTTCATTTGTTTCCCTTGTATTTTTTTAAGTAGCCTAAAGACTTTATCCATGCATTTGCTACTACCTCTGTTCTGAGAATAATTAGCAACACCCACGGGCAAAAAGAGACCTGCAGCACCTTAGCTATGATATCTTGCCAATACCAGCTGTGCTTCAGTATTTATTTACTGAGATCACAATATTTACTAAGATGAGCTTGCTGAGATGGCAAAGGATTGTGCTGAGATCTGGCAGCTAATGTTTCAGCTCGATTTCTGTAACAGGAATCAACATGCATGTACCGCACGAATGTTTCTCTGAGAAAAAGACACTTCAGTTAAACTCCTTTCAACGTTGCAAGGAACAGCCGTAAAATGTCCTCAGTAGGCAAATATGCCCTTAAATTCCATTATATACTAGGAGCCAAAGAAGCCACGTTTTCCTCTGCAGGTGATCCTCACATGGGTGCCACCAATCTCCTCTTCCACTTGCTGATACCAAGCAAAAGTCTTGGTGTTTTTGAGAGCAGGAAGAGCATGAATTAGAATTAAGAGGACCATGGAGGAAAAGGCAGAAGCAGCTGTAGATGCTTTGTCTAGTGATGAACCAGCTAATTTAAAAATTCAGGACAGACCTTTGGGCTGTGACCCAGCTCCCTTCTGTTCTTGATCTTTCATTTACAAACCAGTAGGGTAGCCATGGAAGCTTGCAGAAACTGGGGAAAGTAAACTTCTGTGTCAGGAAAGAAACAGATTACCATAAAGGCAGTAATATAATCCTTTACTCCAGTAATCCTTCGCTTATTACTATTTGTAGGTACAGATCAAAGCAGTAACCCAAAACCTCATCATGCACATATACAATGGAGTTTCATCCAATCTTATGGGACAAGAGTCCAGAAATACTGAACTGTTGAGAAGTTCAACAGTTTTGAAAAGGGATTTCAGTGGTTATAGTTAGTTTAATTTCTAGTTCCAACCAAATTCTCTACCAGTGAGCTATGCTCTGTCATAAAGACAGATTAGCTGATACTGAGTACCACAGTAGGAAAACACTACCAGTATCCTGACCCTAAAATCTTCTTCTTTATCTTTAAACAAGAATTACTTTTCTTTTCTTTTTCTTTTTTGAGACACAGATCTAGCAAAAAGGCTTATAACATACTTTCAGATAGTTGTCTTCCTTTTCACACTGTGAGGTAGGAAGTAAGGTTGTCCCATTTACTAAAGAATCACTGCTCATAAAACACATACATGCACGTGTGTGCACACACACACACACACCAATGATAATGGTATTGGTTCAGGAAAGAAAAATGGCCCTTTGGAACTCCCCATCAGCCAAAATGTAAGAAATGGGGATAAAGTGAAAATATCTCCAAAATAGGCCATATGTTTCAGATATGACAGCTGCAATTTAAAGTTGGTCTCATGATGGAGATTTTAGATTCAGTGCACTGGTAGGTATGGTCAGCACCTCCACTTCTGAATATAGCTTTAAAGTTTCTGTAACTTTTGGCATGGGGCCAGGTTACCTGAGGGCCCACCTCTTCCCAATTACATCTACCCATCCCATCAGGTCCGGCAGGAGAGGCATGCTGTGGGTCCCATCCATGAAAGAGTTCCATCTGATGGGACCTAGGAGGAGAGCCTTTTCTGCTGTGGCACCGACCCTCTAGAACATCGTCCCTCCTGAGGTGAGATTGGCCCCAGCCCTTATGGCCTTCCAGAAAGCCCTCAAAACGTGTTTTTTTTCAGCAAGCCTGGGGATCCCCTGGTAATAGGGAACCCACACCTTGGCTGCATTATATTTAATATCCTCCCTCTTATGGTTTTGTTTTATCCATGTTTATTGTTTTCAACTGGCTTTATAGAATGTTTTAATTGTAGGTTTAATTATACTCTGCCCAGAGTCACTTTGCGTGAGATGGGTGCCAGATAAATTTGATAGATAGATAGATAGATAGAGAGAGAGAGAGAGAGAGAGAGAGAGAGAGAGAGAGAAATCTGCTCTTTACATGGATAAGTGCCCGCCTGCTTCACTCATAGCAAGAGATAGATTGGAGAGTAGTTACCTTTGTGTTTTCAGAACTGGAAGACGTAGACATTATACTTTGTCACTGAATGCTGGATAGAACCTGGTACTGACAAAACCTACCACAAATGCATTCAGTCTACAATCTCATTTGAAGACATGGTTGCTCCTGTTCATTTGTTGTTCTTGTTGTTAATATTAATTCAATTTATATGCCCTCCTGACTCCCAGTGACTCTGAGTAGTTACAAATAAAAATGTTAAGAACAAGAAAAAAAATACAGTAGGCAAAAATTAAAAGTAAAGATGGCAAAGATGAAAAAATACCAGATGAAAAGAAACAAACCCACACAGTCCAAACCCCTTTTCGTTCACCCTCACCAAAGGCCTGGATAAAGAGATCTTCAAGGTCCTCTGAGACACCAGCAGGATGGGGGCCATCTGGATCTCGGGGAACCTCATTCCAGAGGGCAGGTGATGCTACAATGTCCTGATAGATGGCATGGTTTAATTGAAGGAACCCAGAATGCACAGACCCTGCCAAATCAAATTGGCCAGGTAGATACCATGGGAGGCAGTCAGTCAGTCAAGGAACCAGGCCCTCTGACATGTGGGACTTTATAGGTAATAATCAGCACCTTGAATCGCACTGGAAGCGAACTGACAACCAGTGAAGCTCATGAAGCAGAGGTGTTACATGGGCATATTGAGGCATCATTGCATGTGCTGCTGCATTCTGGACCAACTGAAGCTTCTGGGTGGTCTTCAAGAGCAGTCCCATGTAGAACACATTGTAGTAGTCAAGCTGTGAGGTGATCAGGGTTTGAGTGACTGTCTGAAGGCTCTTCCCCCCCCCCCCCCCACAACCCGGATCTAGGAAAATGAAGCTGAAGCTGTGCTGTGCAAAGGGCTTCCAGGACACAGCTGCCACCTGCTCATTGAACAGGAGCTAGGAGTCCAGAAAGACCCCCAAGTTGCACCCTACCCTAGAAGGGCCACCCCATCCAAGGCCAGAGATGAAATATTCCCAGTTCCAGGTGACCTGAACACCCACAAGACTCGGCTTTGGTAGGATTGAGTGAGAGACGGTTCCTCTCCATCCAAACCTGCACAGCCTCCAGGTAGTGGAACTGAACCTTGACAGCCTCACTTAGCTGTTCAGGGTGGAAAGATATACTTGGGAATCTTCAGTGAAATCTTCTCCCTGGTTTTCTCTTCCCACATATTAGCTTGATAGCTAGCTAGTTTATTTCTTTATTTCAGGTGCTTTTATGTCACTTCAATCAAAAAGCAAATTTAAACATCTTACAAAAACACTATAGGATGAACTATTCAATGTGTATAATGTTAATGGCTGACATCATAATAAAATCACAGTACTGTATATACTCAGATATAAATCCATCTGTGGATAAGATGACCCTCAAATTTTTAACCAAAGCACCATGAAAAATGAGCTAGTTTGGTCTAGTGTTTAAGACACCAGGCTAGAAACCAGAAGACCATGAGTTCTAGGCCTGCCTTAGGCATGAAAGCCAGATGGGTGACTTTGGGCCAGTCACTCTCTCTTAGCCCAACTCACCTCACAGGGTGGTTGTTGTGGAGAAAGTTCGAGGAGGAAGGAGTATTAGGTATGTTTGCCGCCTTGAGTTATTTATAAAAATAATAAAGGTGGGATAAAAAAATCTTTTAAAAAAGTGCCACCTGTGGTAAGCCAACTCACAAAACTTTTGTATGTTTTAATTTTCACAATTGGCTTATTCATGGGTAATCCGCAGATTATCCATTTTTCATGGTACTTTGGTTAAAAATTTGAAGGTCAGCTTACCTGCAGATGGGCTTATCTGTGAGTATAAATGGGATATATGAGTATTTTAAAAAGTATTGCCATATATACTTGTGGATAAGCCCATCTGCAGATAAGTCAAACCCAAATTTTTGGAGTGTATTTTGGCACTTAAAATTCTCAGTTTATTCATGAGTATATACAGTAACAACATTATTATTAGCAGTGTCCTCATACTTCATAGGTACCTGTATCCTGCATATCTCAAGTTCCAAATACCTGCTTAAATAACCAAGTTTTCACTAAAGATTAAGCATGAAAATACTGACTATTTCTGGGAGCAGCTGATTCCACAGGAGGGCACTATGACAGAGAATACTTGCTTCTGAATCTTCTCCCACCCCATCATACGGGTTGGGAGCTCTTAGCATAATTTCCCTACCAGTGGGCTTTGGAGTGAGTGGTCCTACAGATAATTGGACCCAAAACAATGGAGGACTTTATGAATTTTTACTAGCCCCTGAACTGCACCCCAAACCAAACTGGTAGGTCTTTTAAGATGCAGGTCTTAAAATGCTGCGGTTACATGACAGTAGCAGAATGTTCCTGTTAGTATACTATCAGAATTTAATGGAGATATAGAAACAAGACACCATGTCTACTTTTCTAAAGAGCTGAAAAAGCCCACATCATTAACAAAGCTTCCCAGTTTAGTTTCATTCATTCTGCATAGATTCTGCTCCATCTATAGCTGGGTACATCACTTCATCTTTCCAGAGTATACTTTTTTGTAATAAATTATTAATAAGGAATAGAACAAAGTTAAGGAACGCATGTTCTTTATCCAAAGAGGCAGATCAATAGCGATCATTTGTTCTAAGAAGTCGGTATAATAAAATGCTGTGGAAAGTACATGGATATTTCACAAGTGTGCAGGTGTACTCAAAAAATGTCTTAATCTGATTGCCTCTGGAGATAATCCAGTCTGAACTGATGCCTGGATTTAGAGTGAAGTGTGGAAAAATGAAGTTCTGTTTTCTCACTCTCTTGAGTATGAGAAATTAACATATTTGTTTTTGTTTTTCAGCACCAGGAGATGAATTTTTCAGGAAAGCTGGACCATTATGAGGATTATAAAGATGGCCAAATACCATACAAATGTTGGAGGGGTTTTGAATTATTTTAAAATCAGAGGTTGGTTGTTTTTTAGAAAAAAACGAAATCTGTAACTTTTCTGCTTGTTTCATTCCATAATGTGATGACATTTGCAGTGATAATAATTTCTGTGGTGTTTTATGTAAAAGAAAGAGGTCTTTGTAAGGAATGATAACATCCCTTTCCCAAAGAGACAGAATTGGCTATCAGAGATTAAAGATTCCCCCCATAAAGCAAATCAGTTGTTAGACCGTATCATCTAGCCAATACAACTCAGAAAAGATTGACACCCAACTTCTCAGGATGAGACACTAAGCAACAGTAATCTGGAGCAAAAAGTAAAAAATAGTAAAATCTCTCAGTTCTCAAGATTGCCCTATCAATTATGATACCTGATTGGAGTGACCACTAGTAACTGCTTTAAGGGTATTCCTGTCAGTCACGGAATATAATACACCCATTTCCTCTTCCCTGTGGCGTTTTATCTAAATAAATAAAAAAAAGTTCTATCTTGTTCTTTCTGGTGTGGCTGCCGGGCCACACACATCACAGCACAATGGAGCTCCTTAGAAACAAATTGGAAACAACACCTTTGGGAGCCCCAAAATAAGATTAAGTACCTCCAGGCCTCCTTTCTCTACCCCAGGTATATGACAATCTGTCCAAAATGCTCTGCTTCATGACCTGACCTAGATCCAAACCCAAAGCACATCACAATATGATTATTACTACATTTTCTTTACATGCATGACTGAGTAAATTTTACTATACTATGATACCATTTGATGGAATCAGCCAGGAGCATCTTTCCTTTGGAGTTTTGGAAAAACAGGCACCTTCAATGTACAATACATATGAGAAATAGCCTTTGATGAAATAATGGAATTCTAAATCTTAGATTCAATTTATCTTGACTAATGGGAAATGTTACTATTTTTTAAAGTTTAGCCTTCTATCACATATTGATTAAAGGCATATCAAATAGTCCAAAAGAAAAGACAATGGTGGTATAACTTGGGGAATAAGATTTGAATTAACATCTCTTTGTCTCCAATTGTTTTGTTCAATTGCCCATTTGGATCTAGTTCAGATATATTCTATTTTTCAGAGCAGGAAATACATATGATTTTAATCAGTGTGGAGTGATTAGCATTCTCAAAAATGAGTATGAGGAATGTCCAAATTATGAATCCTCTGACATCTTATGCTATATCAGAGGTAATGATGGTGCTTATGAGCTTACCTAGTAGCACAGAAAGTAACTCAGCATCCCATTTCACACTGGATTAACAGAAGTCCCTGAGCTGCCATCAATATCTATTTATTATAATTCTCAGTACTGACAGTTAGAGAATGGTTTCCCATGGCAATACAATCCATGAGTTAATCAACAACTTCATGAAGAATCAAAGCCTTTTGCTGTTATAGGAGAACCTGCACCTCCGCCATTCATCAAAAGCATGAGGCCTGTAGATAAGAGGAGACACATGCTGAGATATTGAAGGACACTTGTCCTTAGACAGGAGGCATAGGCAGCACCAACAGCCTAATGGGAGATGGGATGGGGATAAGATAGGTGCACTTTTACCAGCTTTCATGCTGCTCCACACTAGAGAACAGCAAGCTCATCAGAGAGACCAGAAAAATCTGGCAAGGTAGTTTACCTTAACTCTACTGCATTGCAACTGAGTCTGTGTTTGGAGAAGGGGAATATTTACTAGTAGTCATCAAGAAGGTGCTGAAAGCAAAAGAACTTAACTATCTGAGTCATTATTTTAGATTGGCTGGAGGGTGAGGATAGCTCATTTTATTTATTGACTTATTTATCTGTACCAGAAATTAACCAGAAACCTTCACGTTTTAGGCATCCTGTCATCTCCAGTGAAGGAAGAGATCCAGAAATATATATAAAATTCCCTTCTCACCCCTGTGGGTGGTATGTGTCTTCCTCAATCTCAGGTCCTCTACCAGAGGCCTGGGAGTTTGAGGGTTCTGCACAGTATCTTAGCTGTTCCTAGCACTGCACTTTTCTGGACAGAGACCTATGATGTTGTTCCTGGGATCTGTTGGAGCCACTCTCCCAGCTTAGGAGTCACAGCCCTGAGTGCTCCTACCACCAGTGGGACCACTTTGACCTTTATTTTCCACATCATCTCTAGTTTCTCCTTCAGGCCTTGGTACTTCTCCAGCTTCTCATACTCCTTCTTCCTGATGTTGCTGTCACTTGGCACTGCTACATCTATCACTACCGCTGTCTTCTACTACCTTGTCTACTACCATGATGTCTGGTAGATTGGCCAGTACCTGCCTGTCTGTCTGGATGTGGAAGTCCCA